>CM062356.1:1365416-2730833 GCA_031216115.1 Senna siamea
TTTTAATTTACTAGTATAGATATATAGCAATCATCAAATTTGCTAATTGAAAATTAACAAATTTAATTGGGGAGGACAGAGTAATTAACATGTAAAACAAAAACCAAAACTTTCCATAAACTACCTCTTATGTCTTATCTATAACCCAAATCATATAAACAGAATTCAACAAGAGAAAGATTGAAAAAAAAATCAAAATTTCAAATTGAAAAACTCTTGTTGAAAGACCAATTAAATTGAATTTCCAATTGGTTATATATATATATGGTGAAGCTCAACTTTAACCCAAGACCTAATTAATCATTTTTTGTGATACTAGAATATTCATCTGGATATATAACTAAAAGACTTGATAATTAGAATTTTAATTAACAAAAAGAAATTAAATTAAACTCATGAAAAAAACTTACCTTGCAAATCCCAAGGCTCCATCTTATTCAAGTCCACTTCTCTGATCACCTCCATGTCAAACTTCTGGAAGGACACCTTCTTCTTCAAGTAGTAATGAAGAAGCTCCTCGTCCGTCGGATGAAACCGAAACCCAGGCGGCACACCACCGTTGGAGGAACTCATGGAATCACTATCTCTTTTGGAAACCCTAACAAGAAATTAACAAGCTATATATGAAGAAAGTATATGTATGTATATATGTGTGTATATATATTCCCTAAGTTTGAAGTTTGAATAATAAAGGAAGTGGTGAGGGGTTGAAGAGGTTATATATATGTGCATGGGTGTCAACGCCTTCATTACAGCACTGTGACGATAGGAGAAGGGTTGACGGCCGGTGACTACGCCGGCGGGGATGGTTAAAGCTAGGTTTCGTAAAAACCAAGTTTAAGAAAAAATGAATGAATGAATGAGACTACCTGGCTAGCCTATGCTATATAATATATATTATTGTTATTATTATTATTAACCTTTTTAATATTATAATTAATTATATATTTTGGTTTTTAATTTACTGTTAACCATATGTGGGGTAGGATTCCCCCACAAGCAACTGTGGAGCGTAAGGTACACTCTCTTATCTATACTAATTGCCCACATTCACAGATCGAGAGGATTGTTCTAAATTTTCTTTTATTAATTAAGCTATATACAATTGTATGCATTGAGTTATTCACATAATGATAGGTATTTGAAAGAATTACTTAAAACAATACATTTTATTGATGTAATAACATCACGATATTTTATAATTGCAGTTCTCATGGTTACGTATATTAATTTTCAATAATTTATTCAAATTAATTAGTTACAGTTAATTACATCAAACTAACTGAAATTTATGAACAAAATGTTATACTTAATTTATATAAACTTGTCTAAATCTTTGAGGTCAAGTTAAGGGCATATTAGGTTAAGTCAGAACCCTAGCTTGCAAATTAATTTTGACCTTTTTTTCCTTTTACATGGAGGAAGATCAGTTGTGGTGTAAGTTAGCCAAAGTAAACAAAACATTCCTTTTATTATGTATTAGTTTAATTATCACCTATATTTCATAAGATGCTACATAAAAAGGAAGCTATTTAATTATTTATTATCAAGTAATTTATACGCGGACTTACTCGTGTTATTCTTTTTTAAAACAATGTTATTTTGTCTAATTTCTCAGGCCTAAGAAACAATATTTTACACTAGTTTCTTATAGTTAACTTCGAGTGAATACCAATATCACTATGGACACTGTATGATTATGGTTAAGATGTTAAAAGAATGTCTTTGATGCTAAAAAATATATAATTTAAATCATGAAAAACATTCATTTTAAAATATTAATATATAGAGTGGGAGGATCTCACAATATTACATTCTCAATTCTATATGTAACACATCTCACTCTTAATTTCATTTTTTGAATAACCAGAAGAAAGCATCAATCAACTGATATAAATTTGATTGTTGTATTCTGCTTTATGATTATAGGAAAAAATCTCGCACTAGTGTTTTAATCTTAGCTGAACATTATAATATCAATGTTATCACGTCGCACAATTATAATTAAGATAATAAATAAATATATTTTTTAATGTTAAAAAATATAACTTAAACTATAAAAAGTATTTATTTTAAAATATTAGTCTACTATATTGGATGAGAGTATCTCATAATTATATTCTCAATTTTATTCAATGCAAAGACATATCAATCTATATTATTATTGTTTTAACCAACGAAACATTAAGTTGATTATTAAAAATTTAACTGTCAATGGACTCTTGTGTTCTAGAGAAAAACTTGCACTTCAAAATGTTCAATTTTATGCATCGATCAAAGTGAGCTAACTGGTTATCTCAAAAAACGAAAATCTGCTGATCAATTTGTAACTATTACGTACATATATATTAACTAATTCACGATACATAATTTTTTTTGAATGAATTATTGAAACATTACTAAAGGATGAATATATAAAACCTCTTGGGAATTCTACGCGCTTCATAAAAGACTGTGGACTAACTTTTGTTGAAGAAACAAATATAATAGTTTTTATGGAAATATTTAAATGAGTAAACGATCCCAAGAAATTAAAACCAATATAATTATGTGATTTATGATTGTTCTTAAAGCAACGTTTGGAAAAACAGCTACTAAAGCTTCTTGGGATTTTCGCACTTGATTGGACGGCTAAAATATTATAATGATTAAAATCTTCCTCATATATAATTTTATATGCAAATTATTGACAATATCATATATCAACTTTAACAAATTCTGAGTTTGGTCTTAAATGATGATAGAAACATAGCAGATGCAGTCGCCATAGCTGGGGCTTGCACATGTGGGTATGACCTTCAGGCCTTTCACTTTGCTTTGCTTGATTCAATTGCACTCTTTCTTTTTTTTGTGATTTTATTGTTTCTCTTCCCTATGTGGTTTTACTTTGTGATTTTTTCAAAAAAATTGTGATATAATTAAACTATTGATTATCAGTTTAGAACCATCATTAGGACTTTCGATTGTGTTCAAACTTAGAAAAAAAAAATTAGGGTTAATGAGCTTCCTAACAAACACTGCATGTAAGGGACATGGAAACTTCATTAATTTTTTCAAAGAATCTATTTGCATATATATTCATGCATGTTCCTCTCAAGTCTTATTCAAATCATTTGTAGATGCCAGCTCTTTAATCAAGTTGACTCAATTTGGTAGGGTATTTATACCATACAAAATATACACGGATCAATTAGTTAGAGTGGTAGACTATATTTTTTGTTTTAAACAAACTTTTAAGTTTAAATCTTGTATATAAAAATATTACTATTGAACAAGTTGAAGTCCTCAACTAGCTTAGAGTTAAATTAGTGAGTATATTTAGTTTCTTTTTGTGATTTTGACTAAAAATATATAGATGACTTTATATAAATATGCAGATTATTTAATATATATATATATAATAAATATATCAAATGATAGTATTATAAATATATTATATGAAAATAATTTTTTTAAATCGTTAGATTAAATTAAGAATTTAAAATTAATATATATAATAGATTAACATGTAGTTAATTAAAATGATAAATATTATATTTTTTAAGCAAAGTCTCTAAAAAAGAAGTTTTACTCCCGCAATTAGTCAGAATCCTTATCTAAATACCAGTGATTTTAATAAGAAAAAAAAAAGATGACTTTATATATATATATATATATATATATATATGTATGTATGTATGTATATAATTAAGTGAGATGAATAAATTTTAAATCATAAATTAATGATTGAAGATTAATCTAAAATCATTCATAAATGTGTTTTTTTTTTGTATCAATAGTTTGTGTATTAATCTTGATTATTTTTTTTAATCTTTATATAAATATATATATATATACACACACACACACATACATGTACAATAAATGTTTCGTATCATAAGAATATTAAGTAGCTGACATTTATGATAGGTACTTTATATCGCACGGCACTTTTTTCTTAATAAATTTTCTAAAGATTCTTTAAATAATACTTTTATTAAAGCAAATAAAAATATTATTGTATATTAAAAATTACTTGTTTTGAATCTTAAAGAAATGTTATTTTCAATAAAATATAATACCTTACAATTAATGTTCTTGTTAATGTTAAGTACATATTTAACATGCAAATATAGGTTTTAGTTAGACAAAAATATAATTTTGGTCCCTTAATTTTAAGAATTTTTTTAATTTTTTTTTCATATTTATTTGTTTTCAATTTGGTCTATAACATTTAAAATTATTATCAATTTAATCTCTTTGTCTACAAATTATTAAAATATATAAAAGATATATTGAGTTAACAATTAAATGCTGAATAAAATTATCAAACTTATATTTTTGGTCCTTCAAATTTAGTAATTTTTTTAATTTAATCATTCAAGTTTAACAATTTTTTTAATTTGATTCCTTAAGTTTAGTGATTTTTTTAATTTGATCTTTCGAAGTTAATAATTTTCTCAATTTGGTGTCTCAAATTTAAGATTTTCTCAATTTAGTTCTTTAAATGTATTATTCATATATGTTTTAAATATTATAAAAAATAATTATATATATATTCAAAAAATAGATTTAGAATCTAATTCATTTAATTGTTAAATTTGACATCAAATTTTGAATAAAAAGTAATTAATATGAAAAGATTATCTTATTTTACCAAATAAAAGGATTACAATTAATTATCTATTTATAAACTAGGAAGATCAAATTTAAAAATTTATGAAATTAAAAAATTAAAAACCAAATGTAAACTAAAGAATTTTCTTACACCAATTAATATATATTTATATTTGAGATATCAGTTAAGACAAATAAAATACATATTATTTTAATTAATCAAAATAATTATACAGTATTTATCTCTAATTTGAGAAAATTTTATTTATCTTTCTTTAACATACAAAAATATCAATCAGAACCTAAAATTAGTGATTAATTATTTAAATATTATAAAAAAATAATTATATATATATATTCAAAACGCAACATTTGTGGTACTTAAAAAAAAAAACCCACAATATTGGCCACGTGAAAGGAATGAGAAAAAAAATAAAATATTTGGTGAAAAATTATATCCCATTGTAAAGATTATCTCTACTTTTTAATATTACCTCCATTGATAAAAGTTTCAAACGTAGAAGTCAAGTTGAGAAAATTGTTAAATTTGAGATATTAAATTAAAAAATTACTAAATTTAAAAGATCAAATTAAAAAAAAAATTTAAAACTTAAAGGATTAAATTGTGAAAATTAATATATTTGAAAGACCAAATTAAAAAAATTATTAAATTTAAGGGGACTAAATTGAGAAAATAGCTAAACTTGAAAGACCAAAAATGCAAATTTGGTGGTTTTTATTCAATATTTAACTGCATATCCATTATATATTTTAATAATTTGTAAACAAAATGACCAAATCGATAATGATTTTAAACATGAGGGATCAAGTTAAAAAAAATATTAAACTTAAATAATTAAAATAATGTTTTAGTTATTTTCAGTATCAATAAGAATAATTTAATTCATTTACCAATTTTTAATATAATTTTGTCTTTAAAACATTAAAATATTCAATTTCATTCTTCAAATAGTTTGGTCCCTACATTAGTTACATATAAAGATGTCTTATTAGACATGTTGGTTGTTGTTTTGGGTTGCTATAATAATGCTTAGACTGTTAGTTGTTTTTCTGTTAGCTTATTGCAATGCAGTCTGGGTATTGAAATAATTAATGTATGGACTAAATTGTTTAGAAAATATTCTTTTCAAGATGAAATTAAAGATTTTAATTTTTTAGTGACTAAATTAAAATAAAGTGTGTCTTTTAAGGATTAAAATAATAATTTATTTTTTATGAAAAGAATTTTAAATATAAAAACTAAATCTAATTTTTTAAAAAAATAGTTATCATATATTTTATTTTATTCTATCATCATTGTAAACATAAAATTAAAGAAAAAGAATTTTTAAATTAATTATTATTATTAAAGAATTAATATTGAGTACCAATATATTATTTTAAAGTAAGATTATTAGACACATTTAAAATAACAAATAATAATAATGTATCATTGTGAGATGTTTTAATATCTTCTAATCATTTAAGACAATAATGATGTAAAATATTTTCATTGCAATTTAATAATTTTAAAAATGTGCATATCTACATTAAATGATATAATATTAAATATTAATTATTTGTATACAAAATTTAATCGTAAATATCTCATATTAATTATGAATTTATTTTAAATTATTAATTAATGATATTAAAATACTTTAAAAATAATTTCTTATATATATATATATATAACATATTCAAAGTTTAAATAGATTATATCTTTAAAAAAATATAATTTTTTATTTTTTTAATTTCTAAAAATATGAATAATAATATTAAATTTTATCTTTAATATAATAAAAATAATTTTAAAAATTTAACTAAAAATAAATATTTCTTATCTTTTCTGATAAAAAAATTTGAATTCAAAATTTATTTTTATTCATATATCAATTTTTGGGCAATGCTAATTAGTCAATGTAAATGAAATTAAATTAATAGGTTGAACAAAGGAGAGTAATTATAGAAAAAAAATATTGTAAAAATGTTATGAAAGATTAGTTTAGAATAGAAATATCCTGAAATGATGCAAAAACAAAAGAAAAAAAATTGTTAAATGTCAATGCATTAAAAAAAGGGTTAAAAAGTAAATTAACAAAAAAAACTTTGAAAAGTAACAATTCCAAGAAATGACCCGTGACAAGGGTGATTCTTCTTTTAAAAAAGTTGTCAAATGTTAATGCATTAAATAAAGGATTAAAAGGTAAATTGACAAAAAGTATTTTTAAAAATAATAATTTCAAAAAATGACACGTGAGAAAGGTGATTCTTCTCTTATAAATATAGTATTATCCTAGTTAACATGATAATGCATTTGCTAACTGTTTGGTGTCACTAAAATCTAACCTTAATTTTGGATAGTGGTGTTGTGTTCAAATTTTATAGACGCAGAATGTCGATAAATATGTTAAATTGATTTGAGCATTTTGATTTAAAATTTATTTCAAATTGTTCAAATGGAAAGGAGAAGTTGTTCATTCAAAAGCACAAATAAGAGTAAGAAGTTGTTATCTTTCCATTACATATATAGGCAATAGGCATGCTTTTAAGTGTTATATATTAGCTGTACTTGTACATGATCATAGTAAATTTGAATTATAGATAAAGGAGTGTTGGGTTAGTTCTGATGTGATGATGTGGTTCATACTAAAGGTCGTATATTCATTTGGCAGTTTGGTAGTTTAGTACGTTAGAAGATAGGATATGATAATTTTACATTTTTATCCTCAAGTTAGTTAGATTAGTTTTTTATTATTTTACCCTTTGATTAGTGTATATATTCGAGTTCTTTTTTGATAATGAAGTAGTTAGTGAAATTCATCTCACTTCTCTTTACATATGTTCTGCTATTTGTATCTTCTTCCTTATTCCATGATAGAATTGTAGTAATTCTACATGGCACCAGAGAAATGATTATTTTTTATGTTGAGTTTTTAAGCTCATTAATATTACAATGGAGGAAAACCAAAGCTCAGTTTTAAGTTCAGGTATTTAAACCATCAAATCTGAGACAACGTTGGACTTCAATTACAGAAAAGATCCGCTCTTCATTCATCCGTAAGATAATTCGACCTTGCAATTAGTTTCGAACCACATTACCACATCCGAACTAACCCAACACTCCTTTTTATAATTCAACATTCCCCTTTAAGTTGGAGGCTACAGAAAATCTACCAAACCTAAATTGGACACCATTTGCATAAAGCTTGAAACAGCTTACAGTCGCAGATGTCTTCACTAAACCGTTGGTTGCTTCAAGATTTATGAAAATGGTGTCCAAGTTGGGTCTGGTTGATTTTCACCAGCCTCTAACTTGAAGGGGAGAAGTTGAATTATAGAAAGGAGTATTGTGTTAGTTCTGATGTGGTTCATACTCAAGACTGTGTTTTCATTTAGTAGTTTAGTAGTTTAGTCTAATAGATTGTATATGATAATTTTACCTTTTATCCTCTAGTTAGTTAGATTAGTTTTTAACTAATTTACCCTTTGATTAGTGTATATATCGGAGTTCTTTTCTAATAATAAAGTAGTACGTAAAATTCATTTCACTTCTCTTTGCCTTCGTTCTGCTAATCGTATCTTCTTCCTTGTTCCATGACAGAATTGCAGTAATTCTATAGATTGCAATAGTCTTAACTAATTTTGTTTTCCATCTCTCTTCTTATCTCTTTAACACCATTTATTTCTAAAAAAATTATTATTTTATTAAGGTCAAAACTTTTGGTCATGTACATAACTTTCATGAACTTTCAACTTTCAAACTTTGATACATAATCCATTCTGTCAATTTTTTTGTCCAAATTTAACTAAGCATGCTATGTCATATTAAATTTTGCAACGTAGCATAGACCATCGACAATGAGGCAATGGTATTATTGTCATTTAAACATAGAACCCTTCTCTTCTCCCCTCTGCATCGCTCGTGCCTAATTCAAACGCAGTACAATATAATCCCTAAATCATGTTTCAACTTTTGATCAAAAATCCGTAGTTGTAACCTGTTTGAACTTTGAATCACAATCCATACTTGTGCTTTCCCGACCAGATTGCTTTCTTCCATTCCATCTCCACATCAAACACGTTTGCTTTCTTCCCATACTCCACATCACAAACGTCTACTTTCTTCCCTTCCATCTCCACCTGACGAACGTTTGCTTTCTTCCCTTCGATCTCCAGGTGATGCCACAAAGGCATATGAAGCTGCTCACACAGAAGAAGCTGCTATCTTCCCTTCCCTTCCCTTCCCGCGCAACGACACCACACCCAAACAAAGGAACCAATTTTTTTATTTTTATTATAATATCTTTCTTATTTAGATTTTAGATTTTATTTTAGATCTCCATATAGGTATTGTGCAAGACATTGAGATTATGGTTTTCTCCTACATTGAGAAGGTACTGTGTGTTCAAGTGTTGGAGCTGCTAATATGAAATAACATGGTTAAAGAACTAATTTTTCATGGAAGCATATAACATTATACTTGCTTACCACAAATTGTATGACCTTGTAGTTTGAATTTCTGTAGCAGTTAAGAATTTCATTTTGTAAAGTTGGCTGATATGAACAAATTTAGAAGTATTTAAATTGATCTGAACTTCATAGTTTTTTGACAACTTAGGAACTATTCTCCATGCTTGCTGTATACTAACTCTACATAAGGAGTGGCCTTCAAAATGGAGCTCCGTTCGACTGTGTGAGGTGTCGACCGGAGTAATATGATTGAATGGAAGGGTAGGTTTTCAGGCTTGAGCATAGTGTGGGTTTTGATTCAAAGTTGTGGGTTTCTGAAAGTATTTTAGCGATTCAACGGTGAAGTGAGGCAATTTTAGAATGACAATAATACTTGTCAATGGTCTATCGTAATTGGCAAAATTTAATCCGACGTGGCATGCTCAATTAAAATTTGGACCAAATAGTTGATGAAATGGGTTATATGTCGAAGTTTGAAAGTATAAGGGGTCTTGGATTATAGTTAAAAATTTATAGAAATTATGTATACATGACCAAAAGTTTAGAAGAATCTTATGTATTTTGACATTGTATTAATTTATTCTTTAAAGAATAAACCCTTTAATTTAATTTCTAAAAAAATTTTCTTAAATAAAATATCGTTGTGTATTAAGTAAATTTTTTAATTAGTAAATAAAAATTTATATGACCATTAACTCATAATCAATATTTATTCAAATGAAACTTCCTCCTAAAATAGTGTCATTTAAGTAAATTCTCATCTAAATTTTAGTCATTTTAACAAGCTTCTAACTTTACAAAATTTGTTAAAAAATGGTGTTATTTTGAAAAAGAGTGACATCTATACAAGTTTAGGTTAAAAATTGATAACCATGAAGACTTTTATTTATTAATTAAGCAAATTTTGCTTAAAAGAGAGACTATTTTGATTAGAAAATGATGAATTGTTTCATCAAAGCACGGTTGAGAACTGCAAGAAACCCTATATAATCACGAGAAAAGAAATTCTCTAATTGCATCTATGATGTTTAAGTTAAAAAAAAAAAAAAAAAGCCTCAAAGAAAGAAAGGGAGCACAAATGCACCAAGACTGGCATGCCTAGCGATGATGTAGGTCACTGAAACTGGTCCAAGAATGGGCGAAAAACGTAGGAATCTACACATGATAGAAAACTACATAGAATTTACAAGCCAAAAAAGTTTCTCAAATGTACCTTCAATGATTGCATACTTACAAAAATTATAAAATTTCAATTATATAATTGTCAAAAAAAAAATGACGTGACCCCAAAAAGAATTTGACGATTGCCATTAAAACACAATAAAATCGATCGTGTACATTTAGTTAAATTATAATTTATCACTCTATTAATATATTAAAAAAACTCACGTAAAGACAGAAGAAATTAAGAGGGATAATCTTTAAGAAATTAAATTAAAAATAACAAATTAAATTATTAATTTATTTCTTTTAACAATATATACATTATAGTTTGGGGGTTTACGACCGTAACTAACAGTTATATATAAAGGATGATGTTGGACTGGTGGTTACGCCAAACCTAATTTTTCTTTCTTCTTCTCTTCTGTGCTTTGCTTTCTCTACTCATCTCACTTTAATATGCTTTTCTTTCTTCTTCATTCTAATTGCTTCCAGCATCTCATTCCATGGACGCATCAACATCCTCTCACTCCCTCACTTTCTACGATTTTCTCGATCGGATGCGAAATCCTGCTTCACTCAATATTGTCCGATCCATCAAGAGGTCAGTCTATTCAACCCGTTTTCTTTTTCTCGTTTCAATCTTGATCATGCTCAGTATTTGGTTTTATTTGAATTCTGTGTGCAGTTTTGTTTTTCGTATGTAATCGTGTATTTGGAACATCTGAATTTGTGGCTCTATGCTCTTAGTGTTGCTACTAGGTTTTGCATTCTTTGTCATTGTGTGCGAGTAATTAAACGGGACCATTGCCTAGTCAAAGCATTAGTGAGCTGAACCAAAGACGTTAGCCAAATAATTTTAGTTATATACATTCTTGGCAACTCAGACGCACGAAAAAGATTTAGCTGACTCATAAGATCAAGTGATTAGCGCAATCTGGGATTGCATTTGGCTAGTGGGCATTTAGTTTCCGAAAATATATGGAAAATTCAAGATCCTAGTGTTGATTTTATTCTTTTATTTATTTGTTCTTTTGGAGGTTATTGTTTAGTATCAAGCGATCAAACATGGGAATCTTGAAATTTCCATAAGTTCATGAGAATTTAGGATGTCCTCTACTCCGCTAATATTGCCTATATTTAAATTTCCATACCATAAGACCATCTATAGAGCTGTTACCATGTTTCTTTAACACTGGAGATGTTTTAGTGGACCATATCTCTAATAGATCTTCTTGGGACATACTAAACTGCTCTACAACATGAAAATTATACTTTATATAATTATCATGATCATTAAAATTTGTATTACTACCTGTGGAACAAGGTAGTTAGCTCTCTTATTCCAACATGGTTGTTAATTTGTTGATCTCTGACAACTGATTTTAAGGAGGACTATACTAAGCACACTATTTTATAGATGATACTTGATATCATCGTTTATTTATGCCTTGATCTTACTTGAAATGAAACAATAATGATAATGTGACAAGTAGTCTGGAGAATAAGTAATAAAACGAATCAAATGGACACTCTCTAAAAATTTCAATGAGTTTTGAAAATAGAACTACTTACTATCTACTTTGCTCTAAACATTGATCAATTGGTGTAGTACAGAACCATTCTAAGGCCAATTTCAGATATGTAGTTGCTTTAATATGTACTTCTCTTTTTGTGTTTAAATAAATCACATGATTTAATCATTTAAACAAGCTTCCCAAGCTTCAATTTGCATGGAAAGCTATTACATTTCATTTGTATTTGGTTGCATGTTAAGTGCTTTCATATTTCCTTTTTGAGTGGAGTTGGGCAAGTAGATAACAAAAGTTCAGCATGACAAACAATCTGAAAAGTGGTTCTGAACACTGGCTTCCCCCCACCCTGATTCATTTGTGAATTATTATTTGAATTTTTGTTTTCTCTATTCCTTTTCATGTCCAATAGTAATGCATTAATTGCATCTCTCAAGCTTTAATCCTCTTTTTGATGCATATTGTATTGCCTAATAAATTTTTTTATTTTCCCCCAGTTTTATTGTATCATTTTCATTTTACCCACCCAACCCTGAAAATGATGGGAAAAGAGTGCAAGATTTCTACTTGACAATGGAAGCGGCAATTAGAGAACATCCATTATGGACAGATGCCACTGAGGAAGAGATTGACTGTGCAATGGAGGTATTTGGATGTGTTATTCCTTGTAGAATTTCTGAATGCAGCTTCATAATAATTGAAGTTTGGGGGGGTTGGGGGAGTTATATTAAGTAAAAGAAGCCTTTTCCTTTCCATTTCAGGTCATTTCCAGTATTCTTCATGCGTTTCCCAGTACTTCATAGTGAAACACATTTTGGTTGATCAGGACATGGGGCATATAAAACTAAAACAACAAGACTAGTATATATTGCTAACATGTTTATATTCATTGTGGAACGTAATTACATTCAAGATTAGAATCAATTTGTTTAGCTGCCTAAAGTGGAAATGTTGAAATAGAGTGTATAAGTTAATGATGACTGTCTTTTGCAGGATATAATCTGTATTTTATTGATAATCAGGGACATTATTTTGTCATATTTATATTGATATATCTACTATCCACAGGGTTTAGAGAAATATATAATGACTAAATTGTTCTCCCGAACATTCGCTGCTTCTCCTGAGGATGCAAAAACTGACCATGAAGTCTCAGAGAAAATCTGCCTGCTCCAAACATTTTTGAAGCCTGAACATTTAGATATACCAGCAGTTCTTCGTAATGAAGCTTCATGGCTGGTATGGCTTAATTTTAAGAAGTATGATATCCTTTAAAACTTTGTAATGTTGTCAGTGGCACATGTATTTGATTTTCATCAGACTAATGTTTATACTTTTCTTTATATGCAGTATTCTTATTGCTTTCTAATTTCAATTCTCTAATATTATTATGCAATTTAGCAAATTTACTTTTAGTCTTGTGATTTCCTGCCACATCTTTTGCTCCCTTATAAATACTCAAAACATGATATAGGACAGGTTCAAGAAAATTCCTTTGTATTAGAAGTGGAAAAAACAATAAAAGATTTAGAAACATGCTTAATTCTTAGTATGGTGGTTGTTTTTAAGGTTTTGAAGTTACGGAATTAGGCTTGGAATTTGCAAATAATGGGGTTTATGGTAAATGGTCAAATAGAGGAACAAAAATGCAATTATAGTACATAAGATGGCTGATCTTTCACTTTTCACTTTCTGGAACTCTAGGGCAGTATCAGAAAGGTGAAATTTTCTTGTGGCTAGGGTCAGATGTGATGAAGTTAACGCACATGAAAGTATGGAGTTGGATGGCTAAGAATAATTTTACAGAAAGCATTGCCAAGGATCAAATGATTTTTTTCTATTGAGATTGTGCGATTCTAAATTAATGACATCTATAACTCTTACATACTGTGTTAGAGTACGTAGTAGGAAATCTCAGATTTAATTACTAAGCTTTGGTATTGAAGCAATTGTACTTGCCCTCCAAGTGTTATTTATTATAGACAACGAATTGTACATGTCCTTTTCAATTTCTCAGTCTGCTATTTTTAATGTAAGCCCTTCAATATTTTTCCTTTTCATTTAGCTTGCAGAGAAAGAACTGCAGAAAATCAACACTTTCAAAGCTCCCCGTGAAAAGCTCTCAACTATAATGAATTGTTGTAGGGTCATCAACAATCTGCTGCTCAATGCAGCAATGTCTGAAAATCATGTGCCTGCCGGGGCTGATGACTTTCTCCCTGTTCTTATATATGTTACGATCAAGGCAGGTAATAAGCCATTCTGCTAATTATGAAATTCCTAGTTTTTTACTAATGGCTTCAATGTTCTGTTGCCTTTTCATAATTCTGTTTGATTATTCTCTCACAATGTCACACCTATCAAGGGGAGAAACTAGAGCATACAGAGAAAGTTTGGTTTCCGTTCAAGTGTGTTACTTTTAAATAATTGTTGAAGTCAAATCGGGGTCTCTAGATGACCTGAACTCACGAGATTACCTTGGCCTGAACCAAAGGCCGTGTTTGTCATAGCCTCAGGTCTGAAGATCACATGTAGGACAAAGAATGAGGTTTTTCTTTAATTGTTTTTTCTGTATCTATATTATAGCTTCATTTAGGCCACCTAACCTAGGGTAGGAATCTGCCTAATTCATTTATGGATCATGAATATCCTGTTCAACATGAAAGGAATATAAATCTACTGCTCGGCTATTTCTTTTTCAATTTTGTCTGTATGGCTTTTATGATATTTCTGTTTCCATTTATTCGGGATGGCTGAAGACGAGTACTTATCAGGCCAATCCTCCTCAGTTACAATCAAACCTCAAATTCATCCAGCTGTACCGAAGGCAAGAAAAACTCATATCAGAAGCTGCTTATTATTTCACAAATCTCGTGTCAGCGAAGGAATTTATTGTTGACTTAAATGCTACTTCTCTTTCGATGGATGAAATCAAATTTGAGGAGAGCATGCAAGCAGCAAAATTGGTCAATGAAGTTACAAGTGAATCATCCTTTGCAACGAAAATGAGCCAGACAAACCAGCCAGGTGAGACTGAATGCAGTCTTTCGAAGAAAATTTATGACAAATATGAAGATTCTCCAGGTTAGTTTGACTCCTTTTCCTTTTCCCAGTATTCTTTCAACTTTTCAACTGGATATAGCTCCCACCCCTAACCCCAACCCCCCAGTAAAGTTAGCATTCGTTAAATTAACATTCTTACACCCAGCATAATGCAATCAACAGCAGCCAGGACTAGACATTAAAGAGTAAACTGCCATATTGGTTTAAAGATATGAATTCAGTCATAACATTTTAGTCCTGACGGTGTGTAATTTTATTAAACGAAAAAAAATTAAAACTGCAATTTTTACAACAAATTAAAAAACAGGAATAATTTATTATTTGTTCAATTGATCATTTGTTGGCCTGGATTTAACTTGTGACACGCAGGTATGCCTCCACAAGGGTCGACATACCCTTATTTGGTGGCAAAGAGCGGAGACCTGACAGTGAGAGATGTGGACAGATTGCTAAATATGTACAAGGACGTAGTGACAAAGTACACAACTCTGTGCACAGCTATCAGCCACCTTTCAACTTCAGAGAGAGAACCACTACTGCGTCATCTAGAATTACGCGATGTGGGTATGCTTGCATCACCACCAATTTACAAGAATGAAGATAAAGCTGAAGATAAAGACGCAGCCAAAGGAAAAACGTCACAGGCAATAGATGAGGATTAGATTGTTGCTTTTGTAATTCAGGATTCTGCTTCTGGACATAAAGGAGGCTGTTGGGATACATAATGTTTGTACGATTATATATATATTTTCCATCTTCGTCCAGGATGATAATATCAAACGTAGGCTTATAGTAGACTAAGCTCAAAAATCAGAGGCTTCCTAGCAAATAACAACCTCCTGACAGAAGGGAAAAACCTAGCCTAAAACACAACTATACAGATACAAAATCACTATACACTCAACGTACACCAAAATTAACAGTCATGTTACAAACAACTGCAGGATTGTCAGCAGCCACCACTTCTCCCCTGCAAGACGTATTTGGTGGTTTGCAAGAGCTTTTAGTTTCGTCAAGAGAGTCTGGCAGTTTTTTGGCTTCCTTGCGATATGATCTGATGCATCTCAAGCACACAAACTTGGTAGGAATCGCATCTGAATTATCAATTCCAGCGCATCTGGTATGCTGCCAGACACCACAGGTATCACAGGCCAACATTCTTTCTCCATCATCGTCCTTAGCCCCACAACGGCAATCAACTTTCCACGTCTCTGTTCCCCTTTCCATTCGGAAACGGTTTAGTCCATGTTTTGCAGGGCACTTACCAAGGATTCGGACTGACCCACTTGTTCCCAGCAGTAATTTTAATGTGAGATTATCCTTGATAGACCCATATTCTAGTAGTTCCTCAACTTGAAACCTCTTAT
The DNA here is from genome assembly GCA_031216115.1 of Senna siamea. NCBI lineage: Eukaryota > Viridiplantae > Streptophyta > Magnoliopsida > Fabales > Fabaceae > Senna > Senna siamea. The sequence goes on from CM062356.1 coordinate 1,381,609, forward strand.
ACATGGCATATACCTCTTGAAAGGCATTAGTCGCCTCATTCTTGAGGTCAGCAACAGTAGCATTCAAGGGCAGCACAATTAGCTCGGGAGGTGGCGTTGGGTCATCTTTAGGCTGATCTGAGAGCTCCACGTGACACCACAGTCTTATGGATGGAGCCACTTCTACTTCAATCTTTTCAGGCTTGTAATCCTTCATAAACTGCTTGCAGTCGAGGAGCTTCCTTGCTGAATCAGCGACACGTTTCCTCATAATACTGGGCCTGTAGCTCACCATCCCTTCGGGGTGAATTATTGAATCAAACAGGAATTTTAGATCAGAAACCACTTGCTCTTCTGATGGATAACTTGAATTCGCATTGACTGCATTTTCCAGAACATTCGAAGTATCAAGCCTGTAGTATAGATAAAAAGCATCAGTATTCAGTGCGCGTATAAAAGCCATTGACAAATCCAGGAGAACGTTAGTACTCTTACCTGAACTCCACACCACTAGACATGGGATTGCATCGTGATCTAACTACCATGCCATTGGGTGCTGATTTTCCACCCAAATGTTTAAGACTGTAATCTAGAAGCTCCGGAGATGCAACACTTCTGCATACTGCACCCTTGAGAGCACGTCTTGACAGCCATTTGGGCCCACATGAGGCAGCTGAAGCAAGCAGTACCTTGATCAAAGCCTCTTGCACAGCTTCAACATCATTCCTTGTCCAAGCACATAATACACTACAGGTTCCAGTAGATTCAAGATGATTAGATGTTCTTGTGGCAGTCAAGGGCTTGCAAAAGTCTCGAATCAATGTCACCAAAAAGGAGAATAGATCTTTGATGGTTACAAGTTCAGTATCTGCAAGAGATTGATAAAGAGAAATAACACACTGCAGGCGGCTCTGGGAGCTGCGATCCTGGAATAAGAAATTTGACAAGGGCATGTTTGCCAGGGTATTCACTGCTTTTTGGTACAAATCTTGAGTGAGAGCATAGCTGCCAGTACCAAATTCATAGCCCCAATTACCATACCAAGAACACCCATTTGTGATTGCATGAAGCAATCGATATTCCAATCCAAATTTCTTTGACAAATCCATCACACTAACTTTCCTGTCAAGCAGAAGCACAAGAATTTACTCTTCTGAAATAAATCAAGGGGTCTAAAATGACCTTGTAAGAGAGAGTTGGAGGATGCAAACCTAACAGCAAGTGCAGCACAGAGCCTATCCCAGAAACCCATGATGTCAGATCCAGATAGAAGCTTCGAGCCACCTTCTCTTCCATTAAGAGTAAGCAGATGACCATAACCATTGGAGTGAACAATACCGTGCAGTAGATGAGTGTTATCTTCATGGACATACACCCAATCCTCAAGATCATCAACCGTAATCAGAGAGTTGCACCATTTACATCTGCAAATTTAATATTCCACATAGTTATGTATTTTGCATTCAAATTATATATTAGAAACAAGAAGGCAATTATTTTAAATTCAAAATCAAAAACATTCAAGCTCACCTTGGTTCGGATAATTGGAGAGGATTCGCACACTTTGAACAAGGTCTTTGATATGCTTCCATGTGATTACTAGCAGTCCTTATTATGAAATGATATCGTTTTCGACACACAGGATGCCCACTCCATCCTTTTGTTTTTTCCCAACAAAAAGTCAAATAATATAAGTCAGAATTATTTCCACTAACATCACAAGAATAAAAACCTATCACACACGCTTAAACATCCCGCACCTTCTTCCCACCTATAATAAATTAGTCTTATCTATGTCTTATATTATTTTTAAATAACAAAATAATTTTGAAAAACAATAACTCTAGTAGAAAATAAGAAAATTGATGTCAAGGGTCCTTTTCTTTTCTTTTCTTTTTTATTTGAGCTCTTTCTTTGCTTAGAAGAATGGGTTATAGTTACGCCCCCAACCCGTTACACTCGGTTTCAAACTCAGTGAGTTGACCATCAACTCGGGGATTTCATTCTGATTATTCATGCTTATTTACTCTAAGCAAAAGTTAAAGGTCTCTACTAAAAGTAATCGCTAGTATTGTTCAGTATCAGCTTTGGTACTTTCCCACTTTCCTCTTCTACAAAGAGGAGCGTGTGTTTCTCTACCGATTCGGACAGAATGAACTCGGTGAGTCGACTCACCAACGACTCGGCACTGGTCACAGTAGACTGAGCTTCCAGATCGAGTAACATCCTCCTCCACAATGTCGAGAGTGACCATCGCCGGCGACAGATCCGGCCCATCCACCAGTTCTCCGATCCTGAACAAGATCTGCCACGTCATCAGTGAGGGGAAGAGTGACGGCGGAAAGGTAAGGCGCGCATGATTGGTGAGGAACCGCTGAACGGCCTTCCGGAAGGGCTCCCGGCCGACTGAATCGTCGCAACAACGGTCTCCGGCGGCCGGAAAAGTGAGAAAGTCGTAGAGATCAGCCGAGACCCTCCTCTTCATCCTCTTCGACGGCCTCTCATTAACCACCATGACTATTTCCCCAGGCCTCACTTGTTAACCACGCCGAAACGACGTCGAACCGAAGGTTCACCGCCTGAGCAGATCTACACAGAGTAAGAGCGATGAGATATTTATAGAGAGAGAGAGCGAGAGAGAGAGAGAGAAGGTTCTGGTTTCAGGGTCTGCTGAAGAAGAAGAAGAAAAGAAGATGAAGACGACGACGTCGAGAAGAAGAGCGGCGCTTACAGGTTAGGGTTTTGATTTTGTTTATATCCGGTTCGGACTATGGCGGTTCTTTTTTCTCTTTTTTCAAGTGCCTTTTCAATTTCTATACTTTCCCCTTAAGAGAGCAAAATTTATATACTGTTTTTTAAAATTTGTTTTCAAGTTCTTTATTTATCTTAGAGATATTTATATTTTTCAAATTTTATTATTCGAATTTTTAATAAAATAAGAAATTTAAGTTGTTTTAAAAGTTTATTTATAGACATATTCATATTCTATTGAAAAGCTTGATATAAAATTACTTTAAAAAAATTTTTAGTCTTTTATTGAGTCAGTTTTTTAATATATTTTCTATTATTAAAAGATGAAAGATAAAGTCTAGGATTTCTTGCGCAGGCGGTATGGCGGAGGGCAAAATAGTATTTATCGCATTATTACTTTATATGAAAAATAATAGAGGATGACTTTTAATCTCTCCTCATATTTTATTTTTATTCATTAATTTTATTTTGATTTTTTATTTTAAAAAATTAATTAATTATGTTTACTTATTAATATCATTAATTTATCTAACTTAAAATATTATGTGTGAGTTAATTTTAATATTTATGTCTTATATTATTATTAAAATTATTATTTTATTAATCTAATTTATAAAAATAAATAAATTTATAAGTAAAATTATATTTAGATTTATGCTTAATAAGTATATAATTTATAATTTATAATTTAAATTTATAATTTTTTTAATAAATTAATAATAAAAATATTATATAAAAATATTAAAATTAATTTTAAATTAATATTTTTTATTAAATAAATTAATGAAGTTAAAAAATAAAAAAAATTATTATTTTTTTAAAATTAAATAAATTAAATAAAATTAGTCAAACTACAGAATAAAAATAAAATTTGAATTAAAATTAAATGATAAAAGTGATTTTTACCTGTGTGAAAACAAAATTCAATATAACGACAATTGAAGTCGATTTCATCTGTATGAATAACGGGCCATTTTTGGGGCAAAACAAAAAATTAGCGGATGATTTAATAGATAGTAGAATGGCAGGTATTAAATTTGTTTTAAAATAAAATTTTAAAATTGAGACTTATCAAAAGTTAATTTGGAATACTTTAAATTTTGTAACTAGTATAAACAATTTTGTCAGTTCAAAACATTAACAGTGATATATTAGTAAAATTAAATAATATTAAAATATAAAAGTTTTTTAAAATTTTAATAATTTTGTAAGAAATTTTTTAAAATTTTAAGTCTTATACATAAATTTTCTCAATTAATTTAATGTATACTTATTTTATTAAAATTTTAGAAAAAACAGTCAACAAACAAAATTTATACAATTTAAGAGTTCTATCTCAACTTTATTATTAAGAGAGGTTTTTTTTTAATTTACATTATGTATATTATTTTATTTTTTATATTATATAATATATAATTTTAAAAATTAATAATAAAATTATTATAATATAGATATTATTTTTGGATAAACCAATATGCATAATTAAATTTTACGATATCTGGGCGAAATTTAAATTACTTGATAAATGTAATTATATGATCTCTAACTTGTATTAGCGAATTTAATCAATTATGCGAAATTTGTGCAATTTATAAATCAAAGTACAATGACAAATATGCCCTCTTCTACTTTTGATGGGAGACTGTGAAAGTGATGAGGTCACCATCACCCTTTAACTTTGCATTGGATTGGATAAAAGAAGGGGCCCACTTTGACTGGAAATATTGATAAAGAACTTATTTGATTAATAATAATAATAATTTTGTTAACAGATATGGTAAGATATTGATTAGTCAATTAAATTAAAATTTTATAAATTTTAAAATGTTTAAGTTTTTTTGTTAATTTTAACCAATCTATTTAAAATATTGATTAGTAAAATATTTTTAAAATAAGATTAATAATAATAATATTTAAAATACTTATATTGTGATGTCCACGTGTAGGTGGGAATATAATAAGGAGTACGAAATCGCAGGCCCTTGGCGGTAAAGATAGCATCAAGGGACAAAGGCGGTTCTATAAAATAGAAAATTAGTGGTTTTGGGTTTTGGACGAAAATTGAAATGCGCGGGTCTTAACTAAATTTTGAATTTCTATTTTCTTTAACCAAAAACTAAAATTTGAATTTTTATTTTCTGAGGAGTGTCACACTTACACATTAATATTTGGATTTGAGCATCTAGCTTCCTGAATAAAGTCAAATTGGATTTTTTTTGCAATTTTTTCTTTAAAAAATAAATAAGAGCAGAGACTATATGATTAATATGAAACTCACCTGAATTTAATTAGTGTTATGTGATGTTATAAGCTACTAGCATACCAACTCAATAAACAATAAATGGACCCAAAGTCTTCCAGTTTATTGGAAAGAGCCTAAACAAGATTTCGGATGGCTCGACCTCAAATGGATCATCCATGACTCAAATGGGAACCATATCATCAGCTCTAGCAACTTCTTAGCTCTTGCTAACATTCTTCTACCCCAACTTTGGACAATCCAACTGGCGAACAACCTCAGCACAAAAAAAATAGATAAGATTGACAATATTAATCATAGTCATCATTATTACACTATTGTTTCTATTGCAAGTCCCTTCTTTCCTCACTGGATCAATGCAACATCCACCATTCCTGCTGTGAATGCACTGGCAAATCAATTCATACCGTTAATATGTTTATTGTCGTTAATTTTTAAATAAATAATTAAATATAAATAATTTTTAAAAAATATAAAAAAGTTCTTGGTCACATTTGTATACATAAAAGTCAAAGTACAAAAAAATGTTGTATATTTTAATCTAATTAAATTGCGTCATCTTTACCAAAAAAAATCTTAGTTTCATGATCATTATTATTTTGAAATCATTATAAACATAACTCATATTTTTACTATAGCAATTTTCAAACTGTACTTTAGAGTTATTTAGAAGTTAAAAAGATCAGTGATATTGAAGTAATAATAAATTTCTAAATACAAAGTGGGAAGTATGCGTCATTTGACTAGAGACTAGTACTAGTTAATGCTTGAGTTCACTGGCTTGAAGTTATACTTAGTGGAGATAAATTTAATAAATAAATAAATATAATTAGATATAATTTTTATATCTTTATTTTCAGTTCTCTAATTTATTTATAATTAGATTTTTTAAAAATAAATTTTTGCATATTTAGTTTTAATTAAAAAACCTAATTACAAAACTATATTAAAAAAAACTGCAGTCTACTTTAATGTTACCTAACAACTCTCTTCTAACTACATCACTTGATCACCAGTGAGTTATTCTTTTGGGCCATGTAAGGGTACTTTAAATCATAGCAGCTAATGGGCCTTCCTTTCTAGGGTCTTATGGGCCAGTTGGGCTTTCCAGTCATTATTTTAGGCCATTATCAAACTACAAACATGAACAAGAGGCAAAAACCAACCTATAATTATAAATGGAGGAGGGCATACATACATATATACATATATATATATATATATATTCAATTTCTTACATGTTCGTGATCGAAGTTTTGTATATCTTAAAAGGGATTCTTTCCACTCCCCCTCCCCCCGCCCCCCAACACTCAGTTAGCACATTATTTTGACAAACAAAAAAAAGCACATTATTGACTATTTCAAATGCGTACACAATGGACTTGAATCAAATCGTTTTGTTCAACCAATAATGTGATGAATTAGCCACTTATGTGATAAATTAACCAAACCAATGATAACTTGATCAAAATTAAGGTTAAATTTAATAAATAATAATAATATTTATAATATAAAAAATTAAGGTTTAAATTCTTGTTAATAGATATGTTTATATTTAATATTTAATAATAATTTAATTTTAATAAAAAAAAAATTTTGTAAGAAAAAAAACCATAAGTTTTACAAAATCCACTTTACTTGGACAAATTAATGGGCCATCAGACTTTTTGGAAAACTAGAAGACAAACTAACGTGGACACTGAAACGGTGCCTAGGAGGGAGAGGGCGAGGGCGGGGGAGGTGATGAAGATTGATTCCACTTAGAACGAAGCTCTGATTCATTTGTAGAGATATAGTACAAGTTGTTAGCCATTCCTTTGCATTTCTTCACGCTACATTGAATGCTTCTTTGGCCACTTTGAGTGAAGGCAATTATTAAATTAATCAAATTGATTTGAAATAAAACTGTTTTATATTTTTAAACTTTATTTTAATTTTTAATTTCGTTCTTAATTTTTTTAAATCAATTTCATCACTAAAATTTTAAATTACAATTAATTTTAGGTCACAACTTAATATCTTTTAAATTACAAAAAAAAAAATAATAATATAATATTTGACATAATATTAAAATATTAAACAAAAAATAAAATATTAATTTATCCTAATTTTAAAAACATAATATTAGATATCACACTATTATTTTTATTAACAATTTAAATAACATTAAATTATAAGACAGAATCAATTGTAATTTAAAATTTTAAAGATAAAATTAACAACAAAAATTTTATGAACGAAATTAAAAATTAAGTATGAAAACATAAAATGTACTTTTAAGTTAATTTTATGATAGATTAAGTTGCATATCCACTAAAAATTGCTATAGCCCATTGATATAAAGAAATTTTTGAGAACTAAATTTATGAAACTCATAATTTTAAGAGAAAAAATAATTTTCTCTAATTTAGAAGAGCAATATACAAAAGAAGCTACACACTCAGCTCTAACCCCAACCCCATGGTCACCATTAAAATTCTCAAATTTCTTTGTCGAATTTTCCACACATAATTTAGTAACTCTATTAAAAGAGTCACAATATCAAACTTCTGAAGAGACTATATACGGTGTTAGGAACACTTTCCCAAAGGGATATCAGAGTTCTCAAATCTGTTCACGTCAATGAGGATGCACAAACAATGATCATAAAACAACAGTGAAGATGACAAACAATTGAGCTGCACAGGCGACTTAAGTATTATACATATATTGCATAAAGACACTGAATATATCAAAGGGCTAAATAACACTCTTTTGGACTGAGGGAGGCCAAGACAATCTCCTGTGGCTTGTACCATTATCCTGAAGGTTCTCACCTGTCTGGCTCTCTTCTCCATCCACTACTTCTTGCTGATCCAATTCTTGCCTCTTTAGGTTTCTTATAGCCAAGTCATCGAAGCTTGGTTCATTTTTCCATATTGGTGGAGTTACACAGTCAGAGACTCCGGGGAGTCTCTGGGAAGGATCTCTGGCCGGGGTCCTAGGTCCTGGGGTGTCACAATAACCAACCCTCAGATTTTGAAGAGTCGCAAAAGATTCTCTCATTGCTGACATGGCTTCAAAAAACCGAGTGCAAGATGCCAAAGCCACTGGTATTGGTCGAAGCATTTCCTAGAAGAAAAATATTGAAATCAAGGTAAGGTAGTCAAATGCAAATGAAACAACATGGTGGGCCTTTCAAGGACTAATGAATGAACAAGCTGCAAAAATGGTACTCCTCCGAAATATACAGTTGACATAGGCTTACAATCATTGTGGCAGAAAAGATTATCAGTCTCAGAAAAGTTGAGATAAGTGCCATGTTTGATTGAAATTAAATTAATTCAAGAGCACACAGAATTTTCTTGACAAGGGACCAAAAATGCATAGTTTTTACTACATAATCCAAAGGGTGATAAAATGCTAACCTTGTCATATTGTAGCACAGACACTTGTTTAATTACAATGAAGAATTGTCCTTTAATGTCCGTCACATTCAGAAATTGAAAAGATAGCGGAGAAAAAATGCGTATATTACAATCATTCATATGATACAAAATAACCTAAACTAGCTGAGTTTACTTGATTATCTTCCAGATATTAAAATTTCCACTTTGTACCAGAGAAAAAAAAAATCCGTTCTTATAATGTGTAAACATTTAAAAACTCCATTCATAACACTTGAACATTCACTGTTCAGATTCTGAAGCAAATAGTATCAGAATGGACTAAGAGTAATTATTCATAACTATCCAAAATTATGAAAAACAATAATAACAGATGAACTGTCACTTAAACTGTCAAGTAGTCAGAACAGAATGCATCTATATCAAGGCTCATTATTGAAGTAGCAAAGCAGCAAGAATACTAAGAAAAATTCACATTGCAAAATAAACAGCCAACGCCTGAGATGAAAATTGAATTAAAGCATGAGTAAAAGTTATGATATCAATAACAGCACTTAAATTGGAAATCAAAATGAATGTACAGCTGTACAAACATACTCCCCAAACTGAAGGAGGTTCCTTAAAATTCTGACTCCAATGGAAATCTGCCACTGATGCCGTCAAGGCACCATAATCACTAGCTGCCTTCGTCAATAATTCTGAGAATTGTTTCTGCATAAATTGAAGAAATATTTATAGAAATTAAGCTACTAGAGTCTAAGAAAATTATAAACTCCAAATCTTTAGATAAAGGATACAAGATAATTATTCCGCAATCTGCCTCAAATTGTAACACTTATCAAACAATAATTTGACAGGTTTTTCAACAGTTCTTACGAAATAACAGTTCCAAGGTGGTACCATAGGATTGCAACAACTGTGAAAGCTCAAATTCCAGACATAAATTGAGGGGGTAAATATATATATATTTTTTACTACACAAGGCATTTTGGACATTGCACCTTCAATCCAGCAGCTCAAGAATTGAGTAATTGAATGACCAGAACTAATTCCTACAACACCGCAGAGACTCAAAAATCACCCTGTGTAACAGAGTATTTTATATACCATATTGCACTTGGTTGACCTTGATAGTGGTAAATCTATTCCCATTTATAATGGACGAAGATGAGAGTAGATCAGATCCCTCCAAACAAAACCTAGAAAATTTAAAGGATACAACCCAAAACCATAATGGACATGCTAGAGACAACCATTTTGTAATGCTGCTTTTTATTGTTCAACATTTCTCATCCAAGTTATACTAAAAATCACACTACAGATTACTTCCTAGAAAAAATAGAACTAAACACATATCTCAACCCATGGTTCAATAACATTGTAAATTCACTAACCTGATATTCAGCCTCCACAGGGATACAATCAAGTGAATATGGTTGTTGTAGACGAGCTATAATGCGATCCTGCCAATTTTCAACAATGAAAAAATGTTAATTAAGTGTTCTGATGTATTTGGCCCTTTGGCACAAACTGAATGCATGGCTCCACATCTTTGTAGAAAATATTGATACTTAAGGCAAGAAAAGACATTTCATAAGAAGCTTTTGCATAATGTTTAAACCTAGGTAGTATCATGCAAGAAAGCAAAGGAAGCAGGAGTGAACAAAACACAATACCTTATTCTGAATAACATCTTTCAGTATAGTAGTAATCCTCGCCAATGTCTCAATCTTCTTTTCCATTTCACTCACATGTGTCAAATGTGCAACATTTTTATCATCCTATAAATTTTGGCAGTCACAAGATTAGTACAAATATAAAATCAAGCTCTGTTATGAATTATTTCAGTAATTAATTACTAGAAAGCAGATTTCCAATAACTGTTTACAAAGAGGATCTTTGTCAAACAAGAATATCTAACCTTTCGACCTTGAAGTTCCACTTGCAAATCTGCTATTTTTCTTTGTACAGTAGTTAGTTCTCTCAGAACCCTGATTAAGTCTTCACCCTTTTCACCTGTAGCAGAGGATGAATTATGAAGTTCTTCCTAAAGAAAGAAGAAAAAGAGAATATCAGCCCAATAAAAAACTATGAAGCACAAATACCACGTTGCCAGATAATAAATGCTTCTATGCCATAAGTATAAGCTTTACTAGATAAATTATCAAGGTTACAATTGTTTAGATAGCCATAAACATACATGGTAAACAAATATACAACCAGTTTGTTATCAAATTATCGATAGTATTAAAGTCACAATGATCTCAATAGAGTTAATTAGATTATATGATCCCATATAATCTAATTCAAATGATAATAGATTGTATGATCCCATTCCAAGTTCGTTTTGGGGGTTTTGATTTTCTTTCTACATCATTTAGTTCTAGATATTATTCCAAAAACAAATGTTATTACATGTCGCAAATTGCATACAGCAAAAATTTAAAGGATCAATTATATGAAAAGTCTAATCAAAATACAAACATGTTAATCATAGATGGGGAATTTCATCGAGTAGCTACACACCTGCGGCTTTTATGGTGGTTTTCTCTATGACATGGCATCATAGACTTTTTTTTATCAGTGTTTCAATCTATTTCGATTCTTGCACCCTTGTTTAGAAAAGATGTGTTGCAGCTGTGCTTGATCACTCACCTAACCACTTAGGTTATGTTTGGATCGGGGACAATGGAGTGGAAGGAAAGGTTTCATTGAAACCTCTTCATAGTTTGATACTTCATCATAAGGAGGACAGTGGATTAGAGGATTTTCAACTAAACCTCCAAAATTTTCTGAAGTCCTCCCTCTATTCTATAGTTTTAAGTTCCTCCAAATTGGGGAATATTGAAGGAGATAGTTTTCCCAAACCAAGAAACTACAATTTAACCATCCCTTCCCCTCCCACCTCCCAAATGTACCCTTAAGCATTTAATTTCACTTTTTTGATGGCAAATACATGGCATGGGAATGGCGTCTTTCTTCCCAATCAATTGCTCGATCAAACTATGCTTCAGGCTTAAAAATGACTCTCAAAATTGAATCAAGGACATGAATAATGGGAAAGGATCAGTGGAATTTAGTATCCTTTGAACACCCATATTCCTGTGGACATTCCAAACCTGGCCTAGTGGGTCATATTTTTTTACACATGCGCAGACCATTTGTTTTCGTATGGTTTGAAAGCAGAAGTTACAATGAAAATAAAGTACAAAATCAATGTTGTCCCCACATATACTAAACAGCCAATGATTCAATTCAACAAAGTGAATTTTATGAGATGCGGCAACTCCCACCAAGTCATCCTTCATACCAAAGTTGCCACAAGGCATACAGCTTATACATTGTCATTTTAGCCAACTGCAGTTCCCCATCTCCCCATTTGAATTATAGCAAATTTATGTCAGAATAAATTCCCCTGATTGTAACTAGCATCTCCTTATCCAAACTATTATTACTAGATTCTTGTCAAATCTCCCTATATCATCATTATGAAAGAAATATTAAATTCAAAATTCCAATGTTGCTAAGATGCAAAGCTTATTATGAGACCGAATAATTGTCACATTCAATCAATTCCATCACAAACCCCAGGTTCCAGTACCTCCAGTGTAATCTTCTTTGCTTCAAATCCTAATATCCTGTCTTCAACTGTCACTAGGTATTCGGAATTATGCTTGATTATGAGAAGTAAAGAAAAAATGCCCCGAAGAAGAAAAATGAAAACCATGCTAAATATAAGAAAATCAAAGCAAAATGGTCGAAATCATTTTAAGCAACCAAAAGAGGTAGGAAAGTACCTGGGAAGGGGAAGTGGAGACAGAGAAACCAAGATCAGAGGCAAGAGAAAGAGCATCTGACATACCCCCGATGCGTCTGATAGGTTTCCTCCCAACCCAAGTTGAGTCACTTCCCATCGACATTTTGAAATCCGAACACCGTAAGAGGCAAAAAGCACTGTCTTTATATACAAATTGAACTTGGTGGATACTCCGTGAATGCTCAAATTGCGAATTAGCGTGCTACGTATTAAAGTGCATAGTGGATCAGACAAAATCAAGATTAAATACAAAATATCCTCCATGGAAGGTAACATATAGATGAAGTGCTAACCCTAGAGAGATCCCCAAGGAGTGGAGTGGATTACCTAGGTTGCAGCCCGCAGCTTGAATGGCGTGCCAGATCGGGCTATCCCAAATGCGAGGAGTTTGCAGTCGGGATCGCAGAAAGTGATGATCCACAGTTGACAGGCTTTCTTCTATTTCGTTACTGCGAAGCAGGAAGAAAAAAGAGGAAGTTCACAGCTGTTGGAGTGGAAGACCATGGAGGAAGGAAGAGGGAATGAAGAAGGATAGCATTATTTTTTTGTTTTTTTGTCTAAACATATATTTAAAAAAAATTAAAAGAATAAAATAATTTAAGACAAAAGAATATTTTTGATCTTTTAATTTTAATTTTAATTTTTCCACATAAGTTCGGTTAATTTTATTTTAATTTTTAAATTTTAAAAAATTAATTATTTTTTTAATTTTTAATATTATTAATTTATTTAACAAAAAATATTGAGTTAAAATTAATTGTAATATCTTTATGTCATATTATTATTAATATTATTAACTTATTAATTTTAAATATAAAAGAAATAATAAATCTTCAAATTTCAAATTAAGTATTCATCAAGTTGTAAATTTTGAGTTTCAAATTAAGTGTCCAAATTTTTTTTTGTTTTACATGTAAGATTAATAAATTAATAATATTAATGATTATATTTAAGATTTTATGAGTTCTTAATTTAAAATTTAAAATTTAAAATTTAAATTTAAAGATTTGTTAAGTTTTTTACATCTAAGATTAATAAATTAATAATATTAACAATAACATAACGTAAAGATATTAAAATTAATTTTAATTTAATATTTTTGTTAAGTAAATTAATGATAGTAAATATTAAAAAAAATTTGATAAATTTTTTAAAATTAAAAAATTAAAATAAAATCATTCAAACTTTATGTCATCTTATTGTTAATATTTGAAAAAATTTAAGTCACAGTTAAAGTCTCAAAAAATGTTTTTTAACCTTAACTTAAATTTTAAATATTACCTTGAGGATTTATTTGAAAAAAAAAATTGTTTATTTTCAAACACTTTAGTCTTTACCATGATTATTAGGAATATTTGTGATAATATAACTTTCCCTATTCTTGACTCTTTCTAAAAATATTTAGAGATACCAAAAAAGTGATTTTTAAAAAGAAAATGTATATAATTTTATTGAAGGTTAATAATTAAATAAATAAAATTTTAAAAATAGATAACTTGAAAAATAGTTAAATATAATTTAGTTGTTTTATAATTTAGTTGTTTTATATATGAACTCGTTATCTATTAAAAGTTGTATACACTCAAACCAAATGTCTTACTTAAAAAAGAATAAAAAACATTCGTATAAATAGTTTACATCTATGATAATATTATCCTTTCTTCCAAAACATCCTTTTTCACATTTAACAAAACTAAAACTACATGAAATTTTCCAAAACATACTTGTAAAATTTCATCATACGTGAAAGAAACATCAAATGCTTTATCTTCAATAGGTTTCTCTTGCCACCATTATCTTCTTGCATTTGCAACACATTACTGCTTCTCTTCCTGAGGTTCCTCCTCTAATCTTCCTGCCTTCAATTTTCTCTCTCATAAAGATGTTTTCATAAGCAATAAGGTTACTTCTAAGTTCATCAAACGTCATTGTATTTACCTTCCCACATTCTTGAATAATTACTACTTTGGCTTCCCATGGCGATGTTAGACTCCTTAACACCTTCCTCACTCGATCTTCATTGCTATAGCATTTTCCCAGAAATTCAAGATCATATATGATCTTTTCAGTCTGTGAAACATATCTTCAATTCCTTCATCTTGTTCCATCTTGAATAATTCATACTCTTGAATTAGCATATCTATTTTTGACTCTCTAACTTCTTTAGTACCCTCATACATGGCTTGTAATTTATCCCATATTTCTTTTGCTGAAGTGCATCTGGATACCTTGTTGAACACTTGAGCATTGACAGCACAGAAGATATAATTGATTGCTCTGGAATTTAGTTCAGAGTTATTGATATCTGCTTCCCTCCATTTAGCTTCAAGCTTTGGTATGGCAAAGGGACCTTGTTCAATCACTCTCCAAACATGAAGATTCATGGATTGTATGAATATCTTCATTCTCATCTTCCAGTAAGTGTAATTTGTTCCATCAAAGAAAGGAGGCTTGGTGGGTGAGTGACCTTCAATAGGATGCCTCTTCATCTTCAAGCTAGAATCTTTTCTCAGAGATTAAGTCCTGAAAAATAAAAATCAAAGACAAAAATTCAGCAAGTAAGTGAAGGGTATTGGCGAAATTTTCTGTGAAATTCTTCACTGTTCTGGTTTTTGATCAGTGGGATTGGAGGAGAAGCTTTGAGTTACATATATATGCGTGAGAAATATAACCGTTGAGTCCATTAATGCTACATTAAATTTCTTTTCAACGTTCACCTCCTCCTTTGAGTGAGAGAAGTACGTAATATATATTACTGTGAGAAAAGTTTCAGATCAGACTTGCTTATTTGATGTTAAAGCTTCAAGGGATTATGCTTTTGTCTCTTGGCTAATAAATTGCACTCTCCCTCAAATGTCTTGTCTTCTTTATGGAACACCTATACACCATTATTTTTCTCTTTTTTTTAATAGGTTAGCGTGTTGTGAGAGTAAATAACAAACAATTTTAGTTACTGGTTTTTATATTTTTGTCAACTTCATGAAAAATTTTAAAAAAATAATAATAAGACAGATAGAGAGAGAAACACTCAAGTTGAGTTCTCCATAATTTTATTCTTTTTGTTAATGAGTTTTTTAATTAAAAGATATTATATAATATAGTTTATACAACATAATTTTTTATGATTATTTTGTTAAAAAATTATATATTTTATTTTGATCAAAAAATTTAATATTAAAAATATAAAAAATCTTTTGAATTATAAATTATTTATAAATAATTCTGTTCAACTACAAAAATTAACATATAATTCTTTTAAATTTCATAATTTGTTCAAAAAATTTTATGTTAATTATTTTATCTAAAATTTTAATAAAATAGTGACACATCAGTAAAATTAATATTAAATTTTTAAAAAAACTTTAGGTGTTATATAAAAAAAAATCCTAAACTTTATGCCTTAAACGAAAGACTTATAATTCAAATTTTATGTGCATTTTAACCAAATATAAATATCTAATTCATAAATAAATTATGCTTTCCTTTTTTTTGTCTATGAAAAAAGAAAGACAACACATTTTATGTAGGAAGACAATAGGGAGAGCTCGAGTTTCTCCTCTATATGTAGAATTAAATATTTAAAAAGAAAGTTATTAAAACAATAAAAAAAATAAGCAAAATGAGTCAATAAGAAGGTTAAAAAATTTGATCACTTCGTGACATCAACAGAAATGAGGCTTTAAATTTGAAGGTAAATTAATTTTTAATTTAGTGGAAGGCCTTTCGTATCACGTGGTCTTTGTGTTCAACAAAAGTTTAAAAAGTTATCTTCACAATTCCAGGGTATATATTTCCCAGGGGAATCCCACTCCTTCATATTGAAAATGGAGCACATAACACTCGTGATGTCGGGGGGAGTGAGTTTTTTAAAAATGATGCCTGATTTGTCAATATTCAACTTTTGACCTCAAGCATTAGTGAACTCATTCAAAATATTAACCAGACTGTAAGCGTTAGAGGCAACTGTAAATGCAAAGAAAATAGCATCGTTAGCGAATAATATGTGCGACGAATGAGGGCAATTCGGGGCAAGCTTAATTCCATGGAACAAATTTTCATTCATAGCTCGAAAAGTGAGGAAAGAGAGGGATTCCTCTGCTCTTCGCCTAGGACCCCTCCCAGGAATGATCACTTCATGCCTCTTTGATTTTTGTTTGAGACAATGGAAGACTTGTTGAACAACCACAATGTTATCTTGAGTTAACCTGTTGCCCACAATGCCACTCTGAACTTCAAAAATAAGAGAGGGAAGCCATGGTTTTAAGAATGATTTAATATGATTTGGTATTGCAAGAATGATGTGATACAAGTCTCCGGATTCTCTGCTTGGCTTTTTAGGCAATTTTTTTTTGTTGTTAAAATTTTTTGTAACAAATATTATTGTTATTATAATTTTTTTAAATTAATTATTTAAATAAAAATTATAACAGTAATAATATTTATTACAATAATATTAAAATATATTTTAACAACGAATAAAATCGTCGCTATA
This sequence comes from Senna siamea, assembly GCA_031216115.1. Classification (NCBI taxonomy): domain Eukaryota; kingdom Viridiplantae; phylum Streptophyta; class Magnoliopsida; order Fabales; family Fabaceae; genus Senna; species Senna siamea. The sequence continues at coordinate 1,398,294 of CM062356.1, forward strand.
AAACTAAGTAGAGAATTCTCCAAGCAAAGAATCCAAGATCGTGATACAACAGTTGTATGTAAGAATTTCTACCAAAGTTTCCTTTAGGTAATTAAGGAGCCTAATATCTTTAATCTGTATGAACTGGATATTAACAGATTTCTCATTTTATATGCACAAATGTATTTGTAAATTGTGAATACTAGTTGACATTATCAAAATTTATTTAGTTGGAAAATTTTCAATCTTTTTTTTGATAAAAATATTTCAACACATATGGTCACCTAATATTTTTATTGCTCCAAAAATTGTGATAGACATTTTAAAATGCGTCTTTGAAACGGTTTTATCTTTTAAATTGAGTTCTTTATAAAATTGTTTTTAATAAAAAAAAGTCGTCATTGGTTGGAAAATTATAATACTTGACACATTAGAATAAATTATTTATTTATTTTTTCTTTTTTCCCTTTTGTGATCCTATCATTTCCATGAAACAAATTGAATTTAATTATATATAAAACCGAATGGTAAGGAAATTATTATAATGAGTTTTGCAGATATATAGCTATATTGGTAACAAAATACGGTTCAATAAAAAAAAGAAAAAGAAAATGCACTAAAATCCTTATAAATGCAAAAGTAGTATAAAAATAAAACTGTGTTTTTCTTTAATTGATAATCAAAGGTCAACATTCCAAACGGCTCCTTCTCCTTCGCCACAAGATTTGTGAATGTCCTTCATTTTTTCCACAGACTTGCAAATTCCACTGCATGACCAATCAAAAGACGCCACGCATACATTCCCTGTCCTTGCCTTCCAATCACAATCTGTGGCACAAAACAAAGAGTACCAATTTACAGATTTAAAATCATACACTTCATATATAAATTTATTCCGTATTAAGAGTTTAATAAAAGTAAAAATATTAAATTATATTAAATTATTTTTTAAATTATATTAGGAGTTTATATAAAATTTAACAAACTCAAATCATAAAAAGATTTTCTCAAAACAAAACTTACATCTTAACTATCTTTGGCTGTATTACATTTTTAGTTTCTTATTTCCGCTAATAAAGATATATATATGTGTTTCTTTTTTTCTTAATTAAAATAAAATTTGTTTTCATCATTGTTTGAATAAAATTATTTAAATAAAAAATAAATTATCATATGATATGAACAAACAATAATTTTTAATCTTAAAAAATATTTTAACTAATAATTTAATTTTTGAATTTTCAAAATTATTTCATAACTATTAATCATTCACAAAACAGATGACGTCACAGTTCAATATTTAAAAGTTATATAAATTAATTTTAAATTAAAAATATTAATACTAATTAATCTCGACAATAGCTAAGCTTAAAAAGTAAAGGAAGAATAAATAAAATAAATAGAACATTATATAAACTTCATGAATAATATATATAAACATGGACAAAAGTACACGTCAGTTTTTCTTTAATTTTTTAAAATATATTATCAAATGATAATTATTAAATTTTAAAATAATAAATTAAATAATACAAAATTATTTAACTTTTTATTATTCTCTTTAAAATTTTATTACTTTTATTTTATATCCTCTCTCCATACAAAATAAATTCATAAAGAATTAAAGAAATACAAGATAAGGCATGTGTTTGTGTGTGTGTATACCCGGAGGAGTTCCACAGCACATGGAGCGTTCGTCAATATGTTGAACTTCAAGGCCAAATAGCCATGAACCTAAGCTTACATCCTCATTTGCATATCTGTGCAATATGGGCCTGCCAGTGTAAATTTTTATTTACCTATTTTAGTTTATTATAATGAATATATAAAATATCAAAAATATTTTTTAAAAAATAAATTGAGTTGCAATTTCCTCTTCTACATATTGTGTGATCTACCCTTTCAATTTTTCTTATATGGAAAATTACGGGGGGTTGAATATTTAATTTCATAATTAAATTCTCAAATTTAAAATTAAAATTAAAATGAGTTGAAATGAAATTTAAAAAAAAAAAACTGCAGTAAATAGGAAATCACCCATTTTAGATAAAATATTAGCTAGAGAGATTACGTAGGGTTATCAAATTTTATATTTTCAGGAGGATAATTGAGATTCAATCAAGCACAAAATTGCAACATAAGATATGGTAACTATAATATATATTAAAAATAAGAGTAAATTATACTTCTCTTATCCAAAAAATGCTGAACTTATACTTCACTCTCGTTTGTTTTGAAAAATTACATTTTTATGCTTTGAAAGATAAAAAAAAAAAAACTATTTTACCTATTTTGACCAATATAAAAATTATTTTTTAAAATTTAAAATAAAATAAATTTATCATTTTAAACTTAAAATAAATAATAATTTTTAAAATATATATTTTTTTAAAAATTAATAATGTGATTAAGGCTATTTTAGTTATAATAGGTAAGATTATAAATTTTTTAATATTTCATGAAAGGAAAGTATAGGTTTTTAAAACAAAGGAAATGTGAGTGTAATTTACTCTAAAAATAAATTAAAAAATTAGAAATGAAAAATAGCTAGGGAGGGACATATCATAATATATGATTATGAAAATGAGAGAGTGAGTAATTAATTAATTAATTACCAGTTGATGGAAATATAAGTAGCAAGATCCTTAGAGATAGCATATATCTGGCCAGTGGCATGTCTGAAATACTTGTTTCCTTCTTCTCCAAACTTCCAATGCTCAGGCTCATGGTACTTCATCCCTCTGCATGCCACACAATAATTTATTAATTAAACATACACAGATTAAATTAAACACTTCACTTCCTAAAATTCTAATTAAACATGTAAAATTAAAGAAGAAGAAATTCTCACTTTTGATACAGAACTGGACCAGATTTCATGCACCCAATGTAAACCCTAGGTCTTGATCGGTATTTAGCAAGTGTACTCACTAGCATGCCTACAAAATAAAGTAAATTTTGTATTATTGGTGTTGTTAATTAATTCATACATATATAATTCACATGGATGTAAATTTAAAAAAGAAATCAATTAATCTTCAACATTGTATCATAATTTCATTGAAAAAGTTACACTTGAAAAAATTGAATGTGGACATATATTACTGGTGTATGCAGTTAGATACTTGCCTGCACAAATGTCTCATAGGTCAATTTACCTCATTGATTTAAGGTTTTATTACAAAATTAGTACAATTTTCCTTAAGTGAATTATTTACCAATTTTAATTGCAAGAAATTGCTTCTTTCTTTCAACGATCTTCACCAACAGTACTCTTGCAACAAAGTGTTTTTTATATTTGTAAGTTGACATACGAATGTGAAATTAGTTAACATACATACGTACAAATATACATACATACATACATACCTAAATTTAAATGGATGTCATCGTCTACTTTGACGTAGAATTCAGCATCCCACATAGAAACGACAGTTGAAAAAAAGAGGCGCGTTTTGGTGGAAAGTTGATGGTAGCCCTCCACGTGATCTAATCTTAGGAAGTCCTCGTGTTCCGCCTCTTCTGCGTCTATCGCTTTGTCTAGAATTCCACCCGGCGTTGCACTATGTCCTATCATGAACCTTATCACTATTCCTTTTTCTTTCTCTAACTCCTTCCTGTCTTTTCCTGTAATTTAATTAACATTAACATGCATTTTCATGATGTTTGGAGGTTCCATGACATTTCTTTACCAAATATAGGTATCTTAGAAGCCTTGTGATACTAAACTTTTTTACCAAATAAGTAAAACAAAGATTTCAATTAAATTTTGAAGTAGCAAATTGAAAAAAAATTAAAGTTGTATTGTAGAGAATTAAAATACTAATACACTTTTTTTTCTGGGGATATATATATAGAATTAACATTACCTTTGGGCAACCATGTTTCTCTAAGAGAATTTCTTCGTTTCTTGCTGCTAAAGGCTGTGTTAATTCCAATCACCACAAAAGCTTTCTGTAAATTGTAATTGGAACCACTTTGCCTTAAAAGCTGCCCACCATTAATTTGGCTTCTACGAGATGCTGCTAATTCCATTTCTAGTGTAGAAACTGCCTTATCCAGTGACCTATTTAATTCATTTTGGTGCACACAATTAATTAATTTCAAATATGTAATATTTTTTTTAATTTTTTACAAGTACTTCCCTTACTAAATACAATCATATTCGTGACATTATTAGACATTAAATATAAACATCTCACACCTCTTTTAACAGAAATTTGAACTTTCATTTATCATGTTGTAAGAAAAAATTAATCTCTTCTTCTAGACTTAACTTTGTTTGTATTTCCAATGCATATATAATTATTAACAGTATATATATATATATATATATATATATATATATATCTTCCAAGTAAATATACTATATTTAAACAAATCAAGAAGCATATTATATATGTATATGCTAGACTTTTTGTATCTTACTGGATAGCTTGATGGGTCTTTGAGACTTCCTCCATGACATCTCCAGGTTTACCTTCAGACAATTTCTGAGAAAAAAAAAAGTGATTAATTAATTATACATTATTCATCACTTCCTGTATGACTCATAAAAAAATTTAATTACTCAAATTGAAGCATCAAGGTTCGATTTTAAAATTGTAACCGTTCAAGAACACTCATCGGTACTATATATAAAAATTATCATAGAAATTATTCAGTTATCACTCAAATTGAAGTGTGTTATTCTAAAATTGTGACTGCTATTGCTTATGAAAAAATGCCACATGCAATTACAATGTTACAGCTACATCAAGTGATGATACTGTTCATAATTAAGACCATGTCAAGTGATCAAGGGTACTATATAAATTAATTACATATACATACCCGTTTATGGTCACAACCGTGTGTGGCTGCCGGAAGCAGACTATCACGGGTTGAAGGCCGAGTCCAAATATGGCCGGTGAATAGGGTTCCGGCGAGAAAACATGCAATGCTTAGGAAAAATATGACCTTTCCTGAAACTGGTTTCCCTCTCATTTTCTTGATGTGGTTGCTATGATCACCAAGCTGCCAAGGCCACAAGGAGACAATGCAATTTTGCAATGATGGTAGCACCTTGAGGTTAATTGGGACCTTGTTGAAGGTTTTCATGGAAAAAATTAATAATAATAATAAAATTAAAAACAATTACGTGAAACAGTGAAGGTGATGAGGGTAAGAAGTGAATGACTCTTATGGTAGTTCACTAGTGGAATATATATATAATTAATTATAGCATGATAATAAAACAAATTTAAGCTACTATAAACTGCAAAAACCTTAAATTGTAGTTTTGGTCTAGCTATAGGAAATTAAATTGGTAAATGCACCTTTCAAGATCTCATTGCCATCAATTTTAATGTATGTGCTTAATTAATTGGGATCAATGGTGGTTCTTGAACTTGATCATGTCATGTTAGCACATGTGAGATGTTGATTTTATATATCTATATAAAGCAATTAATGAAATGTATTAAATAGAATTGCTACTGTTTCAGAAACTAATTAATTAACTAAAATATATGGAAAAATGAATGCATGTCGTCTAAATTAAATCTTTTGACTTATAAAAGAAATTTTCAATACTAAAACCACCTTCTTATCAATCTGGTTGAAAGATAGAGAGAGCATTGAATAAAGCATCATAACATCTTCAGAAAATGTGAATAAACTTTTTCTTTTTCTTTTTTGTTTATTACAGTTAGGTGATTCTTAAGTGTCATTTTTTTACATCAACTTATTATTTACAATTTTAAAAAAATAAACCTAAATTAATAAAGAGACAAAAATTTATTCCTCTAAAATGACCCCAATAATACACAAAATTAACAAGAGTAATATATATATGTGAAGAGAATCATAAAAGATTAATATAAAACTATATGATATTGAATACCTGAAAAAGGTTTGTAGGGTTGCAGGATTAGAAGGAAAATAATGGAAATTAATTTAGTTTAAAAGTGAAGCTAAGTGACCTATGATAATGATATCTAATATATGGTGTGTTTTTTATTGCTTGAAAAATATTGACAGTTGAATCATGTGGTTTTCATGATGCAACAAATTATATTAATTCTGTTAACAGAATTAAAATTAAGAACTTCCTCTCTTTTTGTGTGTGTGGATATGTCTCTTCCACCTATATTACGTGTGCACTAAAAATTCCTGTGTACATAGCAGCACATGTTAGTAAAGTACTTTAATATGCTAAAGTTCAAAAAATGCTAGTGCTTGATGGAAACATAAACCAGAATATTAATTGTTTATTGAATTAGAGGATATATATAATTATATATGGCCATAAAAAAATTCTAATTTAGAAGCCCTATAATTATTATAGAATCGTTGACATTGTCTATATATATACTTTAAAAAAGAAAAAGAAAATGGAAATGAGAATGAGTAAAGGCTCATTAATTCATTGAGGAAAATTTAAGCTCACACAACATAAATGAGTGTAAAAATCTTAAAAGTTTCTTTTGCTATAGTTGAGTCATGTATGTTAGCTAACATCAATATATTTTTTTGATTTCTCGATATTATAGATGTATTTTTATCATAAGAAATTTTATTTAAATTATTGTTAGACATTTAATATATATATTTCTCATAGCAAAAATTTGAATTTTAATTTTCATCACATTACGAGAGATTAACACCTTAATTCTACCTAATATATCTACTTATGTAATTTGTATATCTGTTTGGGTGGGAGAAAACAAAGGGAAAGGAAAGGGAATAGAAGATAGTTTAATAACATTTTTTTTGTTTAATTCTTAAAATTTTAGAGAGAAAAAAAAATTAAAAAAATTTATATTAATTTATATTAATTTTTTTATTAATTTTAATTACTCTAAATTAAATAAATTTAAAAAATTCAAATAAAAAAAAATATTACTTGACATTTCATTCCCTTTCGTTCCCTTTCCCTTCAATTTTTCCTTTCTCTTCTCTCCTCATTTTCAAACACATCCAATGTTGATCTAGCCATGTGCTTTCTTCTTCTTTTTTCCTGCTCTTAAGTGCTTTAATTTCCTTAATTTTTAAAATTAGAGAATCATGTATATATGTATATGTTTTCAGTTTCTTTTGCAATCGTTATTATATAAATTATTTTTCTATATTTTCAAATTTTTACAAAGGAAATAATTATTATATATATATATATATATAGAGAGAGAGAGAGAGAGAGAGAGAGAGAGAGTCTCTACATTCACTTCTTGCATCTTCATTTTTTTATTTTTTCGTTTGACTGTACAAATGCAATTTCCACCAACATAATTTTACAATTTAAAAGGTTGGGTATTTCACAAATTATCACACACGGTATAATTTTATCCACAAATAATTTTATGTTTTGAAATTAACATATATTATTAATTAAGTGTCCACATTTAGTACTCTGTATTTCAAATAAAATTATTTTTTAGTAAAAAGAATATTTGTAAAAATATTTAACTCTTTTTCTTTTGGATTAAAAACAAACTCATAAACTGGACAAATTTTCAATTGTTAAACCGGGCCATCATGTGAAGTGAGGCCTTGTCTTGCACAAGTTTTTTTTTTTCTTTAGAATTGTCTTGCAAAGTTGAAAAAGCTAAAAGCCCAAAGTTGCTTCTAAACTCGAAATAACAAATCTAAAGAGATAAATTAATCATTTAGTTTTCTGAAAAATACTTTTTTAATTTAAAATTTTAAAGATAAAATATCTTAATTTAATTTTAAATAATATTTTTAATCAAAATGATGCTTATATTAGTTAAATTTTTTTCAAATTAATAAAAAAAAATTATATATTATCAATTCTATGACAAAAAATTTATTTTTATTCTTTGTGTTTAGTAATTTTTTTAATTTATTCCTTTATATATATTCGTTCTTAATTTTATCTCTTATATTTAAAATTATTATCAATTCCATCCTCTATTTTACAAACCATTAAAATACTTAACAAAAACACATAGTTAAAAGGTTAAATGTTGAATAAAAACTTTAAAAGACAAACAAATTTCTCTTTTTTTTAACAAAAAGTTTATTTTTATTCCTTAAGTTTAACAATTTTTTTAATATTATTTCACATATTTGTTCATTTTTAATTTGGCCTCTCATATTTAAAACCATTAATTCATTATCGATTTTGTCTCTTTGTATATAAAACATCAACATACCTAACAAGAACACTAAATTAGAAAGTTAATTTTCGAGTAAAAATATTAAAAGGTTAGAAAACTTGGTTTTTTTTTTCTCATTTCTTTCTTGCGGTTAATTCTATGTGTTTTGACTTTTTTTTTAAGTATTCCAAACAGTATATATATATATATATATATATTTATATATATTCCAAATATCTCAATGTTGTATGTTTTGATTGCAAATTCTTCTCGCCTTCCAGACGTGAATAGAAGCTAAGCCCTAAGTTGTACAATCCATTGTTTGTGGAGTATTGTGTTTGAAGCAATGCACGTCGTGGATTCCATTGTCTCAGTTGATTCATGAATTCTTGCGGGAAGTATGACATTTTGCGACAAGGCTCGTGTTCTTCCATCATTCCAATCTTTGTTCACACCAATTCCAACCTTCAAATAGATTCCGTACAATTTTTTAATATACTTGTAAGTACTCTTCATCAATATTGACACTATGTTTCCATCCAACTGCATTTGAATGACTGTTTTGGTGTTTTTATGCATATGATTGCTAAGTAGTGCTTCGAGTTTCATAGAAATTGGTATGCTTTTGATTTTTTAAATACTTAGAAAATTAATTCACAAAAAATTTGAATTTGATATATATAAATAATATTTTTGATAATATTTAAACCATATATTTGATATATATAAATATTTCAAAATTTCACTTATTTTTGTTAAGATACTTTGAAATTGTTTATTTGGTGATTTGGTTTGTAAACAAGACATAGTTGAAGTGAATTTATTAAAAATTTTCTTTGATAAACACTCTTACTTCGTTGTTGATTAGTCCACGTATGACGAACTTCATAGTTTAAACTTGGCTTCTATTCACGTTTGGGGGAGGAGAAAAAATTGCAATCAAAGCGTACATACGTATATACATACATACATACATACATACATACATACATACATATATACATACATATGTAATAACCCCTTATTTATAATTAAATAATTTGAAAAAATTTTATTGGAAAGCTTGAAATGTTGAAAAGTGATTCGGTAAATTTTTCTAAGCTCATAGCTTAAATTTGATAATTTTTTGAAATAAAATTATATCTGATAGATAAATTTTTATCTGTCTTAGAAAACTTAGCAGATAATTTTAGAAAGCTTATGATAGTTTAAAAATTTCTAAATTCCTTCCATATCATCCTAAACTCTTGCCTAGATCAAAAAATACATATGAAAATTATCTAGGATAAAGTGAGAAAAGACTAAAATGTTCTTAGAAACTTTAAAACCCAAAATTTCCTTATTTCCTTCCATTTTTCCTTTCCTCTCTTCCTCTCTCGCGCGCAGCTCCTCCTTTTCGCCTTCATCATCGCGCGACGCTTTTCATCCACTAAATCGCCATGCGTCGCTGCCCTACCATGCCAAAGAAACTCGCCAAAGTGTGTCGCGCCCTGTCACCGCCTCTCGTGTAACTTCTGACCATCGCAACTTTCGTCAGAGTGTTTCGTTCGCAACTTCCCTTCTTTGATCCAACCAATTTTGCGCCGTTAAACTGTTGGTGATCGATGCTTGAGCTGCCCAGCAATACCCTTAAGCTGCCAGTGACCTTTGTCGAACCTCCCACCGTCGTCGGTCACTGGAAAACGCCACAAAAGGTTCAAGGACTAAATTATAATTTTTCAAAATTGTGGTATACATTGAAATACTTTGAATTAATTGCTTTTTCTGCAATTTCTAGCCTCTATGATGCTATTAGTAATGAATTGAAGGGATAGATTAGAGAAAAATGGTGAAAACCATAAATTGAAAAATAGGGACTAAATTGCAAATTCTAAAAAATTTTGGCATGAAGTAGAATTTCATAAATTGATGCATCCCTGTAATCCTCAGCTTAATTAGGACTCAATTAGGACTCCTATGAATGTATGGAATTGGAAAATGGAAGAAAATTATTGAAAAAGTTTCAATTGAATATTTAGTGACTAAATTGTAACTTTCAGAAATTTTGGTATATGGAGTGAAATGCAATGAGTGTTGGTATTTTTTGTAATATTGAGTTACATGGAAGCTCTCATATAAATTTAAAATTTTTTTTATAACTTTAAGGACTATTTTCAAGTTAGAAAAGTTTTAGGGACTAAATTGAAAAGGTTGTTATATTTTTGTTCAAGAAGAGAAAATTCATGTAATTTTTGAAATTCTGTATTGGATTAAGTTTATTTAGCCTTCCAACAATGTCTTAAAAGAAATTTGAGAGTTATATAGCCAGATGTTAAGTTTGTGGAGAATTAAGAATTTAATTCCAATAGAATTATATTTGAAAAGAATTAGTGTGGGAAATTGAAACGTTGCTTTCAAAATTGATAGAAGTGGCTTAAGGAATCAAGCAAAAAGAACAAAGTAAGGAATCCTGATTCAAGAAAAAGAAATCACGGTTAAGGTAAAGTAATCTACACTTCCCTATTTAGAAACGATATTGTGAACTGCTTGATTTAAATGAAATTTACTTTGTGAAATGAGAAATGTGTGATGAAATTGATTTGAGAAATGTAAAGTTTTCATATGAGTATAGAGATATTTCCTGTGTGTGTTTGAAAGGTGTGAAATAAAATTTTTGCTGTTTAATGTGAAATGGCTATTGGGTTATATGCTCACAGGGATAGACTAAATTTAGGGTGAACATTGAGTGGCTGGTATAGAACGATCATTTAGTGTTCCTTATGCAGATTTCTTTATAAAATATATCTGTTTTTCTCTTAAATGATCTATATTTTTAGAGGGTACTCTTTAAACCAAGACAACCCCAAGAAAAGACTTAAGGAGTAAGGGATGGATGGTCTATACTAAGATGACGTTTTAGTTTAAGTGAAAGACTTTATAACCCTGAATATTAGTCAACTATGTGTATATATTTGCTATATAGTCTAAGATTGATCTTTTTTGACCCATAAATTGAGGGAAAAGATGGAATAGTTAAATACTTACTTTATACATATTATGATAGTATAAAAATGTGAAAGTATGGTATTCAAATTGATTTTTGAAAATACTAAACTAAACAAGGTATTTGATGGTACTAAGGTCTGAAATTTATATGTTATGATTAAAGAAAATGGCATGAGAATTTAAATGCCAAATGTTAATGTGAGTTCGATGGTCTCAAATGATGATATGGTTGATATTATATTGTGACTGGGATGATGTTGAGAAGGATAATGTTATATAGTAATGATATTAAATATGATATTGAATGACACCTAGGGGCACGACACTAATTTTTTCCCATAATGTGGTTTAATTATGTTGATTATGGCACTAAAGATATCCCATAATGTGGCACGACACTTAGGGGCACGACACTAAATTTACCCCTTATGGTGAAGTGGTATCAAATGGCACTAAATAAAAACTTAAGGGAGAAAATGACACTAAAATATCCCTTATGGTAAAGTGGTACCAAATGGCACTAAATGAACGCCTAAGGGAGGAAATGACACTAAAATACTCCTTATGGTAAAGTGGTACCAAATTGCACTAAATGAATACCTAAGGAATGAAACGGTACTAAATTGCTCCTTATGGTAATGGCACTAAATGAACACTTAAGGGATGAATGGCACTAAATATTCCCTAAGGTGGGATACACTAAGTGGTTACTTAAAAAGGTAAAAGGGTGATTGAAAGCATTTTTGTTTATTTTGGTTGTAAGTTGGCTATATGAAAAAAGGTATAGTTATGGTTATTCGTTTTAATGCTAAATTTATGATGCAAATGTTTTAAATGTTATATACCACATCTAGATAACAACATGCAATGAGATATGTAATTTGTATAATATGAGATATACGCATATTATTTTCTGGGAATATGCAAGATTATATACTTATGTATTAACATGGAATTTGTTATGCAAAAGAAACTTACAGGCATTATTGAAACGATATTTTAACCAGTAAAATGGCACTATACTCTTATGAATTTATATAATTTCCCATAAGTGTTAAATTGAAAGCTTTTTGTAGTTCACATGTGTGTTGAAGATGTTTTGGGGAGATGTTTTCTATGCCATAGGCATAGTTAAACTTTCAACTATTTTATAAATGTTTAAATTGTAAATTACTCTACTAGGATTCTTATATCTCATTAAGTTGATTTTTCAGATGATTAGAGCCATGATGGTGCAAGAAGTTAGCTTGGGCCTGGATGTATGTTAAAATTGCAGGATTTTGAAAGATGCTGAATGATGTGTAAGGCAACATGAAGGATTTAGCTATGGATCCTAAAATATTATTTTTGAATGGCATGAAGGCCATAAGCTTTTATTTAAATAGTTGTATAATTTATGTTGTAGAATTGTGGTTGTTTGATGAATAGTTTGGGCTATTGTACAAGTAAGAAAATGTCCTATTTTTAGAAAAAAATTTGTTAAATTTTTTGTAGGATTCTTGATGATAGTTGAGAATTTAAATATTTAGAGAGATTTATGTTAATGAATAAATAGTTTAGATTGATTATATTTCAGAGTAAGGATATATATTGGTGTGAATTGAGGTATTAGGTACACTGCACAAGAGAAGGGGTTGAATGGAACTTTAATGTTAGAGTCTATTTGAGTTTCACTTAACCAGTAATGACTCATTTGGTTCCTAAGAGAAAAAAAACTAAAAGAAAAACTTAAATAAAATTTTACGCTTCTGATTTCTACTCTAATATTACATGTAAAATTAAGAGGGATCGTTACAACATAAATATATACATATATATATATATATGCAAAATGCCCAAATGCACAACATTGGTCACTTGAAATGAATGAAAAACAAATAAATTTGTTGATCTTTTAACATTTATATTCAACATTTAACATTCTAATTCAGCATTTTCATTAAATATTTTGAAAATTTATACATAAAAAAATGAGATTAGTAACAATTTCAAATATGGAAGACTAAATTAAAAATAAGCAGACATGTTAAATATTTTAATAATTTGTACACAAAGAGGCAAAATTGATAATAATTTTAAACATCAAGAATTAAATTGAAAACAAATAAATATAAATAATTAAATTTAAAAAATCACTAAATTTAAAAAAATAAAATAAATATTTTGGTCCATTATCAATACTTAGTTAGGTGTCACTTTATTTTGAAACAGTGTCAATTATGAATTTTTGAGTCATTTTAAAAATCAATTGGGCAATTGGCTTTGTGAAAAGAATTGGCAGATATCTCTTCAATTTTTTTACTATTTATATTGATATCTCGCTATATTATGATATATGAATCTTAATCAAATTAAAATATATATTATAATATTAGTATTTAAAACTATCCAATACTTAAAATATCTAAAATATTAAAAATAAATAATAGATAAAAGATATTATATATAATATAATTAATTAATCTATTTGATATTAACCTAATAAAAAATTTTAAATATTATAAATAATTTTAAAAAATGGTTTTTACAATAAAAAATTACACAATTGTTATAAACTAAAATTAAAAAAATTTTAATAATATACTAACTAAAAATATAAAATTTTATTTAATATAATATTTAAATATCGGATATAAAATATTATATTCATCTATTTATATCAAACGCATATATAATATCTAAAATTAATATTTATACTTATATTAATATTTAATAGATAATTATATTTTATTATTTAGATCTTATTTAATATCTATAAGTGAGAGCGGTAAAAAGGGTTGAGTTGGCCTATCTTGATTCATTCCACTAAGGGTTTTTGTTTTCTAGAATCGATCCGAGCTTGACCCATCTTAGATAGATGGAACAAAAATGCTGCCCAGTCTATGAGGCCCAGCTTAGCCCTTGAAGGGCCATAGGCTAGGCTAAGCCAACCCAAGAGTCTTTTTTATTTTTTATTTTTTAAAAATTTATTTTACTTGACCCAAAAAATATATATTCATAATTTATTTTAAATATCAAAATATTAAGAATAAATATTGCAAATTACCTTATAAAAATAGTAATTAAAAAATTATTTTGTATAATTTATTCTATATATCAATTTATTATGAATAAATATTATAAAATAATCTACAAATATATAATTTATTTATATATCAACATATTAAAAATAAATATTATATATTAATATAGATTATATAATATTTTATGACACAAAATAATTTTTAAAATAAAAAAAAAAGTCCATAAAATCAATCTAATTCAATCCTTACAAGTTCACTGCAGGCCATGTGATTAAAATGAGTTGAAGTTAAAAGTTTATCCTTAAAATAAACTACAATTTTCATAACCTAGTCTTTCTCTTTTAACTTAACCAATTTCAAAAATCTTATCCATAAGATATAGATATTTTTTTGAACGAATATTATTAAAATATTTATGACCATTTTGCTTATTTATAAAAAGTCAGGATACGAAGATGGCACACGCATGGCCACACAAGCGACGACTAATTAAGCCAACGATACCATTTGACTAAGGCTCGCGCGCCAATCAACACAAGATAGGTTCTGAAATTCCTCTTTTCAAAACAATATTCACATTTGTTACTTCCCTCTATTCCATTAGGTGGGCTTATGAAACCCCATAATTCCCTAAATCATAAGATCGACCAAATCTTTTTCTTTTGAAAAAAAATTGTATTTTAGTAGTTACACATCAAATGGTATGTAATTTTTTTAATGAAAGAAATAGTTTTTATATCTCTAAATTTTATATTAATTTTTAATTTTATTTTAAAAATGTTTTGCTATTATTTTTATTTCTAAAACTTTTAAATTCTATCAGTCTTTTTTCAACTCTAACACCATCCATTACACTTACAAAATTTATATACATGATAATATAGTTGAAATTCTAATTAACATAACAAATGAACTACATTAAAAATTAGAATGCAATTGAAATTAATTATAAAGTTTTGAGATAAAATTGATAATGACTATATTATTTATTTTATTTTTTATCTTGAATTTTTAATTTTTTAATTTTTATTACTTTTAAATTCTCTTTGTCCTAATAGATATACCAAAATATTCATCAAAACAATTTACTAGGTAGAGAAATTCATTTTTAGAGAGAAACTTGATTGAAAATTTTGTTAAAGACATAATTATTAGAGTTTGA
This sequence comes from Senna siamea, assembly GCA_031216115.1. NCBI lineage: Eukaryota > Viridiplantae > Streptophyta > Magnoliopsida > Fabales > Fabaceae > Senna > Senna siamea. The sequence continues at coordinate 1,413,542 of CM062356.1, forward strand.
GACCTATTAAATATATAGAGAGAGAACACTTTTAAAATATGAGCTCAGTTAAGGTTGTTCAAAGTTCAAAACTTTAGCTTTGGTAAATTCCTTTGATATATTTTTGTACATGAAGTATTTTTTTTACATCTATATATATATATTTATATTTGCTTGTGTTTCTTTTTTTTTTTTAATGAAATTTATTGAGATGAAAATGTAATAGAAGAATAACTTTTGATTATAGTAAAAATTTAATACAGAAAGTTTGAAACATGAGACTTACTGAAAAGAGAACATATTAATTTCAAGATAAGAATGAAATAATTTAATTAGTTTATAGTAGATTTAAAATGAAGGCAGAGTTAAAGATTAAAGTTTAGGATTTTAAAGCTAAAAATTAAAACTTGAGAAAGAAAATAAATAAAAATTAGAAAAGTATCTTTTTTGTCTTAAAAGTTTGGTTTCATTGTCAACTTTGTCTTTAAATTTTACAATTATTATTAATTTCATTCCAATTTTTATATAGTTCATTTATCATATTAGCAAAAATTTCACCTAAATTTTCTGTTAAAATTTGTTAATGTATTAATGCTAAACAATAAATCTAATGTCAATTATATTTTGCATTCTTAGTGTGTTTTATTTTAATTTATGATGGCACTTACGAATTCCAATGTTATATATATATATAGATAGATAGATATATATACACACACATACACATACATAAATATATATATAAATATATATATATATATATATACATGTATGTCAAAACACTATGGTTCTTTCTTTTAGCTTCTTTTGTTCTTAGTTCTACACTCTGTCTCTCTTTCTTTGTGATTCAGTACTCATGTAATATCATAATTTTCTCCTCTTCAGATAAGTCATTAATATATCCCTTTACTTTCATTTTCTTGATCCGCTCTATCTCTATAAAATTAAAAAAAAATTTATAAATAAAATTGACAATAAAAAATTTTAAGAATAAAATTAAAAATAATTACAAAGATTTAAGATATAAAATGTATTTTTTACCTTTTTTTAAATTAAAATCTTATATTTAAATGTTGTTACATGATACGGCTTACACATGAAAAATATAATTAAACCGTAATTGAAGAATAAAATATACTTTTTGTCAAACTTTACTCAATCTTTTAAACCAATATATAACGAAAGTCGCTTGAATGTCACTTCATGTGTATTAAACATACAATTAATTACAATGATAAAAAATCTACACGTAAGTAATCCAAATTAAATTTTGTTTGTTATTAGTCCAATTAGTCTTATTCAACTACTATTTAAATCTAAATACTTGAACGGATAAACTTATTTAAATAAGATAAGTTAATTATACTTAAATACATATTTAATTATAATATATTTTTTTTAGACACCAAGTGATAGGAAGGACAATAATTTTCAAAAACTCATAAAACATTAGCAGAAAATGTATTATAAAATTAGCTGGAGAGGGCCCCAGACAGGTCACACTATAGACTATACACATTCTTCTAAGTATCTTTCGCTTTATTATTATTTTATTATTTTTTATTTTAAAATAAATTACATTATTTTTTTTAAAAAATTAATTAAATTACACATATTATCTTTTAAATTAAAAATTATACTCACCCCTCTTTTAATCTATTTTTTTCAACCTTTTATGCAATATAAAATCATAATTTTATTTTTAATCTATTAGTAAATATAATTAAATTTATACAAAGGTTTAACACAGTATTCTTAATGTATATGTAAAAAAACTCAAATAAATTTATCAACTAAGATAAATTAAAAAAATATGTGTAACATTATGTAAAAATATTAATTTATACAAACCTTTTTGACCTGTCGGATAATCTTTCAAAACATACTTATGTTAGTTTCTTTTAACGTATAATGATATTTTATTTAATAAATTTGAAAGTATCTTTATTTATTATTATTTTTTCTTAAAAAAATTTAGAGATACTAAATATAATTTTTAAAATTATCAAAATTTATGAAAAATGACTATAATTTACTATTAATTATTAATTTTATAAGATAAAGAGATAGAGAATGGGTTGGAATTGGGTGGCTATGGAGTGATACTCACTCACTTTCTTTGGTCAACTAAAATTGGGGACAGCTGCCCCCTTCTTCTGCCACCCTCTATCTACACTTTCCTCTTTCTTAGTTTTCATTCTCTACTTCTCACCCCACACACGCTTCCCATGCACCTCCACTCTCAACTTCTCTTCCCAAACTGCCCTCTCTCCTTCTCTCTTATTACCCTTTTGCCATTCCCTTCATTTGGCTAGTTTCTTTCCCACCACGGTTTGTCGGACGCACGTGACTCGCACGCACCAGCATGTTTGTCTTGCTTGAATTATTGAGCGCCAAAATCATTAGTGCAACCTTAAAATGCTCCATGAATATTGACAATCTAACAAAATGGTAGTGGTGATGATGATGGTGCTTTAAAATATTTTAAATTGATAATATAAAATATTATTGAAGACTTGCTATTAAATATTAATTTCAAAAAATTATGTATAAATTTTGTCGTTTAATTGTATATTGAATATTTAGATTTTTGTGTGCATTAATATTTTTCAAATATATATATAGTCATTTATATTTATGATGATCAATTAGGTGTTTGGGTAACTACAATAAGTGGCCCTAAAATTTAAATTTTATTCTTACATATACCAAAAGAAATATTGATGAGTTTTGGAAAGAGAATTTAGATAAATTCTTTGGTAATTTTTCTATTTATATATATATATATATATATTCTTTGTGTCAATTATGAACCCTAACTTTATGATATGTATATACCTAGCTAGAGCCAAAATGGTCCATCTATATGAAATGGTGACAAGAGAAAAAGGTTGAAAGTGATTGGAATTATTATATAATTCGTGTAAGTTGGAGTAAGAATTAAAATCATTATTTTTTGTTTTTGTATGAGTTAATTTCAATTAATTTCACATGAATTTTGGGTTAATTATGTTGAATTTTTAGATTCTAATTAAAAAAAATTGTTTTTTTATAAATTGAAATTAATTGGTAAATTCTTTTTAAAGAAACATTGTGAAATCGTCTTTTCTTTTCTTCTTTTCTTTCTTTTTTTTTTTGATATCGTGCTAACTAAGCAAGTATATAGAAAAAATCTTCTTTTTATAAAAAGACAAAATAGCATGGACAATCCAAATTATATCTTATAGAAACATATAAATTAATAAAATTCTATTACAAAATTTATTATACGAAATTATGAAAATTAAATATAAATATCTTATACTTTTTTTTAGTAAAAAGTCATCATTTGAGTTTGAGAGAAGGTGAAAAGGGTATTGCAAGTTGCAGTTGGAAAGAAATTAACTTAAATTTAATAATTAAATTGATGTAGTTGGTATTCAATAGCATTAACCATAGATATTTAAATATATTCAAAACCTTTTTTTTTAACTTCCTTAGTAAGGAAATAATATAAAAAATTTGAATTGACATATTTTGATACGTGTCAAAAATAATAAATTATGATCAATAAAATCTAGCGAAATGAATTAATGCTTTATAATATCTTGAATTAATATTTAAATTTTTATTAAAATAAACATTCACATTTAATATATAACAATACTTAATTTGAATAAGATAAAAAAAAAAGTAGAGCACATGGATGAGCTTCCAGCCATATGTATTAATGAAAAAGCTAGCTGTGCTCGTTGAATATGTAACTTTTACAGTTTATATTAGCTAATAGTTTGGCCATACTTTTTTTTATTTTTTAAAAAATCTAACTATTTAATATTGAGAAAAACCATGTTTGGCCATGTGTAAAAACTAAAATTAGTAAAAACAATTTTTTTGGTGAGAAATAAAAAAAAATAACATTTTCTTGTTGCAAGAAGAAGTTAAAATAAAAGGATAAAATATAAAAAAATTTCTTAAATTATAATTTATATACAAAAAACTCTTTAAAAATTATCTTTCACTAATAACTCCTTAGATACTAATTAACCTATGATCATATGATATTTATTTTACACATCAATAAAGGACAAAAGTGTCAATTACATTTTCATCCTAATTAATCAAATTACCCAGACTTTTATTTCAAATTACCATAGTGACACTGTAGCTCCTAAAGCCGTGAACGAATCACACAAGCTGCTCCTGCATCCATTGCAAATTTACATAAAGCAAGGTGAGTTTCTTATTCCAAGTGTGGGTTTTTCACATCAGAACAAAACAATACTTTATTTATAAAAAAAAATATATGAATTTTGTATGTCGGTCATCAACGTGAATTTTGATTTTTAAGTTTAATAATTAACGTGCGTTTCTTGTTCCCAGAATAATATGATTTGTGTTTTTTATGTTAGCAATCACATCAACGTCGATTTCTTTTTCAAATCTATAAATAATATGATTTGTGTTTTCTTGATTTTGCTTGTTTGTTTTCTTGTGCCCAAAGTTATCTTCTTTTTTTTTTTTAGAGTAACTAGATATTTGATTTTGCTTGAATGAATCTAAGCGCAGCTCTCAATATTCAAAGAAGCTTCTTGTGCCCAGTCGTGTTTGATTTTGCTTGTTCCCTCTGTACGCATGTTTCAGTATTTGGTATTTTGGTAATTTAATATAAGGATTGGGGTAACTTGATTAATTAGAAAAAAATGTAATTGACGCTTTTATCCTTGTTGATTTGTAAATTAAATTTGACCTCGACATAGATTAAATAACATTTGGAGGTTTTTAAACGTAAATAAATGTTTAAAGAATTATTAGTCAAAGATAAAAATTTAAGGGATTTTTTGCACATATATATATATATATTATAGTTTAAGAGGATTTTTTTTTTGTATTTTACCCAAATAAAAAATTAAATATTTTTTTAAAAAATTCTCTCATTTAAAATTATTAATTATTTACTCTTTTAATTACTCATAATATTTTTTATTACACATCCTATTTAATAATCTAACAACAAAGTACACTTTCTTTTGAAAGAATTGTTAAATTAAAATAACGTTGATAAAACATTAATTTATCAAAGGATTCTGCTAGATACAAATTAACTACCTACTTTTTAATGTCTAGATGCTTCTAATTATCAAAATTCATTTCAAAAAAGTTTACAATAATCCAAATTAACAAGTTATCTTACGTGGGAATTTCTATAGAACAATATATAAAAATAATATATACCATGTGTGCATATATATATATATATAAGTATATAACCAATGCCTCATAAAATATTTGATTACTTTATATAATATTGGATTATTTAAAATTTTAAAAACTAACAAAAGTTACAACTTTTAATTATTAAATATTCTATTAATTTATTAAATTTTTTTTTAATCAGGATTAGTAATTAAAATTCGTACACTTATAAAAGAGATTGAGCATAGAGGCATGCATGTGCAATCACTGAGATTTGTAAAAGCGTTTCTGACTCAAGGGACACAACTTCATACAAAGTAGCCACATTGATCATGATATATCGTCTAAACAATCATATTCGACGTACTCTAAGACTGAATGTAAACATTTCTTTTAACAAAATTTTAAACCTTATTTTATTACGTTATAAAAAATTAATCACTTAAAAAAAATGCATAATGCCACAACTCCATAATGTCTTGTATATATATTATGCTTCATCATATCCATAATAGAACCTCATGAGATATATATATGTATATATATATATATATATATATATAATTTTTAGAGTTTTTTTTTAATTTCTTCTTGAATAAATTCCTTCAAACATTTTTATTGCAAGTGACATTGCAGAAAAAAAGAAAAAGATTTCTTTCTTCTTCTCATTGATTCATTTTAATCTTTGGATTATGAACATTGACAAAGGCCCCTCATGATCCATGCAGTATAAAGGTATTCTGAATTTTGTGCTGATGAAGTTTGTAGAAAACCCTACCACCAAAATACTTATCATATATTTTTTTTCTTCAATTATTAATATTTTTTTATTAGAAGTTACAACTTTTTATAGCACACCATGGACCAGACCCCTCTGAACAAAAGGAAGGATATCATTATGCTCCCAACCCAACAACCAAAAAGAAAATTAAAAAAAAAATGATCAAATTGCATACTGTAATTGACTAAAATAGATATGAATTGGTCTAAAGTTTACGAACCAGCCTACTCATTGAAAATTAAAGTTCAAAAATATGATTTATTGGTGGCGATGGGTAGATATTTAGGTTTGAAAATTAATGTGTAAAAATAAGACTTGAGCTCGCAAAATTTATATCACATAGCTGCATTATTAATGTTCACATCTGTACCGCTGCTTCGTTCCCAAAATTAAACTGATATAAATTATAATTAAAATATCAAAATTTTAAGTTTTCTTTTAAGTTTTTTTATAGATATTCTCTTATTAAAAATAATCTTGATATGTTCAAAATGCTATTAAATATTAAATATAAATATATTTTTTAATAGATATTCAAAAATCTTAATGCCAAGTTGTGAGAAATTAACTTATTCTGATAGACTCAATTAATTTCAAAATTTTAATTTTATGTTGTGCAAATATTTGAAGGGTTCAAAAATTAATATATATATGTAATGAATTAATTAAGTTCAAATTTTAGAATGTATTAGAAAATCTATATATACACGTCTTCTTTTCTATTTCAAAAAAATAATAATTCTATATATTGGTTCCAATGAGATAATAAATAAGGGTAAATCTTCCAATATTCAAAATTCACACTGTATTTAAAAATGGTATTTTGTATGATAATTTGATGAGTTTGACTCTACTATTAAACCTTATGTATTATGAAACAATAATTACTTTATTATAATCATAATTATTAGCTTCATAAAATTATAGTCAATTTCATAAATATGATTAATAAGTATATATGATTATATTTTAATAAATATAATGAAATAGTTAAAAAATATTTTTTATTTAATAATTTATGATATCATAATTATATAATAGTAAATTTTAAGAGGTTTAAATTTTTATTTTTGTCAAAAAAATTATATTTTGATGGTAAAATTACTCAACATTTAACATCAATATATAATTAACATTGTCACGAGTCATTACTAATTAAAAAATAAATATGTTCATTGTGAAAAAAAAAAACTTCTACCAAATATCAGTTAGAAAAGAAATATTTTGGATACATACATGAAGTATTTACATATTACCAATTTATCAAAACCTTTTGTTTTTCTTACGAGATTGCTATTATAAGTCATTAGCGTAAACGCATGATGTGTTTCTCATTGAATCTGACAGAAAGTGAGAGAGAGCATAAGAATTGAGCGTGGAAGTCGGAACTACCCCACACAAACCACAACCATAGTTTATTTGCGTAAATTGTACTTAGTTCCCTCAAGTTTAATTAAATTGCATTTCATGCCTTTATTATTTTAAGAATTACACTTAATTTTTGTTTAATATTTGATATAATGTCATAAAAAATTCATTTATAATTTATTTATTTTTTCAAAAGATTGAAATATAATTTTTATATCTAATTTGTTATTATATTTTTAATCAAAAAATGATATGCATGTAATTTTTAAAACTTATAAAAAAATTTTATGATAAAAATATAAAAAAAATTTATTTAAGTCCTTTTTTTTGTGGTACACTAAAAATCTTATATATTGAAACTTAACTTCAATTTCATTTTTTTAAATGTTGTATTAAATAAATAAACAATCTTATTATGCATAATTTAATTCATTAAAAAACAAATTAAAATAAAGATTCAGTATAATTTTAAAAAAAGAAAAAAGAAAAATTAATTTTATTAAGATAAAGTATTTTATGAGTATAATTTTAAAAATTAAAGAAATATAATTGAAGAAATTTAAGTGAAAAGTGTTTGGGATAATGATAGGACCGTGGATGACACGCGGCACAAATGATGGTGGGGAGAGTTTTTTTTTCCAAATAATGCAAGCAGGTGGGGCTGTGGTGTATATAATTCATGTCGGAGGCCCTTTCTTCTTTTTTCTCTCTCAATTCGCTTTTGCTTTCTCTTCCCTCCCAATTTTCTCTCTCTCTTTTGTTTTTTGATCTCTGACCTAATTCTCTTTCTTCTTCTTCTTCTCTTCTCTCATTCATCCATATCACTCACCACCACCATCACCACCATCTCCATCTCCACACACAATTCAATTCAGTGTGTGTGTGTCTCTCTCACTATCTCATCATCCTCATCCTCATCCTCTAGCTACTGGATCTGTGCCAACTCATTGACAGAAGAGGCAAGTACTTAATTACTCACTCACAGTTTTGCTGCTAACTTTAGAGGGATCACCAGAGGCAGACAAAGATCGTACATATATACAACAAGAGGAAGAAGATCAGTTTCAGTACTGTGTTTTCATATTAATCATCCATCCACAACATCCATCAATATTCATATTCAACAAGATTAATTAACAAGAGAAGAATATTGTGAAGAATTCTTGAAGAAGATGACTCCAGCTAATTTGGCAGGGCAGTTTGGTGACACCACATACACCAAGGTGTTTGTTGGAGGGTTGGCTTGGGAGACACAGAAGGACACCATGAAGAAGTATTTTGAGCAGTTTGGTGAGATCTTGGAGGCTGTTGTCATCACTGACAAAGCCACTGGCAAATCCAAAGGCTATGGATTTGTATGTCTTTCTTCTTTCTTTCTTGGATCTGACTAAGTTCAATTCAATTTCTCTTCCATTAATTCTTCTTCTGCCTGATGATGCTAATTGATTCTTTCCATTTTAGGTAACTTTTCGAGAGCCCGAAGCCGCCATGAGAGCTTGTGTGGATGCTGCTCCTGTGATAGATGGAAGGAGGGCTAACTGCAACCTTGCTTCTTTGGGTGTCCAGAGATCTAAGCCTTCAACCCCAAAGCATGGTCTGTAATTTCAATATCTTTATAACTTTTAACTTTTTTTCAGTCTCTAAAATGAAAAATCGTTTATATATATATATGAATTTTGATATTGTGGCTGATATGATGGATAAGATCTGGGAGAAAAAGCTTCATGAAATCCCTTCTCATTCAGTTTGTCACTGTACAAAAGATGCTTTCATCATTTCTCACCCCATTCTTGTTCACATTGAGTTTTACTACTGGATATTCTCATTCTCTCTCTCTCTCTCTCTCTCTCTTTCCCTCTCTACTCTAGCTAGCTCATTATTTGTTATTGTATTTGAATGAAATAATTAATCAAGACCAATACACATATATATAGATCTAGCTAATAGTTATAGATATATATACATATATATATAGTTTTATAGATAGATATAGCTATAGATCACTGTCAAAAGTATTCTGTGGTGTAAGCATATAAGGAAGACAGACACGGCTAGCTAATAAAATGCTGCTATACTTGCTCTTAGCTCACTTGAATATTCTTTCCAGAGTGGAAAGTTCCATTCTGTTATCTGCATGTGCATTTATTCCTATCTTATAAGACTCCTCAATATTACTATTCATTTTTCACTAACTCATCACATTGTATATGTATATATACACTGCTTAAGATTCCTACTATCATATTCATCATCATCATCATCACTCTTAAGCTAGCACAATATTCCTTTATATATATATATATGAATTTGTGGTTTGATATATATATATATATATTTATATATACATTTACAGGAGGATCAGGAGGAGGAGGAAGAAACTTCAGAGTGATGGGTTCATTCCAAACAGGGTTTGGAGGAAGTGGAGGAGTAGGATCAACTTTTGCTTCAGCAGCAACACTTCCTCATTATGCTATTCAGCAAGGGACACCTTATAATGTCTATGGGTATGTATATGAATATGAATGTGAATGGAACTTTCTTTTTCATTAATTGCATGCTAGCTAGCTAAGCTTTACTAGTAATTCTGTATTACTTCTCTCTCTCTCTCTTCTGTGAGTCACGTGACTGTGTAGGTACTAAGATGGGGAATGGCACGTGCATTGCCAACTCATGCACAACACAACCCAACAACATATGATTATTACTTCCTAGCTACACTTTATCACTACATCAAGCAAGCATGCTATTGTGCTAGCTAGCTCATATATATATATATATATATATATTCTTTTACCATAGAATCAACCTCCACATGCATCATTACAGCTTTTGGTTCCACATGCTCTCTCTCTCTCTCTCTCTCTCTCTCTTTCATGTTATCATATGTGCACATGCATGGACAAAGCAAAGTGGAGCACACCCATGTGTAAACTTTGCAAGCATGAAGTTGATGAACAATAATAAATGACATGAAAGATTAATTAGTATAGTTATTAATACAATTTTCAATCATGAATTTGGAGCATGAAGAACATAGCTAGATAAATTAAATATATAAGTTTTGTTTGATTGCAGTTTTTAAAAACAATAAAACAAAAAATTCTATTTGAATAGATATTTTTGATAGAAAACAAAAAATAGCACATATGTTTTGCAAATAGAAAATAATTAAAAGATATTTTGAATTTTAATTTTTTAAAATAAAAAAATAAAAAATAAATTTTTTTATTAATATAACATATATATAAATACAAAAAAAAAATACTAGCATAAATTATCAGAACTAATTTCATAAAATAATTTTAAATAATAAAAAAATTAAAAAAACAAAAAAAGTTCAAGGAGGCCTATAATCTTCCATGCATTATTTTCTTGTTATTTTTTGAAATAAAATTTATGTATGCATTATTAATTAATTGTTTCAAATTGTTATACATGCAATATTAACTCCTGTAATTTTATGATGAATGTTTTCAGGTATTCTCCTTACTCACCAGATTACACTTACCCTACGGTTCGTACCTATTCTTACCTTTATTTTTTGCTCTCTTTATTAATTTTGTCTCCTTCATATATCTTTTAACTTAGGATGCGTTTTGAAGCATACCTTTTAAGAGACAACAGCTTTTTGAATTTTCTTTAAACACTTTTCACTGTTTTCTTCTCTCTTTCTTTATTATTATTTCTTTACTTTCGAGATATATAATTATACTTTTCAATTGTCAATCAATTAATGTTTTACGAATTGTGCTCCAAAATATCAAATTTTCTCTCTCTATTTTTCTTTTTTGGTTGTTAAAAGACAAATTTCAGTACGTTTACAATCATTTCTTTTTTTTTTTTGGTCCTAAAAAAATGCTGATTATGAGCCTTAATCTTTTGACAATTATTTCATATTCATTTATATTATTTAATTTTTTATCTCATTTTATATTGGTTTAATATTTTTTCAATTGCAATCGCAGCAATATGTTTTATTTCCAAAATTTAGTAAAAATGTTTAAAAATGATAGAAAAAATATTATTGACTAAGTAACTATTAGTACATCAATTACTTGAGGGATTTATCATTTATATTTCTTTTCCATTCTTCTGTTAAATTCTTTTAATAAATATATATAATCAATATGACATTTGTATAACTTAAAATAAAAATACATGCATCTAAATTTGACTTCAACAATTTAAAATTGGTGGTGTCAACTTTTGCAATTATGATGTATACAGAAGAGCAAGATGGAAAAATAAAAGTTAATAGAAATATGAAAAAATAGCATTTATACATGATTATATGAAATTATCAATAGCTTCCAAATATATAAATTTTCAATTGAAAATAACCACTATATATTAAGAAGATGATAATGCAGCTGTTAAAGTATTAAAGACGTCCACATTTGCACCACTCATTGTGGGCACCATATATCCTTCTTATTTCACACTACAATCCATTATTAATTGTACCCAAATATAGATAGCTGTTTATATAACATTTGTACGGAAAGGTGTACTTTTTTAAAAATTATTTTGGACCACTTGTAAATAATTTTTTGAAATAGTAATTAGATTTTTAAAATTTCATAGAAAATGAGTTTTTTTTTGTCTAATTTCTTTTCACTTGCAATAACTCATTTTAAGAAATTATTGTATTGAAAAGTGCAGTTCATTTATACTTATTTTAATATATATAAATTTAAAGATTTTTACTATTAAATTTAAAAATTTATTTACAAGTAACTCAAATTTAAGTAAAAACTGTTTGCATTAATTTTTTTCATGTTGATATTGATTCCATCAATCAGTCAAAGTGGTCTGATTTGTCGTTTCTCATTTACCTCTTTTTCTTCAACAGGATAACAGTGGTCCATATTCGTTCTCCCTCTCACTTTCACCCACTCTTCTAATTCAAAATGGTTCTGTGCTCTAATATTTTATTTTTTAATTAATCTCATACCTTTGGTTTAATCTTGTGATTGCCATTATATATATAATAATAAATATTTAATATTTAAAAATATATTGTCTTAAAAGTAAGTAATTGTGCGTCTTCTCAAATTAAAAGAAAAAACAAGAGGTAGATGTTAATAATAGAGGAAAATATTTAAGAAGTTCTGTAATTGAAACATGGCAAGTGTATTTATTTGGGTTTTTAATTTCTTAAAAAAATAAATTGTAATTTTATATTAAAATATTTAATAAAAAAACATCAGAAGAGTACTTTACTTGATTAATCTTATAAGCTATAATATTAACCCACTAAAATCATTTGATATTTAATGATTTATTAATTGTGCATTTTGTAGAATAATTAGATATTTAATCTAATTATGCAAATTAATATTAATGGAACTTAATTAATTTGTTTATAATTAACTATATAATGTCAAATATCAATGCATGCATGCAGGGATACTATAGTGTGTATGGAGGAGCAACCCAATACCCACTGTATGGAACCGGACCGGGAGGCATGATGACTGGAGCCGCAGCGGCAGCCACCGCCATTTACCCGTACCTACAGTTCGGAGAAGGGAGTGGCGGCACCAGCGCCATGACCGGCGGCTATACGTCCGGGCAAGGCTATGGTGTGTATTACCCACCACAGCTGTTTCAGTATTCTCCAATTACTTCATCTGCTGGGTATGCACAACACTATGGTGCACCCATGTCTCTTGCACCTTCGCCAGCATTGCAATCAGGTTTGTCTTTGTATACTCCCATAAATTGAATAGCCCACTTTGATTAATTTTCTAAATCAAATAATTATAATTTGAAAAATGACTATATATAGGGATTTTTAGTTAAAAGGTCTCTTGTTTTTCCGAATTTGAGTTACATGTATTAATGAATTAATGCATCTATATTATTTTTCAAACATTTGCATGAGATAGCAAGTACAATTTTTTGGTTTTTAAACATGAAATATTATTGTATTTTTATGTAACTAAACATGAAATGTTATATTAGCTACTTTTTTCAAAAAAATTTCAAAATTATACTATTTTTTCCTATATTTTAAAAATATACATTCTTCTCCTTAAAAGATTAAAACTTATAATTTCATCTATTTTGATAAAAAAAATACTCTAATAGTACTATTATGAAAATGTATTTTAAAATTTGTTATTTCATTTTATTTATTTTGAGTAAAAAATGATAGTTATTTTATGTTTTTAAAAAATATTCTTTGTATTTTTTAAATATATATTTAATTATGTAAATAATCAATATAGAGATTCTTTAATCAAAATGAATAAAATTGTAAGTTTCTTTTTTATTTTTAGAGGAGAGAACGTACATTTTCAAAATGTAGAGTAGATTGTGGTTGATGACTTGTGTGTGTATATATAATCAACCGTTTAGATTGTTATATTATTCTTTCCTTTCTAAAATACAATGCAACACGTATACTTCTCGCTTTAATGGATTTGTTTGAATACAGATCGATTTCCTACTTAATTGAAGAGTAATGATCTATGAACTTGAATTTAATTATAATGAATCTTATTTATCATGACATAACTACTATATATATATTTATTTAATATTTCATATTTAATTATGAAAATTATCAACTTATTCAGTAATTAACGACTCTTAGAAATATAGCACATAGATATTTTTTTTTGAAAAATCAGAATTATACGATACTGAGCTATAAAAAAACATTTGCTTATAGTTCTAATTATATTAAGTTTTCTCCTGCAAACTTGAATAATGTACGTACGTACCGCATGTAATTTTTGTTCAAGTTTGAATGAGGCACTAACTTCTTTGACAGTGTGTTTTGCGGTGCCGCAGGCGTGAAGATGGCTTTTCAAGCTCCAGTTCCTCATCGTTAGAGAGACTCATCATCATCTCTCAAAAATCTTGCTTGCTTGCTATATAAGTCAAGTCAAAAACTTCCCATGTTGCTTCTTGAAGTTTCCATCAATCATCATCACCAAAACCTTTAGCCTAACCATGGTGCTTTTTTTCCCTCTCTCGCACACACACCCACTCTTTCACTAACTCATGCACCAGAAAAGTCCATCAAATGGTATTTATGGGCTTTTTCACACACAATCAGCTCCCCATAGGGGCTAAACAAGTTTCTCATCATTTTTGCATATCTTTTTTGAATCAAGGGTCCTCCGAGAAGAGGATCCCACATGTAAATTCATTGTCGTCGTCGTTATCATCGTCATCACCAGCTTATAGCTATATTGGAAATAGCTAATTAAGTTGGTGGGAAAAGAGAATATGGAAAAACTTAACCCTGGAAAGGTTGAGTTTTAAACAATTAACTTTTTAGCTCAGGAAAGGGCTAATTAGTGAAAGTTTAAAAAATTGTAAATGATCACAGAACAGGTGTAGGTCATGAATTTAGAACAGTTAAGACAAAAAAGAATTATTGTTAATCCCTCCAAAAAATGCTAATAAAATCTCATCACCTTCTAGGATGAAGGGAGATAGGATATATTAGCAATTTCATGGGCAATGGATGTCCAAGCTTTTTTGTATGGCAACATCTAGGGTTAGCTAGCTAGCTAGCTATAGGTATAGTGTTAATTAGGGTTTTAGTATAATCTTAGGTCTTAAGTGATCATGAACCATGATATGTCTTTATAAATGCTTTACCAAACTTGATTTTCAATTTTCATGGTAAAGGGTTTAACCAAACCAATAAGTCATGATGTCCTTCATATATATCTCTTTGGGTAAGGGATATATAGGGAAATTAAATCTCTTCACTAACACTTTTTCTTTGTAAAAATTCATTGCGGCTAAACTATGGAAGTTTAAGCCCAATTTTCACTAATCCTTAGGAGGGATAGTGTTTGTTTTTGTAGTACATATCATCATCATCATCATCTTGAGAAACTATGCATCATCAATGGATGTGAGTCTCTCATGAAACTAAGCACTTTGCATGTAACCCTTGGGAGATATTTTGGAATTCCCTTTGGGTTCTTCACTCACTCACTCACTCACTCACTCACTCACTCTCACTCACTCACCAACCATGGTTAGGACTTAGGTTAAATCTATCTCAATCTCTTCCTCTCTCTCTCTGTCTTCCTCTCTTCCTCCCCTTATCTCTCTCTCTCTCTCTCTCTTTCTCTTTGTGGCTACTTTTAATTACATCAGAGATATGTGGACCTTGATGATACTCCTTGTTAATTATATGCTTAAGCCTATGATTTGGATTGTAATTAGGAATATGCTAAGGAGGAAGAGATTTCTTAAGTT
The DNA here is from genome assembly GCA_031216115.1 of Senna siamea. NCBI lineage: Eukaryota > Viridiplantae > Streptophyta > Magnoliopsida > Fabales > Fabaceae > Senna > Senna siamea. The sequence continues at coordinate 1,429,077 of CM062356.1, forward strand.
CATTCCTCATCCATGCATCCATGCATGGCATTTATGCATGTGTTGAGAATGGATTTGCTACTACTTATTTTAATATGTTTTTAATTAATTTGAGAGACTACATATGTATGTGTCATCATCATGCTTACTTTCTTTTCTCTCCATGATCTCTAGCTAGCTTTCTGGACAAGAAATTATTGATATCAATTTAATTCTTGAAGCAATTTCCAACTACTTTCGTCATTTTCAGATTAATCTGCACAATTTTTCTTAGCTTTCACTATAAGAAAACTAATTGCTTACCAACTACTACGCTATATGTTTCCATTTCTTAAATGATGAGACATGAGGCATCATTGATGTCGACATTACTCTTTTGTTTTATATATATATTGGCAGTATTCATTACTAGTGACATTGGTTTTTTTAGTTACTATTTATAAACTTTCTGTGGTAGAAATGTTCATATATATGCGAACTCACTTCAACGCAAACTGAATATTATATTATATATGATATCTCTGTGGGAAAATCATCTAAAGGTTATATATCTTTAAGGATGCTGTGAGTTTTTATTTTGATAATTTTTCTTAATTAAACAAAAATTATATATTTATGTCTGACAAATTATGTTAAAGTGCCTCTTATAATTTATAGTTTTCTTTAAAATGTTCGTGCTTCTTTCTTTACCTATAATTTAACATTCTATTATATGATTTTACGGAAAATATAACTAAAATGTAAATTTTTTTAACTGAACTTAGAATTCCCAAATTTTTTTTATTTCTTACAATATTTTTTTAATCAATTGATTAAAAAATCGAATAAAATAATATCACATCGTCAAATAAAACAAGATCTAATATATCACTCAAAAGTCCCATCATTCCCACCTCTCTATCTTTTTCCACCTCCTTCTCTCGTTCTCAATAAATATCAAGCCAATCTCTATACTGATATCTTTTTTTGGTCTGAACTTACTTTCTCTATAATGATATATAGAGCTTTAATTAATTTTCTTGTTGTGTATATGAGATGGGCCTTAGTTTATCTTCAACTTCTTTGTTTGACCTTTGCTTTCCCACTGATTTCAACCATTTATTAATTTGTATGGTCCCCATTAGTGTCGTGATAGGATTCTTTGAAGTTTTTTTTTTTTTGTAAAATGTTATAAAATTTGCTAAAATATAACATTAACTTGTATGCATATTAAAAAATTAAATATTATTTATTTTTATTTTTTAATTCACAAACAAATTAATATATAAAATTACTATTTTTGTGAATTTGACGTAACTTTATTTCACAGAATCTAATTTCATTTGTGCCTTGCAAAAAATCAAAGACCCATAATGAAAATGTGTATATTCTGGAAATTTTTACATATATGTATGTATGGATAGGTTTGAACTGGGTTTCTAGGTTTGCAAATTTTTACAAATTGGTGCATTATTGAAATTTGGTAAAAACCCTTGACTCTAGAAGATGGAAGTTTTGAATTATTATTATTTTTTCTTTCTGTGAGTATCTAGAGTATATTTTAAAGTTAAATTGGATTTTAGACTGATGCTAATTACTGGGAGAGTTAAGATGAAATTTATTTAACAAGCGTGCTTCTGCAGATTTAAACTAGTGAGGTACAGTTTTTGGGTTCGTCTTTCTTTTTGTTAAATATTTTTAGATTAATTAATCTTGAATTTTTAGCAATTTTTCTTAAACAAGGGAGAAAAAAAATTGAAATTAGATTAGAGGTATTAAAGCAACACCGACCTTTCTTTTTGTTAATTTATTCTTGATTGGAAAGGACACCAAAGGCCTCTCTGTCCTTCCATTCCTTGTATAGATAGAGACCGAGGGCAAAGTTTTTGGTTTTTTCATGTTGTCAAAGAGTTGAACAATGAAAATAAATAACGCATGTCTAATTAAATTAATCGATCATGTAAGAACAAGGTTCAAGTCTATTAGGATGTCTCAATTAGATATGTTACTGTACTTTCACTTGATACTTATTGTTAATGATAAATGGCTCGTCTCATAGTGATCTTCTCTTGAATTTTCAAAATTTCATTGGCTCCATTCTTGTAGGGACAGAGTTATATTTTACCGATTAGAGGTAAAAAGCAAAATATGAAACAAACAACTATATGTCTAAAACAAGAGCTTTAAATTCCACCAATAGTACTCCAACACCAAGTTTACAATCCAAAATGAGTTTGAAGAAATTTTTGAACCTAAACAATGAAGAAGACGAAGCTGGCTGCTGTGCCAACAAAAAACAGTGGTTGCTTTGTGAACGTGAAGATGAAGAGGCTGTTTCAAGCCTACAAATATGAAGATGTTGTTGGGAGCTTGCAAAGACGTCTTGAAAACGAGGGCATCAAGGCCTTGTTGAGTGCTACGCCTCGAAGAAGAAGAATGGTATAATAGTCTAGCTGGACATGCGTCCGGATTCTCTGCCGTAATGTTCTGCCGTTACTGGCTATACTTTTTAGCGACGGTTTTTTTCGTTGCTAAAATACGTTTCAATATTATTGCATCGAATATTATTGCGGCTATAACTTTTAAAATTAATTCTTTAAACAAAAGTTATAACAGCAATAATATTCGTTGCAAGAATATTGAAACGCATTTTAGCAACGGAAAAAACCGCCGCTAAAAAGTACCTCAGAGTACTTTTCTGGACGGTCTACTCTAAGTAGAAGAGAAGGAATGAAGGAGGGGGGGAATCAAAACACACAACTTCACTGAAAGAGAAAAGATGGTGCGTTAGTAGGTCGGCACGAGTTTAATGAGTTAAAAATTTTTACACTTGTCCGGTAGTTAAGTTTTGTAGCTTAAATGGACCCGCCTCAATATAATAAGTATAAAGTTTGACCCGATAACTCGATCTAATAAATATTGAAAGATATTAATTTTGTTTGATATTGAAACCTATAAATCAAAGGGTTTTAAAGAGAAAAAAAACTTTTTTAATTTATTTAATATTTTATACAATATATATTTATTTTAAAATTGTTACTTAATTATATCTATTGTTACATTAAAAATTTTATATTAAGTTTAATATAAATTTAATTACATTTCCTATTAAATATTAAAAATAAAATAACTATCTTATTTTGCACTAAAAGTTATCTTTATTAACTAAAAATAAATTTTCAAAAAGTAAGTATAATATTTCAAACTATAATATAAATAATAAGTGTAATTATTTAATTTTCTTAATAAGTTAATTGGTAAATTTAAATTGTATATTATATTAAAGTATATTTAAAGTGCATTCAATATAATAAATAAAATTAATGTGTTATCGTGTAATTAATGGAACAAATAATTTATATTTCTAACTTATTTATATCTTTAAATATATTTAAAAATATAAAATTAATTATTTTAATATCTTAAATATATTTTAAAATTATTCATGTTATATATATAATTTATTATTTATATATAATTTTAATTAATTATTTTGAAATATCTAAAATAATTAAAAAAGTATAAATTTGTAATATATATTTAATAAATTAAAAATTTAAATATACACCTATTTTACTATTTAGCAATTAATACATGAATATATATATATATTTGAAATTGAGATATAAATATATATTTAATATAAAAAATTTAAAATAGGTAATTGGTAAATCTAATCTAATCCAATTAAAGTATTAATTATATTACAAAATAATAATAAAACACTAAAGAAAAAGATGCTTCCGCTCACTATCGCAGTTCCCACACCGTAGCAAGTTCTCCACACCGCACTGCCGCAACCTCGCCGTACCACTAGTGCTCTTCGCCGCGCCACTGGACGTCTCTCCGTGCCGCCGCAACGCTGACTGAAGGTACTCAGCCGCGACGGTCATCCCAAGGTTAGCCCTATTTCGAATCTTGTTGCTGCCATGAAATATCTTCTTCGATCTGCATAACATGCTTGAGGAAAGCAACTTGTTGCTGCGTTGATTGTTTAAAATAACTTGGGAAGATACAATAAAGGTTTGAGATATAATTTGTTGTTCCGTCAACAATTTGTCAGTTGACACACGGGATCTGTTTTTACTCTTAACAAAAACTGAAGAGGAATAAAATTTGAGCTGTTCCTCCAACTCTAGATACTTTGAACTGTAAAATACAAAAGTAGTTCATACTCCATGCAGCACGCAGATAAGATAGTCTGCATCTGTAAACACAAGGAATGTACAGTAGTTTGAATAGCTTGATTTAAAGGGTCTGATTCTTGAATAACCATGTAATGCTTCACTAACGATGCAGTCAATATTTAGATCAATGCTATTTCAAGCCCAGCCACGCTTATTTTGTTACCAGTCATTAACAAATTTTATATGTCAAATCCAACAAATTTAATGTTACCACTCCTATTTTCTAAAAATTATTAAGTTAAAAAGAATAGTAGGATTTTTAAACTTAATAGATTGTTTTTGTCAGCAGAACATAACATTGAATAGAATAAAGAGAGACGTAGCTGAGTTTTACTCATGTGCTGCATCATCCTCAATAGACAAATTATATCTCTAACTCTTGTTGTAGCTTATAAATCCTAAAAATGGCATACATAACCAACAAGTGATCACCAGCCTTCTGTCCAGTTATGGACTTATTAAGTGCAGCCCTTCGATAAAATGGATGGCCTGGCCCATTGATGGATGACCAGGGCCAGATGGTTTGAGCCTGCCTGTTTTGTTTGACTGTGCTGATTGTTGTATCTATTATTTATTTATTTTTGTTTAAATATTTTTTATAAGCGCTTACTCTTCCTCCATCAAGTTTGAGTTGGAATAGAGTTTCACACTCACCAGGCCAAATTTATATGATTTCTTGACTATTACTTTGACTTTATCTAATCGTATGATATAATATCATAAACAATTTGTGCAACATTGTACGATGTTCTGTTCCTTGTTGCCAGCCCTGTAATGGTGAAAATTCCCCTGAATTGCTATATGGTGATACTTGCATTCTGGTTGGTTCTCACAGATGAAAGTGAAGAAACAAAAGAAGCATAGGAGGGCTGTGACGTTTTACACTTCTTGCTTTGGTTTTCGGAAGCCGTTCAAGGTTTTATGTGATGGAACTTTTGTACACCACCTTCTTAAGTATAAGATAACCCCAGCTGATGAGGCCCTTGCCAATATCCTCAATGCTACTGTCAAGCTCTACACAACCAGGTCTGTTTGTTTTTCTGATTTTTGTATTTGAGAAAAAATTTAGTTTTTAACCTGTGTTTCATTGCCCACCCATAATAAAGCTCTGTGAATATGTCTCGTCTCCTTTTTTTTTTTTTTGGTTCAATAGATTCTTTTTCTTTTATTCTCATTCATTAGTGTGGGTTTTGGATGGAGCGGATGCAGATGTGTTTTAGAGGAGTTGAAACGACTTGGCGGCACATTTTCTGACACCCTTGAGGCAGCTCGTCAACTTTTTATTGCAAGGTTTGCCTCCCCTGATTTCTATTTAAACCTGTACTTGAGTAATACAGTAGTTAAACTAATATTGTTTACCTTTTTTCTCCATATCTTTGCTAATGTTGTCATACATGTGACATGTATAATAGTAGATGACTGATTCAATATGATAACAGATTGAACGAGGAACCTATAGTTTCTGTTTAATACTTCATTTTCATTGCTGTAAAGATGTATGAGTTTTTATACTTGGTGCACAAGATGATACTTCCAACCCAAGGCTTGGTTTTGTGAAAAATTAATCCTACAAACATAACTTGACATTATTGACACACTTTGACATGGTTGCATTTTTGTGTACCCAACATTATATAGAGAGAATGGATGAAACGCTGGCCCAATATGTCTCTAAGTACCAGTGGTTAATTTTCATTCTTTGTTGTGACATAAAAGTAGGGAAGAGAGATGCTCTTTATTTTGAATAATTGAAGCTGTCTTTGGTCTTAACTGTCAGGAACCTTATGATCTAAATGTGAACCAATTTGGATTGATGTTGTTTATGCATATGAATTCAAGATATTTAAATAGTCTTGCTATAGACATGTCTGTTTTTACTTGAGTTTAAACACCAACATGCAGATGTGAGCATGAAAGATGTGAGCATCCTCTTAAATGCTTCAAGGAGGTTATTGGAGAAAGTAATTCTCAGCACTTTTTTGTTGCTAGTCAGGATACTGAGCAGCGGGAACAGTTGCAACAGGTAAGTTCCCCCTCACCCCACGCTTTTAGTGAGGCATGCTATTTTTTATTTATTCTAATATGAAATGGGATCATGGCAAAAATTATTGACATAATCGATGAACAATATGTTTAAAAAATCTGCAGATACCTGGCGTACCTCTCATATTTGGTCTCAGAAATGCTCTTCATCTTGAACCTCCATCTGCATTTCAGAGAGAATACGTCAAAACTTCTGAAGAAGCACGATCACATATGACTGACAAGGAGTATCAACTATTTAAGAATAGGTTGACAACTACATTAGCTGGTGAGGAAGCAACAAATTCTTCTGATGAAGACAAGGATTTAGGAGATCATAAAACCATAGATTTGCTGTCAGTAAAAAATACTACTGTTGCAAGGAAACAAATGGGCATTAAGGATAAACCTCAGTTCAAGAGAAAGAAAGCAAAGGTCATTATTTACTATTATGCTGTATTTGTTGTTTTTTCCTTTTAGTTTTTCAAGTTTTAACTGTTGGTTAGCCTATATACGTCTGTAAGTATAATAAAATTATGAGTGAATTTAATTATTTGACTGGACTTTTGGCATCTCGCAGGTACCATTAGTAGTGTCTTGACATGTTTATGATATTACTTTTCAATTTTGCAGGGTCCAAACCCATTATCATGCAAGAAGAAAAAAAAGAGAAGTCTTGAAAACCAAACTATTGGTCAGTTGAAGGTAGGCCTTTTGAAATTTCCATTTTTTTTGGCCCTGAACACTTCTTTTATTATATTTGAAATGTATATTATGTGTTAATTTTTACATGTATTGATGGGGCATCAAACAGCTTTGGATTAATGTCAAATTTTGTGAGCATTATATTCATTATAAGAATTTTTAATCCAATGGTGGATTTCATAAAAAGATCATCCTATGAAAAGTTATTCAAAACTGTAAGAATAACTTTGATTTACACTGTTGTCAATTGATCTCTGCTATACACACACACACACACACACACATATTGGTATAACGTGTAGGCAATAAGTTGTATGGCAAGATTCTCTGGTTCAAATTAATGAGGCTACAGAATTAGATTTGATTTATAATATAATGCACCATAATGGAGAATAGATTTGTGGATAAATTTTAAGTGAAGCTATGCATAATCTTCTGTGTGAAGACTTTGCATTGCCGGTGGTTTATATGATGCCTTAATTTGGCAAAGACATGCTTGAATGCATTCTATTACTATTTCTTTTAATTAAAAAAATTTGGCAATTTTTCTTAAATAAACAAGAAGCAAATGCTATTATCTTTTCAAGATAAAATCCTTGCCTCTATTTTGAATAGTTTACTTTTTGCATCTGTTTTACAGTGATCCTTTTCTTTGTAAATTTCCTCTATTCTTCGGATTTGCTTTCTTGTGACAGTTTCCTTGAATATTATATGAAAAGAATCAAAAGATATTATGGCTTATCTCTCTATTTGCAAGACTATCAAGTATCAGATCACAAATGCACCTGGCATTCTTATTACAGAAATGGTGGACAATGCTTGCCAATCACTTTACTATTTCTCTTGATCCATGTATCTTTATATTTTTTGAGCCATTTTTTAAAAAGCTCATCTCAGATTCAATTTTTATAGAACCCATACATGATATTTTCTAGAATCGGTTTTAGCATTATTGCATCTAGAGACAGACAAAATGTGATATTTATAACTGATATATATATATATATATATATATATATATACATATGTATATATATATATATATTATTAAAGTGGATAAGGATTTAGTTAATTTCAAAATTGTGTGTAAGGGCACGTTCCAATAGATTGTTGCTCATGTTGTGAAAGTTATTATTTTATTTTACAAATATGTTCATATATCTAGAATTAAATGTTAAGAGTCCTATTTGTCAACCTCTTTGAAATCTTGTTTTTGTAATCTTTTTTTCTGATAAAACTCTAACTTCTGGAAATTATATTTGTTCTATCTGTCTAACCTGGCCATTGTAAACAAAGAACTTTTATATTTTTTGGTATTTTCTAAAATCCTAGCTTCTTTTCACAATTTCTTTTGAGAGGACTAATTTGTTTTGAATCAGTTTTTGAGAACTTGCATAGATACACATTTAATTTGCATTTCATCTGTCTTAAAACTGTTGAGTAATTGTTTTTGCACACCTGTACCCTCTTGCCATCGATGTTTTAACATAAGAGTGAGATTTAATGATAAAATGTTATATGTGAGAAGTAGAGTGAAGGTGTGCAAATGTATGCAAACTATTTCAGAAACACTGCAAAACATGACGTATGAATGCAATTATTGTTAATATTTACCTAATTTTTATGTTGGATTAGTGGACACACTAAAATTGATAAGATTATGAATGAATGCATTAGAGAGAAAGTTGAAGTAGTACTTGTTATAGAAAAGTTGGTAGAGACACGCCTTTGGTGGTTTGACCACGTACAAAGAAGATTAATAGAGGTTCTTGTATAAAGAGTAGATAAGATAAAAGATAGCCCAATAAATAAAGGTAAAGGAAGACTAAAGAAAACAATAGGAGAAACTATTGGGATGAGTCTAAATATAACTGATTTAATTATATAAATGAGCGAAGATAAAATATGTTGGCGTTGCTTAATCTATGTAGTTGACCCCACCTAATAGGAAAATACTTAATTTGTTATTTTTTATTTACATATTTGTCCTGGCCCTAGTGTGAGAATAGACTTTGAACAATGTTCCAATTTTCTTAATTCCTTGATTTAATATGGAGAAATAACTACTGCTGGGAAAATTTAGTAATGAGATACTGAATTTGCGCATTAAATCTATGGGAACTCTCCGAACAATTGGGGTGCTAGTGCAATTATAGTTCATATTTACCTGTTTGTGCTGGGTTTCTCATAATAATAACAAAATAATATTTTGAACTGCATATGAAAATCTATTTATGAAGCTTTGGTTTTAGCATCAAATATTTTTCTAAAGCTTCTATATGTTATCGAAGGGTTTTGTTAAGGGATGTTGCTCTTATGCAGGAAAAGAAGGAAGGAGACAAGATGAGGAGTAGGAAAAGGAAGAGGACACGTAAGCGGCAAAACTCAACCGAACAAAACAGTTAGTTATGATGCACAGGGACTTCAGATAATGTGTTGCACACTCGTGTTTGACTTGTTATTACATGAAAAATCAAATGTACTTAGTTTTGTAGTATTTATTGATATTTCACACAAAAACAAAGTAGGTGTCTATGAAGAGTTCATTGAGTCTGCTGATCCTGATGATTGTAGAGAAAAGCAAATTTTTGACCATCATTGGAGATTGGAGAATATACATTAGCTGTATTTTAAATGTTGCTGCGGAAATTGAGTATCTACTTGTAACTATAAATGGTTTATCTTTCTTTGGCATATACCAGTGTATGAATTATATGCCATTTTTTTTTATGAATTGTCCTCATTCAAATTTCATTTGTTGAAGAAACTCTATTAGCTAGCCAAGGTAGCATGAATCATCCTCATTCTTCTTGTCCTTCTTTAGCAAGATCAGTTAATTCTTGAAGATCTTGGTATCATACCATCCATTGCATTCAATGTCGTGCCTATGGTTGCAGATTTACCGACCTCCCAAGTATAACTGAAATTGTCTCAAAAACATGTTTACCAATAGCTTAAGCCTCTCGTATATATATTCTCTTTCAAGGAAAGACTATCTGCAACAAATTCAAAAATTGTTTTCAAGGAAAGACTTCTTGGTGCGTAATTCACTACTTCAACGGTGTTGCTAGGAATAGTCATGACTACGGCTTGCATAGGATATTATAGCTTTTGATTTTACGCCCATAAAAAAGTTTTTTTTTTTTTTCACTTTTACATTAATTTTTATTTATATCCCCGTTCAATTCTTGGACTTGGATATAAATATTACAACTAGTCAATCTTATTTATATAAAAATAAATTTACATTATTATATATATAATGCAGATTTAGAATTGGGGTGGTTATCACATTTTCTAGACCTGAGCCCTTAAAAATTCTTCAAAAAATTCTTATATTTGAACTTAAACTTATTTATTTAATACAAATATCCTTATTTAAAAGATAAATATCAAAGATTAAAATGTTTTAAACAACCATTTACCTCATTCAAAACATATAGAGTGCATTTATATTATTATTTTTAATTTTTTGGTTGATTTTTTTTAAATTTTTTAACATATTAAACTAATTAATGCATATGAATAAATTGATTAATGAATTTTGCAAAAGGGGATTTTTTTTTTTATTGACAAAATTGACATTATGGAGTGTGATGGGAAGGGTGCTATAACAACTGACTTAATACCTAATGTAAATGGGAATAAAAAAATAGAAATTAGATGGAAGGACATATTTAGGATCTATTTTTTTAAAAAAAATTAGAAAGTTCATTTTTCTACTTTGAGTTAGCACAAAGGAAGGAATCAGCTAGAGAGCTATTTGGAAACTCCCATGCATTCCAAAACTAGAGAGCTATTTTTCTACTTTATTGGGCTAACACATTTAGACTACTTAGTACATTTGTTGACAATTATATCATATAGACTTATGTTTCGGTAAAAATATATTTGATCTAACAATATTTAATATTAAAATTTTTAAACTTTTTGTTTCAAAAATTGATCGTCCACTCCCATACAAACCTACTATTCTCATTGAATTCAAGTGTGCAATTGATTGAAAAATAAACAGATGAAAAAGTTTCATAGTACATCTATTGTATTAGGCCATTATTGTATTCATTAATAATATTTATTCAATTATTTTTTTTTCAAATTAGAGGCCTGCATCATAAATAAAATAAAAATAAATATTAGTCAATATGTAAATGAATGACACAACACCTAAGATTAGAGGTTTATTCAATTATTTATTTTTCAAATCAGAGGCCTACATCATAAATAAAATAAAAATAAAAATTAGTCAATATGTAAAAGAACGACACAACACGTAAGAATTTTTCTATTCAAATCCTCACAAAAAGTAACAGAATGGACAGAGTTGGAGCCAAGGCAGCAAGGAGTAGAGCAATTCTTGTGTACATTGAATACACTATACACTAAACAGTAATGAACAGCATACACCACTGTGCTCTGTCCATTGATATTAAGACTTGAAGCAAAATACTTGATGTGTTAGACATAACTACGGCACTTCCTTACAGTTCTCGTCCCATTTCAATATTATTCAATCGGAGTCGGACAAGGTAGAAGTGACAAAGCAATAATGGGTGTACACTCTTTCGGAGTCTCCAACGATTCCCGATTTGTCTTCTTCCTCTCTCTCTTTCTGTACATGCTCTGCCGTCCCCCTTGAGCCTTCAAAAATGTCACCACTCTCATAGTTTTCTTCTCTCAATTTTCATCTCCAATATGGAGCATACAGGAGCATTTGCGCAGAATCAACAGGTTAATCAGTACCTATCTACAAATTCAGAATTTTTTCACCTTTTGTGCTGTGTATCAGTTTGGTATTAATTTATGCAATTAACTACGCCAATATTAATCTGTGCATCAGTTTGTATTTTCTGGTGCATTCGTTAGTGTAATTTTGATCCATTTGAGCTTCATATTTTAGCAACAGGGAGAATAGTTTTGGTACCTCCTACATTTCATTACTAGAAGTTTCATTTTGGAGTATACATTACCTTGAGTCTAGTGTTATAGCTTGGAACAAGAAGTAAGTAGCTTAGAAGTAAATCTGACTTAAAATTTAGATCCTACTTTCCATACAAGTTTATATCCTTATACTCTATAATTCCCTAGATGCATAGGATGGATCTCAAATAATCCTTGTTAATGTCATGAGAGAGCTTTTGGTGCAATTTGTTAGGAAACTGTACTTAGTCATCCTTTGTTGCATTGATGAAAATGGTCTAAGTGTACTTCTAACTGTATGATCGAGAAGCAATACTAATTCATATTGTGAATATCTAATAGAAGCCAACTGATTCATTTATGATTAGATTTTAGATTATAGTGATTCTCAAACTTATAGCTTAAATTACAAGATGTAGTTTACCTTTTTGACTCTAGGAGAAAAATGGTGTTGTTCCAAGCTTTCCTCCTACACATTGAAGGAACAAGAGAATTTTAGTTAAATCCATTTAGTGCGGTATATTCCTTGCCTAATTATTGTAGGACCTCTAGTGATAAGACGAGTACCTGCAGGAATTCTCACAAGTCCTCTTTAAAATGCTTCGCTTTAGATACAAGTCTACAGTGCTTTGCTTATGTAGAAGTTTAATTTAGTATCATAAGAAAAATTAAACTGTTACCTAGATAAGACATTCTTCAAATAGCTAGCTCCAAATTAGATTGCTACTGTATAAAATTGGATTATAACTAAGCTAATAAAAGTCTTAAAGCAGAACAGTCCAACATCTGAAAATGAACAATACTCTTTAGTTGTAAAACATTTGTTTAATGTTTTTCTAGAATTGGTTCCTGAAAATGATTATAGCTCTTGATGTGAGAGTCCTTGAAAACTATATTCAGCAAATACTATGAAGGCTAAGAAAACTATATACTTCAAAACGCAGATTTGATTAAATTTTCGTTTTCTTTTTCATCTTTTGAGTGGAAATTGTGCTTGCTTTCAAAAAATTTGCTAAATCATTTATTCAAACTACTAATATTTCTGGTTCTTTATGTCTCATGGTTTTTCACAACTAGAAGAATGCTTTCATTATAACTTCTACCAAACAACATAACATATTTCTTTGATAGGAAAGTAAAGCTGCAAAAATACTCTTATGCCATAGCTTTACTTTCATGGCCTTTGATCTATGATGGCATAAAACTCAAGATTGTTCTAGAAATGCTTCATTAATTACTCTTTCATCACATATCATCGATAATTACCCTATGATTTGGTTTTGAAGGATGTCACAACTCAAAGCATTCCTTTGCATCTTATTTATTTTTGAACTATCTTTTTAATTCCCCTGCACGTCTTTCTGTAAGAACTAAAATTTTGTTTATGTGGGTACAGGAAACATACATTCGTGCTCGAGATAGTCCATTCTACAATGGCCTTCTAAAAGCTGGCCATGTAAAGTCAAACAGCAGCAATGTTTTAAAATCTGTTTCAGATAGTGATGACATCGGAGTCAACAAAATTGTCTCAGATATACCAGAAGATGTCATGGACTTGCCACTGGAAAATTCTGCAGTCTCAGGTTTCAGTTCTGAATCTTTTGAACGTTCTTCATCTGAGATGCAGTTAAAGACCGGCCAAGTTACTCCATTTATACAACCAAATGTTCAGTCTGAACTGCATGAATTATATTCCAAATATCTTGGAAATGACTGTGGCCCCACGACTTCTGAACCTGATGAAAATCATACTGCTTTAGAAGCACCTGCAGAACCCAAAAATGAAAAGACATACATTGTCACTGAAAGAAAAGAAAAGCTTTCAAATATCTCATTTTCAATGTCTGCGGCTTTATACTATAATGGACATTCACCAGAAATGGAAATTGTTGAATCATGTGAAAGCATTAGCAAGCTAAATGCATATTTGAGAGCTAGTAAGAATGATGTCAATGCTGGTGTCCCTGGGAGATTCTTACATGCTGTAATGGGTGTAGATAGCGCAGGTAATCCTACCTTCCTATTCTTCGGAAGCAATAGTTGCAACGCATAAGTTTAACTTACAATTAGGAAATGAGGTTAGCCTTTGTTGAATTGCAAGTGTCACTGCCCTCTGGTTACAGATGGAAAGATCAATATTGTCCGACAGTAAGAAACTTAATCTCTTTTTTAAATGAATTGTATTCACTCCTTTGTTGAACAGAGTGTTTCAAATTTTCCACCTAATCCCTATATTTTGATGATGTTTCAACAACCACTTCATTTCATATTTATTCATATGTAGGCCATACTATAATTTGATTTCTCTTGTAAAAGAAAAAATTAAACTTCTAAAACCATTATAATTTACAATCTAATTTTTCTGAACTGTTAAACTATATGACACTGTTCAAGTCCACAAGAATAAAATATTCTAAGATTCTGAGTTAACTTTTATTATAGGGAAAAAATGGCCCCAAATAGTAATATGTTCTTAAAGAAAGTTTGATAGAAGTGTCGTTTATTAGATGTAGGAATTGATTCAATTTTCTTTTCCTAGATCTATGGTTTGATATCAAAGTGCCAATTAAAGGTGTGGAAGCATGGTTTAAAAGTTAACTAAGAAACTCTTCTCCTTTAAGGAGGAATGGCACTGTATAGATGCAATGGGCTGGTGCTATTTCTGAGTAATTTAAGTTGCAATTTTGTTCATGCTCTACAATATCTTTTTATATTGAGACATTGATATTTTTCTTAATGCCATCATCTACTGCAACAGTCATTATAAAGCTCAGATTTGATTGATATTTTATGAAAACCATTCACAGATATCGGAATTGTTGCTTCAACCATCATGTATGCCTTCTACCTAACTGAAACTTCAAAAAGTGGGCAATTCTGCACGGTGCCAATCATTAACATTAAGCGGGCAAATCTTGGCTCCCATGCTGAACTCAAGTGGTTGCTTGATTCATGTCAAATTGATCAGTCATCCTTGATTTTTGCAGATGAGGTTTGTTTTATTTCATTTTCTGGTATTGAACTAGCACTAGTATTTAATTTGAAAGAGGGGTCTGACAATTCTATTTTTGATGTACAAACTCTAGTCTACACCTCAATATACCTACTAACATGAAAACTTATCATCTTGCTTACTTTATGGTCAAAGAAGTTGAAGCAGTATATGATAGTATTAAATGAATGGCCAATAAGGATGATGCAAAAACTTAGGATCAAAAATCCATGATATAACATTTGGATTATAATGACAGATAATTAGCACCACAAATCTGCTGTAAAGATACAGGGTTTTTTTAGGTTTGTAGTAATAGGACTGATATGGATTTGGGGCTTTGAATCCATGACAGAAATGTTGAGGCAGTTTCTTTTCCGGATTTGATTACTAACTGCTAAATTAGAACAAGTTGCTGTCCATTCTCATGTGCTTCCTCATTATAACAACTATACTGTGCATCCTTTCATGTGTAGATCATTCTACTTAACTGGATGAATATATTCTTTAACATGCTTCTCTTTCTTGAATGAATCCAAAACAGATTGATCTGTCATATTATGATCTATTTGGAAGTCTTAAGATAGTACTATTGAGCAGCAAAATAGCCAATAAGCAAGAGGTAAATATGCAATGGATACTCCTCTTTGCTTTTGTTGTACTGTGTGAGGATTGATGGATATTTTGTTCTTTTGGCAACAGAAATTTAAACATGCCGTGGTTGAAGTCTTTCACTGCATGAAGGTGAATTAGTATGCTTAGTGTGGTTCAATTTTATACATGTCTTTTAGGTTCTAAAAGTTTGACAACTACTAAAGACCATTGATATCTTCGATTCTTTCTTTTGCAGGGTGAGATTGCATATCCTTGGGTTAAAACTGTAACTGTGGGGGAGGTATGGCTTAAAAATTCCAATGCCAATTTTTAGTGTTTTCAGACACCACATACACAGATTAAACTTAATTTTAATTGGGAACTTTCTAGTACCCATGCTCATGCCAGGGTATGATGCAATGAAGGCAAAATGGTGCGACGTTTAAAGTCTGATACTCTGGTACTGTGGTGGTACATGATTAAAGAGTAATAAAATTGGGAAACAGCAAAAAATAGAATGTGTTTTGTGAACAGAAAACAGAACAATTAAAAGATATTCTGAATTCCAGTTTTTTAAAACAACAGAAACACGTAAAACAATTTTTTTTATTAATAGAATGTATATAAACACATGAAAACAATACTAGAATGAATTCTCATGACTAATTTTATAAAATAGTTCCAAAAAACAAAAGAACAAAACAACGTTCAAACAGGCTCATAATTTCTCTTCTCTTGGTATGAAGAATTAATTTTTATATTCTAAATAAACAAAACTTTCCAATAAATTTGCTTAATATATAATTGATGTAGTTTAGACTTTAGAAGCTTGACATCATAAACAAGAATACTTTAGTAGGCATGGATTATTACTATAGATTTTACAGTACCAATGCAGAATTATATGAACCTTGCAACTAATTATGCTCTAGTCAGATTTTTCTCTTTTCTTCATAATACACCATAACAGTTGATTATGTTACACATAAATACAGGAATGTTCATGTTGTACTATCATAGCCGGGAAGTTTTCCATGTATTCACCTCAAATTCTGGCTGGCAAATCATTCAGTAGACTTCTGGTACTTAATAATTCTAGCTCCAACTTTTTAATATTTATTTGTTATTGTTGCAGTATATCCTTTTCTGATTTGAATTTTCCTATATTTTAAATTTTGTAGAAATATTTCAAGACATAGTAATTCACATACCAAGCACCACCTGTTTTGTTTTGTCTTGTTCTTTCACCTACAAGACCATCTTGTTACTTCAGAGCATCCAAATCCCCTTCACTCAATTTATCTGTTTGCTAATTAGGATTCTCGAACATTTATTAATTAGCATAGAAATCATCTTTTGTTATCTCTTTGTTTCAAAATTTATGTCAGATGGGGAAAGAAAGGCTGGAATTATTGAAGTAATATTGTTTTGTTGTGTGTAACTTTTGTTTTCCAGAACATCAAATCTGTCTGCCTTACTGTATATAATTATATCTGCATGCAGTTAGCTGGTATCCTTTTGGATACTGCAAATCTAAAAGACCCTCGTTGCACCTCCAAAGATAAGTATATAACTTCACTATTGATCAATGGTGCTGGTCGCTTTGGATGCAATGGTCTCTACCAATTGTGTAAGCCCAATGCCATTTTTTTTTCATTTGTTTTTGTGATATAAGTCAATTTTGATCAAGTATTGAAATTGACTATAGTTGCTGCTGAAGTTTTCATTGCTTAATAGTTTGCTATTATTGGGTGCTGCAATCATTACATATACAGGTTATAGGTAGGATATTCTCCCCCTCCCTTGTTTTCTATATAATCATAATGAGCTATGATGCACTGGTATAAAATTTGATGGGTATACATAAACTTTTTTGTAAATTAAGAATAGCAGTAGAACAATGTATTACTAGTAAAATAGATTAAGTTTAATGAATAATAATAAAACTGAAAAACTAAGATATCTTTAGAACAAAATATGATTTTAATTAAATACTATTGAATAAAATTATATAAAATATTTCAACTTATTCTTAAGATGACTCCAAACAAGAAAAGAGGTCTATTGGAACTTTTTTTCCCATCTCTTCTATTTTCCTTAATCTGAACATACCCTAAACTTGCATTTTATTATTCTGAAAGAAATAAAAGTACCCATAGTGGAGCTTATTCTTAATTTATATGTTTGATGTTTATAATTATAAACTGGTTTTATCATTTATTTCCTCTTATATGACAAGCCTTCTTTGTGCTTTTCAGTGAAATACAAGATGCATGATGTGTCTACTCTACAAATAGCAGATATCTTGCGAAAGGATTTTAAGAAGTGGACAGAACTAGGTATGCATTGATCCATCTTTCTGTCTGTAGAGCAAACCTTGGAATAACGAACATGACTTAATTTATCATACAATTCAAGCCCTGTTGTGAAATAATGATGCAATTTCTTATATAGAGATTTCAGCCATTTGATTGACCAACATAGATATTATTAGTTTGTCTAGAGAAAGCCAATGTGAAAATTGTTTGAATTTTTGCAAATTGATGGAATAAACCCTAAGGAGCTAAAAGCAAGTTTAGAAACAATTTTTGTGCAAACCTAAGTTCTGCTTTTCCTAAAAAATCTAAATGTTTCCCTAAAATTGTCTCAAGAATCTTCACTTTTACCTGATGAAACAACAGAGTATGCATTATACTTTCCATGTGGTAGTAAATGCATATATAACTCAAGAATCACAAAATATTTTCTTTGTTATCTATATGTTTGAGATATGTCATGACAACCTTCAACACTTATGATATTTTTCATAGGCTGTTTTGGTTATGCTTGTTATACCATGAGATGATAAAACCTATTATAATTATAGAAGTAATGATCTCTTTTTTGCACTCCATAATAATAATTATAATTGTAATTATTATTTTATGCGGTAAACCAGAAAGTGAAGATACAAGTTCAGTTGCAGAAATTGGCATGAGTTGTATTGGAGTCTCAATTGAACAGCTTCTTGCTCACTGCGAACATCTAGCACAAGAATTACAGTACTTCCATGGTGAGTATGAAATGAAATATTTACTATTCAATGAACTTTTGGTTTATACTTGTTTTTTCTAACAAAACATCACTTTGTGCTGGAAACAAGCCCTCATGCTTGCATATATGCATTTTCTTGATACTTCCATACTACCTGAAAGAAACCTATAGTCATAGTACTTCTTTCAATTTTGAGCATAAAGCACGTGGTTAAAATTAAAAAAAAAGATTGCATTTTTCAAAGTCAATTTCTTAAAATACTTGAGTTTTTCCACAGTTGTTCTGATATTAGAACTTCTTTACAAGGTGAGTTTCAAATCTGAACTCTTTTAGTATTTTTATTGTCACATATAAGGTTTCATGTAGAATTAGAGGATTGGGCATTGCAGATCACATTAAGTAAATACATAGTGTCATTTCTTGTATACTTCAAGACATTTGTCCAATTGTTCAAGAAATGCATTATATATCTTGAAAATGAACATACAAAAACACAAGGCATACTAATTGCTTGTAATCTTGAAAATTTAAATTTTGTGATACTTTTTGGTTAACAGGATAAAAATATTAAATGTAACATCTCTTTCAATGGCAAATAAAATAAGCTAAAAGAGATATTTCTTTTGAGAACTGCGTACTGAGATAGAACAACAAATTTATTATTATTTGATAATTTTGGAAACCCTCACAATGTACACAGGCACATTGTTTTCAAGAGATTCTCAAATGCCATTTTATGCTAAACGTCATTTTTCTTTTAAATGTTCTACTATAACCACTTTTGATTTTTTTTGGTTGTTAATCTTCAGTATCGGAGAAACTTAGAGCACTTCTTATAGTTTCTGGATACTACGTTAAGGAGAAGAATTTCAAGGTTTGTAAGTTGTAACATTACTTCATTGTGACTTTCTTTGTTAATCTAACTCTTGAATTGAAACACTTGGAACACCCAATTCTTTATATTTTTCATTTTTTAAGTTCGTAATTGTAATGTTTCTTGTTTATGTTTATATGCTTCAATAAAAGGAAGCTAAATCATGCAAAACGAACTCAGTATCCATCCAATATAAACACAAACTTTTGGCAAGTCTAATATTTTTTGCTTATTCATATTTCCAAGAACCAAAGTTTAGAGAATTTTTTAAAACCTAAAGGCTTTAGTTTCTCAACAAATTTATTCAATTCGCACTACTAATTTCTGTAATCATTTTGTGATACTAATTATGTTATTGTTTACCTATGTTGCACCCTTCATAAAGTTTACTTAATGTTGTTTTTTACTTGTATGAGACAACAAACTAATGTCTATTTCTGCAAATATAATTTCATGTTCAGAGAGAAATTTTAGTTTCTGCTGAATCTGTGAAGCTACTGGAGAGTCTGATCTTTTTCTTTGACTTCAATGCCTCCCGGCTGCCACTCAAAAGTTTAAATCTACCAGGTTAGTTTTCATCGAAAAATTCTAAGCAAAACAAAAATTTTAGGAAAAGTACATTTCATGCCTCTGAATTAAGGCTTAATTAATTTCAACTTTAGTACATCAACTTTAAACTGTAGCAAAAGTACAAAACACTCATTCTATATTAAAGTTACAATAAAGGTCGGAGGTAAATTGTATTTTTCCCCAAATTTTAGCACAGAAATTTTCCTTTGCACTATATCTGTTTGTGTAAAATGTATTATCAGTCTGCTAGGTTTGTAGCTCACCAGATTTTACTAATTCACGTTATGTTCATGCAGGTCTGAAAAAGGAGATGAAAGCTTTTGAGATTGATAAGATTATACCAAGAAAAACGGTAGAACATCTGATAGAAGAGTTTGTTGGGATAAGAAAAGCCTAATGCAGGCTTCAAGTGGAAAAAAGTGCATAAATTTGGTGTTCAAAATCCAAGTTGTTTCAAGCCAAAAAAAGAGAAACAAACAGAAGGGGTCCATGAATACTAACATTTCATGATGTTTGATGGGGATATTTTTATTTATTTATTTAATTTTATTATTATTATTTTTTAAGTTATGCTACTGTCGAAACAAGGGATTGAATATTTTTTAAATTCTTAGTTCATAAAATTTGCTGCCTTGTATTGTAGTTGCTTTTGCTTTTGTTGCTTTTTTATTTTTGGCAAAAGGATCATTTATATTTTTAAATTTTACATTAATTTTTAATTTTGTCCTTAAAATTTTTTTGTAATCAATTTTGTCTTTAAAATTTTGAATTTTAATTAATTTTGTCTCAAAACTTAATACTATTTAAATTATTAATAAAAAATAGTGATATAATATTACATTTAAAAGAAAATGCAAAACCTTTAATAAAATTGTTTAAATTATATACGAAGTATCTATTAAAGAATTCAATATTCAAGTCAGATAATGATTGAGTAAAAATAAAAATATTATAATTTGAGAATATACGTTATTTGTTTATTTTTTTAAATATTATTTATACTTTTAAAATATATTATCAAATATTATATAATTATTTTTTGTTAATAATTTAAATAACTTTAAGTTATGAGATGAAATTGATTATAATTTAAAATTTTAAAAATAAAATTAAAAATTAATATAAAATTTAAAGATGTAAAAAATATTTTTGTCTTTTGTTTTGTTTTGTTTTTTGTATGCTTTTAGAGTTAGAATGTCCTTGAACTTTACCCGAGAACAAATTTTAAAAAAATTGAATGTGAATTTTATATTTAATCGCACTGTCTTTTTTTATTTTTTTTTAAAAAGAAACAATTTTACCCTTTATTTATCTAGTTCTGATATCGCAAATGAGTTGCAAACATGGCAAATGCACAAATGCCACCTTATCAAACTCATGTATAAATGTATAATTTTTTGCTTTTTTTTTTTTGGTTTTGCATTAAAGATTTGCATTGGTTCTTATTTTTCTTCTTTCTCCTTGTTCATAATATTGAAATACTCGAACATTATTGAGACATGATAAGTTAAGTAATCAATTATAAAAATAAAATAATAACAACCAAATTACACACTATATATGTAGACCTATGAAAAAATTTAGTGATACAAGGACCAAAATTTCCATGGGAGTTAATTAGAAGAATTAAAATTATAAGGAACCAATTGAGTAAAAGTGATAGGATCCGAAAATTAATCAAACAAAATTTTAATTATATGTATTCTATTAAAGATAAAACGTAATTATTTGGATAATATTTTGAAAAATAAATAAAAAGTAAACATATTATTTTCTAGGTATAAATTTACAACGTCAAACTCAGAGGCGGGTGCCGTTTAGTACCTTGGTTGTACACGCCTGTACCGTAACAAAACGGCCTCGATACTCGATAGTGTCCTTCTTACGCCGTCGTTGCCCCACCACCTGCAGAGACGGCGGTTGCCGTTGATCACCAAAGTTGTCACCGGCGACATTAGCGATAACTAACCTGCTCTTCCGTCACTTCTCTTGTTAAGCTGGAACAAGTCGTTTCTGCGTAACTGTACTTGGATTTCGATTCCGGTTCCAAGTTTCTTTGCTCTTCGCTTCTTTGTCTTCGAGTTGCTCTCGTTTGCAGCGTCTTCTCTTCGTGTTCGACTGTTCTGCTCTTCAAGTTTTTGACTTTTTCACATTTTCGGAAGCCAGAAGCTGAGACTGTGTTTGCACTTGCTATCCTTTGTAAGTGGTGAACTTTATTTGTGATTGGGAATTGGGATATATGATATATTGAAGGTTAATATTCATTATTCATTATGAGGCATCTTGGATATTGTTAAATATTGCAAATTGAAGCATTATGGTTTGTTTCACTGCTAAGCAAATGAACAAATGAGCTACTTGAAAATGAATCCAAAATGTTATACTTCGAGTTTGAAAATCCTTAGTGCATCTTCAACGTGGGAAAAGCACACGTTGACAATGCTAGTCAAACTACAAACATGTTGACAATATAAGTTAAACTTCCTTCGTGTGTTTCAACATTCAATGATGAAGACTGGATAAATATTGTTGGTTGGGAAAATCATTTTTGGGAGTTTTATTTCTATGTTTCAATATTGGTCTCTAGAAGCTTGGGTTGCTTCCATGGGATAAATCTTATTAGCTTGGGTTTGTTTCAACCTCCTTTCTTATTTATTTCAATGTCTGACTAGTTCGAAGACACTTATGCATGTGGGAGAGGAAAGTGGTAACAGTAGAGGAAATTGGTTAGCGTTATGCCATTACCCAATTATAGCAGTGATTATGAATTCATAGGATTTGGGACTCTGTTTCCCGCTTCCTAGTTCCTAGCTTCGTGATTTTCCCTTTATTTGCGTCCTTTGCTGCTTTTCTCAACATCAGTTACATCAGCTACCAAGGTTTTCAGTTTTCTGTGGTGGTCTCTTTTTCTTGTGGTCAGCACATTCTGAATCGTTTTTCTTCCCTTTCTTTGCAGAGTTATCTACCAGACTACCACTATAATTTTGGGGAAACAGAAAGCAACGTAGGAAAAAGGAAGCAAAGCATATGGATAACAACTTGGGTATGTACCAAATTGTTCACATCCCAGAAAAGCAGCCATATCCCCTTCACCAGCAACCCACTGGTCAGTATATTAAAACTCACAAATTCTAGTTTTTGTTTTTTATTAGAATTCATTACATGGATGTAACAGACTAAAAAATTAGTATGTTGCTTTGTATTTCTGTACAGAGAATGTTATTGCTTCATTCATCGAGCCAAAGTATGCCAACCAAATTATAAGGTTAGTTTCTTATCCCTTATTTATAATTTTAATTTTTTTATCTGTAATTTGATGCTAAAATGCTGTTGGTTTAAAAAATTTAAAGCTTTTTGCTTTTGGCTGTAGACTGTTCCAAATTCTTTAATCTCTTAATTCTTGTTACTTCTGAATCATAAATTCAATCCAATATGAACTCTTATACCTCTGACCCCCTCTGCGATATATAATGTGGCTTTGAATTGTTTTAGGAAACACGACAAACTTAAGGCTTCCCCTATCCTTTCTTTCTTAACACATTACTTCATTCATTTCTCTACTTTATTATTTCTTGAACTACCTAAACTTTTGTTTTAGCTACTTTACTTTGATTTTTGACAAATTTTGTGAGAAGGAAGAACCAATGTCTTTTCTTTATGACCTGTATGCCTTGTGAACTAATCTGTGCAAGTTATTCAAATTTGTTGCAAGGCGTTTGAATCAAATAGAGCCACTGGAAAATCTCCGTCATGTGAAGCGAGTTCAGAAGAAAATTCTTGAAGCAGGTCTGATAGTTTGTCGTGTATATATGTCTTGTTATGGAATTATTATATTTGCTGCATTGTCCAACTATTGACCATATGGAGCTGATGTCCTACATTTCGAACTATCAATCTTCTGATAGTGTTGTTAATTAGATCACAAGAGTAGGAAAGTAGTAAAAATCAGAAGATGAATTATCTTACATTTCAATATGTTATGTGAGGAAAATTGATTTCTTTTCTTTTTTTCTTTTACCCTTTCTGGATCAGTTCTTATATTCATTTTTCAGAACTAGAAAAATTAATTACGAGAACATACCATGTTCCATACGCTGCTGATCTAACAAAGTGTTACATGTCAAAAGGGCTGGGTGGGTGCTGACCCTTTAGATTTTATTTTAAACACCTTCTGTACTAGATGTACATAAATTGGTTTTTGAGCATTTTCTCCTCTTGAAACGATTTCATTTAGCATCAATTCCATCCTAGAAGAAAAGCTGTCTTTTACATCTTGGTGCTTGCAACTAGATATTCTTGCTTCAACATTTGTATAAATGTACATGGCTTTCATCCTATTTTATTGTGAGTTATTGCCAAAAGACCAAGTAAGTTGGTGGTGACACTGGGCTTATTTGACAGGACAAATACAGTTATCTGTGATCTTGTGTCTAGCATCTGAAGGTGACAACCAATTGGATAGTATACCACCTCATCTTCAGGAGTTGATTAGTTCCTATCAGTTGAGTCCTTTTATCACAAAAGTGGGTCTTCCTTATTTTTGGTACTTTTTTTATTCTTTACTTTCTTTTATGAACATTAGAAAGTAGATGTAAATATATCAAGAATGTTTAAAGTATTGATTTCTAAATTTATCATGATAATGGTTTGAAACTCTAAAGCTAGCTGATAACTATTGTGTAATGGCCAGTCAATTCAAGTAGTCTTAATCTTTTTAATTGTCAAATAAGTAATTTCATGTATTTCTTAGTACTATGTTGATCATTAAAATTAAATCTTTAAGCATCAGAATGTTTTTCCTTTTTTCTTTTAAAAAAAGTAACAGACGAAATCATTAATATGAAAGAAATTGCACATTCTTGGCATTTGAAAGCAATTTGTTATATATGAAAGGAGTTTAGATGTTATCATGTGTTCATGACATTTTAGTTTGAGCCATGCATTAGGACAAGGTTAGTTAAATGCCAAACCCATATTTATTTAGAGAGAGGGAATGAGAGACTAAACTGTTTAATTATTTGAATCTGTCATACGTGATGTTCTGATAGTTCCATCAAATAAAAGTTTTTTTTAACTTCTGTTTTGTCAATTGTAGGATGGAATAGTTTATATTTTCTTTTCCATTTCTCCTTCTATTGTTTTAGCATATCTTAGTATGCATTCTTTTGGGCTCAAGTCCTTCTAGCCTTAAATGTGTGGAATGTTTTTTCACTTAATTTCTCAACATTCTAACAAAGTCGATGATTAGTTGAAGTCAGTCAGAGGTTAGGGGTTTGGTTTCCATTGTTGCGGAAGGTGACAACTAATTTCTACAAAAAGTTGTACAAATTCTTTGAGCTAGGGAAGAAAGCTTGGAGTCAAGTAGAATACCCAAAGAAAAAAAAAAGAAAGTGCAAATTTTAATGCAGTGCTTTGGTCTTACTAATATACAGATCCATGCAAGCACCCCTAAATGCAGCCCAATATTTGTATGTTGGAGTTTTGAATCATTTGGAGTCCTTGAATGGATCTTTTCTGTTGTGTATATTTTGAACCGTTGATTTTCGTGTTGCCTTTGTTATACCTAATCAACATTATCTATACTAACATATATGACTTTGGAGGGAGATTTTTTGTCATAGTGAGTCTCGCTCTCCAATATATAAATTTTAACATAAATACAATGTCTGTGTGTGTTTAGTTGAACAACCATGTCTTCACCATTATCTCAATATCTTTAAGCTATGAAATGCAATGGATACTTTAATTTTAGTTATCTTGCAGATACTGGGTGGATGCTGTGTGGTTTTATGGTCATTGTTGCATGCTCTGCTCCAATGCTGTTGGGTTCATGCATTGAATTTGAATTTAATTAATTTTAGGTTTGTAAATATGTCGCAACATCAAAAGAAGAGTGGCAAGAGCAATGTAAATTTTGGCCAACATCATATCATCCGAGGACCTTGTAAGCTTTATATCATATTATATATATGTATATTGTCTCTTATTGTAATATTGTTGCTGCAATCTCTATATATGAAATTCTAATTAACTTAATGAAATTAGTTATCAGGACAAAAAGGGACAATTTTTCTTTGTTAATGGGATGAAATACGAGAAGATTTAAGTAAAATAAGGAAATTTGAATCATTAATCTCCCCATCATTGAGGTTCCTAAACAAGTAACAATTTGGAGAGATATTAAGATCCCCAATAGAAGACAAGTTTTGAATGGCCTTTTTATGGACGATGCCTCTAGGAAAAAAATATTCCTTGCCTGATTATCATCCCTAAACATGATATGGTAATCATTGCCCAATATTAAAAATGAACTAGTGGTTTGGTTTAAAAGAAATATAATAAACCCCAAGGGACTGCATGAGTAGTTGTGGCACAGATTAACATCCCAACTATCCTAGTCTGAACCGTTACTTATTCCTGTCTGTAATCTTTATTAGAAAATGCCATAGCCATTGGCATCCAAATCAAAGTTTAGACACCGGTTTCTGAAACATTTAATTGGGTTGCTGACGTACATTAAAAATCTCATCATCATGTTAGCGTCGTTTGATCCATATAGCCGACCCCACTTAGTGGGAAAAGGCTTTGGTTGTTGTTGTATCTTACTTTTTCTTCCTTGTTTGTCTATTAGATAGAAGAATAGCTCACTATGCTTCTGGTGTTGGCTTGACTTTCTTATAGTAACATTGATGGCATAACTGGATTCAGTGAGGAGGACAAAAAGTTAGTCTTCAAGTTTATGCAATCAGCTGTGCAGCTGGCAACATCTGAGGATGGCTTGGTACATACACATTTTTTTTCCTGTTCATCTAACTTACTCCTAAGAAATGATGCAGACATACCTGACTGCTGGAGAGGCTTAACTAAAGCTTTCCTCTAGCTTATCATACTTCAATTCCTGAAGAATAGTTTGAGGTCCATAATTTACTTGGTTCTTTCTCCTCTATCCTATCCTGAAATATTAAGGGTAGTTTTAAGAGTGTCATACTATTAAATTTTGCATCCAATTGCTACTTAAAGAAACAATAAGTCTCTCTAAAATATTTATAAGTACAAATGCTATAACTTTTGCGAAGGAAGATTGATCTGTCCAGTATAATTATCCCAGAAAAGTCTTTTTTTCTTCTCATCATAAAATACGATTTCACAGTTTCCTATTTTTAAGGCAACAGAGACCATGAAAATGCATTGTGATAGCCCAATCTTGTAAAGGCCAGAACCCAATAGTGTCCTCAGCAGATGAGTACGATTATATTAACTACCATAATCATATGTAATTGGAATTAGTTTGCATGTCTTAAGGTATTAATTGTGGCTATCACTTTGCATTGGTCAGGAGATTTTTTGTTTCCTTTGGTTAAGGTTCCCTTGAACTTATTGGTTCTGACAGCAAATTTGTAAGTACTCAAGTCTCAAACCTGATTTAATAAATGCAATTTTACTGGTTTTTTTATTTATATTATATTTTATATATATATATATATATTGTTAGAAGTGATACCATGGCTTCAGAAATAATAAAATTGCTTCTTCCTTGGTTGATAAATCATTCTTGCTGGGTTTCTCCTTGCAAGTAATATCTTCTATAGCCTCTTAATGTCCCTTTGCATGAAATTAATCGTGGATAAAAAGATGGCTGTGAAGCAAATAATTGTATTGTTTATATCTATTCTGACAGAGAAATGATTTCATTGATCGTGCACTCTAACCTGCTTATGCAATCTGCAAAGCAGGTAGTCAATGCTGCTGTGATAGTGGATCCTTCAGCTAAACAGGTGATTTCAAGTGCTTGTGATGAGGTTTTTGCTTGGAATACTTGCAAAGACAATTGTAGCGCTGACTCTGACTGCTTTAGAAAACCAGAATTCTCTAGTTCCCATCCTGTTTCCAATATAGTAGCACCCAATGACCCACTGCATTTAGACAGTTCATCCAATCAACTCAAACAACCTCTTACGGGTGTGGCTTGTTTGTATCCTCGGTGGTGGGCTGAGCAACAATCACTTGCACAGGGTTTATATAGTTGGCACCCTTTGCGGCATGCTGCTATTGTAGCTATAGAATCTTCTGCTGCCAGGGATAGATTACTTTTTCCCTCCATGGGTAACATTGAGGGAAAATATTTGGAATTGGATCATGAGAAGCCTTCTTGTACAAGCTCTCCTGCAAAGAGACAGAGAACTATTCCTGAAAATGTAAGTTCTGCCTACAACTTTTGATTTTCGGTATATTCAAGGAATTGGGTTGATGAATACTTTGTTGGTTACTTGGAGTTATCATCTCTATGAAGTAATCATACCAAGCCAGCCAAAGTACTAAGATCATTTTACTTTATGGTGATTGTTTTATTTTTCTTTTATAGAAACTTTATCGTGATTGTTCTTATCACCTAAACTGATCATTGAGTTCTTGGACAGCGTATTTTTATTAACTTTGCAGTATCTCTTAAGTGAATGATATAATGTATAGTGCAGAACCATGCTTCTTTCCACTTATTATTTTTGCAACTGTTGTCAGTACATGTATCCAGATAGGAACTCTGAATCTAATTTGCAGATAAAACAAAAATTAGCAATAAGAAAAGAAACATAAAATGAAGAAGCAATACCATCCATCTTGAATATATTTGATGAAATTTATCTCTTAGGAAATAATAATATGCTGAAATTTTTTTTTATCATCGTTGACTTATGGTGTTTCAGGCTGAGGACGATGAAAAAGTAAATGCTGTTAGTCAGAGTTCTGATCAGGTGTCAGCACGACCTTATTTATGCACTGGTTATGACATCTTTCTTGTTTGGGAACCATGTGCAATGTAAGCTTACAGACAAGATACTTCTCTGATTTTGTTGCAGTCTATTTCTCAAGGTCCTTTAAATTGCATTCTGGACTTTAGTAACTCATGGCTTATCCACGAATGACATGTATCAGGATAGGATGTTAACCTTTTGATTCTCCTTATCTCCTTGATTTCCCTGTGCAAGATACTATAGCATGCATTGGTAATTTAATGTGTACTGTAATACAAGAAATTTTGTCATATTACTTGAACTGTCACTGATGTTTCCATGTCTTGGACCCATTTTTTAAACCAGATGTTTAGGGTCAATAAGCAAGTGATCCTGTAGTAAGCACTGTCTACCATGAAACCATTGGCTCAGATTGACATATTGATACTGAAACCCCTAATTTATTGTAAATAATATATATACGATAAAATTGGTAATTTGGTCGACTCTTAATAAACATAGACTACTACTTTAGGCTCTCCTACCTATTCCCTTCATTTATTTTTCCTTTTATTTAATTATGCATGACATTAAGTAAGGCTGGCTTTTTACGTCTCCTAACTGTTAAATTTACCTAAGCAAGTACTGGAAGTGCATATGCTGAGTTCTTGGTATGTGCATTTATAGTAACGTTAGTGTTGTTTGTGTGCAACTATGCTTGCATGGTATAGGACTCTGATTAAAAGCAGTTTGTGTTACCATCAAATCCCATTCAAGCATTCACTAGGTACTTCACTTGATACAATTACATGAGTCAGTCTTGGACTAATTTCCCCTTATTTTCTTTGTTGTTATGTCTATCTTCTGAAAGCTTCATAAAATAAAACCCCCATCAGACTTTGTTTAATTAATTGCAGAAGTTCAAAATTCACTATGAGATAGTTAAAACATCTTCCATTGTTGCTTTCTCGTATATATAATGCATTACACTTTGATATCAGGTGTGCTATGGCGCTTGTCCATCAAAGAATCAGGCGGATATTTTATGCCTTTCCAAATCCTAATGCTGGTGCCTTGGGCACTGTTCACAGATTACAAGGAGAGAAGAGCTTAAATCATCATTATGCTGTTTTCAGAGTTTTGTTACCTGAGGATGTCCTCCATGAACGTAATGTTGAAGTTGCAGATATTAAGTAGCACATATAGGTTCCTAGGATGAAGAGGATGATGAAAGTTTGTAACTGGAGAGTATTAACAAATGAATTTTGAATGTTGGTAGCTTAGGTAGAATGCTCTTGAATTGCGATGACTTGCCCTTGAATTTTCATTCTCATGTCATTTTTATGAAAAAATTTTGGACATTATCTAGGAAAAAAACTAAGTGGCAATATATTTCTTTTTTACTTTTGTTTTTATATATATAATGAAAAGTGGGAAGATTGTTTGTATGCATGGATGACAAGTTAGGCTGGTATCATTGATGCACAGAATAGTATTTAAAATTTAATAAATAAATATATTTTCTGTGTATATATGTAAATTAATTGCCTGTTACACATTTTAATTAATTTTTAAATGTAAATTAAATTACTTTTATAATTTAAAAATAATAACAGGAGATAGTTGGTATTTACTTATCTTCTTACTATCATTGACATCTATTTTTATATATAAATTAAAATTTTAAGAAAAACTCAACTCCAATTTGACAAAAGGTTGAATCGGTCAATAGTTAACTCATTATTATCTATATAAAAATCTCAAATTATCCTAAATGAGTTATCTCCATTTTTGCTGCTTACAATAGCCTCTTACGTGTCAAAACATTAAACAATTACTTTAATTTAAAAAATAATTAATAAAGATCATTTGTTTTTTTAATTTTTTTAATTTTGCTTAATTTTTTTCTCTGATCTTTATAATTTAAAATTTATGATAAGATATTTATAATTTTAAAAAACGTTTATTTAATATTTCTTATCAAATGTTTGTAAATATTCAGTTAAATTTTAAAATATAACTAACCATAATCAATTTTATATTTTCTTAATACTTTAGATATATATAATTTATACTATTACATCCCAATTTACTAAGCTACAGCAAACTGCAATGTAATTGCGTCTTGCTCTTCTCTTCTCCTGATTCATGAATCAGAAAACTGAATAGGTCAGACATCAAATATATTATTAAAATTCTTATGTTGAAAGGCCCAAGTTAATTATGGTAATTTTTTATATTTAAAAAAAATAAAAAATAAATATTTAGTCCTTAATTTAAATTTTTTTGTTTTAATTTTTATTTAAATACAAATAAATGTATTAGTTTTTAAATGCAAAGAATTCAAATCGTTATTCATATATTAGTTTCCTTTTTATGAACAAAAAGCATTATACTATCCTAATGACCGAAGGGGCATGATAGTCATAATATTTATTGTCTGACTATTCAAAGTATTAGGAATTTTGTCTTTTTAAAATGAGTCAAAATTTTAAATAGAAAAATATTTTCAACGTTTTTAACAAATGACTAGCATTTTTGTTATTTTAGGAAAAACGTTACTCTATTAAATGTCAATCATATGGGCCTCTTAATTATAGTCAGGGCTAGATTTCTTATTTTAAAAATATATTCTTTCACATTTCAATCCATTATGTTCTTATCCGTTAGTAATGGTTCAAAAAATCAACTTCTCTATTGGCATCATCTTACTTGGACGTTTAGTTAGTGTGCTGACCAAGTAATGAACCACACTTTACTTTATTTATTATTAATATAGGAATCGTTGTGGGAGACATTCGTTGAGTAACATTTCATCATCCAATTTGGTTGATTTTTAATATATTCCTCCACTTCTACATTACATTTGATAATGTGAGAGGCTAAATGGGTTCAAATTGAAATATACGGTATGAACTCCAAATGTTGGCGACCAAAATGATAAAATGTTGGAAATGAAAATTCAATATATATATTTTTTAATCAGGACTAAACCAAGATTTTGGAAAAATTCATCTGGCTTTTACAGGCAAGACCATCTTAACTGTATAATGAGGAGGTTCACTAGTTCAACTCAGGTGAACCATAAATTTGTCTTAAGAGCCACAAAAGTAAGTTGATCCACTTAAACTAAAATGAAGAACTGTGAAAAAATCTTGTATATCAATAAGGAAAAGGCAGCTGTGCTTTGCAAGTATATCCCTTAAACAAGCATTACAGCATATCAGAAAAAAGCTGCATCAGATCAGTTGTCCACACTTTGTATAGAATCCAAATTTCCTGGCATCAATGTTATCAGGCCCTTCAGTGACCCCAATAGAACCATTATTACTGGCTCATTCAGATTCATAAAAGAATTCTAATGCAGAATGACAGCCTCACTTGGTATATACACGATGTAACTTCAATGCTCTTTTCCTATGAAAATTCTAAATCACGATCCTGATTTGAAGCAGATGTCTTTACTAAACAGCATCAATCTTGATATGCTTTTGATGGAGAAGATGCTTATATAATGGCTTGAGCTTCAGACCATACATACTACCTAAGCACAAATGATATAGCAGCATACGATCAGTCTCTTATGCTTGTTCATATCTTTCTGCATAGTACTTTTATTGAAGGCTGATATGATAATTTAACAGTTCAAATTATTTTTTTCCTTGGTGTGTGAACCTCTGACAGTCACAGATAATCAGTACAGATATATTATTATTTAAATTAAGAGTGTTTAAAACCGATCTCCTGTAACCAAATCAAACCGAAAAAAACCGAAAAAAACCTATCAATTTTCAATTTTAATCAATTTGTTATTTGTGGTTCTTGAGCAGTTTGATTAAATTTTTAGTTTATTGTGTTAAAAAACCAAACTAAACTGCATTTATATGTATATATATTTGACTTTGAAACTATATTAATTTTATTACTAATTAGTTTAGATTTGAAAGAAAACTATCATTGTTATCTTGTGAATGTTGAATTGTTGATGATGTTATCTTATTATATTATTATTTGTTTATAGATTAGTCAAAAACAATTATGATTTTATCTTGATAATGAATAGAATGTTGTATTTTCTTGTTATTGGTTAATATTTATATATTAAATAGATTTTTTTTTTACTTTAGATGATGATGTTTAAATGATTAACTATCAATAATCTAACTATAAAAATAAATAAAAATAAAATTTGTTAACGTTGCTTGATTTATATAACGAACTCCATTTTAATAAGAATAAGCTTTGTTTGCTATTGTTGATGATGATGATAATGTTTAAATGCTTAAACTCGACAGATTATATATGGTTTGATTTAATTTGATTTAATATTATAAACTTAAACTAATAGACTCACCTTCATGCCAAACCAATGTAAACTATTTGAAAATCACTTCAACTTGTCCAAATCAAATGGATCAACACCCCTAATTCAAATAACCTCAAGTTGATACAATGGATTCATATAATCTGTGCTCAGGACTCTTATCAATAAAACATCCAACAATTTTTGGTATGTGACATAATTCCAAGTTCCACGTGAAAACTACTTTCCTGAGATAAAATTAGTGCTCTAGATGCTTTCTTGAACATAATAGCTTATTTTTTTCTATTTACAAAACTTGAACTTAAAATAGCTGAATACTCCAATTTAAAACACAAACATATTCAGGAAGAGAAGGTAATTAAGCATGCCTGAAGGATTTTGATTCCATAATTACTCAACATGGGGAGAGAAGAGTAAAACTTGAGTGACGGACCATCTCCATATTAGCATACAATTACTCATAGGACAATAGAAACATGCTACTCAAGAACCCTATAATTTCTCTCAACATTCATATATAAGTACAAACGTTTTAAAGTAATGAAACTGTACAGTACATAAAATGCTCTGAAATGGATACCTTGATGGACATGCCTATAAATTAAGTGCTAGATCTCACAGATACGACCAATATGTCACCTCCTTCTAGATGCTCCACAAGAGAAACCTGTTTCTGTCGTAAATCTTATCGGGCATAGAAATTTTCAATGTCCAGTTTGAATAGTGATTCAAATCCGAAGTCATATTAAAGATAGAATGTTTAACGAATGCAGGAAATGCCACGACATATTATTAACCAGATGACAAATAATATTAAACAGACAGCTGCATCAATAGCTAAAACAATGCGTACTTGGCGCCACCATTTCTTACGAATGCTTTGAGGACCTGATCTCATCCTCATTGAACCCAAATCTTTCTGCAAAGAGAATGAAGCACCTGCTCCACCTTGGCTAACACAGTCCACATTTACTGAATCAACCTTTGCTCCCCTATCTGTAGATTTCCGATGCTCCTCCAACTCGACATCTCTCATTGCAATCACATGATCCTTTGCTTTCTTTTTATCTTGCTTGCTAGATTTTCCCAATAAAGGGGCTTTTGTCGAACTGGCTCCTTCAATCTGTCCATTCAAATTACTGGGCGATGGAGACAGACCCACTTGAAAGGTTGAAGTTGTTTCGTCCCTCCAGTTACTGCTGTTATCTGACACATTCTCCAATGAAGTGATCAGGTGGCGGATGACAGGAACCAATTTTTCCTGAATGTAAATTGAATTCATATTTGATAAACTTCCCCTTGAACCCTTTTTAGTTAAATTTCTGAACTCATCTCTAACATGCTCCAAAAACCGAAGAACTCCAGTGTTACCAAGACCTTCATCAACAATTGTGAAATAAACATAACCATCTTCCATCAAAAACCCATAAGTCCTTTTACCTATTGTCTCAAAATACCACCGGTGGAAAGCAGGAGCCCTCTCCAAGCATAAGGCTGCAATATTCTCAATTTCATGGTCTCCGCCACTATATGCATACAGAATGCGATTGCTCTTGGAAACACAACAGTAATAAACTTTATTTTGAATAGAATCCATTGCCATATAGATAAACAGCCCAGATATTATCACAGCCAAATCCACTCAGATGCCAGAACCAAGAATCAGAGACCTGGTCTTGTCAGTTTTTGATTCTCTATTTAAATGGGTATCAGAGTTATATCTCTTTTATCATAAAATTAAACTGAAATCTTGAAGTCTGCTATCATGAACCTAACAAATCAAGATTTGGCAAAAGAAGAACCCAATAAGCTCCTCAAGGAAAGAGGCAAAAACCAAGCAAAGTGCAAGTAATTCGTCAGCTATAAAGTCAAAAGCCTCCATGAAATACCATCGCAGACCTTCAGCTAAGTATTGAAAAGCAAGAATAAAGTCCTTCATGCCTGCCAAGGGTCTCTATCAAGGCGTTTCTTCTGTGATTCAAATAATAATTGCTGGTAATCAGCAACAATAAGCAACACACAAATAAGAAAATAGGTAATGAACTTTCAGGTCCCTAGAAGATAGTACATGTCTCCAATATTTGATCCTTGAATCTTGCCCTATACAACTGAGTCCCTCAAAATTTTTTACTCGCTATTTGAAACCGGTCAATCAAATACAGGGCAAAAACATGGCAAATGTGCATGATCCACGACAAGTCGTGAATCAAAGACTTAGTCGTATCGTATAGAGCTAAGATTCATAGATCAAATAATAGTCATGTATATTCCTAGGAGTAAAAAGCACATTTCTCAATGAGAAAACAGAACCCATCAATTAAAGCCTCAGTTAACTCCATTAGATCTTTCAACCAACAGAGCAACAAGGAGATGACATCGCCGCGGATCACAAAGCTTACAGCAATATTCTATAAACAGATAAAGAGACGCTTGAAAGTTGAAATCCACTTCATAACATCATCCAAAAACAGATAAAACCATTCAAAAATCTTCATCAAAGATCCTTACCCAAAAAATATACATATTGTGAAACGAAAACCCAGAAACCCAGTTCAATAGATTTGCCCAAGTCTTGGGGAAATCAAAAGCAGAATTGTCAATTTAACAAACTTAACTATAAAACCGTTTAGCTTTTGGGGGTAAATTCTCGAAAGTGTTCAGTATTATTGAAATTCCTACTACTTTCACAATATTCGGGGAAAGCAAGTAGATCATTAAGCGATATACCTGATGATGCCAGTGTTGTTGTTGACCTGATTGATTCATGGAAGTACAAAGAGAAGGAAGAGAGACAAAAGAAGAAAAAATATCAGAAGTATTTATGAACGAGAGGGGCGAAAATCCCATGACCCGAAGAAGAAGAAGAAGAAAACACAAGCCGCGTAACATGCTTCATGTTTTTTACCTGCAAGTTTTATGTGTATTGACTTTGTGATACTTATCGCGTCAATGTAGTGACCCTGCGATTGGAGCTCTGTTTCTTATTAATTTATTGGAAAACAATGTTGGCAATTATTTGATTATGTTATTAATTTATTTTTTTATTTGAATAAGGATTAAATTTTATTTAAAATTTTTTATATTTTTACTATTAAATTCTTTAATTAAATTTAAATATATAAAAAATAATTTTTTAATAAATTAATAAAAATAAATTATATAAATTATATATATATATATTCTGATTAAAAAATTTAATGTGAAAGATATAAAAATTGAGAATTTTTTTTTTCATAGATATAGATTATTTAGATTAAATCACAAAGTTCCAAAACAAAAATCTTAAAGCTTGACTATAAAAATTGATAAAGCTAGAGTTTCAATTTGTGACTTATTCATACAAATTGTTATAATTTCCCTTTTATATATGTACATTTAAAGTTTAGGAACCTCTCTTATTTTCAAAATTCAGCACAAAATCTCTTTTTAACTTTATAATTATGGAACATTTGTTGAAATGAATTTAAAAAAGAAAAGTTATTGATTGATCCATAAAAACTGTGTAACTCATTCTTAAAATAAAAATGTATGTGAAAATTTAAGAAAAGAGAGAATTTTTTTTTTGAAAAAATTTGAATTACTATAAATTAAGAAACATGTTGACAAAAAAAGAGAGAATAAAATAGATTGATTATTTTTCAATCAAACATAAGTATTATTTATTGTACTAGCATGATGAACTAAAATATTTGTTGTTTTATTTGTAGTCTTAGGCATCTATTAAAAAATTACGTTTATGAACCCTTCTATAACTAGTTTGATATCTTCAACAAGCATATTTATAATAGATAAGTTGTGGTGGGATTCTAGTATTAAATCCATAATTCTCTTTGAGTCAATTTTCATAAAACCTTTGAGACAGATGAGATTGTTAACAAAATTAAGACTGTTTCAAAAAAATTTATATTATCAATATGTTGAATCTTTTTGCCATGGTTGCTAGCCATCTTCCATCTTCATCTCTCACAATGTAGCCTAAATCCCTTATCCCTACCTCATTTAAGTTAGAGTCCACATTAACATAATTTTCTCTTTCTATTTATTCTTAGAAAGATGTAATTATGCTACTTCAAACTTCAATTATACTCCTCTTGTAAAGTTCTGTGGAACATGGAAGGAACAGCAAATTTTGAAGGTGGCTGCTCACAAAGTGGGGTACATGATTGACTAAATCATTATTTGTAAAGGTAACACGATAGTATGATATAGTTGAAACGCGAAAGAACTATTAAAAAATGTTTATTCATTATTAAATTTATTTATAATGAAATAATATAATTATATAATTTTTATAGATACATATATACATACTTGAAATAAACCAGAGTACATGCTAATTTTTTTAAAAAGAATTTAATTTTAAATATAACCGTAACTTCTTTTCTTTTATATTTCCTTAACTATTTTATATATTTATTATATTATATATAATTTTAAAAAATAAATAAAAAAAATTAAAGTCATATAATATAATATAGATGATATATATTTTTTAGAAAAACAAAACAAAACTCTAATCCTTTTTAAATTTAACACCAAATATGAGAAAAATTCTTTAAAATATACTCGGTCTTCTCATATGTATACACGGTTAATTGTTAATTAAAAAAGTTAGAAACAAATGAAAAGGCCATATTAAAAAAAAATGCTTAAAAACTTTTTGACAAATAAATTTTAGATTTCAATAAATTTTTTTAAATATAAAAATATGTATATTTTTGCTATTAACCTCCTTAAAAGGGACACGTAACAACTTAGAATATTATTTCACTCCATAAATAAATAATGCGTTAAATAATTGACTACTAGTTAATGATTTGTAACGTTTTAGTTAATAACTCGTTAGACATGTGCAAGCATGTCCATATTCTTAGCATAAAAAAATTAAACAAAAAGTCAAAACGTTTTATGATTCGATTTTGACAAGGTCAACTTGAGTAATATTCTTACTATGAGTTAGAATTTAACATGTAGGATTAAGAAGAAATCGTGGTTATATAATTTTTTTATAAATATTTTTTATAAAAAATAATTTTGTTTGAATTATTATTAAATATTAAATATATATATATTTTTAATAAAAATTTAAATATTAATTTATTATATTATGAAAAATTAATTTTTTTATAGGTAATTATATTCAAATGAAATATTAATTGAATCGCTACAAATGAATGGGTAAAAAAGAAAAATAAGAAGAACCAAACCTGTTTTTATGTTTTAAGATCAGTAATTCCATACTGCAAAGGAAACTAACGGTGAACTTCTCAAAGCATCATAGCTAAAAAGTATTTTTTACTGGAAAAACACTAAAATAGATGCTCATATACATATGCATACATATATATATATACATATATATATATATATATATAAGAATTTAGAGAACAAAATAGAAATAATTGCAGTAATTAATAATTTCAAGTAAAAAAATAATTTTTTCCTTCCTTTCCAAAACAAACAATTGCTACTATTACTATTGAGAAGCAACTTCCTTTTTTGCTTAAAACTTTCCAGACTCTTAAAATTGTCAAAATACTTATGCTTGTTTTTTTTATATATAAAAAAAGGCAACTTTTTACCTGGCCGAAAACACACTTCAAATTGGGCTCAAAATGGTCTTAACTAGGATTTAAAGATAAAAAGGGTCGAAACTACCCTATCCGTAATATAAATTTAAAACGTTGAATCTTAAAATTCAATATTAAGTTAGGTGAAACATTACTATCAAGCTTTTTGCCTGATTTTAAAGAAAAATTAATTATTTTAATTTTAGTTCAAATTTTTAAAAAAATATTTGTAAAATATAAGTACTAATTTATAATCAGGTATTAATAAATTATATTTTTTCAAAAAATAATAAATAAAAAGTAAAAATATAATAATAAGCTACTATTGTACATGCTCGATGGTTTTCCGATTTGTGACATAAATTTGCTTTTTGTAAGCTTGAGAATTATGCCAGCCCCTACGTACCTTCACGCAATTTCTTTGGGATCAATTATAATATTTTGATGGTATCTAGATCAAATTTCTCACGAAAACGCTTCCTTTTGAATAAAGATCTACTGGTTTCTGAGATTGTTCCATAGTACGTAAGTTTTAATTTTCGTAATATTTAAGAATTTATGTATAACATAATTAAATATTAACATTATTAAGTTCTTAGTATCAGCTACAAATTATCCAATAAAAACACAACATATAAATAAAATTTATTAAAAGACCCAGATTAAAACAATCTCAACTTGTGATTTTTTGAGAACCTAAAAACAAATATATAAAAACTATACCTAATTTTTTCCCTATAATAAAATGAAGATTTTGAAGCAAAGTTACCGTTATTTTCCAAGGGTTACCAGTTTTATCTGTGTCAGTTGCATTAAGCACAATATCATATGATGATTGCATCTCTCTTTCACATACAGCTTCAAGATGTTAAAAGATCTTTTCATCTAAAGAATTGTTATTTTCATCATTACTCAATGCTGATTTATTAGTTCACTCTTTCCTGTTTATTGTTGCTGAATAAATTTATCTGAATTGCCATTTAGCCATATATCCCATTCATATATTCAAAAGGATCAAACACAATTTCTACATATTAGTGAAAGATTTCAAATTAAAGGTGAGCATGGCAAGGAAGGTTCAAAATAGTAAGGGGTGTGAGAAAATGTTCTGATTTTTGTTTGCCAGTTCTCGGTAACATACTGTACTAAAAATAAAAAACAAACAATGATTTCTCCATTTTCAACTTTTCCACATTCAACCAAAGGAATTGAATCAATTGGTGAGAAGAGGCAGTATTTCTCCTTAAGAACTTGGTTCAATTCCTCTTGGGAGCACTTGGGTAGTAAAATCCTGAATGCATTAGTCAATGTAGGAAATACCACCGTAAGATTGCCCAAAGAGGAAATAGTGTGGACAAAGTTCAAGAATACCCTAGATGTAATAACCCCAAAAAAAAAAAAAAAATCTTTTTCCACGTTCATCCAAAACAAGTAAGAAGCACAACCTAAGTATATTCCGTCTTCTTGGGTTAAATGAATAATATCAATAAACAAGCAACAAGCTAGGAGACACAGATGATATTACAGGAGCAAACAACACACACTAATCAAGACCACACGTCTAAGAAAACCAAATATGCTACATCCCAGCCTTCTTTCACTATGCATAAATGACAGCAAGAAATGATTTTATAAACTGGTGGGCTGAAATTTGATTGCAAATGTTTCTAAATTACATAGTTATGTTATTATCATTCTATGCTTCATAGTTCATGTTATTAGCACCACCTACTAATCATATTTCTTTCTTTTTTGTACCTAATTAGAAAGCAATGCAGACATGCAGCACATATCTCTTGAGGTATCACAATTACTCATGAATTTAAATGTGATATTTGAATGACAAATCTAATGAGCCAAGATAGAATACATTGGCGTTACTTGATTTATATAGTCAACCCTACCTAGTGAGAAAATGCTTAGTATTTTATTGTTGTTCAAATGACAAATCTAGTAATCATCCCTTTCCGTTTCAAACAAAATCTTGGAAAGTAATGATATACAATAGCAGGAACATCAATTCAACCCTCATGAATGATATGAACCAAAGAAGAAAAAAAGGGGGTAATAATAGCAAGGAAGAGAAATCAACTTACACTTTGTAGTTTTTCATACATAAAGATCTAGAAAAGACAGAATTGATGAAATAATATTAGGAAAATACATATACATGTATTGAAAAATAAAGTTTGAGGAACTACAGATCTTAAATTTAAAAAGGCAAATACTATTAAACATTTAAACTTATCTAAAAGAGCTTTTTTAATTATCTTATAGGGAATGCTAACCTCCATTTTTTTTTATTGGATAAAGCAACATTCTCTTTACTAATGTAGCAACTTTATTTGGTGTTAAATCATTTTACAGCAAGACATATTAATAAATCATTTTAATTCTTTCTCTCTTTCAATATATTCTTCCCTGCCTCCCCCACCTCTCTCAGATGCAGATGACCTGTTCCTTTAATATGTCTCTCTTACTAGCCTTCCCAGCATAAAAATCACAAATATTATTTTATTACTTTCCCAGCAAAATGCAGTTAATATAAGCATTAGTCCAATAATAGATACTTTCATGTAACCTTTGAGATGTCTGAAAGTTTTGAAATACCTTTTCTGATCAATGATAAATAGTTTCACAGCCAGACAAAGCTACTGTAAAGTAAATTGGAAAATTACCATAACAAGCCTCTAATGTCTTCATGCTTCTCCTAACTGCTTTCCGCATTTTCTCTTTCTACATCAATGCAGTGGATGCTGCTTGAAACATCGCTCGAGCAATTCTGGACAACACTGGTATCTCTAGTGGATCTTGATTCAGATAATTGTGCAGCTGGTGTTTCTTCATGATCGGGTGTCCTCTGCCAAAGAGAATTACCGTTACTGTATTATGTTTAATGATCTAGACAACAGTACTAAGTACTTATCATTAAGTTTTTTCCTTTTTTGGTAACAAAAACTATGAAGTTTTAATTGTCAGCATCTAATCTCATTTGTACCTACTGTTGACATGTATATGACATCTTTAAGTATACTCTTAAATTGGAAATTGAAATATAAAGATATAATGTGTTCGAGTGTACGATAATGATGAACATGTGTATCAAATGAGTCAAAACATAAACAAAATTAGATCATGTGTGACACTATAGCTAGAAACTTACAATGCCACAATTAAACAAATATCAACTAATTCCTGATGGAATCGTTTAACATATCTGAAATGAGTGATTAACAAATGCCTCCAGATGTATCCCTCCAAAATGATCAACAACTACTTACTTCCTGTATATTGGATGTCTCAGTTGAAGATTTAGAAGAAGCCAGTAGGGACAAGCGGCAGAGAGGGCAGGTGCTGTGGTTGGCAAGCCAAAGATCAATGCAGCTCATGTGAAATGTATGGCCACATGCAGGTATCTGTTGAAGCCTATCCTCTGGTTGGTAGTCTAAAAGGCATACTGAGCATCTGCAACAAAATACCTTATCAATGAGGAAGCATAAAGATAATAAAGGTTTTTGGTTCTGAACTTGATGAGATCATATACTCCTTTAAATGACCAAGTTATATAAAGCAAAAGAAACCAAGG
Organism: Senna siamea; assembly: GCA_031216115.1. Lineage (NCBI taxonomy): Eukaryota > Viridiplantae > Streptophyta > Magnoliopsida > Fabales > Fabaceae > Senna > Senna siamea. The sequence continues at coordinate 1,471,141 of CM062356.1, forward strand.
CCAAAAGACACTGAACAAATGAAGTGCTAAAGTTCAGAGTATCAAAAAACTTAATAGTAGAATCCATTAAAAAATATATATAAGAAGTTGTGCACTGTTTTACAGTGGCACATTCTTGAGATGAATGCTTTTTGATACATCAAATGAGAAAAGGCAAATATTTAGCTATGCTTTTAATAGGACTCGCACAACATATGGACTAGTACATGACCAAGGTTAAAAGATTAGTGTTATAACAAATATTTTCAGCAAAATAAATCCAAGATGCTCAGCAAATTACAAAGTCCATAAGCATTAACCTTCCATAATGTCATAAATATTCTATGCTCCTTACAAGCTTAAGCTTTGAGAATACTCTACGGGTTCACATGTCTTTATCACCCCACTTCCTTTCATATGAGCTTACCGAAGCTTTCAATTAAATGTATTTATTTTCATATAGTCATATTTGTAGTCCGGAAGATGCTGAGTTCAACGCATAACCTTATCAATTTTGCCTTTGTAGCACAGACACAGAGAGCATAAACAGTTGATTGCAGATGATGGCTACAAAATGTTAAACAATAAACTGCATCCATTGGTTAACCTGATATATTTTAATTATTCCTTTTTATTCTTTGGCCATTCTAGGTTGATTGGTCTGTAATAGAAAAAGGCTTTGTTTGTTGTTGTTGTTGTAGATAGAAACAGGATTTCTTTCCCAACTGAGTTTAACAAGGACTAAAGGAGCAAGCAAACGGAAGAAGTAGGAAACTACTGCAGCCATGTAGCTTCATTATTGCTGTGTGTATAGAACAGCCAGTGTTCTATTACTTTATTTTGACTTCGATTTATTTGTCAAACTAGAAAGGTAATGGCATTAAAGTGAGTTGAAGTTGAAGGCAAAAAATTATTGAATTGGGAGTTGGGAAAAATGGATCATAAAATCTCATGCATGAGGTTTTACCAGTAAACTTTAAAAATAATTTGGATTTGGATGGAAAAGCCATAAATGCAATATTGCTAATTGATAGCCGTGATTTTATGTAGAGCTGTCATCTCAAGAAGTTGAGTTTTTTACCAAAAGATACACTTTAGAAATTCTAACTTTACTAATTAAGAAATCAAAATAACAATCTCAAGATACATCTAATGGTCCTGTCCAATTTCAAGCCTTCAAGCACTGCCAGCATGCCTAATTGTTCAATAGAGCTATTTATTATTATTTCAATTTTCTTATAAATACCTGATAAAATAGTGAATAGTGATGATCATGGGAAGGTACAATAGTCCTGATTCTCTGACCCATAGACAAGATACAGTTCAAACTTACTATACTAAATGAGCCGCAGAAGTCTCCAGAAACTGTTTTAACTTATCAGTTAATGGATTCTAACAAAAAGAAAGAAGGAATACATACTTGTATGTAGCCACAGACACTTGAAAAAAGTAAAACTAAACTAAACTTCGAAATAAACATAAGTGAGATCATAAAGGCGAACTAACTCACTGTGTATCTTTAACAGAGAAGCTTTCCTTGTATACAATGATCGGCAGCATTTCCCTCAGTTCTTTCTTCAAACCCAATTCAGGCTGCTGAATCACAATCACGACACGATCAATATAAATTGGTAAATATGCATATACAAACGCCAGTTTTCCTTTTCCATACTTAAAAAATATATCTAAACTATAGAAACCAGAAATAGCCATTGATCTTACCCTGGAGATGCCACTATTGTCCTCAGCAAATGCTCTCATCCTAAGAGACGACCAATCGACCCTTCGTGGTCGAAGGTAGAACACATAGAATAAAAAGAGCAGGATGAAAGTGAAGAATATGGGTACAGAGAAAATGAAAGCTCGGTAAAGCTTCAGCTCAGCTGAAGCTGAATCCAAATGATCCGATCTCGAGCCACAAGTAGAAGAGTTTGAACAGCCTTGAGACATTACCAATCAGCCTCCCAAAACCCAGAAATCCCATAGATGTAAAGTGATTCCCAAGTTAACTAACAGACACTAGAGATTCAGTTTCTGAGTAAAATTTGGCAGTGCATACATGTTCAGTTCAGGGCTAGAGAATCGAAAGGACCTCGAAATTACCAGAACAATCCGGCTTCAACTAGCAGAACCGATCGAAGGTGGGTAATTACGGATGAACCAACAATAATGGTTCTAATCGGACACAGAAAAGATGGAGAATGTGGAAGAAGTGATTCAAGACAGACTTGAAGGTGGATTTGACTAGCGTAAGAAAAGGATCTGGTTTTCTGATGTGCTAATTGCTGCTAGACAGGAAGAAGACCGAGATGCATGAATTAAAAAATAGATATACAGGTGGATTGATCGAATCATTGAACAGAAATGGAAGGAAAAAAACAAAAAAATGAATAATAGAACAATAAGTATATGGTCCAGAGAGAAGGAAAAAGAGAAATTTGGCTTACATGGTTCAACACTGAGTAGCGCGATAGTTGATAAGAATAAATGCATGGGATATAGATAAAAATGCATGAGCAATTAAATAATGTAAAATTAAGGGATATTTTCATGTTTCATTTGAATTTTGAATAAAAAATTAACAAGATTTTATACACAAATAATTAAATTTAAGTTATAAGTCAGTTTTTATAATTAAAAAAAATTATCGTGGTATGATTTAAAATTTAAAGAAGTTTCTTTGAACATAACTCAAATGAAAATCTTAATTTTCAGTTATAATTAAGATTAAAAGATTTGCATTTCTTAATTTAGAATGTAATAATAAGCTTCTCAATTTGGCGTCAATGGTTGGTTTATTTTATTTGGTCGTCAGATCAAATTTTAGTATTATGAAAGTACTGAATTTTTCATATTCTTTTTATACATTTAGTTGTTAATTTAATTAAAATGAATCTTTATTAATATGAGATTTATTCTATACAAACATATTTTAAATGAATTAATAACTAAATATATGGAAGGAGTACTCCTCTATTAAAATTTTGCCCTTAGTTGTCTTTTGTCATGATATGATAATTATGTAAGTTGACTTTGAATTAAAAATAATCTCCTTTTCCTAAATATCCTGGTTATGTAACTCGCTATCAAAAAAACTTTAAATTTATCAGTGGCAAGAAAAGTAACTCACTACTCAAAAAACTTCAAATTTAGTCATTAATTTAGTCCAGATGAGTCTTTATAAATTTGAGACTTACATTACAAAAACATATTTTAAATTAATTATATAGCACCTTAATTTTATAGTCTTTCTTCTTTTTATTTCTCACATAAATTATTTAGTTACAAGACTAGTATGTTATCTTTATTTATATTTTTAATTATTATCTGAGTATGATTTTAATTATCATTTAATATTTGATTAGGTTTAGAATCATTTACTCAAGTATTTCATTCTTATATTACATAGCAAAAGACTAATTAGTGAAATAATAATAACAACAACAACAACGCGGCAGAAAGTAAATTTCATTTATATATTCATTCATCAAATATTTACAATGTCATTTATATATTTTTAGATATGTGAAGTCCATTCAATTTCTCAGCTTCAGAAGGTAACAAACCTGTCACTTAGACCCCTATCAAAATGTACCTAATATAGATACAACTTTCACATATCCAGATATATATGCCCTTCTCATTATATACATCCAAAAATGATTTATCCTAATTCTATTCAAAAAACATATGAGAATTAGGATAATGGGTTACTGTCTATTTAATTACATGATTTCCAAAAAGAAGAATATATTTCCCGTCCTCACTGGAGAGGAGGAACTTCCATAATCGTGACTACCCAAATACCTTGGATAAGCATAAAATACCCTAAAATAGGTATCTCTATCAGGGCTACTTCCACTTCAAGCCAAATGATATATATAGGCATATGATACATACCAGTACAGTTGTGAGAAATAATTTCTTAGTAGCCAAACAATCCACTTTTAAAACTTTGGTATGTACCACCGTAGTGATACAAAAAACATTTCTAATTCTTTATTTTATAATACATTTTATTCTATTGGGATACATCATGTGAACCATATCATATATGTGTATGGTATGTATTCATAAATATGCAGAATAACAGTTCACCACATACAGTAATTATACAATACACCCTTATCATTTAAGTATCATGAACATAATCACATTCCTTCATAAATGCACTACATCACATTCGATTCATAAGAATTTCTATCATAGTTCATTCATAAATAAGAAAAACATTCATCATTCATTAAGGAAAACATTCATCATTCATTGGCTAATTGCCACATTCATGGTAAGAGAAAACTCAAGAGTATTGGGAGAATCACCCAGTAAACTACTCCACATATCACTACTTACATAAGTAAGATTTTTTTTTTCCATTCATGTGACAATTCTGCCACTTGTATTGTAACAACCCCGTTTCATAGATTTGACATTCTTAGTATGTAATATACCGGAAGCATAAAATATCCTTAAAAAATTTTCCTTTCCCTTTCAGAAGATGGGAAAGTTAGAAGGTCATTACTGGTTGAATATAACCCAAATAAACTCTCCTTCTAGTTCATTCAGATTCTACTTAACCACCACTTTCTGCGCAGCATATCTAATATCACAATTTATACCATATATACTTCGGAATATAAAAGTCTAACAGTCATTCAAAGACAATTGAGATATATTATATAGTCTTAGCATTTAAATCATTCATTCATCCATAATTTAAAACTCCATAAATTTCATTACACTAATCTACATCCCGAGATATTTATTACAAAGTAACACAATTATCTTTATATACATACAATTCAAACCTAAATATCAAATCCCAACTTAAAACTTCGCAATTCTCCTAAGATGTCCCGTGGCGTTGACACCTATCTTTTGCCCAGCTTTCTCCTAGGCATACCCTGTTCTTAGTCATCTGAACAAACAACTTCATGAGATATGAAATTCCAGTAGAGTAATTTACAGATTTAATAATTCCAAATCAGTTGAATGTTCTGTTGTTGTACAGCAAAGAAAACGTTTCCCCAAAACCATTGTTTTAACACATAAGTGAATTACTAAATAGTTTTGATACAAAGAACATAGGAAATCAAGTAAATTCATAAGAGTATAGCATCTTCTCATTAAATCAAAATCATAATTTAAATAATACTTGTAAACTCCATCTAGTTTATCACAATATCATGCGATCATCTTCTCAATGCATGTCATTTTATTAAAATCATTTTGGTTTTAGTTGGGTGTGATCCATAACACCAATCACCCGAAATCAATTGAGTGTGATCTGTAACACTAATCACCCAAAAACAGTTGTCCTATTTTGTGAGTGTGATCCATCACACCAATCACTCACTCAAGGACAGGTGAATACCAACTTCCAGGGCATCCCCTGACATGTGTACACTGCTAGTCTTATCCTCAATCTCCACCATATGACAAATACATACGCATATTCGACTAATACCAAGGGTTATAGAGCATTACACTTAAACCAAAATGTCACCCAGTATAGACCATCCACCCCTTTACTCCTCAAGTCTTCTATAAGGTTGTCTTGGTTTAATGAGTAATCCCTAACAAATACAGACCATTTAATATAAAATAGATAGATTCATGAAGTAGACTACATAAGGAACATGCAACGGTCGTCCCATACCAGCTATTGAATGTCCACCCTAAGTTTCGTCTGTCCCTATGAGCATATAACCCAATAGCCAATCTCATCAAGCAGCAAAGAGCATCTTAATACATACAGGCAATATTTTCTATACTCATATGAAATTTCATATTTATTAAATTAATTTTAGCAATCATTTCCCATTTCAATAAAGAAATCTCATTTAAATCAACAATTCATAATATCAATTCAAAGATAAGGGAGTGTAGATTACTCTACCTTGACCGTTTATTCCTCTCCAGACCATAGTTCTCCTTTTTCCTCAGAAATTGTCCTCGTAATTAGTTTCCTGGGAAAACCACTCAAGTCTCACACAAATTACCTTTCAATCATGCACTTATGCAACTAGGACTAAGTGTTTCCCTATGGGTTTTTCTTCAATTTCTCTTTTTCCTTCCTATTGCTATGTTTCCTATCACTTGTCACATGTAATTCTCATGTATGATGATGTTTTGAACTTCCTTCCAATCAAAACTAGGGATTTTCAAGCTCAAATCATGTTTTAAAAACCGTTTTCCATGTTAGGGGGCTGCCAATCGGCTGTCATGGAGCTAGCAGTCGGTTGGTGGCTCTCTAAAGGGTTGCCAGTCAATTATCACGAAGATGGCAATCGGCTGGTGGCTCTTTAGAGTCCTGAATTTCACAAGACAAGGGCCCAACAGTTGACTGGTAGAAGGTTATCCATTAACTGCTTTGCCTCTGGATACATTTCTAAACTTGCCAAAAACATGACAATCGACTGGTGCATGTTGGCAGTCGACTATTTTATTCTTCGACAGTCCAGAAATGCCAGTTTTCTCAAGATTTTCAGTCCATAACAAATTTAAAATGCATGAGCTTAGTCTCTAACCATTTTCGTGTAAAACTCATAAATTTTTAAGTCCAAAACATTAATCATTCAAAAAATCCAAGATGCAAATCGAGTGAAAGAAAAACCTTACTTACAAAAATCTAGTCTTAAATCTTGAAATTGTTAAATGGACGTAAATAATCCTAGCATTTTTTTTTGTAAGTCATTTCCTAACCTCAAGCAAACCTCAAACTCAATTTCTCCTACTCAAAATCATCAAAAATCCAAAAATGCCTTATTTTTCTATTTTCACTTTCTCCCTCTAATTTCAGTAGATTAGATGCATTTTAAGGAAGAAATCTATCCCTAGATTATACTCAGAATACTTTCTAAGTCATGGATGGAAAATTCTTACCCCAATTTCGATTATGAAAGCTTCCCTCTTGATTTTCTTCCTCTTCCCTTTTTGCTCAGTTCCTTCTCCTTCTTTCTCTTCTATTCAGTTTAGGGAGGCAGGTGTGGAGTGAAGGAATACATATATAAGAATAAAGGGTGAAATAGCCATACTTCAGGGATCTCCTATCAAAAATAAGAAAATTGCACTTTAGTCCCTCCTATTTTCACCCCAATTTCCTTATTTCATTTAGGTCCATTGAAGAAAGATTTCCAAAATTATTTCTAAAATTAAGATTCAAGGAAGCGAGTATTACAGGTACTATCTAAGGCGTCCTCCAATAGATCTAAGTATCCCTCAATGGTTCTTGCCATCTAGACAGAACATCCCTTGTCCAGCGAAATTTCTCCTTTCGTCCCAAACGGGACTAGATTAACCATTCAAAAATTAAGCTCACGGGATCACTGTCACCATATAGATCATGTCTTCTCCGCTTTCAAGACGGAACATGATGTTATGGAATCACTACCTCTTACCGATGGATCACATTCTCAGTATGCTATTTTTTATATATAAACTATGATGACTTGGCTTATACTCATAATTATGTTAAATTCTAAGTAAATGTCCCTTTTTATTAGTCATACTAAGTTACACTAATTTAGAATTTACAATCATCACAGTGTTTTCACACTTTCTTATATCGAGTGAATGTTTTACCATCCAAATCGATGATACAACCGTAGAATGCCTAACAACTGTCTCATACCGACAATTGGTCACTCAATTACAAGTCTATATATGCTAGAACATACATTGGAAATACTTCATCTTAGTTTTCTTCCTTTTCATTATATGTTTTCCTATCTTTTCTTTCCTTTCATTCCTTTCCATTCTTTCATTTTTCATGATACTTTTTTTAATACATACACACATACATACATCATTTCTTTCTTTCATTCTCATATTTTCACAATATATCTATATATACATATAAATATCCTTTTCTCACATTATACATATATGTACATATAAATACATCATACCCTTTTTTTTGGCATATACTTTTATAATTAAAATGTTATGGCTATGGAAGATAATTTATTAATCATTTTATTGCAAACATTATCTTCTCTCTTTTTCTTTGCTTATGGCTGAAGCATTACACACACACAGAGACTTTATTGATGCAAATTTCCTCCATGGTGTCTTGGCCAAAATGCAAGAAAAGGGAAAAAAGGGAGTTTCATCATAACACAATTTTCTCTCTCTCTCTCTCTTACTTATAGCTGAATTATCACACACACACATGAGCTAGAATTATGCAAAAATTTTCCCCGTAGTGTCCCTTAAGCTCTTGGCCAACATGCAAAGGAAAGGGGAATCAAAGGGGTTTCAAACGATTTCTTCCCTTTTTCTCATTTTCATCAATATATTAGCATGAAAACATCATTTTTCCTTCATATCCATGCCAATCATATCCTTAAACAATCAATTCAACAAAAAGGGTCTTTCATGACATATGGTGAACCAAACCATAAACTTTCAATAATTCATTCAAACAACCATTCTAACAATCACAAACACATTTATAAAATCATATAAACAAGACTCAATAGAAATTTAAACTTAAAAGAATGTAGAGTAAGAAACCCTTACTATTCATAGAAGTCATGAAATTGTTCAATGATTCAAATGAAACCGTAAAACATAAATTAGAAGGGTTAGGATTGTTTAGCTACCTTGAAAATGGAGAAATTTGTGTTCTTTCTAGCCTTTTTCCTTAGCTTTCCCTTCCTTTTTCTTCTCCTTCACCTCTCGACTTTCTCTTCTTTCTTTTCTTTTCGTCACTTTCTTTGCCTTTCATGAAAGAGACACTATTTAGTCTTAGGAATAAAATGACCATTTTGTCCTTTATATTAAAATAACTATTTTACCCTCTATTCATCCTTATAATTTCAAAAATTGTCATGAAGTTTCTAGGTAAAATGACTATTTTACCCTTAAAGTAAAAATTATCATTTTACCCTTGGATAAAAATAATCATTTTGTCCCTAAGATATTTTCTTAGGATAATCATAACTTTTAGATATTTTTCTTAGATATTTTTTAAAGTAATCATGATACTTTAGATATTTTTAAAAACTTTTTTTTTCACTTTAGTCATTTCACTTTTTTTTTAATTTAGTCTCTCTCTACTTTAAAAAGCCTAGTGTAATTTAAATATAAACATTTAAGTATGTAATAGTTAAATATAAAAATTAACAATATACCTAAAAATATAAAAATTAGATATTACAAATTAAGGACTAAATATATGAAAGGAGTACACCGTATTCAAAATTTGTCTTTAGTGACCCTTTGCCATGATATGATCATTATATAAGTTGACTTTGAATTAAAAATGATCTCCTTTTCCTAAATATCTTGGTTATGTAACTCACTGTCAAAAAGACTTCAAATTTATAGTTTTGTGCAACATATTTCATCTTTTAATATTTTTTTGTCCAAAATGGAGCAATAAATATTTTTTAAAAAAGGTTAACAAATACAATAATATATCTTCACTCAACAATTTTTGAAACTATCTCTCCTCATTGTGCTTCATACTATAAAACTCCATTTAAAATACATATATATTAATAGATAATTAGTTAGAGTGATAAATATTTTATTTCTCTTAAATAAAGTCTCAAATTTAAGTTTTGTATATAAAAATTTTTTTAAAAGAATTCTATCTTTATTATAGAACCTCAGCTAACTCGAACTAAATTTAAAGTCAATAAATTTTTGGATATTAATAATTTTGACAATATATATATATATATATATAAATCCAAAATAATACTAAACCAACCTGATTACTTGGGGAAATCTGTGGATTAAAAATTCCTCAAAACAAAATTAAGCAGAGAAGAGAAGGAAGCGGATGGATGGGACACAAAGGCAAAATGGGTGTGTAGTTGAAGCGCATTGCAATGCTAGGCAAGTCTCGTGAAACCCAACATTGAACTCCTCCATGCAAGCACAGCTATAAGCCTCAGCCATGGCATAGCCTTCACAGTCCATAACACACCTCACTCTGTGACTATACACTTCTGCGTTGCTTGCTCTCCTTTCTTTCCTTAATCAATCTAAACGAATCAGTGCTTGCTGATATTCAAAACCATCACTACATTTACATTATTTTGGTTTGAACTTCGAAGCATCATACATCATAGTTTGAGCAAAACCCAGAATTTGTGTGACCAAATCCTCCATCTTCTCCAACTCTACCCCATTCTTCTCCTTGATTAATCTTGATTCTCCATTGAGAGATCATATCAGATATGTCAGACTGTGATGTAGACGATGGGAAGTAGAAGAAATTGTGGGTGATTGATAGGTCAGGTTAGACTTGTACTTAACTATTGGTAATATTAAACTTCAAGCAGTGAGTAAAAACAAAAATGAAAATAGTTTTAGTAAAATTTTCGTCATAATGTTTCTTTGGAAATTTTTTCCATCAAAACTAATACAACTTGAGAAGATCAGTTTTCTTTTTCACTAACTATTTATCTGAAAAGTTCGAAATCCTAGTTAATATTGGTGGTCATCATTAGCTGCGAATTAGAGTGAATTGAAACAAAAAGTAAAATAATCTCTTTACTTATTTTTAAGAAAACTTTTCCATGAAAAATTGAAGAAATTTATATTTGTGAAAATTTCCTGTTCTTGCAGAACAGACATCCAGCAAAACTATCAGAACCTTAAGATCAATTTTTTTTATCTCTTCTATAGCACAGCCAAATAAACACGGTTGTTTATCTGAAGAATTCGAAATCACATTTGCTGGTGGTGATCATTAACTGCCAAACAGCTAATAACATGTCTTCTATTATTGGTAATTTCCTTCTCTACAACATTTGAGTACAACAACAATGGAGTACAACAAGAAGCTCAGTGACACAAGAGTCTTTGATTTATGTACAATGTATCACTAAGGAACCATATAAATGACTAATCAGTGATCACTCTCACTCAGCACAATAAGTGACAATGACCTTGTCTCTACTCTCTATATAATCAAACATCTCTTACCTTCAGCCTGACATCCGTGTTTGGATGAAGCATCTTCTTCGGACTTGAAGGAACAGTGCCAAACTTTCGAACCAGAACCTTGAAGCATGGTATAAATGCAATGTAAAGAGTTCCCAAAACAAAAGGCGATGCTATGAGCCATCCTAACAACTGCAAAAGTTGGATAAACAGTTAAATTTTCAAATGTCATTGTAAAAACTTTGAAAAGGAAATCAAAGATGGGAATCCTGCAGATTCAAAATGCAGAAAGGGAAGGCATCTGTATAGACAAAAAGCATGAAGTGATTCAAGCAAGCTTTTCAGACAGATTTCCACTCTATTTTATCAAGGGTTGAGAGTAAGATAGAGATAATCAGTAGAGTATTGCTAGTGATGATTTTAGAATTACCCCAATTAAGTTCTATAATATAGCTCAAATTGTGATTTCAGAATAAAACTGTATAAGTTTACACTGTAGTTCCATGGTATTATATTATTACTGACAATTCAGCAACTGACAGAACGCACTCATTTTTACAGGTGAAAGGGTAAGCCCCAAGTACCAGGAGTGTGTGTATATGAAGTATCTATCTGAATCTGACAGCTTGAGGCAAATGCACAAGACATCGATAGTACATACCGCATGAGAAATGCTTGACAGGACTTCATGTGAAGCTTGACCAGTGAGAACTTTCTTTAAAGCATCAGATGTTAAAGGGAAATGAGGTCCACCAGAGATAACTTCACCAAAGCGCAAAAAGGGTACAACCAGACTGAAATGCCAAATATATCTTAAATTAGGAATTAAAAAACAATGTTTATCGCTAGAATGAAATCAGAATAACCCACGAACAAATCAAATGTGAAAGTAAAAACAAATGCGCCTATTACAAGAGAAGGGCTCTAAAATCTCTGACATAACAGTGAAATGGAAAGAAATATGACCATAATCAGGAGAGATATTTGCATATTTTTTATTTTCAAGAGATCAATACCTATATAATTATAGTCTCGAAAGAATATTAATTTAAAAATAGATAAGGGTTTGCACTTGGAATTTTACGCCATTGCTGCATTATCATGATTAATACCATTTATACTGTCCAGCACTTACATGAATCAGAAGGCATATCTGTACGTTTTAAAATTTGACCCTATGATGCTAATTGCAAAAACCAATTTAACATGAGAAACTAAGAAACAATGAAACTCCTTGTTAAGTTGTAACAAATTAGAGTCATACAGAAGTTGTTTACCATATATTTGCATAAAAAATCTGGTATATAATCACGTATCAAAAACAAAAGAATCACCATAGGAACTGAAACAAATGTAAATGGATAGAATTGAATGCACAGCACCTCAACTCTATTGGAGTAGCAATAAAGTTTGCAAGCATCACAGTTGGAGCATGACAAAATGATCCAAGCAATGCAATGGCCATCCCGCAAAGGAATACAGTAACACCTATTTCAATTAATCATAGCACTATTTGGTAAGATTAAATCAGCTTATACTTAAAAAAGTTATTTTCAGAAAAAAAAAATTACTATGCAGCTGCTTCTCTGTCATGAAATTGCAATTGCGTAATACAAAGTTGCATTTTCGCTGAGTTGCATTTCTACAACTTCTGGCGAGTGTTATTTTGGGAAGCATAACTGATTATGATAGATAGCTACTGCAATTCCGTAAGACTAATTAATTAGAAATTGAGAAACCAAAACCCACCCCAACTTACATTATGCATACAGCATCTCTACAGTTGATTCTATTCTATGAATAGCATATTTTCTGTCATTACCCTTCACTGTGATGCTACTGACTTCAAAAGGTACTCATGTTTTGGAAGTTATCTAGCTTTTTCTTCATAATTGATTTACATTTATCAAATTCTAACATTTCAAAATAAGTGGGAAGATCAACAGAATTTCAGGAAGTAACTCAGTGCGAAACCTTGACTGACAATATGGATCTAGATTACAAGTGTAAAATTCTAATTCACATATTTCAATGTGATAACGATTGTTCAACGGCCATGAATAAGAAAAGGTATTCTCTGATTTATTGGAATAACAATAGATACAACATTAACTGATGATCACATTCAGATGAATTCTCCCATATATTTCACACAGATTAAATTTTAAAGAATCTGGAATCACATAATAACAGCGTACCACATATAGGAAATATTCCGATTGTAATACCAAGAGCAGCAGAGAAAGCCAACTGATTCGGCTCAGCACCTCTGAACAAAAATGGAGAAAATTAACTAACTAAGAAAAGTAATTGCAGTTGACTCTGGCAGCCTTAATGTCTGAAGCACAAGAAGTATAGTAATATACAAATAAGGATTCCAAATGAAAAATTAATAGCTTCTTTTCCATATGGGTGCCCAAAAAGATAGATAAAAGGAATAAAGTTACAAAAACTTAACAGTAACACATTCGTATTCTTTCTGTTCAATGAGTAACGAACCCGTCCTAACATAATCAAACACCAAAAAATAGGCACGTTGAAATTGAAGTTATACTTCAGATTCAGAGTCCAGAAAATGAAGGACGAATCACACAAATGAATAAGCATGTTAACAAGCAGTTATGCTTTAAATATCGCTAGGCATTTGAAAACAGATCTCAGAATTACATATGCAAATTATAGACGGAGAGCGAGTAATTGAAGCAAACTGATATGAACATTCCAGATTGCTGATAAGAATAATAGATCATAGCTGAAAAGTGAGAACTTAAAACGACAACTAGGTAAGAAGAATTACCTGCGAAGAATCAGAAGAAGAGGATCAACTATCTTCTTCTGGAACCAATTGGTTAACCTCATATCTGCAATCAGCATCCTGATCCAAATCAAAGCGTTGCCGACTAAATTTTTCGATTTGATCGAATTGAGATTAAATTTTCAGAAATAAAAACAAGGGTTTCTCTCTTAAAAAAAAACCCGACTCCAAAAGTTTTAATAATTCTTAATCCCACAACAATTAATGATACATAAATTTGTCTCATCCGACAAACAACAAACATGAACTCAGTAATTATTAATTATTTATTAATTCCATGAATCAAAAAACAGATCCTTTTCTTGGATTCATGAGTTCCCAAATTTTGTTTTCTTGAAGTTGAAGTCTCAACCATATATTAAAATCCCGAATTGAGAAGATAATGACGTAGTGTCAGAGGCTAGGATATCCAGCTTGGAAGTTAATAGAATGGGAAATACTTGGACTCAAACTCCTGAGACGGTGAGTGTTGGAATTAAAATTTTATTAATAAAATAAAAATTTGTCAGATTTTCTTGGTAATAAATTTTAAAATTTTAACGTACACGAATTTGCTGTGTGACAAAATATTATTTATTTATTTTTATATGTGAGACATTTTGCAGTATAAGGGGAATATGACAGTCCACGTGCACGGCGTGCCAAGTGAGCTGATAGATATCACATAATATTGAGATAATGTGGAAATTTCTATAATTTTGACACCCCATATATTACAACGTACACAATTTTTTGACAATGTAAGATATTTTTTGGAAAAAATACTTTTTATATTTCTAAATTTTTTATTAAATTTTTAATTTCGTCTCTAAAATTTATTGGTTATTAATTTTATTCATAAAATTTTAAATTACAATTAATTTTGTTTCACTATCTAATATCATTTAAATCGTTAACGTAACGTTTGATTTGTATATTTTTACTAATTTAATATTTTATTCATATATTTATTATCAAATGTATTTTAAAAATTTATAAATACTGTTAAATATGTCTTCAACCTCTTTAAACAATACATAATTTTTTAATAACTTTATCTATCAATATCACATTTTTTCTATCAATTTGTACAACTATTAGCATATATTAAAATTAGTTCTCTAACGAATTTTTTTTCATAGCGAACTTCAAAAATAAATAAGCTTATATAAACCTATCTACAACATATGAGTTTATGCTACAAGCCAATATTTTACAATAACCTATGCATCCATAATTTCATATATAGGAGATCATAAGCCAGACAAACAAAATTTTATCATTATCAACCCATCATAAAATTTTTACTTTTACATTAAAAAATTCATTTTACAAGAAGTTATTTATGAATAAAATAACTCATCAATATTGTCATATAATAACAAAGTAATGTCATGGTTTAAAAAGAAAAGAATATAACATTTTATATATCTTTTATATTTTTGTTTTGCTCTTTTAATGACATAATAAAATTTAACAACTTCAATGACAGACTTTAAAATGACAAACTTCAACAACGATTTTTATTGTCGATGGATTCAATGCAGTGTTACTTCAATAAAATCAATGAATTTATTTTAATAGAAACTGTTTAATAACATATAAATAGAAATATTATTGTTTTCTACTTATATGACATTGTTTCATAATTTATGTGACTTTGTGAATTCTAGAATGTATATAGTTAGTAAAAATATACACGTCAAAACGTCACATCAAGTATTAGAAAATTGTTAATATTTTAAAAAAATTAAAGACATATTTGACCGTATTTATAAATTTGAGGACACATTTAACAAAAAATATGTAAGTAGAGTATTGAGTTAATAAAACTATACACATCAAACTCCCACGTCAACTATTTTTGCTAATGATTTAGACATAGTTAGATCGTAAAATAAAATTGATTATAATTGGAAACCTTAAAAACATGAAAAAATTGACAACAAATAAATTTTAAGAGATGAAATTAAAGATTGATGTAAAATTCAAAAACATAAATATAACTAATAAAACAAGCTCAACCTATGAGTACCAAAATGGTGGGTTGGGTTGGCAAATAACCAACCCACCAAAAAAAAGGATCAAATTGACCTAGTCTATTTAACTAGAGAGTTAAACGAATTTGAATCAAGTTACTTTTTTTATACATTTATTTTTTATTTTTTTAAAAAAAATTAAATTTAAAATTTGTTTGTTATAATTAAAAGTTATTTTATAAAGATTATATAATATTATTATAATATTATATATTAATTTATTATAATTAAATTTTTTGTTATTTTAAGTTTATAAATTCTAAAAGAATTATATTTAAACCAAAATATTGAATTTGAAATTATATTTTTTTTAAATAACTAACATAATATCATATATACATCAAATAATTCAAGAATAAATAATTAATTATACATATCTATCAATTCAATCCACTAATTAAAAGATGTTAAAAAAATATTTTAAAAAAAGTTAGATACCTATTAACTATAATAAAAAATATAAAATAATTTTTTTTAAAAAAAAAGTGAATTGACCCATTAACCTTTCAACTTATCATAAAAGTAAGTCGTATTATCTTATCATTAATTTATTAAAAAATAGGTCAATTCAACCTAACTCACTTTTTGCGACTCGCAACAGGTCAACATGTACAAATTGAGTTGACTTGTTTTATCATTTTTATATAAAAGGTATTTTTATCTATTTTTTGTCTTATATTATTTGGTTTTGCAATACGGACATTCAACATAGAATTAGCATAAGGTAATATGTACTCAAAGCTTATTTTTAGATTAAACTTATATATACATTTTTTAATATTTTATTGTTAAATTTTTTTAATTAAAATTCAAAATAAAAAAAATTATATTTTAAAAAAAATAATCATAGAGAATGAACTATATAAATCATACATTTGTCAATTTTTATTAAAAAAATTTAATAATAAAGATATAAAAAATTATATTTAATTTTTTTAAAAATTTTTGGTAAATTATACAATCTCATATTCAAATTTTATATATAAAAAATTTTTCATTTAGAAAGTTCTATCAATATAAAATAATTTTCGTTAAAAAAGTTTTATTTCTATTATAAAACTTTTGACAAAAATGTCTCAGAATATTTATAAAAACAAAAAAATACATAATATTATATAAATTTCTCATATAATTTATTTTTTTAACAGTTAATAAAATTAATATTTTACATGATATATGTTAATTCTAAAACAATAAAATTACATAATTATTTTATTATTATATTAAAAAAGCTCATGTTAAATTTTAATATACATTCAATTGAATCTATTGTCACATTAAAAATAAGCTAATAGTTTTATTCTACACAAGAAGTTTGTTCTATTAACAAAAAAAATTTTAAAAAATAAGGGTAAATTTTTTAAATTCAAGAAATATTAAGGGTAAGAGTAGTATAGATATAGTGTTTTTTTTAATAAACTAAAAATGTGAAGTAACGTAAACACGATAAGGATGGAAACTAATAAGTTTTAACTATCATTTCTTTTTAATTAACTTTTGTCAGTAACAAATTAATTCGAAATTACCATTATACTATAAAAAAGGCAATATTTAAATAAGAAATAAAGAGGTTTTAACGTTGTAGTAAATTTCTTAGAGAACGATGAATGTGACAAAGCTTTTGTCAAAGAAGTTTTTTGTTCTTAGTAGATGGTAGAATTTAAAACGTTGTCTTCAGCAATTTCTTAATCTAAAGCTGAATAATGGGAGAAAATGAGAGGGAGCGATTAAGCAGGGATAACGATGATTAATGAATAACAAGTGTGTGAAATAAGATATGATTAAATGAGAGAAATTTGAATTTAGTTTTATTTGTGACTTGTGATAGAACAAGAGGATCAATCTATATAGTTCAAATGTCACAAGTTTTATCTTTAAATTTTTGTATATAAAATTATTTATATTTAGTCTTCAATAATATTTTAAATAAAATTATTATGATTGCACAGGATACAAGGCATCATGATTTCTCACAAAGAAAAAAAATCTTTAAGTATATCATATTTATAAATTAGTCAATAAAATTTAATTATTTAAAAAAATATTAATATTATTGATAAATAAATAAATAAAATGATATTTTTTAAGAACTATTAGGTGATAAGTCACAGGGGATAATAAAATGACGGGAGTATTGCCAAAGAACGATACTGAAAGGAACAACAATGACAAGAGTATGGTGTTGAGAGTTGGATTAGGCGTCCATGGCTCAGAAGTTTGGGGCAAATCTCATTAGAAATTTAGAAGTAGTAAAGAGAAGTAGAAGCTAACATAATTGGTCCAATCAAATGGATTGGCCATTTAAACTACTGAATAATTGGGTTGGATTTTGTTTTTGCAGTCTTTATAACCTTAAAAAAAATTTGACCGGATTTGCTATATTTGCAAGTTTTTATGTACAAATTAGTATAAATTGTGGGTTAGCACCTTTTACTAATTTTTTTAAAAAAATTTGCATTATTTATTTTTTTTGTTTTAGTTGTTTGGCTTGATATTTTAATTTGATTTTTATTATATTGTTAATTTATTTTTGTGATGGTATCATGATGTGAGTGATTGAAAGTGTTTGTGGTCGAGGTTTTCAATTTGTTTTGTCTTTTGTTGCGTTATGTTGTGTTTGTTCTTATTTGTATTTGGTTATTTAGTATGATACTTTAAAAATAAAGTTTTGTTATTCAGTATCTTTATAATATTAATTAAAGTTTTATTTAGTTTTAAGCATTAATAATTTTTGTTGTTGATTTTTTACAAATTTTAAATCATTAAAATGTTCTAGCAACTAATGAAAAAAAATTTTAATCAATTTTTTTAAGATATTAGTTAGCAAAATTCGTATTAGGTTTTGAAAATGATGATTAATGATTGAGGCTTTAAAGTTAATCTTTTGTCCTCTGCTATAATTGAAACCCAAAGGTCAATTCATCCTGTGAAGTTTGATTTGCGTATCTCACCTTTAAATCAGATAGAACTTTGTTCCTATAAATTGGATTAAAGTTATCTATAACAAAGCAATAAAAAGAAATTTGGGTTGGCAGGTTCTGGTGATCTCATCCAAAACTCTAACGGCTCTTGGATTGTGGGTTTCAACAAAATCCATGGATGGTGTTCGTCCTTTACAGTAGAAGTGTGGAGTGCCCCTGAAGGCCTTAATCTTTCCTGGGAATTAGAATTCTGCAAAATTATCCTCGAATTGAACTCACTGTCTTTAGTCACGAAACTCTTGAACGTTGACAGCAATGCCAAATCGCACAATTAACTCTTGAACGCCCTCCACAAAGGCATCGGTCGCCTTTGGCAACTCCACATCTCCTGTTGTCACGGCGAGGCAAAACGTTGCAAAAACAAGTTGACAAATCATGGCCTCACTCTCAGTTTGGGTCTTCGCCATTGAAATCACCCTCTCCATCCCTTAACCAAAATCTACTCTCTAGTGCTCTAAGAATTTTGACAAATCTTGGTAGTCCTTAATTTAAACCCTATTAAACCCTCTTTTGTACTTAAAAAAAAGTTAACTCTTTTGATCATGAATATTATTTTTAAAAGAATTAACTTATTTAATTATTTTTATTACTGTATTAATAAAAAAGCATAGTCTTTTTTATTATATTTTAATATTAAATTTATTATTTTTATTATATTAAAAATATGAATAAAAGTTAATTTTATTAATGATAATAAATTAAAATAAATATTTATAATACATATCAAATATAAAAAAGTTGAAATGTAATTTTTAAAATAAATAAATTTATATAAAATTTTTAATATCTTTATTATTATATTTTTTAATTAAAATTAAGCATATAAAATTTTTTTCTTTTTTTTCTTAAATAAAGCTCAATAATGTTTTTACAATTAAGAAAAGAAAAAAAAAAAAAGTGCCCATAACACGTGGACATTGTGAACGAAACCCTAATTTGGAACCTTGACCTTGAGTGATGAGTTCCCTAATCGATGATCTGTATATATAGCTGCCGATAACCTTGACCTTTAGTGAAGCGACGAAGGAGGTAGCTAGCGTAAGCTTCCTCCAATATTATGATAAAGGTATTTTCTTCTTTGATCTCAGAAATCATTTCAATATTGATGCACCAAGTAGCCCCTTGCATCTTCAAGCCTATTTGCAAGGAAATTACGAGAAAAGGTTGTCATTCAAGGTGCAAAATTTAGTCTTGGCATACCCATTTTCATAATGCTTTTGAGCGACGAAAACCAGGATTTTTCCTCGCCCGAGTTTGTGTTATGCCAGAAAATCTTAATCGCTTGTTGATGTAATTGTTTTTTAATTTTGTTATTGTGATATGTAGTGCAGTAGTACCCTTCAATGAGCAAAGCAAAATGATGAAATCATTTTAATCTGAAAATGATGTGGAGCATTTGTCTGAAATAGGTCTTCGAAGTTCTGATTGCTTTGCGTTGTTGTTTTATTGTGAATTTGTAGTTAAGTGGTTATATGAGTCCTGATATAGGTGATGTGAAGCAATTATATTCTATATCTGTGTTGGAGTAACACCCTTCAATGAGCAAAGCAAAATGATGAAGTCATTTTACTCTGAATTTGATGTGGAGCATTTGTCTCTTACAAGCCTTCAAAGTTCTCTGATTGCTTTGCTGTATACTGTGAATTTGATGTTCACTAGTTCAATAAGTCCTCATACTCTATCTGCTCCCATTTTCTGCATTGGTGTGATGATGATGCCTGAAATTTTTTTTTTGGTAAGCCTTTTTGGTAGGTGGATTGCTTTTGAATTTTGATTCTTTTTTATGCTTGTAAAACTGTAACACCCTTCAATGAGCAAAGCAAAATGATGTTGTCATTTTAATCTGAAGTGGATGTGGAGCATTTCTCTTATATAGGTCTTCGGAGTTCTCTGATTGCTTTGCTGTGTATTTTGAATTTGTTGTTAAGTGGTTCAATAAGCCTTGATACTTTGTTCCTATTTTTTTCACTTGTGTGATGATAATGCTTAAAATCTTATTTATTGTATGAGCAACTTTTAGCAGAGAGTTTTGATGAGTGCGAGCAATTTCTTGGGTTTATAAGTCCAGGCAGAGTTTTAAATAACAATAGGTGTTTTTCACACTACCCTTAGAACTTGAGTGATAAGATGGGAAAAGGAAGAGGGTTGAGTAAGGGCAGAATTTAATTTACTTCATCACGTTTTGTTTGGATTTTTCTGATGAAAATTGAAGGGAAATAGGAGTAACTGGTAATGTATGTACCTGTCCAATTTGAAGTTGATAAAGTACGGTTGGGTGTAGTTCTCTGTACCTTTCTATCTTTCCTAACTCTTCTCTCAAACAGGTCATCCATCTCAAGGAAGCAAAATTTCATTCTTGTTTAATTTTATTAAAAGTTTTATTTTCTTGTGATTATCAAATACTTATGGCTAAGGTAGATATTATTGAAGGGCATGCTCCTTCCTGCCCTGTTAAATGGATAATAGATAGATGTAAGAGATAGAGGCCAGTGGTGGTTGAACTTGTTATATGTAGATCATGTGAGGACTATTTTGAATGCATTCTGTACTTAGATCTCTCATATTTCTGCTAAAGGAAAAGTGAACTAAAGTACTACCCACCAGCACCAAAATTCTTAATCTGATGTACATTGATCTGTCAGATTATACGAGCATGGTGCAACAAAAATATCTTTCTTCCCTGGTTTTATTTGTCTTCATGAAATGACCAATGAAGTTGAAACTGGGGGAGGACATGTAAAACTATAGTTCAGCTTCTTATTTGTATTGTTCAGGATGCTAGTAGTTATTCTGGTTCTTAAAATTCATCTATCATCAAAATATCAGGTGTCAGCTTTACTATAAAAACTTTTTAGGTTAATTTCATTCTTAAAGATGCATTGTTCAAGTAATTTTGTTAATTTTTTTCTCTTCTGACATGTGACATCTTTTTCTTGCTATGTGTCGTGACCTTTCCATCTTGATATTAAAAAAACTAGAGGTTTCTCCTCCCTTCCTTACTCATGGAATTCTCTGGAATTCCCTAGAATTCTCTTGACCCTTATGGGATAGTCTAAAATAGTATGGAGAAGTATAGAGATTCTTTGTATATTCTAGAGTTATATAAATATACCTTGTATATTATAGAATAGAGATATTTCTATGAAACATTCTAGAGAACCACTTCTAACTATTAGATCAATATGATCACCACCGTTCATTAAGGAAGTGGAATAGTATGAATAGGGGTAGAGAATCTCATTTGTAATCAATCAAGTTTTCAAGCATTTAAGAGTCTAAACTTTCTCTAAAGAGTTTTCTTGTCTACACACTTTACTTTTTAGATAACCACTTAGCACACACAACACTAGATTATGAGT
Source organism: Senna siamea (assembly GCA_031216115.1). Lineage (NCBI taxonomy): Eukaryota > Viridiplantae > Streptophyta > Magnoliopsida > Fabales > Fabaceae > Senna > Senna siamea. The sequence goes on from CM062356.1 coordinate 1,493,195, forward strand.
GAGGTTGACTTAGTTATTGCGATGGACAGAAAGGAGGTAAGACTGCATGTGAACTTGTTGAGGGAACAACTCCGCGATAGTTGGTATCAGAGCTTGGTTCGGGTTTGTGTTGTGTGCACTTGTGAGCATGGCTGGAGACGCTGATGCTACCGCATCAGTTACGACAAGGAGTGGGGTCAACTATCACGGAGTCGTTCTCTCAACAAGCTCACGTGCGGCCTTAGCTCTTTTTTACCCCTCGCAACAATTAAGTCAGCCTCACTCATGATTTAGCATTGTGTATGCTAAGTGGTTGTTTAGGAAGGAAAGTGTGTAGGCAAGAGAATTCTTTAGAGAGAATTTTAAACTTTTGAATGCTTGAAAATTTGGTTGGTTACAAATAAGATTTTTTACACCTATTTATATTATTTCACCTTTTTAATGGACTGTGACAATCATCTTGATCTAACGAGTAAGGGTCCATAAAAATATCTTTGTTTTAGAATATACAAGGTATATCTATATAATTTTAGAATATATAAAGAATCTCTATACTTTTCCATATTATTCTAGACTACTCTACAAGGGTTTAGAGAATTCCAAAGAGTTTCTTGAGGGAGGACGAGGGGAGAAACCTCTAGTTTCTTTATATCAAGATGGAAAGGTTATGACATTCTCTCCCACCTAATTTGTCAACGTTCTCGTTGCCTTGTGTACCTCAAGTTTGTCTTGGAATTGCCACAAGTCTTTGGATTCCCACGTTGCTTCTGACTTAGGTAGTCCCTTCTATTTGATTAAGTAATAAGTTTGGCGAGGAACACCCCATTTATGTATCACTTTTTTTGCAAGCACTTCTTATATCTCCTTGTCATAAAACTTGGTCACTACAGATGGTACTCAGTTTGACAACCCTCGGCTTAGATCTTCCTTGTCTCTATGATAGGGCTTGAGCATACTTACATGGAAGGTCGAAAGACTTTTTAAAGGGCTAAGTAGGTCAAGTCTATATGACACCTTACCTACTCTGACAATGATCAAGAACAATCCTTTATATCTTCGGACCAAGCTCTTGTGTAAGTTTCATAAGCCTTGAATTGTTGAAATAGAAGTTTAACAAAAACTAAGTCTCTAACGGTGTACTCTTTTGGTCGTCTCTTCCCGTCTGCGAACTCTACTTTCCTACCAAGTGCAACGGCTACTACGTTGGCCTTGCCTAGCTTGTACTCCAACATATAGTCGAATTCACTTAGTAGGAAGGCGGAGTTCACAAATGAGAAAAAATGGCCAAAGGAGTACGTCGTTGGAGACTTAATCTTTGTGAAGCTTCTAACTCAATAGTTTAAGGCGTTATGAAGTTTACACAAGGGATTGGTCTGACGATATGAAGGACTATTCCTGGTCATTGTTAGAGTAAGTAAAATGTCATATAGACTTGAACTACTTAGCTCTTTAAAAATTCATTCGGTCTTCCACGTAAGTATGCTCAAGCCATATCATGGAGATGATGAAGATCCAAGCCGAGGGTTGTCAAACTGAACGCCACCAATGATGACCAAGTCTTATGACAAAGAGATAAAAGAAGTGTTCACAAAAAAAGTGATACGTATACGAGGCATTCTTTGTCAAGTTCATTACTTAATCAAATGGAAGGGATTACTTTAGTCAAAAGCAATGTGAGAATCCGAGGAGGATTTGGAGACAAATTTAAGGCACACAGGGCAACGATAATGTTTTCAAATTAGGTGGGAGAAAATGTCACGATTTTTTTATCTTGATATAAAAAAATTAGAGGTTTCTCCCCCCTTCCTTACTCATGGAATTTTCTAAACTCTTGTGGAGTAGTTTAGAATAGTATAGAGATTCTTTGTATATTTTAGAATTATATAGATATACCTTGTATATTCTAAAATTATATAGATATTTCTGTTAGGGTAATGGAGATTTCTTTGATGAATCTAGCTGATGGTAGTGGCGTTGATTTTGTGGGGAATTAGTTTGCTTTTTGTTTCCTTTTCTTACCAAAAAACCTGGATGCAGTAGGTTCATCACTTGGATATTAGCCCAGTAGAATTCTTTTAATATTATTTTATTTTTTATTCTTTAAAACTGAATTATAAAATTAATTATAAGAATTTATGTTATTACTATTTTCATGTATTTATATACAGATTATTAAGAAAAAAAATTTATTTTTGAGTTTTCTTTGTTCTAAAAAATTAAAATTCAGATTTTTTTTAATTTTTTGTTTTTAAAATTTAATTTTTTGTTCTGTTAAAAATAGTCAAACTAATTTTTTAATTTTTAAAAATAAAAAATAATTTTTAAAAATTGTATCTAAATAGGCCCTACACTTATAATAAATTTTAGAAATTTTTTTAAACTTGATCAAAGAATAACCGAAATTACCAACTACAAAGCGAAAGGAAGTTTTCAGTGTGTAGTATTTTTTTTAACGAGAAATTTGTATCATTAGAAATGATTAGTCCTTCAACGTGACAGTCTCAGTTTTGGGACTGTATGAGTTATTTTTTTTTTGTTTGAAGAAAAACATTAATCATGAGTTCTTTCTTCAAATGAAACTTGTTGCATCCAACTAAATGTTTCATCAAGTATATAAATGAAAATCTAGAATTCCCTATGTCTAAACAAACCTAAACTGAGTAGATTTAATTTGAAATTATGAGCTATTTGGGAGAAATTCGTCTGAACTCTTTGGAAAAATTGTACAATAGAAAAAATTTGGATAACCATTATGAATTACTTGAGAAAAGACTAATTTGTAATAAATTAGAGGGTGTTTATGAACAAGTAGTTCTCAGAATAGACACTTGTAAATTAGGAAATTAAATTGTTAGTATACTCAAAATATATTTCTAATGTAACATTTAAAAAGAGTTTTGCTTTGTTTCTGTCTAATTAATGAATGAATATTCTTAAAGTTACCATGGAATAAAAGAAAAGGCTGTTTTATCTTATTTTTGTCCAGTCAGTTTCCTGAAAAATTAATTAAAAAAGTATTATAGACTAGGGATGAAAATAATGCCAGGGATCTTCTTTCCTATTATTGGCACTTTCAGAATTTAACAGAATTAAAGAAATGTATATGGGCCACTTCGAGAGTACTTACATAGATTACTTTAATTTGAATTCCAGTTATAGATAAAATGTAATCAAATGATAACTATCATTGGCATACTCTGATTTGACATTAGGAAAAAAAAAAAGATAAATATAAAATGAGTAACACTCAATTCTTCATTTAAATGAATGGGACGTACCACCAAACTTAAGTGAATATATCTATCGATTTTACGTTGTTATCACGTTCTTCATATAATATCTTTATATTATATATATATGTATAATATTTTACATAAAAATATGTTAAATCTAAAAAAAAATTCTAGATTAAATTTTTATAATAGAATTTACTATGAAGATTCAATTTACATTTTTCATTGTGTATAAATTACACAAGAATTGTCCAAATTTTAAATTAGAAGAGTCATGTTGTCACGAAATCATCATGAATAACTTTATGATATGGTTGAAAGTAAATTGACGATCCAAAGTAATAAAGTATAGCCATGCTCTTTAAAGATTATGGAATCACAAAACCGAAAAGGAAGATATATAAACTTGTGGGCATCAGTGAGGTACTCTTAGGTCATGGAATCATCAACACGTTAAAAAGAAAAAGCCACTTGGAATGTTGACGTGTTCACCAAGATAAATTAAAAAGAAAAAAAAGTCTACTTTTAAGCACGCTAAATTAATCACTCAAGAAACGTGAGAAGATGTTAATTAATGAATGCTGCTAGATTCGTTGAATTGAAAAGCAGATTTGGTTTTATCTAAAGGGTAAAGCCATTTGTTTCAAAGTTGTTTTATTTTATTTTTTTAATTATTTTATAAAATTAATTTTAAAAAATTTATATTAGTATTATTTTTTAATACAAATATTTATTTTTAATATTTTCTTTGTTTTAAAAAATTAAAAATTAAAATATCTTTTAATTATTTTTTATTTTTAAAGTATACATTTTATTTTTTACAGAAAATAATTATTCAAATTCTTTTATTTTTATGTTTTTTTAAAATAATTTTTAAAAATTACATTCAAATGTATCATAGTTTTTTTTTAAATTTCTACTATAAGTAATTTTATTCTATTAAAGTATAATTAATTAAACATTAAACATAAATACTTTTGTTAATAAAAATTTAAATTTAAATTTAAATTTACCCTATTATAAAAAATCATATTTTTTTATTAGAACTAACTTTTGTTTTTTAACACCAAATCTTTATCTACCTTACACCAACAAAATCTAACAATTTATTTTCTTCATTAAATCTAGCTTCTTTCTGTGAAATATCAATAACACAGACCCCACTTGCATAATGCATAATGACGAAAGTGTATGTACTATATATAGTGAAAAGGAAGAAAAATAAGAACACAATGACGACCAAGAACTCACTGAAATTTGCTTTTCTTCTTGTCTTCTTCATTGTCATAGCAGGTTAGTCTCTCTCTCTCTCTCTCTATATATATATATATATAATTTTATCTATTATAATTAGAATAAATTATCATCGAGGTTCTTAATTAAAAGATGTAATTCATTATGGAGAAACAGAGATAGAATTTATGATCTTTGTCATCGTGTTTGGCTCAATTTTAAAGACTGAAAAATTAGCTTCGTGTGAACTATATAATTTCATTGATTATGTTTCATTTTTATTTTCCGATTTTAAATCTGACTAATTATAATTTCATCCTCCAAATTGTGTAACATTTCCTCCAATTATTTTTCTCATTTTGAATGAATAATGAGAAATTAGACTCACAACTTTGACATATGAAGAGATGAAAGAAAGTAATTAAGAAAAACAATTATCAAGGAACAAAATTAAGGCTACATTTGAAGAACCAAATTGGTAATTAGGTTAGTCATCATAAACTATATTATTTTACAACTTTGGATCCTCTGCCCTAAGTTTTCCGGAGTTGCTCTGCCATGCTTTTTTAGCGGCGGTTTTTTTCGTTGCTAAAGTACGTTTCAATATTCTTGCAACGGATAATATTGCTGCTATAACTTTTGTTTTAATAATTAATTTAATAAAAGTTACAGCCGCAAAAATGTTTGTTGCAAGAAGATTTAGCAACGAAAAAACCCACCGCTAAAAAGTATGGCAGCGACGCTCTAGAAAAAGTAAGGCAGAGGATCCGGACGCTTATTTAACATGTTCCATCAATTTAATTATTTTGATTGTCTATTGGATTCTAACAAACTTTTAATTGAAGTCCCTCAATAGTATTTTGTCGTGAATTAAATTGATGATTACCAAATATTCATGACAAGATGTATGTTTCAAGAAATAACAAATTGATGAATATTTACTATTATGATTAATATATTGATTATTAATTTTATAAACTTAAATTCATATAAAATGATACATAGACTTATTATATATTAAAATTTTAATAATATATTTATTATTATGGTTAATATATAGACTTGTTATGTGTTAAAATAATATTCATTTTAATTTTATTTACTTAATTGTTAATATATATCAAATTTATATAAGATTTAACGCACTTTCGAACTTGTGATAATATTTTTCTAATATATTTGTTGGTGAGTTGATTAATTATAAATTAAATATATTCAGGAAGAGGAGCAAGAGTTGAAGGAAGGGGTCCTTTTGAATGTCCTAAAATGATAGACTGCAACAAGGTGTGTCAAGGATTCCCCAACTGCTGCGTTAATGGCCAATGCATATGTCAGCCTTGCTCTCATCAATTTCGTCGTCATCATCCAAACACTGCTCATCAATCCAGAATTTTTAATTATAATTAATTAATAGGATTAAATATTAAACATTTTTTAAGTACAAATATTGTAAAATTTTATTTATGTATTAATCAATAATATTTAATTAATTTTTTATTTTATATTGATGAACTTATTTACTAATAATGAGAGTTGTTTGAATATAATTAATTAATATTTTAAAAATTATTGGTATTAGGTTTTTGTCTTTTTTTATAATTTTAACTTTTTTTTTAATGTATAAAATATACCTTAGTTATCGTGTGAAAAATGGAGAGCAGCTGAGGGGGGGATTTCATCCGCTGCCGTAGAAAATATTTTGAACATCATTGACAAATTTTCACTGTTAAATCACTTTGGCAAACAAAAAAAATCACTGTTAAATTACGAATAGTTATTGGTAAACAACAACGCAAAGAAAACCGTTGCAGAATAATAATTAACAGCCTTAAAATACGCAACGGCCAAAGTCTTAGCACATGGTAAATCTTCCTTGTGCTTGCTTATAATCAAAGCTTTTCGTTGCATTCCCTTCGCAATAGTGGACGCATTAAAATTGATCAAACTCATTCTGCTATTGTGGTACATCTCACAGAACAGTTTCGGATCCTTCTGGAACACCGTTTCTGCCGCCGTTACTCCCACAAACGCCGTCCATGAACGACGCTTCCTTTATGATGCCGTTCCACGACTTGCACACGCACGTGCTTATCGCCATGTCTTCGATAGCCAAACGGGACAGTATTTCCGTTAACAGATTCTCCCCAAGAATGTCGTTTATGGATTCTATTTCTGCATTCTCTAAATTTCCCTGCATCATTTTCAACAATATTGTTCTTTCAAAATAGAGTCGTATTGATTGTTTTGCAGTGGTGTTTGAATTAAGGAGTATGAAGAGAAAGTCTGTGAATTTATTTAATCGTAATAAATTAATAATACGTCAATATATATATATATATATATAGAGAGAGAGAGAGAGAGGGAGAGAGAGAGGGAGGGAGAGAATCTAGCCAACATGGTCTGTTCTAGGCTTCTAGCTAGCTGTTTTAACAACTCAGCTTATCATCTTTGGCCAGCATGAGGTGTCCCTCATATGTTATGAGCAATTTGCCTAATTAAGCTCAGATATATTTATTGATAACTATTAATGGAATTTTTAGAAATGAAATATCATAAAATATGTTGGCATCATATCAAAATATTTATATTTATAGATATTCATAAAATTTATTTATCAAATTTAGATATGAGAAGGATGATATTTTATTCAAATTTATTTTGTATAAATTATTTAAATATTATTTTTATATTATAAATATATAATTTATTTTATTAAAAAAATATAAATTATATTATTTATTTTATTTTTATCAATAAAATAGTTGAAGTGCTTAATTTTAATATAAAACTATAAATTATTATATTTAATAATTTTATAAAAATAAAATTTTTAAGATTTTATATTAATTATATATTTAAATTTTACATAATATCATTGATGTAACTTATATGTATTTTTAATAAATTTATATATAAAAAAATTATTATTTTAAAAAATATATTCACTTTATTTTTTTTAAGATACATAAGTTTAAGTTTAAGTATTCAAAAATTTTATAAATACAAAAATAAAAATTAATTTTATTATCCACTCAAATTTAAATTTGAATACTAGCACTATAATAACCTAATCATGGTCTACCACGGTCCATGTTGCCGACTCTATGTAAGAAGACTTTTTTTTTTTTGTATTAATAGAGTTTTAAAATTATTCCAATAATTTAGTTACATGTTTGTGAAATTTGGATTATAATTATATCTCAAAGACAAAATAGTTCATCTCAAAATGAAAAATGGTTCATCTTAGTATAGACACAATTTATATAAAATTTGTTATTCAAGATTTCAAGTCAATCTTATACATGAAAATGGAAAGTAATTATTAAATTAAAATAATGTAAGTCCCATCTCGAACGGAAAAATGCGGATTGCGGAACACCATATGAGCAAACGGAGGCTTACATCGAATCATAAACCATGCCAAATGCCATGTCGGTTTTCCCTCTCAATTGTTTCCCTCCATAATTGTCACTACCTCCTAACAGCAATGAGCAAACACTCTTGCTCTCTTCTTTGAAACTCCCAGTCTCTCGTTCTCTCAGAAGCGATCTCCAGGTAGATTCTACTGAGAAAACTCGCTTTACGATTTTCAATTTTTTCCATTCATCGCAAGAATTCCTGACTCGATTTTCTCTGAAACTACAGGCATCCTGATCCCGAAGATGGATGAGTACTTGCAGTATATGAAGGCCTTGCGCTCTCAAATGAACGGTGCCAATTCATAGCATGCTCGTTGTCTGATTTGTTTTTATGATATGAAAGTGAAATCATTAATTATATACAGATGTCGAGGATCAAGCGGCGAAAATTACTGCAGAGGAGCAAATGCAGTTGACGAACGTGCGCACTTTGGAAAAAGACATTGATTCAGGTCTCTTCTTCGTACTTGCGTTTTTCTATGTATTTTGGTGTAAATTTACTAATGAAAAATGTGAACTAAAATGCTTTGGTTTTGCTCAAGTTTATGCCTCTATCAGTATAATCTTTTCGTTAAATTTCCTTTCCTAGTCTTATGAGTATTTAGACTTTTTAGTTTCTAATATCTTCAAACGAACAAAGATCACTTAATGAGACATATTAAAACTTAAATAAGATCCACTCCACACTCAATCAAACACAGACCTTGAACAGCACCAGTGAAAAACTGAAAGCTGATACAATATTGATAATATTACTAAAATGCTTGAGGTTGACCATATAAAATTAAACTATAGTAGCTCATATTAGTATTTAATTATTCTGATATAGTGAAGTCAATTTGAGATTTACAATCAGTCCGCCAGTATGAAAACTCATGCAAAATAATGTGATGTTTGGACATTTAAGCTCATGCTATCTTGATGTTCTTGTTGTCTAACTTAGTAGGACTTAGGCTCTGACGATAGAATGTTACGAACGTGTTTCAAGAATGAATACTGCTACCTGCCAGACATTTATATTGCATTGTCTATTCTGGTCATAAATCTTTCTTCTTTCTGATTCGTCTTCTGTCTAAAGGCACTGGTTATTGCTCAGGCTTTACCTTGTGGGTATCTGAAAGAGTCATCTAATTTTGTTCACACCACAGTAGCCCTTTCTTTTTAATTATAGTTTTGAATTCTCCTCTTTTATCAAAATTTTGATGGTGGATCTCACTCTAAAATTTCTGAGCATCTTATAACACGTGTAGCAAAATCTGTGATGAGGCAACTTAGAGAAGATACTGAAAAGATGCAGAAGGCAAAGGGTGAGATATGCTCAAAGATTGTGGAAAAACAGAGAAAGAATTCCTCTTTGGAGTCTGATTTGTCCACGCTTACCCAGGTAAATTCTTAATTGGGTGTATTTATGTGTCTGCGTACACTCTATTCCTATCAGGCTATTAATTATGAAACCTATTCCAAAACAGAACTAGGAAGGGAACAAATGATTGATTAATGTTTAAAAGAAGATGTTATGATTGGTGGCTCCTTAAGTGTATGCCCAAGGTTCAAACTCTTCTTTCCCCACCAGTCTAAGAAAAAACAATATCACTCTAGCTGTTATGTCTATTTTATATTCATTATTTTGCACTTAAATTCAAGTCTCTGTAGATATAATGGCAGTATACCAGGTCTGCCAGGTACCTTTTGCTTCTGTGATATCTCTTGGTTTGCAAATCTGAGTGTCTGATTGCTTATTCGATATGCTTTTGTTATCCTTGATTACTTGGAATATGATCCATGCCATCTTTATCACTTTCATTTTGAACTATAAAACCTGAGAGCACCATCTTCTGTGGGTTAATTCATGAGTCATTGAAGCAGAAGTTAGGGGTTTGCTGCTAAAGTAGACAACTGGCTTCATCCTTATTTTCAAGGTTTAATTTATTAGTCTTAAAATTAAGGTCTTAGTTGTTGTTCATTTTTATTTTTGCACTTGCCGTATTGGGATATAATTTTTGAGCTGATTTACCATCAAGAAATGTGATAGGATCCAAGTGGTTTGAGGAACCCTTCCTCAAAAGCTAGCTATTGAAGGGGAAGAACCAAACCACTTAAATACCCTACCGAGCATCCCATTCTACTTGTTGTGGGACTTGGGTATCCCATACTACCCTCATCCCTATCATAGCACCGCCCCTGAAGAGCCGACGACCCGGCGGCTGCACTCTGCGACACTTCACTTGGCGTTGCTTCACTCCTCCACGGGTCAGCCCCTCCGCCGGTCCGAACCCTCTGCAGGTAGCCCTCTCCATGCCGTCGACAAACCCGCTCTGATACCAATTGATAGGATCCAAGTGGTTTGGGGAACTCTCCCTCAAAAGCTAGCTATTGAAAGGGAAGAACAAAACCACTTAAATATCCCACCTAACATCCCATTCTACTCGATGTGGAACTTGGGTATCCCATACTACTCTCATTCCTATCAAAATGCAATTTGGTCAGTAGTCATTCAGTGCATCTACCTTTTTACAGCAATTTGCAATGTGACAATGACTTATTCATTCTTTTTAATTGTCTGAGGGCTGTGAAAAATCAATGAATCTCCAAAGTGCTTTAGGATTCCTTCTGATAGGATCTTATTTTGTTTTAATGATGAGATGAACAATCTGTTGTGTCTTACGAGAAATGAAAGAAAAAGGGAGGGAAACAATAAAATAATCTGATATCTTATGCTGTGTTCCTGGTTATGTACATGACTTTCTACCAACAGACTCTTGAACTTATTCAGCAAGAGAGAATTGGGTTATTGGCCAAACTTGCAGAGAAGAGGTAACTGAGGATGCTGCATGAATGATCTTATACATGTGATAGTTATCCCTCTAAAATGTTTACTCTTTCAGAGTTTATTACTGCATGCTTGAAGAGGATATGAGTGCCAGATTACAACAGCAACAGGTTTGATTTTATGATTCCTCTTCAGGTGAGTTTTCATTGGGTTGTTGCAATTGTGGATTGAATTGAAACCTTTAACAGGAATGGATCAGTTCTAACAAGATTTGCCCAGAACTAAAGAAGCATGAGTTGGTATGCCTTTTCTTACCTTTTATGAATTTCTTCAGTTGGATTATCTAGATAGAACACGTTAGTATCACGTGATCCATGTAACTGACCCCACCTAATTAGAAAAAGCTTGGTTTGTTGTTGTTGTATCCTTTGGCTTCCATGAATATAAGAATGCTTGGTATATGGTTCAGCTTTCAGCATAAGCTTGTTCTTCATGGAGTAATTTGTCATTTTTTTATTTAATATTTACTATTTTCTACTAATCACTATCACTTGAATATATGCAGGTTAAGGATAAAATTGATGGGCAGAGAGACATAACTGCAGGCAAGACTCTTAGCTTTTTACAGCAAGTTTTCATACTTTTATTTATTGAAATCTTGGTAAATTGGTGTTTTTATTTTCAAGATATTGGTCATTCATCTAATAAGAAGCATTGTAACTAATATCCCAATTCCTTTTGGATATTTGTTATTATCTTTCCTCATGATTTTCTATGATTCCTATTTTTTCTTTTTCTTTTTTCTTTTCCTTTTTACTTCAATGTGATGAATTTATGACAAGCTATAATATATGTATGCTGGATTTTATAAGGATCATGCAATTTTGGATATTTTTATAACCTTATAATTTAATTTTCTAACATGCTTTCAGAAAATATTGCATTTTTTGTAAAGTTTAATAGATTTTGAAAAGTATTTGAGTTCTGAGTCTCTTTTTCCTTGTTTCTGCTTGTTGAAACAAAATTGGGATGAGAGGGTGACTTCATCCTGTCTGAGCCCAACACTGCCTCGAATGTCTTTTGTTTTCATGTAACTTCTTTTTAAGAAGAAAAGTTAAGTAAAGGGAAAACCATTCCTTTCTGTGGGTTACTAGCATTTTATAATGAGAATTTAATTTTTCAAACTAAATTTGATACCCTAGCTATCTTTCCATAACCATATCTTGCAGGGGAGGCAATTGCTGAAGACAACCTTATCATGGATAATGTGGTAATCCACTTCTTTCATTGATTACCTGATGTATGATGTATGAAGTTCAAATAGGTCATTTACCTTTGTATAACAGGCTAGTGATGCAAGGAAGATATTAAGGACTCAGTTAGACTCCGCTAAAGCAAGGCTTGATGAGATTGTACTTCTGAAATCCAAGCTTCTTACAGAAAACAACATGGTCACTTTTCTGAATCCTTTAAAGCTGTAGAAGATTAATACTAAGTTTTTGGTTGTTTCATATACTTGATTTTTCTCAGAATATCTTTTTGTTCTAATTGCATGCTATGAAACATCTTATTAATTCTATAAATCGAAAAGAAGCGTCTGAAGTTTCATGGAGTCAATTTCTATCTGATATAAAGTTAAGCCAGGCGTTGTCCTCCTTAATTCTTTTTTTCTGTTCCATAGTAACCTTTCTTCCTTCTCTATTTCTTTTCCTTTCTGCTTCTTTTTTTTTTACAGTTCTATGCTATTGTCATTCAAACCATATTTTGTATAATGCATTGAAGAATATGCAAATGACATTCAATTATTACCATGAATGAGGCTGTCACATAGCAATCAAATTTATGTTGTTGAGATGAATTTATATAAAGTCTAAAAGTAATTCTTCTTGTAAAACTGATATAATTGTAAAAATATTTGACAATCAAATTCCATAACAAAAATATTAATATATAACTATTTGAGTATTTAAAAGAAAATTTTAATCATATCAAATGCATGCACGATAAGAATATTGTCATTTTGTATCGCCAAATTAAGTTATATAAAATATTACAATTTTGGAGCAGTTTTTGGAGAGCAACTTAGTAGAATCTTGACTTCATGCTAATATTAGATAACAACACTGAGCAAATTAGGTATTAAAGACTCTTTCAAATGAGACAGCAAATAAATGCTACCTTGCTTGGCCATGAGAACTGCAAATAAATAAGTTACACTTCTCCATGTATTGCTTTGCAACCATGTAGTGCTTGGTAACAAAATCTGTTGAATTTGTGGAAAATTGGTTAGTTATATAAATGCTATTGATACATGGACACATTGACCCACAAACTTCTAATTATAAACATGGATTGGGAGGGTGACAAACAGTGCTGATGCTTCAGTTTAGCCTTTTGTTTTCCCCATATTTGCATTGCATCCTATTTTAAGTTGTGATTGATTGTATTAACATAATCTGTTTTTTCAAATCATGGATAAAGTTGTTCACATCTGAAGTTATGATTTCTGAAGGTGGAGAAAATTGGTTTTCGGAGAAGCTCGAATTTTCAAGCTTTCAAAAAGCTTTTTTTTTTTTTCTGTTTTAAAAAAGTTGTTTTACTTTGTCTTTTTAAGTTATGACTACATTTATGTATGGTTTTCATCGATTTAGAAAAAGGCTTATGATAGAGTACTGAGAGATGTATTGTGTGGAAGACTTTGGAAAAGAAAGAAGTTTGTGTGACTTATATTCAAACAATCAAAGATATGTGTGATAGGGCTAGACTTGTGTGAGAACACAAGATAAAAAGCTTATGATAGAGTATCGAGAGATGTATTGTGAAAGACTTTATAAAATAAAGAAGTTTGTGTGACTTATATTCAAGCAATCAAAGATATGTATGATAGGGTCACGACTTGTGTGAGAAAACAAGATGAAGCACAAGGGATTTTCCTATAACTAGGTTCAACTTTGAGTCCTTGCCCTTTTAACTTGATATTAGATGTATTCACTGGACACATCCAAGGGCGGCGATATAGTGCATGCTTTTTTGCTAATGATATAGTTCTTGTGAGAGATTCAAAAGAAGTAAACAAAAAACTAAAAATGTGGAGACAAGCTTTGGAAACATTTGATTTCTGTATTAGTTGAAGTAAAACGGAGTATATAAAATTTAAATTTAGTGAATGGTATACTGATTTTAGGATGGAGGTGAAACTTAGAGATCATTCCATACAAGTTACAAATTTTAAGTATTTGGAGACCATCATACAAAATATTGGAGAAATAGAAGGGGACATAAATCATAGGGTCCAAGTTAGGTGAATGAAATGGAAAAAAACTTTAGGTATTATCTGTGATAGAAAATTACCACTTAAACTCGAGAAAATTTTATCGCATAGGGACCTATATTATTGTATGGTATTGAATGTTGGACAATAAAAAGTTAATATGAGCAAAAATTTAATGTTGTAGAAATGAGAATGTTGTGTTAGATGAGTGGATATACTAAAAAGGATAGGATTAGAAATGATTACATTAGAGAGAAAGTTGGGGCAATACCTATCATAAAAAAGTTGGTTGAAATGTACCTTAGATGGTTTGGTCAGGAGGCCATTAGAGGTGCTTGTATGAAGAGTAAATCAAATGGAAGATAGCCCAATGACTAGAGGTAGAAGGAGACCAAAGAAAACAATAGGAGAAACTATTATGATGAATTTAACTATAAACAACCTAACTATAGAAATGAGCCGATAGAACATGTTAACGTTCTTTGATCCATATGGTTGACTTTACCTAGTGGAAAAATATTTTGTTTGTTGTTGTTGTTAGCTAAAATAAATATTGCTGGTTTTGAAAATCAGTCTTTTCCACTTAGAAGGGTTGAAGCTTATGGCCTCAATTCCCAACCATATAGTGGAAAGTTCTATATGCAATTGTTGGCAAATATATTATTTCTTCAGCCATAGAGAAAGATTTATAATTCATTAATGCTTTTGAGGAAAAAAAGATATACAATGGCGACTATAACATCTATTGTGCTATTAAACACGGTTGTCTTATAATATACTTTATTTGCATCTTTTGAGTATTTCTCTTGGATCTCAGATGAAACAGGCTATTGAAGACGTAAAGCACAGAACAAAGAATTTTAAGGTTGGTTTTTATTCTGCAGGAATTTGTAATATGTGTGTGATTATCATAATGGTCCTTTATAATGATGGTAGGATGTGAGGTGTTTACAATTTTATATCCGTATAGATTAACGTTATACGATTCTGACTATTTTCTTTTAAAAAAGATTAATGAACTTGTGACTTTTAATCAATAATATTTAATATATTTATTTAATTCTTTGTTTTTAATGCATGAGCTACTCTAGTCAGAGCTAAAAGCAACAGATATAATAACACTTGAAGAAGAATATAATGCCCTTATGTCAGACAAAGAGGGAGAAACTCAGTACTTTCAGTCTTTGGAGAAACAAGTTGAGAAACTAAAGGTAAACATGATTAATCTGTTGGTAATTTATACAAGGCTGTGATCTAATTAGCAACAACAAAGTCCAAGCATGAGGGGAGACGTGGTACAAAATAGGAATACTCAAATGTCAATCTTGAATTGTGTTTTTCGAAATTTATACAAAAATAAAGCTCATGTTTTGATTTTTCTTGAATTTTCCCTTGCATTGATAGAAGCCTCTGGTTTTACAGGAGATCTGTCATGTTGTAACATGTGCTTGTGGGAAGGAATACACTGTGGCAGTGAGTAATGCAAAAGAAAATGAAACTTTTGAAGGATGTGAAACGATGCTCAATTGTTCATAGAGGACTTGGATAGATAATACTATTTTCTATTTTTCCAGTTTGGTTTAAGAAGCAGTCAAGTGCTTTTGCTCAGAATGGTTTTTGACAAAAGACAGGTATTTCATAAGAAAATGTACACTCAATGCTGAGAGAGTAGTTTTGCATTTGTATAAAATAGCCAGCAAATTAAAAGTCAAGTGACATTTAACTGTGTTCACTTGAAGATTTATTGGACTGCTTCAACTCATTATGGGACCTCTGTCTTATATAACTAGATTCTCTATGAAATATATATATATATATATATATATATGTAAATATGTGCCTCTGTGTGTGTATCCTATGTGATAAACAATTAAACATAAATTTAAGATTTTGCTCAGTTCTTTAGGTAGAGGGAATATTGTCAATACTACTTCAACTATTGACATGCTGTAAAAATCACATAAGTCTTCCAATGCTGTTTCTATAGCTTCCTGGAGATTAATGATAAATCACGTTAGAGATGTATTTGTTGTATATTAGTGAAGTATGGTATTTATATTCTCCTTGTGTAGTATATATTCTGTGGGCTTGTAGTGATCTATATAGGTTCATGGACGGATAATGGCATAGAAATACAAGTGAACAAGTAGAGGTCATGGTACTCCAAGATGCTCCAGAATTGCTGATATATCGCAGTCCTTATAGCTCTTATCTGCATAGATAATGTTGGGGCTATCTAGGGTGAATACATCTTCTCTTTTGAAACCGTCTTCGCTGTGAAGAAGCCTTTCACTGCCGTACTCTACAGCATCTCTTAATACAAGAGTCTTTTGGATACCAGCCATGAGTTCTTCATAATCTGTATCACCTCTTTGTCCTACAAATATGACTGCTTTGGAGAGATCAATTCCCCACTTAACTGATAAGTACCTGCATATAGGGAAAGACTGTCATTTTACCATCTTTTTTTTTTTTCAGCTAGTTTTTATTATGATTGAAGTTTCCGTGTATAATATAAGGAGTGCTGAGGGTGTGATGTTACTGACCTCAGAGCTTGTTTTCTTGATGCAAATAGTGGTATCACATTTAACCTGAATCCTGCATGTGTATAGACTAGGTTACAGCGGAAGCCTCTCATTCGTAGCCTTTGGCGAAGGTCATCTATCTTCCGAATCTGTCATTTGTCACTAATGCATTAGAGTCACAATTATGAGTAGTTCTATAAATATTTATTAATCACTGAAGTATTGGTTTCAACTTATGAGGCAGTCTCCTTAAATATATAGATATCTTAATCTTACCATTGCTCCTGGTTTGACACTGTAGGGGTAGCACTTAGAACTACAAGCACTGACATACTCTGCAATGCCATCCTCATCTCCATCTTCAATCTTAGCAAGCCTGGGTACCATTGATCTAATATTTTCACCGGGCCATCGATACTCCAAATGGGCTTCATAGTCTGCATCAGCCATCAAATCTTTCCATGGATAATACATCTCACTCCCACTGTTACACACCAGAGCATCGAATTCTTCTATGTTTACATCAAAGCTGCTCAATGCTTCAATAGTCTCTTTTAAGCTCAGACCAGTCAACAATACAATGCCTACCCTGCCTGACCCAATCCCCGGTCCTGCAGCTTTCACCACATTCTTGATAATTTCCTCAAAGGCTTCTGTCCTATTTCCTTCACTGTCATAACAATCTGCAGCTATCACAACAAGCCTTTGCCTTCTACCAGGACAAAAGCTGGCATTGGAGTTGCCAGTAGATGGTACCCTACGGCTAATGGCTTCAATAAGCTCCTTCTGTCTGGCTGCTGGATCCATCTCTCCATTCAACCTGGAGTCTCCTTCTATGGAGAATCTCAAAGAGAGGTCCTCCACATCTCTCAGTGAGTCACTTATTGGTTCCTCTGCAATTGGCCTGATTTCCAAGCGAGACGTGGGGTAGCGGTTCCTGCAATGTTCAATGTGGGAGAGGTAGTTGTGGCAATGCTCCGGCCATGAAAACCGATGGATGTTTTTCAGGCCCTTTTTTCGGCATTCTAGCCAAAGATTTTTGTCAGCAACAAGCTTTAGCAGTGCATCTGCTATGGCTTTCTGGTCATGGGGGTCAATCAAGAGTCCATTGTTGAGTGCCTGGTATGACATATAAGTATGCAGACAAATAAATAAATACCCTCATACAAAATGAAAAGAAAGAAAAGGCAGCTGATTTTCTTAGCTGGTTATTGCTGAGTAAGTGATGATGGGCATTGTAGAGCAGTAGGTCGACTGAATAGAAGAACTGAAATTTTCTTGATATAATTCCTTTAAATTTTGAAAATAGGAGACATAGTTTTTCCTTGATATGCATTATTTGTAGTATACCTTAAGAATATCCACGGGCCCTCCATTTTTTGTGGCCACCACAGGTAAACCATAAGCTGCTGCCTGTGTAGTATTGGAGGAAATGGAAGCCTTGTAAGTTTTATATTTCCCTTACACTGAGTTAGGCAAACTATATTTCTTAGGATGAAAATTTGAGGTTTACCTCAATGAGTGTGAGGCCAAATGGTTCCACCAAGGCTGGGTTGATAAAAACTCCCTTCAAGAGACAAATGCACGGAAGTGTTAATGTAAGCTGATATAATGTTCCAAGACGACAAGTCATTAAGCGAGCTAAACTGACTAATTAAGAGATAGGTGGCGTGTAAAAGACTAAGTCCTGGACGTCTATTTCCCATTCAAGTTATTATGCCTCCATCAACATAAATCTAATATATAAGCCTATTATTAGCTTGAATTGTTAGCATGATTACAGAAGGTTCAGCTGGGATTTCTCACTTAGTTTCTTTGTAATAAGCAAAGATTAGTCCTCACATATCATTGAATCTAATAGTAAGGCCTCTATATGCACCTTAGTTTTTGCAGCAAGACGATATATCTCTGGTACTTCAGATTGCTTATGATGCTTGGGATAAGCTACTTGGCCATACAAATCATACTTGTCAATGAGCTTAAGCACCATGGTGAGAACAGTAGAGCTGCTGTCAGACATCTCTTCGATGTCATCTCTATTTCCAAGTATAAGTGTCTGCCATATAATTTGCGGTAAATCAGAAAGGTATTGCTGGGTCACAAGCTGACAATCATCTAGTACATCAGATAGAGGATTTTGTTCCTCTGAGATTTGGAAAAGAAATTTATAATGTAAAGTTAGAGAAAAATAGATTCAAACAGGAGGGGAAGGGGGCCCACTCATTTGTGCAATTGTACTGTATCTGGACCCCACCCTTCTCTCTCTCTAATTGTAGAGTATGACCCAAATTTGTCAAATAGAAATGAAAAACTCACCAAGTTGGCTAATTCCCGGAGGGGTTTACATTCGCCAAAAGCCTTGAGCAAGGTCATGACATTTTTCTTGGGGTCAGGTCGGGACAAGGCCAGTATAGTTGGCTTGTGAGGATTTGTGAAAAATCGCATTATCTGCATAATAAAACTCATCTTCAGCCATGTTTAGTTAGGTATCAAAAATCAGGGGACACAATATTTTGTCTCATTAAACTAAGGCTTGATTACAAAATTAGGTTATAAACTGTAAATTATAACAAAATGCCTCCCAAAATTTTGGACTCAAATAAAAACGTTAAATTCCAGCTAAAATATTTAAACTGCAAGAAACTGTTTTCTTGTTTCAACAATCTATATGAGATTTAACTGAGATTTAATGTTTTTATTTCAGTCTAAGTTCGAAGAGGAGTTCGTTACTTTTAAAAAATTACGGAAAACATCTTGATACTTAATGTGTTAAAATTGGTACTTCCTTTTTTTTTTCTTTTTCAACAAAAGCATCAGGGAAAAAATATAGCATGGAAGAACTTGCAACCTCAGACCAAATTGGAGGTAAGTGCTTTTTGCTTTGAGCTCTATCTGATCCAATCAATGACTTAAGGTCCCCCTCACCTTCCATTGAGTCATGTGCTGTAACATAACTGAAGTCCATGCCTGGTGGAATGACCTAATGATCACACAATGTCAGCAGGACATGTAACTGTTAATGTATTAGTTATGAAACTCTTGGAAGCATTTCAGTAGTTGACAATATTGTCTCACAAGTAAACACCAACAAATAGTGAGATTGTGTATATACCATCAAACATGAACACGTTTTTTTCACGTTGTGTCTAACACTAAAATTGTCACAAACATAAGTATGTACGTGTCAGAATTAAAAAAAAAAAAAAATCAACCCGACACATGCTTGAGTCCAAAAAAATGAGACTAAAATTTCAACTTGATGAGATATTTACAATTCTTTAAAATTGAATAGAATTTATAAATATCTCTAGTCTCTCATTTGCTACACGACTACACCCCTTATATATATATGCCAACATACTTGTACTTATTTTATCTTTGAGTAGGAAATTAAGAGCATTTTAATTCAAAATATAGATGTAGAGAATGCTAACCTCTACATAACTGGTATATCTGTGTATGTGTTACTATATGGAGATTAGCATTCCTCATATTTATAATATTTTGTCCGATCATATTTTATACTACTTGAGACGTGTCAATACGTGTCTTGTCTGTGCTTTTTTTAGCTGAGAATATTATCTGACAAAATGCCAGCAAGCAATGAGATTAACTATGAACACATACCACCATCCTGGGCATGTATCTTCCTAGGCAGCTCACTCCACGTCGTCTCCTCACCCTAAGCTTCCTCTCCAACTTGAGATCAAACCCATCGTACAGCCCCCATTGCTCTTCAATCTCTTGCCTCGTGCTTGTCACAACCATGTCTGCAGCATCCAACCCCATCTCCTCTGCCTCTATCCTCCTCATGATCTTGTACGTTGAGTTTATGGCCTCCCTTGACAGCCTCCCTTGCTTTAGCAGTTGTTCAAACTTGTTGCGCCCCAGTGAGTGTCCTGTCAGCACCATCGGTACGTTCAGTGCGCCAGACAAGTGTGCTGCTATCTCCCCTGCATCAGCATAGTGACCATGGATAACGTAGGGCCATATGGGTTTTCCTCCATCTACTTGTTCGCCCAGTGCCCTTGCCATGTTGACAATGTGGTTAAGTGCTCCATCTACAAATTCAGGTATGTATGGCCATAGCGACTCTTTTGGTATGTACCTGCATGCATACAGGGTATTAAGCTAATAACTTTTAGATACCTTTTAATTTGAAAAAAATTTTACATGCCATACCCATTTGTGGTATATATTACACTTTTGTATTATGCATAATTATATATATATATATATGTTGCACAGATATCAAGTATCTGGTGCTTTATCTGCAATACCGAGTATATGAACTAGTCAAATTATTTCGAATATCTAATTTTATTATCTAGATCTATTCTAGTATCTATTATTAATCAAATACTAGATTCTTATATCCAATATATCGATCCAAATTTTCATCCTGTAGCTATGATAATTAATGGAAATGTCCCATCCATGACCCAAAATGGTGGACAGTAAGTACTTACTTATCTCTGGGACCACAAGGAAGTCGGATGATATAGGCTCCACAGCTGCCACTGCCATCAGGTGGACAAGACAACATCTCAATGGGCTCTCCATAGCTTGAGTCTACTTCTGGTGAAGCTATCTGTCGTGTTAATAAATCAACTCTGTATATTCCCTTTGTGTTCGCTAGAGCACGAGCAAGTTCCACCACATATTTCACCTGAAATTTAAGTATTACGTACATGTATGACCAACATGCTAATCTTGGTTCTGCCATATAATTAAACTGAACAATGAATACACGAATTTTTGCACAATTTTAGTATACCAATGTTTGAGACCCTGATCTTTTTCTTATAGCAGTATTGCAAGGTGTCTTAATTATAAGAGGAAGATAGACAAAGAAAGAGCAAGGTCCACTAAGGTGAGTCCCATTTTTCCCAAACCTTCTTTCTGTCTCTCTTTTGCATGATGCATTATTGCAGTATTGTGTAGGATCTATTTTTCAATTTTATTTTCAATAAATTAGGTTAAGTATGAGACTAACTAAAAGGTTAGCTGACATATCAAATATGCGCATGGAACATAAGAAGTGATTATTTTAACAATTCAACAAGTACCTGACCACCAGTATCAGAATCTCTCCCAAGTTCCATGTTTTCTCCTCGTACCAATCCATGAATACTACACAGACAAACATGTAATGTATGAAAAATTAAAAATCTTTTATCATACAAAATATAAAATTTATTATTGACTAAATTATTATACGGGTCCCTAACAAATATCATCAATTTAGTCATTGGAAATCTATTACTATTAATTTCACCCTTAATATTCTAAAAAATGCACTATGTTGGGCTAGTTTAAAATGATTCACTTCTTATCACATCAAGGCTAAATTAATAGGAGTAAAAATTTAAAAAGCTAAATTGATGACAACGATCTTTTAGTTAGAAATTAATACAGTAATTTACTGTTATTTATTTTTAATTTCTATTGTGGGTCCCTAACCTAGAGGATAGGACTAAATATTCGCACATGAACAAGATGAATTAAGTATATATGGTTTTTATGAGAGGAGTGAATGTGATACCTGATTAGGACAATGTAAAGGTTCTTAGAGTTACTGTCATCGGAATCGGACCAAAGTTGCAACTCAGAATTGATCCTGGGAATGTGCTTCTCCTTCACCACAAACTCTGTAGCATTGATCACATCTTTCTCTTTTTCTCCTTCTGACAGCTCTGAAAGGTCATTAGCAGCATCGTTGCGCCCTTGTTCTCGTTCTATTCGCCTTTTTGCTAGCCTTTGTGCATCATCCCATGCAATCTGCAATAATAGTAATACCTCTTGCTTTTACCTATTCCTTCAACCACACCCTTATTTTCATCAAACTCTACATTTTATCACTCTAAACTTTTTATCCTTACACGCCTTATTCTTGCTCCTTTTGTCATTCACCATTCAAATTGATAGTATTGATTTCCAAGAGAGAGTGAGTATGTCACTTAAATGATTCTCATACTCCCTGTGCTTATCTTTCTCTAAATTTGATAGATTCATTTCCCTTTAAAGCTTGTGTACAAAACTAGTATATTGATTAACTTTAAAATATGACAAAACAATTAAAATTAAATTATTAACTGTCACTCTGTAAGAGGTATTTGGATTATCTCTATTTAAAAAATAATGTATTTTTTTGTATTAAGAGAGAGAAAGAAAGAAAAAAGAATTTGATCCTTAATTTATTCAGTGTGAGTTTTTATTAATTTGATTTTTTATTTTTTTTATTTATCTCTTAACAAAAAAATATATTATTTTTAAAATGTTAAAAATATAAAATCCTGTAAGAGGTTGCTTATTTTTTTTTCTTAGGATTTGGTTAGGAGCAAAAAAATAGAGGAAGAGAAATAAAATTTTTATATTGATATTTTCTTTTATTTAAAATGAAATTTCACATTTTTGTTTTATAATATATTTGAATTGAAGAGATAGGTGAACAAAGAAAAAAAATTAAATTCAAATTTAAATAAAAAATTTCACTTCTTTTTCCTTCTCTATTTTTCTTCTCTATAAGAAACTTTTAGACAACCTTGGCAACATTTTCAAATAGGAGGAAAAGAAAACAGAAGAATTCAAAAGTAACTTGCAATAGGTTGTGAAAAATGAACAAGGCCAAAGTCGATATATACCTTTGATCAACAAGTTCCCTCCCTTTAAAAAGTTTTCAATCTCCACCATAAGATTTAAAAGTCTTAGTTTCTGCTCCCACACTACTACAGTATTTGACAATTCCAAAAAGACACATTATTAAATATTAATGTAAGCATTCTTGGAATGAAAAAAAGAAAAGAAAAAAAAATTGAAGAATTTGATGTCTTCATGCCAGGTTGAAGATATTTGTACAGGATTAGAAGTATGTGGTGCAGGATATTTTTTAGTTCCCAAGCATCTGAGTCGTATTTTTAAAATGTTTGAATTTAACATAAGTGTGATATGTGTTGTAATGTAATAATATTACGTTTTCTATTATATATCTCATACTCAATATTTTTAAATATAAAAATTTTAAGTAAATAAAAATATTCATTATTTTTATTTGAATTTTTAACTTTTCCGTTTGGTTGTTTAAAGCCTAACTCTTTCGATTTAGTCTTTATTTTAAGTAATTTTGCATCTGTTAAAATTATGGAGATAAAATTCCGTTTATTCATTGAAAAATTAAATTAAGAAAACGATAGTTTGAAATGTTAAATTAAAAATATTTTAAGAAAAAATTAAAATACTGACGTCCTAAAATTATGAAAATTACGTAAAACAATATCAAATGAGAAGAGAAATTGGTGGAGACCTGTTTCTTTCTGCGAGTGAGATGCCAAATGCGCCAGCACATATTCTCCAGCCTGTTACTGCGTTCTCGGGTATTCCTTGTCGCTATTACCTTCGTAACATTAATTACGGATTCTTATTAGTAAATTAATTTCGACAAAAGATAATCAAATACATAGATATTGAGAGGTGCTTATCTTTGGTAATTTATACAAATAATGTACTCTTTTATTTATGAAAGATAAAATGAATTAATGGATGATTGGTTGGTAGGTATTTCAATTTTTTTTAAAGTAAAGTATAATAAAGTCTTAAAAGATGTGTTTAAATTATTTTATCTATAAAATTTTAAAATATATTATTTTTTCTTTAGTTATAATTAACTTTTTACCTTTTAATTTTATTTTTTATATTTTATTTTAATTTTATCATTTATCTATGTATATATAAAAGTAGAGTCTTGTATAAACCTTAAACTCTTATTATATTATAATTGAGTTGACAAAAACACTAATAAAATTAAAATAATTGTTAAGTTAGTAAAAATTAAAATTAAAATTAAAGTTTTATACAAAAATAAGAGATAAAAATTAATTTTAACTTGTTTAATTTCTAAAAAAAATTTTACTCACTACATATTAATATATATATATATATTAATTATAAAGAGAGAAGAGAGTATGAATGAATTAAGCAGTAAGGTAGAGTAGTTAGTAGATACCTTAACCCATGTTCTGTAAAGGTCAGATTCATCAAAGCTATTGATAACCTCTTCAACAAAGTACTTGGTGGGACTGAAGAGCTTACTATTATTCTCTTCTCTTCTGTGTTCATCTTTCTGATCTTCTTCAAACCTTGTCATTCTCTGTTTCCCTTCATTATCATTCCTCTTTCGGCTGCTGCTGCTGCTGCTGCTTCCCACATCCAATATTGCCTCCAAATACCCATTTAACCATTCATTCACTGCCATCTTCTTTTACCTCCCTCTCTCTGAACTCTCTTTAAATATCTATCACTATGAATTTGGAGAAATTAAGGAAATTAGAGGGGAGAAGTGTTTGTATGAGCTTTATGACCACTCATTGATGAATGCATAGTGGTTAACATCGAAGAAATTTTTTTCAAGAGAGAAAGTATGGTTTCAACTTTCAAATGTTCTAAAAATGGTTGTTCCTTGAAGCCAAGTTGGGCTCACCTTGCAAGCTGCTTATAAAGGGCTTTTTTTGTTGTTGAAGAAATTAAAAAATAAATAAGTTTCTTCTTTTTTTACCTCACCCAAAAACAAGGGAAAAAGAAACAAATCCTTTAAATGTTCCGATCAATATGTGGTGAGAATATAAGAAATGGGTGGCTTTGATTCTCTTGCTCTTATTCCTACACTTAAAAGAGGAATATGAACCAAATATTCTTGTTCCATTATTATGTATATTTTCTCTCTTTTTCTAGCTTTAATTTTTTATTCAAATACCTACTCATTCTTACCCATATATTCTTGCATTTTATTATATAATGTGTATATTGATATTTAATAGAGAAAAGAGCTTTTTTTTTTCTCTTTTTTTTAAACATCCCTTTAATTTCCTCTAGAAAATGTGCATAATATAATCAAACCTAGTCTCTTTTTTTAAAAAAATTATGTGCAAACCTATTTAGTGATTTATTATATTTATCTTACTGAACTAGTTAATTTGTTAAAAGAATATTTGTTTTAACAGAACCTTTTCTTGAAGAATTTGTGCAAATGACACACACAATAAGGGAGGAAAGTTATGCTACTCAAAGCCAAAGAATAACAGGTAATATTCTATATGAAGCTTAGAATTATATATACCTTCACCTTATTTGGGAATATGTCACTTTAATTTTAGTTTTTGCGGTCTTGGTATTGACATTAAAAGTAGCCATGTTTATAAGTGCTATTTTTGTTGCTTTTGAAAGTCACGAGAAATACTTTTGATGATTTGTTTTTGAATTTTTCCATCCATTAAAATTGTCAAAACTTTTTGAAAAAAATGCAAATACCGTTAAATTTGGTTAATCTTATACTTTTTAAAATACTATATATTCATAATAATTTTCAATTACTTTTAGAAAAAAAAACTACATATATACTTTCAAGTTTCAACTTAAAAACCAGAAATTAATCCCCTAAATTTGTATACATTAGTGTTTAAACATTTGTTAATTTTTTATATATTATTTATCACACTTTTTCTTGTCATATGTCATGCACCTATTGTTCAGAAGCGCACAATAGTAAAAATATTAAAAAGAATATTCTGCATAGGAATGAAATGCCTTTAGGGTGAGAATGTGTTTACAATTGATATAAAATTGGATAGATATTGTATTTGTATTTTTCGCTTATTATTAAATATACTAAGCTAAAATATTTTATCGAATTTCTTAAATACTATTTGAATAATATTTTGAAGATTTTTACAATAGCTTTCTTTTTAAGCACAAGTTGCTTTTACAAAGTGACTCATCGATAGAAAACAAAATGTAATTACTCGAAAGAATAACAAAGATACCTATTTTAGGTTGTATTTGGATGCCTATATATGTAATTGATTGAAATATTTATGACTAAATTATTGAGAGGGATGTGGCTAAAAAATCAATAACATACATAAATAAAAGTATAATAGTAGTATAAATAAGGGATTATTCTCTTGGCATTTGAAGTATAATTTTTTTTTTTTGGGTAGAATCTTAGGTCAAGAAAAAACAGTGATTGATTGTTGCCTTGATAGAACAAATAAAAGTCATCTTTTTATCATTTAGTCCAATTTCATTTACATATAAATCTTTTTAAAATTTAATTTTAAATATAAGTAGACAATTAAGCAAATTTTCACTCTTTTATATATTTATTCTATTCATATTATATGTTTAGACAAAAAAAAAAAAGGTCCGAAATTGTATAATATAATATAGAAATTTAAATAGAACATAAATGAGAGAAGTCATATGTAAGGAGAGAAAATATTCATCATTAATTAAATTATAAATTAATTATTCATATTAATATAATAATTTATTATAATATAACAATGATTTTTTTAGCTGACCTTTTATATAAAATTGTCTCACTAAATATCCACCCTCTATATATATATTCTTAAGTGAAATTATTGCAACCATAGTATAAGCCAATTTCGTGTGTTGAGAAACTGAAACATCATTCCAAAGTCAAATTATATCTTTACCAATTCACTGAAGTCAAGCCACAATGAATCATCTGAATTCCTAAATATGTTTGGTGTGATCAAAGATTTAAATCTTTAAACTTTTTTTTTATATATGAAGAACATCAAAATTACTTTTCTTTTCAACTTAAATTTTTGCCTTTCAACTACTTGAGCTAACTTTCGTGTGTCGAATCTTCAATTTTTCTATGTGCACTAGAGATGAATTAATCTATATACTTTGTTAAAGTTTGATGACCTCAATCAAAATTTGTATGGTAGAGTGTTTATTCATATTGGTGAGCCATGTATAAGGCTTGAATTGAAGGTTGCTTTGTAACAAAAATATTTAAGGCAATTTTAGTTTAGTATCTTCACACATTATATAACCTTTAAATTTGTCTTAATTAATTGAGGTGGAACTTCATCCTTTTACATTTCCAATGCTTCCCCTCAAGTCCAATTGGCCTGGCCAGTTGTGACTTGCCTTTCATTATCTTAAGGATTGTGATCCTTTGAGTCTTAAAGGCCTTAAATATCTTTCTTCATTTGCTTGGACTTGTATTCATTTGAATCTCAAAGGCCACAGGACTTTAATATATATTTTCTTGAGTCTTCATTGCCGAGCCTGTTATCTTTGTGGGATTTAGATTATGGACCATAGGTCTTTAACATCATTTAGGTTTAGCTTGTATTTGCCAACCCAATTTGCCAAGAATTCTTCATTATCTGCATGGGCCATAAGGCCATTGAGCTTTGATACCATGGATCTGTATGACCGTGAGGCCATTGAGCTCTGATACCATGTTAGAGTTTAATAGTCCTAGTCCAAGTTTGTATGGTGGAGTGTTGATTCATACTGGTAGTCTTTGTATATATGCTTGAATGTAGAGGATGCTTTATGACTAAAATATTTAAGACAATTTAATTTATCATCACAACACATTATAAAACTTTTAGATTTGTCTTCATTAGTCAATGTAGAATTTTTTTCTTTTTACATTTTCAACACTCCTTGTCATGTTCAATTGGCCTGGCCCAATTGTGACTTGTCATTCATTATTTTGAACTTTTGTTCCTCTAAGTTTTAGGAGCCTCAAGTCTCTTTCTTCATTTTTTTGGTCTTGCACTTGTTTGAATTTCAAAGACCATAGGCCTTTAATATTTTTCTAGGTCTTTCTCACCGAGCCTTCTATCTTTGTCAATAAATTAATTCCTAGCTAACTCCTCTTCCTATTGATCTTGATTAGTTACCTTCAGATATTAAACCACAGGTTTTTAATATCATTTAGATTTGACTTATATTTGTTAGCTGAATTAGCTAGGTATGAATTTTTCTTTCGACTTCTCATAATCTCTAATGGGCTTTCTTTATCTTGGATAATGGATCCTCATGGGCTGTGAGATTGAGAGCATTGAACTCTAATACCATGTAAGAGTTTGATAATCTCAGTCCAAATTTGTATGGTTGAGTGTTGATTCATATGGTGGGGCTTACGTATAGGCTTGAATGTTGGTGTTGGTAAGCTACAGTTGCTCAATGTTAGTGTCTGTTAACTGTGGTTGCTTAGTGTTTGTGTTCATTGGCTGTAGTTCCTTAGTGTTGGTGTCCATTAGTTGCAGTTGCTTAATGTTGGTGTCTGTCGTATACTGATGGTCAGTATTGGTGTTCGTTCAATGTTGAACAATTTGCTTTGTCTCATTGGAGTGCAGTATCAAATTTTGAACCCTTTTTTTTCTACATGTTTCAAGCAACTCTTTCCTTTGCATTAATGTTGAAATTTGATTTTGATCCATGTCTTTCTTGTAAACAAACCTATACCAAAGATAAAACCACACATAAGGCTTATGGCTAATTTTTTTTTATCAATATTCTCATTTATATTTTCTTACAATTGTTATACATTTTTCCACACCCTTTGAATACCATTATTTATAGTCATGTTCACAATTTTTTGATGTTTGGTTAGAGATGGTACTCAATGAAATTTCTTGATAAAGGACAATTGCAATACCGATTCATCCATCAACAATAAAAACTGCATCGATGGTTTATACCATACCCCTTTGAAAATATTTTAAAGATTGCACATATATGTTTAGCACACCATCCAAAAAGCTCTTCCGAAATTGCAAAGCCTGCATTTCTAACATTCTCCCTTTTGTTTGTATTTTTAACACTCTCTCTCAATTGGCTTAGCCCAGTTGTGACTTGACTTCATTATCTTGGGCTTGTGTTCCATTGAGTCTTAAAGGCCTCTAGTCTCTTTTTTCATTTGCTTAGGCATGTAATCGTTTAAACGTTAGAGGCCATATGGTTTTATATTTTCCTAAGTCTTACTAATCGAGCCTTTTATCTTTGTGGTCTTCAAATCTTAGGCTGCTAGTTTTCAACATCATTTAGGTTTGACTTATATTTGTTAGCATAATTTGATAGGTATGAATTCTTCATTAGGCTCTCATAATCTCTAATGGGCTTCCTTTATCTTGGACTATGGATCTTTATGGGTCGTGAGGCAGAAACCATTGAACTTTGATATAATGTAAGAGTTTGATGATCTTGATTCAAATTTGTATGGTTGAGTGTTGATTCATGGTAATGGGCCTTGTGTATAGGCTTGAATGTGAAGGATGCTCAGTGACTGCTTAGTGTTGGTGTCTATCGACTACATTTGCTTAGTGCTGGTGTCCATCGGATGTAGATGCTCAATGTTGGTGTCCGTCCATTGCTAAATAGTTTGCTTTGTCTCGTTGGAGTGTGACGTTAGATTCTGAACTATTTTTTACTTTGCATTTTTCCAGCAAATCTTTTCTTCTTCATAATAATGTTAAAATTTGATTTTGATCCATGTCTTGCATGTAAACGAATCTATACCAAGGATAAAACCACACACAAGGCCTATGGCCAATTTTCAATCAATATTCTAGTTGATGTTTTTCTTGAGATTGCTATATATTTTTCCACACTCTTTGAATACCATTATTTACAATCATGCTCAAATTTTTTAATGTTTGGTTGAAGATGGTACTCAGTGAAATTTCTAGATAAAGGACAACTATAATATTGATTGATCCATTAACCGTAGCAACTGTGCCGACGGTATATCCCGCACCCTTCTGAAAATGTTGTAAGGACTATATGGATATGTTCACATGCCATCCAAAAAGTTCTTCCAAAATTTCAAAGCCTACATTTATTCACTCTCCCTTTAGTTTATATTTCTAATACTCTCCCTAAATTGGTCTGGCCTAGTTGTGACTTATTTTTTATTATCTTAGACTTGTGCCCCTTTGAGTCTTAGAGACTTCAGGTCTCTTTCTTCACTTTCTTAAGGTTTTACTCATTTGAACTTCAGAGGCCATATGATTTTAATATTTGCCTAAATCATTTTCATCAAGTCTTTTGTCCTTGTGATCTCTTTGGCCATAGGTTTTCAACTATGATATTATGTAAGAGTTTGACAATCCTAGACTACATGTGTATAATTGAGTGTTGATTCATAGTGGTAAGCCTTACGTATAAGCTTGAATGTGGAGGATGCTTAGTATTGGTGTCTGTAAACTACAATTGCTAAGTGTTGGTCAAAAATAAAGAGTATTCATTTACAACATATAATATTTCTTATCAATCTACTATTTCATAGGACTACTCAGTTATGAAGTTTTTAGTAATATATATAATGTATATTTTTAGCGGAAAGAAAAAATGTGAAAGTAAAAGACATGATATTATTAATTTAGCGTGAAAGAAATAAAAAATAATACGGTCAAAATTGGTAAATTAAAATATAATTAACTTACTCAATCTTATAACGTGAAATAATAAAATATTTTAGTTGTTACCTAACATCTTTTTTTTGTGATATAATAATGTGTTATTTTAAATGATTCTTTATTATTACATAACAATATACTGAATATTATTATCTAACTTTGATATCTAAAATGCATGTGTGAATCAAAATTAGTGTATACCAAACGCACAAACACCCCCTAAAATTTAATGATATGATTATATATTATTTTAAACTATATAGTAAATATGACTTAATATTGGCAATAATGTTGCCGTGTACATTAATAATAAAGGAACTTAATAATAAACTTGTCAACCTTAAATACAAATTATTATAATTTGGCTAAAATATATAGGATTTTTTTATATTTTAATCTATTTGTACATAACTCTTTATATTTTTAAATGTGACTCAGAACTCTTTTAAACTTTTAATATATTACAAGAAACTCATTTCTTTAATTTTTTATCTAAAAACTAATAAAAATAAATACATCAATTTATAAGATGTCAAATTTGAGTAAAAAATTAAAAAATAATAAAGATATTTTTTTTACTATTAAAACATTAATTTTTTTGTCAATATAAGTTATTTTCTTGTCAATATTTTTTTTCTTCACTTATTATCTTTTAATTATTGTTCAAATCTAACATCATATAAGTTGAAATGTTCATTGCTATTAATTTTTAAATAAAAAATTAGACGGAATGAATTTTATGTAACTTTTTGAAAATACAAAAAAGTTTTAAATCACATTTAAAAGTGTAGGAGAGTTATGTACACATAAACAAAAGTGCAAGAGGGTCTTGAGTATTTTAGGCTTATAATTTTTAGTATTATTAGAATAAATTATCCGCTCAACTTTAATTTCCACTATGATCTTGAACCATTTGCAAACACCCACGAAAATACGGCAAAAAATTATTTGTTAATATTTAAGCAAGAAACTCCACCGTTAATCCCTTATATGATGAACAAAAGCTTTGCTTTTATCTCACCCTCTGATTAGTAATGAAACATACTTCTAATGTTTCTTTCAGATGTTTACAACAGTGGAGATGCTCCAATATTTTTTGAGGGAAAGGAAAAGATTTTGCGTGGGGGAAAAAGTGACAGGAAATAAACTTTTAATTTATTTCCAGAATCATATATTGATAATTTAATATATGTAAAATAAAATATCTGAGAAGAGTAACGAGAATAAAAAGAGTTAAAAGTTAAAATGTGCAAAAAATTATATAATTATTCATTATCTATTATTAGTTTAAGGTTAAATTATTTTGGTAGTCCCTATAGTTACATTTAATTTTTAATTGAATTCTTATAGTTTAAAAATTCTTAATTGAATCACTATAATTTAATAATTTTTTAAATTAATCTATATTGTTAAATTTTTGTCAAAATTATATTAAATTTTGTTAATATTATCAACATATAATATCATATCACTCTAAATATGTATAATTTATGTTAATAAAAAAGAGAAATAAATAAATAATAATATAAAAATAACTTATATATAATAAAATATAATTTATGTTAGATAATATGAGTAAATTGAATTGAATTAAATAAATTCATAATATTAATATAGTATATAATTTACATATCATCAAAATTTTGACAAAAATTTAAGTTTAGAGATTAATTTTAAAAAATTTTAAATTATAAAGATTTAATTGTAAATTTTAAAACTATAGAGACCTAATTAAAAATTAATTAAAATTATAAAGACCATATAATAATTTAACCTTAGTTTAAAATATAAAATTTATATTTTTTATTTTATATTTAACAATTAAAAGAAAAATTTGTAGGCATTAAAAAAAAATTAGACCAACTCACGAGCACTATATATGGTGTTGAGTTTTTTTTTTATTATTGATTTTTAAAATTATATATTAACATATACAAAATAAAATATAAATTTAAAAAATATGTGAGAAAGGTTAAAAGAGCATAAAATTAAAATAGATATCAACTAATTGTATTTGTGTGTATATATATACTTGTGTTTTCTTTTGTTTATAGCCAATCTCACTAGGACAATAAAACTCGCTGTCTGATTTAAGACGTTGATTGGGTACTGTCTGCGTTAGATGATTTTCTCATCAGTTTTTTATAAAAAGAAAAATTAGTAGGATAATACCAGTTAGAACAGATTTGTTTTCCTTTTGTCTTTTTTTTTTTTTTATTTTGTTTGGGTGCATCTGATACCTTAATTAAATTCAAGAAGTAATTGGAAGCAAAGAATCTGAAGAAGAGAGTAAACAAAAAGATAAAGTGCATGCAGAAGAAATAATTTGAAAATATAGAAAGAAACAAAGAATCAAAGGTGGTGGGAAAGACATGTATCCTATGGACATGAGCTTTGGAGTAGTTAACATCAAAAGCACAGAGACAGGTATCAAGTGGGCAAAGCAATAATTATACATAATATATAGTTATAGCTAAAACCCTTTACTAGCTAGCTGTCTAGCTATACGATGATGTTTAGGAAAATCCAAATGGGTTAGGAGTCTATCCAAAATTACAGCCATTCAAGTCTTTCCTCATTTTATCCTCATCGCTTTCAAAACCTGTAAAGAAATATTTGTCACTCAACTTTTGACATTGCAATTAGTTAATTTAGGCTTCATTCAATTTGGAGTTATAAAAGTTGTTATAAACTTTTGATCCTTTCTTAGGATCCATGCGTTAAGCATAAAATGCTCATGAAAAGTTCAGAAGTCTACAAAAGAATGACAATGGGTTTGCTCAAACTCCAAATAATGACCTTCAAATTTGATCTATTGATAAATGTTTTCTTGTGATTTTGATTTTGTCAATTAACTTAGTATAAACCCCATACGTCTAAAAATTTTAATTTATTTTTATTTAATGAAGCATGACTTGTCTTAAATACATTCCACACCCATTAACCCACTTATGTGGTTTTTTTTATAATTATTTTTTCATTTGTCTAATTTTCTTCTTAATTCATTCAATTAATTTCATTAAATTTAGGACCATTTTGTAACTCATCTCACCAATATAATTGGACTCATAAAACGGTTCTGTATTTATCTTGTCTCTTGTTAAGTCTGTTAATATATTTATTTTTTGTTAAGTTATTATACTTTATAACATATTAAAAAAATTTTAAGTGTAATTTTTATATTTTTAATATTAATTTTTAATTAAATATTGACACATATTTTATTTATATAATTCATATCTTCTATGATTAGTTTTATTTAAAAAAATTTACACATATTTTATTCTAATTAAAAAATTTTATAACAAAAATATAAAAAATTATATATAAATTTGTCCATATCATTTCGGGAATGAGATATAAATTATCTCTGTATCTAAATTCTTTTCTTAATAAAATTAAATTAGTGGGACTAAATGGTAGTGGGCACTTTGAAACTTTATTAGATCTTTTACGGTTGAGTAAACGATAAATAAACAAAAAGAATAATAACTCACTAAAAATAAAAATTAATTTATATAAATTATGATCTATTTCTTTGTACGGCCAAGAATTATTGCCAAGGATCCACTTTCCAATTTAAATCCTCAACACACTTTGCATAGTGCTCTAGCCTATCCAAGCTCGGATTAGGAACCCAACTGTTACATGCAGGAGTATTAAAAGCCTAATGTCCCAGTTGTGCAAACTGTTAGAAAATGTCCCCAAAAAAAATGTAAAAAAGCTTTTTGCTCAAACAATTAATACTTTTATTTAATTAATATCGCTCTAACACAACCCTTCATTCATTATTACGATCTAATAAAATTTTAACTATTCTTAATATGGATTATTGTTGATAGAATATGTATAGGGTATTATAGTTCTTGAATACAGAAAAAATACTATCTCTATTATTAGATTGTTTTTAGAGTGGTTGAATTTTTAAATTTTTAAATTCGAACTCATTTATTTAAAAATTTTTAAAAAATAAATTTTTTATTTATTTAAAACTTAACTATATACAATTTATTTTTTATAAAATCACAATAAAAAACTCAACCATAATATTATCCAAATTCTAAAACACAATGAAGTCTCATAACTTTAACTATAATGTAAATTTGAAATATATGACTAAAATTAAATATTAAAAAGTTTATCCTTGCAAGTATTAAATATAATTAGACAATTAATATATATGTATGAAGAGTTGAGGATTAGATTTTTTATGAATTTTGGAAGCTTTTGTGTTCCTAAAATAAAAAATAAAAAATAAAAAATATACAATTAATATTTATTTATTATATTATAATAAATTTATATATATAAAAATATAATACATTTGATATATATTAAAATAAAATAAATATTTAAATATATAATATATACAATGGCTTTAGCTTTAAAGTACAGACTACTCTCCTCGTACTCAAATCCATTAAAATTTCTTAAAAAATCTCCAAACAGAGACTCATACATTTTTTTAATATATGAACCTGAGCCTGAAATAAAATTTGCAAGCATACATTGACTATAAATACTTTGATCATCTCTATCTCTCAAGGATATTATGGAGGAAATTTTAAATGCATGAACCACCGCAGCGGTCACTGTATTAATAAAATTCATGTTATTTTTAGCTATATACACTAAGTGTACACAAAAATTGATCCTACAATAGCAGTTGAATGGTGCACTTCTCTTGCTAGTTTATCCTCATAAAAAAGTCATAAGCTGAGTATGAGTGAACTTTAAAATTTCATAGGTTATCCATCACAAATTCAAAAACCGCTAGATTCTTTACTTTAAATTTGATACATGAGATTTTGCCACTTGGTTGTGTCGCTTATAGCATCATATAACATCCTGATTCTACTATAAATAGAAACCAACTCATTAGAGAAAAAGTATGAACATTTACAAATATGTCAAAAATACTCGCAAGACACTAATTTTGATTTAAAAGATAGAAAATAGTTTAAATAACACAAAATAAACATCTAAAAAACATTGCCCCACTCTATTTTCTCTTATATTTACCTCATTCATACATACCAGATACATAAGTGTACCAAAATTCCCACATCTCCAAAAATGCTAGTACATCAAGAATAGTAGAGTTGCAAACAACCAATTATCCAGCTCATTTCTTAGTTTTATCAAGAACTTCAATGAATCTCTTTGGAACTCCATATTGTTCAATCAAATGCTTTGCCAAGTCATCTATCACTCCACCTTGAACCAAAACTTCATTCCCTTTCTTACCTGTAACAAAATTAACTTCATTAGATCAACAATAAGAACAAAACCTTAGATAAAACTAAAAATAAAACGAAACAAATAGTATTTAGCATGGATATCGGGTCTAGAAAGAATAAAGACACTCAAATAACATTAAGGTGATATATATGTGAAAGGTAACAAATACTATAATTTTTATTGACAAACAAATACCTGGTAGTTCTGCAACAGTCGTACTGCAAGCAAACTTTTTTTGCAATTCTGATGCTAATGCTTCAGCATCTACCAAGAAAGTTTCCATACCAGAAAGTTTGGTTACCTTCTTATTACCTTGTCGTCGTTCTGTTACTATTTGAATTGTTTTAATTGAACCTTTACGAACTACCGATTCATTTCCTCTTGTCACAACATGGTGAGGTTGCATACGGCTAATAAATTTTGAGCCCAAGTCTTTCTTGTGAATTTCTGTAGGATATGTTGTACCTTTTTTAATGGCCCCTTTGAATAGTGCATCACATAATACCACATCTAAAACCACAATGGATTTATTTGTCGGCTTCACAAGACATTCCTTTTCAATGTATTTGAAGACAATATCAGAAGCTTCAGAAGCACTATAAAGTCTCCCCGTGTCTGCTCCTACAGCTGAAAATATGGGATTGACATGTACACTTGGTTTATAGATTTCAGCAACTTCAAGAGTTTTGGATGAACGACTTTCATTAGCAGCATTAACATTAGGCTGATCATTTTTCTCAACTGGCCTCTTTTCTGGCTTAAATGATGAATAATCAACATGATTTCTATTAACTGACAATAGCATAGCCTCCTTTTTATATTTATCTTCTTTCACGGAAATCTGTACAAAATGTAAATCTAAATGAAGAAAGAAATCAAAACAGTAGCGCAGATACATCAGATACACAAACTTTACTAAATCAATTTATTTTATCATCTAATTATTTTAACTGTGATAAATAATTAAATTTTAAATAAATCCCATTAAAAAGGAAATCGTTTCTAGGTTGATTTTAGCTACTATCACAGTAACCACCTCTTCAAAAGAATACCTTACAAGACAAACTTCATTAACTAAAGAGAAAGGAGAAAAGCAACCAAACAATCAAAGTTCAGAGAGTAAGACAAACAAAATAAACTACTTAACACATATTATAATTCTATTTCATGATTATACACAATCAAATATTCCAGTTCAATATTAGCAGGGTTCCGTTAACTATCTATTTCTCAAAGCATAAGGAAAAGCAGTAGATAACACACCAAGCCAGAGGCGGATTTTGCTTGTAACCACTTTGATAGTTTCTTGTAGGATGATTTTTTTATGTCTAAAGTCATTCCTGAAGGCCTACATGGCAATACATGATTTGACCTGTGACATTAAGAAACGACATTTATTAGAAAACTTCGAGGAAAGAAAAGATGAGGCTTTCTGAAGTAACAAGTGCAATAAGTTCCACTAATCATCTCAGGCTTTAATTAGACATTGCATGAATAATTTATGAACCAGCATGCTTTGTTATCCCACTAGCCCATGCCACTGACAACAGCTTACGCAACTTACCTAACCACTAATTTTTTTTTTAATAAAAAAAAGAAGTTAATTAATAGAGAAGAAATTTATAAACCAGCATGCTTTGTTATCCCACTAGCTCATGCCACTGACAACAGCTTAGGCAACTTGCCTGACCTCTAATTATCATCAATACATATCTTTCCAGTAAAATTTTAAAATGTATGTCTATGTATCAATAAACTGACTCCCCTACTTGAGAGGAATTTGGCTTATCTACCATAAGGACCTAACAAGTAAAAAGTAAAAAGCTCAACATTGTTGAAAATGGAGGTAAAATAAAAATCCAAATATCCAAATTTAAAAGGAACATTAATATCCAAGAATACAAAGACCTGTCAAGGAGAGATTCTTGCATGGACTAGCCACACCATGTTAGTTAAGCATTAGACAAATAGAAACAGACAGCTGACTTGACTAACACCAAAACTACTATGTGAGAATCTCAACATGCATTTAATGACAAGAAAGCTCAATCTCTTGAGATAGAGCTTTTCGTTATATTACCCTTAAGAAAAGAATATCATGCATCTTAATTATTTCCATATTTCAATTAAAACCCAATACTATTAATTTATTTGGGCTTCTGTAATTTGCCATAGTGGATTATTTCAGAACATCATTTATCTAGTAGATGCAATACAACAAGACATAAATGCAACACATTACAAAATCTATTTGAATCTAAACAAGCATTCAAAAGACTACCTTGCAGGTGCTCATAATAGCAGCTCTATGATTTAAGAAAACTACAACAATTTTTGACTTGATCAAATTGTAATCTATACTGGATAGACATATTTTCAGGTGTGTCCACATGCTAAACAAGTGTCAGACATTTGACACTTCCACGAAAATGCAGATAATCAGAGACCACCAATAAAAGGCTTTTCTAGGTTATTGCAAGTAGATTTTTTTTGCCAGCATATTAAATCATATTCAGATCCAAGATTCATGAGGGCACTAGACTGACAGTTCATTTATTCCTACTTCAATTTTCTATGTTTCTTAGTTGAAAGTTATTGGTACAGACCCTAGCACATAATTTCACCATACCATTCCCAGCTTTCTCTATCATTCTGTGATATAGCTAAGATAGGATGAAGTGATTATTTGTATAATTGATGCTAAGAGTGCTCTCATCCAATTAGGAGTGTCCTCCATAGGAGCATATCTTAGTTCATACTTAAGAATAACCTTAATGAACAAACCTATCATTAAAAATATCATTCTGTGATATAGCTAAGATAGGATGAAGTGATTATTTGTATAATTGATGCTAAGAGTGCTCTCATCCAATTAGGAGTGTCCTCCATAGGAGCATATCTTAGTTCATACTTAAGAATAACCTTAATGAACAAACCTCTCATTAAAAACTTCTGAACTGAACACCAAAGTTATTAGAGTGCTGGGTTTTTTTGTTAGTCTGTTCTCAAGTGTTCTTTGACTTGGTTTACAAGGCCAGGACCCTGGGGAAAAGAGAAAGATAGCGAACATAAAGATTGTATATCTACCATAGAGTACTTCCAGGCATGGGAAGGTCTTTATCTTTCACACTTGTATGTAATGCTTGCAAAAGGCACTTATCCAACAGTGAATCTATGTCTGCAGTAGATAGACTAAGCTGCTCATTCAGTTCATCAGCAGAGCCAGCATCAGGTAACTTCAAACCTCCTACACCTGAAGTTATTTCATTCACGGGATCATTTTCATCATCATTCTGTGTTGTCAAGGTAGGGGCAGAGCCAGCTTGTTGATCATTTACATCCAGAGATTCTGCCCCCTCATTACTTTCAGTGTTGTTCTGTTGATCATTTGAAGTCTCACCATCACCCTCAATTAAATTAGAAGTCTGAAAAGATGATGGTATTGAAGGATCTTCAAACACAGCATCCTCAAGAAAGCCTGCGTTGGGCACATAACAGTTTTCAACTGATTCCCTGCAATTACAACCATAAAAAAAAAAATCATGTCAATTATGACAGATTTACTAGCATTTAGTCAATCAAAGAGTCAAGATCCAGCTACACTTGCCAAAGCAAATCACCATAATAGTGAGTTACTCTTAATGCCTTCCCACGTAAGCCAGCTTTTAATGCTTCAGTGCTGCTCATTGTGGTGCTCCCCACCTTCACAGGAATGAATAAAACTTTAAAAATGACTGCCAACTTACAAGAATTGATTAAGAAATCTAACAGCGATTAGCAAAAACATGCAAAGTAATACCGCAATTGGAGCAGGATTTCCTGGTACTTTCACTGCCCAAGGTTCCCCTGCTACAAATGATGGAAGACCTTCAGAAGGTACATTTATACCAGGGAACATCAGGTCTGCTCCTCCTATAACAAACCGAGAAACCTCACCACCCTTCAGCATGAAAGCAGGCAAAAGTTCAGGGACCTTCCAAAGAGCATAAACTGCATCAAAAAAGTACCAAAAACAATCAAAGAAGATGCTAAAGTGAGCACAAGCTGCTAAACTCAAACACAATCCCAAATCACAATGTTTGTTTTCCTTAAGGTGCTCTTATATTAGAAATTCATTTATTTGAGGCTCAATCTTAGCAGGCATAGAACTTTATTGAACAATAATATTTGAAGAATATTACAATACAGAACACACAAAAAAAAAAGGTTGATTGTGACTTAAAGCAGCAGCTTTAATAATCAATATAGTGCTTAAATTACGAGCGGAAAAGCTCAATGTACAAATTCACTAAACTAACAAGAAACTAAAGCATGCTTAGGCCAGAACTTTGTTCTAAAACATAATACAAATACCACTCATAATGCATGTGCATAAATAGTTTTGGAAGTTTCAAAAAGAAGACAAAAAGAATTTATCTAGAAAAATAATACCCCAAATTTAATCTGCTTTCTTCCATTTCATAATTACACAGTAGTTGCATAGACAATCAGGCAAAGACATTTAGCATGAAGAATAAGGTTTCCACGAGGTCAATTATGAAAAGACTATTACAGACAATCAGACATAGGCTAAATACACACTGCCATTGAATTAAAAGCAGTCCATTTCAAGAGTGCAAGGTTATTGCTGATTTTAACATCATTCCTTATGTGACTCTCAAATTAACTTTGAGAAACTCAAGTAACAGAATCAAGCCCAAAATATATATACATACACATACCTGTGGGGAATATGTCTGAGCCCCGCCCATCAACATCAAAAAACATTGGAAAGCCTCCCTCCACACCATATACATGGACTCGGTTTTGAAACTTTGCTACTGTTATCTCCGCCTGGTATGTTTAAGGCAATAAAGGAAATGAGTGTAGATGATTGGTCCATAAGTGACTTTCTATTATATTTACAACTTTACCCTCCAGGAGAAAGAAAGTATTCCAAGTTAGAAATAAAGATGTTCCTTGTTTTATTTTTTTCCTTTCCCAATCTGTAGCCCTCATTTACATGATAGCCAAAGAAGAGTACAGCCTAAACCATGAAAATTATTCACTGGACCATATAAGAAAGGTGCAGAGAAATGAAAGGAAAGGGGAAAAAATAGCTTGAGCATCTTCAGTGATTTTGAAATTCGTCAGAAAATAACTCATGTAGTACACATTCCATTAGTAAGAAACTAAGAATATATCAAATTCAGTAATAAAACTAAGACACACCAATCTTCATCAGGCTTGTTGTGTGTCCGACAGTGATACCACAAGACACATTATTGATACATCCACCGCGCCGTATAAATGTGTTAGAATAAAAATAATATTTTTTTAGCTTGGACATGCATGAACATGATCTGTGATTGAGCCAAACATGGCTCAAGTGTGGATGACCCCAAAAGAAAGGGAAAGACTAAAAAATAAGAAAAATGAAAAACTAAATAACCTATCTTGATAAAATAACTAAAGTTTTTTTCCTTTTTTTTTTGTTTTAAATGAGTTATTTGAATAATATAGAGCAATAAGTTTTGATTCAGTAGATTTGATCTAGAAAATAATAGTCTAAAATACTAAGCATATACAATAATACTAGTTGCATTTTCACCACTAATATATTTTTGAAGTTTGATATATCTATGTCTGTGCAGTGTAGTGCTTTATAGGCAACATATGGTATGAATTGGCAAAGGCAAAACTAAGGGACCCCTTCGAAATATTAATGAATGTTGATTTGAAAAGCAAAAAAATAATAATAATAATAAAGAGAAAATGAGAGCATTGTGCACAAAATTCATCATCAAATGAAGTTTCAAGAGCTTACAAAATACATGACATCCAAATAATTATCCATAAACATGTATATACACTGTTTAACAAATTACTGCTAAATGCTAATACAACAAACACAAATGAGAGTTTGAATTTCTAAGACGAATTTTGAAATAGTAAAAAAGAATTAACACCCAAAATTTAGTTCATATATCCCATAAAACGAATTTAATACCTAATATTTTACAACTTTATCGAAGACAGAAGACTCAATCACGAAGTAGGTTTACGGTGATTGAGAAAACGCTTCATTAAGATAAAGATTTTGCATAGACCAAAGATACCTTAGGCGGAAGCAAAACGTCTATGTCGGAATCAGATGCTCTTGGAAATTTGTCTTTAATTGTTCGTCTCAGCTTCTTTCGATCAGCACCTGACAATCTCTGGTGCGACTTTGCCTCCACTGACTTCTTGAACATCTTCTCTGTGTGTGTGTGTGTGTGAAACTAGGATGAGCAATGGAGTCTGAGAGCTTCAGAAATAGAGCGTCAGAACTACAATGCTCAGGTAGGGAAACTTCTGGAAAAACAACAACGTTCAGGCGAATTAGCTCCCTGAAACGAACGTTTCGTTTTTTTAGTTTAAATTAGTATTTATTCTATAAAATAATCAAATTATTAGGAATAGAATATGGGCTCATTAGCCTTTTTTTATTTTATATATTAACTATTTATCCTAAAGACCGGATCTTGGGTCGAGTACATAAAAAAATAGGTTAAATTTTTATGTGTAGATATTGAAAAAATATCAGTCTGAGTTAGAATTTAAACCTATTTTTTAGTGTATTATTTAGATAAGATTCAAGTTTAAATAACCAAAAAAAGTTTGACCTAATCCAAATTTAAAACTTTTTAAAAATAAAAATAATTATATATTATATTTTTATTTAATATAAGTTAAAGTAAAATATAGTATAATATTTATAAGTTATAAACTTAAATTAAAAGAATTAATAAATTAAAAATATATTATATTTAAATTTTTCACATAAAATTATAAATAATTAATAATATATTATTAAATATAATTATCTTGATATATAATATATTTTTATAAAGTAAAATAAAACAAAATATATGAAGTTTTTTTTGTTGATTATAAAAAAAATTAAGTTTAAATAAATTTTTTTTATATTTTATATTTTAATAAGTATAATTTTTTATTAAATATTTATTTAAAAAATATTATTCACTCTTTTGAGCTTCAGATTGAACTTAAAATAAATCTAATATCAATCCTAATTGAATCAAATTTTTAAAAAAATGAGCTTTTTTATTCAAGTTCTTATTTTTAGGCTCACATTGTATTTTTATTAGGCTAAACTTATCGAGTCAGACGAACCTTCATGTTTATAATTAGGTATAATTTTAAAGTGTTTATCAATTTAATTTAAGTGATTTGAATAAATTTTTAAATTAAATAATTTACGTTGATTTGTCAAATCAAATTATAAATAATTTATTTTAAACTATTTTATTTAGTTAAGTAAAAATTTTTTAATTTGTCAATTTTATACATTTAAATTTATGAGATAAAAAATAAAATAAAAATTATTTTAAATATATAAATACAAAAAAATAACAAAAATATAGTAATATTAAATTCATTAACAAGATAAAATCATAGATGCTCTTAACTAATACATATTAAAATAGAATTACAAAATAAGCAAAAAATAATTAGATTGCACTTTTAAATTTAGTCCAAATAATTATAAAATTAAAATAGCTTTAAAGTTAAATTTCTTAAAAAATAACATAAATTAATTAATCTAATTTTATAATATAAATTTTTAACATTATTTTTTGGAGAAACTAACTTAGTACAATTGAAAGAAAAAATTGGAATGTTAAATTAAAATAATTTAATATAATTTATTTTAAAATTATAAATATTAAACATACATATACATCACCTTAAAAAAATTAAACAATCATAAATTAAAGTAATGAATTTAAAGATAATAAATTTTAATATAAATAATATATATATATTATAATTATATATATAAACGATTCGATTCAATTTTTAGACCCACCTAATTATAAATCAAATAAAATTGTTAAAAAAGTATTTAAAGCAAATCGATCAAAATTTTGTTCAAATTTTATTTTATTTATTTGATTTAATTACATAAAATTAATTTTGAACACTGATAATTAACTCACTCTACTTGAATTAAAAGGAAATTTTTTTAATATTTATATATTTATATATGATATTCAATATATTATAAATTTTTCAAAAAATAATGGATGTTGTGGTATCCTATTAATATTTTCAAAAGTCCACACATAAAATTCATTCAAAAATGATATGCAAATTACATGAATGGCAATAAATAAAATATTTTATTTTTCTTAT
Source organism: Senna siamea (assembly GCA_031216115.1). NCBI lineage: Eukaryota > Viridiplantae > Streptophyta > Magnoliopsida > Fabales > Fabaceae > Senna > Senna siamea. Next base: position 1,537,290 of record CM062356.1, read on the forward strand.
GATCCAAAATATCTTTTTTTAATTGATTTTTTGTTTTATTTCTAAACTTATTTTTCTATCGATTTTGTTTGTTCCAATAAATAATTTGTCTAAATCTCTGTAAATAACCACCCTTCTACATTATTTCTTTTCACGCAATGTCATGTTATCCTCTTCCTTGAAGGATTCAAATTCATCAAGTAAAATTGAGTTGAATAAGATATTCAATTATCGTGATTTTATTATAGAGAACACTTAATAATTGCCCATGAATGTTGATTCAAGTGAGTTTTTTCTTTTTTTCAGAAGAACCTGATTTCTGTCCCCTTTTTTTCTTCACTCTCAGGCTTCCTAACCTTTATGAAAGAGAAAAGTCTTAAAATTTAAATCTAAAATTTTTTCCTAATTTTTTTTAAAATTAAATGTTATTATTAATTAATCAATAGTGTTAACTTTGAATTCCTTCACTGCACAACGTATGTTTATAGGTGAAATGTAGCTTAACAATCGAGTTCCATCGTAAAATAGTTAGTTTCACTAACTCGGTTGGCTTCTCAATTAAGAATAAGATTATTATTAGATTTTTTTAATTAAAATAGAATATATAAAAATTATTTTTTAAAAATAAATAAGTTATATAAATTATATCAATTTTTATTAAAAAATTTAATAATAAAAATTACTCATAAAATTTTTTCTTAACAATATGGCCCTTTCATTTGCAAGGAATCTTAACGGTCATTTCATCATTTGTATCACAGACAGCTTCATCATTTCATCACCTGATTTTTCATATAGTTAACATTCCCTTTCAATTTCTATGGAGCTTGAAGCTCTCATTTTCAGCATAGTGATACTGAAACTTCAGTGTCGGCGCTTCAAAAAAATAAATTAATAATTAATTTAATTCCTTAAAAATTACTTTTTTCTTAATTTTCATTCTCTAAAAATTGAACTTATCAATTTAATATCTTATTTTCTAATCAAAAGGTCTCTTCGTGTAACATATTTTCCTCAATTTATAAATAGGAGTCAATATAACTATTAAATCATGGTTTAAATTTATTATCTTTTTCAAAATAATCTCATTTAGCCAAATTTTATAAAATTAGATGAATGTGAAAATAATGTCATTTTGGGTGAAAGGGTATTTATTTAATACCTAATAACTTAAATTTAATCTTAAATTAATTTTAAATTTTAAATTATTATATAATTATTCTGTCAGTAAACTTATATATACATGTATGAGTTATTTTATTTATGATTTTTTATTATTTTTTTTACACACACAAAAGTGTTAGTATTTTTTGATAAATTAATTACATTTTTTATATATAATTTAAAATGTTTAAATCAGTGAACAAAGAAACACTCAATCAAGTAAGTGACAAAAACAAAGAGGCATGAGAAGGATATACATATATTTTTTTTTTCAAATTTTTTTTCATTAAAGAAAATAAATTAATTAATCTTTAAAAAAAGTTTTATGTAATATAACTCTATATAAGTACAAAAATATTTAGCAAATGACCAAATATTAACAAATTAGAATAAGACATTACCAAACATAAGTAAATTGTTAAGTGTTAAAAATATATTTAAATTTGTGTGATTTGTAAGTGAGAAACAAAATACATGTTGCATATATAGTAAAAAAATTACATATTAATATTAGTTTGTTTACTAATTAAATAGTTAAAATATTGTATATATTTAGCTAGAATTATTAGGATAGTAGATATATCTTAAAGTCTTTTTTTATTACTTTTATAATATTCTTTCACTTTAATAAGATTTTGGATTTTCTGTATTTTTTTTTGTTATAGTTCTTTACAATATAAGAAAAATAGAAATAAAAGATTCACACTAATAAGAACCTATCATAAATGAATTAAGAACTAATTTTTTTTTATTTTTATCTTTCTTATACTATAAAAAATGTATTAATTTTTAATTACAAAAAATCTAAACTCATTTAATAGTTTAAAAATATGTGATAGATAAATTAAAATTTTTTTATAAAAATATTAAATATTTATTTATTTATTTATAATTAAATATTAATATACTAATTTATTTATTTCAAATCATACTTTAAAAATATAATACTAATTTATGATTTTTTACTTTTATTATAATTTGAATTGATACATTATACATTAAAAAGTATATATATTTATATTTTAAAAATTATTTAATATTATTTTTTTGTTAATGATTAATAATATAAGACTAGTAAATTAATTATCATAATATATAATATATATTATAATATTTTAAAGGTTAAATAATATCATTACTTATAGAAAAAAATGGTTAACTCGTAAAAAAAATTTTTTTTAGTGACTCTATTTCATAAAATTTAACACGAATGATAATGTTATTTATTGATTTTATAGAATCATCCTAGATTAACTACGTATAAATTTCTCAACAATATTTACGCGGTTATAGATACTCTCTTCTGATTCAACGGAGGACGAAACTAGAGAAAGAGAGTTAAACCATAGCATGATCAGAATAAAAGCATGAGACGAGATGACTTAAAGAAGCATTTGAAAAAGCTTAGAGAGAGAAAGAGTGGGTGCGTTTTGAATTTTTCTCTTTCTACTGCAAGCTAGATTTGCCATCTGTATTTCACTACTTATAATCTTCGAGTTCGAATTCAAGTTCAATCTTCCTGATTGAGAGAAGGCAGAAAGAGAGGAAGAGATCTGATTGATACTTGCAGATCGTTGTGAATCACTTGTTAGGGTTCGATTTCGATCGATCCCTACAGATAGTGCAACTCTGGGACTCGATTAAGCTTACAGGTGAAAAGTTTGCTTGTTTTGGATCTTTGATCTCTGCGATTGATGGAGGCGATCGAGGAGTTGTCCCAGCTTGCTGCTTCGATGCGCCAAGCTACTGCACTGCTTGCTGACGAAGATGTTGATGAGTCGAACTCCAGCTCATCTTCAAGGCGGCCCTCCACTTTCCTCAATGTTGTAGCACTTGGCAATGTTGTGAGTACTTGGGTGTCTAAACTCTTTGACTTCCTTTTTTTTTTTTTTCCTAGATGACCATTTCATGTTCATTCGTGGGTTTATGATGCTTGATTTCTGTAAGTAATATTCTTCAAAGCTGGGTTGGGTTTTGGTTTTTTCCTATCGCTTTGAGCTTATGGATTTTTCAGCTGTCTTTTCTTTTGATCTTTAGTAATTTTCGTATGTATAGTGCTCGGAAAATATTGAGGAGGATAATTATGGTTCTCCAAGTCGCAGAGGAACGTGGGAATCATATAAATATAAAACTTAATGTTCCTTGAGGTGCCTTATTGCAAAATTGAACTGTTTCTGCATTTCACATGATGATTAAACATTATATTTGAATGCTTTTAGCAATGGAAGTAGCTAACTCGTAATGACTTTTAGGTGTTGGTTGTGATAGTTTACTGTCATGAATGGATTCATATTTTAAAAGTATGGACAAGTTGTTTGAATTAAATGAGTGTGATTTTTTTACTTTGTGAAAGGAAATATCGGACATTAATTATTGGTTGATGACTTTTGCATTGGTTGCTCATGTCTGAATTACTGTTTAAGGTGAAGAGTAGAGACTGAACTTATAAGAAAGAAGCTTTCTGTCATTGCGTTTAATTTTTGAAATTCTCAAATACAGAATCAGAGGCTGCATTACTGTTATGTATTTGTTTTTCTAATCAGTATATCAAAGGATTTTTATTGGAAGAATCAACAAAACAGGATCAGTTAATGGCTTGATGTTCTCGGTAGATGTGAAAATTGGCAATTATATTATTGAACCCCCTGAAAATTGGGCAAAATTTCCCTTCTGTGATTGAATGGATAGGAGTTGATGGAATGGAATGGGAAACATTGGAAAGGGAACTTCTCCCCTTGTTTGGAAGTTTTAGACAAAAAGGAAGGGAATGGAAAATGAGGAGAAATCTTGCCATCTCTTATCCCCCGTAACACTAATTTTGTTACCTCCCAAACTGGGGGGAGTGAAGGGAAGGAAAACTTAATTTTAATTATGAATGGATTTTTTTAAAATTTTATAACCTAATTTATTATCATTCTTTGTTGCAAATTCAAATTTTCACTCCAAATCTATTGCAATGTTGAAGACGTTTACTTTTCAAGTGGGTAATTCCACCCTATTTCTTTCCACGAACCTGGTTATGATATAAAATTATCAAGCCTAGATTTAAATTTTCATATGAAACTTTTGTCCCTTTTCTGATTCTGAAACTCTTTGGTTTTCATTTGTCTTTGCTAAGATTGCATTCATTTAGTAATATATTACTTATCCGGAAAAAAGATGACCGAAGAAAAACTAGAAAAAAGAAACATAAAAGTAGATTGTGTAGACTTGAAATATGAATCCTTCTTATTTCAGTATATTAGTATTAAAGGACTATATTGTAATTTGGTATTTATGATTCTTACCTTTACATTCATTTTTAGTATAATTTCCAAACAAAGGGAAGGGAATTTTCATTTAGTTCCGTATTAAACTTCCAACCAGGGGGAAGGTTAAGTTATTCTGTTTGTTCTTTCTCATTCTGTTCCTTTTTATTCCTTTCCGTTTCATTCCATTATTTATGAAACTTCTAAACAAACCCTTAGTGAGAAAGTCACAAGCAACTTTCTTAGTGCTTGTTCCCCTTCGGCTTTGAGTATTGGTGCATGATACTTTTTCATGTAAGACTGTTGTGGGGCATGTCCTTATATAAGGGTATGAAGATATGTAGTTTTGCTAGCTGACAGTTGTACCAATAATTAAAAATAATTACAATTGGTGTGTTAAAATTTTAGATCTATTCCAACTACCCGGAGTTGAAGCCTAAATCTATTTTTGTGTTCATGATCTTGGGGAACTATTAGCATATCATTTGAAGTTGAAATTTATCTTATTAATTTTCTTTTATTACCAACTACTTTGCTATATGATACTACTTTTATCTTTTTATACAAGTTGATGTATCCTTATTCTCTTTCTCTGTTTTGTGCATATTTATTTAGGGTGCTGGTAAGTCTGCTGTTTTGAACAGTTTGATTGGACATCCGGTTTTGGTGAGTTGGATTTTACAGCGTTGCATCTATTTTCTGTTTACTTCTGTAAAATCCAACCTTTACAAACTCCATCCTTATTCTTAAATTCTTTTTCTTCATCCCTAGCCTACTGGTGAAAATGGAGCTACTCGAGCTCCTATAAGCATTGATCTACAGCAAGATGGTTCTTTGAGCAGCAAATCAATTATCTTGCAGATTGACAGCAAATCCCAGCAAGTTTCTGCAAGTAAGTTTCTATTCTTATATGATTTCAATTATTGAACTCTGTCACTGCAGCCGGTGCCCTGTGTTGTTTCAAAATGACAGAATCATCTTTGGATGTTTACTGTGTATATGCTTTGTTTGCATTATGCATGAAGCACAGAGGGGGATCAGCAGTGGTGTTTGAAAATCTCAAAATCTTTTCTAGCCAGACAGACCAAACCATAATACTTATATCAACTGGGGCTGATGTATATTTTTTTCCCCTTTTTTTAGTAGTCTATACTACAATCTGCACATTTCTTTTTGGGATGAAGGTATCAATATTCTCAGTTTCATTGCTACAGGCGCTTTACGGCATTCGTTACAGGATAGATTGAGTAAAGGTTTCTCAGGAAAGAGTCGAGATCAAATATATTTAAAGCTACGCACAAGTACAGGTTTGTTGATGAATAATGGTTAATGGTTAATATTAGTTACCCTCTTCCATTTATAAATTAAGTTAGAACATATAGCTTGTTTTGCTAGCAACTTAAAGAATTTTGTAAAGAAAAATGCACGACTTTGCTCCACCATTTGCCATTCATTATTATTACATAGTGTCTATCTAGATTTATTTAATTCTTAAATCTCTTCAAGCCATGTGACAGTGATTAAAATTTACCAGTTAAAAATCATAATTGCTGGTAGTAGCCCTCTTTTGAGAACTTTTCAAGTTGCTTTATACTATGATATCTGTTATCAGATAATTTCTGGAAGTTTTCTCTTATTTGCACCCCTAAATGGTCTCTACTTTATACTTGCTAGATCATTTAGTTTAATAGACCACTATTGTCATGTTATAACCCTTTTTCCCCCTTTTTACACGTAACTTCCTCTCTAACATCTGTGTCTTTCCAGCACCACCACTAAAGTTGGTTGATTTACCTGGGTTGGATCAGCGCATTATGGATGAATCAATGGTAATTTGTGGCCTTCCATATTCATACTATTCTTTGATTCTGAGATTTATTTTTGGCTTGTATTTTAATCTATTGCAGTTGAATAAAATTATTTTCTCCTCTAGTTTTGCTTTCCAATTTCTACTTTATCTCTTTGGTAAGTTATTACTGAACAGTGTTGTGATTCAAATCTTATATACATTGTTCATTGCATAGGTTAGTGAATATGCAGAGCACAATGATGCCATTTTGCTACTTGTAGTACCTGCAGCTCAAGCAGCTGAAGTTGCTTCATCTAGAGCCTTAAGAGTTGCCAAGGAATATGATGGAGAAGGTAAGGGCATTTACATTTTTTTTTCTTTTTTGTATTCTTGCTACATATGACTTTTGACACTCTGATACTCAGGATATAGTTGAGTTGTTCCTCTTCTTATTCTTTTTTTTTTTTAAATTTCATTAAATGATTATAAAATTGTATTATAGGTATGAGAACCATTGGGGTTATTAGTAAAATTGATCAAGCTGCATCAGACCAGATGTCTCTGACTGCAGTTCTAGCACTCCTTTTAAATAAGGGCCCTGTAAGAGCATCAGATATCCCTTGGGTTGCTTTAATTGGCCAATCAGTTTCAATAGCTACAGCACAGTCTGGTTCTTCCGGTTCTGAAAGTTCATTGGAAACTGCATGGAGAGCAGAGAGTGAAAGCCTTAAATCAATATTGACTGGAGCTCCTCCAAGCAAACTTGGAAGGATAGCTTTGGTGGATGCTCTAGCACAACAGATTAGGAATCGTATGAAGCTGAGGCTTCCTAACCTTCTCTCTGGGTAATTCACATGGTTTGCAATATGACATATTCTCAGTGGTCAGTAATTGCAAGTATCAAATTTTTTGCAGTTGTTCTTGGTGGTGGTGGCAACTTAAGATCTGAAAGGATGAAAGATCAGTAATTTGAGTCTAGAGTTCATAATTTGTTTCTATTTTCTACCTTTATGTAAATTCCTTCTAGTTTTTAACTTTCTTGGTTGTTCATTTTGTTTATAACATGAAAGGAATTTGGGAGGCTAATTGGTTTGGGATTGGTAAAGTTTTTACTGTTAGAACTTGATTGCTGTGAGAAGAAAAGCAAGTTGAATTTTTATTTCTAGTTTCAATTTGAGTAGCCTCTTTGTCAATCTACCTATTTTGAGTTGTTCTTGAACCTTGACTTCATTATCCTAATGAATTTCATATCTATTCTGTTTCCTTTCACGTTGTGATGGACAACTGTATTGTCTTTTTCAGTGATTTTCTTTTCCCTCTTCTATGTTTCTTTATTGTTTTATGACATTATGTATTTCATTTTTGTGTGTATGAACTCTATATATAAGTTTAGATAGATTGATAATGATTGTTCAAGATGTGTTTATACTCACATTGGCCACACAATTTAATTTTTAAAAAATGATTTTACATTAATCTTTACTGTTACGCTGGTTAGGTTACAAGGGAAATCTCAGATAGTTCAGGATGAATTGGTGAGGCTTGGTGAGCAAATGGTCACCACTGCAGAGGGTACACGAGCTATAGCCTTGGAACTTTGCCGTGAATTTGAAGATAGGTTCTTACAGCACATTACAACTGGTGAGGTAAGTTGCCTCGAACTTATATTGTAGTTGAATTCTTCTCAATTTATTTGTTATAAAGAACGCTAATGTTTCTATTACCAAATAATTTACATATTTTAATTTTGTTTTTCTCAGCATATTTTGGGATGCTTTTTATGGAAAAGCATTATGATTTTGTACCTCTTTCTATTATTCTCTATTCTCATCAGCAAATTCTTTTTTCATCAAAAAAGAAGAAAAAATGTTTGATGCCCAATTTAATTTTAAGAAGTTCAAGCTTTGAGAGGTTGAGGAAAAGAAGAAGGCCTGCACAACTTCACAATTAATTTGCATTTATAATATTCATTTTTTAATGATCATTTTGCCAAAAAACAGGGTTCCATTAACATCTCCAACAATAGTCATTTTGATTTTCATGTCCAATAAACTAGTAAAATGCGATGTGATATTCATTACTGTCATTGTTATATCATGTAATTTTTTTTGTAATTTTAAGTAGTTTCTTAGCTTGTGTTTTTGCAAGTAATTGATTCCTTGTGTTAATGGCTTAGAACATCCTTATGTATTTACTATAACTAACCTGGCAGGGAGCTGGATGGAAAATTGTTGCTAGTTTTGAGGGGAGTTTTCCTAATAGAATGAAGCAATTACCATTAGATAGACATTTTGACATCAACAATGTCAAAAGGGTAAGTATTGTCCTGCTTTTTGTTGATATCTTCTTTTTTTTGGATTTTTTAATTTATTTCTTCCGCTGACTTGGTCGTTTAATTATCAGATTGTGTTAGAAGCTGATGGTTATCAGCCATATCTTATTTCCCCTGAAAAGGGATTGAGATCTCTAATTAAAGGTGTCCTGGAGCTTGCAAAAGAACCAGCTCGTCTTTGTGTTGATGAGGTATTTATTTATACATTGTCTTCATTTGAGTCTTTCTTTTTGGGGCTTTGATTACTTAAAATTTAGTGATTATAATGTTTTTTGTTCATCATCCTTTGAGTTGGTTCATCATTTAGGTTGTACTCTGTCACTATCTCAATTGTACTTAATAGTGGAAAGTAGGGTTTTGTAGTGGAAGCTTAAATTGTATTATTTTTAAAGAAGATATCTCTAAAAATATTTTGGTCCACCACTAAAAACACCATGTGAAGTGATGACTACTTTCATTTGTCTAACTCTAATACTTATAGGAGTCTAATTTAATGGACCCGATTATAACAAAAGTATAACATCTCATTGTTTCCTATAAATTATTAATTGGTGCATTTTATTCCTAATTAATTGATTGTTATCTTTTATATGCTACTAAAAAAAATTCTTTTTGGCCAAGTCCAGGTACACCGTGTCCTGATAGATATTGTTTCAGCTGCTGCCAATGCTACACCTGGTCTAGGAAGATACCCTCCTTTCAAGAGAGAGGTATGACACTTTATTGTTATATATCCTTTCCTACATACATGTCAATTTATTTCATTTCCTACTTAATAATTGTACCTATATTTTCAATTAGTCAATTCTTTCTTTTAACTAAAATTTACTTATTCTCGAGAACATCCATTGGATGGGGATGTATCTTCTCTTTCAACTATTAATCTGTTTTTCATAAAATTTACAAGGTTGTGGCTATTGCTACCGCTGCACTAGAAGGGTTTAAGAATGAAGCAAAGAAAATGGTGGTTGCACTAGTTGATATGGAGCGAGCTTTTGTGCCACCACAACACTTCATTCGTTTGGTACAAAGGAGGTAATTCAAAGAGATTGTTTGAGTTGTAATGTAATATATAAATGGGCATGCTGATGATGTTTTATCAATTTAAGTTGGCACTTTCAATATGACAAATTGCGTTTTGCTGCCATGTGCAACTTAATTATTATTTAGTTATTATTTGCTATTTACTTTAGGATGGAAAGGCAGCGCCGAGAGGATGAGCTGAAAAACCGGTCCTCAAAAAAAGGGCATGATGCAGAGCAATCTTTACTTAACCGGGTAGGTGACCACATACTGCTGTATAAAGTAGGAGTTTGTAGAATATAATAACTGAGAGGTTGTGCTTTAGCGATCTCAATTTATTGATTTGCTTTTGCTGTTTATTTTGTGGCTTGTTGAATGTAATCTGCTAACAAGTACTGGCTTAGGCAACTAGTCCTCAAACTGGTGGAAGCATGAAATCAATGAAGGAGGAGAAGCATAAGGAGAAAGACAAAGACAAGGATAAGGACAAGGACAAATCAGGTCAGGCAGAGAAAGAAGGAGAAGAAGGTTCTGGTCTAAAGACTGCAGGTCCTGAAGGAGAAATAACAGCAGGTCTATCTGTTGGATCCATGCCGGTACTCTGTAAAACTGTTTATGTGTGGGGCTAGTAGGCAATATTTCTAAAACTTGACTGAGTCATATTTGCCCTGGAAATATTAGGAAAGGAATTGCTTGTGATCTGGAAATTTGAATTGCTTTATTGTTTGGGTGGTAATTTACTGGAAACTCGCTAATTATGTTTCTTACTCTACTCTACAAGAATCTTTCCAGTTTATTAGACATCTGTGTAGTCGTTCTCGTCCCTTCCCCTTTTGGGTAAAGATCCTTTGAATGCTCTAGTTAAAGACTCATTTGCATGTAGCATGTCCATTGGCTTACGTATGTTATTTTATGAAGCAAATCTTCAGTTTTTCTGATGCTTTGTAGGTGAGCTTATATTTCTTCAATCATTAATTTTTTGAAAGTGAATTCATAATAGATATTGTTTTATGTTGACCTATTTTACATTTTATTTATTAAATGTAAATATAACTGATTCTAAGCTGGTCATGTTGCATGTGTACTGTAAGGTTTATAATTTGGAACTATGCAGAAAATAAACTTAAATCACATGAAATTGCTTTCAAAGATTCTCAGCCACTTCTAGAAGAAATGTTATATACTTTTAAATCTTAAATTGTTTATATGATAGTTTTCCTGTCGTGACCTTCAAGGAGCTTATTTCTACTGCTCAACTAATTGTTACAGACACCAATCTAAAGTATCACTTTGGAAGCTGGACTTTGCCAATATACTTATTTCTAAAGCCGAAAGCTGATTTTTAATTTTTAATATACTAAATTGTAGTCTTATAACTTGCAGGATATTTATTAAAGAAAAGTGCAAAAACAAATGGCTGGAGCAGGCGATGGTTTGTTTTAAATGCAAAGACAGGAAAGGTTTGTAACTGTTTGTCCAAGAATATCAAATTTATACTTGCATTTCCTAGGAGTTCATTAGAACTTGTAAATCTGAGTGGTCAATCTTGGTTACTTGAATTGAAGTTAAATTAGTGAGCCATTTATTGTGAAGCACAGATAGGAAGTACAGCATGGGTATGATATTGACATGGAGACATGACTGTCCTTTAAAAATAAAAATTATGGTACACCTATGATACATTAATAAAAAAATTATGAAAATATACATATTAAATGCCTAAGATACCTGAGCCAACAATTTGCAATATTCAAGATATAATGAGCGTTTAGAGGAGTATCCCTTATAGGGAATGGATGGCTTTGTTGAGATTGAGTCTTGGTTATTTTCTTTTGTTTGTTAGTTTTTTTTAATGTTAGAGGATCTCTTGTCCACCTTTCTCTTGTATTTACTCTCTTTCTTCAATAATTTTCTTTTTTCATAGAAAAAGATATGATGAGCGTTTTCATACCTGAATTTGAAGTCTTAACCTAAGTGTGCAGTGTGCACTTTATAGCCTTCCAACCCATTGCTTTTTATGTCTAAGGGACCTGCAGAGAAGAACAGAGGAAATGCATTGGGGATGGTTTGAATTGTTCATACTTTATGATCATGCCCAATCTTTGATGTTGTTTTTCTTTGAGCTGAAATACTGAGTTTCACTTCAGTCCTCTTGGAGAGCATATGACCCACATATCTGAGCCGTGTCCTTCCATATCCAAGCCATTAGCCATATAAGTGGCCCAATACTTCTGTGATACATATCAAGCTATATCACATTGCACACATAGCTAGTGTTAAATACACCTACCCTACTGACATGTCAGCCATTTTGAAATATTGATGTTTCATAGGTCACTTTTTGCACCTTCTCTTAGTGTTTATTTTATTTGTACTTTTTGAATGTTTTCAATGTTTACCATGATTAACCTGTCTTTGCTCTGTACCTTAGTATAACTTATTTCAAGATGCTCAAATATACACATCTGTAAGATGGCTTCATAAGCAGATATATGGTTCCAGAATGTCTGCTTTTAATTCTTTGCTTAATTCTAAGGATGATGGTTTAATCAGAAACTTATTGTCTTTCTGCATTCAACTTGTTGTTTATTACTCCATAGTCATGCCATGGAGCCAAGATAGAACACTGTGTCGTTTGATTCATATAGCTGATCCCACTTAATGGGAAAAGGCTTGGTTTGTTGTAGTCATGCCATGTTTAATCTTCCGGGTAAAGCAGTGATGTCAATGGTGCATGTGGTAAATAGTGGCAAGCCGAAAAACTGCAATGACGCCATGGCAGATGGCATGGCAGCCATTAAAAAAAAAACTCAGAAAATTATATAAACATAATTAATGAAAAATAGAAAAAAGTCTCATAAAATAGTCATACTCAGAAACTTTCCAAGCAACTAATGCGATCACTTAACTAGTTAACTTGAAAACATTACTAATGTGTGACAACATAAAACATAAGCAAAACAATCAAATTAAAATTGTAACATATTAAACTTAAATGTCATATGGTCAACCAAGAAAACAGAAAACCTAAATAAGGAATCCAAGATATTTATATATAATCCTTCTCTTTGGATGTCTATCTATGCCTTTCAGCTTCACGTCTTTTCTGTGTCGAAGTCCTCCCCCTTGATGTCCACTTCTTGCATTTATTAAAATTAGGCTGCTTTTGGGCTCTTCAAATTCCAAACTCCTCTTTTTTCATTTTTTAAATTTAAATTTCCTCATAAATGGTCATAAACTCCAACTACTCACCCTTGGAAATCCAATATTTTTTTTTTTTAAGAAATTAGAAATAAAATAAACGCATTTAATATGCCATGGGACATTATGCATGGCATCAGCTTCAGCCTAGCGGAAGCCGTGGTGTCCCCATGTAAATCCACCATGCCATGGAACCTCTGTGGATTTTTCTTAAAATTCCGCCACGTGGCCATGCCATGGCAGCCAGTCCCACCATTGACTGCACTGGTAAAGTAATGGAGTCTTAAATAATGATTTTACTTTAAGACACTTCATATATGTATAAACTGCAGTTTCAACAAATGATGTTTGGCACTATATGCTTTTAAGATTTTAACAGTTTATCATATTCTTTTATATGAGGGTGAGCCTTGGAGCAACAGTAAGGTTGCTGCCACTAGGTGGGAGTCTTGTGCATTGAGCTGCCCTTTATCATATTCTTTTACATGTGTGATGTTGAATTCTCAATTATTATGGGTTGAGAGATAAAACTGACTGATTATACAATTTGTTTTATGCGTTGACTTATACTGTTTTACTTTTTACTCACAGCTTGGTTACACCAAAAAGCAAGAGGAAAAAAACTTCCGGGGTGTTATTACATTAGAGGTATGAAGGACTATCAATACTTTTTTTCAGTCATTTCTACAATAATTGGGTACATAATATAGTTTATCAGGCATATTAATTATTGGGAGTTGGGACGGAGATTTTGTTGTCCAATTATATCTGGACCTAGGTGACCAATTGCCTTCTGAAATTTCTAAAGCAGGTACCATGGGTGTGATTGATTAGATTCATTATATAGGTGGTTTAACCTGTGTAATGTGATTGGTTTGCAGTTGACTGATTGTTGTTCACTTGACAATTTGCTAGGAATAGGTTATATTTAAGAATTTTCATGGACTTCATTCTAAAAACTTTAGCTGTAAGAGAAGGTTCATGAGAAAACCTTTTGAGCTTGAAGCGGGGACAAAGCACCGGCCCATTATATCTTGTGCTGAAATTTCAATTTTATTGTGAAGAATGGGGCCCATTATATCACTTTCTTGACTTCTTTGTGGGTTTCTAGTAAAGGGTTGTTTAGAGGGGCCTCCCTTATGGATCTCCAAAGGGATTGGAAGGCTTTATTATGTTAGCTGCTTGTTTTTTCTTTCTTCTGCTCTTTTGTTTCTTCTTGTAGAGGACAGCTTGTCCTCCTTCTTGTTTTCTCTTGTTTCTCTTCTCTTTTAATAAATTTCTTTTTTTATCCAAAAAAAAAAAATGAGGGTGGCAACAGCAAAGCTCGAACTATTGACCATTTAGTTCCCTCTTATAATCTATATATCTAGATAGAGAGGCTAATAATTCTAGGTCAGAACCTTTTGAATTCACTCGTTTGAGTTCTCATTTTAAATCTCTCTTTATGCACTTCTCCCCCTCTGGCTAACACTCTTATAAATGATGTTGAATTTTTTGTATTTGTAGAATGGATGTATATGCAAAATATTTTCCTTGGCATTTGGTACCGTTGTTCAATGTCTCTACCTATTTTCCATACGGAGTTTCCTTTTGCAAAATTTTATTTGTATTTTTCTTGACTTTGTAGACTATTAAATTGGATCCATAGCCAAGACCCTGTCTCACTTAAAATCATTACTGGAAAGTAATAATTATTATGAGTTAATGTCATTTGTTGCTTTAATTTTTAGTATTGTTAATGAGCTTAGGTTTATATATGATTGGTTATATGTTACAAGTAGGTTAATAGATGTTGGTTGATGGTGACTATTGTTTGTGTAATGTTTTCTTTTATCTGCATATGCTTAATGTATGCGTAAGGCTCTATTTTATGGATGATATAATTGTCTTCCTAATTTTCAGGTGAGAGCTTTAGTCCCAGGGCCATTCCTAATATGTTACTAACTGACTTAACTGCTGGAAGGGCGCAGGTTTCTAAGCTGGCAAAAGAAAAAAGAAATGGGGGTGGGGGTGGGGTTGTAGATTTCATGTATAAGTTATTATTTTGCCTCCCTGGTTTAGACTTCTGTTATTGGCTGTTGATTTTTGAATCTCATTTTCACTTTACCCAAATTCAAAGACCTGTTTTGTGTATGAGAAATCAGTGAATTATGTGGATAAATGTGACTATGGAGTCATCTCCTCGTCTGAAAAAAGTTAAGGGCCTCTTTGATTCTGTTTTTGTTTCTTAATTCTTTAAAACAGTTTTGTGAAATTAGTTTTAAGAATGTCATGTTAGTATTGTTTTCACATATTTATGTATATGCTGTTTATGATGACACTTGCTTTTTGTATTTTACTTGTTTTAAAAGGTTGGAGTTCGGAACGTCTTTTGGATGTTCTGTATTTTTTGTACCCAAAACCACTTATTTCGTTTTTTTTTTTCCAGTTGAAAACAGCACTTCAAACAAGTTTTTATTTTTTCAACAATCAAAAACTGTTTTTGAGAATAGAAATCAATCCAAATCAAAAGTTCTTCATTCCATTTATGGAAAACGCTTCTAAATAAAATATCACTTTGGTGTTGAACAAGGACTTAAATGTTCTATTATTTAAATTCTTTCTCTCTCCCTCTCTTTTCTCATCTTCAACTTTGGTGATTGACACAGCTTTTAAGCACTAATGTTCTATTATATATGCTAATTGAATATTCACATGTAATTTACAGAAGTTGTACACCCTTGCAGTTGATAGGCTTGATTGGCTGCATCTTGATCTTGCAAAGCAGCTTTGTTGGCATGGATTATGATAATGTTGTTTGTTTGGGGAGAGAGAATAACTTACTGCATTGATGACAAAACAATTTATTTGTTATGTAGGAGTGTAACATTGAAGAAATTTCTGAAGAGGATCCTCCATCAAAGAGCTCAAAAGATAAGAAGTCCAATGGGCCTGATCCTAGAAAGGCGAACCTTGTGTTCAAGATTACTTCTAGAATTCCATATAAAACTGTTCTGAAAGGTAAATTGTCCTGTTAATATAGCTACATATGGTTATTCTCCCACTTTTTTTAATGTGAATTTCAGATAACATTCTTAACACAATTGGTTTCTCTTGCAGCACATAGTGCGGTTGTTTTAAAGGCTGAGAGCACATCTGATAAGGTTGAATGGATAAATAAGATTAGTAATGTTATACAAGCTAAGGGAGGACAAATCTTGATTTCATCTGAGGGTGGCTCTACCATGAGGCACAGTCTCTCTGATGGTTCTTTGGTAAGCTGCTGGTCTATAGCTATTGTTCATGTGTGCAGTCAATAGGCCTATAGATTGTTAATAAAAGGCTCAATTTTTTTTCTTATCATTTATCAGGATACAATGGCTCGAAGGCCTGCTGATCCTGAGGAAGAACTCCGATGGATGTCTCAAGAAGTTCGTGGCTATGTTGAAGCTGTTCTGAACAGTTTAGCTGCTAATGTACCAAAGGTAAGCTTCTGCTTTTAACATTTGCCTATTTTCTAATCCTTGCACTTTAATCAATGTTTTTGATGTGTTTTCTGACTGATTGTTTGAGCAGGCAGTTGTCCTTTGCCAAGTTGAAAAAGCTAAGGAAGACATGCTAAATCAATTATATAGCTCTGTCAGGTTCAAAAGTTCTTACCACTTGCATTTACTTCTGTGTCTTGTAATCAGATTTTCTCTTTGCTTCATGCCAGACTCTTTTTCTATGTTTGCGTATTTTGTGATTTACTGGTTCATGCCTTGTGCAGTGAATTAATGCATTTATGGGAAGTTATTTTGCCTTTCTTTTGATCTAATAAGTTGGATTCTTGTTGAAAATTTTGAATTGTCTAGGGTTGATATGACATTATAAGAAATTGTGAGGACTTGCATATTTGGCCGTTTTCCATTTATCTTGTTTAAGAAAAGGAGAGCAAAACTTAAGGAGAAAGGGATGGGACCAAATGAAATATTATATTGAAAAGCTCAATTGTGTTCAATGGGACCCCCTTCTAACATTTTCATGTCAGTTCGAGGTTGGCTTGGTTTAACAATTTTTGGTAGACCAGAACCAGATCTACCTAAAAATTTCTCCTATTTTCAAACCTCTAATTATACTAATACTATAACGACACAAAGAATCTTATACCTTTTGCTTTGGGTCCACTACAAATAACTATTTCCCTTAACCTACAGGATTTTCCTAAATCGTCAATGCATCTTGACGCTCTTTTAAGCTGAAGCTAACATAGCTTGCAACTGTTTACAAATAAAACAACTTAATAATACAAAGGACTATAAACAACTTGGCGAAAAGAACTCAACCATTGAAACAAGAACTTTAGCAACTATCACTTCCTTTGATGATGTCTTAGGAGACATTCAACCCTAAGAATTCTTCAACATGCTTCTCATGAGTGGAACCCTCACATTCTCCTTACTACTTGCCTTGAGTACATCATCTAACACCTTGACCCAACTCCCAATAGTCTTTAAGGGTGTGTTTGGGAATGAGAAGGGGAAGGGAAGGTAATGAATTAAAGGGAAAGGGAATGAGAGGGAAGGAAAGGTTAAGTGATGGTTTCTCCTCCCCTTGTTTGGATCTTCCAAAATCTCTCAATTTGAGATAATTAAAATTAATGAAGGAGGAAGGTTAAGAAAGGTTAGTACAAAATCTTCCAATTTCGTTCTCTCCAAAATTTAGAAATCCAAACAAGGGGAAGGTTTTAAAATTCTCCTCCCTTCTCTTCCATTCTCCTCAATCCAAACACACCCTAATGTTTTACTAGTTGGTCTCCACAACTTGTGTTGCACATTGAGGCTCCTGGCAATACACAACTTGCATAAATCTTTAATATGCAAATCAGCTCTCAGTGAGTGGAGACTCCTTATAACTCCCTGGGACTCACTGAGGGCTTTGATTGCCACTCCCTTCACTGCAAAACGAATACTAAAAGACTTACCCATAATATCAACTATGACAATCACCACATGAGAACGCAATATCAAATCCATAACACAACATTACCTTCACACATTGAAATCCCGTAGAAGGATGCAAACCTCTGTAAAATAATCAAACAAAAGCATAACTCTAGTCACCTTTATTTGTTTTCTTCATATGCTTATGAATTTTATATTTTTTTGTCTTCTTCTGTGTAAGTTGAAAACAGAGAAGTCTGAAATAATTTTTCACTCCGTATTATTTCCATTCCATTGTACAAGGATTTATACACAGTGAAATAAATTCTATCCTGGTCAAATCCCTAAATTTTAGGGATAGCCAAAACTATAGGAATCAGAAACAAAACAGGAAAGAAATTATTTACAATTACTGCTCTGATTTGATCCTAATAAAAACAAAGATAAAACCTATTAAATACAGAAGTCAATCCCAATCAATCCCATCAATCATGGGATCAGTCCCATAAATTATGGAATTAATTCCGTAAGCTAAGGTTAGGATTCAAGGTGGGTAAAACCTATAGTCCCATATCATATTAAGAAAATAAGGCTAGCTAAAGTTAGGGAGAAAGGTGTGGACTAACCAAAATATATTATTGAAAGGCTCAACTAAGGTGTGTGCAATATTAATTATCAATCTCTGTTATGCTAACAGTATAATTACACACAGACATTTAAACTTTTACTTTGGATGAATTACAATTAATCATTTCCTTAATACACGAGTTTCCTAAATCCCTAATACTTAGCTCTGCAAGTTATTCATGTATTTTTCTCTTTTGAGTTCCCATTCATGATCTATTTATATTCTCCTTTGATGTTTTTTTTTTTCGGTAATCGTACTTTATTAATTATTGAAAGGAAAAACCTTGATATTATCTGATCTTGGCACAGATATTGGAGTTTCTGATTTATTATTGATTCATCTGTTGTGATTGTGTATTTTTTTCTTTTCAAGCTTATTAACATGATGTCCCATTTGTATATAATTTGCCAATTGATCACTCTTAGGTATTCCTCTGATAGATACTATGGTAATTATTTTTATATTTTTTTCATCTGAGCAGTGCTCAAAGCATGGCTAAGATTGAGGAGCTCGTTCAAGAAGATTATAATGTGAAGCGCAGAAGAGACCGTTACCAGAAACAATCCTCGCTTCTGTCAAAGTTGACACGCCAGCTGAGTGTTCATGACAACCGAGCAGCTGCTGCCTCAAGCTGGTCAGATGATCCTACAGCAGGTCTGTGTGAAAGATGTATTCTTATTTACATTTTGTGTGTTGGTGAATAAAATATATTTGTTTAAAACAAGAAGGCATCTGCTTTTTTATTTTTTTGGTAAAGTTCCAGAAATTGTCATATTTAGTGACTGTTTATTGTTTTATTCTCAAGAATTAAAATTCTATTCTCTCTTATTCTTACAATTCTTTTCTTGAACATTCATGGGTCCACCAAAAAAACATTATATGACAGATTTAGATGGAGAAGAAAAGGCTAGCAAGTTGGGTAGCACCTATAATAGAAAATATGGTAGAAGTTTGCCTTAGATGGTTTGGCTAGAGGAGACTGTAGAGGCTCCTTAGTAAGAGTAGATCAGATAGAACATAGCCTAATAACTAGAGATAAAGGGAGACTAAAGAAAATTATAGGAGAAATTAAGAAGATGAATTTCATCCCACCTAATGAGAAAAGACTTTGTTTGGTGTTATTATATTTTACTATCTTATTGGCCATACTCTTCTTTTGATCTCTAAATTATCTTATTTGGTGAATTGACACTTTTTACTTTAACATTTTTTCCGTTGAATTTTGAGCATTTGTTCTTTTTTTTTTTTTGTGCACCTAAATTTCTATTGTTATTTTGCAGAGAGTAGTCCAAGAAGCAGTGGGTCAGGTGGTGATGACTGGAGATCTGCCTTTGATGCAGCTGCCAATGGTCCTGTTCGCCGTAGTGGTTCTTCGAGATCTGGTTCCAATGGTCACAGTTGGCATTATACTGATGCCACCCAAAATGGTGACATTAACCCCAGTCCAAACTCCGGCAGCCGTCGAACACCTAACCGATTACCACCGGCTCCACCTGGATCTTCAGGTTACAAATAAGAACAGATGGATGACTGATGATCGCTTGTCAATGTTTTCATGCATTTTTGGAGGGTGTCTACCCTCACCCCAGTTCATACATGAGGATATGGGCATTATTTCTGTTTCGGCTAGGATATTTAGGTGATAAGATGTTTGTGTACATAGAAGGTTACAGTTAGTATAAATTTTTGGGCATGTTTCAGTATCAGGAAATCAAGGTGGGTTCGAATGCATTCATCATATTTTGCAATTCAATATTCTTTTTCCTTTCTTAGTTTAATAGCTTTTTAATTTTGTTTTAAAAAAATAAATATGCTCAATTTTTTTTGCAGCATATGTATTTTGCCTGTAGTCATCTGAATGTGATATTACTTTTGACACCATATCTGATGGGTCAGTTATTGGAGTGTCCCAACGCTGGGAATGATTTTATATTACTTATTTCCGGTGTCTATCATTCTTGCCTTTTCGTATACAATATTTGCGACTTATTCAACCTTTCATTGCTCTATCTGAACGTCATAAGTTTTCTTTTAGGTCACATAATCTATCTATAGTTGGATGTGTTACTGGTGAGTGTGCCATGATAAACATAAATGAACTAGTCAACTTGGGATTAATTCCTAAATCTTTTATCTGTATTAAAAATTTTGCACCCGATGACAACATAGATGCAAAATTTTTGTACCTATATTATCATAAAGCATAAAAATATAGGTGCAAATATTAAGGCGCCAAATTAAAAAAAAAAAAAAGATTTGTGGATTGATGTGATAGTGTATTATGTGCAAAAGATATAAGGATAGAATGTCTAAATTTATAAGGCAAACAAATTTGTAATTTCCCATTTTACCATGAGAAAGGAACCGTGTTGAATACGAAGGGGATCATGTAGCATTATGCAATTCGTCTACCAAACATCCCGAGGCACCTTGTGAAGTTGTGATTGGTTTGAAATTTTCGTGTTTTATAAATATTTATCAAGTTTTTTAGTAACACATAAATAAATATTTTTTAAAAGATCTTAATCAAGTAATATTAATTAGGGCTATAAACAAGTTAAATTTTAACATAATCAAACTTGTTTATTTAACATAAAGTGAGCGCAAATATGATCTTGAGCTTTAAATAAGTCAATTTTAAGTTGTTCCCAAATAGTTCTCCAAATATGTATTTTATACATATAAAATCAAACTAGATAAAAAATATGAAATTTTCTATTATGAACGTATCTCTGTATGACAATATTTTATAAAAAAAAATAGATTACGATGAATAAATATTTGTGTTTGTTTATAAGTTTCACTTAAGTTATATATCATTACAATATATGTTATGTAAAATAATTTTTTATTATTTATCGAGTAAGCTTAACAAGCTAAATATCAATTTAAGTTAAACTTGTTTAATACATTCATAAGTTTATTCATTTAATAAATAAGTTAATCTTAATTCAAACTTTTAATAAAAAAAAATTGAAAGACTTAATGAATAGTTCGATTTCGAATGATTTACACTGGCATAAACATGCGTAACCAGATTGTATTCCCAACCCTGCTTAGTGAATATCTTGAAGTTAAGGATAATCCACCAGAGGCCACCCAAGTTGAAGAGCCAGTGCATATACATTATCCAAGGAAGGCCGTGAATAGGACACATGGAACTCAAAAGTAATTTATATATACAATTTGTTTCTCGTCATACTCAAATTATAAGACTTAAAACAATTATTGCATTTTCAAAACGAAGAAATGGAGTTTAAATTTCACATCTATCAAAAGAAAGGAATATAATTTTTACATTTATCTAAAAGGGAGTATAATTTACCCCATATATTATTCAATGCATAATAGTTTCACTCAACTGTCTCAAGAAAAGATATATTGAAAATCTGAGCACACCTTGAAGACAGTTCTGACAAGTAACATAATCACTGATCATTTCTTTTTGGTTTTTTTTTTTTTGGGATAAAGAATCTCAAAAAAATAACACAATATCTTAAAATTGAGTTATCAAGAAGTTAAAATGAAAATAATAATGCTACAACTTAATAAAAGGAAAATCCAGGAAGAGCTATCCGCACAAAATTTCCTGGAGTCAACTGTTTTATCAACACTCAGTATTCTATACATACTCGTAGCTAAATCCAAACATAGCCGCAATATTGCCAGCAACAAAAATGCAGAGGACACAAAAAACACAACTATGCCCTTGTTCTCCAAAAATATCTGATTCTCCCGGACCTTTTGAACCTCAGATCTGCAGTTATTTTTTTTAAAGAAAAGAAGATCATCTCAGTTTATGATAAAATAATAGCATTAACAACTAAAAGAATCAAATAATCTTCCCCTATAATGTTTTTCCAAGCAGTGGTACTATCAAAAAGCATTCAAGTAAATCACGAGGAAAAAAGAAAGAAAGAAAGAAAGAATTTATTCGAGTAAAGAAGTGCAAACCACAACCAGAGGTCAAGTTCAACAACTGTAAATACTAAAACCTACTATTTCACTCCCATTTGATTTGGATCTTGAAATTTTCCAATAGTACTGGGATCTTATGATGTTTATTAAAAGGTTCTAGACTCAAGCAAAGTTGTTTCAGTCTTTGTTCTGAGGTTCTTCAATAAAAACATATCAGATGGAAGAAGTTTTTCAAAAAATCCAATCATATGGTGATGAGATGTAAAAAATATTCCCTTGTAATTATTTTATCAGATAACATGAAAGCAAACACTTGGCTAAGTTTTATATTCCAAGAATACTTCATACATAATATTTTCTTCTTTTGTGGGTGGAAACTGGTCAGTGATCTAGGAAAGGAGTGGTACATCTAGTTGTTGACATGCACATCCATTAAGCTAGCTGTCACATTATTCTAACTGTTTGCATTGAATATTCTTCCTTTTCGACAGAAAATAATGGAATTGCATCTGATAGAATTAAAATTTTATTACACCCTTAGCAACAAAAAGTTGCTCCCGAAATCAAAATAAGATGATAGCAGATTCCCTGCCCAAATAATCTCCTCAATCTAATAATTTTGTTCTCTGAAAATATTTCTTTTACTCCATTTCATCTCAATAAAATGAGATGCATATTGGGTACTGAGAAGAGAGGAAAGACTAGAAAGATCAAGAGAGAAAATTATTCTACATGTATGCTTCGAAGGTCCAACTATAGATAGTTAAATCTGTACTGCTACTCCCTCCTTAAACTGAAAATTTCAAGATATGATTGCAAACCCTCACCTCAGAACTGCATTGTCCCTCAGAAGATGATCCAACTGCTTGGAAAAATGGGACTTCCACTGTTTCAGATCACTGGCATCCTTCATCTGCAAGGGCAACAAACCATTCCCAAAATCAATAACTTTGAGCATTTATACGTGTGTGTGTATGATGACAACATTATCAAGGATAGAATTTAACATACTATAACATCCTGGTGGTCAAGGAGACTCCTAGTGTCTTCTTTGATTTTCTGTAGAAGTTTATCTTTTTCCCCTATGTCTTTGCTGTAATCTTTGAAAATATTGACATATCTAGAATTTAATTCCTCCAAATATCGCTCCAAAACAGATAAATTTAAGTCTAGAGAACGGACTTTCTGCATTAGAATCTTGAGAACAGTATCCCCAGGCATCCTGCCAACTTGTTGGCGGATTTCTTCAACTGTATCAGGCACGTTACTATTTACAGCCTCATGGTTCACAGAAGAAATTTCTGTATCAGGTTCAGAATTTTGATGCACATCTTCACACTCAGCAGGGTTAGGATGGAGTGATACTCCTCTCTTGTCACCATTGCCTTCCCCAGATGCAAATGAATTATCTTGCGTAGATATTAAATCCTCCAGCATCCTCTCCACAGCATCCACACCATAAACTTCAACGATGCTCAGTGTGCAGTAAAATTCTGAACCATAGTGGCTTTGAAGATTTAACTTTAGGTATCTCACCCATTTTGGCTCAGGAAGAACAAACCTCTGAGCATGCTTCACATTTGAGGCAGTGAACTTCCCAAGGTTGGCCCAAACATCAGTTGGATAGACCAAACTGCCGTGCAGCTCAAAATCTTTTAAGTTGGAAGAATGGTGCTCAAAGTTAGCAATTTCAATTGTATCTACTAAGGTTTCTTCTGAAAGTTCTATAATGACAAATTTTTCTTCTGCAGAACATGGATTTCGAAGATATTTGTCTTTGTCTCTGCCTAAAACATTAGAGGCTCCTTTGGCTTCTTTGTTGGAAGCCAAAACCTTTGCCCCCTTTGATGCTGAAGCATAATTGTATTCTGCACCACCAGGCTCGACTCTATGTGTGACACTTCCAGATGGACCAGTGCCAGATGTGATTTTAGAACTAAATGCCTTGCTTTTGAATTCGTCAAGACCCAGAGGTACAGCCTGAGACAATTGATCAGATTTTAGCACATTATTTTCACGTTGTTCAGAGCTATCAACTTCATATTGCTCTCTGGTAGGAGATACATGATTTTCTTTCTCATCAGATGGAATATTTTTTCTGCTTTCACCACTCGGGAGTGAGTCACTACTAATAGCTTCAGTCTTGGGAACATTAGGGCAGAAAGCCTCAGAAGGATGGTGAACCTTAGTTTCTTTACCATGTCTATGCTTCCCTTCACTACAACTTGATTCCCTAACAGGAAGTTCTTCAGATCCATCTACACCCAAAGATGACAAACCAACTGCCATGAATAAGCTACAACCATACAAAAACAATAAACAAACAAAGCCTTTTCCCACTAGGTAGGGTCGGCTATATGGATCAAGCGACGCCAACGTGTTCTATTTGGGTTCATTTCTACAACCATAGAAAAGAAAAATCATTTCCCTTAAATGTAAGCAACATGGTGTTCAAGTTTTCTCTAAAGAAGTAAATTTTCCTCCAATCCCACATCAAGGAAGCAGCCATGACAACAACAAAGCCTTTTTCACTAAGTGGGATCAATTATATGGATCAAGCAACACCAACATATTCTATCTTTACTCATTTCTATAGTTAGATTATTAATAGTTAAATCAGTTCTAATAATTTCTCCTATTATTTTCTTTGGTCTTCCCCAACTACTGTTTAAAATTTAAAAGAGGAAAAACAAAAATAAAGCGAACAAACACAAACTACTGCTTACATGG
Organism: Senna siamea; assembly: GCA_031216115.1. Classification (NCBI taxonomy): domain Eukaryota; kingdom Viridiplantae; phylum Streptophyta; class Magnoliopsida; order Fabales; family Fabaceae; genus Senna; species Senna siamea. The sequence goes on from CM062356.1 coordinate 1,562,203, forward strand.
AATGGAAAGCACTATGCACGTATAAATAAAGTAATTTAAGTTTAGAAACAACTTATTCAGATTTGATTGAACTATTTACATATTTACAGGAAGGCTTCTTCTGTAGAGAATTTTCGAAAGAGGGAAAAAAGGATTATAGGAGTTTCAGAAATTCTTATATAATTAAAAAAATAGCCAATGTTGGGTTTATATTTTATTGGAAAATTCCGACCATTGATAATGCTTAAGCATGCTCATAAAATAAAATTAAACAAATCTCAAATGAGGTACATGAAACACAATAGTTCCTGGACATTTAAATCTAAATGGCTGACACTAATATAAACACACAGTGATGACCCATAAGGACAAATTGTGCCAGAAAAAGAATTCTAAGCCAGATCATACCTCAATGGCAAAATCAAAAGATAAAGAAAATCAGAACATACCTCTGAAACCATGACCATGACTGATCCATAAACTGAAGAGAAAGACTAGCCCCCACAAAACAAAAACCAAGGACAGAGAAACTTTATACAAATGATTTCTTCCCCCTGTAGCCTTCTCTAAAGCTCTTCTTTGTAGAAGAGCTTTACGTGATCTCTGCATTGTACATCAATCTAATCCATTGCCAACTGCGAAACAAGAAATTTTAAGAGAGAAATTCTCTAAAATCAACAACAGAATATTTCTCTAATTCAGTGTTCAATAAGTAGCAAAAGGATAGTGTGCCATTTGACTTCTAAGTTGAGCAAAGTGCCACTAATAAAATAAGATGCGGTCACAATAATGACAGGCTGTATTCAAGTTATAATGTATTTTTGTTCGCACCAAAATGGAAGTTACTTGTAAAAACTCAAAAGTTAATGCTGTAAAATACAGAGATTCCACCTATGAAAGAAGAGAATTTTGATTGTAAGCAAAGCTCCAACGCACAATCACTTTCCCGTTCAAGAGAGATTTTCAATCACAATTTCATCTTAGTAGTCAAGTCAAAGAAGAATACCCTTTATACGAATAAGAAACTGTGTTACCAAACACATTAGTGAAAAGACTATACCCACTTGATTAAACAATACAACCAATAATTCCTCTCAGCTAAAATAAGACCCAAGGAAGAAAAATGACCCGTCTCCAAATCAAATCAACACAAATCAGTACATCTACAATAAATCTCTCTCCTTTCTTCAACCTCCAAGCAATCAAAGAGGAAGAAACAAACTAAAACAAAACTGGAAAAAGAAAAAATATCAAACACAGACCTAGAAAGACCGAGAAAAACAGAAGGTCTCAAAGGGCCATCAAATGAAGATATAATTCAAGCTGAACACAAAATATCGCATCTGGGATCTGATGCAAAGAGAGCATGCAGAGAAAGAGAAAAACAGAGGAAGCAAACCCACAAAGTCAGATTGGAAAAAAAAAATGGAATTATGACCTGGGTATGGGGAATCAGTGAAATTGCAGGTCAGAGGACATCGGAGTGGACGATCTGAGATTGGGAATCTTAGAGATCAGTGAGAAAAGCAAAATGAATCGGAGTGATAAAATGAAAAAGGAAGAAGCAAGAGAGCGCGTGAAAACGGCGTAGTTTAAGAAGTGCGTCGGCGTAACGAACCCTTTAAATATTTCACAGTCTCTGTTTCCTTCTGTTCGTCGCTTTCTTTCGTAACGGCCACTCCTTTTCTTTCACTTCCCATCCCGGCATCCCCTGATTTGCTAATTGCTATTTATTTTTTTAAAAATTTAAATGTATTTAATTATATTATATAACTTTGAGTTGTTCTTTAAACAATCGATATTAAACCATATATATTATAATAATTTTAAGTCTTTTTAATCTTTAAAATAATATAATATATAAAATAAAATATATAATGTAAGATAAGAATAGAAAGAAAATAAAAATAATAAAAAATTATATAACTTTTTATTATTTTATTTATTATTTTAAAATATAATAATAATTATTTTATTATTATATTTCAAAAAATTAAAAAATAGCATTTACCTTTATACATGTCAAGCTTTTAGTTTTTGTATTATAATATTTTTGGAGTCTCTTGCAACTTATTAAAAAAATAATAATTTTTAATATTTAAAAATTTTATCAATTAATTAAATAAAACTTAACTAGTACCTTAAAGATAGTAATTTTGGATACTCTCTACGTTTAAGAAATTATACATTTGTTTATATTTAGAAATAGATAAAAACAATAAGAAACTTAAGAAAAATACATTATTTTTTAAATGTAGAAAATTTAAACCTAAATATATTAGTTAACAAAATTCATATAAAATTGGGTGAAATAATAAAAAAATGAAGAAATATGAAAAGGACAAAAGGTAAAAGAAATATTTAACTTTTTATTTAAAATAATTTTAAAAAAATTGAAAAAAGTATGTCTTACTAATTGTTTCCAAGCTTAAAGAACAAAGAGAATACCTACACACTTCCTCAAGAGAGTTGTCTGGGGCCTACTAAGATTTGAATTGATATCTTTTATTTATTTGATAACCTATAAAAAGATATTAAAATTTAAATAAAAAATAAATGAATTGGCTCGATTTAATCTTTTTGTCGCTAATTTGTTTGACAATGATTAATGCTATACATATATCTCGTTATATAACTTTTAATTAATTCCATATACTCCTAAACTATTTGGCTGAAAATAGACATCATTCTTGAATTTATCATTTTTTGATAATCTTTGAAACAATTAGAATCAACTGTTGAAAATAGGTTACAAAAATCTACTAAGGAATGTAAGGAGAAGAAATTCCCTAGTTACACGTCCAACAGGCGAGTGAGTAAGAAATGAAAGAAAATAAATAGTAGAATGCTTGTAATTACGTACTTAAAGCTAAGGTGAGACAAGAATCTCTCATTTATAGTTTTTGAAGCGTATAGAGGGAATTACAAGAAAAGTAGGAGTGTCTTGCTTTACATAGCACCATCCTTCTACGTTACGTGAATGACTTGCTTTTAGGAGGCAAAGGTCGGCAATTTTGGGTTTATAAAATTTATTTTTCTTTTTTTTTTTAACAAAATTTCTCTTTAATATTTTTGTTACTTTAAATAAAAAAAAGGTAATCAGTGTTTTAGAGCTGGATTTAACTTCAAAAGACTGCGAGGATATGAATTAATTGGTTTGATTGTTGATTTTTTAAATTTTTTATAAATATTTTTTTATTAAAAATAATTATATTTGAGATATTGTTAAGTATTAAATATGAATATTTTATTAATAAAAATTTGAATTTAAAATTTTTTTACGTTATGAGAAATTAATCTATTCTATTAAACTTAACTTTCGTTAATAATTATTGATTTAATTGGATGACATTATGATTATATAAAAAAATAATTAATTAATTTATATATATATATATTATAAAAAAGTTTATGTCTAAATTATGACCTCCAAGTTTCAATTAACATTATCAATAGAAGTTCAAAAATATCATAATCATAAAAACAAATTGATTCAAGCATCTTGGTCGACTAGGGAATTTTGTGCCTAAAAATTTAGGCTTCATTAAAAGTTTTGAATAGAGTAATTATTAATAAAGTAGTATAAAATATGTTAGACAATCCATTTCATGGATTCAGAATTATTTTTAAAAAAATGAGGGTGAAGGATGAAAATTTTAATATAAATTATTTAATCATAAAACTAAACTTTTTTTATATTTTTTTATAATTTTATATCTTATATCTTATGTTTTAGTATTGATTTTTTTGCTATCCATTTTTATTGATCTAATTATTAAACATAGAAATAAAAAAAGATTTAAATAATAAAATAGTCAATGTACAGTAGGGAATAGAGCAAATAAAAAAAATTTACATAATGTCATAGCTTAAGAGAAGAATGAACTAAAAACAAATATAAAAGTTGTATAAATTTTAGGAGAGTTGAAGTTGAGAGATATATTTTTTGACAAGAATGATCAAAGGTAAAAAAATTGGTTAGTAAAAAATATGAAAGCAAAAAACATTTAAAAATAAACAAGTGTAAAAGAGTTTGAAATAGAACTAAAAATTCTAACATAATTTTTTTAAATATGTTATTTAAGTTAAAAAGCCTAAATTGTGACGTTAAAATAATTTAATTCAATCACACGTAATAATAATTAGAAATGACAATAGATAGATATATGACTAATTTTGTATTATCTGTATTCGTTTGAAGTATCTTATATCTACATCTTATCTATATTTCAAAAAATATATATTCTAATATCTGTATCCAAGATACTTGAGACATTTAAAAGATTACATATAGTAAATATTGGATAATAAGATAACATATTTGATACCCCACACCCATTAATTTTTGAACAAAGTTAAAAAAGTAAACACATAGAGTAATAAAAATGTCACAAAAAATATATCATTAATAAAAGTAATACAATAAACTTCTACACATTCATTTCCTAAAATTAAGAAGAACAATTATAATAAAACATTAAATACATTAAAATTCTCTAACTCTAGATATAAAAAATAAAATAACAATTAAATACAAGTCTCTAATGTATATATATTAGATTTAAGACTAATATTTACATTTATCTACTATCTGAGATATAATTAAAAATTATTATCTATATTTTATTTGATATCCAATATACAATACACATCAAATATTTTTTTAAAAGAATACTATTAAATATCTAAAACCATTATCATACCTAATAATAATACTCTTTTTCTATCTTCTTCTGATCTCCTCTCTCTCACTCTTTCTCCCTTTCCCCACATTTTCAGTAGTGGTTAGAGATAATATGCAATACTTTGTTTTGGTTTTAAGACAACTTTAGTGTGACAGTTAACAGAGTTAGGTTTTTTTTTTTTTTTTTTTATGGATTTGCTTACAACGTCTTATAATTCTCATCCTATTTTAAACTCTTCATTCCCTTTATTATTCTTATTCTCTTAACATACTTTTAAACTCATATTTGATTTTTTTTGTGTTAATATAATTCTTAAGAAACTAATCACTAGAAATTTTTGAATAATAAATAAAAATATTTATTGATTTTTGGTTGAAATACCAAAAAAGTTACTATAATTAGTTTATCTCCAGTTGATTGGAACTTATTATAATTTTTTCAACTAAATATTTAGGATTTAATTAATTAAAAATTTTAAAGATAAATCAATGATTAGTTAAAATAATAAATACTTTTTTTTTTAAATACGCGTCTCAAACTTAAGTCTTATATATAAAAATATTCTTTTTAAACTAATTCCATCTAATTATAAAATTTCAATCAAATTAAGTTAAATTAATTAAAATTAAAAAATTTAAAGAGAGTGAGCTGAATTAGTCATTAATTAATAAAATAAAATGGTTGCTCGCTGGTGACATGTGAGGGATGGCTGTGGAGGTGTGGCTTCCACTTCCTTTCCTGCAAAGACCTATAGACCATGATAAAGGAATACTATGCTGACCACAGGTCATCGTGGCCATCTATGATCTCTGTCTTCCATTAGTTTCCTTGCATTCTTGCATTGATCAAGAGCAGCAGTGACAGAAAAATCAAGAACTTGTGAGCATAGCAGAACTCAGAACCCAAAATTTCTTCATGGCACAGAGTGCTGCTGAATCCTCTTCTCCTTCTTCCTCTGATTCAACCCCTCGATGGAAATACCAAGTTTTCTTGAGTTTCAGAGGGGAAGACACTCGCCGAGGATTTACCAGTCATTTGTATGCTTCATTGCAGCGAAGGGGAATTACAACTTTCATGGACGACCCAGAATTAGAGAGAGGAGAAGTGATTTCATCGGAACTCGTCAAAGCAATTGAAGGGTCTATGTTTGCGGTCATCGTTTTCTCACCAAACTATGCTTCTTCCACTTGGTGTTTGGACGAGCTCCTAAAGATTGTTCAGTGCTCTAAAATTTTGGGACAATCCATTTTTCCAATCTTCTATGGGGTGGATCCTTCTGATGTAAGACACCAAAGGGGATTGTTCGCTGAAGCTTTCAGAAAACATGAAGAGAGATTTCAGGGTGACAAAGTGAAGGTGCAAGGATGGAAAGATGCCTTAAAAGAAGTTGCTGATATCGCTGGTTGGGACTCCAAGGATCGGTATGTCTACTTAAAAGTTAAGACTTAAAACTATATTATTTGTTCAATCTATCTATTATCTCTGAAATTAGTGAGCCTTGAATATAATCCCTGAGTTTTTTGAAAAACAGTTTAATATGTAAGGAGATTAAAATAACTAATTTTTTGGAACTAAAACTAAATAAATCTAATATTTCTGAGGGAACAATTTTTGGATTTACTCTAAAATTAAATTAAGATATCTGAGTAATCTTTTATGTTAGAAATTTAGATGAACTTGACATTTGTTCGCTTAAACTGGACAATTGCTTTTCATTATCCAACATATGAATTTGTCAATGAAGTGCTTAGTTATTTGAGCAACGAGTCTTGTCGTGGGTACAGTTGAGGGTAAAAAGGATAGTCAGGTTGAAGCCTCAAGGGGTTGGTACACTTCTACTCATTATTATTATCTTGGAATGTTTTATTTTATATTAAAAAGAAAGAACAAAGGTTTGTTATGGCAACCAATAGAAGCAATTCAGTATAATGTTAAAAATGTATAATAATATGAAACTGTGACATGTGTCCATCTCCTTGAGTAATTTGTTAATTATAAATGTACAAGTTTGATTTCATGTAAAATCATGTTAAGTTGCTATGCATGCACATCAAAGAACATCTTCCTTGTAGAGATAGGCATCTTTAAGCGATAATCAATTTTTCTGGCCAAAAAAAAAAAAAAAAGAGATAATCAATTTCACATTGTTCCCTCCACCTACATTTTGCTGATCTCCACTCTTATTATTTGGTGCATAAACCACTAACTGTCAACAGAAGCATCATTGTGGGTTGATAAACAAGGTTTGAATCAATTTCAATCATGGGATCAAATTTGTAAGTTTCTGGCCAGAATTAGACCACTGTAAAAGCCCCAAAGTTCAGCCACATTATTTGTTCATTCATTAAGAAACTAAGAAAAAACCTGCCATAAAATTTCCAGCCTCATCTATTTTCTGACCCCTGCCCCTGCTAACACAGGAGTGCCTTGGTTGACACCATCAATATTCAGAATAAATGCACCTATTGTGGATCAATGCCTAGTTTCCTTCTAATAGCTGGATGTTTGCTATTTCTATGACTTTTTTCAAGCCTTGCTAGGAATGTTTTGAAATAGTTGTTGTAACTATAGTGGTTCCTCACTTCCTTGCTTCCCAAATAGGAAAGGAACTGTTATATGAGAGCTAAAAACTACTGTTATTCAGGTTTTGGTTCTGGTGCTGTAAAAGAATGGCATGCATTTTTGTGTTGACTTTTTCTGCTGAGTCTGATGCAAATGTTGTTGAAGATAAGGGATTAGAAAGATGGACAGTACAATGCTTAGGTTTGATAAGACTAATATACAAACTTTGTCTTCTTCTTTTTTTCGTGAGAAAAGTTGTGGAATGAACAGAGAACATGTTGTCAACATTTTCCTGTATGATGCCTTACAAAATTCTTAAAGAACATTTGAATTAAAGCTATGAAGTAATTGAGTTCGGCAATACTTTAACTTTGTATTAACAAATATGATAATATGTAGGCTATATATGTTGAAGAACAAAAAAAAACCGACCAAGTTGCTTATTTTTTGTTATTGTGCATTTATAAATGGCAACTTTATATCATAAAGCAGTTAACAAAGAAAATATTTGCACCTCTGTTACCAGCTTTTATGTACAATATATATGATATTTTGTATTTTCGCTTTGTTGTTTTATAGTTTTTGTATATCTAACAATCAAGCATATTTTCTTCTCTGCTGCATAGGCTTGAAGCAGAACTCATTGAAAGCATTGTTGAAGATATACAGAGAAAATTGCAGCCTAAATTGCCATCTTACAAAGATAACCTAGTTGGGATTGATAAAAGAGTGGAGGAAGTGAGCTCACTATTGAGAATGGGGTCAAATGACATTTGCTTTATAGGCATTTGGGGTATGGGTGGCATTGGTAAAACAACTATAGCTAGATTATTCTTTGAAAGAATCCAAGGTGATTTTGAAGTTAGTTGCTTTCTTGAGAATGTTAGAGAGGTTTCTGATATAAATGGTTTGGTTAATGTACAAAGACAACTTCTATCTCGTTTAAGAAGCATTGACATTTATGATTTGTATGAAGGAAAAAGGAACATAATCAACCTTTTATGCACAAAAAAAGTTCTTCTTGTTCTCGATGATGTAAGTGAATTGAGCCAATTAGAGAATTTGGCTGGGAAGCAAGACTGGTTTGGTCCAGGAAGCAGGGTAATAGTCACAACCAGAGATCTTCACCTTCTTAAAGCACATGGAATTTATAAAGAATATAAGGTTGGGGGTTTAAACCGTAATGAAGCCCTTCAACTCTTTTCTAGGAAAGCCTTTAAAAAAGATGAACCTGAAAAGGGTTATTTGGATTTGTCCAATGATGTGGTCAAATATGCTGGAGGTCTTCCATTGGCACTTGAGGTACTGGGTTCCTTTCTTTGTGGAAGAGCAGTGAATACATGGCACAGTGCAGTAAAACAAATTAAAAAAGTGCCAGACGCAAAAATTTTAGATAAACTTAAAGTTAGTTATGATGCATTAAATCACTTGGAAAAGAATATGTTTCTGGATATTGCATGCTTCTTCAAAGGGATAGATAAAGATCAAGTGATAGAAATATGGGAAAATTGTGGTCTGTGTCCTGGAATAGGAATTGAAATTCTGATTGAAAAATCTCTTGTCACACTGTCATCGAATAAGTTGTGGATGCATGATTTGCTTCAGGAAATGGGCTGGAATATTGTTTATGAGGAATCTCCTAGTGATCCTGGAAGACGTAGTAGGTTGTGGTCTCAAGAGGGCATTGATCATGTATTGGTACAAAATAAGGTAAGCCCGTGATTTCTTATGTTTATCATACCACTAGATTGCATAGACAAATGTGGCTTTGATACAGATTAGATAAATATGATATTTCTTTTCATTTAAGCTTGTAACCTTTATCTCATTCCTTAAGACATGTTATTTGCCATTCTCTTTTTGCTAGGGAACTGAAGCAATTCAAGGTATAGTTTTGGATTTACCCCAGCAACATGAAGCACAGTGGAACCCTGAGGCGTTCTCAAAGACAAGTCAGCTAAAATTGCTCAAGTTGTGTAATATTCAACCTTTGCTTGGCCTCAAATGTCTTCCTAGTGCATTAAAAGTTCTTGATTGGACAGGATGTCCTTTAAAATTTCTGCCACTTAATATCCCACTGGATGAACTTGTTGACCTTAAAATGCTTCATAGTGAAATTGAACAACTTTGGAATGGAACAAAGGTAAGATCCTCTCATGAACATCTTTTTTTTAAAAAAAGTAATAATAATAATAATTTACTGCTTCTATAAGAGCTTTTGCAGCTGATCTTTTTCTACTTCATTATTTTGTACAGTTTCTGAGAAATCTGAAGTTCATTGATTTGAGTTTTTCCAAGAACCTCATGCGATCCCCAGATATTTCTGGGGTTCCAAATCTTCAAAGACTAGTTCTGGAAGGTTGTACAGGTTTAGTTGAGGTTCATGCATCCCTTGGACTCCACAAGAAACTTGTTCTAGTGAATTTAAGAGACTGTGAAAGTCTTCAAACTCTTCCAACTAAAATGGATATGAGTTCCATCAAGGATTTAATTCTTTCTGGCTGCTCAAAACTTAAAAAGCTTCCAGAGTTTGGGGAAAATATGAAATGTCTATCAATTCTTTATGCAGAGGGAACTGCTGTAACAAAACTACCCCCATCAATTGGATTTTTGGTTGGCCTTTCTGTTTTTAGTTTGAAGGATTGCAAAAGCCTTGTTTGCCTTCCAACTACTATACATAATTTGAAATCCCTCAAATTTCTCAATATTTCTGGTTGTTCAAAACTTTCTAGATTGCCTGAGGGATTAAAGGAAATGAAGTGCCTTGAGAATCTTGATGCTGGTGGAACTGCTATGGAAGAAGTACCTTCATCCATCTTTTATCTGGAAAATCTGAAAGTTTTATCCTTTGGTGGATGCAGGGGGCCAGTATCCAAGTCACGAAATTTACTTCTACCCTTTGGATGGTTATTTGGAAGTCATCCAGACCCCATGGGCTTCAAAATACCTATACCTCCAATCTCACACCTACACTCTTTGCAGCATTTAAACTTGAGTTACTGCAATCTTTCTGAAGGGTCACTTCCTAATGATATTGGCTGCTTATCATCTTTGAGGAGTTTAATTCTAACTGGGAACAATTTTATTAGCTTACCTAGCTCCATTTCTAAGCTGTCAAAGCTGCAAGATCTCTACGTAAATTGTTGCCAGAGGCTGCAATCTTTGCCTGAGCTTCCATTGGCTATAGAACTATTATATGCAAGTAATTGTACTGCCCTTGAAACTTCTAGATTTGATGCATCAAGGCCCTGCAATCTCCTTGCAGAAACCAAGCAATTGCTCTCCACTGGAAACAGCTATGATGGGTTGGATCCATTAATGGCAGTTAGAAGATTTCTTCAGGTATGCACCTCACTCATTTGTCTGTGTTACTCTCCTTTTTTTTTTTTTTTTGATTCAACATAACAGTCTGATTGGATCCTTCCGAAAGCTAGCTCATGAGGTTGGAGAGACCTAAAAATCCCACATTAGAGTCCCACAAGGTCCTAACATTCCATAACACTTCGCAGCCCTCACACCCATGCAGGCTGGTTGAATGCTTTGGTACCAATTGTTAGGAACCTTTGGGAGAACTACAATCAAAAGCTAGCTCTTGTGGTTGGAAAGCCTAAGGTCCCAATAAACCCCACATTAGAATCCTATTCCTATCTTAACGTGGGATTCAAGTCTCATACCTTGCAATTGGGTCTAACAATTTCTCCAATGTAGGTAATGCCTGTTCCAAAACCAAGATTTGATATGGTTATCCCAGGGAGTGAAATCCCATCATGGTTCAACGAACAAAATTCTCAATCCTTCGTAAGGGTACAACATCATAACTGGCCTTCAACTGAGTGGGTGGGACTTGCGTTGTGTTTTGTGTTAGTAAATCATGTACACCCTGACGTGTGCAAACATGAGTTCTTCTGTTATTTTGAGGAATGTGGATCTGGAAAAGCTCCATTTCCCATTTTCTGTAGGGATGTTCCTCATATGGAGCCAGATCAACCTCACCTTTATATTGTCTACTTGTCTGGTGATCAAGTTGAAGTGAGTCAATGCAGTCAAATTGAATTTAAACTCAAACCAGAATGCTGTTATTATGGATTGGAAGTAATCAAGTGTGGGTGCCGTCTAGTGTATAAAGAAGATGTTGAAGACTTGCGGAAAACAAGAAACCATCTCTTGCAATGGAGAATTTGGGCTGCAAATGATATGTTGTGATGATGAGTTTGATCAAGAAGATGCAACACAAAAGTAGACAACTAGTTACCGGTATAGACTTTGATTATGAGAAATTCTGACTTAGATTAAGCCCCTCAAGAATAAAAGCATTAGTTTGCTGTCTCATCACTAAAAAGTATATTTGATATATTACAAGTTAATTTATCATTAACTTGATCTACCTGTTTTTAGTAGATCAATTTACTCAAGAATCTCTTTTGATGTATACTTGTATACTATCATATTTTGCACACAAGTGATTCTCTTAGTAATTGTTTAAGCAATCACTTTTACATTTTCCATTGAAGTTTTGGCTTTTACGCTGTATGTGATCTACTCCCATAAATCATGTTATGTCCATTATAAAAAGATTTAAAGTTGACACACAGATTTATAGTTATAGAATTTTGATACAGTTGATTTAATATGATTCTTGATTACAATTTTTATTAAAAATAAATTACAATTACAAATTCTTATTCTGGCGACTAAGAAATGTCTCTAACATGCTACACCATGCAAATAATATAGTTCTAGCACTTTTTTGTGATGAAGAATGAAGCAACAAGAATCGAACTTTTAATTGTTTAATTGTCAAAGCTTTTTTTTGGGTAAACATTGTAGCTTTTCAAATCATGTTAAGAATGACACATCTTTTTTCCTTTTGTTTTCTCAAAGAGATAATCTCATTTCATATTAAGTGGAAAGTTACAAAGTAGGGATAGCAATGAAAATGAATATTATAGATATTTGATAATATTTGTATGAAAAAAAATTTGATATATGATAAATATCAAATATTAAATAGAATATGGATAATAAAATATAATTATTTATTAAATATTAAGTGGATGTATATATTAGTTTTGAATACTCTATATTTATTTAAAATAAATTAGCAGTTATGATATCCAATATTAGATTCTCAAATAAAATATATTATTAAATAAATTTTATGCTTTTTATTGTTATTTATTTTTTTTAATTTTAGTTTATAATAAATATGCAAGATTTTTTTATTGTAAAATAATTTTTTATAGCTATTAATAATATTTTATAAAAAATTTATTGAGTATTAAATATAAGATATTTGATTATAAGATATTCAATATCTACTATTTATTATTTTTTTAATATTTTAAATGTTTTAAGTATTTTAAATATTTAAATATCGAGTAGTTTTAAATATAGATATTAAAATTAATATTTTTTTAAAATTTGATTAGGGTTTAGATATTAGATTTTTTGAAAGAATTTAATTATGAATAATGAAAAAAATGGACGGATCAATACAAAATAAATAGTTAAGATTACAAATTAATCAATGAAATAAATAAGCTTACTCTACTGAGAACAATACATAAACCTACGTCATAATATTTACAGGCAATACAACTCTTACAAAAAAATTAACGACTTAACCAGAAATTTGAAAAATCTTAGTAGAAAGACAACATACCTTCCAACATTTTGTAAGGATTAACCGATTAAGTCTTCCAAGTTTTTATCTTTCATGATTAGTCCAAATCTTCCATCATTACTATTTGGAAGCAAGTTGTCAATATTTAACATCTTCACCTAAGATAATAGAGAAAATCTCAGAAAATGTATTTCTATGAAAGAAGGGAAAAGCTTTGAAGGAAGAGAAAATATTTCCAGAAAGAAGAGAAAGCTTCTGCAGAGGAAAAAAATCAAAAGCTAACAAATAGACGAAAGAGAGAGGAGATACTGCTGCCTTCTCTTTGTAGGGCAAACGATTTGGATCCTCTCGTATAAAAAAATAATATGATGTTATCATAAATAAATAATATATTTTTTTATATTTATCTCTCTCTCTGTTATATTATTCTCTAGCATAAAAAGATTTTGATTCGTAAGGTTATCTTTTGTGGGGAGAGAGAGAGGCTTCTCTTCTTGCATTTGCATCTTGGCTTTAGCTTGGGCTGGTTCATGGACCTCTGACTTAGGCACCTCATTGGTTATTTGTGAATTTTGGTTTTTCTTCATAGAATTTAGTTACGTCATAAGCTGTACTGAGAATTGCACTAATATAACTTACCCACGTTATAATTTGTTATTTTTCTTAAAAATTAAAGAAACACTTGAACAAATTGCCTAGTTGCTCATTACACCCTCATACGCGAGACTATACTCTTCAAGGCTTAACGAAGACATCATATATATCATTTGACAATTGGTTTAGCGATCACACTTATAAGTAGCAGTTTACGTAAAAAAAATGACAAAAAAGAAATAATAATAATTTTAAGTACTTATAATGTCAAATTTATTAGACAACCACACATTTTATGGTTCATATAACAATAATTTGCTTGCTCAACCACCATGGATGAATTGAAGGATAGATGATGACATCAATGAATAAATGAATCAATCAGTCCATCTATAGCAGTGTGAGATGATGGAGCAACCACGGTTATAAGCGTTGGCCCTTTGCCTTGCATTGCAATTATAGTAGGAACGTCCCCTTTGTCCACATGGGATTTTGTTAGCCTTGAGGGCGTTGTAGCTAATGTACCTTGCCTGCATCAGCGTCCGGCGGCTTGACTCCGACAACATCTCGCCATCGTCTCCGATGGACTCTTCCACCGTCCTATGCAATCCCACGTCTTGGACCTGTGATGCCTCTGCCACCACCATGGCTGCTAAGGCCAAAACCAACAACACCAACCAAGGCTTGAACTCCATTATATATATTTTTTCAAAGTAGTTAAGAGCAAGAGCAAGAACAAGAGGAAGAGGAAGAGATGTTGTGGGGTCTTGAGAGGATGTTGTCTCTATCCCTGCCTTTCTTCTGAGGCATGGAAAGGCTGTATTTATATGCAAGAGCTTCGATGGTTTATTAATGGTGATGGAAGGTTGTGAGGTTTTTTAGGATAATCTGTGGATGTTCAATGTTGAGTATGTTAAGATAGTTTGTAATTGTGTGATTGATGTTGCTGTAAAATAGGGTTTCATCATTGATTTGAGTTACTATATTTGTTTACTTGTTACAACTTTTCTTATCTTAAGATAGCAAAGCCAAAAAAGCCAATTTGTTCTACTAAATTAATGAATTCTCATTTAGATTTAATTTTGTACTTTTGTTTAATTTTTATTTGATTTGAACTGTGTTATTCCTATGAAATTAAAGTTGAATGATTTTCCACTAATAATATTTAGATTGTTGTTAGTTTAGTCATCTTAATTTTTTTTTTCTACTTGTCTTCCATTGTAATTGTTTTTAATCTAAGCAATAAGAATTTCACGCTCTTTAAGTTAATTTATATTTTTTACAAAGTAATTTTGATATATGTCATCCAATACGTTGAGTATACAAATGCATTTTCCATGATATAATGGTTCAAATTAAATTTATGACCTGTGCACAAAAGAAATAGACAAACTCTTCTCATGCCTTCTCTCAATTATGTAATATATAATATTTGTCTATTGTATAAGAAGCTTATATAGAGTTTGTTTTTGTTTGAAGGTTGATATTTTTTTTAAAATATTTTATAAAATTAGTTTTAAGAATTTATGTTAGTATTATTTTTATGTATTCATATACATATTATTAATAAAAAGGCTTATTTTTTATATTTTTTATTTTAAAAATTAAAATTCAGAATAATTTTTAATTGTTCTATTTTCTATTTTTAAAACACATATTATATATTTTTTTGTTTTCTGTTAAAATAATTATTCAAACAAGTTTTTTGTTTTTCTATTTTAAAACATAAAAAATAATTTTTAAAAACTACAATCTAATACTCCTTATTTTCTTCCTTCACTTTTTTAATTTTTTTTTCAATTTTCTTTTTCACGTTCATTTGCTTTATAAGTCACCCCATATATATACAATACAAGACATGAGAGGACATGGCCATCATGAAGATACAAACGGAAATTAATTAAAGATACAAAATGGGTGAAATGTCCGAAGTCAACACAGAACTTAAGCTTCCATTCAATGAGAAGCAAACCTCCAAATCAATCCATGTGCTACCCCTTTGCAAATCTTAATGCCATTAAACCAATTATAATTTCTAACTTTCCAGCCATGCGTTTGCCAAAATTTCAATTGCATATTTAATTTCTTTGAATTTTATTTTTTTATACTTAATATTTCATGCAGTTATATTTATTTATTATGTAATAATATTTTAACCTAATATTAGTGAAATTAATGAAGTTATAGGAACTAAAAGTGTACTTTAATTTTATATTTTAAAATAATAAAATTAATTAATGAAAAGTTCTCACTCTCCCTACATTTTTTTTTTATTAAATTGTATTCCATGATGTCTCTCTCTATTAAATGGCTTTTTCCTCGTTTTAACAGCCACCCCCACTCTTTTTGTATATACATCTTAGATTTTTTTTCTTTTATAAAAAAGCATACAGAGGATGTCGACATCTTGCCTTATGTTAATCCTAAATCTTAAGCTTTCAATTTTGTGTATTAAAGTTATATAACTTATATGTAAGATGTCAGACCAATAACATTGTATTGTAGGATATGTCTGTTATTATAGTTGACGGTTTATAATACATTATTTAAAAGTTAAAGAATTAATTTTGAACAAAATAAATTTAACTAACTAAAGAAGGAATATTAAGCATTACAATCTGTTTTCTTAATGTGGGTTTTGAAAGACGTTGGCAAAAACAAAGAGCAATTAGTGATCATGATGATGGATCATGGAAGGAAGTGTTAGAAAATGATAATAAATTTATAATATTAATAGTGTACATGAGATAAATGATGATAGCATACAATGTTAGATTTATAGTGCTGAATTAATAATTGAGTTAATTAGTATTTTAGTCAATCAACTTATTTATTTGTTTTAATGTAATTGTTTAATTTTTAATTTGTGCCTAATTCTTCTTTTTTTTAGGGGCATATTTGTCAAGTCACTAATGGGACATTCGTAATGGTCCCTATGTAGCAAGCATTCGAGGTGGACAATCATTGCTGTTAAAGTGCTCTTCTCTCTTCGAAATGGTCCCTCAAATAGTCAATTTTCTTTTAGTGTTTCAAAATAACTTTTTCTTTTAATATTTAAAAACGATATCTCAAATGCATATAAAACTATAGTTCTAAACTGAAACCGATAAAGATAAATCATAACCAATGAAAATAAACTAGAACAAATAAAAATAAGTCATAAAATAAACTATTAAAACAATACTCCATCGTAATGAAAAAAAAAAAATTGACCTTCACTCTGAGACCAAAAAAGACCAAATGTAGCAGCATGAAAACCAAATCAAAATACCAAATTAATTATTTTGCTCTCTACTACCACCTTCCTATTGATTTTACTGTGGTTTCGCTTTACAACATAAACTATCTCAAAAACAATATGGAATTTTCCATTTTCATTCTCAGTTCTCACATGAAATGGTATTATCTCATATGGCATGGCTACTCAGTACTCACCACATATATATGTATATATTTGCTGCAACTGTATGATTGTATTTGTGTGTATAGGTTTCAGACTCTATATTCTTCTTTTTATCAGACTGAGTTCTGACTATTTTATGATCTAAATTCAGTATGGATGAACATCCTGCCCCACATGAAGCCATGAATCACTTTGTCGTTGCTCTCCATCACTAGATTCATACCGTAGCAATATTCCAAACAAAATCTTCCCCTGCTTAATATTGTGTAACATTAGAATACAGAACTGGAATCAACCTACCATACAGAATGCAGTATAATGTCTTGGCTAACCTTCACTCTCCGATACGATGCTAAAGTTGCCAAAGGTTCATTTGACTTCTGCACTTGTCCATCTTTTTGAGCAAGATTGACCATCTGGCAACGGTTGCATCCCCCCAGTGACTGGTGAATAGAGACGGAAAATATAAAAGTCAAAATCATCGACAGAAAATGGTTGAATCCGTATTAAGCATATCAAAAACCTATAGGCGTGATCTAGTGGTGAGCAGTTTGAGTAGTTTGCATGTTGTCCCAGGTTTAAACCTCTCTTCTTCAGACCATAATCACATTATGCAATCACATAATTTTATATACCAATATGATAATTAGATGTTCTACCATCAAATCCTATATTATAAATAATGAAATAAAAAACTTGACAAACAAGTTAGCATGGAAAGAGTCTTGCCATCTGAATTAACCAAATAGGTTTGTACCAAAATAAATTGATGTTTTCTAACAAGATAGATATGAAAGGAATGGCCCCGGTACACAAAAAAATAGCTGACAACTGGCTCATGTTCCGTAAAATCATTTAAGTTCATTGTATTATTGGAAATAAAATACATGTGGAAGTGTTTCCAATATACCAAAGGAACTACAAATCGCATAAGTAAACACAATAAAGTTGAAAACGCATTGAGAACAGTAACTGTGATTTAGACTTTACTTTTGCCTATACGCAACATAAACACCAGAGTAGCACAAAGGTGCTATTGAGCAACAGCATACCTCTTGAATTGCACAAGGTTTGTCATCAAATGATTCAGAAGTTAAATAACTTACACTGAAATAATTGTTTCCAATTCTAAGTTTTCTCCATCCATCTTCATCATATGGCCTGCCTCCAGATACCACAAGGTTTGGCCGAAATCTACTTGGACTGACTTGAATTGCTGCTTCAGATAAGCCCTTCTGTACATCTAGAAACATCAATTATGGTTGGTACAAATTCTTTGCCCAGAAATATTGATGCCAAATGACTTTCAAACACAATAACTGGTAAACTTGAATATTAAAAAGTGATAACTAGAGGAAGAGTTGAAATAAGAAGGTGTTCCATTTGAAAGGAAATTCATGGGGATTAATCAAGTTAATTTTCATGCACTAGAACCCCCTTCGAATTCTTATTAATTGCCGAAGTAATCAATAACTATTATGCAGTCTATTACTCATCATGAACTAGTTTTGTGAAACTTCTTAATATAGTGCACAGAATCTTCAAGGTAGCATTCTCAAAGGAAAAAAAGGGGTGGTAATTACAGCAAACTTGAAATAAATTGACTCAACCAATACAAGGAATTGCACGTCATGTGAGAAAATGAGTACAAGAGCATACATGAACTTAATCTGTCGTTGAGGTCAAGTACACTCTCCTCAGATACAAGTAAGAACTGTGCTTCATTGGCGAAATTGAGCTTGCTCTTTGCATCTCTACATGTAATTGCATCTTTGGCCTCACTCAACGTAAAATCAAGATTAGAACTAGAATTACGTAATAAAGTGCATGGTTTACCAATGGCTTTGCTAAACCAAGCATTGATTTCTTCATCATAACAATGGACCTTGTACCTGAACAAACATTGATTTCTTCATCATAACAATGGACCTTATACTTACACAAGTATATCTTGATGAGAAGAAAGAAAAATACAAAAAGGGCATGGGTACAAAATCATAGAACAATGTATCCTCCCCAAACAAAAGCAAAAACAGAAGAGAACAACCTAGGCTTAATTCAAAATACAAGGAAAGAAAATCTTAATTTAGAAGAAATACTAATGACTAAAGCATATTTATTAAAAGATAAGGAGTTAAGGAGAAGGGCTTATTTCACACAAAATTAATTCCATATGTAAGTGCGAAACTAAGAGGGATTTGATTACTGTGTATGACAATAAAAATATTTTGTTCTATAAAAAAAAAAAAAAAAAAGAAGGAAAGATTAAAGAATATTCAGTAGTCAAATGTCACTAAAAAATGTGGTCCAATTCCATGACTCCCCAGCGCATGAGCCCACACACATACACAGATATATAATATAATACTAGTGGTTTAGCATGCACTAAACTGCATGCCAATTTTTCTTTTAATTTTTGAAATATAAACTAAAAAATAACTATTATATTTTAAAATAATAAAATTAAATAATAGAAAGTTTTTTAAATTCTCACTCTTTTGTCATCTATTGTAACTTCCTACTATTCTACTTCTTATCTATTCTCTCCTCACATCACATATTTTATTTTATATGATACAATCCAAAGTCATTATAATATAGATATATATATTTTAAAAGGATGTACTTGGCCAGTAGAAGGAGAATTCTGTTTTTACTCCTTGGCAGTCATCCTATAATCATTTAATTTCTTCTCCATTGTAGGGTAGACCATATCGTTAAGAAGATATTTAAGAGAAAAGGCGTGTTTTTATACATATTCAAGAGTTCGAATAGGATAGGGTAGGTATAGAGACTCATTGATAAAAAAAATTTTGCTCACATATGTGGTAGTGTCCAAGTCCTGATGCTTGAGATTGACAAGATTAGATAAAACATCATAATAACGGCCAATATCATTACTATATATTGAGGCTGCCTTGTTCCACACATCATAACATGTTTCATAAACTTGGTATGTCGGAAGTAATCGAGAGTCCAGAGAATGCCATAATAAGGAACAAAGTTGAGCATCAATTTTTATCCAATCTGGTCTATTAATTTCAGCTATATCAATGTCACGCTTAGTTAAATGTTCTAATTATCCTTGTCCTTTAAACCATAAACGAACTGATGCAGCCCAAGATTTGTAATTGGATGCCCCATGTAATTTTTCAGAAGTAATGGTAGGTGTTCCACTAAGGGTGGAAAAAATACCTGACTTAGCAGTGTTCATCACCGTTTTTTGTGGTTTGAAGGAAACTCTACTTGAAAAATAGGGAGAGGACAGTACGAAAACCACCCAGAAATGAGAAGAGAGTAGCACGGCGATCACGACAGCAGAAACAACGGCGGTCGACGACGACGGAGGTGACGTCACGCGCCGACGCGTGGCAAAACGCAGTTCTGGTAGGCGGCGCGTGGCGGAGGCGACAGCGACGGCGACGGCGTTCCGGCTTCTGACCGATCGGAACCTTCTAAACATGGTGGTAGGGCGCGTGTTTCAAGAAAATTCCAGGAAGTGGCCGGGTAATGAGTGACCAGAATTGAAAAATAATAGAAAAGTGTTTGGGCTAGAAAGAAACACAGTCCAAAAAAAAATCCTACTAGATAGTAGGCTCTGATACCATGTAGAAGGAAGAATTTCAGTGTGTATTACAATAGAAAAGTGTAGGGTATTTATACAAGAAGAAAGGACCTATTCTAGGAAACCATAATAAATATAATAAATACAATTAAATGACAATCCCTAATGTCTAGCCTAAACTTTAGGCTAACTTCATTTTAATTGATATACTCTGATTCTAATTGATACACAACAGGTTGTTGACTCTTCAGCCTTGGTATCTCAAATTGGTGAGAAAGGGAATCCAAGTGGAGGAAGCGGGCGTAATAGTGGACGTAAACGTCCTCAATGTACACATTGCAATAAGTTGGGACATACTCGCGATCATTCTTTGGGTGCTCCATGGTCGACCATCTCGTTCTGTCAATGTTGCTCAGTCTGACATATCATTGACCAATAATCATTCTTCACAGTCTATCTGTTTAACTGGTGAAGATTACAACGAGTATATACAGTACCAACAAGCTAAACAGTCATCTGTGGCTGCCTCGGTTGCTCAAACTGGTAATGTAACTGCTTGCTTTGCCTGCCTCACGACATTGGACCATGGGTTCTTGACTCGAGTGCCTCTGAACATATCTCTGGTAATAAAAATCTATTTTCTTATCTTTCTAGTTCCTCTTCTCTTCCTTTAGTAACTCTGGCAAATGGTTCTAAAACTGCTGCTACAGGGATTGGGCAAGCCCAAATTCTTCCTTCCATATATGTTGATTCTGTCCTTTATGTTCCTGAGTCTCCTTTCAATCTTATTTCTGTTAGTAAATTGACTCACTCTCACAAATGTTCTATTACCTTTTCTAATCAAAGTGTTTATGTCCAGGACCGGAGTACGGGGAAGACGATTGGCGTAGGACGTGAGTCACAAGGCTTATACCATCTTTTGCCTACAACATCTCCAGTTGCCTGCACATCCAATTGCTCCCCATCTCTCATCCACAATCGTTTGGGACATCCAAGCCTTTCCAAACTCCGCAAAATGGATGCTTCTCTTTCTACCTTGTCCTCCTTCCCTTGTGAGTCATGTCAGTTGGGTAAACAACCACGTAGTTCCTTTCCTACTAGTCTTAATAATAGGTCTACATTTCCTTTTCAACTTGTTCACTCTGATGTCTGGGGTCCTAGTCGTGTGTCTTCTACTTTTGGCTTTCAATATTTTGTAACCTTCATTGATGACTATTCTCGTTGTACTTGGTTGTACTTGATGAAAACTCGTTTTGAGGTATTTAACATTTTTCAAAATTTTTGTGCTGAAATAAAGACTCAATTTAATACCTCTATCTCTATCTTACGTTCTGATAATGCTAAAGAATATTTATCTACCTCTTTTAAGACATTTATGACTTCTCAAGGAATTTTACATCAAACTTCTTGTCCCTATACTCCACAACAAAATGGGGTAGCCGAACGTAAGAATCGTCATCTTATTGAAACAACTCGTACTTTACTCATCCATCATAATGTTCCTACTTCTTTTTGGAGTGATGCTGTTCTCACTGCATGTTATCTAATTAATCGCATGCCTTCTTTTGTATTAAATGATCAAAGTCCTCATTCTCTGTTATTTCCCAATGACCCTCTTTATCATCTTCCTCTTCGTGTGTTTGGTTGTGTCTGCTTTGTTCATGATTTGACCCCAGGAAAAGATAAGTTTGCTGCCAATTCCATCAAGTGTGTTTTTCTCGGATATGCTCGTCTCCAAAAGGGCTATCGATGTTATTGTCCAACCACTCGACGATGTTTCACCTCTCCTGATGTGACCTTCTTTGAGTCTTCTCCATTCTTTGTGACTACTATACCTGATAGTACCTCTGTGACCCTTCCTGTTCCTTCCCTTGCTTCTTTAGAAGCTTCACCACAGGTCCCCCATAGTCCTCCTCTCCAGACTTATCATCGTCGCCTGCGTCTTGAGTCCACAGATGCTCTTGCTGACTCACTACCTTCGTCCGAATTGCCCGTTGCTCCGGTCCAACATTTGCCTACTACTCCTCCAATTGCCATTCGTAAAGGTACTCGCTCCACTCGTAATCCTCACCCTGTTTATAATTTTTTGAGCTATCATCGTTTATCTATTCCATATTATGCCTTTGTGTCTTCTTTGGATTTTATTTCTGTTCCTAAGACTACTAGTGAGGCTTTAGCACATTCTGGTTGGAGGCAAGCCATGCTTAATGAGATGACTGCCTTGCATTCTAATGGTACATGAGACTTGGTTCCTCTCCCTCCTGGAAAATCTCTGGTTGGTTGCCGATGGGTATATGCGGTTAAAGTCGGTTCGGATGGTAAAGTTGAAAGACTAAAAGCCCGTTTGGTGGCAAAAGGATACACTCAGATCTTTGGCTTGGATTATGGTGATACCTTCTCTCCCGTTGCTAAAATTGCTTCAGTTCGCGTCTTCTTATCAATTGCAGCTATAAGTCATTGGTCACTTTATCAACTTGACATTAAAAATGCCTTCCTTCATGGTGACTTGGAGGAAGAAGTCTATATGGAGCAACCACCTGGCTTTGTTGCTCAGGGGGAGTTTGGGAAAGTATGTCGACTCCGTCGTTCTCTTTACGGACTCAAACAATCACCTAGAGCTTGGTTTGGCCGGTTCAGTTCCGTGGTTCAAAATTTTGGAATGATTCGCAGTGAAGCTGATCACTCAATCTTCTTTTGCCATACATCACAAGGCAAGTGCATATATCTAATTGTTTATGTAGATGACATTGTTATTACAGGCAATGATAATTTAAGCATTGTCCAACTCAAACAACATCTATGTAACCACTTCCAAACCAAAGATTTGGGGAAACTTAAATACTTTCTGGGAATTGAGGTTGCCCAATCCAGTACTGGTGTTGCCATTTCACAACGAAAGTATGCACTTGACCTATTAGAAGAGACAGGCATGACAAACTGCAAACCGACTGACACTCCAATGGATCCAAATGTCAAACTCCATCCAGGACAGGGAGAACTGATTGAAGATCCTGAAAGATATCGAAGACTTGTTGGGAAACTTAATTATCTCACCATCACTCGTCCAGATTTATCTTTTGCTGTGAGTATAGTAAGCCAGTTCTTACAGTCACCGTGTGATAGTCATTGGGATGCAGTTGTTCGAATCCTTCGATATATTAAAGGAGCACCAGGCCAAGGATTATTATATGAAGATAAGGGGAACTCCCAGGTTGTTGGCTTTACTGATGCAGATTGGGCCGGTTCACCTAATGATAGGCGATCCACGTCAGGATACTGTGTGTTCATTGGTGGTAACCTAATCTCTTGGAAAAGCAAGAAACAAAACGTGGTTGCAAGATCCAGTATCGTGCTATGGCTTTAGCAACTTGTGAATTACTATGGTTAAAGCAACTTCTTCAGGAGATACAATTTGGGAACACGGAAAAGATGGAGCTGGTCTGTGATAACCAAGCAGCAATGCACATTGCCTCAAACCCTGTGTTCCATGAGAGGACCAAACATATTGAAATTGATTGTCATTTTATTAGGGAAAAAATTCAATCTGGGTGTCTTGTTACTCGATTTGTCAATTCAAATGATCAATTGGCAGATATATTCACTAAGTCTCTAAGATGCCCTCGGATAAAATATATATGTAACAAGCTTGGTGCATATGTGACTTATATGCTCCAGCTTGAGGGGGAGTGTTGTGTATCAATTAGAATCAGAGTATATCAATTAGAATGAAGTTAGCCTAAAGTTTAGGCTAGACATTAGGGATTGTCATTTAATTGTATTTATTGTATTTATTATGGTTTCCTAGAATAGGTCCTTTCTTCTTGTATAAATACCCTACACTTTTCTATTGTAATACACACTGAAATTCTTCCTTCTACAATAAAGACACCCATACACAAAACAAGAACTACCCCAAAAGCTCATTCTGTTAGAAAATATACCCAACTGTGTATGCCAATTCCCAAGAACAAACCTACAAAAGTGGGTATGTGATAGAGCTGGATAATTCTGGACTTTACTTCAGTAAAAGAATTAAAACAGTTTGGGGTTACAGAGTACTCTCCCTTCAGAATGCCTAAGCTCCTCAAGAGAGAATGAGCTATTACACTTCAAAGGAAGAAGAAATAAGGAACACAGCAACCCACAATACCAATGCACAGAACAACAGATGAAAAGATAAACAACTACTAGCTTTCGAGAGGCTAGTGCTCTCCCACCCTTAATCCAATTTCTGCCTGCCTCTTCTCAACCTGCCAGTACCCTTTTTAACTATTTCCTGGAGTGGTCCCCTCCCCCTCTGCAGGGTTAGTTAGAATATTCTCTCTCTCCTCCTTTCGCATCCTTCTAGAATATACCTTAGGATTTTGGTGTGGAATGTTCCTGTCCTCTTTCTCCTTATTTCTCCGTGTATACTGATTCTTATAAGATGTATCAGTATGTTTCAATGCTCCCTGTTTCAACCATCTGCCGCCTCCATCTTTAGAGGTTTAATTATAAGTTCAATGGAAATTATAGTTGACATCAATTACTATTTTATCTAAAGTAGATGGCATTTATATAGTATGATGTACACATCAATAAACTTTTACAAATACCATAATGATGGTACTAATTATCATAACTTTTAAATGGAAGTATTATAGATTATTCAACACAAAAACACAACTTTTGTTCAACCGTTTGTAATGGACTGAATACCTTAGGATATATAGTATTCCAGATATATTTCTTCAATGTTTCTGCAAATATATGCTCACGGCATAATCAATTAGGCAATTTCGATACATTTACCAAGTTCACATTTCTTTGTAGAAGGGACAGAAAATGTGGCTTATATACCAAAAGTACAGACTATTGTACTCCATGGAATTTTTTACAGAAAATTCAGGTATTCTACACCAGTATAATTACCAAGTAATGAAATCACCCATTCCAATTGATAAAAAATAATGTATTAAAAGAAAACCATATATTACTTGTGAAAGTAAACATGTAATCATATACCTCTGACCATGTAAATCAACGTTCTCGATAGCACCAACATTAACATCAGAATCAAGCTTGATTTGTAATCTTTCTTTGCAATGCAGAGACTCTACAACCAATATTCCTTGACTGAGGTCAATAAAGGTACTTACAAAGCACATTTGAGGAACCTAAAAAACAAAGATCAAAGAAATCAAAATTTTACTATTAAGCACCAGTTATGAAAATGCAGACTCAGTAAAATAACTCGAATGAGATAGATGAATTCTCTGACATCTGTGATAATGTAAGACTCGTGTAGGCAGCAATACTCTATGTTGCCCAGAACCTTGAATCTAATGTAGAGAAGTTATATACTCAAATGAAACACAAAATATGATGGACATCATATCCAGTACAATATGATATAGAACATGAGTTTTTGTAAAGTTTTCCCAGCCAACTATCCCAGCAGTGCTGTCAATGGCTGCAAGCCCCCAAAATGCCATGGCAGATAGCATTTTGGGTGCCATATTGAGGCATGGTAGCCATCACAAAACATTCTATAAAAAACACGGGATAAAAGTAAATAAACAGGTACAATAGAACAATCATCAGAATACAATAATTTACAAGTAGATAGAATCAGCACTTATTAAAAATAATAATAATTAAAAAAAAAAAAAGAGTATCAATTATGCAGCCAACAAATAACAAAGGTCATAAGCCACTGTCAGAACTGAATAAAAATATCTTGATTCAGTGTCCAGTGAGCTTAAAATCCCCCTTTTCTTTAAAATCACCTTCCTCTTCAATTTCTCTTGGTGTAATGATTGGTATTTTTAATTGATATAATCAATGTCATTTAGACTTAAGAATGACAGAGACAGAGGAGGACAGCAGAAAATCCAAATGATGGGGGAAAAAAAGGAAAAAATAAAATTCTTGCCCCTTAAGTTTGATATAATTTGCATTTTGATCCCAAAAGTATTCGAGGTTTCATTTTTGTTTCATAAATGAATCTCTAGGGACATGCACGGGAGGCAATGACTTCTGACCTAGCATCCTAGCCGTACTGATTAAGTCAATATTCCTAGTCACATTATCTCTAGTATTGGATTGGATTGAGGGATCAGCTGCCCAAAATGACAAAAATGGTCAAGCCGTGTATCATCTAGTGGATTTGTAAAACATCACAAGATTAAAATTGAAACGTATGTCAAAACCCACAAATAGAGTTCACTCATACAAATTCACTTCAGTATGTCACAATAAGAAAGAAGGAAAAAAAAAAATTCAATCAAACACAGACAAAAACCAGGTACATACTGAAACATGCACCTATACATCCAAACATAAGGATTCATACATCAAATAACATTTTACCTTCTTCTGTGTAAGAATTTCACCAGTTAGGCTTGTAATAACCCACTCCCGATCATGTTTCAGGCCTGCCCAAAATTTTCAGAAATGAATATCTTAATTTCTGCAGACCAGGTAATGCACCTCTGTCTGTCATAACCATCATGTACATTTATGATCTTTTTTATTTTAAGTTCATTGAGATAAAAGAGAAAATTACAATAAGCGAGTGAGATAAATTCTAGAATAAAGAGAACAGAAAGGGGAAAGCAGAAAATATGAGAAACGCCCTGTTTAAACAGAATCAGACTTATGACAAATGGTATGATAAAAGTACCAATCTTTCCTATAGGATCAGTTACATAAACAGGATCTGAACCCAAAAAATTAAATTGACCTCATTGTGGGATAAAATTCAGAACAGGTTTTGGTGCAAGAAATTGGAGAACATTCCCAATGAGAGGTAAGTTTACCAGTTTTATTGGCAGTAGATGTAACAAACAGTACTAGCAACCCATTGTTTTCTCTGTTCTTAAAATTTATTTTTCATTGTATAAGTTCACAATAATTTGATATAAATCATCAAATTGACAAGATAATAATCAGCAGAGTAAATGATTACCATTGTTGCTAAGAGGCCAACTTCCTGAGCTGAAACCTCCACAGGATTTTATTGGGTATATAGTAATTGATTTAAGATAATAACCCGTAGCGAAGGAACCCCTGTCAAAGCCTGCAGGATCAAGTAGATGTCAAAACATAAATTCACTGATAAAAACCACTGGCTAAAAATTCTAGCTTGGCTGACTTCAGTAACACCACTTATTAGCTACACATAAGTGTGCACTTTATTTTGCATATAATGCAAATCTATTATTGCATTTTGGGATGGAAGGAGGGAGCAAAAATACAAAAGAGATAAAAGAAATGTACACCCTTGAGATGAGAAGGATATATACAATTTAAATATAAATTCATTAAGAGAACGAACCTTTCAATTGATTCCTATGGCCAATGTGATTTTCAGGTGAAACAAAGGAACCTACTACAAAATCAACAAATTTCTGAAAAGAGGATAACAAGAATTAGATATTGAGAAATGCATACAATTGTCATCTAACATTGACAAAAGAAGCAAGAAGCCAAACAGGAGTTCAAATTTGGGAATACATGGTCTACCTCACTTCTTTGCAACTTAATTTGTTGTTAGCATGACAAAATGAGTTAGTTACTCAAGAACAAAACTTAAAATGAATCCAGACGAGTTTTAATAGTTTAGAAGTTGAATAAAGATCCAAGATGGTGAAAATTGTTCCTACCTTGGCCTCTTCATATGTTGACATGTAGCCAAAGGATACTCTGACAGCTCCAGTAGGTTTTCCATTCATTATATCATGATCATCCCAACAAACATGGCCAGCCTAAATTTGTAAGTCTAGAAGTCACTGGGAGGATCTATAAATATGAAACTTCGATAAACCAATCAATTGTTAGCAGGTAAAAACAGTTAACAGGCAGTTACCTCATTATTTGAAAGAAGATCCAAGTGAGACAATCCAAGGTATTTTGCACAAGCCCCTGGATTGCAGAAGCATCCTGTCTAAAAAGATAGCATAAAGATATATAAGGAGCATTTTACCAATAAGCAAATGCTTTGATTTGCTTCAGACCAAACATCCTAACAAGGCTCTATCTCCAGATGTTTGTATGATGTGTCTTAGAAGTTCTGAGACAAATAGCCACCTCTTCTTGCACTGTGATATGGCTAGATATTTATGGAACAAGTTGCTTGGCTACTTTGAAGAGAATTGGGTTTGTCCAGCTAATCTTGGCACTTTTCTTGCTATTAAATTTGTGGGTTTTGGAAGGGGTAAGGAGTATAAAACACTCTAGCAATGTGCTATTCTAGCAGCTCTGTGGTGTATTTGGATGGAGCAGAACGCTTGAGTCTTTAAAAATAAATACCTTTCACCCCACCTTCTTGGGCATAGAATCACTTTCTTGACTTCTTTGTGGGTTTCTTCGAATGGGTTGTTTAGAGGGGTCTCCCCTATGGATCTCCAAAGGGATTGGAAGGTTTTATTATGTTAGCTGCTTGTTTTTTCTTTCTTTTGCTCTTTTGTTTCTCTTTGTAGAGGAGAGTTTGTCCTCCTTCTTGTATTCTCTTGTATCTCTTCTCTTTTAATAAATTTCTTTTTTAATAAAAAAATTCTATCAATAAGCAAATAAATCTAACTGTCAAGCAAAAGCAGGACAAAAAATTAAAAATATATGATCTTAATAGGTAGACAAAACAAATTTCTTAAACTGAGAGATTATAACAAGAAGAAAATCCTTATTTATACCCGTAGCTGAATTCCTGATAGAGATGCGAGCTTTTCCACTTCTCGGTATCCATACCAAGAACCATCTGGTCTCTTCAAGTTGAATGAAATTATTGGACCCATTTCATGACACAATTCCTGGATGGAAAGAAAATCATATCAAACTGGTTCTGCACATATAAGAGAGGAAAAGAGAGAGATAAAGGAATATAATATCTTACAGAGTTTTTCCACAGCACACTCACTATTCTAACAGTACTAATATAAACAAAAATGTGATAAATAAGAGGTCTGTTGATCCAGCTTTGGTAGATAAATTGGAAACTACGCATAGATCTACATCAATAAACATAGATCCTCCATATGTTACATAAATTCCTTAATTTAGTATCATAGAGAGAGGACAGTTCTAATTCGTCGTTAAGAATAAACTTATTTTAAAACAAAATTACCAAACAGATCACTGGTTTTTAATCATGCTTTCTATACTTTCAAATAATGGCAATGAATATGTGATGATGTTAAGAGAATTTAACTGAACTAGAACAACATAAGTACAGTAAGGAAATTGCTGCAGGAATTGCCTTTTGAACATAAAGTTCTGTTTATTCCAATTTATTCCAGTTTATATCCAAAGACCATGCTAGATTAGCAAGAGGGTATCATTGTCAGGAAATGAATAAAGCAAGATCAGAAAAGCATCCATATTCCATCAAAATTTTTAGTAATATTCATCTTCACATATCTCAATCTTTAAGTTAAAAATTCTGGATCTCTAAATTTAGGTTAAAACCTTTAAAAGGTCAACAGCCTATTTCCAAGAAGGCAAGTACTTTCAAACCATGTGTAAGAGCAAAGTATAGCCCTTATTAATGTATCAAAAACACCAGAGAATAGCATTATTTTCACACTGCCACAATGTTATGGAATCCTTATTCCTTCAAAAAACTGTAAAATGCATCATTAACTTATAAGAAACTGCTCCAAAGTGGAAAGATACACTCGGCATTCTCCAAGAATTCCAAAATCAAATTCTATGTGCAGCACATTGAGTGAAACATAAGTCAGAATATATTATAAGCTTCCACAACTGAGTTGTGTCTCATGACAGATATCTTCAACCACACAACTGCCTTTAACATAACAACGCACTTCACTAGCCTAGCTAAAAAGGTTGGGTATGTGGTCACAAGGTTTACTACAACTATGCAACAGTGCAAAGGGTTCACGAAAAAAAAAAAAAACATAGGAAGATATTAAAATTGGAAGGTTGGATGAAAAGTAAGTTGATCAAAGATACCAAGGGAAAAATGGCAGCTGAAACATATTTATTAATCAGTTCTGAAATCATGCTTTTACCTCAAAGCTGTGGGTCCCCTTACTGGTGCTCTGTGCTTTGTGATAAGAAAATAGTAATTGATTAAATAAAAGAAACTAGGCATGGATTGTATTATGAAACAATGGATAATGCCAAGGAAGCAATCGATAAGTCCTTCCACAATAATGAAAACAAATACAAGGGCAGATTTCATATAATTGATAAAAGATGGGAGTGTATCTTCACCACCAATTGCATGCAGCAAGTTATTATTTAAACCCAAAGTGCTGTTACAGTAATCTACAAATTGAAGTAGATGCAAAGGTTGTCCAAGGTTTACTACTATGCACTAGGGCTGCAACAATCTCGACAGATGCATTGAGAGGTTGGTAACAACCGAGAAATTAATTAACATCCACAAGTTTCAAAACTCTCAAAGCAAAAATACCTTGAGCATATAAAACTATACATTGGACAACAACCTAAGTGTAAAGTGACATACCCTTGAATTATGACATCCATAGAGGATACAGACACTGGATCCATTCCCATGCCTAAGGCCCAAAAGCATTTTCCTTGTATACAAGGCAAGAGATGTTGTATGCCTACAAGGAAAAAAGATTTTGTATTACTTGGAACATACAAAAAGTGAAAGAAGAATAGTTTGAGACAGCATGGATTGGGGGACAAGAAGTAGTTACTTTGTTCTAAAACAATTACAGCATTAAGAGATATAAATAAATCTCTATTGAGCTTGCGCCCAAAAGCTTTAGCTTTTTGGTTGAACAGTTTCTTGACACAGTATATCATATGCAAGTGGCCTTGAATTCAACTATCCATCCGATTCTCAAAATTAAAAATTAGAATAAGGTAACAACTGGCACATGCTTTGTCTGTGTCTTATGCCCAAAAGGAATTCAAGTGAGGGTTAAGCTTTTGGATTACAATGGTTCTTAACAACAGCTAGCATACATGCATTGTGTAGGGCAGACAGAAAATAAAAAGAACTTTTATGAAAGTCATACAACTTCTGTTATTTGTGTTCATAATTCACACTGCCTTCGTCTATTAACCACAAAGTTAAAGTTACAAGAACTATGACCCTTAAGTATCACATAGATTACCTGTGGGTCCCCAATATGGGACTCCATCAAACACTCATGAGCACCTGCTCTGGTCTTTTTTCTTTTTTTCACTTGTTTAATGCAGTATTAGTAATAGAATTCTTGCAACATTTTGTAAACAATGATCCAAAGATCAAAATCTGAGAATTTATTGTTTTAACTGCTTTGTGGTTTCTGACCTTCAGTTAATTTGGCCGGCACAGCATTTTGCATATGACTTTTCTGTTTATCACATAGTAATTCATGAGGTTTCAAAACTACAAGTATGTTATATACTACTTGTGCTTATCTTACGAACATAAAAAAGTTACATAAACACCTTTACACCCACAAATCAAAAAATGCCATCAAGACAATTACTTATTGCAACTTTTATCAATATTTTTCAAAGCAGCTTTTGCAAATCGTAAGAAATACAAAACTAAGATAAAAAGTCAGCAAGATGCAAATAGACAACTATCAGATACTAAAGAGATAATGTCTGTAATACAAAAAGTTTTGTAGCAAAAAAGTCACTTTCTATATTTATCCAATTCTGCATACCGTGATATTGCTGATATAGTTAGAGAATTCAGGATTTTGAAGCCATGGCAGATAGATGCTATACTCAAGAATGAAACCGTGCCATCCTCAAACAGCTCCTCAATACCTTCCCTCCTTTTAATGAAATCAATATCAGCAATTGATGCAGCAACAGTTCCTGTGATAGGGATTGGTAAATAACTTATCTGAATATTAACCACAGATAGACATCAAACCACTAAACCACAAACCTCCACCAAAATAAGTCTTCTTCAGTAACTTGGCAGCATCTGTGACGAAAAAGAATAAAGACGACAATTAATATATGACAAAATATTGTAATGTTAGACATATCTCAAGCATCAATACCATGAGTAACTTGTAAACACTTAGCATCTAGTTTAATTTGAACCAAAAAACAAGAAAAAGAAACAAAAGTGAAAAAAAGGGGTAACACTGTAGCAAGAGACCGTGTATACATCATTATTTTTTTAATTGTTAGCACATTTGGTATTTAGAGTACTCACAAACCAATTAAATAATGGAAGATGATTAGAAAATAGGGAGAGCAAAAGGTTGGGAAGAAAAGGTAGGGACACATCAAAATATATTATTGAAAGACTCAACGACAGTGTACCTAAAATAGAACCCACAACCTCTATTTATACTAATACTATGACCACACAAAGTGACTCTCCCTTAACCTACAAGACTTCCCTAAATCTCCATGATGGAAATCAGAACACAGAACTAGGAATATATATATATATGTATGTATGTATGTATGTATGTATGTATATATAATATACAGAATATTAGAATATCACTAACAAATAGGAAGCCAGCAATTACGAATGGGATTCTCCCTCAAGAAATAAATCTGATTTCCAAAAAACCTCAAACCCCTTAAAATTAACTGCTATTTTACTTCATAATTTTAAGTTTCCTAGGTCCAACAAATGGGTCAACTACCAAACTTAAGTCATTCTTCTTCAAGCCTATACCTCCATATTTAGAACATTTGGAACTCCTAAGTCTACAATAAAACTATAGTTCGCAAGTACTCTGAATAAGTTCACATCTTTGTCTCTCTCTACATCCTACACCCTTTCAAAACTGCCATTATATGCACAAATTATTGTTTCCTTACGGAAAATGGGCCCAACATTCAAGGCTTATTCTAAAGGGTCCAGGAAGGAGGGCCATGAGTAGGTTTTTATGTAACATTTTTGGGGTAGAGTTGGGTAGGACACCTGTTGCTCTTAGAATGGGTGGGTTTTAGGAACTATGTCATTGGGAGAGGTTTAAGAAGTGTGACGGAAGCCATGCAAGGATAAGGGTTATCTCTAGAATGGTTTTGGTGGGAGATAGCTAGCATCTCAAAGGCCTAGCATTTTTTATCTATTTGCTGCATATTTTTCTTGTTTTTTTACATAATGGCAATTCTGCCATATTAGTGGTTTACCTCTGTTCTGCTATTTTAATTCCTTCAGTTCTGGTATTTCTCTTACACTTTCTAGAGCATTTGCTTGGGTTCCATTCATTGGGTACCAGAGCATTTTTCTATCAGATATCAATTGATGGAAACCCTAAAGTTCAATCTGAAATTATAATAGAAATAAGGAAAATACAGAAGAAAAACAGATAAACTCTCTAGCTCTTCAAGGGACTAGATCCTCCCAACAACTTTTACCCTAAATTCCTGCCTACTTTCCCTCTCTCTTACCCCCTAATTTATGTCTATATTTCCCAACAAACTCTATCTAGAGTAGCTTCCCCATGTCCCAAATCTTTTCTACTCTAACAGCCAATTCATTCTCCTCTTGCTTACAATTTCCCTTAACAACCCCATTTATCCATCTGACTATATACTCTAATTCAAGGATCCCATCAGTAATTTATAACATTGAAAGGAGGCCAGTCTATAGTTAAGAAAGAGACTTCAGACTAAAGTCAGACCACCAAGGCATGATGCTTTAACAGAATCAACCAAAAAGCATATAGGCATACATATCTGTCATGTACTCATGTCACATATTAAACATACCAATATACAAAAGTTCCTGATACAGATGTCACTGAATATGACCCAATAGAATAGAGGATAAGATCCAATACTATCAAAGATAAAAATAACTTTTAAACCGCCAGACGTGATAAAATTACAATATATTATTTTTCGTGAAGTTGCTTACC
Organism: Senna siamea; assembly: GCA_031216115.1. Classification (NCBI taxonomy): domain Eukaryota; kingdom Viridiplantae; phylum Streptophyta; class Magnoliopsida; order Fabales; family Fabaceae; genus Senna; species Senna siamea. The sequence continues at coordinate 1,596,425 of CM062356.1, forward strand.
ATTTCGAACAATGAGAGCTCCAAGTCCAGTTGGATAGCCAAACAGCTTAACAGAAGTGCACAAGGCAAGACATCAAATTTTAGTAGTCATTGATGATTGATCACAACAAATTCAAAATGCATGCAATAATACCTTGTAAAAAGAGATACAAACAAAATCTGCTGGATACTTGGATAAATCAGGTGGTCTAGTAGAACATCCCTTTGCAGCATCAATTAAGACCATCCACTTGCCATTTCTATGAAAACAGCAAATAAGCAAATATATAATCATTGATGCTTTGAAGAAGTCACACAGAATAGATGAAGCCATCAATGAGATGTAAGACCATTAGGAAAGGAGAAAAAGAGAGGAAAACAGGAAAAAAGAGTGAAACCTTGTCCAATGTTAAAAGTGATGTGCCTATCTCAAAGTAATCTTTTCATAGGCAAACAAAATATTAAAAAATAACCACAATTCCCTTAAGACAAATCAAATTAATCAGATTTGCCTCCTACACTCCAGCTAAGCCAAAATAGATCTCTATTCCTCCTTGGATTACCATCACCATTCAAAGCCACAAATAAAAATGGTGTAAGAGAGGAAAGAAGATACAAAATACTAAAGTAAAAGTTGTGTGTGGAATACTTATCGATATATCCTTATAATCTAGATAAAAGTAATATCAAATCCCTAAACACAGATCACTATACATGGATAACACTCAAGTGTTTTGGATTTAAGCATTTAAAAACAATCCTATCCAAAAAAATTGAAGCATCGAAACATGAGTGTAACTCATTTAATCAAATTGGAATAAACAAAGTTGTTTTCATCTTTCTATCATACATTTTACTTAAACATGCAGAAAAATCTCAGTTAGGACACCAGAAGCAAGTGGGAAAAAAAAAGGTTACACAATAACATCAATTTGACAATCAGTTTTATTGTCCTAATATATGCTATATGATGGACACTGTAGTGGCAAATATACACATCATCAAGTCATTTTATATGTTATCTAGACTAGAGATATAAAGCCATAAATAGACATAAGGAGTCAATATGACAAACAAAGTAACATATTACTTGCAAACTGAAGAGCTTCTTGCAATCCTTCTTGAGTCTTCCTTGATAATCTTAACCAAGTCAAGGCTGAATCTCAACCCTGAGAAATTGCACTCTGAGGGGAAGGCAAACAAATTATACACACCTGCATTGAATAAATGAATAAACAGATATCAAATAGAAGGCCCAAAAACCCACAAATTAAAAATGACTTTGGGAGTTACCAGTTGGGTCTTGCTCCAGTAATTCAGCTACTTTTCTCCTTTGTACTTGGTGGGGTGATACCCTCACAGAAATTGTATCTTCAGGTATGCTAGGATGTAAGTCTTCTTCAATATCTACTGCAATGGCCGCAGCTCCTTGATTCAAAGCATATCTAATACTAGTTAAAGTACAAAGGCTGCAGTTATTAACCATCTAATAGAGGAAAGTAATCATCATGGAGAAAATGGGAACACATTTTGACTATCATAAAGGAGCAGGATTTTTTTTTCTTTTTTCTAAACAAAATGTTATTAGATAGAGAATATATTAATATAAAGGTAGAGGATACAGCAACTTCCAGCTCCAAACATATAAAAATAGAAAAGCCCACAAATCCTTCCAGACAGAAATATGGTTTTCAAATATTGATAAAGTCAAATTAAGCCGGAAGAATCACATGAAGGCCAAAACCAAAAGGTTAGATGACATCTAAGAACCTGATACTAAGGCTCATTCTATTTTTCTATATTTAATAGAATTGTGCCATCTAAAAGGCTTTGTTTTTAACCGTAACTATGTTTTCGTGTTTGTTTCTTTTCCTTCCAACAGATGTGGCATCAATACCACTTGAAGTACCAATCATGTTATGATTTGGTATTCATAAACTCATAACTACAGTTTTGAAAATTTATTTATCAGACAGGATACTCTCTTATTCCAAGAACACTATTATGATTTTCCATTGTATAAATGAACTTGCTCTTATAACTCCACGGAAAAGCCTCACCAACCAGCTTTAATGCTGCAGTTGCCCCAGAGGTAAATATACATTTATAGTCTTTTGGAGATGCATTGCAGTATTCCAGGACCTGTATGACCAACAGTACAATAATTCATGCAAAATGTAAAACTGTTTAGACATTATTAATTCTTTACACAAAATCTAAAATACATAAAAGAAAAATACCAATAGCAATTGCCTAGTGAGTAACTGGTAGTTGCGCACCTAGATTGGAGACCCAACATAGGCTACCCCACATATTTGTCAAGCAAATGCAAAAGAACAAGGTCACGCATATTAGCATGTGGCTCCAGTAAAGTCGATGACATTCAATCACCCATTGAGCTATTAGCTTAGTAGTACTTCATTTAATATCTCCAAGGAGTCAGGACAGGACCATTAATTATAACATAAAATATTCATAGGCTTGTAGCAACTTCTGCCTAGATCCTAAAGATCTCTAAACACAAAAGCTGGACTCAAATTAACCTTATTGACTTTCATAACAGGTAGCTGATGTATTTACACTATTAAATGTACCTGCTGACGAGCTTCTTTCACAGTCTCCAAAGTAGCAGAACTGGAATCACTTTGGCTATCTAATATTAAGATTAAGGAATTTTACTTCATACTGCCATTGTGAACTACCAATTAAATAAGTTAGCCCCACATCTAACAACACAATTAATAAGAAGAGGCTTCCTTTCTAACCAAAAACTTTATTGAATTTGAAGACAAAAGGAAGAGGATAATAAAAAGGACTTCAACAGAAAAAAAAGAGAGAGAGAGAGAGAGAAAACACCAGATACAATATTAATGCAAAAATTCCTGCTAATTTAATTGAATATATATCAAGGAAATGCCTCAAATAAGTTCCAAAAGAAAAATCTCATGATGAACCCATGAAGTAATCTTATGAAAATATAGGTGGTAGAAAGTTATACTTGGAAATTCTTTAATTCTCTCCACTTAACACATCAGTCAAGTCAAACATAGCACACCTGCCAAGGTTTTTTATTTCATGCTTATACACAAACCTGATATAAGTAAACATCATTTGATTAAAAACCAATGTCCTTGTATCTTCTAAAATAGGACGCAAGTGATTATCACAAAATTGGCATGAATTTCCATAGCTGCATTAGATCTTGCAGAAGCCAGACCCAATCACCTTAAGTAATAACATAGTCACTTTAGATTGAAGAGTGACAACAGCATTCGGAAGAACACAAGGATTTTTTGAGTTAATTTTTTGGGTTTAACTTCAAGCTAAAATTATTGAACAAGCATTTGAATTACATTTAGCGTAACCAGTAATATTTGAGGTCAGTATAGAAACCTTCTTAAATGGAACTAGTCTGTAAAAGGAATGAAATAGCCATAGTTTTCTTCAAAATCTCTGTCAACAAGCAATCCAGTGTTTTTGTTCATAGATGGCCACTCAGGCAATTTATTGTTGGAAAAGAAATAACACAGCAGGCGTCCCAAACATCCAAAGTACAAACTGGCTTTAAATGGCAAGCAAATGCTACTCAAGCCTTGACTCACAAGACTTCAAGATCAGACAAATCAAAATATTTCTTCAAAGCACGCAACATAAGTTGCAAAAAATATACATGGGGAGTAAAAGTCAAGCAAAATCACATATGATGCAAATAAAAATTACCTAAAGGCTAACAGGCTTGAACAAAGGACTTGAAGCTATTTCACAATGCACAAGATAAGACAATACAAAAGACCCCCTAACTATCTAAATGTTATCACTCTCAGACTAGGATACGAGGATTTCCATATACATTGCAGGTGAGATCTTTGAAAACCGACTCCATCTGCTCCTCAGAGTATAAAGTTGCTCCAGCGTGATCCAAGTATACAAGATCTAGAATTTTAAATTGCAACAGAAACAATTAAATTACATCATAAAAAAAGTAAAACAGTGATGATTGCAAATACCAGAAAACCATTTATTCAATACACATCACAACCCCTTACACAGCTTAAACACCAATTTCTCATTCGTAATTAAAACCCTCTTGATCCAAACTGTTTACAACAACAATTTCACACACCTATTGGACATCAAGTATAGTTACCTTAAAAGTGAATCTAGTCTAGCAATAAAAAGAAAAGAGGCTTGTTGAACTTTGTTGTGTCATCAGTGTTAGAAATGTTCAACAGAAAATTTTCGAGTACTTTTTTTCTTCTTTTCTAATCTATACCACTGGTAAACTTCAGTAAACACTTCCAATAATATTACTTGTAAACTCCATACCTTGATCAGAACCAAAACAAACGAAAGAAAAAAAAGTGAATCAACTTACTCTCCTAATTTTCTTTAAAAACATTCTTTGTGGAGATAAACTACTGACCTTGTAATCTCTTGAATTCAGTAGCTCGAAGTTCATCAATGCTCTTGGGAGCGTTTGGATACCCGTAATCCTGGCCAAACTCCTTAAGAAATTCTTCCTTAGCGGCGTCCATGTTCAACATCAGAGAAAACGCTATCAAAGGAGAGAAGATGATGGAGCTTGTGAGCTGAAAATACAAATCCGATACAACTTTGATAATTTTGACGAAGGATGCGTCATTTGACTGAATATTCATTGTTGAACAACGTCTGTTTGCCGTTAGTTCATTATTTTAATCGTTCTTCTTCTTTGTTTTTGTTTCGGTGAAATTTGTTTTTTCATTTTTTTTTTTCAGTTTGGAGTAATATTTATTTAATTAATATTACGTAAATAATTATATCCAAATAAATAATAGTATGTAATTGTGACAGTGCACCTGTTATTAAATAAATAATATTTGTATAAAAAATAAATGACGGAATATAATAAATTTAAAGATCTACATGTTTTACAGTTTAATGGTAATCAAATTTTTGAATAAATAATATTTACAAAATTATTGTATGTAATTAACTCATATTAAGTTATACTATTTCCTAATTTTATTTTCTCCGATTATATATCAAGATGCTTTATATGTCTTAAATGAAAAATTAATGATTTAAGGCAAGAAGTATTTTTCCAACTTTTAATTCAAACCATTTATTCGTTTGATCTTAAGTCTTAACTTATTTTTCAATCTTTTAAGCAGTGTAAATGAAAAACTATTTTACAAAAATCTATGAATAAAAAAATTAGAAAACAGTAACAGTAACATACAATATAAAAACAATAAAAAGTTGAAATTATAAATAATAAGGTCAGCTTCATCAAAATAAAAAGTATATTAAAGTCAAAATCAAAGTTTCAAATTTCTCTTTTTTATATAGCAAGTGAAATTTAATTTGAGCACATCAATTCAATGCAGGAAAGTCATTGTAAAATTATAATATATGAAAAATTAGAATTATTAAATTATATAATTGAATTTGTCTACGAGGTTTTCGACCCCATTTCCAATCAATTATATATGGAACCTATATTGGGTGCCCTCTCGAATCTAGCCAAAAAAAAACCTTGTAAAAAGATTAGTCTTTGTTTCATTGCTTGGAGATAAGGCTGACATTGAAGACAAATGATTAAATAATTTTGATAATATAATTTTGAAATGCACTAATTATAATTCTATATATTTGTTATATTTTGTTATATAGATTATGTTAAAACTTATTAGTAACTTATAATGTTATTTAATTTGACTTAATGTTAATTGTTATTTATGTTAATTTTTAACTAATACATAGTTGGTAATACAAATGTACATTTTATATATAAGTTTACCATATTTTTTATATCATTTTAGTTTAATCTAATACTTGGTCATTTTGACAGCTTTTTATTTTTAATTACAATTAGAATATTTTCAAATTTTATCTAGTCTATTTTCAATTTTAAGAGTTCTATTTAAGCAGTTAAAAATATTTGATTCATTCTTATTTGTGTTTCTTTGTTTTGTCTCCAACATAAAAACACAGAACTCATGTTATTTCTACAACAAGAGTGATACTTGTGCTTTTCATATCTTGTAATGAAAAAAATCTTTGATTAATTAAGATATGTTTGAGTGTTATGTAATGTATGAGAATGTTAAACTAAATTATTTAAAACATTGATATTTTAGACATAAACATTCTCTATATTTAAATCTATATTTAAGACCTAATGACATAAATTAACATCTCACCGTACAAACTTGGATTAGAATTGTCAAACTCTAACAACTTCCAAACTTACCTTGGATCAGCTTACATGGTTCTTGTAAATAAAGTGAAAGTTCGCAAAACACCAATCTCATTCTATAAGATTGAGATGAGTTTGATGACTAGGGTCCTGGTTTGAGCTCGGGTTTGATCCCTGCCTCTTTCCATTTTTCACATTATGGACCTCCTATGTATCATCCAAAAAAAAAAAAAAACATTGCTAAAAACAGAAACCCTAAACTCAAAGCCCCCATCTTTTTTTGGGTTGGCATACATCCACCAACACCTAATGGAGGGAGTGACTAATCTTAAGCACTAATGTGCACCAGCAAAGTATGCAAGAGTTCCAACAATGGCACCATTGATGTAAGTTGCAGGTTCTGAGTGACTGTAGTCTTCGCGATCATCCGGGAACCCATCATTTTGATTCGGGCCACCGACAATAGCTCCCACCAAAATGTTAGGGTTAGGGTTCATTGAGTGGAAGAATGGTTGGAACCCTCCATCACAACCTATGGATTGTGGATGAGCCAAAACTGAGGGCAACGAAGATCCTCTGTGGTGAATTCTCTTTGGGAAGTAAGGACCATACCCTACCATGTAGGACATCCTCAAAGGGTTGTCTCCTAATATATAGTCCACCTGAAAATAATGAATCAAGCTGTGGTAACATATGCTGATAGGCAAAACCAGAGAAAATATGTAATTGAAAGAACTAACATTAAGGAAGTCATGAATGAGAAACTTGCCTGTCTCTTTGCTAGGCTTCTTAGGGTACTTGGAGTGACAAGGAGATTCCCACAGTTGAATGTGTGCCTTGTGGCTGACATGTACTTGGAATAGGTTGTGACCAAGAATGTTATAGATGCCACATACTGAAGGTTGCTTTCAGGAAGCTTGTACATGAGCCCTCCTACACAATAGTATATAAAGATATCTAATTCTCAAGCCTAAACTTCAAGAAGTCTTAAGTTGTCGTATGGTAGTGACAGGTTTGGGTAGTCTGAAACACACAAGTATTTATTTTCTCTCAATAATCACATTTGAGGCTTTCCATGGTATTCTTTTTTCTCCTTCTCAGGAAAATATAATGAGAATGGTGAAAAATGAGGAATAAATATATTGTATCAATTGACTGTACAATATAAGTCAATAAGAATTCACTAAAGTGAGTATTGCAGGTATTAAAGTATAGTGACACATTCATTTTAGTGAATTATTATTGAATCCTTCCTTCATCTCACAATACAATAAGCATACTTCAAAATTAATTTGTCTATAACCCACGTGGTGCAGTAGAAGAGAGAAAGAAAGAAAAAAAAGAGAAAGACAAATTAAAGAATTACTTTATATAGATTAACACTCACGTATATTTTTTAGTCTTTCTTTCTCTCATAAATTGACACTATCAATTTTTTTTAAAATTGAGAGAATCCAAACCCGTTTGGGATTGCCATTTTTTAGCATGCCAAGTACTAAGATTGAGTTGAGGTTGAAGTTTTCTTGAACATTCATAAATTAGATACATGAAACAGATTTGATGTTGAGATTCTAAATGCTTGTGCAGCCTTTACCTTGTGTATATTGGGTGCTTGAAGAGGGAGAATTAGGCAAGATCTTGCACATAAAATTCTCAGCTTCTTCCTTGTATTGGTCAAAGTTCTCATCGTGGTTTAGCAGAGCCCTCTGCATCAACAATAAAAATAAATCATAAAAAATTAATAGCAATAAACACAATGGTTCTTAATTTGTATTTCTCAGTAGTAATTGACAATTTTACCCTTGAAAGAAGCACATGTGCACCAGCATACTTGTTGTCCCAGCTAAAGAGATCAGGTTGATCATCAGCTCCCAAAGTCTTCACCAACTTATAATAGTAAACAGCATTTGTTGCTCTGAAAAGCCACGCAGCTCCCCACAATAGCTCATCCTGAATATTAAAAGGAAAACACTAATATAAGTTTTTGTATATCATACTATCTTAGTAATTAGCAAATAATCGGTAAGGTAAATAATGTTAAAGGAAAACGGTAAATAAGTAATTTGGTCTCTCTAACATTGCTTTGTGTCAAATTGGTCGTTTGATTTTTAATTTGTATTATACAAATTAGAAACTGAAAAACCCATTTAGAAATGAATCAATTTTTTGGGATTAAATTGAAATATGTAGAAAATCTTAATGGACTAAATTATGAATACAATTTAAGTCTAATTTGAAGTGTTGCATTGTGTCTAATATATATAAATGTAATTTATCTAAGCTAAAAAGCATTTTACTTTTAGCACAAAATTTGGTTAATATTAGAATTTAGAAACAAAATGGAAAGAAATATTACCTTGTAACCAGAATATGAGCAATAAAATGGGCAAACTGCGGATCCAAGTGAGCTACTATAAGCACCTTGATATTGCAAAGCAAATTGGAACACTTTTTGGGCTGTCCTCAACAAAATCTTTGAGTATGTTGGATCCACCCTATGGAAAACAATAGAGGCAGCAGCTAGGGCAGCAGCCGTTTCACCTGCCACATCCGAACCGGGTTTGTCGGATGAGACCCAATACACTGTCCGAACCGTGTCCATGTCTTCGGGCCTTTCCCAACACTTGTGGTCCACGTTTGGGTCGCCAACCCCGACGTAGAGCCGACCGGGTGTGGCGGTGGCACACTTGAGGAGATAGTCTGTGGCCCAACGGATTGCGGCCCGGGCCTCTTGGATTTGGGGGCCCATTCTCCTCCCATATTCAATTGTGCTCCATGATAGCATAGTGGTGGTGTAGGCCATTGGAAAATTGAATTTGACATTGTCCCCAGCATCATAGTAGCCACCAGTTAAATCCACCTACCAAATAAAATAGAGAAAATAAGAAAGTTGATTAATTTGATGTTAAACCTTGACAGTAAAGTACAAATAATATAAATAAATTGATATTTTAAGGAAAAATATGATTCAATTAAACTAATTAAAATTTATTTATTTCTTTTCATTATTCTATTTTTTAAAATTATCTAAATAATTCTTATATTAAAATTTACGCAAGTGAAAATAAAATCAAGTGAAACTAATTGGCATGCGAGAGAAGGATAATACCGGCCAAGATGTAACATACCTATTGACGACAGAAAAAAAAGGCACAAACCATCCTTTTATTATATTTTTTGCTTGTCTTCATTTTGTCTACTTAAAGAATAATTTAATATTCTACAAAATAGAATCTCTTCAATCTTGAATACATTTCAACTTTTGACTGCGCTCTAATGTCTAATTACTTTGAATAATTTATTTTAAAAACATTGAAAAAATAAAAGACAATAAAAAACCAAACCATCCACTAAAGGAATTAATAGCTCTTTTCCATGTTAGTGAGCTCAAACCTCAAAAGCTTTCAAGTAGAGTACTGAAAGCAAAGACTAATGAAACATTGAAACCAGCTCAAAAAACTTACTCAAGAGTCTTTAGATTATAGATTCTAATTCTATATATTGAACACAAATTCAAATTGTGACTTGGATAGGTTAATCCCATTAAAGTATCTCGAGTATATATATAAAAGCAAAAATATATATATTTTTTAAAAAAATTATTATCTTATATGAAAAAATTTAAATTCGATACATATTACATACATTGACTAGTCGACCATCAGAAAGACCAGAATTAGATCGCCAAGTGATTTTCTGATATTGCGGGAGCCTTCCTGACCTTTGGCCTTGAAAGAACAACAAGGACTTGGCCAAGGCTTCTCTATAATTAGGGTTACAATGGACATTGCCCAATAAGAGAAAAATGAAGAAGAACTTGAGAAGAAATGAAAAGGAGAAAGAAGCTGCTTTGTTATACACTGCCATTGTTGGCACTCTTGGAAAAGCACCAAGCAATGTGTGTGTGTGTGTGTTTTTGTGCTTTGAGATTTGGATGAGCTCGTGACCTTTTTGGGTGTGGCAATTGAGTCTTGAAATGCCCTTTATATAAGCAATATGAGAGACTAAATCACTTGGCGCAAATCAAGGCTTTTTCTTAGACAACAGAAAATTTGATTATAATACACTGTTTCATAGACTTCTCTTTCTCTAACCGTTTCAAATGGGGTATTTTTTTAACACGGTGAAACATTATTGCATCACATGATGGACAGTTTATTATTATTTATTATTATTATTTTCTTACAAATGGACATAAGATAAAAAGTAGAGAAAACAGTGTAATAAGATCACTTGAACTCACCTATTTCAAGACCTCTTTTACTCTAGGTTTAGGAGAAATGTTACTAGAGCCAAAGTTATTGGATAGGTTTGTTTATTATTATTAGAAAAATACAAATATTCTTTTTCAATATGACCCATTTGTAAATAATTTTTTAAATATAAAGTCTAGAATACTTTCTCTTGTGTACATTTTGATAACTTATTATTATTTTTTAAAATTATTTCAGTCATCAATATCATCAGATAAAATTAAAAATATAATATAATATTTAATAAATTAATCTCTTAAAAAAATATTTCTCATAGTTTAAATTTTATCTTTTGATGTCAAGACATTTCTTTTATAATTCCAATTACAATCATATAGTATAACTGATAATATTTTTGTGAGGAGTTAAGAAATTAGCATAAATTCCAACCTACATGCTTGTTAAGACTGGACATCATGGTAAAATGTCAAGGACTAAAGCAAGAGGTTGTATCATATATATATATCTTATATATATTGACTTAATACATTTAAGATTTGTTTTAGTATATTTGCAAAGGAAAAAGACTTTTACTTTTAAATTAATCCTTGTTTTGAAGAATCAAACCATATTATTGACTATTGAGGAGAGACAGATATCATTGTAAGTGAATTAACATTTTCTTAACACAAGGGAGACTTTACAAATGGCATATGGTGTTATAACTTATAATTAACCATCTTTCTATAATTAAAAAGCATTGAAACGGTCTCTCAACCGTCCCTTCTATTTCAATTTGGTTCTTGTTTTCATATTTTGTCTGATCAAACGTAAATTTGAAAGCTAAAGGTTTACATAAAAAAATAAAAAAGAATTGACATAGAGAATGATAATTAGACCCATTCTAACTAATTTAAATATCTTTAATTGGCCCCACTCACCTTCAATCGTACCGAAAAAGTTATTTAATTAATTAAAATTATATAAATTAATTAACTTTTTTATGTTCTCACTGACCCAATAATTTCTTTTCATTCAAATAAAGTTTTTTTTTTAAATTTAATTTACATACGTATTCCGTAAACATAGGCACAATCAATGAAAAAAACATTCATGCTTTAAAATTTTAAAAGAAAAAGAATAGCTAGTTTTGTTTAGTTGGGAATGCTTTTACTCACAAACCCAAATCTTAAAAATGTTTTCCAAATAAAAACAAAAAATACAAGCACCGAACCTTTAAAGCATTCCAATGTGTTGACTTGAAGCAAATTCACCATTTGTCATTCTCTTTTGTCATCATCTTATCCTTTTTTAATAAATCCTACTCTCACTCTCTAATTCATTGTAATATATATATATATATATATATGTGTGTGTGTGTGTGTGTGTGTGTGTGTAAGCTTATGAGGTGTTTGGAATATATTGTCGTTTTTTTTCTTAACTTAGAGAAGTTTGTGCAAATATAAACCATCCAAGCATAGTCTTGATTACCTCTCAAGCAGTTAGCCCATGTCTAATTTTTCATTAATATTTTCACACTCTTTTTTATAGACCCAAATCATCCCTTAATCAATAGGTAGAAAACTAGTCTTTCATAATACACTCAAGTGCCTTGCCCTAGAGGTAATTTGGTATAGTTACACAAATAATAATAATAAATAAAGTTTTTTTCATTAAGTAAAGTAAGCTCCATATAAATTAATTAATGTTAATGTATTTTATTTTAACTCATGTTTATAATTAGATTATTTATAATTTAAAATATCCAAATAATTTTTCTTTTTTTTAGTCTCTCCTTATATTTAATTATTAGACTATTTTCATCTAATTAATTTTTTTTATTAAAATTTTTAATAATCTCTTTTAAATATAATCAAACTTTTTAACATTCGTTTTTGTTAATTTTTTTATTATAAATATTATCTCAACTTTTTATTTAATAAAATTATTCTTAATCATATTCTTTATAATGTATTCACTTATTCAATACAATATTTTTATTATTGCAATGTTAAATTTTATTTATATTAATTTTTTATTATCTAATATTTAGTATCATATAATAATACACATCTTATAATTATACTTGAATCTCATATAGTCAAACATAAATAATGAATTACTAATCCTCCCTCTTAAATATATTTTTGCAGTATTAAACTCTGGGGTACTATAGAAACCTCTCAAACTTACCATACTTACCATTACATTCCTTACATGTGATCCACATCTAATTATTATTTGCGTTTTTTGTTACTTTTTTTTTTCTCCCTGCAGTCAAAAGGAAAACCTGCTTTTATAATTATAGTGGTGTGGTTCGGTATAAATGAAGACAATCTCGATCGCAATATCAGGATTGATAAACAATCATGGCCCATCTTAGAAATGATTCAACAAAGCATTTAATTTTGAAGACTTTCAGTTATTACACATTGCAAAAAAATAATAAAAAATAATGAGAGATTTCTTTTTTTGGCCTTAATTTGTTTTAAGTGGATATTATATACACATATATAAAGCTAACAAAAATCAACAGAATATGGTCTACAGAAAAAGCTAGCCTTCTATAATATTGTGATAAACTATTATTCAAATTTTTTTAAAAAATATATTTGTTAAAAAGAATTTATATTAATATTAATATAACAAGTTGTTAATATATTTTATCTTAATTTATTTTTATTATTATAGTTTGATTTACGTTAAGACTAAAATATATGAGTATCAATGTTTAAAGAGTTAAATATTCTAAATAAAAAATAATTATGAAATAATAAAGTAGAAAAAAATAATTTTTAATTTTTCTCTTTCTTTCTTTTTTTTTTCTATCCCTGCACTTCAATACTTTTCTCACTTCAAAATATCTAAATCTAATATTTAAGAGTAAAAAGCAAAATTGATGTTGGTGAATAACAATTAACAAATACCATTTTGCAATTTTAAAATGATGCCTGATTAATCCTTTGATCATGTTCCTCATGTGCTTGGCTTAAGCGCGACCATCACGTAAACAAGCGTGGTTAATGGCCAAACTCAAACTCTCAAAATCTGGGGCATGTCTGGTCTGGGGAACATCGTAAAGAATTAAACCTATTCACAAACATGTATTGAATTATTGATATTTAATATATATATATATATATATATATATATATATCCCAAATTGGGAAAGACAATACTTGATTTCTAAATAATATTCAAATTACTCAATACTTGATTTCTAAATAATAGTCAAATTACTCATCACTTTCTTCTATTTTAATATATCTATATATATATATACACACACACATATATAATGAACATCTCTCAAAATAATAGTATGATTCACCCCTTTATAGTAGTGACTGGAAAATAATTGTATAGACTAGTAAAAATTAAAATGTAATAACTTCGAATTTAGTATGGTATTATGAAGAAAAGAAAAATGAAACGTAAATTGAAGCATCTTAAAGGAAGCAACGACCCTGGAATTATAACGTTGACTTTCTAGTGATTCGCTATATTCCTTTATCGATTAATTCATCCTTTTGTCAAAGTAAGTGGCGCTAACGGCGCCAATTGAATTCAGGCTTTATAATTGTAAGGTTAAGCTAATCATGGTTTGAATTTTTTATAGTTTAAAATTAATATATTTTTTAATTTTAAAAAATAAAATAAAAAAAATTTAATTTTTAATTTATTTATGATAAGTTATAAGTGTTTTATTTTTATCTCTCTCTTATTAAAAAAATATATCAATTTTAAATTATAAAAAATTTAAAATTCCTAATTACTAATCATAGTTATGAGTTTGAGACACTCCCTTAAATTGCGCTAATGTTAACGGCGCCCAAACTGATTGATAAAACTAGCTTAAGATTAGGCGCCAACAAACTAATGTTCTTTTTTCTTGTTTTTGTCAAAAACTCTGATATCTAAAAATATATTAAATTTTGATTAATTTAATTTAAATTAATTTAAATTTATAATAATTAAAATTTTTATTATTTATACATAAATTTTAAACTTAAAAAATCTTATTTTTAAAAAATAATATTTATTACACCAATCAACCAGACTAAAGCTTTTATACAACATAGAAACATAATCATTAACACCTTTAATTATTTATTTACACACTTATCCTTTTTCTTTTTCTGTACTTATGGAAAACAAAGCATTTTATTTATTCATGACATTCTGACGAAATTATGCCCTCTCTCTAACAATTCTGGCGATGTCTCAATTCAGACAAAGTTTGAGACAGTTTTGCCAAACTTGGCCATAATATGTGCAGCCTCTTTCTTTTCTTTGTTTAATTTTTTAAATGTATTCTTCTATTAAAATAATATTTTTTTAAAGAATTATCAGACATTAAGTATGAATATTTTTTTTAATAAAAATTTAAAAATTAATTTATCATGTTGTGAAAAATTAATTATTTTCATCAAATCTAATTCTTATTGGTACAACTTCTTTCTTTAAACATATATATGAAGTTTTTTTTTCATTTTTGGTATCAATATAATATTGATTATTGAGTATGTATAAGATATTAAATTCTTTTACGATTATGTGTATGATAATAGAAATGTATTTTAGGTCAAATTTGTTATAACAAGCCCTTATAAAAATAGTTAACTTCTCTACGTAGCCTTGCATTTATACTGTTATGATCAAAAAAATATAATATGAAGGACATCGTTGTGAGCCACTCAGTGCTCTGTTAGGGTTTCATTTTTTTTCAGTCTTTTTGAAGTAGCCAAAGGTTGAAGCCAACGTTTTGAGGGGTTGCTTCCTTTTTCTTTTGCTTTTGTAAGATGATAATTTATTTTTTCTCCTTTTTGTAGAAGTTTTCTTCTTTTCTTTTTGGAAGGTTTTATTTTGTTTTCGAAGAGATTTCCACTCTTTCCCAAAAAGATTTCTCTTCTTTTTGTAAGGTTTTATTATGTAAAAATTAGTATCTAGATTGTTCATATTTGCAACAAAAACTTTATCATTGAAGAAGATAACTTAACCTTTATAGAAGATTGAGAGATTTGTTGTCTCTCCTTATATGTGTATTTAGTCTTCTTATATTTATATAATTGTTTTTTTTGTGAAGTTTAGGTATAAATTTTTTTTATTTTAATTAGTGTATTTTAGTGCGCATTATCTCTTAAATATATCGTTATACTTTGTATTTAAAGAACATATTTATTTTAACTTAATGTATTTGTTACCTTGTAATATCTTCTTAGTGCTTCTTTCTCAATGAAATGAAATATTAACTTAAAAAAAAAATTTAATATTTTTATATTACAATGCCTTCACCATAAAATGACTTAAAAGATTTTATATCACTTGTCTTTTAGATAAAGAGTAAGTATATTTACCAATAAAAATTGGGTATCACATAAAAAAATTAATCTTATGTAATGTAATGAATTGCTATTCAAATATTTACTATAAATATTTATATTTAATATTTGATAATATCTCATATTTTTTTAAGAGTAAAAATATTTTGGTCATACACACAAGAAGAAAATTCTTAAAAAAAAATTTTTCTAATAATATGGGCTTACTTTTTTTTACCCAATATCGGGCCCAATCATTCACAAAACCTTTGGACAAAATTTAATAAATAAACCCAAATTGTCCCGAGGCCGAAACAAGTCCAATAATTGGGCTCATCAAACTTGAGCAACGAGAACCCATTGTTTTTTTTGTTTGTTTCATATACTTAAACCAAACTAACCCATTCATATAATTGTAAGGTAACAATAATACAACAATAATTTGATTGTAATATAAAAAGAATTAGTATATATTAACGGTTGAATAAATATCTCAATTAATATTTAATGTGTTATATCAACATATTTATCAATAATTTATAGCTTGAAAAATACATTATAATTTTTTAAGAACTAAATTATACCTAAAAATATCTTTGAGGAATTAAAAAGTGAGTGTATATTTTAGCCTTTGAACAATATTTAAATAACATTTTATCCATTAACTTTTAGCCCATTTCATCCCTAAACCAAACCAAAAGATGCAGTGAAGAAATGTAGGACATAGCTAGTGCACCAACTCATCTAAAAGTTACCGTCGTCATAGCATCAACCTTCATCCGAAACTTCTTTGTTGTATTTTTTTTAATTTGGTTTGAGAGAATTTGACTAAATGGCGAGCAAGTAAAAAACACCTAATTGCTAATAGGTCATTGATAACAGAGCATTGTGGTGGTCAAGATGTCAGAATATGGAGGATAACTGAGTTCTTAATTTACACCAAGAAAAATTTCTAAGTGCTAGACCAACAAGTTCTAACATATATATGATGTTGATATTATAGATAATGTTAATTGTTTATAAAAATTGGATTAATCGAGTCAGTGTTTAATTACCAAGAAGCAGCACTTGTCATGATTATTCCTTTATCTTAGAATTATATTAGAAATATTCTCATTTTACAATAAAATCAACCTATCATGTTTTCACAAAAAAAAATATGGGAATTCATCCATCTAGTTACAGTACTCAAGGTTTTCGGTCCAAAATCTAGAAACTAAATGTTCCTCTTAAAGTAATAAAATTTTTTTAGAGGTTATGTCATAATGTTCTTGTTACCCGATTCAATCCCACTAAAAGAGGTATGTCTATTCTTGATGAATGCCCAAGGTATAACACTGCTCTTGAATATAATTTTCATGCTTTTGTTGGTTGTACATGGGCTAAGGTAGTATTTTTTCTTTGAATTTTTGTCCTCCATTAAATAATTCTGCTGAGTTTTATGATTAAATTATGGAGAGATTGATGATTGATTATATTAACATTCTTAATTAAATTGTTATAATTCATTGGGTGATATAATCTAATCATAATAATTTAGATTTTAACCAAATTATTATTGAATTAACAGATGTTGTTGTTAAAGTTGATCATCTTTTAATAAAATATCAATCTATTACTTTAAAGGAAGTGGATCGAGTTTCAAACAAGTTTTAAACCATTTGCTCATAATAAATTTAAATTTAATATTGATGCTATTAAACTTTTTTATTTTGAATGGAGTTTGGAAATTGTTATTGGAAATAAATTTGGTATGTTATTTATGTCAATTGTACCAAAAATATGCTGTTTAGATGATCTAAGTATTGTATAAGCTTTAGCATTGAAATAGAGTATTTACTAGGCTAGATTATGCAGTATCAAAATGTTGGAGGTTGAATCAAATTGCATCTCCATTGTTCAAGCATTTTTTACTGAACATAAATTTTCTTTCTTAGATTCAAACATGCTGAATTGTCCAACAATTACTCATGAAATGAACTTCTTTCAATTAATTCATGTAAGACGAGAATGCAATCAAGTTGCTGGTCTCACATTGCTAAACGCCTTTATCTTTTATGTCCCTTATGTTTGGTTTGATAGCGTTCCTGTTTCTATTTTTTTCTTTAGCAAAGTTTTATCTAATGGACTATGTTATTTCTTGATTTCTAGTAATTGTATTATTTACTTATTAAAAAAAAAACACCTAAAGACAGATTTTCAAAAATAAAAATCATTTAATAGATTCACTTTTATCATTAGTTGAGTGACATAAATTATTACAAATGAAATTTTTTATGGACGAAATATTATTTATATATAGTTAAAAGAATAAAATGTACTTTCTTCTCATTATTTCATAGATAAAAAAAATTATAGTAATTTACCTAAAAATTTTAACATTTTAAAAAACCAGAAACTTTATATTAAATTCTAAGAATTTATTTACCGATTAACAAAATTTTAACACCAATTGAGAAAAAGGCAAAATATATGAGGATTTGATAAAAAAATATATTAAGACATATTGACTAACAACTGCAAGTGCAAAGCAGATAAAAATGGAAAAGTGTGACTTGATTGGGCCAAATCACACTATTATTTCACATTACCTTCATCTATGTTTCCACCACTCTGCAAAACTGGAAAGTTTTCCGGTTGATTATTATTCCATTTCCATTTCCATTTGGTCCAGATCCATGACATGACCATGATTTTCAATTTCAATTTTAATTTCATGTCTGTTTCATTTTCTCGTTCGCACAAGTAGTAATTCCTTCATTTGATCTCGAGCTTGACCTCTCTCAATGGACATTCTCTTCGCCGAGATCCAAGCAGACATTCGCTCTAACGATGCTCTTCGTCAATCTGGGGCTCTTCTTCAAGCACTTCAGCAATCAGCCGCCGGCCGTGACATTTCCGTCATAGCCAAATCCGCCGTCGAAGAAATCGTCGCTGCCCCTGCTTCCGCCGTCTGCAAAAAACTAGCCTTCGATCTCATTCGCTCCACCCGCCTCACTCCTGACCTATGGGACACCGTCTGCACAGGCGTCCGCACTGATTTCCACTTCCCCGATCCCGATGTCACCGCCGCTGCGGTGTCCATTCTCGCTGCCATCCCCTCTTACCGTCTGGGGAAGCTCATCACAGACTGCAACAAAGAGATCTCTGATTGTTTCGACTCGCCAAGCGACAATCTTAGGTTTTCGATCACGGAGACGCTTGGCTGCGTTCTCGCTCGCGATGACCTTGTCACGCTGTGCGAGAACAACATCAACTTACTCGACAGGGTTTCGAGTTGGTGGACGCGTATTGGGCAAAACATGCTTGACAAATCTGATAATGTTTCCAAAGTCGCATTCGAGTCCGTCGGGAGGCTGTTTCAGGAGTTCAATTCCAAGAGGATGAGTAAGTTGGCTGGTGACAAGCTGGTCGATAGCGAGAATTCGATCGCTATACGATCCAATTGGGTTTCATCTATGGTGGACTTTGTGTGGAGGAAGCGTAACGCATTGATAGCGAGGTCTTTGATACTGCCCGTCGAGAGTTTCAGGGTAACTGTGTTTCCTGTTGTATATTCAGTGAAGGCCGTAGCTTCGGGTGGGTATGAGGTTATTCGGAAGCTTTCTAAGTTGTCCGTTACTGTCAATGGGAGTGTTCAGGTTGATTCTAATGCTGAAAAGTTAGTCGGAGTGTCTGATGTGGTTACACATTTAGCTCCCTTCCTAGTTTCTTCATTGGAACCGGCATTGATTTTTGAAGTGGGAATTAATATGCTGTATCTAGCTGATGTGCCTGGAGGGAAGCCTGAATGGGCATCACAGTCGATTATTGCAATTCTGACACTATGGGATAGGCAGGAATTCTCTTCTGCCAGAGAAAGTATAGTTAGGGCTGTTGTCACGAATCTTCATCTCCTTGATCTTCACATGCAGGTGATTCTCCTTTCTTAACGCAATTTACTCCAATGAAGTGAGTAACACTTCAGTTTCGTTGTTTTTACTTTTTACTCTGTACTCTTTGCTGGTCCCAAGTGCTAAACTAGCTTTATGCCTCGATAAGTAAAGGGCCATTTCACCCTGTTTTTTGGTTAGTGTTTTCTGCTTGTGGGCTTCTTCCCCTTTTCCTGCATAAAAGGCAACTTGAAGCATTTAGTGTTGGATCAGTTGTGAGAAGTTTGGGTAATTTGCATGAGATCTTAGGTTGAATCCTCTCTACCTGTGTACCAAAATGTGGTAAAGGACCACTTTAACCTGAGAGAATAGCGTCATAATTTCACTGGTTTTTTTAATGAAGTTTGGAAAGTTTGGTGCTTATGGGAGAAGCTGTAAATATATAATATGAATTTTGTGTCTTATTATGCTAACACGTTTTTAATGTCTGTTACTATTGAAATTTGTCTACTCTTTATCTTAGTGCTACTGCATAATACACATAGAGTTAGATGCTTACCAAGACAAAGTCAATAATGCTTGATATAGCACTGCTTATTGAAGGTTAAAAGAAGGCAACAACTAATTATTTATAAATGATCATATGTAGGTATCATTGTTTAAGAAGCTACTTTTGATGGTAAGAAACCTGAGAGCAGAATCTGATCGAATGCATGCTTTAGCATGTATATGTCGAACTGCACTTTGTGTTGACCTTTTTGCCAAGGAAAGTGTCCGAAGAGGTCAGAAACCTCTTGCTGGAACTGATATTGCTTCTCTTTTTGAGGATGCTAGAGTCAAAGATGATCTTAATAGCATTACAAGTAAAATCATCTTTAGGGAGGAGTTAGTTGCATCACTGGTGGAAAGTTGTTTTCAGTTGTCTCTGCCTTTGCCTGAACAGAAGAACTCAGGCATGGAGAGCAGGGTCATTGGGGCTTTGGCATATGGAACTGGTTACGGTGCATTGAATTGGACCGAGCCTGCTTTGGAAGTGGTGGAAGTTTGTCGGCCTTGTGTTAAATGGGATTGTGATGGCCGGACCTATGCAATTGACTGCTATTTGAAGTTGCTTGTTAGGCTATGTTACATATATGACACAAGGGGTGGTGTAAAAAGAGTCAAAGATGGAGCTTCTCAAGATCAAATTTTGAACGAGACAAGATTGCAAAATTTGCAACGAGAACTTGTGAAAGACTTACATGAGGTAACCACTTTTTATGTCCAAAATTCTGCACTTGCATCATCTAAAGATTTCTCATACTGAGAACTGCATGTTTGTGGTCCATACAATTCAAAGTGATTTTTATAATTAAAAATATATATCTTTTTCGTTTGTGCAATATAAGTTAGTTCCCGTTATGTAGAAGTATCCTTTTCTTGGAAAGAAATGTGGCCTGCCCATCTCCCTGCTTCACCTTATTTTATGGAGTTTGAAGGGCCTTCCTTCTATTGAAATCCGAACCTATCAGAACCTATTCTCTTCCGCCTCTAATTTATTATATTGGTTCTCTGACAGTTTTACTTGCTTCCAAAGCTTCTACCATTGAAGAAAGTCAATAAAACTATGGAAGAAGCTAATGAAGCTTCTGCTACTTCAAGTATAGTATTAGGGTACTTAAGAAGTGGAACATATAAGCTTTTAGAGTGTTACTTATCAATTATCATTGTATTTCTTGTCTTGTTGACTATTTGGTAAAAATTTATTGCCTAAAAGGTGAGACAGCATCTTGTAGGATCAAAGCCAAAATGTTGCTCCATGTGTTAGTTTCTCAGATGATGTGAGAAATATGTTTTTAAAACTATAGAAGATAATTTAAAAAAAAAAACCAAAGACATTTTTCAAGAACTATTTCAATCCAAAAGTTTAAGCTATTTGGCGAAGGCCAATGATTTTTTCTTTTAAATAATATCTCTAACGTGCCCCCAGCATGTGAAGTCTCTTTGGGCATAAAGCACGGACAAAGCATCGGCCCATTGCCAACATGCATTGTGTTGAAATTAAATGAATTAGGAGAATGCTGGCAACAAGGATCGGCCTCTTGTCCACTTGGTCATATAGACCTTAAATCTTAATACTGTGTCAAGGACTACTTCATCCTAAAGCTTAATATATTTGTTGAAAACCTGTAATTAGTAATTTTTTTTAAATATCTCTGACAATGTTGATTAGAAAAGGGGAACATTTGATTTATTTAGTTATTTGTGACAAAAGGAAGTGGAGGAACTTGAAGAGGATCTAAACTAGTGGATATTGATTATAATTTTATACTTATTAAAACTTGAAGTCATTTGAGGATTACTATGACTTTGTAGTTTCAAATTTTGGGTCTATGATTTGAGTCATGACATTGCATATTATTAGGAATGTCTTGTTTTATGTCTTGCATTGATATTTTTCACTCTCTAAATAATTGAATTTTGTTTTATAACGTGAAACATGCATTTTAAATATATTTAAACTTTGCTTATGAATCTTATGATTCACAATTCAATTTGATTCACAATTAGAAATGTTAGTGTTCTGATTTGTGATTTGATAACCATGTCTGAACCAAAGAGTTGTTTTATCTTGACAGAAAATACAATATCTATTATTTATAACTATTTGTGACATATTAAGAACAAATATTTCCTAATTTTAGCAATGAAATTCGGACTAAGATGCTTATTGAGAAAATGAATTTTTATTTCCCCCTTTGCCTTTGTTATTTACAATTTTATTTGTCATCTGTAACCAATTACTGGATAACTTGAGTTTTCTTACACATTTGGTTTAGTTGGACTCATGAAATCTCTGAACTAAGTATGTGCTTCTTTTCATAAATATTGAATTACTATTCTTTCTCTGCAATTGATCTTGGATGTTTGTTAATGTAACAGGTGAATACCCCAAGAATATTAGCCCGGGTTATTTGGACTATTGCAGAACACATAGATATAGAAGGATTGGATCCACTCCTGGCAGATGACCCAAATGATCCCCTTAATGTCATTGTATCAAATATCCACAAGGTTCTGTTCAACATAGATCCATCTGCAGAAACAACAAATAGGGTTCAAGATGTCCAGGCCGTTCTTTTATCTGCTCAACGTTTGGGATCGCGCCACCCAAGAGCTGGACAGTTACTTACTAAAGAGCTTGAAGAGTTTAGGAGCAATGCTTTGGCTGATTCTGTTAGCAAGCATCAGTGCCGTTTAATATTGCAAAGAATCAAGTATGCTACAAGTCATCCCGAGAGTAGGTGAGAATACTTTGCAAATTTATATTATCTTCTACTACCAAACTAATTACTCACACTGACACTGATTTGCATCTCATTAAAGTGATTTCTTAACCCAGGCTATTTTTTTAAAAGCTTTCTATTAAGTAACCTCCTGTATATGTTCTTGTTATGAAACTGTAGATAAGATCCAATGATGTTAGCAACAAAAAGCTCAAATATGATATGAACCAATTTCTTCCAATTTCAGAATATGTTCAGAATATATTGGGCCTAAATGGCTGTTTCTGATTTGACCTGTCACATCGTAAATTTAATTCATTACGTGATAACTTGGTGTAATTATGTTTTCTTTTCAGATGGGCAGGGGTTACTGCAGCTAGAGGAGATTACCCATTTAGCCACCACAAATTAACTGTTCAATTTTATGAAGCATCTGCTGCTCAGGACAGAAAGTTGGAAGGATTAGTTCACAAGGCTATTTTGGAGCTGTGGAGACCAGACCCCAGTGAACTAACCCTTTTACTGACAAAAGGGATTGATTCTACTTTACTGAAGGTTCCTCCTACTGCAATTACTTTGAGTGGCAGCAGTGATCCCTGCTATGTTGAAGGCTATCATTTAGCTGATTCTAGTGATGGGCGTATCACTCTACATTTAAAGGTGAAAGCCTTATTGAGATCTTCTTTCTTAATTCGCTATTTGAGAGTTCAATGCCTGTGATTTAGATTGTGGCTTGTTCATCTTTAAGCAGGATATTTGCATCAACAATATTGTAGTGGTAATATTTTGATGGATGAGCACGAGTCCTACATCTGCTGGATGTGAGACACAGAACTCTAGAGTATGGAGGCAACTCCCTCTGTTAGCAGTTGACATGAAACTAAGTAGATCAGTTTTTACTTGAAAATTGAGATGGAGGCATCTTTGAAGAATTGCATTATGTGACACATTTAATTTGGTGTATTGTTGCGTTAATTGAAACCTTGACAAAATTTCGGTGTTGATTTGTGAAGACTAAATTTTCCATGATCTTCTTGAGGAAATTGCTTTTGCTTGTGAATACTACTATAAAGTCAAAAAGAAATTCCAAAAAAAGGACATTGATTTGAGCATGCAGTTGTTGATGATGTTTATTAAATATTAACGTAAAATTAGACTGATGTTAATCTCTAGTTCCATAAATAAATCCTATTAGCCTTCATTTCAGAAATTACAATGCAGTGCTGAGCTGCTCTCAATAGATTTAAAGTTTACTTGTTTAGAGCACAAAATTTTATCAAACTGCTGAAATCTCTCGTTGACTAAGAGTGAAAATGTTTCAGGTCTTAAATTTAACTGAGCTTGAACTAGACAGGGTAGATGTTCGGGTGGGATTATCAGGTGCCCTCTATTATATGGATGGTTCTTCTCAAGCAGTTCGGCAGTTGCGTAATCTTGTTTCCCAGGTTTCTTCTCCTCCTCTAAAGTGCATACTATTTCTATTTTTCCTTGTTTCATATGGCTCTTTTACATGTGTGTCTTAGTTATTTTTCCTCTTTGTTTCATGCGTCTTTAAGTTAAATGGGTTTGTCTGTATTTCTAAGGAGGGTTGTGAATGACTTCAATTTAATTGGATTGTGTTTATGGCTTCTTCTTGGTGCTCTTTGCATGGTCTTTTTAAGGGAATCGCTCTTTCTGACATGCAAAGAGAACAGCTCTTCTATGTTGATTAGTTTATAGGGTTTTGTTACTTTTTTCTGTTGAGATTTTATTTGTATTTTTTGGTGTGAGGATTTTCTTGACCTTCAGCAACTTATACTTCGTTCTCTTCTTAGTACAATTCTTTCTTTTATTTAAAAAAGTTGTACATGTGACGATTGCATTTTCTCTTGATGAGATAATTCTTTACTATTCTTGTATTTTCTGTAGCTTCTTGATCCATGTTCTTGATGGTGTTCTACCATTCTCAGGATCCAGTACTCTGTAGTGTGACAGTTGGAGTTTCCCATTTTGAAAGATGTGCCCTTTGGACTCAAGTCTTGTACTACCCATTCTATGGAAGTGGTGCTGTTGGAGACTATGAAGGTGACTACGCCGAAGAGGATCCTCAAATCATTAGACAGAAGAGAAGCTTAAGGCCCGAATTAGGGGAACCTGTGATTCTGAGGTGTCAGCCTTACAAGATTCCATTGACCGAGCTTCTTTTGCCACATAAAATCTCACCTGTTGAGTTTTTCCGGCTTTGGCCCAGTTTGCCAGCTATAGTGGAGTACACTGGTACATATACCTATGAAGGAAGTGGCTTCAAGGCCACTGCAGCCCAGCAGTATGGGGCTTCTCCTTTCTTAAGTGGATTAAAATCTTTGTCTTCCAAGCCATTCCACAGAGTTTGTTCACATATTATCCGCACAGTGGCAGGGTTTCAGGTGTGTATTTACTTCTCATTACCAGTCAATACGTTATCTTTTAGCTTTCTTCCTGGTTGAAATATTTAAATGAATTTTGTTATGTCTCTTTAAATCACCTTCAATATCATCTAATCTCTACTAAAATCGTGATATGCAGCCTGAAACAACAAACCCAATTTATGTTTTCACTTGGATTCTACTTTTGAAACGGTAGGAACAAACCTAAAACAAGAGAAACTTGAACAAATTATAAATAAATTACTAAGAAGGGTTAGTATACGATTTGCACAATATAAATTTACTGAATCTTTTTCTCCCTACTGTGCCAGCTGTGTTATGCTGCAAAAACTTGGCATGGAGGCTTCTTAGGCATGATGATTTTTGGTGCCAGTGAAGTAAGTAGAAATGTGGACCTGGGTGATGAGACAACAACCATGATGTGCAAGTTTGTGGTTCGAGCATCTGATGCATCGATTACTAAGGAGATTGGGTCGGATCTTCAGGGCTGGTTGGATGACCTTACTGATGGTGGTGTGGAGTATATGCCTGAAGATGAAGTGAAAGTAGCTGCTGCTGAACGGCTTCGGATCTCAATGGAAAGGATAGCCATGTTAAAGGCAGCTCAACCACCACCCAAGTCTCCAAAATCAGATGAAGACGAGGAAGATGCCGAGGATGAGGATAAGAAAGACCAAGAGGAAGAAAAGGATGGTGATAAGGAGGAAAAAACGAAGGGACCTTCAACACTATCAAAACTAACCGCCGAGGAGGCTGAGCACCGAGCTCTTCAAGCAGCAGTGTTACAGGAATGGCATATACTCTGCAAAGATAGAAGCACTGAAGTTAACTAACTGTTTTTTTATTTTTATTTTTTATTTTGGGTTGGCATAGCAAGGTTTGAGTATATTCTTTGTATTGTATTGTTATTTTGGATATACCAATTTGAGGGAAGCTAAAATCTGTTCAGTGTGCTCTCCGGTTTAGTCTTTTTTTTTTCTTCACACTTCTTCAGGAAGCTGCTTTGTACTTCTTGTACCATCTATTCAATGTCATTATATATGAAAAGTTTTTCAGAATTTTGATTCATATTTTTTACTTATCAGCCGAACAATGATTCTGCAGAGATATTTTCTAAATTTTTGCTATATTATATAATTACTTTTTTTTCCCATTTGCAAACCTGGAAGAACAACTGAAAAAACAAGGAAATGAAAAGGCCAGTGGACCAAATGTAGTTCTCACATCATTCACATAATCATCATTATATTCTACGTAACTCTTTGGATCATCCTCCAAGTCATCAAAATGATATCTCTTCCATTTCAACCAACAATTTTTGTCTAAAACTATTTATTTTAATCTAATTGTTCATCACCTATTCTCCCACGTCAAATATTTATTAAGAATACACTTTTTTTCACGTAGGCAAATCCTTTATCTATGATTTCATTGATTTGCATTCAGGTCATTTTTTAATTTATTTGTATGCAAATTATGATTTCAATTCACAAAATTTGTATTCATATTTCACTTATGTTTTCACTTAAATGGAGATGCAAGCGAACCCTATCCATGTTCCCTTGATAGGCTGAGGTCCATTGTGTTGATAAAATCTTCATTTTGTCGTGTAGTGCACTCACTATCAGTGTTTATAGATGCCACGCTGGCATGTGTTAATGTCCTATTCCAATTAGTTATAGGAGTGGGCCTAAAACGAAAACAACCCGTCAACATTTCGTAACCATTTATTTTAACTATTTAAAAATTTTAAAAATATTTTTTTTTTGTCAAAATGCATAGAATCTCTTTAAATTTTAATCCTTCTACACAGAACCTTCATAAGTTTCAAAACTTAACAAAGAACTCCTCTTAACTTTTAAAATCTTATAAATAACAGCATCCCTTAATTTTTTTATCCAAATACTAAAAATTAAGCGCTATGTCAGATTTATTGACTTCATATAGGATTGTTGTTGAGTTGCAACCAGGGGCATATATATCTTTTTATTTAATTAAAATCCCACATATATGGCAACTGTTCAATCGAAGTGATGACAAGAGAATGAGGAACCTTAAGCACCGATCATCATGTCAATTTCTTGCTGTAACACCCTTATTTTCTTAATTAGTTTACTTTAATGTTTTCTCAAAGTAACAAGTTAAAAAAATGGAGAAAATTTCCTTAGTAATAATAATAACAATAAAGGAAAGAAGTTATGATTATAAGTAGTGAGTAAAATAATTTCTTCCTTTATAATTAAATAGTGGCACTTGAGAAGACATTAAAAAATCACATACAAGGCACGTGATTACACTTCTCCCTCCTATATATATATATATATATATATTTACCGAAAGATGAATTTAGGAATACATAGGAGTATAAGAATGGTGAATTCATGGTATTACACGTGTAGCATAATTGCATATCTTAAGAGGTGGAAAGGTGAGAAAAGGACGTGTGGATGTTGTATTTTCTCTTTCCTTGCTTTACTATATCTCTTCCATGAAACGTAATGTGATGGTCGAACTGCATAATTCTTCTAGAAATTTTTCTCTTCCTTTGCGTGGCATGTTAACGTTAAACCGACCAAAAAGTAGGTGAAAGAGGATAACAGTACAAAAGCCACCTTTTCATACGTCCTTAGGATGATCGACTCAGCTAGGGATAAATATTTCTAAACATATATATGTGTCGCATAGATAAGGAGGGGACGCGGTAAAAGGAAATAGGAAAGAACACACCTAGCAACTAATCAAGGAGGCAGAGAAAAGAAGAAGAAAGAAAATCTAGCGGAAGGAGAAGAAAAACATACGAAAGGAACAAAAGAAAGAAGTTTGAACGAAGGGAAAGCCTCAACACAGTAGATTCGCCACTCTTACAACTATAAGGTAGTTTAATAATTCCTTATCTTTAGTTATAAATTATATTAGGAATGACTCTGTACTCCCAAGGCTGTGGAGGAAACGTTTATACGTCTCCTTTAAGATAGATAAGTATACATGAAATCCAACTAGAGTAATGAATTGAGGAATAAAGGCGATAAATTTCCATATTAGAAAAGAGATTGGAAGTATAAATTTAAATGTTACTTGTAATGTTTTAGTGGAATAACAAGGGAAAACCGAGACAACTTCAGGGGTAGCGTTTAGGTAAAGTTAAGGAGAAGTGGCATATATATTAGAATAGTATGAAATGTCAATGAAGTAAGCATAATTAAAATCACGTACGACGTGTTGCATGAATAGGATATCTTTTAGAATCAATTATGGAGGGGGCAGTAATTACCTATAGGATATAAAGAAAAAGGTGTAGTAGGTGCAAACAAAATGTAGTTAACCACCACGTGTAGTATAGCTAGAATTATTTACTATCATATATTATTAGAAGTAGAATTAATTATATAAAGGTAATTATCATAATTGAACATCAGGTTGGAATTATAACGTGTAATAGGAATGCCACTATGGTATAAAATATACTAGTAGGAGTTAAAACTTATAGAATATGTTCAAGTAACCATTATTACACGAGAATATAAAGTACAGCATGGAAATAAATAGTATATTGAGAAGAATTGTGATGGAAATTAAGGAACCTACATAGGAAACAAATAACTCAGATGTAAGGTAAGAGGATAAAACACTATCTAGTGAAACTAAGCTATAAATAAAAAGATTACATAATAACAAAAAGGACTATTGGTAGTCTGATGACACATAATTGAAAAAATTTCATAGGAAGTAATATAGAATATGACGTAGTAATAGGAAGGAAGTAACATAACACTTTAGAATTACATAAACTCTCATATTTATTAAACGTGAAATGTAATAATATAATAAATTAATTAGATTGAATAAGTCGAATAAACTAATGACAATTAATATGGTGTAGTGCATGCATACTTTCAAAGGAAAGATCAATGAGTAAAGCAAGTATGATTATATTATATGGTAGTTCAGAAAAATAAAGTATAAAGTATAAATCATGTTAAATGTAATAAGAATATTAATTATAGTTATAATATATAAGTGGCCAAGTGTCCACAAACCTCGTGAAAGTGGCCAAGTGTCCACTGACCTCGTGAAAGTGGCCAAGTGTCCGCTGACCTCGTGAAAGTGGCTAAGTGCCCACTACGTGACTAAGAGTTCAAATATACCTATATATCTTAGTGGCCAAGAGTCCACTTTTGTTACAGGGTGACATGAATGTGGGACATATACAAGGTAAGTTTTAAGAATGAAATTTATATATATATATATATATATATATATATATATATATATATATAGTGATGACTACAGATTATGTTAATTACTCTATTGATTGTTACTTATAATTATGTCACTACTAAAATGAATATTGTCACTATATTGATAAGTCAATCAAGATTGCTTGTATGTGTGTACAGTGATACATGTCAACCTAAATTAAAGTATGAATTGTTAAACTACTGAGAAACTAGTTTTCTCATTCGCGTGTTGATATGTATCAGATGCAGGTAATTAGTGAAGTTCTAAGTGATACAAGACTTGCATTAAGGGTAAAATCTTGTAATAATATTTTGTAACTAAGGGTTTGAGTGACAAAAATTATGTTGTCTCCTAACCCTAAATTAGTAACATTGAGAGTAAGGTATTGTTAGTTACTTTAGCCATTGTAAATTGTAGTACCATTTCGCTATGCTTATAAATTTTATCTGAGTCAAAGAGTTGATGAATTAGTATAGAAAACTCAGATATTAACTATAAGGATAAATGTAATGACTTTATATTTTACCAACACTAAGTGGTGAGATTAGAAAGGAGCATTACACTTGCTCTAATGACTACTTTCACGACTCCAGCCTTCTTTATTGTGAGGACAACTCCAGAATCTTGTCCAAAGAATTGTTGGAATGCTCCTCTAACTTCAATTCCTCCTTGTTATTGTCGGCATATCTGAAGGAGTCGATAGCTGGATTCATTGAAGAGGAGTGCAACTTCATTCCTGGGTTCGAGAGTTCACCAAATCTCATTGGCGATTTCTTCGCTTGACGTTGTTGCTCGACTACCGGTGAAATCTAAGTCATGTAAAGACTTTGTCGGACCCTTCTCTAAAGAAAATGACAAATGAAGCCTAGGTTGTCTGGTGAAGACTCAAAGGACGCAGGAGATGAGGGGTTCCTCTTGGTGGCAACAGTGATTTCTGTGGCAGTGGTGAAAGTTGGAATTTCAATAGATTTGGTGAAGGGCAAAGTTGGGATGAATCGTCGTCTTCTTATTCAGATCTTGCTTTCAATTTCATCTATCAAGTGCTCTCCTGGATCATGCTTTTGAATTTCCTGCATTTCGTCTATCAGGTGCTCTCCTGGATCATGCTCTCCAAGTTATGGACGCAGAGACAATGGAGATTGTATCCATGGTTTTGGTCGACAAGGTGAACAATATAACACCCCCATCTTATAGCTTATTTTTAGAAATAATTTTTATAATAAACCATTTAGCTATAAGACTAACATGTTATCTATACTTTTGTCATTAGTTATTACATGAATAAAATTTTTACTTTTCATTTTCTTTTGATTGACATTTATTAGGCTTGGAATTATTTACTCGGTATTACATCCATACATTACACAGCAGAAGACTACATAAATTAAAATAATAACGCAACAAAAAAATTTAAACTTTCTTCATCTATTTTCATACAACTAATGTTTGCAACGCTATACAAATCCAATCAGTTTCTTAGGATAAGGAGGCAAAAATCCTGCCACTCAAACCCTTTTTAATAATATTCCTATATCATTTCTCCATAGACTACCAGAACTCTCATCCTCTTGCTAAATTGATCTTTCGATCAATGTTACTCCTATTTTCATTTGTAGATTATACCTGGTTATCTGATACATACCAAGATAACTTATGAGAAATAAATTATCAGTAGCTAAAAATTCCCAATTTATTTTGAAAATATTGGTATGTACCACCGTAGTGATACAGAAAACAGTTCTACATTCTTTATCAAAAATTTCATATTTCATTTTACAGGATTAAATAAATGATTGTCTTAAATGTGCATGGTCTACATATATGATTACATTATATGACAGTGCATTATGACAATTCTGACCATTCACCTTATACATTTTCCAGTATCATGATTATATGAAATGTTTGTAAAACATCAATGATATATATAGGGAAACTATTCATTATGTATAGGAAAACAAATATCAGTCATGAGAAAAACGGTAAACAATCTATGGCTAATAGCCAATTCTCTAAGAAAGAAAGACTTGAGAGTATCGGAAAAGTCACCTAGTGAACTACTCCATGTATCACTACCTACATGAGTGAGATATTTTCTAAACTATGTGACAATTCTGTCACAGGTAATATTTGAGGCATACCCTAGTGGATTCGAGTACCTATGTTGGTTACTGTCTTTTGACAGATATTATGAAAATTAAGCTCACGGGATCACTGCTAACTATGCAGATCATTTTCTCTCTGCTTTTGGGATGGATCATGATGCTATGGAATCACCACCCCTTATCAGTAGATTATATTCCCAGTACGCTATCTCTTACATATATTATAGGATGATTTAGCTTGTACCCATGATTATGCTAAATTCTAGGTAAATGTTTCTTTTTATTGGTCATTTAGGCTACACTAACTTAGAATTTGCAACCATCACGGCGTTTTCTAAAATGTTCGTTCCAAGTGGATGTTTAACCATCCATATTCATGACACAACAGTGGAATGCTCAATGCCCGTCCCATACCAACAATTGGTCACTCGTTTACAAGCTTATTTATCCTAGAACATATATCAGAAATACTTCCTCTAAGTTTTCTTTCTTATGTTTCTATGTTTTCCTTTCTTTATATATGTTTCCCTCTCTTTTTCTGTATCTTATTATGATACTATACTTTCACAAACTATGACTTTTATAACAATCTCATGGCCAAATTGCATAGAAATAAGGGTGTTATCTCGGCTAAAAGAATAAAATAAGAAAAAATTAGTAATTTCTGAATTCAATTTCCCAATTTCTACTCTAGTCCTTTTCATAAATATAATTCTATAATTTCCCTTATATTTCTATACAACTTTTCATGCCATATTTTTTCATTTCACATTTAGGGTCCTAAGGTGAACATTTGCACTTTTTCTTTGCCATCCATTCCCATTTCATTCTTTATTTATCTATACATACCTAAAAGTATTTATCTTCTCATAACATACTTATAGATATGTATACACACAATTTTCCCCATTCTTAATATACATTAAAATTGCTAGGATAACATGATTTTGAAGCTTTTCATTTTAAGAAACTTATTAATACAAAGACTTCATTTCTTTCCATGTCTTGACCAAAAGCTTATGAAATATTTTTGTAAACCATTTCTCATAAAACCCATCATGCTTTCAATCAAGGATGTCAATTTAGAGAAAATGAAATAATCTAATCAAATATTAATTTCCCTTTTTCCTTTACTAATAACTAAATTGCTATGAAAATATTAGACATAATTTCATAACCTTTTCCCTTGCCAAACCATATAGTGTCTCAACTAGGAAAGGAAATTTAAGGAAATCATGCCATATAATTAAATTACTAAGCTTTAAACTTCCTTTCTCAATTTTTATCCATAACCAAGACAATACCATATGTAATGGACCATTTTCAAACATAATCTTTTATTCACGCAGTTTAATTTCAGCCAAGTGAAAGAAAAAGGGCAACTAATGTTTGATTATCAAATGGAAACTCTATTTCTCTCTTTTGGACATAATCAACAATAATACATTATCCATGCAAATTCAACCACATTTTTCCCTTGCCTTTCAACATATTATCTTGGTTTAGGGGAGAAATTTAAGGGAAATCCATTATCTTATCAATGCAGAATTTTTCTTTCTCCATGACCAAGATACTAACATGTTAAATGGCAAGATTAATCAAATTTAACACAATTTTTCTTCCAAGTATTTCCATGCTTTCAGTCAAAGGTGGAAGGAGAAGAAAATAATTTTTGTTTCATTTCCAACTCATTCTTTCTTTCCCCTTTCATCTTTTGCCGAAACAACACTAACAAAATAGGCAAATTTTAGCACAAATTTCCCTTCCACAAGAGAGTATTGCCACGGCCAACAAGAGAAAATTTAGGAGTTTTTATGGTTTCTATCTAATCTCTTCATTTATCTCATTTTCATCACAAATAAATCATGAAACATCAGTTGCCTAACAAAATCATGTTCATCCAAGTATCATATAATCATCATTCAACCATAGGAAAATTTTCATGGAAATGGAATTAAATTTGCAAAATTGTCATAAACACTTTAAAACTTCCAATCAACACTCACATATATATCCATTCATCATTTTAAACAAATCCCAATAGAAATTTTTGCATCTCATGAATGTAGAGGAATTTTGGGTACTGTTCATGGCAGCCGTGGGAGAGTGATAAAAGTTTGAAAACCACCATGAAACATGAAAATAATTGCATAGGAATGAAGAGCTACCTTGGTTTGCCAATAAAAGTGATTTTTCCTTGGAGTTTCCTTGCTTTTTTCACCTTCTTGTTCCTCCTTTTTCCTTCTCATGAAACGCTACACTTCTCCCTCCCCTGTATCCTTCACGTCATGGTGCTAGCTTGGAGAAGAAAGAGGATGTGGATTTTAAATAAAAGGTCAAAGATAAATTTTTACTTTACTCCTTACTTTTCCATTCCTTTTTCTTCATTTTTGTTTTAAAATTATGACAATTGCCACAATATAAATTTCATAAATATTTTTATGATAAAATGGTAATTTTATCCCTAAGGTGTAAAATTACAATTTTGCCTTTAGTGTAAAATTACTATTTTATCTTTTTAGCCAAAATGATTATTTTATCCCTTTATTGGCTTCCAACAATTTTGAAAATTTGAAGGATTATTCTTGAGAGAATTTATCATCATTTCCCAAGTAAAATGATAATTTTACCCTCATGATAAAATTATTATTTTATCCTTGGGTGAAATTACTATTTTATCCTTAGGTAAAAATTATCCGTTTTGTCTCCGAATATTTTCCAACATCATAATGACTTTCAAATATTTTACGGGCATAATCATTACGCTTTCAGATATTTTTTTCGCATCACGTATCATAAATGCGCGAGATATTTTGGAGGCGTAATAATTATATTTTGTCCTTTTATGAAAACTTTATTTCCTTCACTTTAGTCCCTAATGTTTTCTTTCAATTTAGTCCCTTTCATCATCTTAGAGGTCTTTAAGCCAATTTCATTAAAATCTTTAGATATAAAATTGCCAAATTCATAAATTTAAAGCATAGATGAAATCAAGAAAAATACGGATATTACAAACAAGACCCTAGTGTTGCTTATTAATAAGACAGTGCCACTACTATTGGGCTTTTCAGCATTGACGGGCGGCTATTGACAGCTTGGCTGAGTCCAAAAACTGCCAATTTGGGCTTCATTGGTGAGGTTGCTCAGGTTGATCTGATTGTTCTCCGACCACTCATTGATAACAATACCATCCCAATGTGACGAATGTGGTCTTTCTGACTGGAGAAGAAGGTGACAGAAGAAAAGGAGAAGGAAGGAAGAAGTAGAAGAGATAGAGAGAGGGTGGTTGTTTTGGGTGAATCAGTTCATACGGGTGGGCCGTTTTGGTGGATTTTTTATTAGAGTAAAAAGATTAAAATACCCCTGATTGTAATTCAGCAACAATCTTACGTGGAGTTAACGGATCTGACATGGCGTTTGACCTTTAGTATTTGAATGAAAAAATTAATGTATCCTGTTATTTATAGTATTTTGAAAATTCAGGGGATCTCTTATTAAGTTTTAAAACTCATGAAAGTTTCGTGCAAAAAAATCAAAGTTCATAAAAGTTCTGTATATTTTAGCCTTTTTTTTTCAAAAAATCAAATAAAAAACTTAAATATAATTTTTATATTAATTATTAAGTCCTCAAATTAAAAATTTATATATGTATGATTTATATAACTTATCTCTTTCATAATTAATTTTTTTAAAAAAATCACATTCTTTATTTTAATTAAAAATTTTAATAATAAAAATATAAAAAATTATATATGAAAATCTCAAAAATCTTTTGAATCATCATATGGTGA
The DNA here is from genome assembly GCA_031216115.1 of Senna siamea. Taxonomy (NCBI): domain Eukaryota; kingdom Viridiplantae; phylum Streptophyta; class Magnoliopsida; order Fabales; family Fabaceae; genus Senna; species Senna siamea. Next base: position 1,631,776 of record CM062356.1, read on the forward strand.
GTCCCTATTCTAGCTTCTTGTCTTTGTTGTTGACTAGGAAAAAAAAAAAAGAAAGACAACATTTATGTGTAATTTTTAGGTCTTTGTTATTATTATTTTTTTATATAAAAACATGATAAATATATGATTGTTATAATTCAGAATCATGATTGATTTTTTTTTAAAACAAAAATTACACATATTTTACGTTTATTAAAGAACCAGACAGTCAATATCTAAAAAATTTTACGTAAATCTATTACGTATAAAATATGCGTCCAATCGGTGAGCTTTATTTAAAAAGTATATATATGAAACAATGAAAAATGTATATCTTATTAAGGCCCAAGCATTAGAGTATACTAGTATTTCACTTAATGTTGGATAAATGTAAATAATTTATTTATTGATTAATATCACTTCCAAATAAGTATAATATAATACCAAAACATTACCAATACCATAAAATTTTCCTAAAATTTGATATATTGTGAATAGCTATTGAATTTATATGAAAATTTAACATCTAATATGTAAAATTTTTAGCCAAAAAATCTAAAAAATGGAAATAAAAAAAATAGATTATTAACCCATTTTTAAATATTTTGCTAACGAAGTTTTTTTCTTTTTGCAAAGGTAAGAATTAGAACTAAGTTATTTATATCAAAATAAATATAAATTTTCAATTGATGTCAGGTGCGTATCTAACTTATTAATGGATAAAGTGTAACTAATAAAAGAAAGCCTAAAAATTGGAAAGCTGGAAAGTATAATGAAATTTCCACAATATAAGAATTGAAATTGAGCTGTTGACTTAAAACACAATGTAATTTTTAGTTGATGGCATATATATATATATATGAGTTACTAACTAAATTCCAGATAAAGTATAATTTTTTAACCAAACAAACCCCAAGGAAAAAAAAAAGCAGAAAAGAACAATTAAATAATCAATCTTAAATATTTTATCTACTATTTTTTTTCAAAATTTATGAATTAAAATTTAAATGTTGACATAGACTACATGTCAATTCTCAATTAATGTTATGTGATTACTCCCTCATTTACTACTGATAAGGTATAATTTCCCAAAAAAAGCTAAAAAATGAAAAGCAGAAAAGGACAATTAGATTAACAAAGCATAGGGCCGATCTTATCCAGGTGTCAATGAGTACGTGGGCTGGGCCCATAGATCGGCCCATCATCCAATAGAATTTCTGTTCGGACCGAATCCGTACAGAACAAATTGCCCCGTTTTGTGGTCCCCGCCTTTTCACCAAAAAAAGAAGAAAGAAAGTGGGACCAAGAACGGGACGCAAAGGGTGGGAGGGTCAAATACCGAGAATGCCCCTGCCCTTGTTTTGGCGGGCAATGACATGAATGAGAACAAAAACGAAGGCAGAGAGATGAGAGAGAAAGAATGTGAGGGAAATCTGAATGCTCAAATGAGATGATGACATGAAGCATGATGATGATGATGATGGATGATGGACGATGGATGATGCTCTTCTCTCTCTCTCTGACTCTTAGGTCCCACACACCCCTCTTCGCTTTAAGAATCTAACTGTCCTCCATTACCCGCAAATCAATGCCCTTTCTCAAATGCAATATTATAAACAAAATAACTAAAATCAATTCAAAATTTTTTAACCAATTATGCAAACATTCTAATACAATAAACCTCATGCTTTTTTAAATGAAAGATATTTTGAAAAGTTTGATTTAGAGACAGATAAATATTTGAATGATATATCAATATATGTCATTTTTATATATGTATATATTTAAACGTACATATATTATATCAATTTAAAAAATATATGAAATAAGAGTATTTACTTATACAAGAGATAAAGTTTTTTAACTATTAAATTAAATAATTAAGATTAAAATATTATTTTACATATCATATAATAATCTTGTAAAGTTTAAAATATATTATATTAAAATTATATGATATTTAAAATAATAATTTAATCTTAATTATTTAATTTAATATGATAATAAATACAATTTTTTTTTTATCTTTTATATAAGTAAAATACTTTTATTTGATATCTTACATATTAATCTATATATAAATATATCCATATATTAAAATGTGTGTATATACGTATAAATATATGTATACTCATGTACTTATATATATATGCAAATATGTATGTATATGCAAGTATATATATATATATATATATGTATGTAAATATATAAATTTATATATATTAAATACTCACATTTATTTGTATCTATGTATTTATATGTACTACATATTCGTACTTATATGTGCATACATTTGTGTGTACATATACATATATATTTATGTATGTGTACGCATATAAACAAATATATATATATATATATATATGTTAGAATTTCAAATTCTTTTATTGAGTTATCATGAAACTTTTAAATTTTATTTTTCCCTTAATCTAACTAAAAATTTTGCAATATATTAATTGAAATACTTTTAAAATTTTTTCATTAAATTAATCTATCCAACAATTTAGTGGTAATTATGCTATTAATATTACAATGCTTATTTTATCACATAATTATTTTTGAAGAAAAGCTATTATGATTATTTTTGTCTCCAATGTTCGAATAATACAGTTTTCATTTTTGTAAGAACTTTTCGCTTGAAAGAAAAAGAAAAAGTAAAAAGAAGTTAAAGACACTCGTTCACTGAAAATAAAGTGTCCATGAAGGATTTACATAAATAATTAAGTCCACAAACAAATTTATTTTTAAAATTACGTGCAAATTGTTTATAATATTATTGCAGCATTTAAATATTCATGTGACATATTTACTATATTTAGTTATACAATTTAAATTTTGAGTTTATAATAGTCCAGTGTCTTTCATTTAGTTATATTAATTTTACTTAACATAAAAGTTATATTTAACTATGACTAAAAACATAGTTAATAGATATTACAAGAGAATTTACATTAAAATGACCATAACAGTTTAATATTTGTTAATTTTATTAATGTAAAAATGAGAGTGAGAAGTTTATATTTAAAAAATTAAATTAATATAAAAGTATATTTATTTATTTTTTGAAAGAGGAGAAATATTATATTAGTGCAGTAAATTATTTAAATGAAAAGTTTTATTTAAATATTATTTTTGTTGTAACATGAGTGTGGTGGTGGTGTAATTTTTGAAAATTCAAAAAAATAAGAGGAGAGAGAGAAGTTTTTCAGTGTGTATAAAAAGGACATCATCCACTCAAACTTCATCTCCATGCTAGGGAGCTCACTCAGCTCACCCACACACCCACATTCAAATTCCTCATTCTCTTCTTCCCAAAATGTGCCAAAGCTCCTCCGCCCCGGCACCACCGTACACGGAGGTTCTCTCCTTCACTCTTGTTTTCGCCCTTCTCTTCGTAGCCGCCACTCCCGTCGCCGGATGGCGGCCGTGGGCTCCGCATGGTGCCACCATCACTAACAACAGAATAAACATTTCTGACTACATCTACGGCGACTCCAAGAAATTCGAGGGCTCGTCGGAGTTCGTGAAGCTCAAGTACCACATGGGACCGGTCCTCACCACCAACATCACCGTCCACACAATCTGGTACGGTCGGTGGGAGAGGAACCAGAAGAAGATCATCCGCGAGTTCATCAACTCGATCTCCGCCACGAAGGCTAGGCACCCCTCCGTCGCAGGCTGGTGGCGAACCGTCCAGCTCTACACCGACCAAACCGGGTCCAACATCTCGAAAATCGTCCGGCTCGGCGAGGAGAAAAACGACCGGTTCTACTCCCACGGAAAGTCCCTCACGCGCCTATCCATCCAGTCCGTCATCAAATCCGCCATCAGCGCCAGAACGGCGCCGTTGCCGATTAACCCTAGGAGTGGACTCTACTTGCTCCTCACATCCGACGACGTGTACGTCCAGGATTTCTGCACCTCCGTCTGCGGTTTCCACTACTTCACCTTCCCTTCCCTCGTCGGCTACACGCTCCCGTACGCATGGGTTGGAAACTCGGCCAAGTTCTGTCCGGGTCAGTGCGCCTACCCGTTTGCCGTACCGGCTTTCATTCCGAACCGGAAGCCGTTCAAGTCGCCAAACGGCGACGTTGGAGTGGACGGCATGATCAGCGTGATAGGGCACGAGATGGCTGAGCTGGCGACGAACCCGCTAGCGAACGCATGGTATGCGGGTCAGGACCCGAGCTTTCCGGTTGAGATAGCGGATCTGTGTGAGGGTATATATGGAACAGGAGGGGGAGGGTCGTACACGGGGCAGGTGTTGGACGCACGAGATGGTGCCACGTATAACATGAATGGGATCAGGCGGAGGTTTTTGGTTCAGTGGGTTTGGAGCCATGTCTTGAATTACTGTACTGGCCCTAATGCACTGGATCAGTGAGGATAGTCATGGTGGATGAGAAATTGAGAATGGCTTATTTCTCTTTCTCTTCTTCTTTTTCTTTTTTGTATTTTTTTTTTTTGGATTTTTGGGTAATTTTGTTTGGAGCTTTTGTTGGTTGTGGTGGCCTGTGGCTGTGCTTTTAATTGGAGTTTGTAAAAGCATGAGCATGATTTTAGTTAAGGTAGTTATGTTTGTTAATTAATGCAAATAATGTAATTTTATTATTTTATATAAATATATCTGTATAAGTTTTTTTTTTGGATTCTTTCAATAGTTAACTTTAGGAGTGAAAACTGGGTGAAGAATCTCAATACATTTTATTTTGAATTAAACCTTCAATTTAAGTTTAATACTTATTGTTTATAATTTTATAATTAAAAAAACTTTAATTCAATTGAGCTATATTACATTTACTCATTTTTTTCGGATAAATTTTACATATTTAGGTGTCAAGATATTACATGTTGATCATTAGTAAAATTTAACTAAAACTTTAAAGGAATGAACAAAAATATAAAAATTTTAAACTATAAATATTAAATAAAAAATTAGTAAAATTATAAGTTTACTTATTTTAATGTCAAAAAAGTATGTTACATTTTAAAGTAATTCCCTTCAACTAGTCTATTAATTACTCCTCTAATATTTTTAGAATTATTGTATGATTGATTTATTATTATTGATAAATTAAGTTAATCAAAGATAATAGTGTGATTATTTTTATAAAATTAGTATAAATATATCTTAGATAATTTAATCATTTATATAAGAGACTATTATAGACTTCTTTATAAAAAATAAATCAAACTACTAATTAAAGACAAAAAATTAAAAAAATAATATAATAAATTATTAAAGATAAATTTAATTATTAATAATTTTAATTATAAAAATAAATAAAAATAAAAAATTTTATTTGATTCATATAATAATTTCATTTAATGAAAAATAACCATGCTAATACCAAATAAATTTTCATAACAACATAATTCTACTTCATACAAAATTAGTAAGTTAAAATTCTACAAAAACGAACAATATATATATATATATATATATATATGCAATGTTGATGGCATTAATAATTTACGACATTGAAAATTATTGTAAGAGTGGGAATGTGAGAGAGTAGGTGACCATAATAATGGAATTAAATAAGATTAGGTATATTTGTCTTAATTTTTGAAAGGAGAGTAGAACGGCGGAAAATGCAAAATAAATAGTAACGGAACATCTTGAGGTTCCGTACGCGCTGAAAGGGGAATTGCACGTCACGCGTAGCAACCATCCAAATCTTTTGTTGGACCCCAGTTTTGGTGATGGTTGTGTAATTGTATTGTCGTCTGTACTGTGACTTTGAAGGGTTTCGCCGTTTCGAGACCCTAAACGACAATCGGTACACTCACCAAAGCTAATTACTGTTATAGACACTTTTTTCTTTTTTTTTTAATTTTAATTTTATTTAAAATATTATCAAATATTATAAATATCAACTAAATTAAAAATAAAAAAATCAAACTAAAATTTATTTAAATAGATTCTATGGACTTCAATGCATATTTATTTGACAAAAATTTAAAATATTTTTAAGTTATATTAAATTTAAAATTATTTTTTATTTAATAACGAGTGTAAAAATAAATTTTTTTTAATAAATATATTTTTTAATACTTAAATTTATTTTCTCCATACAAGATAAGGTCACTTTCACCAACATTCAATACATATTTAAACTATATGCTATAAATATATTTTATTTATTGTATTAGACTATTTTATAAACCATTTTTCAAACACTTCAAAAGTTACAACTTTTATCTACCAAAAAACACTGAATTCAATATTTACAACCAATTTATTCTACCTATTTATTATAAACATATTTATCTTAATAAATTAAATTAATAACTCTATTAAAAATATATATATTATAAATACTTTTATATTTATTATTTATATAACATATTAGTATAAAATATTTATTTAACCAACATAAAATGATTACTTTTTAAAAATTTAGAATAGATCAAATTTTAAAATTTTTAAAATAAAATAAAAATTTTAAAATATAAGTTTTAAAATACATATCTAATAAATTATATTTTTAAATAAAAAAATGAATAATTTAAAAATCCCAAATAAAAATGATTTACGTAGAGAAGTAATATAATTTAAAGGAAACAACAAAACACGGTGTGATTGACAATCAAAAGGTGTTGTTGAATTCAAAACCAATAAAAGAGGCGTGAGGGGTGAGCAGAGGGAGATGGGCCCACATGTGGGCTTTCTAAAATCTGCAGAGGAAAACTTTACTGGGATTTGTGAAGGAGTGGCATATGAATAGATGTATGCATTGTAGAATGAAATAATATGAAATATGACATATGAGTGAATGAAAATAGTTTTCTGTTTTAATTTTATTTTTTCTTTTTGAAAAATGAACCTTCAAAGTGCTTTTGAGGTTCCTCTCTTTCTCAAAAGTGGGGCATGTTTTGTTATGTACTAACACACTGTGCCATCAACTTGCTCCTTACAAACCCAACCATAAATCTAATACATACATCACAACTTATTACTCTTACTCTCTTTCTTGTTTATTCTTTGTTTTGATGACCCCCAATGATATTATAGTTATTAATAAAAATTTAAATATTAATTTATTATTAAAAAATTAATATTTTTATTAGAATTAATTCTTATTAATTATAAAAAATTTTAAAAATTATTATTTTAATCTTTAAAATATGTAATTTATTTTAATTTAAATTTTTAATTATAAAAAATATTTAATTTAATTATTAAAAATACGTTACATTTCAATTTATTCATTATATATAAATAATATATATCTTTTTATGTCTTAATTTAAAATTTTAAAGACTAAATTAATATATAATATATATTTTAATAACTAAATTAAATATTTTTATAATGTAAGAATTAAATTATAATAAATTATATTTTTAAAAAATTAAAACAATAATTTATTTTTTTTATTTATAGTTATCTTTGTATTAAAAATAATTCTATTTAAATTATTATCAAACTAAATTATAAAATATTAGTCTCTTTTATTATACTTAACTTTTATTGATACATACAATTTATTTTTTTTATAAATATTTATATTAGAAATAATTTTATTTAAAATATTTTTAAATATTAAATATAAATATATCTCCAAAAAAATTTACATTTTAGTTCGTAATTTTGATTCATTGTATTGGATGAGATTATTTTTTTTACTAAACTGTTCATACTCACAATTTGATTTGATTATTAGTTTATATAACAAAACTCATATAAGGTAGTGTCATTATTGTTCTAAATTGTAGACTTCTCTAATTCTTTATAACTTGATACTTAATTCAGTGTTCGAATTTTTGTAGAAAATTGACTTCTATTATTTATGTGAATATATAAACCTCTCATAAATGCCCATTCAAGTGATAAGAACATGATTGACACACTTAATTTTGGAGACTTGTATTACAAGATTTATAAATGAATGACTCTGATTCAAGTAAATAAGTTCGAGGTTAGTGATTGGAGAGATATTCATGAAAAAGAGCTCATATCACAAAAAATATATATAAAAAAATTGAAAGTAGGCCTTGAAAAGGGAGAAGAAAAAATCTGAAAAAAGTATATATAGGGTGATCGATATGAATGCATTAAATATCTAAGTTGACCCAAAAGGTTGAAATTTGCTTTGAAGGCCATTGATGAATGTGATGATGAATTAACGCATTTTGCGGAAGCATAGCTGTAATTCACTTACTGTGATTGAGATTTTGACCCTCAAGTTAAAAGCCAGAGAATGGGAATAGGAAGACAGTAATATTAGGATAATAGAGTTGGTAAACATGACAGTAAGAGAAAAAGATACTCTAAAATAATTTATATAATAAAATTTTTAAAGTAAAAAAAAAATAGATAAATAAAGTACTAATTTTAAATGAATTAGAATTTAAATTTTTTTATATTTTACTAATTTCATCTTTTTCTGTTATTTAAAAAATTTAAATCTGATTGTACTATAGCGGATTATAAGTTATGTATAGCACACGATAACTTTGCATGGAAAATACCAATGTTGTCGAAATATCATAGAATTTTTACATCAATGGTTTGATATTTAGAGAAGTTTAATTTTTTTAATTTATATAATTTTTTTGGTAAAAATTTAGAATATTCTCAAATTATATTGGATATATAAGACTAATTACTCTAAGTAAAGAATGTTAAAGTTAGTAGGCTCTCTGAAACCCAAACTTGTAACCTTCTTTTCAAGGGCAAAATTGTTACTATTTAAACTAATATCTTGTTGGTAAATATGTTTTTAGTTCATTTTTTTTTCATTATCTTTTTTTTAGTTTTAATTTTGTTTCTTATATTTATTAATTGATTTAATTTTTTATTATGGTAAATATTGTTGGTCATATATAAAGTCTAAGTAGAACTCCTTTAGTCAAAGTAAGATTAAAATTTTAAAAACATTAAAATACTTTGAAATTTTTAAAAATTTTTCATTTAAGTATTCAAAAATAAAAATTTTTTGAAGTAATGTAGAGATTAATTTAATAATTATTTTAATCTTATTTCAACTCTTCTATTACCTATGGGTCCAATATTTTAACCCTAAAACCACTGAGGTGAAAATAATAAATTTTTTAAATTTTTTAAAAATATTTTTTATTAAAATAATTTTATTTAAAATATTATTAAATATTAATTATAGACATTTCTTTTAACAAAAATTTAAATTTTACCTCATTGCTTTGTCAATCGTGCAAGTAATGTTTGAGCACAGAAAAAGTGGAGTTAGCGGCGCCTGGTTCTTGAGTTTTGACAATATATGGCCTCCTTTTTAATACGCAAATTATAATAATATGCAAGTTGCTGCATGCTTCTGCTTGTGAACCTTATTATTAGATGCACATTTTCAACCTTTTGTGTCATTTTCATGCTAGCTATACATATCATTATATATATATATATATGTATGTATTCTGATTTAACAAGGCATCTAATTTTATAGTAAGAGATTTGAGTAATTTGAATTTAGATATTTATCATTGAATAAATATTATATATTCTGGTTATTTTTTGAATTAAATCTTGTAATTTTTAAAAAATAAAAAAAATTCCAACTTGTGACACATCAATACAACTTGTTAGCATATATATAGAGGGTCATGACATTAATTACAGAGTATTCAAAAAGAGAAAAAGAAGGGGTAATCATAGGCATGTTGTGTGTCTTTTTGCTTCTATTTTGTTTGTCTTGGAGCTTAGCCAAAAGCTTGAATTTTTAAGTTGCGGACAGTATTAAACAAACCCATGTTGTCCCCACTCCACAAACAAAGCCTCTTCATATTATGGGCCATGTTTAATTTCCTTGATAGGGACAAACAGCCCACAAGCTAGCTACTTGTGATTGCACGATTAATACAAAATATATTTTATTTAATTTTAATCAACTTGGTGTCTTTTGGGGGTAAATTATAGTTTATTTTTGTTATTTTTTCTCAAAATCTTTTTTTTCATATTTTGTTTTAATTTTTCATAAATATTTGTATTTAAAGTAATTTTATTCAAATTACAATCAATTATTAAATATTAACATTACTCTAAATGATAATTCAAACTTTAATTTTTCAACAGCGAGAATTAAATTTAATGAAAGAGATTTTTTCATTACAATATAACTAATTAATATTTAAATTTTTATTAAAAAAATATTTACATTTAATACACGAGAGTGTTTCAAATAAGATTATTTTTAATAAGAGAATACTTGTAAAAAATAAAAAATTTTATTCATCATATTGCAAGAAATTAACTCATGTTACTAAACTTAATTTTTGCTAGTGTTTACTTTTGTAAATTAAAATGCCTCGATCAATTCTTTTGTGATTGATTTTTTTGCTATTTAACTATTTTGTGATACTTTTCTATTCTAATTTAAACTTAAATAATCATTATAAATTAAAATGATAAACTTTTTTATTATTGAAAGTATATTTTAAAGAATTTCATAATATTTTTAGGTCATTACTAAGAATAAAATGAAAATTTTAAATTAAAAATATCTAATTAATTCCAACAAAAGTCTCAAAATAATGTAAAAATATTCAAGATATAAAATTAATTAAAACATACATTTAATAATGAAACTATTAATTGTTTTAACATTCACATGATCAATTTTGTAAATATTTGGATGCAAAATACTTTATACAAGAATTAAATTGTAATTAAATAAACTACATGGGAGTTATATAAACCAAAAATATCCCTAAGACAGTGATGAAGCAATAAGCTGATTTAGCTCATAATATCCTTTTGGAATTAGTAAGTATAAATTGTTAGATTTATTTGGACAAATTTTCATGAGCTGGTCTTTAATTTGGCACTATACAATTATTTAGTCTGTCCTAATTTTGTTTTTTATAATCATTATTTGTTTTCCTTTGATTTATTCCTTAATTATTTATTTATGTTTCAAATAATTAGTTCATTCTTGGTCTTGAAATCATTTTGTTTGTGAAATTGAGCTAGCTAGCTATAATATCAAAATTATGATGTCTTTGATGAATAACGGATCTATAAGATATTGATCACACATGTAATATTTTTTAAAGTTAACCAACTAATTAATATATCATTTTTAAATTTTGTAATTAATTAAGCATAGTTTGGGTGAGAATAATAGCAGAATGAGTTGTGTTATTATTTTTTCTTTGAGATAAAAGTTAAACTTTGTGATAGTACATTATAGAGATTAAGCAATTAGTGATAGCATAAAGAATCATACTAAATTCGTACTTCTGAAAATTTCAGTGCAACAACATGAAAAGGAAAATAAATATTTAAAAATAAAAAATTGAAAGTTAAATATTAATAAAAATAATAGCATATATTTATGTCTCACACGTTTTAGATAGCCTTTTGACAATTAAACCATTTCTTAGATTCTAATAGGAATATATGTCACAATAATACTCCAACAGAATGTTCTTTGGCGCCTATTCATAATTTCCAATTTTGTTGTTGATAGGATTAAAATTATTTATATTATATATATATATATATATATATATCACATGTATATGTATAAAAAAATCAAATTCATTAAAAACATATGCCAACAAGATAAGATATCGTTGATATATAATTCACAATTAGTTTTTCAATAATTCAAGTTCCGATTTTTTTTTAAGAATTAAAAGTAAAATATTAAATAAATTAAAAGAGAAAGAAGAAATAAACCCTTAATTAGTCTACAACAAAGCTTGAGGACTCTCCGTTGTAATATATATATTTTCTTTATTTTTACAGTCAAAATATTTTCAAAACAATTTCTCAGACAATTTTAAAAGATTTTTTTTTTACATATTGACTAGATACATTTAAGACTCTAATTTCAAAACGCTCTTTAATCCAAATTATTTAGGAGAGATACTAACAATCTCTTCTCATCATTAGAATTATCTTTTCTTATTAATTGAACTGAACCTTTTCATGTATTATTGTTGTGTATATGTGCATATAATTTATAAAACGTCATCATGATTAATTTCTTATTGTTGATGTTATGATCATTATGATATAGTACATATAATTGGTAAATTAAAGTGGGGACATATGGCAAAAAACGTGAGAGTAAATGGCACCACCCACCTAAAGTTAATTAGAGAGACATGAAGAGATAGTTACTGCGATTTTTTTGGCGCAAGAGAAGGAAGAGAATTTACATTTAAATTCTTACAGCAATTTAGTCTAATAAAAATAATTAATCTCTTATAATTTGTTGAAGTAAAATTTAAAATTATTTTAAAAAAATATTTATATTTAATATTCGATAATACTTTTAAATATAATTACTTTAAATAAAAAAATATTTGTAAAAAATTAAAAAATTATTAATTTTTTAAAAAATTAACAATATCAATTTATAATCAAAAAATACTAAAAAAATATAAGTAAACATTAATTTATATAAAATAAATCTTTAATTTATTTATTTTCTTTCTCTGATTACCACTACAAAGAATTAAAATTCATATGTATAAATATATATATATATATATATATATAGAGAGAGAGAGAGAGAGAGAGGAAAATTTTATTTTTTTCCTAGTAGATGGTGTTGTTCTTAATTTAATTCTTTATAAATATTCTTCCCTGATTTAGTTGCTTATATATAAAATCTCTATTAACAAAATTTCTCAATTGACTAATCATTTAAAAACTTAATATATAAGTGTTGACTTATACATTTTAACGACCCAATGAACCATTTTTTTTACAGAGTAATATTGAGAATAACCAATTTATTATCAAAACAAATCAATTTATTATTTTTCCTATTTTGTACAAGAAATTTTTGTGTACATACAATAAAACATAATAAAGAGTAGAGATCACTGTAAGAATTTCAGCAGATCTTCTAATAGCTTTCATTGTATGTACAGCGTAGGATAGAAATTTTTTTTTTTTTTTACGTTACTGAATTGTAAGCGTGATGACGACAAATTACTATGCACGACCAACATTGTACAATGTCGTTGCATTAAACTAGTAAAAGAATTTCATTAATAATAATTTTATCTAAAATAAACTAAATTAAAAAAGAGAATTCACGAAACATCAAATTAAAAAATATCTTATATATAAGGGATGAAAATAAAATTTTAATTCATATATCTATATTATAATAACTTTAAGACCTTTTGATTAGTAGTTTCATAAAATATATTTTTTTATTATAAAATATATAATATAAAGATACAAGAAAAATAAAAAATAAAAAATTATAAGAGATAAATAAATTAAATAAATTTTTTTATTATTGAATTTATTATTTTAAAATTATAATTAATAATTATTATTTTATATTATATTTTAAAAGTTAAAAAAATATATATTTATACATACAAAACCTTACTGTGTGTGTGTATGTATATATATATATATATATATATATATATACTGCATGGTGTATGGAGGTGATGATTCATGAGCATGGTGTTAAAATTTGACAGATATCTTGGGTGAATTGAAGCACGCAACATTAATTGAATGGATACACATTGCCATTTCAGACATTGAAGGCAAACTTGTATTTATACAACCTCTAGATTGAGTGGTCCTTCTCTCAGTCTCAACAGAAAAAAACACTCAGAGAAAGTAAGAAAGAAAGAGAAAGTTGAAAGAAAATGGTCGTTACCTTACATTTATAAATTGCATTGAGATTAGGGTAAGAGACATATTGAGAGAAAATCATAAAAGAGGGAGACAAACAGAAAGAGGTGACGAGTACTTTTTCCCCCTTTTTTTGGTCCTCTCATTGCTTTGTGAAAGGCACAAAGCATAATCACATATCCGTATCAACCTTTCTCTTTTTTTTGTTGTTGTTGCTTTACTTGCAATCAAGATAAATTGGAGCATGTAAATTCATTGGTATTTTTTTTAATTTTTCATATGTATCTTTTTTTAGAAATAATCATAGAGGTACTGTCAAATACTAAGAACTTGTTTGAATGTAATTTTTAAAAATTATGTTTTGTTTTTAAAAATAGAAAAACAAAAGATCCTATTTGAATAATTTTTTTGACAACAAATATAAAAATAAAATATATATTTTTAAAACAAAAAATATAAAATAATTAAAAGATGTTCTAAATTTTAATTTTTAAAACAAAAAATACAAAAAATCTTTTTATTAATAGTATATATATAAATATATAAAAACAATACTAATATGAAGTATTAGAACTAATTTTATAAAATAATTTTAAAAAATAAAAATAAAATAATGTTTAAAAAGACCCTAAGTGTAAGTATTTTTTTAATAAAAATTTAAATTTAAATTTAATAAATTGTGAGAAACTAATTATTTTTACTAAATTTAATTAAATTGATTGGTAAATAAATGAGAATGATAAGACATGTATGGTAGAATTATTATTATTATTATAATGATGAATATGAATTTACTTACTCAATAATAAGACATGTATGGTAGAATTATTATTATTATTATTTTATATTCATAAATTAAAATATTTAAAAAGGAGTGGTAAAAAAATTGGATAAACAGTGTTATCCCAAGAAGAAGATTACGCAACTATATGAAAATGGAATGGAGTGGTGGACCACAAGAATCTTTGGTTACCTCGTGGCGGGTGGAAGCATCTAGGGACGTACGTACTATTATTGTATTGTAGGACACGATGATGTCTGTCACAAGTTAAATTTTAATTCCTCAAGTATTTTATAAAATAAAATTCAAGAGAAAAATAAAGAAATAAATTACATTCAAATTATATTCATTTTCGTAATTGGATCACTTTCAAACTTAACTTTGATCATAAAAAATTTATTTTACATAAATTTTAAAGAAATTCATAAAAAAAGTTTTAATTGAATTAATAATGTCTCTTAAAAAATTTAATTATCTTTTATTTCTAAGGACTAACTTCAAAAAATAATTTGAGATCAAATTATTATATTACACAAAATTTTATTAATAAAAAAATAAATTACTGTTTTACTTTTTAAGAAATAAACATTACCACAAAATTTAATAAATGTTTTATTGATTATGTTAGTTGTTATTATTTTTTTTCCTTTCTACAATATTATTTAAACATTCATATAACTGACATAAAAATTAAATTATTTAAAAAATATTCTTTGAAAAATAAAATTAAGAATTTAAATTTTTTAAGAATTAACTCCTAAAAAAATCTAATAGAAAAACTATGATTCTCACGCTCGCCAAGATTGCCGTATATCAAAACAGGACAGTACATATGCATGTCTGACGTATGTTACCAAAAAGCTGGATTTAGGGCCATCCTATTACCTTTACTGTTACTGTCATTTTCAGAAGAAAGATGCAGTGTCTCCACAGAGCAGAGGTGAAAATTTTGAAAATTTCTCTTTATTTTAAGATCTTAACTCTCTTGAGTGGATGACTTGAGAATTTTGATTCTTTGGTACTGAAATTGTCAATTTAGGTTGAAATTTGAAAGATCCCAGTTTAAATCTTAGTACAAATTAACCCCAAGGAAAGAAAAAAAAAATACCTATATTATAATAACTTTCTGATTAATAATTTTATAAAATAATATATTTTATAATATAAAATATAAAATTAAGTATATAATATAAAGATATAAAAGAGAGAAAATAAATGTAATAAAAAATTACAAAAAATAAGTTAATTAAATAACTTCATAATATTTAATTTATTATTTTAAAATTATAATAATTATTACTTTATATTATATTGAGAGTGAAGAAAAATAGTAGGATTCTTTATATATATATATATAACTACTAAACTTCATATACTAAGGTCAAGACCACCACACATTGGATCAGCACCCAATTATAATCTCTCTCTCTAATTCAAGAGAATAAAATAGTAGGTAAAGAAAGTCAAATTTTAATTTTGATTTGTTTTTTTTCCTTATTTTGAAGCAACTGTCTTTCTTCAAATACAATTTCATCAAAAATTGTTGTCAACAAATAAAACAGAAAGTTTTTTTTTTTTCAAAAAAAATTTGAAAGATTTATTGTCTCTAACTCTTACCTTTACAAAATTCACTTCCCGAAAATTTTTTAGTTATCCCCAGAGCAAATAACAGGCAGGTGAACTATGAGAAAAACCCTTGCAGTATAGTAGAAATTACTCTGTTACAGTCTCCTTTAGGCCAAGAAACAAGAACAGGAGATTTACAGAGTTCAATTATATAAGTAAAAAAAAAAGAAACAAGCACCACATGGATGATTCGGATGATGAAAGCAAAGCAATATGACAGAGATGATACCATCTATTAGAATGAGGGATATGAAGATAATGGTGCTTATTGATGCGAATAGCCATTGCAGGCGAGAAAAGCTAAATTTCATTAATCTAATGAGCTACACTTACAAAATAATAGACCATCTTTCTGAAGCATGGACACTTCAAAGTAGAGTCTTGTTTGTGTCAAACAAGGCACACCACTCCAAAGTAGAAAGATACATTAAGAGATTATAAATGTCATGGAAAAGATAAGATAAGAATTTAATTTCCCCTTGTGTGGAGACCAATAAAATCATGAGGATGATATGAAATAACAATGCAAAGTTCAAGAGCAAATCCCATATCTTAACCTTTGGTCCTTCGGAAAAAGCAACCAAACAAGAGATAAGCAGGTTGAACTGGCAGGAGGACACATTGATCTAAATATCTATGGCTTGTAAAGATTGCCTACAATAAACCACGTGGATAAGAGTTGAGATTACAACTACAGAACATGATCAGGATTTAAAACAAAGCTACTGTGGTATTTAATGTGGATAACAATGTATGCACATAAAATTAAAACCAAGGTTCTTCAAAGGTTTCATAACTTGTCCATGATAGCATAGAAACCCATTCTGTTCTCTTATCTAAGTTTCTTTCCCATAAGAAAACTACAAGAATAGTGTGTATGATCACTAATGGACTGGGTTTGTATTATTTATTTAACCTAATTTACAATTGTAAATAGACATAGATGATGCTTTGCAAAGTAAGTCAGCACTCCCATTTACATATTCTGCTATTTCTTTACAGAAATTGACTTAACCTAAAGGTCAGTGTTGCAATATAATTCTTACTTAGAACACCGGATTTTGGAAATTATTCTAGTCAATTATTTCTGACCTGTAATTTCCCGTTTCACACGTACTTAAAACATTTCCAGCAGAAAACAAGACTGTTATGGCCAAAGATGGGTAGAAGTACTTCACAAAGGATTTGTAGATAGCATTTATGTTGTATTCACCAGAGGTGACAACAACACCCTCTCAACAATAAATGCAATAACAAATACAACAAAATTCAGTCAGAAAAATGGAGGAAAAAGAAACAAAGAAGTCCTCTGTTTTGCCACAACTGCCCCAATCTTTTGGTGGGATAAAAATGTTGAGCATAAACCCTTTGACAGTATAATATAGATAAACAAAATAAACTTTTGCAGGCAATTTACTTTGGAACTTTAATAACTTCTTCACATACTCGACCCATCTAACATTATCAATATTAGGTAAGAAATGTTTTTAGTAAAACAATTGATATAAAGCTTCCTTTGTGCTGTGGCAGAAACATTAAATAGAGATACATAATGTCTAATAATAAAATTATAATTACTAAAGCAAAGATTACTGTCAGTGGTTATTTAAATAATAAATGGAAATAAAAATTTCACAGGGATGATGCATGGATTTAGATTGACAAAACCAGGACTAAGGAATTGATAGAGCTGTACAACAAAAAACAAAGTCTTTTTCCACTAAGTGAAAATTTGACCTGCAATAGGAATTGATAGAGCAGTAATCATACAACTTCTGATTGCTTGGAAAAAATAAATAAATAGATAAATACAAATTCTAATTGTTGCAGAGAAAAGAAAACAGTAATCAATCATTTTAATAGGCTCCTCATCATCTATACTATGAAAAATAAAATAAGCAACCAATCACAAATGTAGACAGCAGTATGAAGAGAAAGATGGGTGAAATACATTCCCATAGTGCAAAGAGCTGGTGATATGAAGAGAAAGGCTCTATGTCAAATCAATGAATATGCAAAACCTTGATGTTTCTCTTTACACAAAAGTAAACAAACAAAATGTCCAAAGGGAGAACTGCATTGAGAAGGTAATGATCTAGTCTCTACGAAATAACAATGATTACAGTCTACAATAAACCAACATTTTTAAATTTCGAGAGAAACTACTATAAGAAAAGGAAGGGGGTGGGAAGCAAGCAAGCAACAATTTGCAATGAAATGCAAATATTATTGTTTTAAAATTACAACACTGGCAAAGGCCCTCCCAAAATTCTCAATCACTTGGGCATGATGGCATGTTGGATTGTAACTCAAAGCATCCACCAAAACTGAGTTGTTAATGAAACGCAGAGTGCTCATAGTCATTTTTCTATCTTAGATTTCTTTTTCACCAATAAGAAAGGGCATAGAAGCAAAGTACAACTTATGAATATAATTACAGTCACCCTACCAAGTAGAACTACTGATTTTCTAATCTATACCTGTCACATTATTCCTGACCTCTGATTTTCTCATTCTGTAGATATTTATAGACACCATATACCACTGTTCCAGCAACAAACACAAAAACTGTAGGGGTAAAAGATGGGTAAAGATACTTCACACAAAATTTGTCCAACTCTTCTGGTAGGAAGCCTGTACATTCAAATTAAATAATGAGTCACAAAAGAGAAAGAAAATCATACTTTTCCACTATAGTCAGAGACAGTTTCCCTTTGATTCTTTTATTATATGAATCAGTTATACCAAAAAGCAACCACACAAAGCCAGTAACTTCTCTTCTTTGATATAACATAATGGGTCAACATGAAACTCAGGTTTAAGATCCAAACCAAGTTCTTAATTTATAGGCCATATGAAATTTTATGCTTTTTTAAATATTAGGTTTGAATGGTACATTTACACCAGATATGTCCAGTTCTTCCCTTTAATGGTGGGACTATAGTTATTACTTCTTAGAAGTTAGAATCTGTCAGGTACAAGCTGAGAGAAATTGAATAAGTTAATGACTAAATATGGAGCAAAAGGTACTTCGTAGGAGGATAGACATATCATGGTAAAGGAACTAACACAAATTAAATTTCAGAATCCTTCTCTAACCCAAATAAAGGTTCTGGCAAAGAAGACATACAGAGTAAGAAGTATACATAGATGTCATCTAGGATTTTACTACAGACAGGGATGTGACCATGGGCAAAAGTATACAAAGTTGAAGCTGTGAACATTACTCTGATCAATCTCTATGTTAAATCACTTATATCCAAAGGTAAAATAATGCCCATTTCTTCAAATTTTACACCTACACATCCGGGATCACTATTTGGGCATTTCCTTAAACTGTATTCAAATGTCCAACAAACACTAAAAATCCAAACTTTATTGCAAAGAAAATTTCACTACGTAGACCAAAACCCATTACACAGCAAGAAGAGCAAGATTCAAATATCACAAACTCTATATCTTTTGGCCAGCTAAAAGACACTATCATGAGCATACCCAGAAAATAGAACATCATGCAGTTAACAAATAGAGTAAACTAAGACCTCTTTAGCTTCGGCCCAGAGAATGAGTATATTCACAGAACTAAATTATTAGTTTACTCATAATATGTCCCCAGAAATTTGTACTTACCCGATGCCGCAATGACAATGCCCTCAACAAGAATGACAGCGCCGAAACCCAACCACGCAAGAAGAAAAGCGCTTTCATTCTTGCTCTGTTCCTTTGCCTGGCGCTCATCTATTTGCGAAACAAATGCCGGTTTCTCAACAGGAGAACGCCGAATTATGGACGCCCTCTCTCTTTTACCCTTCTGCTTCTTTTTGCTAGTTGCTGCATTCGCATTGTTTTTACTCAAATTCGATGACGATGAGCCAAACCCAACACCAGGTGAGTTCGATTTCTCAGGCGTTTCCGAAATCGACGCAGTATCGTCAAAATTGGTGGTGGGTTTTGAGGATTCAGAGGGCTTTTGGGATCTGACTGTGAGTGTGGGTTGGGTGGAAGAGAAGAGGAGGGTGTGATGAAAATGAAAGGCTCTGTTGGTGAAGGAAGGGAGGAAGTGGGTTTGTAGAGCCATTTTCGGTTTAGTTGGTTAGTAGGAAGATTTGCGTTCAAGTGTGGCTGAAGCTTCACCACAGTGTGTATTTCTGATAATGGCACTGACCTCCCTGTGCTTTCTTGTATTCCTATTCTTCCCCTTGAATTCCACTTTATTATTCATTTGGTAAACTTAGTAGTTTTTATGGAAAAGATTTTCTATTTTTTTGTTCCAAATATTTCTTTTGTATTAATTTTATTATATACGTTTGTTAAAATTCTTAATATTTTCTTAAATGTTTACAACATCTAATTTCTTAACACAAATGGTTATTAGTTAACATGTATATGTGGCTTTGCAAATCCATTAAATGCATACATAAGGACTAAACCAATTAGAAATTTGAAGAAAAAGACGCATGATATAAGAAGGGAATTTTAATTGGGTCTTAATTTTTTAAAATTAAAAAAATGATATATTTCTATTTATTTAAAAAAAATAAAAAATTAATCTTTAATTCATTTAAAATGAATCTTTATTTGTGTGAATCAATTTTTTTCTTTCTTATCTCTTTAAATATAGAAGATTCAAAATTATTTTAATTAGGTTAAAAATAATGTAGTGAACTAAATTTTAAATTTTTATTAGGAGAAGTATTTATATTTAATATTCTATAGTATTTTAAATAAAATTATTTTTAACAATATATATATATATATATATATATATAAGAATAAGGTTGAAAAAACAAAAAAAAATTATTTTTGATTGTACTACCTACTCTAAATTAGGAAAAAAATTACCAATTGACAAATTGGGATTCTCAAATTTTTTTATAGAATACTTACTATTTTTTTTCAATTATCAATTAATAATTTATTAAAATTTCAATTAAATAAAAAATTAGAAAAAGGATGTAAGGATAAAAATAAAATTAGTAATATGTAAATTTTTAATGAAGCTAGTTCATAATACATAAGATATTAATAGAGTAAAATTAATTTATAAAATAAAAAATGACATATAATACTTGAATTATAACTTTGTTATAATTTTAGTATTTAATTTTCTAACATAACACTTTGTTCTTTTAAATTATCATAAAATGCAAAAAAATATTTTTAATTAAAATTAACATAAAAATATGTAATTAGTATATAATATACTTTTATTCAATATATTAGTCACAAACTAATTGTCCATAATTTCTCCCATTATAATTATTATATAATATTTTATATCTCCATGATCTTTTTCAATTATTACATATAGAATCTCTAATGGCCAACCAGCATGCTGTTCAAATTTTTATTTTCATAAACTTAAAATATTTTGAGTAAATTTAACACATATTATGAGTTTAGTGGATTAAAAAAATATGTGTATAATTAAAATTGATAATTATAAAAAATTAAATTATATTAAAATATTTTTAAGTTATATTATTTTTAATTTTATTAATTTAACCTTTGTGAGGGTTTAAATATTTTTAAAATTATTTAAAATTTTGTTTGTGAACATTACCTTTTTAAAAAAATTCTTTAAAATTAACATTTAAAGTCAAATTGAATAATTATAATATTATTTTTAGTTTAAGTCACTATAATTATTTTTTAAATTAAATTTTTATTAATCTTCAACATGTGATTAACATTATTTAATAGTCTCGTATGTGGATTACCTTATTATCATTTTAATTAAAAAAACTATTAATACATGACATATTGATATAAAATATGACCATTTAAACATTTTCCAAATATTTCTAGTTAGCTATAATTTAAAGGGGTTCTAAGTTCAGTTACCATGTTTCCCTTTATAAAGTGGTACCGTACCCAACAATGCTATATATATAAAAATGGCACCAAGTCATATCTCTTTCGGAGAGGGAAGGTGCGCGCGTCTTGTAGACGCCTTCTGAAATTCGAGCCTCGCCGCAATGACCGTTGCTTGTTCTTGCTAAACTGCATCGCATTCGCTTATAGCGCTATTAGCGTGAGTCTATCGGTCACCATCAAACCATGTTATCGTTATTCAGCAGAACCGTATCACAGTTTCGTTTCAAACGCTTGAAATGGATTCGATCTTTCCGCATTTCTACTCAAACCGGAGAGCCCACCGGTCTCTATGGCTTCCACCATTTGAAGACTCCAAAAGGATTTCAAAGATTCGTGGACGAAGCTATTGAAAGGTACTGAAGTGCATTGTTATCTTGAAGTTCTTGAATCTTTATTTATTTATTTTTGTTTTCCTGTTGCTTTACTGAGCTGTTGGTTTCGATTTTCTTTGCTTGAGCTCTGTGCATAAGAATTCTTGCGGTCTTGCCTTTAGCTCTTGCAAATTTGAAGAATGAAGTTACACTGGAAAATTCATTATTGCAATGCTGTTGAAGAACTAGTTTTCTCTCTTGGATGAAGAGCTTAACTGATGGTGTCAAAATGTTTTGTCAGGTCTCGAGAACTCATTACTTACATTTCTACAATGCCGTCAGCTGCAGAAATAATTCGAACAATGGATGAAATTTCCAACACAGTATGTTTATATTTGGAGGTTCTATAACTTATTTATACTAACTCAGGTTTTTCTTCGATTATTTGTAGTGACCCAGGTATTTTATGTGTCAGGTTTGTTCTGTCATTGACTCTGCAGAACTATGTAGGAATACTCATCCGGACAGGTTCTTTTCGGACTTTATTATTATCTTTTAATTTTATAAATTGGGTTCTTTCTCAATTCACAGTCAATTTTTCATGTACATTAATAAGTGATAAGTTCTATGGCTATCATATTAATCATTCTTCATGCTATTTGCACACCACTTCCACACCCGTACTACACATGGCAGCATGTGAGTTTAACTGAATCCAAATCCAGACCACTTGAGTTTTTTCTGTATGGCTCAGATTTTTACACCTTGTACGCTTAATGTGCAAAAATAATGTTTTCATCTTGTAAGTTCATTATAATTTTTTTTTGGCAAATCAGGGAATTTGTTGAGGAGGCCAACAAGGCATGGATGAGAATTAATGAATATCTACATGTGAGCAATGATGTGACGGGTGATGGTTATTTCTTGTCTTTTGATTGTATTGATGTCTGTGATAAGATTAGGTTAATTGTTTCATTTCTTAGCTAAATCATAAATCTTGCGGAAAGAAACCAGGAGAAATGTTTATAAAAACAAGTTTGAGAAACAAAAGTATAGCCTAAGAAAAAGGAAAGGTCTTATTTTTTTATAAATCCAACTTTTGGGCTTCACTCAACAATTGAAACTCTTGGGTTGAAGTGGTCCTTGGCATGGAATTGAATCCCCTATGATGAAGTAGTTAAGAGTCTGATCTTTGCTGCTCCCTTTTTCCTAATTAAATTAAATTTCATCACAAGGTTTGGTGGGTCAATGCCTTGTTCACGCTCAAAATCCATGGACTTTTGAGTAAGAGGAAACTACAGGCTTTTACTTAATAGCTTAAACTTTTAAATTAGAATGGTCCTTGACAATTTTAATATTGCAGCTGTTGGCTATCCTACAAATACATGCATAATGGTAAACTCTAACCAGTTAGTTGCTGAAATATTTGGTTAGTGTCTTGCTGTCTCAACATGTTTTAGTGTTCTGCAAGCATTTTTAAAGATTCAAGTGGTATTTATTTCAAATTGGTGGAGCTGTTATTTTAAATCAAATTTCATCAAAGTACATCTTCTGCTTATCTAGATGTATTTTTCTATAAAGTTATGAAAAGTAACCACTTTCTATTTTTCCTCTCTGCTATACAGGATCTTAACACAGACCACATTCTTTATGATGCGGTGAAGAAAGCTGAGCGAGAGGGTCAAACTCTTCCTGAGGAAGCTCAAAGGGCAGCTCGGAACTTACGCTTGGACTTTGAAAGGGGTGGAATTCATCTTTGCACTGGTAAGTGCCGCAGAATGTCCTCTGGATGTAGCAGATTTTTCCTCTGTTAAAAATATTTATTTGATGCACTTTGTTTGCAGAAAAATTAGATCGAGTAAATCAGCTAAATATTGAAATTTCTCAGCTGTGCAGAGAGTAAGTACTTTTATAACTGACATTTATTATTTGCTGTTGACAATCCTTTTGCTTGTGGTGCAATCTTAAATAATTTTTCGTAGTGAGAGCAGTATGTTCCTCTATCTATTATTTCTGCTTCCCCATTTTTCTTTTTTTCTTGATAAGCTGTACAATGTGTAGAACATCTCCTTAAATGCTCTATGGTTAATGAGAAAAGGATCACATGATGGAATTTCTTGTTTCCTGAAATCCAATATTGTGGACTTCTAGAGGTACCAGAATAATAAATTTGCTAAATATTAAAATTTCTCAAAGATGTTTGGAATATTGTACCATTTGTAAACAGTAATTTGTTCCTTTTTACACTGCTGCATTATGAAAATATTTTTGCTTAGTGGGTAAAAGCGCAGTTTTTTCTGAAACTGCATCCGCTGCTTGCTAGATTCTTGTGTCCCTTTTTATCTATGTTGTTGATTTTGATAGCTGGTATACTTTATTGAATATCATCGTGTTGAACACCTAGTGACATAGGACGAAAGGTTGACAATTTGGATTTGTCATTTATTTTATTAAAAAGATATTCGTCTGCTTTATTGCTGGGAAACAAAGTCAATTAGTCTATGTATGTCATATTTCTTCATGCATCCATAGTTTCTGTAGACTTGCATTGACAATGCAGAAAGATAATAATACTCTAAATGGATTCAGTGACTTGCTTAGCTGGGCACCAAATTGCCAACCTAAATTAGTCTATGTATGTCATATTTCTTCATGAATCCATTGGTAATTATCAATTTGGTTAAGTACAAGGGTAGTATAACTAGTACAAGCTCAAACCACTAGTAATCAACACAACAATTTTAACCTAGCTGTTACACTACTGTAACAAATAAAAAGCACATTATGTTTAATACTCCAATTATAAAACTTTAGCAAGAGACTGAGATTTCTGAGGTCATTTAGTTATAGGAGGCACAGTGACCTAAAAATTAAATGATTTGTGTGAGTTTGTTAAAATTTAAGGTTTTGAGAAAGACTGGTTTGTCAAACTCCTCGGTATCTTTTGGCACAAGTATAATATTTGCTTATTTGCTTTGCTTTCTAATGTAATCAAACCATGTAATTCTATATTTTCAAATTCTTAAAGATAACATGCACCGCAAATCTGCAGGATGAATTTCATTACTTTGAATTTTAGGGACGGATCAAACATTGTAAAGCAAAGTAGATCAAACAAGTTTGTTGCATGCTTAAGCCGTTACACCTTACAGTGACTATTATGGTCAATCAATTCAAATGATACGAATGTTTGAAGGATGTATATCATGATTATATCCTTTATTTTCCCATTGTGTCTTTCTGTTATTGATTCTTTACTTGTGTTTGGTGAAAGCTTTTGATTTTCATATGCTGGGAGGGGAAATTAAATTCAATTACGCAACATTTATGCCCTATGGGCATCTTCTTCTTTTCATTCTGAATTTTACTTCAATTAAATTATTTCTGCAATTGAATGAGTTTATTATACTTGTGACATGTTTCCATTTGTTAATTTAATTATTGCTTTATTAATTTGTTCTAGAAGGTAAAATCATTCCTCACTAAAATTCAACTGTTTGACTGTACTCTAAATTCGTAGATTCAATGAAAATATTGCCAGAGACCCAGGATTTGTTGACATATATCCATCGTCTCGCATATCCAAACATTTGCGTTATCTTGTTAAGCCTATCTATCGGTCAACATCTTTAATATCAAATGACTTGTCAACATCTGGGGAAACCATAAAAGAGAAAGGATTTCGGATAACGACAGATCCACAAACTCTTGCTTCTATTCTGCAATTGTCATCAGATGAGGAGGTAACTTTGATCTTGATGATTTGGAATATTCCCTGATTTTTATAATTGAAGTAGAAAGGAGTATTCAATAAATTTCAGTAAGGACTAACTAGAAACTTTAGATGAACTGGAAAATATGTGGGATCATAGCTAATCTTCTAAGCAACTGAGTATCCTAGACTACTGATGCATTTTTCTGGTCTTTTCAGATGAGCTTAAGTAATGACCTTCAAATTTACCTTCCTTTTAGTAGTAAACTAATCTTATCTGTTTCCCCTCTGTGTTTGTTTACAGGTTAGGAAAATGGTATATATTAAAGGAAATTCTGTCCCCTTCGCAAATATTTGTGTTCTCAAGAGGCTTATATCTGCTCGAGATGAGCTAGCTCAGGTATATGTCTCCATAAACACTCAGAATTCTGAACCTCTTCAATAAGTCAGTTGTGTGGCACTATAGCATAAGTGTCTGCATTATCTCTTAATAATCATTTTATCTGATTGTTTGGTGCTTGTGAACGCGATATTTAGAGCCTCATAGTACATTTTTATTCCTATAGCTTTGTGGACACTTATTTCTGGTAGGTAGTTAGATGTATTATAGGTTAAAGTTTTCCATTTCAAAAGAAAGTGGATAAGATGTCATCCATATTGAGTTAGGTTGATAATTTTCACTAGTATAAAAAGGGTGGCCCAATGCACCAAGGCTCCCACCAAGTGGGGTCTGGGGAGGGTCAGATGTACATGGCCTTATCCCTGTAAGGAGAGGTTGTTTCCAAGATTTGAACCATTACCTCTAGGTCACATGGCAGCAACCTTGCCATTGCTCCAAAGCTCACCTTCTAATGCCAAAATTTTCACAAGTATATTCTTACAAAATTTGTTGCTTCATCTAATGCCATGACATAATAACCCATTGATTTTATTATCTAATCACATGAACCAGATAATGGGTTGTAGATCTTATGCTGAATTTTCTGTGAAGTCTAACATGGCTTCATCTCCAACTGTTGTAATGCCATTTTTATCTGAGATGAGTAAGATGGTTCGAGCAAAGGCTGATGAGGTATAAGCTTCTTTCTAGACATAGTTTCTAAGGCAAGAAGTTGATATATTCTTTGTGGCTAGTGCTTATAACTTAAAAAAATGTTTTTTTTTTAAAATAATGTTAGGAGTTCAAGGAAATCAGGAAATTCAAGAAAGAAGAATGTGGTAAAAGTTTTGAAGATTTAAAGCCATGGGATGAAGCATACTACGCGTCAAAGATGAAGTCTTCTGCTTTTAAGTTGGACCCTTCTGTAAATTTCAAACATTAGAATTTTTTGGTTTTTATTTTTGCATACCTGGATTCAGATCACAGTTTTAATTTACAACAATGACCATATGCAGGTTATAGCATCATATTTTCCTTTGTCACAATGTATAGAGGGTTTGAAAGTGCTGGTGCAGTCGTTGTTTGGCGCAACCTTTCACAGTATCCCTCCAGCTCCTGGTGAATCATGGGATCCACAAGTGCTTAAACTGGCTCTTCATCATCCTGAAGAGGTATTTGAGTAAGTGTAGAACTCTTTCTGACCTGGAATAAATATGAGAGTAACTCATAAAATGATGACAAAAACCTTCTATCAGTGACTATAATGTTTGTAGAGCCTTACTTTGTTGTATCAAACTTATATCCAAGAGTGTAGATTATGGACAATCTATTGATTCGCATTTAGTAAATTTGATGGCAATGTATTTTCATTTTATGTTCCGGATACTTTTTAATGATATTTATTTTTTCAGGGTGACTTAGGATATCTATACCTTGATTTGTACTCCAGGAGGGGGAAATATCCTGGTTTTGCTCATTTTGCAATAAAAGGAGGCTGCAGGATTTCTGGAACAGAATACCAACTTCCAGTATGTGTATATTTATTCCTTTATTCAGATTGAGGCTTGGAGCTAAATCTTTGGTTTTTAACTTTTAGTCAATCAAATATGGAATGAACTTTTTTGTTTTTTTTTAATGTGAAACATTTTGGAGCATGCTTAAGGTTGTTCCTACGCCAATTTTTAAGTGCCATATTATCATAATTTGCAACATGTTTAATTTCATCTGCAATTTTTCCTGGGAGTGCCATGGAGGGTGATGGTTTGGTAAGCCCCAAGGAAAACCCAAGTTGAAATATTTAATAGTATTGTGCCTATATTGGTACTGACATGTGACTATTATTATTATTTTTTGATAAAAGAAGAACTCGCATTATAGAGAATTATATTATTTTTATACCCCAAGGAAAGTCGCATTATTTTTATTTAAGTACCACAAAATGAGCTATTTTGCACACAAGTCTCTACTTTAAACATCCCACTTTACTCAAGTGTCACATGACAACCTTTATATCACATCCACTTTACACAAGGCTAAAAGAACCCATTCCCTTCCCCTTTTATCTTCCCTCCATGTCACTTCTCAATAAAAGGCATTTTTGGATTTTTCATTACTCAGGCATCGCCTCTAACGTCCCAGCTCTCACACAATTTTCAGCTTATCACTCCTTGGACTTTCCATGGCTCTCTTTCTTATTCACCTCCCACTGGACCTCCCCTCCTTCCTCCCTCAAGGCACAACTTGGCTCATCAATGAAACACCTATTTCCTAGAACCAATGGGGAATAATAATATTCAGCTGTGCTTTTTTTTTTTGTTGGGTATTATTTACAGCTAAGGGAAGGTGAAAACCTGGCCTTATCCACCTCAGTGCATGCATATATGTTTACAGTTTTTAGAGGTTGCTTTGATTTGTAATATTGCAGGTTGTAGCTCTTGTTTGTAATTTTGCGGGGTCAAGTAATCCATCAACTGTAAGGCTTAATCATTGGGAAGTAGAAACACTTTTTCATGAGTTTGGACATGCTCTTCATTCACTGCTTTCAAGAACGGTACTCTCAGAATTTTCCTATGCCAGAACTTGTAGCTTTTCCAGAGTAAATCTTTTGTTTTGATCTTGCACTCCCCCTATGGACATAAGCACACAGCTATATAAAGTGAGGTCAAATTCGTTTATCTGGGGCATTTGTGTGGGTGAGGCAATTAAAATATACCTAAAATATCTACTTCTCAAAGTTCATCACTTTTGCTTACTGATATCTCCTTAGTTATGTCTTAAAGTACTTCATATAGAGAGGCTTCCCCCTTGTTGAAGGCCAAATTCATATATATTCTTTTACATTGTTAAAGTTGTGTTTAGAGTTAGACTAAGTAAATAGTTCTTTGATTAGGTGCCATATTCTTTTAATTATCATAAATGTATTGTTCTTGTGTGGATATAAATTTTGTATTCTAATAATGTTACATTCCATTAATTATACTGTCCAAATTACAGTATGCATGAAGTTTTATCTAATGGCATTTGGTATTTCTTGATTTAAGAGGCGTATTGAAACAAAATGAATTTTTATGATTAACCGTTTTTAAATATATTCAACTATCAGCAACATGTATTATCTATCTTTTTTAGCTATTCTGTATCTTTCTCTTCAAACATTTGAAGGCATAATTATGTACAGTTGCACATGATTTGGGAAAATCTAAGAAAACTTGGTTGATATTGTCCAGTTAAGTGTTTGAATTGAAATTTTATCAATACTGCACTACTACTATTTTGTTTGATGGGCCAAAATTCTTTGGCAAGCATTTACTGCTGATTATTACATTGGGAGAATTTTTTTTTTTTTAAAACCAATTATTGTCATGATTTTCCTAATTGTGATGTCATGTTTTTGTCATTTAGGACTACCAGCACTTTTCAGGCACCAGAGTGGTTCTAGATTTCGCGGAAATACCTTCAAACCTTTTTGAGTGAGTAGAACCTTGTCATCACTTAGATGATGAGTAGAATGCTGTGACAATTATGCTCCTGGACCTTTAAATCGAGTAGATAAATAAAATATTGATTAACGTGATTAAATTGTTAGACTTGAATGTTATAATACTTGGTATTACTTGGTTTAAATTGTGCATCTGTCTTTTTTTCTCACGTATATAACTTCATTTTCTTCTAAAAAGTTGACTTTATTCATCTGGTTTCTATAGTTTATCTGATTCGCCTCTTAAGATTTAAATCAGTAGCTTTATTTACAGTTTTGCAGTCATTTGTCTAATCTATCATGTATAATGAAAGGGGATTGGCATCTCAAATGAAATAACAAAAGCAAATCCAATTGTGTGATTTGAGGAACCCGATATAGTAACTTTTGGTTCTGAATATTATTATGTACGAGATGCAAACCTTTTCTTATATGAATTTGACAACATAATATCAGTTCTTTTAAGTTTTATTTTCATATATTTTCATGAAATTACATAGTGAGAGCTTGATTGTCATCTTTTCAATGCCAGTGAAAGAGGAACATTTCATTGAAAAACTAACTAAGTTTGTGTTCAATGATGACTTTGATTAGCCCTCAAGACTTAAGTAAGAAATCTAATAGGTTCCACATTTGTGGGGAAAGAGGATTTAGGGAGTTCCTAGGAACTTGGCACATTAGTGATATTAGTTATGCGTTTGAAATTTGAGTTTGTGGTAAACGTTTGCTCTTAGAATCTTAAACTCTCTCCCTCCCTTTCTCTCTCTTGCCTTTTCTCTGTGTGTGTGTGTGTGTTTGGAGGTTGGATGACCCTGGTAATTGTTACGGATCCATACCATAGGCTGACAAAACTCATCCTAACCTATTCTAGAAGAGGCCTGCATAAGCATCAAGAAGAACTGGCCTGACTCATACAGCTCCATGGGATATCCACCCCATATTTGTTCTGAAACGTGGGGTTACAGAACTGGAATGGCTCTAGCACTTTAGGCACTATTCCCATGTTCTATTTTACTGCCCTTTACTTAATTTTAGGTCAGCATTTAGAGGCTATGTTTCCGTAAATACCCATAGGTTCTGTTTTTAAATTCAAGTCAGATTTAATTCAGCTTATGTATTGGGTTTAGGTCCTATGCAAGGGCTAATAATTGGAGTTATTGTGTTTAAGATCCTTGCACTTAGTTTTCTCCTATTTCTTTTTCCTATTTTATTTATTTCTCAGCTAGCCTCTAACAGTAATTGGTAAATGCTTTGCTCAAAATATGCTGTGTATTTTTGCTGAAATCTTTTTTTTTTTTTTCGCCTTAGTAATGGTATTTATGAAAGGTTTTATTTCTTTGTACCCCTAATTCTCCCAAATACGCTTGCTAATTTTTGCCAACACATTTATATTGTGCTGAGCGTTTTTCTGCTATTGCGGTTGACCTGATATTATCTTTTGTCATAGATACTATGCATGGGATTACCGTGTCTTGAAAACATTTGCTAGACACTATTCAACTGGTGAAGAAATCCCTCAGAAGCTTGTAGAGTCCATGCAAGGTGCTAAAAAAATGTTTGCTGCAACTGAATTGCAACGCCAGGTGTTCTTTTCTTCCTGTTTTCTCTTTTCCTTAATGCCACGGCAGAGTCTTAAGTAGATCATTCTGTGTCCATGTGGAAGGAAAGAATAACGCTTTATCCTAATATAATTTTTGTATTTTCTATCAGATCCTTTATGCCTTAGTTGACCAGACACTTTTTGGAGAGCAGCCATTCCCCCTTAGAGATACTATCTCCGTTGTTGCAGAACTGAAAAGAGAATATACTAGTTGGGAACACGTGGAAGGCACACATTGGGAGACCCGATTCAGTCACCTCCTCAATTATGGCGCAGGTTTAAAATTCTACTAACATCTTTAATTGTGGTAAACCTTACAATATGACGCTAAGCATCAACAAACTAATATGTTAATTTTTATCAACCTATTCTAGCATTATGAGAAGGATGAACAATGTAGTATAGTCTAACAGTTTACATCTTGATATGATCTCGATATACGTTATTTCCAATGGATGGAAATCTTACCTCTGTTGTGCTTTAAAAATAAGGATCTGATGTTGCCTCGTTTTAATATTCCTGATTCCATATCCATGCTACAATGTCAAAGTTTGTAGAAACTTGTGCTTATCTTATGGGATAGAGCTCTCCATTATTCCCCGATAAGTGATTCTGTGTCTGATATGAAGTGAAAGTCTTTACATGTGGAATATTGTGGAAGTTTAGAATATACTTTGATTCCCACCAGTACATGTACACCTCAAACTTTGCTGAGTATATTTTTTTTTTCGTGTAGGATATTATAGCTACTTGTATGCCAAATGTTTTGCTTCTACCATATGGAAGAAGTTGTGCCAGGAGGATCCACTATCGGCAACTACTGGAACTGCTCTAAGAACAAAATTCCTACAGCATGGAGGAGCCAGAGAACCAGCTGCTATATTAAATGATCTAGTAGGGGATGGGATTTTTAGGCATTGTGAAGGAGGGATAATTCCTGATATTGCTAGTCTGTCGGAGGAATTGGGACTGGGTGGAGAGTATCAATAGCATGTCCTTTTACTGTATGTTGAGTTTAATGATTTCAGGCAGGATCTATCAAATACAAAGTAGAGAGACAAAAAAGAGACTTGTTGAAGAGGAGCACCACATTGATGGTAGGTTACTTTGAAGGGGAAAAATTGTGGATCCCAAGTTATGAAAC
The DNA here is from genome assembly GCA_031216115.1 of Senna siamea. NCBI lineage: Eukaryota > Viridiplantae > Streptophyta > Magnoliopsida > Fabales > Fabaceae > Senna > Senna siamea. The sequence goes on from CM062356.1 coordinate 1,664,260, forward strand.
AGAAGACTTTCGGTGGTTTGGCTTGTCTTTGGCAGGGGCGACTCAGTTGACTGTAGGACACGTACATTTTATGCCCATTAAAACAGATTAAAAAAAAAAATAATTTTTCCCCTTCACAGCACATCTCGACACATTCTGGACATGCAAAGAGAACTTGCATACATCATACAGAGAAATGGGGAAATCTTTACTTCAGCAGACAGGATTTGGATGATCTAAAGAACTAGGTTGAAACATCCCCAGAAACTCATCATAGTGTTCCTTTTTAGATGTTTTACTTTTTGGGTTATGAAGAACACAGCTTAATTGTGCGATTATCATATAACAGGATGAGTCTGACCTGGATTTGACAATTGACGTGCATACGTTTTTTGTTCTAATTTTTTGGTGATTATTCGTTGATGTTGATGTCATTGGTATAGACTAATGGATCTTTTATATGCAAGAAATCTAAACTAGTTGCACACAACTCAAGCGGTGACCCAGAAATAATAAAGAAAACTCAAGTGGTAAAGGGCCTTATTTCATTCATACAGTTTTAAACCACTTCAATGACAGAGAAAACAATAACCACAAATGAAAAGTTTTAATAAAATATTTAAATACAACCAAATTATAAATTGTAAAATCAGAGTGTTAAGTATCATAAATATTGTTGTCTTCCTAACTGGATGAGTAAATGTCAGAATCTTACAGTCATGGCAACCTGAAGCCACATAGCATAGAAGATGAAAAATAGCAACAGAGGAGGTTATTCTATCACAGAAAAAAAGATAAGAAGGGAAATGGGTTCATGTATGTTTGATCACATAACCCATCAAAACCGGCATGTCCTGCTTGGGCTGTGTTAGTTTGAACTCCAAAGTCACCTGTCAAAAAATAAGAGAAAAAGCCATCCATGAAAAGAATCTTGTTCGGATAAAGAAAGCAGCCTTCAATACAACACAAGGGGGCCGATCAATCATGTAAAAATGATTTCTTTTGAATCTTTCTAAACATTTTAATGTATGGTTCAGCACAAATAGGGGCCTCAGATTTCCATTCCTTATCATATATAACTTTATGAATCATATCTAAAATGAAACTATTGAACAAAAAAAGCACTCAATTTATCCTATCCATTAGCCTAGTTTTGTAAACAATTACGCGATAACTTGCTTTTCAAAACTTTCTTAAACCTCCAAGATCATTCTTAATTGAATAAATGTTAATGGAACACTTAATGAAACAGATACAGTATGAGGATATGATAATTAATCATTAGTTATCTATGATTGTCTGTTGTGAATTTGGGTTTATGATTTGCAGATTAGGGTTTTAAATTCAATAGGGTTATATTAATTTGGGAACTTAATTTTGTCTATTAGGGTTTTTATCCTTCATTTGGATAGGATATTCCTTACTGTCCTAGTTTCCTGTCCTGTATTCAGTTTATTTCCTATATGGGTCTTGAGGATCACTCAATGAATCAAACATAAAACTCCTGTCACAGACCTTGGTACTTTTTTCTGAATTAATTATTAACATTTAGGAGTCGTTTTTGGTTCTCTGGTTCTAAATCACTCACAGTATAGTGTCCAGGAGTTTATAAATAAGCATGACTTGAAGTACAGCACTTGTTTAGACATAGTTATAAGATGAAGTCAAAATGTTGAACTCAAAAAGTTTGTCTTTACAACAGGAAGGGAGCCATTCAAGGGCTGATTTAAGAGAAGAATTTTCATTCTTAATACAACTAATACTTATCAATGAGCTTGTATTTCCTCTTAAATGAATACAATGCATGTATATCAGTTGATAAGCAGTTAAGGTGACCATAGAAATAAAATATACGCTCACCTCTTTGAAGATGTTGCTGAATGAAGTTTGCACAAAACCCTACACCAAGTCCATAAGGTCAGTCAATCTTAGAGAACTCAACTTCTATTCATTGCTACAAAGATAGACAGAGACGTCTAATGCCAGAGTCATCAAACCCTGGATATGACAGTTAATCAAATCTATAGAACAGCCAAGCCTCTTAAACATGTAAGAGCAATGAAGCATAAGTATATTTCATCTTTTAAAAACAAATATATAGTAATAGGACAAAGCCTTTGGAGAGAGAAGGGTGATACATAGAAGGAATGTTATCTTTACATGCAGAGTTTAAAAAAAGGACACGCCTTAAACTGAAAGCAAGGTTAAAAATTTAGTCCAATTAAACCATTACTTTGTAGTTAAATGAATGGTTCTACACAAACAATGTTGTTTAGTAAAAGAGTAAATTACACTCTCCTCTCTTGAGAGATGTCAAAACTACACTCTCCTCCCTTCAAAGATTAAAATACTTATAATTTCATCTATTTTGACCAAAATACCCGTAATATCATTATCAATCTTCTAAAAATATTATAATTTATTATAAAATATATTTTTAGAAATTATAATATTTTATTATTATTTATTTTGAGTTAAAGATAATAAATTTATTTTATTTTTAGTTTAAAAAATATATTTTTATATTATTCAAATACATATTTAATTATATAAATAACAAACATATGAGTAGTTTGGTCAAAATGGGTAAAATTGTAGGTTTTCTCATCTCTCAACAGAGCGGAGTGTAATTTTTCGAAACAAAAGAGAGTGTAATTTCAGATCTCTCAAGCAAGGAGTGTAATTTACTCTTAGTAAAAAGTGAATGTGGTGAGGGGAGCAGACAAACCAATTTCTGGAACAATTTAAGGGATGCTTCATTGGATTCTCCGATTTTAGCCCGGAAGATGTTGATCCCTAACTTCTCAATTGCAAAGGCCATCATCATCAGAACAGTCTCCTTTCCAAGACCTTTACCACGGCTATGCTAGCAGAAAGCAAAGTTATAGAAAATAAGAATGAGGCAATTTAACACATTAGACTCCACAACTAACATACAATGTGAAATTTCTAAAATCTTTCATGGTCTTGAATGTTTTGTGTGCTTGGTTCACTATAAAGTTGTCAGTTCAAAATCGGAAGTGCAAAGAAACTGAGTATACTATTGGAAATGCAAGAAAAAAGCTACTCAACTTATGATAAGAAAATCAAAGTACCTCTTTGGTGCAGCTATCATTATCTCAATCTCTGCTGTCTGAGGATTATCCAAGTCATTCATAAATATATTTACATCACCAACCATAGCTGCAAATGCATATATTAGTCTCTCATCTATCAAACTGGTTTGAAAGAAGCACACCATTTCCACATAGGGCTTGCTAAATTTATAACCTATCTTATAAAAAACCATCAAGGCAAAGAGTTGACCAAATAGAAGATAGTCTAATAACTAGAGGTTGGAGAAGACCAAAGAAAATAATAGAAAAAACTATTATGATGGATTTAACAATTAATAATCCAACTATAGAAATGAACAAAAACAGAACATGTTGGCATTGTTTGATCCATATAGCTGACCCCACTTAGTGAAAAAATGCTTTTTTTGTTGTTGTTATAAAAAACCATAAGGGTGTACACATGAGTTGTTGACAAATTTGAAAAATTTCTATCACTATCAAATATTTTGCACATGCAATAATGCCTTGAAAGCTTTGTTCAGCCAATAATACATACACCTGTCCTGGTAAAATTCATTAACACTCAGTACTGTTTGTCAACAAGGATAATACATGATAAATTTATTGAAGAGCCATCGGAAACTACCAAAATAACAATATACTACAAACAAAATCCGAAGTGCTTCCTACAGCAGCCAAGTGACTCTAATTCTATTTGGAAATATTACATTACATATTCACAACATATGACAGAAACCTTGCATACACATAAACAAATTTACTAGAGGCATCGGTAAATATATATATAAAAAAAAAAACACGTGGAAAACTATGACAGGAAAGAAAGAAAGGAAAGAAGGGGAAAAATAAACACATAGAGCAGTCTAATGCTCTCAATGCTTTACAAGAGATGAAAGTCTAATCACTGCTTAAGAAACTTATCCACCGATGCAATTAATTTTGTACCCACTATATTGAACAGCTTGAAGTTAAATGACATCTGATGATCTAAGATTCTTAAAAGCCAGTTTCTTTGCTAGAATCACTGTATAAAAAATAAAATAAATAAATAAAACGGGCATTTTTAATTCTACATTAAACCCAAAACAAATAAAGTATAATAAGAATTGGGAACAATGCTCTGCAATATTTATCTAATGCCATAGCTGGTTAGCAAAATATGACCAGAACATCCGCATCAACGAATTAATACACTATTGTCCAGTGGGGCAGTAAAAATTAAAATTAAATCGGAGATAGATTTGTTGAAGCATGTAATTTGAGAAACATCACTGATCCAGATGAAAGAGCATGCTAAAATTAAGAGCTACTAGTGAAGACCTTTTCTTCTTTGTAAGAACAAAAAACAACTTGGTGGAGTCAGCAGTATAAAATTCTATTGCTCCGCTTTCTTTCCTTAATTTTTCTTTCAATCACAGGAAATTCAAAATTGTGAAGACCATAATTTAACTGACCTCCAACATGGGGTTCCCCATGTGTAAAATCTCCAAGAACTAAGTCCTTATCCAATACAATGAAAGTCTCCTCTGCAAAAACCATGCATAACTCTCCTTAGTACATTCAACGAAAACCCCAATGTCCAAATTCTGTATTTTACAAATATACACAAAAAGAAAAGAGAGAGAGGGAGAGAGAGTACTATTAGGGTCATGGGACCAAGAGAGCTGCATCTGGTACTCTTGCTCGAGTGTAAGGGGTTCGGACCCCGTAGCTTCAAGCAGAGCAGGATCTTGCATCCATGCGTGATACTTTGGAACGTGAGCCTCCATGTAAGGCACCAGTATCACTTTTTCTCCTTCTATGCTCACTCTCTCCTTCCTTCTCTCCACTGTCTTAATCAAGCTGCACTCAACCTCTGAATCAATGCCTCTGCACTCCATCGCCATCGCCATCTCCGAATTCAAAGATCGGCGCTCATCTGTGTCTATTTCTACAATAACATAAATTATAACTTCATTAATTTGTAGGTAACAAGATTTTATAATTTTTTTTTCAAATTTTACGTTAATTTTGAATTTTATTTTTAAAAATTTTTTATGATTAATTTTATTTATCAAATTTTAAAATATTATTTATACAGTATATTTTATCTTATTATTTAATATTATTTAAATTATTAAAAAATAATAATATAATATTTAACAATAAATTATAAAAATATATGAATAAAATTTTGATAATATTTAAATACTAAATAAAAATATATATTATTAAATTATAATATTTTTATTTTTAATCAATAATTATCATATGTGAAAATATTTTTTAATTAAAATTTTAATAAATATTTTATATATGATTTGAATAATTTTGTATTTTATATTTCTTTCAAACATAACATAATACAACTATTTTTTTAAGAGTTTGGATAGTATTAAATTGTAAGATTAAAATAATTGTAATATAAAATTTTAGAGACAAAATTAATTATAAAAAATTAAAAATTTATGTAAAATTTAAAGATATAAAAAATATTTTCATTTTATAAATAAGTTATATACTTTGTAAAAAAATAAATTTGATTGAAAAAATAGCATTAAGAAAACATTTTTATTTACGGTAACAAATAGCATAAGCTTACCAATGTTGAATAGTTGACATTTGATTTGTTTATCATATAATCTTTTAAGTATCAAAGTTAACAAGTGATTAATTTTGCAGTTTTAGTGATTGTTCATGATAACAAAATGTCAATACCTTATTTCACTTGACCATTTTGTTTAACTAAATTTATACATAATTATTTATATATTTATTATTAAGTTATCTAATTATAATAAGACATATAAATTTATTTTTTAAAAGAACTCATTATAAAAGAGATAAATTACATAAATTATACATATATTAAATTTTAATTAAAAAACTTAATAAAAAAATATAAAAATTATACCAAACTTTTTTTTTAAATAAATAAAGTGAAAGTACAATATAATTTTAATTTTTTTCTTAATTTTTTAATTTTAATTTCTAATTTAAAGAGGAAGGAAAACAAAACATAAGAGTAGAAATAAAAAGATAAAATGGAAGAAGAAAATATTTGGCTTTTGTACTAAAGTATACATATTTTTTTTTCATTATTTTCAAAAATGTCATTATTTTATTTGAATCTACAAAAATATACTATTTTTCTTGTAGCAACAACAAGTCGCTAATGCTATTAGTGAATTCTTTTATAAAATTGTACAATTCTTTTGTTAATTTGAGTTTTAAACTCTTTTATATTTATTTGTATATTTTTCATGATTTGTTTTTTTATATAATTTGGACATTTAATTGTGTCTTTGGCAATAAAATGGTTTAAACTTTGGTCAAAATAGTTAAACACCAATTCGCTATTAACATTAGCGTATAATTGATTAAAATGTTGGTCAAACAACCATTTGCTAATATCATAAGCGAATTTGGCATGATGGAGAAAAAAACGGGGCCTAATGAAATTTGCTATTAGCATTGATGAATTGTTGTTTGACCAAAATTTTAATCAACTATTCGCTAGTGCTAATAGCGAATGAGTGTTTAACAATTTTGACTAAAGTTTAAACCATTCAATTGCTAAAGACATGATTAAATGTCCAAATTATATGAAAAAAAACAAAACGTGAAAAATACACAAATAAATATAAAAAAGTTAAAAACTCAAATTAACAAATAAAAAAAAGACTATAAACAAAAATTATTAAAAACTAGTAAGCCAAAAAAATAGACCAAACAAAATTTTAATAAAATATTATATTAACTACAAAAAAGAATAAACAACCACAATTTTAACAAACACAATTTAATTTAATATATTATTAACAAAATTTAAATGAAAATTTTAACTCAAGTCAACAAAATTAATAAAAAAATTTTAACTCATTATTAACAAAATTTAAATAACATGAACAAAAATGTCATCATTACCAATTAACAAATTGTGTTTAAATTTTGTTAATAATATTTGAATTAAATCGTGTTTGTTAAAATCGTGTTTGTTTATTATTTTCTTGTTAGTTAATATAATATTTTATTAAAATTTTGTTCATCTGTTTTTTGGTTTATGAGTTTTAATTTATTTTTATTTATAGTCTTTTTTATTATACAATAATTTTTATTTGTTGATTTGAGTTTTTAACTTTTTCATATTTATTTTTGTATTTTTCATGTTTTGTTTTATTTTTATATGATTTGGACATTTATGTGTGTTTTTCGTAATAAGCTAGTTAAAACTAAATGTTTCATAATAGGTTAGCCCACGTCACGGGTTACAGGTGGGTCAAGTTAAACGAGTCCAATTTTAAATAGATTAAAACAAAATTAATTCGGTCTACCTTAATATTTATACGGATTAACCTGTTAATCCATTAAAATTTTAAAAAAAGAATTTCAAATTTTTAATTTTTTTTGCTATAATGGTTAGTGAAATGAACACAAATATTCATTTCAACAAATAAAATAGATAAATAATATAATAAATTCACAATTATAAATATAACATAATCTTAAAGTTATTGAATAAATATAAATAAATAACAATCTAAAAGAAAGTCTAACAAATAATAAATAATATAGACTTTTAAAATTTTTCAATAAGAATATTGAAATCTTGTCTTGTTGCATAAGTTGGAATATCATCATTAATGTTTTCAAAATAAAAATTTAATTTTTAAAAAATAAAAAAATAAAAAGGCCAATATAATAAGTGGATTAAGTGGGCCGGGTTATTTTTAAGATTAATATTATATGGGTTAAAAAAAAAACTCAACACACCTAATTTACGGGTTAAATGAGATATCTTAATAAGTTTAACTCATTTTGACAACTCTAATTAAAAATATTTGTAAAAAAAATCACACAACAATCTACTATTAGCATTAGTGAATTACTGGTTAAAATTCTAATAAAAAAGCAATTCGCTAAAGCTAATAGCGAATTTTACTGAGCCTCATATTTTTTTCTTACACTATGCCAAATTTGTTAATGATATTCGCAAATTGCTGTTTGATTAGAAATGTACTAATACCATTAACAAATTTGTACAATTTTACAAAAAAATTTGTTAATAGTATTAGTAAATTTATATTGTTACAAGAAAAATAATACATTTTTGTAGATTCAAATAAAAATATAATTTTTTTGAAAATAATAAAAAAATATGTATATTTTTGTACAAAAATTGAAAATATTTACTTTTTTTAATCTCCATTTTATTCTTTTGACCTAATTAAAAAAAACTTAAAATACAAAATAAAAGAGGAGAGAACCCCACTCAAAGAAAACCATTGAATAAGTATGTTTTTTCTAAAGTGTTTGAAGATAGATATTTGTATAAATTGATTCACATTAACTTATAAAACAAATATTTTATATTATGTAAAAATATTGTGTTTTAACAATTTATACAAGAGTAAATTACATTTTATTTTTTTTAAAAGATATTAAAATTATACTATTTTTTTATCTATTTTAAAAAATTATATTATTTTTTAGAGATGAAAAATTTATAATTTTATTTATTTTAACTAAATATTTTGATGTTTATTATTTATATAATTAAATATATATTTGAATAATATAAAAATATATATTTTTAACTAAAACTAAAATAAATTTATTATTTTTAACTCAAAATAAATAATAATAAAATATTATAATTTTTGAAAATATATTTTATAATAAATTATAATATTTTTAAAAAATTAATAATACCAATAAATATATTTTAATTAAAATTGATGAAATTATAAATTTTTAATCAAGAGAGAATTTCAAAGAGAGAGAGCTAAGTTTTTAAAATGAAAAAGAAGTGTAATTTTGAGACGAACAGGAAATGTAATTTAATCTTTATAAAAAGCGCATCATCTCTTTTGCATAGAGCCGTGCTTCAATCTCGCGAGAGTTTCAGCTTGAGAGACACAGCGCGAGCGAGACAGAAACAACGTGAGTGTGAGAGAAATCGATTAGCCTCCGTCGCGCACCACCGCCATCGCTGTACTGCCGAGGAACGCCGAGCAAGCTGCGCCGCTGCTACTTCGCCGGAGACGCCATATTCGACGGAAGACGTGTCTGCGTTGTGACTCCTCTCGGTTTGGCCGAGAGAGGTAAGCTCTCTAATCCATTCTTGTTATATTTTATGCTTCGAATCTGTTTTGGGTTGAATGAGTGCTGTACCATTTTCGTTCTGCTTTGTTCTGTGCAAATGACGGTCATTGGGTAAGCGTATCCTGTGATGGCCGCGAGGTAAACCGATGCTTTACTTTGCTTCTATTGTTATTTCTGTTATGAACTGATGAGGCTGGAAGTAGTGCTACATTGGCTATTTTTCATTCATTAAATCTGATTGTGTTGTGGCTGATTTGAGCTCATTATGTTAAGTTGCAAAATGAATTACAATCATCTATGTAGGTGCTGAAATTATGATTTTTTCACTGTGTTTTGTTTACCTTCGGTTCTTATTTGTTAGAGGTTAAAAATATTGCTGCAGTGACTGATTTTCGTGGGTTAAATGAGTATGTCTGTGGTTGATTTAATCTCATGTTTGAGGTCTGTGAACTGAATGAAACAACACCATTTTAAGTGCTGAAATCATGTTTTGAAGTGGGTGAATTTGATGCTATATTTAGCTGTGATTTTGATGGTTTAAGTATGCATTTTATTTGTTAAAATGGTGGTCTAATCTCACTGAAGTAATGGGTTAACTTTGCTGCAATTTTAGTGGAATAACCTTCATTTCAGTTGTTGAAATCATGATTTAATGTGGCTGAATGGTATTTTTCTATGAATCTTCATTGATTACACTTTTGCTTTGCTTGTTAAAATTGATTTTGTGTTCTAAAATAATGCCAGTTTTTGGTTTGATTTTTCCTACACTCGTAATCCATGTTTTAGTGCTAAAATGAGGGTTAAGAAGATGTTCTGCTACAAGTGCTGAGTACTTGTGCTTTTCCTCCTTGGAACCTTGCTTTTAGATGTTAGTATGACATTTAAACTGTAGTTCAAGTGCTGGTGGTTTAGCTTATTTTTCCATTTGAAGCATTATTTTAAAATGTTCATTCAATTGCAAAATGCCACTTTTAGTGCTGATCTTTAACTTGCATTTCAGCACTTGAAACCCTTTTAAAAGTGTTTGAATGATGATTCAAGGCTCTGTTTTCTAATGCTGAAGTTGAGTCTTTTTCTGGCCTATTGAAATCCACTTTTGGAATGCTTAAATGAGAATCTTAAGATGCTATTTTGAGTGCTGGTGTTTACCTGGCTTTTTGCCACTAAAACCCATTTTAAAGTGTTCAAATGAGGATCTTAAAGCGCTATTTTTGATACTGGTGTTTAGTTTGTTTTTTACCACCTGGAATCCACTTTTAAAAGTGCTCAAGCACTGTTTTAATGTCTATGGGATGCCTAGTTCTTGTGAGTCATGTTTTGGTATTCTGGAGCTTCTTTTAAGGTCTTTTAGGCACTGTTTTGTAGTTCAAATCTTGCCCAATTTTTCGTAAAAATCATGTTTGTGGAACTTAAAAAGTTCTTTTATGATGTTTAGGTGTTATTATGTTATCCATGGGCTGTCCAAGTTTTCATAAATCATGTTTGTGACATTTTGAGGCTTCTTTCATGGTATTTAGGTGCTGTCATGTTATCCATGTTGCCCACTTTTTGTAAATCATGTTTGTGGCATTTTTAGGCTTCTTTTATGGTGTTTTAAGTACTATTATGTATTTCATATGCTGTTTAGTCTTTGCAAATATTGTCTTCAGCATTTTATTGCTTCTTTTAAGGTGTTTGAGGTATGGTCTTGTGGTTTAAATTCTGTCCAAGCTTTTTGAACCATGTTTTAGCATTTTTGTGGGTCTTGTTTTAGACTTTAGTATTCTAGAGTTTCTCTATGATTTTTGGTGTCAATGTGTTATCACAATTTTGTTGAGTATGTTTTGATGTTTTACAATGTCCCTTATTTCAAAAATCCAAAAAAAGTAAAAATAGAATTTGAAGAGAGTACGAGTGAGATTGATGTGAATTTGCAAACAAAAACACACTAATCAATCTTTCAAATCATTTAGTTTGTGAAATCACGTTGGTCATCTATGTCTTTCTCACTTCACAAAAATTTGCACTTTCCTTTTGCTATGCCTTTGTGTGTCGAACTATGTGGACTTTGATCCCAATTATTGGATAAGTAGGCCTTAGGCTCTTATCTTAGGTCAAGTTTGCCTTGTAAATATTTTTATTTACTTTTCTTATTTGATTTAGCTTGGTTTTTGCTTGGTTTTCTCTTTTTCTTGCATGTCAATGTTGTGCTAAGAAAGATTCTCTCATAGGGATCTTTCTCAAGCTCTTTCTTTGCTTTCTATGTTGTTTTACATGTGTGGCTTTATCTAGGTGTGTTTCATGGCCAATTACAATTGTAGGAACTCCCGTATGTTTTGTGATGTTGTGGTATTGTTCTTGTTTTCAATCCACTTGCACATGTTTCTGAGGATCCAAACTTTCAATTGAGAAAGTGAGTGAGAGGAAACCTATTGTTGTCCAAGTGGATTGTGTTTGTTGTTTGCTCCCAACGAGTCACTTTCTAGTGATGAGGGAATTGTTTTGTTTTGTGTGCTGTTATGTTTTCAATCTACTAGAACATGTTTCTAAAGATCCAAACTTTCAACTTGAGAAAGTGAGTGAGAGGACACTTATTGTTGTTCAATTAGATTATGTTTGCATTTGTTGATGACCAACTAGATCTTGCAAATTCATCAATTTTAGCCAATAAAATTGATGAGAAAGGATAAGTTGGAATATGGTAACAATTATTTTTTAGTTCCTTCGTTGATTCTTGATTAGTGGAATTCAACACTATGCAATTCGCCTATAGAAAGTTGTACTAAATATTACAATATTTAGTGCACATTTCTATCTTTGTGTTTATATTCCCTTTTGTTTTGTTTGGGCTTAAATACTATTGTGGTATTTTCTTATTTCTTAAATTCTCTGCAGGCTCTGTACTTCTGATAACTGGTGTGATCAATTGGACCTAAATTGCTTTTAAAGGATGAGTGAGTTTCTGTTTGATGACATGTTCAAGGTGGAGGATTTAGATCCAGATGGTAAAAAGTATGACAAAGGTATGCTTCTTGGAAGCCAGCTTCTCAGTGCTGTGTAGTTTTAGAGCTTGCCCTCTCTTCCTTCTCACAGTATTTTCAAATGCACTTAAGTTAGGTTATTTGAGTATTAACCTTGGGAGCTGAAGATTGTGTTGATCAGTTTCACCTTGTTGGTTTAGTATGACCCTTTTTTGGCCTGATTACTTTTGCTTAGAAATGGATTTTCTATGGAGGATTTGATTTTATGTATAGTTATTAGTGTTTTACTGCTAGTTATCTTATTTATACTCTCGTTTGTCAAGCTCAGGTTGGTGTTTTATTGCAGAAAAACATGTTAGTTACTTAGTTAGGACTTAAAGGAAGTTAAACTGTTAAAGTAATATATTTCATTGCCGAAGAAGAAACTGTTGAATATAATGATATTTTGTATGTTTAAAAAAAAAAATTCAAGGGGAAAAAGTGCTTGCATTGAGTATTAAGCTGCCACAGATAAAAAATCTCAGGTCTGTTTTCAGTTAAAAGCTAAGTATTATTTGGATGATACTCTTTTTCACTTTTGCTTAATAATCAGTTTCAGATGAATTCATGAATTGAATTGTTGGGCTCTATTTGATGAGAAATCCTAACCTATGAATAAAACAGAACAAATACAGAGAAAGAGTAAAATATGATGAGAAGAAAATTAAAGAGTCATTTTGCTTACAACAGATGATAAATTAATGAAATAGCAAAGTGAAGGAAACCAAAATGATTATGATGAATACTGAAATGTAGTAAATTTTTGAGAGAATTCACTCAATAAAATATGCATATTGTTGTTCATTAGAGAGCTCTGCAAGTTTGCAACTCAATTGAGTAAATCCTGCTGCAATGTGTTACACAATTTGCAATATCAGATAGATTATAGCCTTGTGACCATCTATATATGTTTCGGCGTGTGTTTCTTTTTTCTTTGCTGTCTTATTAATGGCTCAACTCATAATTTCATAAACTGTTTAGTGGGCCTGAATTTCACAGTTTCATAACTGTTTTCTTTCAGTGTCTCGGATTGTAGCAAAAAGTGAGAAGCGTGAGATGTACATGCTTCTAGATGTAAATACAGAGATTTATCCCTTGAACAAAAATGAAAGATTCTTGATGGTCCTGTCTCCCTCACTGGTTTTAAGTACTAAGGTAAACTTAGTTCTCTCCTCATTTATAGTTCCCTTCTTTGCTACAGTTCTAGACAATATAAATGTAATTCATTTTGTGTTTACTTTATAAGTTGTCTATCCACTTGTTGAATTTAGCTTGTAAGTGTACTTCACTGTTCCTGTCTCCCTCACTTTGTAAGTGTACTTCATTTTGGACCCGTGTTGTATGAGCCTAGATACCTTGCTTGTAGTTTCACAATCATTATTCTCGAAGATGCTTTCAACTGGTGCTAAGCATTTAATATTGAAAAAATGTTGTCTCCCTTAGGTCATCTTTGCCTTTTGCAACTTTTTTTTTTAAAAAAGATGTCACAACAGCGATGAGCTAACAATGGCATAGCAAAATCCTCGTAGCTGAGAGAGGAGATAATGAAGGGTAAATACTAGGCTCATATCAGCAATGACAAAGTTATATTTGTATGTTATGTATAGGGCATCATTTTGTTTTGTGCCTCTTCGATCAAGATATTTGTTAGTGAGAAGGACTTCTATTGTCTCAATAAAATGGCTAAATTTCTCTCCACTGAATTGATTTTCTCCAGGATGGCTCAGTGTCCATTCAAGACAAGTTTGAATACATCATGCATGGAAGGTTGTATAACATTACAGACGGAGGAGGTTCAAAAGATGGGACCGAAGTGTATGTGAATGTTTCACATGTTGATGTTATTCATTTTTGTTTGATCAGAAATATCACAGTGGATTTTTATTGCTGTACATTTCAATTTAACCTACAACTCAAGTAGTTCTGCTTCTCTTTTGCAAGTATGCTTTGTTAAATGGATTCATTTCCTTAAACTAAAGTTGAATTGCATGAAATCTATTCAGTTTTTGTTTTACAACAGCAAAATATATTCCCATAGTTGTATCTTCTTTTATTTATTTTTTTATTCATGAGTTTCCATTCAGCCTAGCATGAATTGATTGAACCTATTTTTATCAATGAACTCTGTCAATTTTCTGATTGAGTTTCTATCTTACTCCAGGGAGTTATATGTGTCATTTGGTGGGCTACAGATGATGCTTAGAGGGCATGCTTCCCACTGTTTGAAGTTTTCAGTCGATCAGACCTTGTTTTTACTGATAAGGAAGGTTGAAACTTGAAAGTTGCATTTCTGCTTGAAGTTTCTGGAGGGCTGGAAGGTGAATCTGCTATAGTTTATGTTTGTTAAGCCGTTTACTTCTAAACTTTGGATTAATGCAGCAATTCAGACTTTGTGAGAAGTATTCAAAAGTCAAAACATATTGTAGGCAATCCCCATCCCTCATTCAGTGTGTAGGTTATTGGACGTTTTGCTAAAATGAAATATGGTTATTTTGGGTATGAAAAGTACTAGCTTCTGTGCATCATGGATTTTGTTGTTGGGGACCATGATCATATATCATATATATTTTAATTTGTACTTGACATCACAATTTGGCAATTATTGATGAAAGAATACGAGAAAATTAGTGTTATTATTATTTTCCAGGGATAAGATAATGAGGGGTCTAATGTATGAACAATCAAATACTGTTTTTTCTTATGGTTCAACTTATAGGGTAAAAATGAATATAAGATTTAGGTAAAATTAGACATTTATTATTATCATTTTAAAAGATAAAGTTTAATCACTTGAGCATATTGTATAATTTTACTAAATTATTAATATTTTAAAAAAATTCTTTACATGTGAGCCTGAGAGCCTCTTATGATTCTTGAAGTGATATATTATCCATTTTAGCGTGTCAACTTAAATCCTGAGCTGAAAGCCATGTCATCCAGTCACTGGATTATTACTACAGGCAACAAACAGAAGACGATGTTTCAGATGAACGATATCAACACATAATATTTTTTGCCTTTTGGCATAAGAAATGTAATATTAAAATGTTTAAAATATTTTTAACTTCCAATAAAAGTAAAAATTGCACGTTTTTTAATGACTGCCATGTAATAAAACCTAGCTTTAGACACTTAAACAATTTTACATTAAGTAAAGTTTAGATGGAATCCCTCTTTTGTGGAACAAACAATTACAAGACTAACTTTAGGTGTTTATTTTTGGATAAATTAAAGCACTAATTAATTTTTTATATATTTATTATCAAATTTTTTAATTAAAATAAAATATGGGTACATTTTTTAAAAAAATAAATTATAAAAAATAAATTATATAAATCGTAGATATATTAATTTTTAATTAAAAAATTTGACAATAAATATATAAAAATTAAACTTAAATTTTTTTGACGAGTTAAATCATTAATTAATTAATTCTTTAAAAAGAAAGGGCCAGCGTTACGGGAAACAAAACATGCACATGCTGGGCTACTAACGAAAAGGCCCAAAAAAATGAAATTAGCCCATAAGACTTGTGGAATATGGACTATAAAGAAAAAGTTGAAACCTTAGACACAAACCTAGGAAGAAGCTTTGGTTAGGTGTGTGGAAGCTAGGGTGCGCAGCGAGCGTGGGTTTTGTTGCTCGTGCAGTGGGCTAACGTGCGCTCTAAACCTAGGAAGAAGCTCCCTGAGAGGTTTATAAAAAATCTTGATAGACGGAGAGCTTCTACGAGCAAGAAGCAAAGAGAGTCAGACTGATAGCTTCACAAATCACAACCAAGAGTGTAGAACCCACTGTCTGGTGTTAACAGTGAGAAACAGATGGATCACTTGGCTGCAGCTGAAGAACAAATTGCTTCACAGAGATTGAAACAGAAACTCAATGAAGTGAATGTGGCTGCTCAAACTCATCTTGCTCCTGTGCAAGACCATGTCAATTTTACCCTCCAGGTTCCTTCTTGTCCCTTTCTGTCATACTCATGTATTTTTTGTAGTTCTGTACTGGTGAATACTGAATAGTGATACACACTTGTTCTTCTAGGTCCTTTTAGTGATACTTGGGATGGGATTTTTATCTATTGGTTTTGATATTCTGTAACTGAGTGGGAAATGTGGTGAGCTCTTTTCTTCAAGAAGCAGGGTTTCAATTTCATGTAGTTGATTGTTTGAATGATAATTGCAGAAAGCCTATTTTAAATGTGCTTACGAGTGCTTCGATAGAAGCAGAAGGCAGGAAGAAATAAGTAGTTGCGTTGAGAATTGCAGTGTTCCTCTTTCTAATGCTCAACAGAAGTTTGATAATGAGATGGCTAAGTTTCAAGTAAGGTCCCCTCTTACAGACCTGCGACTATATTATGTCTCCCCTTTTTAATTACTTTATTATCTATTATTACTCCTACACTGTTCTGCAATATAAACTTTTTAAAAAGAAAGAGTTGATAAATATTTTGTAAGGTAAATGTGTATATTCTTTTGAAGAAATTGTAATGTTTCTGAGTTACATAATGTTTTTTGATGAAAGAAACTATTGAAAATAGAGGAAAGAATGAGCACAAAAAGGAAGGATAAGAAGCTCCTCTGAAAGAAAAACGCTAATGAGTAGTACAAATACAACTAGCTAATTGATGAAATGAGGTTCTGCAATCCCACTGCATATTTGATCTTTCCTTAAATTGTTGATGCCCCTCTTCTTTTGCATGTACCCTAATCCTGTGACTAACACTGGTTGTTAATAATGTCATTTGTTCTACATGAAATTTGGCCTTTGATAATGGCATCTTGGAAAAATATCTCAGGCTGGCAAAGTTTTGTCTCTTCACCTACTGCATTTTTTTTCAAAACTTGTGTAAAAGAATGTTAAAAAGCAAAAGAACAATGTATGGTTTTATGATGACAAGTGAAAACCGGCCATCTTGGGCTTGGCTTGTTCATTTATAAAACTCTAGATTGCATCAACATGAAAAGGTGACATTCTGTGTTGCCCAGGTATGGGCATATGCCCCGTATTCTTACTAATATGGGATATGGAAATACTTTTTATTTTATTTTTTTAAAAAGTATAGGATACAGGTACTGCAATATTTACCATACAAGTAAAGACTATTTTATATTATATGACAATTTTTACAACATAAGAAATAGATAATGAACCATCTGTGATATCAATCAAAATTGTAATTTTAGTTTTTGATTAAGATCTCAAAGTTCATATAATTTAGAAAAAATACATTTAAACCCCCCCCCCCCCGGCCCCACCCACCCCAAAACTTCTTTAAAATGTAACACTTTGCTTTCTGAAGTGAAACAATTAACCATTTGTTAACTTCAATTTTGAATAAGGATGACAGAAGTCGGCTTTTGATCTCTGTTTTAATAAAAAAGAATTTTTTTGATGTCAACTTTTGCTGAGATCACTTAAAAAAAAAAACTTTTTTTTTTCACAAAATGGATCGCATAAGCTGACTTTCAAAGTCCCAGAAGTTGATTTTTGTCTATCATGGGGCCATTAAATTAGTTGCTTATAATTTACCCAATATGTATCCAAACTAAGCTTCAAAGAAAAAAATATAACGTGTCATTTTTTTGGAGTATGGAGAAAGTATCAGTTCTGGGCATGACTTGAATCTAGAAGTACCCATGCTACATAGCTGACAGCAAGAGAAGTTTGGCTTGAGGATTCTATGTGATGCTGATTTCATTTGCTCTGCCTCTGCAAGTCCATTGTGCCCCAAATATTTTCAATAATTATTTTTATGAAACTAGAATCACACGAGAAAGGATAGGGTTAGAAACGAATGTATTAGAGAAAAAGTTGGAATAGCACCGATCGTAAAAAAATTAGTAGAAACGCGCCTTAGGTGGTTTAGTCATGTACAGAAGAAACCATTAGGCTCTCGTACGAAGACTTGACCAGATGGAAGATAGTTCAATAATTAGAAGTAGGAGAAAATTAAAGAAAATAATAGGAGAAACTATTAAAATGAATTTAACTATTAATAATTTAATTATAGAAATGAGCAAAGAAAGAATACGTTGGTGTCACTTATCCATATCGCAGACTCCACTTAGTGTGAATAGACTTGGTTTGTTGTTGTATTTTTATGAAATTAGAAACTATTAGGATTGATTTAACTATAAATAATCTAACAATAGAAATGAGCCAAGATAGGACA
Organism: Senna siamea; assembly: GCA_031216115.1. Classification (NCBI taxonomy): domain Eukaryota; kingdom Viridiplantae; phylum Streptophyta; class Magnoliopsida; order Fabales; family Fabaceae; genus Senna; species Senna siamea. The sequence goes on from CM062356.1 coordinate 1,682,571, forward strand.
CGTTGGTATCGATTGATCTTTATAGCCGATCCCACATAGTGAAAAAGACTTTGTTTGTTGTCATTTTATTTTTATGAAACTAGAACCTGACATCATCATCTATACTTGCTGGAAATATTTCTGATGCTTGATTGCTTCTCTCTTTGGTCTGACTATGGTGCTTAAATTGATTGCAGGAGAAGTTGAATAGATCTCTGATGGTCTGTCAAGACAAGTATGAGGCAGCTAAGCTCCAGAAAAAGAATGGGGCTATGAATGATTTGGTTTCCTGTGCTGACCACTCAATCCAGGAGAGTATTCAGATGCTGCCTCTTATTGCTGACAAGTTAAAAGCTTCCCTTGTCATTGGAGACAGAGCTTTATAGCTGATTTTTGTCCTTTGATATAGTTACCTTTAGTTGCCAATGAAAATTGGAAGACATAATCATTCTCTTACTGCAATTCTTTTTGGTGAACCAAGAATCATATGGGAGCACATACTGAATTCATTAATGACTTTAGGCAAGTATAACAGATGAAAGAAAGAAAGGTTGTTCAAATTCAATGTGTATGGCTTTAAATATCCTTCATTTTATGTCGAACTTCCCCAAAATTTGTAGTAGATTTGGTCTTCAATAAATTAGACCAAGCCAACATGCACGAGTATGCCTGTCTTTTTATGTTTCTGCTTTACCATACTTCAGATAGAAGGAGTTTGAGCAACTTAGAGCAAAAATTGGTTTGGGATTAATGATAAATTTTTCAAGTATGATATAGTTTTAGTGATTTTTGGTTTCTCCCCATAAAATGATATATGATGATGATTGTTCTAAAATTTGCATTTATTATTGCCAATTAAAGTTGTCATTCCATTCTTGTTTGTTTTACATATATTATTAGTTAGTTTCTTAAAAAGAATGACTATGGAGAATTATTTTTCATTCTTAAAATATGTGCCTAAGTAACTTGATGTACTTAATCCATTTATTATTAAATATCTTTGCTCTTATCATAAATGATTTCAAATTAGCTTTACTGTTTAATACAGAAACAAATATTTTATTACAATAGTACTTTTTTAAGGGAAAATCTTGTCATTTATTTACTTTTGGGTTCATCACGTTTGTGAATTTTGTAGTGTACGGGAAAATATACATTTAGTTTTAAACAAAATTATTTTAAATATCAAATAACTAAATTCTTTGGATAAATTTTGATTTTAATTAAGATATGACAGTAAAATGTAACTTTTTGTTCTAATTTAAAACATGTTAAGTTTAATTTAATTTAAATTAAATGATAGCAGTGTTTAATTTAAAAGTTGTGAAGAGGAGTGACGAAATCACGAAGTAGAAGAAAAAGTGAATAGAAGTGTAAAACTAGATGTACCAATTTTAAATTATTTGTATTAACCTAATTAGAAGGTTAGATATAAGTATCAACTTTTCGTTTTAAAATTCTGATATTACTTTATATATTATTATAGGTTAAATTATTTTTATTTTACTCAAATTTTAATTAAATCTTTATAATTTAAAAATTTATGATTTAGTTATTATAATTTAACAAAATTTTAAATTAATTTTAATTTTAAATTTTTTTATTAAAATTATATTAAATTTTGTTAATATCATCAATATATAATATCTTGACATTATAAATATTTACGATTTATGTTAACAATAAATAAATTTATAATATTAAAATAGTATATAATTAATATGTCATTAAAATTTAACAAAAATTTAAATTTAATTAAAAATTAAATCACACAGGACCTTATCTATAATTTAATCATTAATTTATAAACACAGTGATGGGCTATCAGAATCAGATAGGCTGAGCTGAACTGAACCGCTGGAGTACATTTGAAGTTTTGAACTTTGACGCCCAATTACTTTCACAATTCGCAGAGCAAAGAACCTTTGGAGCTGCAACACAGGTGATCAATTTCTTCCTTATCCATTCTTGTTCACTCGTTTGCCTCACACGACCAACACACAAGTTAAGCAGAAACCAGTATAGACACAGAGAGAGAGAGAGAGAGAGAATCGAAGCAGAAGAAAAGTGGGTTCTGTATTCTGCAAATAGAGAAGGCTTTATGTAACCCATTTCCTCTCCTGGCTTGACCCTGCTTGAGTTAAGGGATGAGATGATACTATACTTTGTCCTACTGGTGGTGATTTGTGTTGACTGAAAGACTATGTATAGCAGCTAGCAGTACTTCATATTCGTAATGGCGAGAAATAGAAATGCTCATTTGCTCATATTTCCTTTGGTGTTTTAAAAGGGAATCATTATTTGAATATTAGTATGTCATAATTTATGCACGAGTCTTTGTCTTTTTCTATCATGAATTTGTATAAGGTGTATGAAATATGAATATATGTTATTTTACAGCGTGCAAAAAACTTGGTTTGAGATTCTTAGGCTTTTCAAAATTGTTCTAGCACACCGTCTCATTGGGGTTGGATGTCAAAGATAGAGACAGAAAGAGGCTGAAATCTTGGCCAAAGGCAAAGACTAACTCTAATCAGAACCATACTGAGGTGGCAATTAAAAGAGATAATGAATACAACATCTCAAACCTTCATCTTAAATCTAACTCCTCAGGTAGCCCTGTTTTCTTTTTTCTTTTTGTTTCTTTTCCTACTTTTTTTCTCTTTCTTTTCCCCTCCAGTTATGGTAGTTTGTTGCTTTTTTTTTTAAGTTGCATGTTTCTGTGCAGATTACCAGATACAAGCAGAGAGTAGATGGTTTTATTATGCCTAGCTTGAATTGTAGAAGTTTGTGTCTTTCACACCAGCTTAGACATGATGCGGGAGAGCTTTTCAAAAGGCACCACTGCTCTCTGAATTATAGTTTGAGTTACATTGTTTCTTGAGTGAATTCTACACTGTATAATATAAAAGAGTATTTTACTTTCTCACTTATTGAGGTTTTGCATTGTTGAACTGCCTTAACACTATGTTATCAGTATTCTTTGTTTACTGACTCAAATATCGCTATATTGTAAAATTTGTTCAAACAATTAAGATTCAATCATTTCTTCAACTCAACTAATTCCCATTTAGTGCCTTTGCATGTGATAAGTAAATGAACTATTTTAATTATTGAGACTGTCATTTTGAAACATGCTTTTCATTTTACAGGAAACATATCAAATATCATTCTCCAGTTGCTCTGCGATCAGGTGCAAGTTTATCTTTTGAGGTAGCATACTTATTTCTATCCCAGCTCAAAAAGTAATAGCTTCCCCTGATTTCCTTATGGCAGATGCTCCAATTTCTTCTAGTCATTTTGAGGAGTTCTCTATCTCTTTTGCTAATATCAATGATGTTGGAGAACTAAAGGTATCATATATTGTTTTAATGTTTAATTGAAACTATAATAAACAAGATTATGAAATTTCTTGCAAGCATAAACTTGTCTTTGGATGAAGATAAGTGTTTTGACAAAAATATAGAGTTGAAAGGATCATAGTCATTTTCTGCTGAATATAATATCTTTTTCCTAAGATGTTTCATTCATCAACGAAAATTGAGAATTTGCATGTTATGTAGCTCATATGAGCATTATTTTAAATCATGATTGTTTTATGTATATAAATTTTGAATATTTGGAACTCAATCGTTTGAATCCTCTTTCCAGATAAGCATAGAAGTTTCTGGTACTAAAACTCAAAGGACCTTTGATGATGTCTTTGAAAAAATGGTTGCTGCAGCCCAGCCAATTCCAGGGTTTCGAAGAGTAAAAGGAGGTGAGGTATTTCTAATTTAATGGTGGGTTAAAATTTTAAACTTGAAGAACACTTCAAGAATTTTGGTGGTAAACACGTTCTTTTTGTTTTAAAGTCAATTTATGGTGTTTAATCACTTTGATGCATGATTGTGTTCGTTTGAGAGTTATTATTTCTCAGTAAAAGAAAAAGATAAGAAGGTTTATAATTGTTGATGTAAGACAACATCTTTTGGTTTGTCAGAACTGCTAGGTTTTTCACAGAACCTGTGATAGCAATTTTTGCTAGGTATTGGAGTGATGTGCTGAAAGCATAAAGTTTCTTGTAATTTGTCAATAAAAGATATATTTTAGAAGGGTAAGTGGGCTACCACTGAATTTGAAAGAGAATAAATCTCAATCTATCCCTAAGACAAAATCACAAAAACTTCTGTCCTTGTGAAAATTTAGATTGATCATAAATCATATTGATAGAAAAAAGATGAAAAGGCAGCTTTGTGCTTCTTTAGTTTCTTGTCTTTACATTTCCTTAAGCTAATGTCGTTCATCAAACCGTACAACTATTTCCAGATTTTAATTGCAGGAGTCTTTCTTGTGCACAACAAAATATAATAAATACTAAATTAAGTAAAAAAGGAAAAAAAAAAGTGTGATGAAGATACTGTTTTCATGAATAATAATTTGTGAGTTGTCCAAAAGATTGTTTTCTTTCTTTAAGTTTTTCTCATCACTCAAGCTATTTCTTTGTAACTTTATACTGATTTTCCTTGTATCAATAACTTCCTGATATATATATTTTTTGTTTCTATGTTTTTTAACCAATTCCATCTCAAACAATTTGAGGACTACCAGGTAAAACACCAAATGTAAGTTTCTTCCTCCAACAATTTACTCAATGTTTTTCCTGTCACTTATTTCTCCTTAAAGTAGGTCCCTTGACATTCAAATCAAATTTTACTGTTAGTAAAGAGTAAAGACTATATTTTGTTGGATTGTATCTTGAATTGAGAAAAATTATGACTTCATGAGACATTTTTGTGCTCTGTTGTGGGTTGAGTGAAAGATAACTCATTTGGTTAGGACTTAGGAACTTTAGTTTAGGCACCAAAAAAGAGGATTTTTTAGTTTAGGTAATCTATTGTCTAAAAACTTCATTTTTTTAGTTTAAGTTCATTGAGTTTCCCCTTTGATCTGCACTCTCTTTGGCATAAGATGATTTGAAGCTGACAGTGGAATGGTTAAGATGCCTAACAATGCCACCACACAAGCCTTTGAAGGATACCTCACAAATCTCAACTTCATCCTTTCATTCCCTCTATGTTGATATATGAAGTTGGACATGATAATTGTTTATTTTTGGGAGGGCTAGGAATGATGCTTTAACCTGATATCCTTTTCTTCTTTGGGTAGTTGCATCATTGTCTTTGTTGCATCAAACTCCTAGTTTCAGATTTTATGTCCATTAAGGAATTATGATTCAGGAATATCTTGTGAAACATTTTACTTTCTTGAAACTTGATGAATGATTGGGAGGCTTCTGAATTATTCTTAATCCTGAATCTCCTAAATTCTGCTCAGTTTTTCTGAGAATTAGGCAAAAGAGTTCGGTAATAGTTGCTTCTAGCCATTTTCATTTTGTATTTTCTTTCAATTCATGATCTGTTCTCCCCAAAGCAGTGCTTTCCATTTTCAACTCCTCTTGGGAACTGCAACGTTGCTGCTAAAGTGAAGACTTTTATTGGTGAGAGGTACAGAATACTAAAATGATTGACAAAATGGTTTCAAGCCAGTATAGCGTAAAGCTTTACCACCTGATTGAGATACCTATAATATTAGTGTTTACACTAATATCAGTTGCTTGGACTGTGACTGTCAGGAACAGTTATTTTGTTATTTTAGTAAATAGTGGGTCTGTCCACATAATTTGAAGGAATTCTTGCAGACATGGTTTTGAGAATTAAGAAGCAAAATGGAACTAAGACAATGTCATTGAGGAAATGTGCTGCATCCACATTCCAAAGTGCTTTTCAGTATATCTGATTTGATAGGAATGCCCATACTTTTTGATTTACACCTCTGTATCGTTAGGGGACAAGTGTGTGTTTGGCATCCTTATTGCGTTCTGCAAATGAGGTCTTTGGTGGAGTTTTCCTTCATGAATTTTCAAAGATTGGATGGTAGCAATTCTTATCCTCTGCTCTTGTACTATATCCTTGGTTGTTTAAGGTGGGAACACATTTTTCTTTTAGATGGTGAGAAGCCATGGAAGATTTTTGTGCATGCAACTTCAATGGCTATGAAGTACAAAACGCTGGCTTGGTTAGAATATGCTACTATGCTTGAGGAGTTATCATATGAATATTGTTGGGGAGTTATAAGCTTATAATTGCAACTTTGACTGGCAACTCTGTGTTATTACACACACACTTGATTGATGAAGACATATCAATGTGCATACATGATCCATGAAGGTATCTATCAAATTGAGAAATGAAATGTAATTCTTGACACTGGAGAGCTAGAGAAATTGACCAGTGTGAGGACTTGTAATCTTTATTTCTTTATTTTTTTTGTGGGGTTTAATTTTGTGTCCAACTGGGATTTTTTAACTCTAGAGACAACTCCAGTACCACTAAGCCAAATCTCAATAGTAACTAGCAGTACATGCTAGTATGTTCAACTTATTCCTGTAAGGCTGTAATAACAATTTATTTCAATACACTAGTCCTTGATATAATGGAGATGAATTCATTTTTATAGGTTGTATATTTTGTTTAACAGATACCAAAAGACATTTTATTAGAGGTTCTTGGACCTTCCAAAGTGTTCAAGGAAGTAATCAAGAAAATTATCAACTCTACTGTAGCTGAATATGTGGAAAAGGTATTTTTCCATATGCTAAATATAACATTCATTATTTTTCTGCTACATTTCTTTCACCAGGAAGTTGCATGCCAAGTTTTCAGTTCAGCTAAAATATTAAAATTAGGCACAGCAAGGAGAATTTCTCATACATTTTGTTAATGATAGTACAGACTGTGTAGTGCAAAGTTGCAGTTTCAGGGTGATTGCACATGTGATTATATCCCCTGGAATTGTTTAAAGTTCATCTTTTTAATCATATACTCCTAAATTGATCCACAATAGAAGATATTTTCTAATATTTATTTTAGTATTTGAATAGTTTAATGCTTTTTTATTACGAGTTTTTTTTTTTCAAAAGAAAATTGTAGTACAAGTACAGAAGTGCTTAGAATATAGGATAATGTCAGTTATGTCTTACTTACAATAGTTTACTATAAAAAATTATATTTAATTATGACACAAATGCCAATATATATCTTTTGAAATTTCACATGTCACAACCTTTGCTAAAATAGTGTTAGACATCAATGTTTGGCAATGTGCAAATGCAACATATCCCATCTAAATCGCCATGAATTTTGCCTATGTAATTCATATATTACGTGTCTTGAAGAAATTTTTGCTAAATAACAACCTCAGAGTTCTGCTTTCTTCTCTCTAAATCCTTTTGGGAAAACATTTTTATTTCAGGAGCAGTTGAAAGTTGGCAAAGATCTCAGAGTGGAGCAGAGCTTTGAAGATCTTGAAGCCGCATTTGAGGCCGGAGAAGAATTCAGCTTTGATGCAGTGGTTCAGCTTCAAGAACAGAATTGAGCTGCTTGTTCATATTTGATCCTGCATGTTATAATAGATTTTTCCTTTTTTTCGTTACATAGGAGGTTCATGACACGGGAAGAAAAGTAGAAAAACAGCAACGGATAGGGATCGCCATTGCCATATCTGTCACAGATGAAGATAAATGATTTGCCCCACTAGGCCATCTTGATGATCCAAAGTACTTGTTTAGTTTTATGGTGGACAAGTCATAAACCATGGATGAGTTTAACATTGATTGTAGTTGTGACTTGTGCTTTCCAGTTCTCAAGCCAAGTCTATACCAGTTTTGAAAGAGCCTCCTCTTGCAATTGTTGTAGTTTGATTTAGAATGTTGCATTTCCTTGATACCCAAGGACGAGGACATCATTTGAAGACGCTGCAATTGTGTGTGGGCTAAAAATAATTTCAGATAAATGCGCGCCCAAAAGTGATATTTTGCATAATTTTTGGACCAGGACCGACCATTGACTCAGAGAGAGGTTTGGGTCTTTTAATTGTTAGGTCACTAAAAAATTGATTAAATCAGTAAAATAAATAAATTAAAAAATATATTATAAATTTATATGCAACATTAAAAAAAATCAAACTATAAATAATTAAAATAGAAGAAATTAATCAATTTATGTTTCTTTGTGCTACAAGTTTATTTTTTATAATTATAAAATAAAATGTTATATTAATCTTTGTCGCCATAAATGTTTTAAATCTTAATTTCAAAAATAAAAATTATATACATAAATTTAAAAACTATGTAAGTTTTTAAAAAATAATTAAATGATGTACACTAATATATTTGAAAATAAAAATTTAGTTTTTTATGTATAAAAATTGAGTTATAACTCTCTTATTAAACAAAGTATATAATTATTGTTAAAGATTTTTATATTTAATACACTAAATATAATATATCACATTATATCATTAAAGAACACCTTGTGATATAATGGAGAGACTCTACGCTGTAGTGCATGTTGTTTATAGTTTGAATCTCTTTGCACAATATTTTGTAAATTGCTTGTAAATAAATTAAAGCGGGTCAAGACTTTGTCAGCAAATTCATCACAAACTTGTCTGGATTATTTGGGTTGCTCATCGGTTTGAATGCAAGCTGGTTTAATTGTCCAAACTTAATCGATTGGTTGCCTGGTCCACTGGGTCATTGGTCAGATCATTAGGTCCGGTCCAAGTCCAAATACACTGATATTTTGTGAAATTATAATATTTTTTGTTGAAAGTGTTAAAAAAAAAATTTATATTGATTAGTTAAGACAAGTTTACAAAAAATGTGAGAATGTTAGATTAAATTATTTTAAATATTTTAATTATAAAGAATATATTTATTGAAGCCTATACACAAGGATAAGACTCAACAATAAAGATTAATACTTTACCATACAAACTTTGATAGAGGCCATCAAACTCTAACATGATATTAGAGCTCAATGGTCTCATAATTCATAAAGATTTATGGTCCAAGATAAAGGAATTCCATTAGAGATTATGAAAAATCTAATGAAGAATTCATACTTAACAATTTGGATTAGCAAATACAAGTCAAACCTAAATGATGTAGAAGACCTATGATTTAACATCTGAAACCCACAAAGATTGAATCCTTGGTGAGGATAGCCCAAACAAATCTTGACGCCCTGTGGTCTCCTAGGTTTAAATGAGTATAAGTCCAAGCAAATAAAGTCAATAATATAGAACAACACTCTATCATACAAACTTAGATTAGAACCATCAAATTCTAATATTTTTTAAGTTTGATTAAGTTATATTTGATTTTTAAAATATATTCTAAATTTTTAACATTATAAAAAATTTAATACATGTTAATTTTATATAATTTTTTTCAAAATTGACTTATACTTTATAAGCTACTAGTTTATAAATGTATAGCTTTATTTTTAGAAGAAATACATAATGTCTTTAACGTTTATTTTATTTAAAGAATATAAATATTAAAAAAATGATTTGGTAGGAAATCATGGCTTGAATATGAATCTCTATTTGTTGGGAAAGAAAGAAATATTAAGGGAGAGTGATAATTTTGAAATATGAAAGAATTAAAAAAATTAATTTCTTAACTTTGACTCATGTTAATTGGTTATTCTTTAAATTTTTAACTTTGAAAAATTAATTAATTTTTTTAATTTATAACATCATTAATTTACTTAATAAAAAAATTCACTTTGAGTTAGTTTTAATATTTTTATGTCATATTATTATCAAAATTATCACTCTATTAATTTTATATATAAAAATTAAAAAAATTTGAAACTAATGATAAATTTAAGTTTAAGTTTAAGGAGTACATAATTTAAAATTTAAAGTTTAAATTAAAGATGTTATTATTTTACATGTAAAATTAATAAATTAATAATATTAATAACAATATGATATAATAATATTAAAATTAGTTTTAACTCAATATTTTTTATTAAGTAAATTAATATTGTTAGAAATTAAAATAAAACTAATAAAATTTTAAAAAAATGAAATTTAAGTCAGAGTTAATTAATTAAAAATATTTTTTTTTGCCTTTATTTTTAAACTCACAAGTTAAACTACCACTACCTTGGCACGTTTAACCCAGAACCGCGTTTGCCAAACACAGAAAAGGCCACCGTTAAACTTCGTTTCACTGTTTTTTCCGTCCTTCGATCTAAACGACGACAGCGCTTCCTGCATCCCCAAGCTCTGCAACCTTTAGCTATGGTAACCCTTCGTGTCTCCACGCTGTGTCGATTTTCTCTGAATTCTATCTCTTCATTTCTTTCTCCAAATTTCATCTTACTTATATTCGCTTTCTCAGATTTGTCTTTGTGATTTGTTGTAAATTGTCTTTTCGTCTTTTTCTCCTGGAAAAATTTATTATCTGGGGAACAATTTACCCATTATTCTTTTGAATGATTGATTCTAAAGTTCAGGATGTTTAAATTTTGGATTTAATGTAGGAAACAGGTTTTAAAACCATTGTGTAAATTTTCATCCTTTATTTTTATTTTTTTGTTTTTAGATCAGGATTCTGGTTTTTTTAAGACTCGGGCTGCACATGAAGGACTTTTCAGAATGGCATATACATATATTTGGGTAATGCTAACCTCCACTGTTTTCTACTTTCCCAAATTTGCTAGGTTCTTCTACAGCTAGATCCTTTTCTTAATGAACTCACCAGCATGTTCGAGCGCAGCACTGAGAAGGGCTCTGTTTGGGTCACTCTTAAACGATGTGTGTATGTGTGTGTTGATGTTGTCTTCTTGGTTAATGCTTTAAGTTTATCTGTTTGGGAATTTATCTTTGTTTTTCTGTTTGTTGTGGCTTTAGCCTCCTTGAAGTCTAAAGTGCAGAAGAATAAATTGGCAAGTGCTGGTGAAGCAATTGAATATAGATGCCTCATCCGTGCCGCTGATGGGAAAAAGACAATTTCTACTTCAGTATGTATCTTATCTTTTCAAACAATATTTTCATTATGCTTTTGATTTTGAGCCCTTTCAGCGTTAGCCTCCACCCTCTGGTAGTATTTGTTCATCCTCTTATCTCTTTGGTGTTAATAATAGTGGTTCAGACTGCATCTGCAGCTTTAAGCTTTTCTTAACAATACAAACATTGAAGGCAATGATACCAATGATAGATGAAACCTCCTCCTTTAGAAATCTATATGTGTTCTGTTATCTATGTTTAGGCTTTGGATTAATGCTTTAAGCGAGAAAGAGGATAAAAAGACAACTACAGTGTTGGTCATAGCTCAAGAAAAATTCTAGAGATTGCTATCTTAATTGTTAACTTACATCTAGGTCAAACTAGCCCAAATATCACAGATATGATCTCCTGTGTAGTTACAATGTTTGGAAGAGGGGGAATGGAATGGAAACACGCTTCCCTTTGAGAGCTTAAAAATTTAAGGAGATTTGTGAGGAAACTTTCTCCATCAACCCACTTTCAAAATTAGATAATCTTTTTTGCTTATTTATGATGATTAATACTTAATAGGAAAACTCGATCACAAGGGAGAAAAAGTGGAATAAAAGGAAAAACCCTGCTTGGATTTTGTAGTTACAATGTTTGGAAGAGGTGGAAAAAATGGAACGGAAACACTTCCCTTTGAGAGCTTAAAAGTTAAGGAGATTTGTGAGGAAACTTTCTCCCTCAACTCACTTTCAAAATTGGATAATTCTTGCTTATTTATGATGATTAATACTTAATAGGAAAACTTGATCACAAGGGGCAAAAAGTGAAATAAAAGAAAAAATCCTGCTTGGGTTTTCTACTTCCTCTGCCCCCCCCCCCCTTCCCCCCAACTCTTCTTCCAGTAACCTTGTAAGATACCATCCTTGTATGACAGTATGAGTTTATAAGTTCTGACGATCTTGATATTTCATTAGTTCAGTACTGATGATCACTTTCTCACTCCTTGGATGAATCCTCTCTGTGTATTTGCTGATTGTCCGTCAAAATGGCATTTTGTGGCATCTGAAAACAGAGTCTAGCCATGAAATTGTTTGAAAATTTTAAAAAGTTGGCTTGCACAAATAAAAGGAGAATGAATGCTAATTACATTTCATGCTTGAAATATCAATTAGCAAGTTTTGTTTATTCACGCACAATCTGAAATATTATTTTGAAGTGCCTGGTAACTTATGCTGGATAATGGCATGAAATGCCTTACAACAACGGCATGGATGGTCTGCTGACTCTCTTTGATATTGCAGTTTGGTTTTTCAAACGGTCGTCTTCTGAATTATGATTTAAGGTCATCTCAATCTTACCAAAAGTGGTTATAGAATTGAGATTCGAGAGTTAAACTGATGGGGTTATGTCTAAGTGTGATCAATATTTTCTTGTAGTCACATTTTTGTAGAGAATTTTTGACATGAATGTCAACTCTGAGGCTCAAACTCCCTTAACCTCTTTTCTTGTTTCTGCTTTCAACATATTTTCATGCTCTTACAAGTTGATGTCACTTCTGATAAGTACTGGTCTTCCAATTGAAAGGTTGGACCAAAGGATCACCAGCGCTTTCAAGCTTCTTATGCAACTATACTAAAGGCCCACATGACCGCTCTAAAGAAGAGGGAAAGGAAGGACAAGAAGAAATCTGCAGAGGCTGATAAAAGAGAAGGGAGTTCAAAGAAGCCCAAGAAGGTTTGAGTTTGAAGAAATATCCTTTTGCTGCCGGAGCTTCAGCTCAAGCCTATCAGCGGATTCTTGTTTTCTGTAGAGGGATGGATGCTTGGCGCTTTTTTTTTTTTGAAGTGAAATCAAAAAGGAAGATAGAAGAATTCTTGCAATTTTGATCAATTTATTAAGGCATCTGACTTTTCACATACATACCTTTTTATGATGTTCCATGAGTGGAAGTTTGTGGATGTTTTCCTCTCCTTGGTGGTCACTTAAAATGAAATTTCAGGATTCATTATTTTCGCTAATTTGTTGCATGGTTCACTCAGTCTAAAGACTGGTAGGAATTGATACCAAAAAATCTTTCTGAATCTGGTAGTCTATAGAATATAGATTAGTGAATGCTATGTGCAATTCCAGCCTCTTTTTTGGCGTGTTGGTTTCAAATCATATTATATTTAAAATTAATTTATTTAAAAAATATTGGCATGTATTTTAATTCATATCAAACATACTAATATGGAAAATTGGTTTGAAAGTGGCAAAAGTACTTTTCTTTTATTTGGTTTAAAATTATTTTTAATTTTGTCCTTAAAATTTTTGTGTCAAAATTTGTCTGAGTTTAAGAAATTTAATTTGTTGATTAATGGTCAAATTGTCAAATTATCTTAATATTTGATCTAATTTCATAATTTAAGTGTGAAAAATGATGAATTATATCAAAGTTTAGATCATGTTTATGTCAATCTACGACGCTCAAGTTATATGTTTTTTAGTAAATTAATGATTTAATTTTTAAAAATTACATATTTTTTAATTTGATTTATGAAATATAAAATATCTTAATTCAATCATAAAAGATTAATTTTTAATTAGTTTAATTTTTTGATTAATAAGATAAATAGGAAATTAATTGATAGTAATATTAATTGATGTTACTTGACAATTAAATGATATATTGAATTATATTTATTCAAAAAAATACAAATGTCATTTGACAATATGTAATTTGTAAAATAAAATATATCAAAATTATAAATTATACATAAAAAAAATACTTGATTTAATTTATTATTTTATTATTAAATAAGATTTAATTTATCAATTAATTAATATTTTAAAAATAATTTAAAGTATTGATTTACGATTCAATAATTTAACTATTATCAAATTGTGGCAGTATTAATATTATATATTAAGTTTATATTATAATTAAGTATAATAATAAGTATTTTATATAATTTTATTACATAATAAATAAATAAATAAATGTATAAATATTATATTTTTCAATCAAATCAATAAATTATTTATCAATTTTTATAAAAAATTAAAAACATTTCATAATATACAAACCATTTATTACACTTTTTTCTTCTCATAATTCACTCAATTCATACATCTTCTCCCTCTTTTTTTTCTCTTATTCTTCTAATGCTTCATTCTTCTTATTCTTTTTCTTCATCTTTTTCTATTTAAAATTTTCCTTTTTCTTTTGTCTTCTTTTTTTCTTCTTTCTTGATCTTCTTTTGGGTTTCTTCTGGGTTTCTTCTCTCTTTTCTCTCTACATTTGCCTTTATTTTTCTATCCCATTCTATTTTTAATTTTTCTTTCCAGTTATAAACAGTTAAAAAACTCATGAAAAAAATCACATTCTTTTAGATCAATTCAATCATTTAACTAGATAATTTTGATTGATTCGTTTAATTTTTAATTAATTTTTTTAATTGTTAAGTAATCTTTACTTTTTTTAATAAATTATTAAATCAGAGTCATATCAATTTATTAATTTTTCAATCAGACTGGCTGATATAGTCTAATTTTCTAAACAATACAATTAATAGTCAAATTAACATCATTTAATGATATTTCTAATTAACTTTTCTTTAATTTTATTAATTGAATGATTAAATTGATTGAGAATTAATTTTTTAATTATTAAATTAAAATATTTTATCTTTCAAATAATTAAATTGATGGGTTTAATCAATTTGGCATAATATAAAGAGAAGAGAAAAAAATAAAGATCATAAAAAATTACAATAGAATAAAAAGTTATTGTTTAATTTATTAATTCAAAATGTAATAATTATTATTTTATATATTAAAATAATAATATATATTTTTATGGATACGAAACCTGTAATATGTAAATATGCACATCAAACTCTACACCAAAACTAAAAATAAAAATTTTTTAAAAAAAAAAAAAATATATATATATATATATCCAATTTTTATTCTTAATTTTTGAGATTGAGATTATCTGAAAAAAAAAGAAGAAAAATTTAAGTTCGATTTTGAATAATTCGTGCCACGCATGATCCACGTTGGTGGATCTACATGCACACGTAATACATATCCTTCGCGGGAAGAGCACGTCTCGTCTTTAACCAACGAACTCGTCTCCTCAACCCACAAACTGAAAGTCCCGCTTCCGTGTCCCCACACTCGCTCCGTTTCCCGCGAAAGCCTCATCTCTCTCTCTCTCTCCCTCACATTTGATTTGAATCCTTTCTCTCTCCTCTCTCGCCATCACTCTCACACTCACAATGCCATGAAGAACCCCAAAACTGATGATCCATGTCGAGCCCTCCGCCTCCGCCGTCGAGTCTCTCGGCGAACCCCGCCAACAATGATCGCAGATCGGAGACAATGTCGTCAGCATCCTTTCGAGCCAAGCTCCGGAAAATGCCTCCTGTTCCGAATCTGTCGAATACGATAGAGGAGGAAAGCGAGGAATGCGATAAGGAGGTGGAAGGTCGACGAGAAGAACCGGAGTTATATGAAGATGTTACTTCCTCCATTTTGCTTGCATCATCTTTAGGGCTTAATCACATTCGGACACGCTCCGCTCCTTCGCCTCTTCGGTTTCCGTCCTTGGTTGGCGCGCCTTCGAATTTGAGCAAGGATTCTGTCAGGATTGATGAGGGGACCAACGCCAAACCCGTTTTCAAAACATCTCGTCAAAATGTGCCTTTAACGGATTTAGGTATAGATTTTTCTTCTGATTGTAAATATTATACAATATATTTTACTTGGTTGTGTGTTGTTTTATGTGAAATGAAAATGATAGAGTTGTTATAAACATTTTGCATATCTTTGCTTGAATTTTATTTGGCTTCTTGCGGACGAAACGGTTAGTGATAACTGCATATTGCTACTCCAATCATTAATATTGTCCTTTTAGGGAAAAAATTACATTGGAGTCATTGCAAATCTTCGAAAGCTCCTACAAAATTCCTTCCTGCGCTGGAGGTGATACAGTCTTTATTTCCATTCAGTTGTTTCAGCTTCATATTTTTTGTAGTGTAGTTGGAGAAATGTAGGTAGCTCAGGTTTGTTACATTGCATTTTACATAGGGTAATCAAGAAACTTTCGCAAAAGAATTGCAGTCCCCGCGCGTTCAGGCAATACTGCGTGTCACAAGTGGGCGCAAGAAGAAACACCTTGATATCAAAAGCTACTCTCATGAGCTCAACTCAAAAGGAGTTAAAGCTTTTCCAGTTTGGAAACATCGTGCATTTGGGCATATGGAGGTACTTTTCCTTTTAAATTAAGTCCACTTTACTTTTTTTGCTATGATTTATCTAGATAGACTTAAATTTCTTGAGCATTTGTTTTTTCCAAAATGAAATTTTCAGGAGGTCATGGTGACAATCAGAGCGAAGTTTGGAAAGCTAAAGGAAGAAGTTGATTCCGATTTAAGTGCTTTTGCTGGAGATTTGGTGGGTATTCTCGAAAAAGCTTCAGGGTCTCATCCTGAATGGAGAGAGAGTTTGGAGGATCTGTTGGTTGTTGCCCGACAATGTGCCTTGATGTCACCTAGTGATTTTTGGATGAAGTGCGAAGCCATTGTTCAGAATTTAGATGACAGACGTCAAGAGTTACCAATGGGGATCCTCAAGCAAGCTCATTCACGCTTACTCTTTATCCTCACTAGGTGCACTCGTCTTGTGCAATTCCAGAAAGAGAGTGGCTACGAACAAGATCACATACTGGGTCTTCACCAACTCAGTGATCTTGGAGTTTATCCAGAGCAAATTTTGCAGGCTGTACGACAGAAGTCCATTGTCCCACCAGATGAACCTGAGATGGCTGAGAAGCAGTTACAAAAATCACATGATAAAGAACAAGAGAATCTGAAAATAAACCAAAGTCAAGTTGACCAGAAAGTGAGTATTGCGTCCAACAATGTAGATGTTAGCACTGCCAAAAGTGTTGATTCATCTTCTAGCAGCTATAGGATGTCCTCTTGGAAAAAGTTTCCAGTTCCAGCTGAGAAGAAGTGTAAAGGTCAGCATGCTGTAGATTTGCCATCCAAGGGCGAACTTGATCAGATGCAAGTCAAAGATGAAAATGCTGAAAATTTGGATACTCAATCATGTAATCCTGAACCATCAGAGCCATCCTCCAGAACCCAAAAGGTTACTTGGGGATTCTGGGGAGATCATCACAATCTAACGTATGAGAATTCAATGATCTGCAGAATTTGTGAGGTTGAAATACCAATTGTACATGTGGAGGTGCACTCTCAAATATGCACAATTGCTGATAGATGTGATCTGAAAGGCTTAACCGTAAATGAACGGCTTGAAAGAGTCGCTGAAACTATTGAAAAGATCCTAGAATCATGGACACCGAAAAGCACACCAAAAAGTACTGATGGTCCTGGAGAAAGCTTTGAGATTGCGAGAGTGTCTATGTCAAGTATGCATGAAGTGTTAAATGAGTTATCTCTTGAGAGAAACAACTTATCTCATAGATGCTTAGAAGACACAGTTGACTCTGCTCGTGAAGCTGACAGTACTTCTGTTAAGGATGATCTGAACCTTTTGCCAAACATTTCATGTAAAACACATTCCTGTCTCAAACCTGATCAAGGTGCAATGATTTCTTCAGCTGGAAGCTTGACACCAAGATCACCATTGTTAACTCCACGAACCAGTCAGATAGAATTGTTATTAAGTGGACGAAGAACAATAACGGAGCTTGAGAATTATAGCCAGGTATGCACTTAGTTTAATTTTTGAAATGTTGCCTGCAATTATTATTTTGATAGACAACAGTATTTACTCATAAAAACACTACATGACATAAAAGCATTAGTATCTGAGTCAAAAAATGTATTTGGATAAATAACTCGTATAAATGTTTCTTTATTTATGATCTTCCTTAGTATTAAGGTGGAAACTGGCTTCCAAAATTTTTCCACTTCTCTCTTTTTAATAAATAGAAGATAGAAGATGCTGCAAGGTAACAATCTTTATGCTTGGATAATACAGAATGTTCTCCCGTAGTACATTAATTCCTTCTTTACTTTCCCATCTTCTGTATGAGACAATCTACTGAATGAAGAGAACAATAACACAATCTTATTTAGACCATCTTTTTGGCTGGAAACTATGGCTTCAGGGGCCAGGGCTAATATCCACTGAGCATTAGAAGTAATAAAAGCATAACCTTTTCCATGGAAAACAAAGACATTATTATCACAACATTTTTAATTCCTTTTCAGTTTCTGTTGTGCCAGAACTTTTCGTTGAGGGTTCGTGGTTGTTCTGGAAGTATTATATTGTCGATTGAACTATGTTAAGTGGTAGTATTATCTATTAAGCACTATTATTGAAGAATAATATGCATAAGAAGTGAATTCAAATTTTAAGTGATAATCTTTGAAGGATTGGGATATAATCAGAAGGAGGTCATGTAAACTAAACTAATAAATTATTGTGAATTGCAGATAACGGAATCCTACAATTATGACGTGTAGCTATTACAATTTGGATAGCCTGGACTGCAAACTATACAAAATATAAATTAGATGAAAAATAAGCCATGTTTATACGTGGCTATCATAGAGTAGTGGAAATTAGAAATATATTATTTTGATAGAAAGAGTTTTAGGAAGAAGAGAGTTACAAGATATATATATTAAAGAAGAAATTTATTGACAAGGGAGAGAAAAATACATAAGAGGAGGATGAGGTACCTCCTAAGATGAAGTACTAGAATAGATAAAAGAACTGGAAGGAATATAAGAAAGAAACTTAACCATGCAGCGAAGCTTCCGAATCCTTCTACATAGATAATAAAGTTACTTATTGGAATCTAAGCAAATCTCTAGGAAAATATATGGAAATGCTTCCTATCCCACTCAACAGTTGCAATATATAGCCTTTATGGAATTGAAATAACAAGCAAGGAGCAATGACCTAGAAATCTCCCAAGGCCTCACCAGAATTCTTCCATGCCCTTTCCCACTCTTCCTTCACTCTTCTTAAGCCGTCCCCATAACAAATATTCTTTAACTCATCCAATATTAATCCGCCCAAAAACCCCCGAAACCATTACGTAACAACCTTTTCACTGCCTTTTTCCCTCTACTCTTCTGCTTAGACCTTCTAGAATAGTCCCTTTCAACTGGAGGCCCATCATTACTCTTACCTCCAAAACACAGGTTATCCTCAAGGTGTGAATAAAGAGAGTGTATTTTAATGATGCCGTACACTCCCTGGAGCTTTCTAAACTCGTAGATCTTCAAGCAATTGTAAGTTCTTGATTATACCCAAATTTTTCTTCATCCTTTTGTATTGTCATTTTGCCAAATTCAGCTAGGACCCATGACTTTCTTCTTGAATCTTCTTGAATCTGGTTATCAAAGATACTAAAGCTATAGTGTTGGGTGCCCTTTTAAACAAACAGACTTGCCCCCTATGCTAAATTTCATCATAAGAGTATCATGGTCAGTTCTGTCTTCTCCTAATGTCCCCAATTAAGCAATACCAACCACCATGTCTGCCCCACCCAATTTAAAACTTACTGTAGAAAGACCCTCCATTGATCAAGGACACACCCAATGTTCTCCAAAAAACTTCAAAGAGTTCACTCCACAAAAATGCAGCTGCTCAACCATGTAAACAAAGATGTGCAACTGTTTCATAATAATTCTTACCAATGATAGAAATATAGAGAGAAATGTCTGTTTTAGGTCTCCGAACCTAGGGTGAGCATAACCCAACTTATTTGAACCCAACTGAACCTGACAAAATAATTTTACGATCTGATTCGGTGGGTCAAATGGGTTAAAGCTTTTTAATTTTTAAGAAAAAGTCGGTTTAATCGGGTTAGTTGGATTAATCTAATTTGCCTGATAATAGTTAATTTTAATTCTTTTTTTAAAATTTAGTAGAATAAATATGTCATTATTTTGTACATCTCTTTATATAATACTTATTTTTTTTTTAAATAATTGTTATCTAATCTTTTATGATGTTCAAGTTAAGTTATTATAAGTAAACAAAAAAAATTGACTGTGCTTCTTTTTTCTAAATTTAAAATCTCATGTTTTAACTTCTCAGTCTTTTATTTAAAAAAATTTTAATTTTAAATATAATGTAATTACTTGGCAAGTGTATTGTAATTGTTTGTATTCAATTTATCATTTAAAAAAAGGAAAACATATTTGAAGTCAACCTAACGAAAATTGATGTAATCCGCATCGGGTTGGGTGGGTTGAATAGGTGGGTTTAGTTTATCTAAAAAAAAAAAAACTCAACCCGATCCTAATTACCCCACCCGCACCCTGCTCACCCCTGCCTGCAGCTGATCATTTGTGTTAGTTTTATTCAGTAATGCAGTCTATATTATATATAGATTAAATTCCATATAATTAGGGAGAATGGATAAGAAAGGGAAAGGGTGTAGGTTCTTTTATCTGATTGGAAAAGAGCTAACTAACTGAATTGCAGAGTAAAGGAAGATTAGGTTCAACTTATTTAAAAGAATTTTCATTTGTTTAGTAACTTTCCTTTAGTGTGTTAATATTATTTTTTTTTTAACATTTTTTTCTGGACTTGGAACTTTCATATTGATAAATACACTGTGACATGACAGATAAGCAAACTGGTGGAAATTGCTCGTTCAGTTGCAAATGTGAACAATTGTGACTACAGTGCTTTGGAGCATATGCTTGATCGCCTAGAAGACCTCAAATATGCCATTCAGGATAGAAAGGTGGATGCTCTTGTTGTAGAGACTTTTGGACGACGCATAGAGAAACTTTTGCAGTGAGTATTTCTAACTTCTATTTTTGTGTTTCTGTAGTTATATACTTCATGTTATTTCCAAAATTCCTATGAAACGTTTTGGAATATATCTTACTATGGCAGGATAAACTTGGCTTCTACTCTATTTCCCTTTTCTTGTGATTAGTTTTCTTCTGGTGGCATGATGATTTATATCCTAAAATGAAATCTGCAATTTCATTTTACAGGGAGAAATATATATATCTTTGTGGGCATATAGAAGATGAAAAGGTAGACTCATCGAGTGGCATGGTTGATGAAGAGAGTTCAGTGGAAGATGATACTATCCGCAGCCTCCGTGCTAGCCCAATTAA
The DNA here is from genome assembly GCA_031216115.1 of Senna siamea. NCBI lineage: Eukaryota > Viridiplantae > Streptophyta > Magnoliopsida > Fabales > Fabaceae > Senna > Senna siamea. Next base: position 1,703,495 of record CM062356.1, read on the forward strand.
TCATTGTTCTAAGGACCGAACCTCTATTGAAGACTTTGAAATAATAAAACCAATTAGCCGGGGTGCATTCGGACGAGTTTTCCTTGCCCGAAAAAGAGCAACTGGTGATTTATTTGCTATAAAGGTCAGCATCCTTACCTCCAGAAATTGGTTCTTTACAAATAAAAAATTGACATAAATTGCCTTCATGGTTTTGTTTTTGTCAGTATGTAAATTTTTCCTTTTGATAAATAGATATGTCATGTCTGACTTATTTGATACTGGACTTCTGTAAGTATGATTTTCTTTTTGTGAAATTGATTATTTTGTTTGATTTTATGAGATGGTGAGCTGCAAAGATAGAACGCAGTGGCCCGCTTGATCCATATAGCTGAACCTACTAAGTGGGAAAAGACTTTGTTTGTTGTTTTATGAGATGGTGAGCTTGTGAAAAACTAACAAGCTAAAATCTTGAAATATATAACTCTTGCAAAGTACAGTTAGGTGTGATAAAAGTGAGACTGATACTTTTTTCCCTTTCTTTAATAAATATTAATGGGCCTTCACCTAGTACTTTAAGAATTTGAGTTGAAGTGTCCTTGTCTTTCATATGTTTATGGTTGCCTAAGCAAAAATAATTCCATTCAAAAGGATTTTTTTTTATGATGGCATGGAACCCAAAACATAACTCAAACAGATAATTCAATATCCAAATACCAGGTCTGTATTGTAGGAACGAAATTGATCTTCAAGAGAATGGAAGTCTCCTATAACAGAGTAGAAAACCACAGCCAGTAATACCTATAACAGAGTAGAAAAGAAGAAAATAGACAACAGAAAGCACTAGCACTTCAAGAGAATGGAAGTCTCCTTACAACCACTTCAAGAATTCTTCAACACTCCACCACCAGCCTTCTTATTTTTCCTCCCAACGACTCTGACTAGCTCCTTCTTTCACATCCATCTCAGCTTTGAACCGTCCTCCCTTCCCTTCTGCCCAAGTTAGTTAATCAAGCTTGCCCAATTTCTGCTGTCCTGCTTTCCCTTGTATTCTGATTTGTAACTTTGAGCTTATACCTTAGTAGCAGGGGGCCCATCATTTTACATTTGTTTCTCCCTATAGGAACTAAGTTATAATATTTTGAACTATATGAAATTGTTTGGAATCATGATACTACAACAATAAACAAAGTTTTGTCTCACTAGGAGGAGTTAGCTATATGGATCAAGTGATACCAACATGTTCTATCTTGATTCATTTCTATGATTAGATTATTTATAGTTAAAATCATCATAATAGTATTTTCTATTGTTTTCTTTGGTCTCTTCCTACCTCTAGTTATTGGACTATATTTAGTCAACTATTTATACAGAAGTCTCTAATGGTCTCCTCTATACATGACCAAATCACCTAAGGTGTGTTTCTATCCATTTTTCTATAATAAGTGCTACCCAACTTTCTCTCTAATATAATGATTTCTAATCCTATTCTTTCTAGTCTATCCACTTATCCAATGTAATATTCTCATTTATGCAATGTTGAATTTTTGCTCATGTTGACTTTTTATTGCGTAACATTCAGTACCATACAACAATGTAGGTCTTATAGTTGTGCAATAAAATTTTTTCTCAAGTTTGAGTGATACCTTTCTATCACAAATAACATTTGAAGCCTTTCTCCATTTCATCCACCTACCTTAGACCTTATGATTTACGTCCCCCTTTATTTCTCCATTATGTTGTATTATAGTCCCCTAATACTTAAAACTTATAATTCTTGTATGGAATGATCTCCAAGTTTCACCTTCATCTTTGAATTAATGTCCTCCACTAAATTTACATTTCATATATTCCATTTTATTTCGATTTATAGGGAAACTGTATATCTCCAAAACTTATCTCTACCTCTCTAATTTTTCTTTTTTGGAATCTCCCACAAGGACTATATCATTAGCAAAAAGCATGCACCTCGGTGCCGCCTCTTGGATATGTTCAGTGAGCATATCCAATACTAAGTTAAAAAGGTAAGGGTTAAAAGCTGATCCTGGGTGTAGTATTGTAGGAAATCTTTCGTGACTCCACCTTCTATTCTCACACAAGTTGTAGCCCCATTATACATGTCTTTGATTGCTTGGATATAAGCCACACAAACTCTTTTGTTTTCTAAAGCCTTTTCACAATACCTCTCTTGATACTCTATCATAGGCCTTTTCTAAATCAATAAAAACCATATAATGATCTTTATGAGATCTTATATCTCTCCATCATGATACTGATGTAGAAAATTAGTGGTACATAGTAGTACAGAAAATATAAATTTGTTTCTCCAGTTAGTCAAGATTAATTCATTTAAACTTTATAAATGATATAGTCATCAATCTAACTGTCAGATAGGCATTGACATTTAGTGATAATGGACTACTTCGTTTTTTATCTTTTAATTTTGAGCCTGTTCTTGAGATCCAACTAAACAATGTATTATCCTCTTATTGCCTTTGGAAATTGAGGTCAGATTCTGCAAATGCAAATAAGTAGCTCTTTAATCATAATTTAAGTATGAGCCAATTATACAGATAGTATAAAACAAGAAAAGTGACAGGATTTTTGGGACCATAGGTCACCAACCACTCAGCTTGAAAATTGAGAGGAAACCGTTTTCCTTAATTGATAAGCTTATTAACTGCCAAGATAAAATATGTTGTGTCACCTGATCCATATTGCCGACCCACCTAGTAGGAAAAGGTTTTGTTTGTTGTTGTTGTTGTTAATAAGCGTGTTAACTCACTCTTTCACATTATTAGCATCACATAAGCACCGAACAATTTCCTTTTGAGAGACATTTGACTGTAAAAGCTAATAATGCAGTTGATGGTAATTCTATCTCATATATTCATGAACTCTAGTGGCATGTTAGTGTTTAAAGAAGTAAAAAAGCTGAGATCACATAATACAAGCATAGAATGAGCGTGTATTTAATAATATGTATGTAGAGAGAGATAGAGAGGTTTATGAAGCATTGACATGATTATTCAGCTTCCTCAACCATCTTATTTTTAGAGATAGGCACGTAGTACATTTAGTACATCCTGCTTGTTCTAGCATTACTTATCCCACTAGTTCTAGCCTCCTAGGAGAACATAACATGAGCTCAACCCTAAAAGTCCATAAACTTATAAGATTTAACCACATATATGTTTATTGATTTTGTACAATTGAAGTATTCTTACTCCATCATTATTTATTGAATTGTTGGCCATAGAAAGTATTTTTTCCAAACAGTAATTAACTAGTGATTAGAAAATTTAAATACATGTTCAATATTTTTCAGGTTCTGAAAAAGGCTGATATGATCCGTAAAAATGCAGTTCAAAGTATTTTGGCTGAGCGAGACATCCTTATATCAGCTCGAAATCCCTTTGTGGTGAGCAGGTCCTACAATTTATTATCCATCCGAGAATGCTTGCATATGGGTGTATTTATCTAATATATGTAACTCAATGATGAACAGGTTAGGTTTTTCTACTCTTTCACTTGTAGGGAAAATCTTTATCTGGTTATGGAATTTTTAAATGGTGGGGATCTTTATTCTTTATTGAGAAATCTAGGTTGCTTAGATGAAGACATGGCACGTGTGTATATAGCAGAAGTCGTAAGTGTCCTAACCTTTGTATTTTGTTACTTTTTCTTTATCTGTCATTTACATTCTCAAAATGATTTATGTTTCTTTTCCTTTGTCTGTCCATCTTTCTTTCTTGCTTTCCTGTTTGTGATTTTCGATCAGGTGCTTGCATTGGAGTACTTGCATTCGTTGCATGTAATTCACAGAGACTTGAAGCCAGATAACTTGTTGATAGGTCAAGATGGTCACATCAAGGTCAGCATTATGCAATTTAAATACACTCAGAAGTGAATATACGTTCTTGTCTTTTTATGCCTATGTAGTGTTATATAGTTTTTTATGTGTATGTGTTATATAGCATCAAAACCCTTTTCTTTTTGCCCTTTTTGTTCCTCCTTTTATTATCTTTTTCTTGTAAAGAAAACGTTGAACCTCTATTTTGTCCCTAGAAAGTTTTATTTTAAGATCTTAAAGATATTAAAAGAAATAGAGTTATTTACTCTACCCTCTCTTGAGAGCTGTCCAAACTATATGATCTTCCTATGTGTTTTCAAAAATTACACTTCCCTCCACTGAAATCAAAATACTGTTATATTTATTACTTGATAACAAGTATTAAATTTGTATTTGATCAATATAAAATAGTCACTTTTTTAAATTTACAATAAATTAAATTTATAATTTTCAACACAAAATAACTAACATTGAAATAAAAGTTAAAGAAATATATTTTCTTTTTAGTTATATTTTTAATAAAAGTATTATATTGTGTATTTTGTTCACCTTTTAGCTTCAAGGAAGGTTTGTGTATATTTTCAACATAGGTTGGTTGGAGTAGTAAGTACTCCATTCTCCTTAAGCAAGGTCTCAGGTTTAAGTCTGGTGTATAGAAAAATTCTTATTGAGAGAGCTCTACTCCCGTTATAGGACCTCAGTTAATTTGAGCTAGATTAGTCAGAGTTCAGTGGACTTCTGGATATTGGTGATTTTGACCCCAAAAAAAAATAGAGAGGGGGTTCTAAAAATATGCTTATATTGTACTACTATCAAAACTCAAAAGAACTATGCTTCATGTTTGGTTTGAACTATGTGAAGACAGGTTTTTATGTGTTTACATTGAGGATAACGTGCTGTGTACCAATATGAAAGTTTTTCCTCATTCATAATTACTCTGGCTTTTACCGTTGTTTCTTTCATACTATCTCTTTTTGCTTCTACTAATTATCAGAAATCATCTTTTACGGTACTCCAATGAAAATAATGATCGTTACTTCTTGTAAAATCTAATCCCCTTCATAACAGTTGACAGATTTTGGGCTTTCCAAGGTTGGCCTTATTGACAGCACAGATGACTTATCAGCTTCGTTAATTTCAACTAATGGTTTCCTAGGAGACAATGAGCCAAAAAATCAACATTCTTCAAAAGTGGAACAACGTCAAAAGCAAGCAGTAGTTGGCACACCAGATTATTTGGCACCTGAGATACTTCTGGGCATGGGACATGGTTTGCAGTTTATCTGCTGATTAACTAGTATATCTTATATGAATAAAATGCTTTTAGTTAGCCACATTCAGTTTTTGCTTCTTCTGAATTTCATTTTGTTTGTTTCACATTCTTATAAATTCTCTCCTTGCAGGTACAACTGCAGATTGGTGGTCTGTGGGTGTTATACTTTATGAGCTCCTTGTGGGTATTCCGCCTTTCAATGCAGAACATCCACAGGTAGGTGTTTTCGAAATAAAGATTTATAACTTATAACAATTTTAAAGAAAAACATGAAGGATAACAGCATTCTTTTTATTTTACTTTTGTTCAACAATATTCAAATACTTCTTTGCTTGAACTTATTATTTCAAAGCTACTTGCCTATGATTTATCGGCAACCACCATAGATGTCATTTTTGGCATGCACTAAAATGCATGCTAGTTTTTAAATTTTTTTTAAAAATATATAAAAGAAGAAGTGGGAAGTTGTATAACTTTCCTCCTGACTATCTCTCATAATTTCCCCTTCCATAAGTCTCCACTCCCCAATATTTCTAAATAAATTATTAGTGTTGGAGAGTCTGCCGGCCCTAGGTTTAACCTAGTACATCTCAGGTGGCTCTCCTAGTCAGCCACCCGAGATATCCTCGGTTTTTTATGATCCTATTTTATGGTGGCTGATTTCCCTTGTTTCTATTCTTTCCTTATTTGTATTATATGATTGATTGTATAGTTGACCTAGGCATTAATTAGAAATTATGGTTTCCTAATTTCTGGGGATTAGATTTATGACTAATTGTAATTACTTATGTATAAATACTCAGCTTTTTCAATGAAATTAGATGTGACAAGAGACTCAAAGCCATTATAATATAGATAATTCCTTGTTAGTGGGTGCTTTGTTAATTTCCTTGATCACCATTTAAACTTTTATGAGGTTTCCGGCTATTGAATTGCTAACATTTGCAGTTTATAATATATATTCTTGGCTATCCTTGTTTAATATTGTAGTGGTCCACAATCTTTTTCTTCAGCTTTTACCAATAGAATAAGGGTGCTGTTCTGGAGATGTGAACAGAAGTTGTAAACTGGAAATCTGGGGATTGATAGAAATGTGGAGAAATTTGTAGGTTAATCATTAAGGGTTTCATCAATTAGGTAATCTTTGGTATCCAGTCAAATGTACAGACCTGATGTGGAATTTAATCAGAAGAAATCACTATAGATATGGTGGAGAAAGAGAAGACAACCTATGCCTCCCCACCTAGTGTTCTTAAGCATCTCGCCAAGATACATATCAGATGTCTAACATTCGGGTTTTATTTGAAAATGAACTCATCGGTTCTTTGATAGCTGGATACTCCACAAATAGGAGTAGTCAAAACGTTGGGACCAACTAAGTCCCAACTTAAATAATTAACCATTAATGAACAAAAATAAAAGCCTTAATAACTTAAACAACCTAGCAAAAATTCCTCAACACTAATGGAAAACATAGACTTCACTTACCGGAGATCTGCAACTAGAAAATACTGCATTTACCTAATATTCTGAAGTTAACCAAAGTACCATTCAATTACTTGATGCCAAATGGAATAATTATGAGCAGTTATGATCAAATAAATCTATGGGATATTGCAATCAGCCCCAATATCAATCTAAATCAAACAAGTGAGATCCCTTGATCTTTCAGCTTATGCCTTCTTGATTGTTTTGCCTCCATAGGTTGGTATCATTATAAAGCTTTTATGCAATTTCACTTTTCATCATATATATTTTAGCTTTTTTTTTTTTAAATTGAGTGAAAAATGAAGTCCTATTTCTAGCCCCTGTAATAGTGGTCTCAGTCTGTATGCCTTTTTCCAATAGAAACCGGTTCAATGTGACATCACTGGCTGATATGCATTTTATATATTATTTTTTTTAAGGTAAAAAAGAATGGTAACGTCAGATTAAAATTTTAACTATTTAGCAGCAGCCCTTTGCATATTATTGTATTTAGTTCCAGGATATTTTGTTGCGTTGTCCATCTAATGTTACTCGTCATTGCTTGCTAACAGCCTTCTGATCAGGGTAATGTTGATGAACATCCAACATAACTCGTTTTTGCTTGATTTTCTTAATAAATGATTATATCTGTAAGAATTTGTTGGGAGTTAAATAGGTTTTAGAATTTTGTATTGTATTATTTGAACAGATGGATGAATGGCTCAATAATGTTTCGGTTTCTTTACTGCAGCAAATCTTTGATAACATAATTAATAGAGACATACTGTGGCCCAAGGTACCTGAAGAGATTAGCTATGAAGCATACGATTTGATTGACAAGTAAGCGTTATTAAAATAGACGTGCACATTTTTTAATTGGATAAATAAGGCTATGCTATACAATAGTAATAAGGACATTATGTTTATCTTTACCTCAGCAAATTCCAGTTCCCATCATAAAAAACTTAAGATGGTTAGAATTGATATAGTAAAACTGGAAGATTTTGATTCAAACAGTCTTGGTAATTGGGACCTCATTCTGGCATTGCTGTTGTCCACTCTAAAAGATTATGAACTAGTATTTGTATGATGTCCTTGTGGTGCAAAATTTGTTCAAAGTGTATAGTTTGTTCACAGTACACAGTTTTTTTTTTTAATTTAATTTAATTTTATTAGTATGCTATAAAAATTCCCTTAAACCTAAAGCTGATGAAATAACTGGCCCAACTATGTTATCAAGACAAAGAAGATAAGTTGAAAAGTCACCCTGTAAATAAATTCTTATTATGTTATCAAAGACAGTCTGATACATTCACACAGAGACACACAAAGGATATATTCTTATGGTCCTTTTAAGGTCGTATATTGCCTTTACCTGAACTCTAGTCCAAAAAATAATCGTTAAAACAGTTAACCTCATGCAAATAGACATGAATTTGAAGTTGTCACTTGTTGGCTCCCAAACAAGTTACATATCTTTACAACTGGTCAATCTCATATCTAATTACCAGAAGTAATGGTTTTTAAAATTGACTTAATCTTGTCCTCTTCCCATGTATTCTCTTTCTTCAATAAAATTCTTCTTTTTCTATAAAAAAATGATAATTGACTTAATCTTTCAGGACATGGTTAGGTTAATTTGAGTGAATTTGCTATTATTTATAAACTGTATACAACTTCTTCAAGTGTTCTGCACTTCTATAATTCCTCGAACAGCCTCTAAGTAATTGTGGTATTGGTTGATAAAGACTAAAGACTTTCCTCTTTTATTTTAAACATTAAGACTTGTTATTATTGGGTATAACTGACAAGGCATTCTGTTCAGATTACTCTCTGAAAATCCGGTCCAAAGATTAGGAGCAACAGGAGCCACTGAGGTTAGTTCTTTTCTTCTTTTAACAATGGAGTACATCAGTACAAGCAAACTATGCTAGTAGACCAAATGTAACAACTATAATTTTTCTTGCAGGTTAAAAGGCACCCTTTCTTCAAGGATATTAATTGGGATACCCTTGCAAGGCAAAAGGTCATTATCTTAATGTAATTAGATCATCGTTATGTTTGTGCAATATTTATGAGTTATGACTCTTGGAATTTATCCCCAATTGGCCACAGGCTATGTTCATACCAGCAGCTGAAACTCTTGACACAAGTTATTTCATGAGCCGGTACATATGGAACCCAGAAGATGAACATGTTGCTGGAGGTAGTGATTTCGATGACATGACTGATTCTTGCTGCAGTGGTTCAGGCAGCGACTTTGTAGATGAAGACGTAAGTCTCTGCTTTCTAACTATTGTACCCATCCATCATAAACAGCCTTAAGCAACTTAGTTGCTTTTCTGGCTACATCTGTGGTTTCTTTTTTTTTTTTTTTCTTTTCTTTAAGTGTCAGAACTTATATTTACTTAATAGAAGAACAAGAATTTCTTGATATTAAGTAGATGATATGTTTCAGTCTGTATAGATAAGATGTGGATTTCTTATTCCATTGCATGATACACTTATTTTACATGAAATAGAAAGGTTACATTTCAAAGAATCCATTGTCTTGTTATCCAGGTTTGGAAAATGTGAAAATTAGCCTAGAAAAAATACAGGAGTTCAAACTTCTGTTCACAAAGGCCATCATTATCTTGTAAATTGAATTTCGTAATTTGGAGTTAAAATAACCATTTACCTAATATTTGTTATTGCAGCCCTGTTTGACCACTTGCTCTTCTAATTACTCTATGCTTGTTAACCAGGAGGATGAATGTGGTAGTTTAGCAGACTTTAGTGGACCAACTCTTGAAGTAAAGTACTCATTTAGTAATTTCTCCTTTAAGGTATGATTTGCTGTGCATTGGTGTTCTCTATATCATTATGATTTATGGTCTTGTTGACGTGTAATGTAATTTACGGTATTTTGTTTTTTCAGTAATTACAATATCATAATTGGTTTGCTTATTTTCTGAAATTAGGCCCTCTTGTTCCTTTTCTTTTTTCTTTAAAATTGCTTATAATTTTCTTTTTTGGTTACTTAAAAGATGGAGCAAAATGTTCTATGTCTTGTTAGTTAACTATGCCTCTCATCACTAGACCACACCCTATTGACTTAAATTTTGTAAGGGAAGTTAAATATACTGACATTGATCTTTGTCCCCAATTGCAATGCCCCTCCCCCTAAATATATATATATATATATATCTATTGATATGTTAGCTCTATTATGATAATATTTTTTTGCCTAACCTTAGTTTTGTGAAATTGCTAAAATACCCTTCTTGTTGTTCAATACCCATTGAGACAATTGCGCATACTCACACTGATCTTTGCCCCAAATTGCAATGTCTCCTGCTTCCAATCTACTAAAAATACAATTGAGCCTTAGTGTAGCCCTTGCCATAAAATCCTCCCCATTATAATTATCTGTTTTCTTTATCTCTCCCTTAATTTTTTTCTTTCTTTCTTTCTCTCTCCTATTGCACAATGTGCAGTACTTTAGAGGTTCCAAATTCAACAAATTTAGATTCAGATGCCTTGTATATGCATATTTATTTCCCATTCTTTGCGAAATGTCCAAGTTACCTCTCTCTAGTTTGATACACTCTACTCCCATATTTTCCCTTGATTTAGACAGGGGAGTGGTTATTGCGATGAGGGGCACTGATCATGCTAGATAAATGCAATTTCTCCAATTTCTGTATTCTTGTTACTGCCAAAAATATAAATATTCTTGTGTATTCATCTCATAGCTTAAATTTAGTTGGAATTATTATTTTTCTTTGGCAGCCCTGATTATCATATGTTGATGACTTTTTACTTTTTCACGTGGAATGAAGAAATTCCTTTTTTATCTTGTTTTCTTACAGAACTTGTCTCAGCTAGCATCTATCAATTATGATCTGGTGGTCAAGAACTCCAAAGAATCATCTGATGGCTCTAAACCATCTGTTTCGTGACATACCTGGAGGGAGGGTTGTAAGTTTCACCATGAAAGTGCAACTCTGATTTTTAGAAAGGACAATGTTCAACCAGGCCATTTCTAGCAGAAAGAAGGTAACAACGTTTAAAAAAAACAGAAAAAAAGACCCGAATGGCCCAACAGTTGTTTTTTCTTGTTTTCTGTCACCTTTACTTCTGAATGGCAATTGTTCATAGGATTTGAGAGTGAGACTGCTAGAATACTCTTTCTTTGCACATACCGTGAAATTGGAATGTCTAGGTCAGTATAGTCTATTCATGCTCATCCTTTACCCGAATCAGATAATCGTTATCAAAAAAGTGCATCCTTCTCGGAAATATCTAGGTAGATTTTGATTTTGACCTCATAATTTTCTTGTACATATACTGCAGTGAGTCGATGTAAGTTAAGTTTTCTCTCATTTTGTGTTTATTATTATTTTGTAGTATGTTTTTCTTTTTCATTAGTGTCAAATTTTTTATAAAGTGGGGCGAGTGTCTGGAGATGATCGTGTGTAGAATACATGTAAGGGACTATAATTTTTGTACTCAGAGTTGAACTTGAATGGATATCTCTATATTTAAACTTGTAAAATTTTTGAATATTTAAACTAGACTCTATTTACTAAAAGTTTTTTTTCTTAAATTATAATCTATTTACATATAAATTCATAAAAAAATATAAATTACATCAATCAAAACTTTAAATATATAATTAATATAAAATTTTAATAAATTTATCTTTATAAAATTATTAAATATAATAATTTATAAATTTATATTAAAGTTAATATATTTTATTGATAAAATTAAAATAAATAACATAATTTATATGTATTTTTTGTAATAGAATAAATTAAATATATTTATAATATTAAAAAATAATATTTAAATAATTTATATAAAATGAGTCTGAGTTTAAATAAAATATTAATCTTTATATACCTGAATTTATTATTTTAACACTTGAACTTATATTTGAATTTAACGAATAAATTTAATAAGTATTCATAAGGTATAAGTATGTTAATTATCTCTACTCATGTCTTGTTAATTACCCATGAATTTGATAAAAATAATAAATTATTATGTATTTAATTATTTATTACACTATAATTAAAGTTTAAGTAGATCTGAATTCATAGTATTATCCAAAAACAGTAGCTATTGGTTTGATATTGAATGAAATCGAGTTCCCCACCGTGCAATAGTTATTGGGACAGCTGATATCAATATTTTTAATTTTTTGGGTTGAAATACCTTTTTACTTAATTTTAATATTTTTTATTTTTTATTATTTTTTCCCAAATTCAAACATACTGTACATGATTTTTATTTTGTTAACTTAATATCTTTTTTAAAAATAACTTGATAAACTGGAAAGAATAAAATATAATTGTATAAAATTTTTATATAAAACAATATTTTGTGTGACATTGTATAACATTTATAATTATATAAATAATTCAATCACGCCAATGATATTCACTTATATAACATTTTATATTTGGATTTCTGTTGCTCATAGCATCAGCAATGATCGCATCTCAAGAATTTCAACTTCCTTTCAATATCAATTCCAAGCAATTTTGTTTTGAACATTTACTGCAATATTGTTGTATACCTTGTTTTAATCCACCATTCTCAATTTTCCAACCACACTAACAAGACCTTCCACACAAGTAATTAATTTGATTCTCCTTTTTAAGGGACCAAATGAATTTGTATCTTGCCAATGTAATTTCTTAAACTGAAACAACACAAAACAACTAAATAAGAAATAATCTTCACGCTCAAGCACATTCCGGAATAAATAAAAGTGCTAAACTTGAAGTGCATGTCAACATATATAATGCAACACAACATTGAAGATTATAACTGAAACTAGCAAGTAAAGAAGATCATACAATAAACGTACTGTAAGCTTCCTCCAATTTTTTCAGCTTCCTCTTTAACCCTTGTTTTGATTCCCCTACTCATTGAAAGTTGTTTTTGTTTTTTTTGGCAATGATGTGAGAAGGTCGAGCTTACTGGGCTTGACCTCTTATTATTCCTCAATGTGTTCTTTTTATTTTATAAATTAAAAAAAAATGTTTTCAAAGCAAGAGATAAGGGAGAAGAGTTCAACTTCTCAAGAGTTTAGTTCGTTATAATTTTTCTTTCTTTATAAAAGTTACTTCACTTTTTTGAAAGAGTTTAAATAGTCAAATGAATAATTCTGTCATCAAATCTATAACTATATATTAGAGAATTTTAAAGAAGAAATCTATTATGACGAATGAAACCCTCAAATAAAGTGGGATATGTGATGTCTTTCGTCAAAATTTACAAGTTTTCTTCTTATATTTAATAGTTGTATTATTGGTAGGATGTTATCGATTTTGAAAGGATGGCGCTCCTGTAATCTTGTTGGGAGTTTTATTTTTGCTTGCAAGTGTATAGCTTGAACTTGAAAGGATTTTATTTCTCCCTCTTGGTATCATGTACAAAGTAAAGAATACATTTGTGCCTGATTTTCGTGTAAGGCTTTATTGCCTTCTTCATTATGAATGTATTGTCCCAAAAAATAAACCACAAGGTTTGTTACATTACAAACCAAGAGGTTTGTCCCAACAACAATATTAATTTTTTTTAAAAATATATATAATTTGATGATTCAATTCTAGATTAGATTATTAAAATTATTCATGTATAATAACTGAATGCAAGAAAGACCTACACACAATGAACAGAGTAACACTTCTAATGCTAAAATAAGTAAGAGAGTCAGAGAGCAAAAAAAAAACTAAGTAAACTAAAATGTTCACATAATTGCATTTCTAAGTGTAAGCGACTGAAAATTTTTTACAAGTCTTTTACCTAGATTTTTGTTAAGCACGATTGTCGTTGATTAGTGGATGAAACTTCTTGAGGACCTCCAAATAATAGTCAAGAATGATATTATCATAATTTATTAAAAAAATATGTTTTTAAAACTATTATCTCAAAATAATTTATTTATGTGCTGTAAAATACTGCTGTAAGTTGTTGTAAAACTATTATGTGCTGTAAAATACTATTGTAAGTTGCTATAGGTTGCTATAAAATTGTTATGTGCTGTAAAATACTACTGTAAGTTGCTGCAAAATTGTATGTGCTATAAAATACTACTATAACTTTCTATGAAATGCTGTAAAACTGTAAATTGCTATAAAATTTTGCTGTAAGTTATTGTAGAATGCTGCAAAATGTTGCAAAATGAAGTGTGAGATAATAAGTATGATTCCTTAATGTTGAAAATCATAATAGATATCTTAAAATGGTAGGAAAATATTGAAAGTGGCAATTCCTTTTTCCTTAGTGGTTTTAGCCAAAAACTCCCCTGTTTTGTTGAGATGAAATAAATGTTGAATAAATGGATAGCATTAAACATGATGACCTAATGATTTCCTTGAATTGGTATGAAAAGAATGTTTGAAAAAAAAATAATTAAGAAGGGTGAAATAAATGCTATATTTTGTATGAATATGCTTGAGTTACTTTTCTCCCTTCCTAAGACTGAATGAATTTGTCTCTTGTTTTAAGAAGAATTCAAGTTCCATCATTTAATAGAAAAGAAGCTACGATTAATAAATTTTGACAGAAAATTTAAAGAGAAAGGATAAAATAATGAAATGTGTACTTGATGCAATTTGTGTTGGCACAAAAATATTATATTTAAATAGATAGATTGTAGATGCTAAAATAAATGGCACCATTTATGGCATTAAAGTTTGATGAATATATATATGTATTGATTGATGCTAATGGCATGAGGATGTAAATGCCAAATTTATGTGGTGTATTTAATGATCCTAAATGACGTTGTGGTAATGTTATATTGTGATAATGTGGATTATGACACTAAATGAACACCTAAGGGAGGAATGACACTGAAATACCCCTTATGGTGAAGTGGTATCAAATGACACTAAATGAACACCTAAGGGATGAAACGATACTAAAATATCTCTTATGGTAATGGCATTAAAGGAAACACCTAAGGGATAAACGCACTAAATGAATTCTTGAGGTGAAAGGCACTAAGTGATTGCTTTAAAAGGTCAAGAAATAATTGAGATGTATTCCTTGTGAATGGTTTGCTATAAATTAATTTTTATTAATTTATTTTTTAATTATAAATTATAGTTTAACTGCTGAAATGACTGGATGCTACATAAGTTCATATAATTCATTTATATTTACATTGCATAAATTTAAAGAAGAAATGTTTTTCCGTAGTAATACGGTGGTATATGTTAGATATTTTATGAAATTAAGAAAATTGCTTAACTACTGAGATAATATTCTCATAATTATATCTGACATGTATCAGATGTTTAAATATTTGGTGGGGATCGAAGTGGATGCAGTGTAGGTGGAAATTCCCTTTTTGGGAATAATCAACGTTGTCTAAAGAGTTTATGTGTTGACTATCGTAGTAGTTTACCCTTAGTAAGGTGGATAGATAAATATGTTTTTGAATATAATGCTAACATGTAGGAATTAGTCCATTTTATCCTGATTTCTTTATATTTTGGAAATAGAATCAGGATAAACAAAATTTTTGGATGTATATAGTAAAATGGGCATATATATATATATATGTCGGGATAGGTGAAAGTGTGAATTTTGACAGAAAGAGGGTTCGAGTGGCAGGGTTGTTGCGTCCCTACCCTTAATAGACGGCAATCACTAAACGTATCTTGAAATATATGTGTAACAATGTATAAAAATGATAATAGATGCAAATATATGCAAGTTACATCAGTATTTTACAGCACATAACAGTTTTACAGCAACCTACAGTAACTTATAGCAGTATTTTACAACACATAATAGTTTTACAGCAACTTACAGTAATAGTATCTTGGCCAAATTTTTAGCAAACATGGGAAAATGCATTTTCAATTTATTTCTTCCTCTTCAAGAGTTGTTTCATCATTTTTCTCACATCCAACATCACAATATCATACTATATTTAGAACACACCATTGGCAACTTAATCATCATTCATCATCAAGAAAGTATTAATGTCAATGGATGCAACATAATTATAAATCCCATAAAACAAGCTCAATCATACCTTCCAACTAACACAAATTTACATATTCACTCATATAAATGCATTGCAACAAGGTTTCAAGCTTAAAATGGATTGGAGAGAGAAATTATTATTGTTCATGGATGTGGAAAAAATGACAAACTCTATGAAAATCACCATGAAACCAAAAATAAATAGAAGAAAGTTGCTTAACTACCTTGCTTTTCCAATGCAAATGATGTTTTCTTCAAGTTTTATGAAATTTTCTTCTTCCTCTTCCCTCCCCTACGTCTTCTTCATGTGGCTAGGTTTCTCCTCTTGTATGCTGCATTTTGCTGAGAAAGAAGGAGGAAGAAGACTTTTAAACACAAATTTAAAATAACTAATGTGTTCCTTTTGTAAATTTACTTTTTTACCCTTCATTTTTCTTATCTCTTCTTTCTTTTTTCATTCTTTTTAGACCTAGAGGTCTCCTAATTGGGTAAAAAAAAATTATGAAATATATGGAATAAAATGGTCATCCTATTTGTGTGAAAAAATAACAATTTTACCCTTTAGAATAAAATTATCATTTTACCATTTTTAGTTAAAATAACCATTTTACCTCTCTCTTAAGGGAAATTTCTTAAGAAAAATTTCTCCAATTTTCTTAAGTAAAATAGTAATCTTATTCCTTAAGTAAAATTACAATTTTCTCCTTTGGGCAAAATTACCATTTTGCCCTTAGTTAAAATTTGATTGTTTTGTTCCTTTTTCCCATTTTAAAATTTTCAAGGAGGTTTTAGTCAAATCTTTAGTCAAAAATCACAAAAGTTTAACATCTAAAACATCCTTGGAGATTTTAAAAAATGCAGATATTACATTTCTCCCCTCCTTTAAAATAATTTTGTCCTCAAAATTTATACATACCTTATAAAAATAATTCTGAATATTTCTTTCACATATCGTCCTCCCTCTCCCAAGTGGCCTCTTATAGAGAAGTTTGATCCCACAAGACTTTTACTAAGGGAATAGTCTTATTTCTTAATTGTTTCACCTCAGTGCCGATAATTTGTAACAATACCGGTGTATAAGTTAAATTGTCCCTTAGTTGTATTGTACTAATATCCAGAACATGGGAGGGGTCTAGAATATTGGGAGGGGTTTAGAATATATTTACGAAGTTGGAAAATATGGAACACATCATAGAGATTGCATAATGATGGCGGTAAGATAATTTGATAGGCTGATGAACTTACTTTTTTCAATATTTGAAAAGGTTTGATATATCGGGAGCTCAATTTTCTGAATTTTATAGCCCTACCAATTCCAGTAATTAGGAAAACTTTAAAGAATATATGGTCCCCCTCCTTAAACTCAAGAGGTCTTTTTCTGTTGTTTGCATAACTCTTTTGATAAATATAAATATAAAGATATTTTGATAAAAATTAGTAAAATAATATTTTTTTTTATGTCTCAAAAAAATATAATTTTAAATAAAAAACAGAAAAAAAAATAATCTTAAAGAGTTTTAGCAACTTTCAAAAATTTATTAAGATCTAAAAAACAAAAACAAAAACAAAAAAAGAGAGTAAAACCGTGCCTCCCTAGATGTAGCAGCGCAAGACCCACATCACTATTCACTGTGCCACCATCGAAGCCCATCGCGCAGAGCCAACGAAAGCGCCATATGCTCCCTTCTTGCCGCTCTTGCTATACACACACCACGTTACTTGTTTCACGTAATGTCTCAAATCTCAATGAATAAATTTACCACTCCATAATTGAGATCGCATACTCCAGAAGAAATGTGGAGACGAACGGCTTCATTTTCTCCTCTGATTTCTTCATTCAAATCATCCTCTTTCATCCAGGTAATACCCTTTTCTGTCCTTTGAATATGCGTACTTCACTTTTTGATCACAGGAGGTGGATTGGTTCTTGGGGCACTTTGTTTCTTGCTTTTGATTTACAGGCAAAATAACCCACATCCCACTTTGTAATATACTTGAACTTCAAACCACCCATTTAGGAGAGGTGTTAGTCAATGAAATTTACTTATCGAGATTATCTCTATATATAGTGTTTATGGTGTTTGTTTAGCATATTTTTAAAGTAATCTTGTGAGTTTGATCTTGTAATGGTCCCCAAAACTAATAGCTCAAGCAATCCTTGATTCCTTCGTGCCCGTTGTGAGTTTGTCCCAGAATTATTGTATTGGTTTAAGTTAATATCGTTTCATCTCACTGATGTCCTGAGATTGACCTACTTTGGACTTGTCTTTTTAATATTGGCTGCAGGAATCTTCTAAACCGAAGATTTGGAAAATGTTCAGTACCGGGATTCCCTTGCAGGTACTATGCAGTAACTAATTTTGTACAGAAGTTGGTGAAGACTGAAGACAGCTACTTCGATATTTGGGCTAATATGCTGACATCTCATGTAGTGGCAGATCAATGTTTATTATATTCTACACATATACTTTGCTAGTGATTTAATTTTGCAGATAGAACTATTGACTAAATTTGGAGAGTTGGCAAAATGTTCATTGCATTTGGTAGATGCCATTTGTCCAAGTTTACATTCCAAACATAGTTGTTCTTGGATTAAAAATATCAAAAACTATGGATATTGGTGGAATTATGGGAAACTTGTATACGTTTGATGCCGGAATTTTCAGGCTAATGATTGTGCAAAATGAGCAGAGATATCCTAATCACTATTTTGCTACCCACTATTTCTGTAGTCTGCATGACCAGTAGTGTATTAAAACCAGTTACTTTTATTTGTATGACTGCACCAACCTGATGTTTGTTGCCTATCAGAAATTTTTTCAGAAATGTTTTAATTTCCTTTAAGAAGGTTGAGTAAATCATTATTGAATCAATTTGAATGTTTATTATTTAGTGAAACAATATCTTGTTCATTTACTCTGAATAAGTTCTGTAAAGTGTACAATTACTTCTCAACCTTGATTTCAGC
This sequence comes from Senna siamea, assembly GCA_031216115.1. Classification (NCBI taxonomy): domain Eukaryota; kingdom Viridiplantae; phylum Streptophyta; class Magnoliopsida; order Fabales; family Fabaceae; genus Senna; species Senna siamea. Next base: position 1,722,035 of record CM062356.1, read on the forward strand.
ATCTAAAATTTTGAATTGGTTACTTTGAAAGATTTACTGTGTATATATAGTCAGGGAATTAACAGATTTTGAATTCCATTATTTCAAATATGATACTTCAATGATCACCCTGTTCCATTGTTTCCTTCAATGCAGGAAAAAGATGGTATTTTTCCGAAACATAAGGCTCCATTTATAACTTTTGTTTTAGGTAATAATTTTGCATTATTCAGTAATTGATAAGGAGGTCATGTCATTTGCAGTCTTATCAAGATTTTGGCCATGGATTGCTTATGCCACTGAACCGAAGAAAAATACAATGAAAAATACTTAATGTTTGTATGCTAGCAATTAATACTAGGATGTAAGAAAATAAAATCATTATTTTAGAAGGTACAACACTGAGGTTGATAAGGATATAATGCTCTTTTTAGTGGAGTTTTATCTATTAACCACTTTCCATGAACTAAAGGATGTAAGAAGATAAAATCTTGTTACAACTGGATGAGTGATTTATCTTGGAAAGTCTCAACCTGCTAGAATAGCTTACTCAATCTTTCGGAGGAAGGATAAGTCAATTGGAAATTTTACAATAATGATTATTGACCTTTTTTCTTGGGCTTAACCTGACAATAAACATATATATTAAACTTGTAACACCGATTTGAGGATGATTTCATACAGAATAATCCAAATGTTTTATAGAAAATTTTACAGGTCAGCTTAGGTGTGAGTGTAAGCTTTCATGGTCAGCTTAAGGCTGATAGCACATTTAGCCTGAAAGATATGGAAGATGGAAAGAAGACTGTACTTTATTAACCAAAACGAGAAAGAAATTAGAAAGAATATTAAGCTGTCTGATTTTGCACCATAAACCTTTCACATGTTCCATGATAGATTATATTACTGGGGAAAACCAGATAATAAACATTACTCTTATTTACTAATAGAAAAATTTAACTGGGAGTCATTTTTGTTGCTTGCCTTCATGCATGGTAAACTTTTTCCTTATGCTCTCAGGGGGCCCTGGTAGTGGGAAAGGAACACAATGTGCTAAAATTGTTGAAACCTTTGGATTTAAACATCTGAGTGCTGGAGATCTTCTGAGAAAAGAGATAGCTTCTGATAGTGAATATGGGTGATGTCGTCTTATCCTAATTGTCATTTGTTATTTGGGAAATTTCAAGTTTTTAACAATGATAATACATAAACAGCTCAATGATTCTGGATACAATTAAAGAGGGAAAAATTGTTCCCTCAGAGGTGACTGTCAAATTGATTCGCAGAGAGATGGAACTAAGTGACAATCATAAGTTTCTTATTGATGGTTTCCCAAGAAGCGAGGAGAATCGCAAAGCTTTTGAACAAATTGTAAGTTTGGTTCTTGACCTTTCACTTCATATTTGATCATTACGGATTGATGGAAATTGATCCCCTGTCCTGGGGCCTCCACTTGGTAATGTTGCTGAATTGATATTCTAATATATCAAGTTACTTCCATCCTGAAATCATTCTTCTATTTATACATCTTATCTGGAATTACTGCATATTCTACATATAACTTAGCAAATTGATGACAATGGACAGATACAGAAAGATAATTTTCATACCAGAAAATTCTTTCAACGGTATTAGAAGAATGAATGATTAGATAGTTCTTCATTTTTTTTTCTAGGAAATTTATTATATAATTCAATTTGCAGATGGAAGCAGAACCAGATGTAGTACTTTTCTTTGATTGCCCCGAAGAAGAGATGGTCAAAAGGGTGCTGAACCGAAATCAGGTTCTTATACAAGTCTTATAATTTTAATTTTAGCAGATGATTAGGAATTAGTATTATCTGATACATCATGTTCTTTTTCTTGCAGGGTCGAATTGATGATAACATAGATACTATCAGAAAACGTCTTAAAGTATTCGAAGCATTAAATCTTCCAGTCATAGATCACTATGCAAAGAGAGGGAAACTTCACAAGGTTATGTAGTTTTTACATATAGTGTGATTTAGAAGAATTGTCCATCTTTTTTTGTCCACATACGTTATAGGACTGCAAAAATTTGTTCAGATACTGGCTAAAGATTTATCATTTACCTTTATTCAAACTGTAAGCTGCACTAAACATTCCTGTTTGATTAATATGGGGGAAAAAAAATGCGAAACTCACAAGCTAGAGTTGTGTAATTATGACTTGATTAGAATTCATCTGTATGTCCACTGACAACAAAGAACTGCAGTGCAAAAACTAATTTTAACTTCTGGTCAAAATTTTTATTTTTTCTTAACAAGGTCTTTTGTGTAGGTTTTCTATATCATTAAGTGCTAAGTGGATTATTTGTTAATTATAGTGACACAAGCTAATTTCTGCAGATCAATGCAGTAGGAACGGAGGATGAAATATTTGAGCATGTTCGGCCAATTTTTGCTGCATATCAGGTATATTTTGTTTTTATTATTGCTGGACTTTTATATACTTCACCTATATTGAAGATGCTCCTTGCACCTCCAGTAGCTACTAACTCTTCTTAAGTGGTGATTGTTATCCATTGCATTTATAATTAATGTATACATCATTCAAACCTTAATATTTTGTTATTTAATGGGGCCTAATTAATTGCATTATATTCTGCAGCTAGAGGCTAAATGAAAGTTATTTGTACGTGTTGAGAGCACTGAAAAGCAGGGAAAATCGTGTTCTTGTTCTTATTGGCCTCAGTGATTCTTGATTGTTGGTCAAAAGATCTTTAGAGTGTTACTGCCACACAAATATTTGTCTTGTACTTAGGTAGTACCACAACTCATACACTGAAGATATGATACTGCCATATATATGCATGACTAATTGCACAGAAAGATGGTACTTGTTCCCTTTTCTTTTACATTTTGCCTTCCCCTTTTATATATAGTTCAATTTTAGAAGATTTTAAACTCCTAATCTTAATCTAGTAATATTTTAAATGAAGTAAAATTCAAAACTTATCAGAGAATCAAGATTATCATCTAAAATTACTTGACAACAAGCATTCAAGAAAAAAAAAAAAAAAAGAGATTATTAGGTAAATTTGAGGCTTTGGAACTTATGGATCTTTGAACTTTAAAATCATATCACTATATTTTATTATTTTAAAATATAATAAAATTATATTTTATCTTACATACTACAAAATTGGAAAAAAAAAAAAAGCATGCAGTCAAGCCAGTAGTAAAAAATAAATAAATCAAAATGTAAACTTATCAAATGAGTTTTACTACAAAAAAAAGAAATTTACGTTTTATATTTTTTTAGTCTTTTAATTGTTAGTTTGATTGTTTTTGGTATTTTATATAATTGATTACTATGAATTCAAGTGGTAAATCTTCTAAATTTTAGGGGAGCCTTTGGGTTTCAGAAAATAAAAAAATTTGTTGCAAGTTTGGTCCCTGTTGCTAAGATGTTTGTGTCTCTGTTCTTTTAAAAAAATGAAGCATCTCATTTGAAAAAAAAAAGTAATAAATTGGCTGCTCTTAAATTTTACTTCAAGAATAATGGAACACTTGCTACCCTAGCTAATTACATATTATATTTGACTAATTGTTGCTATATTATCTTTGATCAATCATTTTTATTTTCTCTGGGAAAAAAGAAAAAATAAAAAAATTGTATATAATTATTTTCATTTTCCAATATCTTGAAAGAAAATGGTTTTAAAATGGAGATTTTATTAATATTAACTTATTTATTTATTTAACAAAGTGGATATTATTGTTGTGTAAGAAAATGATAGCGTCGTCGCAACTTCTATGTCCCTCTCCAACTCGTATAACCTTCTCTTCCAAGACCAATAAAAGCAAGCAGAGGAAGAAACAACGAAAACAATGGCGAATCCAAGAAAACAGAAACACTTTCTCTTTCCCAAAACCCACACCAACCCCACTTCTCATTCATCACCAACCTTATACTCAAACGAAAACCCAAGCACTCGAAGAAGTTGTCAAAGATCTTGAAGCATCCGTTGAGAACGGCATCAAAATCGACACCGAAATCTACGCTTCTCTGTTAGAAACATGCTTCCGCTTGCAAGCCATTGATCATGGCATCCGAATTCACCGTATCATACCCATTACCCTTTTACGAAGAAATGTTGGGATTTCATCGAAGCTTCTTAGACTGTATGCGTCATGTGGGTATATGGATGAGGCCCACGAGCTGTTTGATCAAATGTCTAATAGAAATGCGTCTGCGTTTCCATGGAATTCGCTAATCTCAGGGTATGCTGAAGTGGGTCTCTATGATGATGCCATGGCACTCTACTTCCAAATGGTGGAAGAGGGTGTCCAACCTGACATGTTCACGTTCCCAAGGGTTTTAAGAGCTTGTAGGGGAATTGCGTCTGTTCAAGTGGGTGAGGAAGTGCATCGGCATGTGGTTCGTTCTGGATTTTTCAATGATGGGTTTGTGCTCAATGCGATGGTGGACATGTATGCTAAGTGTGGTGACATTGTGAAGGCTAGAAAGATCTTTGACAAGATGCCTCATAGAGATTCTATTTCATGGAATTCAATGCTCACAGCTTATATACATCATGGCCTGCAGGTTGAGGCAATAAGCATATTCAAGCAGATGCTTTTAGAAGGGTGTGAACCTGACTCTGTTGCCTTATCCACAGTTCTTACTGGTGTGCCATCACTGGATATTGCAGTTCAAGCTCACGGATGGGCAATTGGACGAGGAATTGAATGGAACTTGTCCATTGCCAATTCATTGATCTTAGTGTACTCCAATCATGGCAAGTTGGATCAAGCACGTTGGATATTTGATCTAATGCCTGAGAGGGATGTTGTTTCATGGAACTCTATAATATCTGCTCATTGCAAAAACAGAGACGCCCTTGATTATTTTGTGAAAATGGAGGAAGCTGGTGCAAAGCCTGATAAAATAACATTTGTTTCAGTCTTATCTGCTTGTGCCCATTTGGGTTTAGTGAAGGATGGAGAGAGGCTGTTTTCATTGATGAGTGAAAAATATAGAATAAGACCTAAAATGGAACATTATGGTTGTATGGTTAACCTTTATGGAAGGGCAGGACTGATAAAAAAGGCTTATAGCTTCATAGTTGACAGAATAGAGTTGGAGGCTGGTCCAACTGTGTGGGGAGCTTTGTTGTATGCTTGCTTTCTTCATGGAAATGTAACTATTGGAGAGATTGCTGGTAACAAGCTTTTTGATTTGGAGCCTGATAATGAACATAATTTTGAGCTTCTTATGAAGATCTATGAAAATGCAGGCAGATCAGAGGACATGGAGAGAATTAGAATGATGGTGGTCAGCCGAGGATTGGATTATTAAGTACAATTATCAGGTGTTTGGTACCAAGTTCTTCAATAGAATTATAACATGTGGATAATTTTTGTTAAATGACTCAATGACTTAACTAGTTTCACGTGAGTCTTTGTCTTTTTCTCTGAAACACCATATATAGCTAGTGCATGGACACATGGAGTCTCCAATTTGTCTTGGCCAGGATTCCTTGAATTACAGCATGAACGCATAATTTTCTTTGTTGACATTCCCATGTTGGCATTGCAGTTTGCCTTCATCTCCAGTATAAAATTAGTACATAGAAGTAAATCATTTTTACTACTTAATGATTTCTTATAATCTGTTGTATCTTCATATCATGTAATTACTCCTTTTTGCATTCTGACAGCTACATAATAAAAGAAAAGGTTATTGTCATTCTTATAAATTCATTCTATTATGCCTTCCTGTGGTGCATGAGAGAGGTTCAATTAGGTATTTTTAAAATTGTAAATGTTAAAAAAAAAACAAGATTTAAAATCAGTAGTCTTGTTTATAAGATTTGATAAAACAGGTGTTTTTTTCTTAGATTCCTATTTTGTTATCAAACAGAGTCCTAAAATTTGATAAGCTAGTTTAGGAACCAATTTGATAAGTCAAAGAGAATTTCACTAATGAAATGGGTAATCACCATATGCAATACACAACCCTAAATAGGGATCAGCTCATAAGCTTTTCAATCAGAAAGACACAAAATCTTTATAATATTTGCACAAAGGATCAGCCTAAAATTTTTACAGTCAAAACACCTAAATTCTTCAACGAAAACCTAGACAACACACAACAGAATATTGATGAAGAAGTGTGTGAGCTCACATAGAACACTCTTATAGTAAATGATTTTCTTCTTGATTTGAAATCAGACTTGTTAAGTTTGGAATAGATATCCTCAGAAATCTTCCTACTGGAGCTTCCATTAATGACCTCAGACAATCTTCAACATTTTCTTGCTTCTTCATTATTTTCAAATCTTGAGCCTTTCTATTGCACTAAGATGGGAAGAGTAAATTTTACGATGTTGAAGCAGATTCTCATTTTCATTATGATATATGCAGAAAGGTTAATGGCTTTATGAGCTGGATCTTATCAGACTTCACAACACAATCCGTCTCATTTCTGCTCAAGGAACAACACAGGCTTTTCTTTTCTTCTAGGCTCAGTCAATGTGAATCATAAAGATGGAAAGGAAAACAAGTTTTACCTTTTACAAGTGTTCTACACTTACACGTATGGAAAGAATGGGACTGATTTTGTCTTCACAAACCTTCTCTTGTCATTTGCATGGACATTAGTGTGTTTAAATCCTAAATTGCATTTTTTTTGTTTGATAACAAAAATTTATAATTTCACTTATTTTAATTAAAATATCTTTATATTTATTATTTATATAATTACATATATAAAACTTATAATTTTTTTAAAATAAAAAACTAATATTCTTATTAAGCAAATTTTGATTAAAATAAGTGAAATTATAAGTTTTTTTTAACTCTTGAAAGAAGGGAGATATCATTTTGATGACTTTCAAAAGATGAAAGTGTATCCTTATTTTTGTTTATATTTATTATGATCAATTTATTTAATTTCATATTTTTTGTCAAATTTAATTTCATTTTGAATGAAGCAAAGAATGTTTTATGGACTGGGCTAATAGCCTTTTGAAACAAGAAAGTGAGCCCAGATACAAAAACAATTTGGTGTAGTTTTCACAAGCCCAATCAAACAGCTGATGGCCCAATTAAAGAATAAGCCCGAAATCTAAAACTCCTCAGCAAATGTTTCACAAATTTTGATCTGAGAAACCCTAGCAGCAGTCCCCCCTTCCTCTTTTCTTTAGTATTTTCTTCTTCCGTTTGTTTGTTTTTCCTCTTCCTCGGTGAAAAGTTGAAAGTTTTTCCTTTCTTTCATGGAAATCTATTTTTGGTGGTATTCTCCATTATCGTGGGTGAAAGTGTTGAAGATTAACAACTTGCTTCTAGATGTACAACAATGATAAAAGATCTAGAATGATCTTAAGAGAAGATAGTTTAGAAGACTTGATCTTTAAAGAGGGTTTTGTAGTGTATTGCCTTTCCATAAAGATTTTTTAAATTTTTAATTAAATAAGTTGTTAATCTTTTTGTAAGATTTTCATTTGTTAAGAGGTGTGTTGCTTCCTAATATTTTTATGCATGTGTTCCAAGAGAGTAGGCATGCCTATTTCTTCGCTTAATTTATAAGACTAATTAATTATTCTCTCTGTTGTATGGCCTTTATGTCATTCTCTCAATATAAAATGACATTACTTGCTTATTAATTTACAGGAATAAATGCTGTTACATTTATCTAAGTTTTAACATGAGATTATTAATGCAACAATCAATATAATTAAGTAATTTTATTATTTTAAAATGAATACATATTATAGGTATAAAATGCAAACTTTAGAGGTATACTAAATATAATTCTTAAAATAAAAGGGAGCAATAAGTGTAATTTTACCAAATTTTAAAGAAGATTGGTTTAATTTATTCTATTTATTTAAAATTAAAAATTACAATACAGCTGTACATGAATATAATACATAATTTGAGTTTCTTCACAAAGCTAAAAATTTAATATTTAAATAAAAATTCAAAAAGGCCAAATGAAGAAGGATATTTTTTGAAGTTCTAATACAAATAGAACCAAATAGATAGATCTCTTTGTTTCAATGCATTTATTGATGACAAACCACAAATATATGTCAATATAATACATAAAGCGTATGGACTAGAAAGAGCCAGCGAGCGATTTCATCTTGCAGAAGCTTCAATGATTCATCTATATTATTAGTGAATAGTCTTCTTGTTTAGACTTTTTTTGGCTTGCTGTAAGGGTATATGAATTGTAAGAAATGTAAAGAGAGGGATTGCTCTCCAATTACATCTCCAATATTAAAGTTAGACACAACTTTATATTAAGCATAAAGAGTTGAAGTAATTGCATGTACATAAAATATCAAAATTTTTATATAAAAGAATAATATAATAGATTGACAATATTATATAAAGAGAAAGATATATAAAAAATGAGAATATATCATTTATTTATGTATGATTTTTATTACGTAAATGAGACCCACTATTTAATTAATTTTGTATCTATTTTGCTTCTCACATAATAATATATTATTTTTTTCATATGAAATTAAGGATTAGGAATGGTAAAGTTCTCCAAGATTGGAGATCTCTGCAGGAATTATCCTAATTTATAATCTAAATATAAAAATGTTTTCTTCGCGATGATAGGAATAAGGGTTTCGAAACAAGTTTGGAGATAAGGATGGACAAAGATAGATGCCAGAACGGGGAGTGATGGAGCACTCCCAGCCCTTGCCTTGCCTCTGACCTGTTGCCATCTTCAGACAGAAGCCAAATTCCAGTAAAACCTTATATAGGCTTTGAGAGTGTTGATGTAACACGTACAAAAAAAGAATCAATGCAACCAACAATTGGGCAAGTCATGGGTTTATCAATTAAGTATTTCACAATTTAATATTAATTTTTATTTTTTTAATAACATTTAAAAACTATAAATTTTTATCTAAATGATTGGAAACAGTCCAACTATTAGTCTAGTACTATTTACAAAGCAAATGGATGGCTATTTGGCCGAAGTCTCTTTCATTGCTCAAGTGTTCATGCACAATCCCTTTCAAGTTTCAATAGCATATATTTTAGCTAATATTAATTTTTTTTTATTCTTTTTAATTAAGTGACCTTTCAAGTTCATTGATGACCACCATCTTCAAGTTTTAGCATCTTAGACACTTTTCAACCTCATGTTTTAATAATGCATCTTATCAATATTCATGTCCCAAAACTATTCTTTAAATTAATTAGTCGTTAATTACTAAGCTAATTTTGTTTGTTTCTTAATTATTAAATGTAGCATCAAAACATATATATGGTTTGGATACCTTGCAAACACATTTCTCTTTGTTCTTTAAGCACCAATTATTGTAGTTTCTTTATTAGTTAATTACAACAATATCAAGCAGTGTTTTCTTTTTCTTTTTTTGTAAAAATATTTTTATATTTTTAAACTTTTTATCGATTTTTAATTTTATTTTTAAAATTTATTTTTTTATTAATTTTATCTCTAAAGTTTCGAATTGTAATTAATTTCATTTCACGGTCTAACGTCGTTTAAATTATGAATGAAAATAACTAATATAATATCTAATGTATATATTTTTACTGACTCAATACTTACTATTTATAAATTTATTATCAAATGTATCTCTAAATTTTATAAATACTATTAAATATTTCTCTTAACTCCTTAAAAAAACTCATTATATATAAAGTCATTGATGAATAAAATCACTTATTAATATTTTCATATAATAATAACCAATGCTTGGTCATGATTTAAAGGAAAAAAAATTTAACATTTAACATATCTTTCATATTTTTGTCTTGCAAATTTAATGACGAGATAAAATTTATATACTTTAATGGTAGACAAAAAAAAGGTAGACTTCAACGGCGGGTTTATCTTTGACAATTTCAATCTAGCATGACTTCAATGAAATTGATAGTATAATTATTGAGATATTATTAAGTGTTTAAAGGAGTTTGAGATCGATACATTTAACAATATTTATAAATTTTTAAAATATATGTAATAATAAATATATAAGTAATGAGTATTAAGTTAATAAAAATATACATATTAAATGTCACATCATTTATTTTGTTTAATAATTTAAATGATAGCAAATCGTGAAATAAAATTAATTATAATTTAAAATTTTTTAGACAAAAATATAATCCTATTTACAGTTTTTTCTTCATAAAATAGTCATTCCATAAATAATATATGGTTTTGGATAAGATGGTTTCCCTTCATTTTAGTATCCCGAAAGCATCAAATTTGGAAGAAATCACGTTGTTTCATATTAAAGTGATTAAAAAAATTTGGAAAGCATCAAAGTGATCAACTTTTCAATTTTTGAGGATTAAAATGAAATTTTTATCTGATAAAATTATATTAAATATTTTGTGATATCTATTGTTATCTACTTTCAATAAAGTCTGAAATAAATATCAGTATAATAATTAAATATAATTCAATGAATTGGTTAACTTATAACTTATATGTCGGAAATTCATGAATGTAATAAGTCATTTTCAATTTAAAATCTCAACAAGTATGGCTGCAATTAATGTGTGCAAGTTGATTTAATTTCATGTCTCATACATAAATTAGGATAAATGAATTTATCCTTTTAAATTGACTTGAAATCAATTTATTCTCTCATGACTAAAAATATATTATTTAATTTTCCTGTAATTTATTCATTCGTCACTTAATTATCTTCGGAGATATTTTTGTATTTGGATAGAAGCTTCAAGCAATCATTTATATGCTTTACTAATAATTTCTCACGTGATGAAATAATACATTGAACCTAAATTTTTTTAATTTAGATCCTCTGCAATATTAAAAAAAAAAGTAAAAATAAATAAATAAAAAATTTATCTCTTATAAATTAAAATCCTTATATTTTTTATTTTTTTATCTAAAAAATTAACACTGTGAATTTCTTAAAAAATTAAACGAATTCAAACACAAAAATTCTATATCACATACAGTGATGTGCAATTAATGTCTATAATTGATTGATCGTGACTACCTCCATACATAATAGACCCCTCACACATATTGTCCCATTCAAGTTCATTATTATTATTAAGTTCTCTTTTTATTTTTTTTTGTATTTTTTTAGTCAGATACTTATCCTTCAATTCAATCTTTATGATTGTGTTGAGTGTTGTCTAATATCATCTAATTTGTCATATTCAAGCTAAATTTCATTATTTTTTTTAAATTAATTAGTTAAGTTTTTCTTATATTCTTATTTTTTTTTCTAAATTATATTTGTATCTCTTAATATTTGATATACAGTATATAATTATTTTAAATTTTATTTATTATTAATGACTAAATAATTTTTCATATAATGTATTTTATTTTTAAAAAAAATAATAATTATTCAGTAGTCTTTACTATCATATTAGAAATAAATTTACAATTTTATTATGTAAAAAGTTAATTTTATTAAAAAAATACAAAATGTTTTTTAGTAAAATTTTTTAATTAAAAAATATTATATATAATTTAACCAAACTTTAAAATATTTTACTATATTATATGGTCTTTGAATATTTATTTTCTTTAATATTTTAAATATAATATAGACATATGTAAAAGCAGAGAGTTAGTTTTCTACTTATATTTAAAATTAAAATTTAAAAAAATTATCATGCACTTCAATAAATTTTAAACTCATTAAATATATATATATAATAATTTTTTATTCAAAAAGTAAGGCCAAATAACTGACGTGGATATCTTATCTTACTTGGCGTGCGAGGACAAAATCTTCTTATTAAGCTTTCAGTTAGGATTCCCATTTCCCACACGGAAGCATATTCCCAAGATCTTTTTCACTATTTAATTGTCAATTAATTAAAAAGTTCATGATTCTTAATCATTTAATTGATGCAAATCTGATTGAAAACAACAATAATTGACATTTAATTAATTGCATGATACCTCTGTGACAGTAATTAATTAGAAGCATATATAGACTTCCTTTTAAAAGTGTGAATAAGAAAGATGAATACTATGTAACCAATATGATTTTTTTTGAGCTCGAGGTGCGTAATTAATTAATTACTTGTAAAGAATTGGATTCTTATATATATAAACAATTTAAATAAATTTAAGTAAATCAATAGTGGAATTGAATCAGCTAAACTCAAAAGTTATTTTACACAAACAAAATAAATTCCTCAATTGATTTGGCGTATATGCACGTGCTACATCACTGCAACTCTGAAACTATCTGTCTCTAACAATGAGATATAGGAAATATTTGTTTATTTTAGCTGCATATAGATGTCAAATTCAATCGTTATAAATATTTTAATAAATTAAATAAGTTATTTTTGTTTAAAATTAATTAATTTAATTATAAATTAAACTTAGATCATATGAGTAGTAGATTGATTGTGGGAAATCTAGTAATTTATAAAATCCACTGACATATATATATATATATATTTAGTTTTTCATAAGTATTTTTTTATTTAAATTAATTCTGTTTAACGTATTGTTGAGTAATAGATGTAAACATTTTTTTTAATAAAATTTTAACTTTAATATTATTATGGATTAATCTCTTTTACTACATGAAACTCCATTGATTACTGATATATCCACACACACTTACAGGTAGGATGTATGAAAGAAGAGAGCATGATTTCAAAGCTTTAATAATGGAAAGGGCCGTCTTCACTGGCATCCTCATCTTTGTCTGCCATAATTCACTCCAAATTCAATGATGCCCAATATATCGCAGCACATATTTATATATAAAGTAGCAGCACAAGCAACCACACTTTCTGGGAAATTAGTCTTCTGCATTAACTGGTGTAGGCCTATTGTTTGATAAAGACTAAATTATCATTTATTCTTACTCTTTTTCTCAATTTTAGTCATAAAGTTTTTTAGTTTAGTTCTTTTTTTTCAATTATTTTTTTAATGCTAGTGGATTAGTGTGGAAAATATAATGATTTCAGTGAATTTTACGAAATTTCACTTCAGTTGATCTAATTCCTAATTATATATATGATTAAATTTTTTTAAGTGACATTTTTCTTTAAAATAATTTCATTTAATTGAATTTTCATTAAAAAATAATTTTGACAGTTGTTTGGCTTTACAAAATTTTCCCATATTAAATAATGTTAATTTGAAAAAAAAATAATATTTGGACATGTTCATATCACATTTTAATGAACAATTGAACATATGAACTTTCATTTATTAATTGAAAATTTTTTCTTCAAAAATAAATCGTTTTGATTAAAATAAAATCTTTTAAAGAAAATGCAAGGAGAAAAAGCATAACTTTTAGTTGGCTTAGCTTAGATCAAAATGTTAATAAAATACACACTTAAGAAGTAATCAGTATGCATTCAGTGTCATTCATTATTCAAGTGCTATGCTGCTCATTAATTCTGATGATATATGTTTGTTTTATGAAAAAAATCTAATGAAAAGAAGAAAAGTACCCATAATAAAATATTAATTTTATCAATAAAAAAATAAAAAATAAAAATGTGTAATATTATTTCAAACTTAAAAATATTAAATATAATTTCTACTTCAAATAAAATGTTAATAATGGGAGAATCTAGGTAGCTGCTTTTAATTATTTATTAGTTTTATTTAATTGGTTGTCGGTTATACATTGCTTTCTACATATTATAAGGTTTCTTCAATAAGCATCATTTTGAATCATGCACTACACCCAGACTATGCCCATCTTTTGAGACCCTACCAAACTTCAATTTTAAATAAGATTGATTAAATTTTTTTATTAATTGATAAAATATTTAATAATTTTAATGTTATTAAATTTCATCAATTAATTAAATAAAATTTTAATTAATAATATAAAGTAGTAGTTAGTAAAATTTTTAAAGAAAAATATAAAAAGTAATTTACACTTGTACGTAATGTTTTTCCCACCTTATTAACCTTTTCGGTTTCCTTTTCTTTTTGAATTTTCTATTTGGGATTTCAACATTGTGGACTTGTGGTATCATAAGGTAACATGTTTACTTAGTGAGAATGAGGTGACAAAATCACACAGTTCACATTACTCTTAAGATTTAATTAATTAGTGACTTAGGATTTGAAAATTTATTTTCTTTTTAATTTAGATTTCTAAAAGTAAGCTAGAGTTCCATAAGTTGGCATTAATTGTGCTGTTTAGGCTCATTAATCACCCTTGTCTCCAAGTATACTCATTTTGCACTAAATTGTCATCAAAGTGCAATTAGAGGTTTTTGTTCCTCATTGCATTACTTGTAGATCTTGCTCTCTCATCTTTATGCTAATGGGAGTTTGATTTAGTCAATTAAGTTAGTTTTCATTTTGAAATTATAGTTTGTGTGCCAATGCAAATTAACTTTCTACCAATGAAGGTTATGTCTAGTAAAAAAAATTAATTTTTTCTAATGCAATAGACTTAGGTTCAAATTTCTTGTAAAAGAGTGTCTACTTTTTAATATTTAAAAGTATTTCGAACAGAATTATTTTTAATAAAATAATATTTGTGAGAAACAAAAAAAAGTTACCTTTATATTAAGCAAAAAGATTATTTCCTCAATGCATTTTATTTTGTCAAAATTATTAATATCTAAAAATTTACTATACTTTTTTTAAGTTTTTTTTATAAGTTTTCTTTTATTGGAGGCTTTTTTGTTTAATGTACTATCGAGTACCAAATATAAACATCTCTCATAACATGAACTTAAATCTCGATTCGTTATATTATGAAATCTCATTTACTAGATTTAATCTCTTATTGATTACTTTATTTTAATTAATTTGACTCATGCTAATTAAAATTTCATACCTAATTAAGGATACAATTTTTCTAGTTATAATATTTTTATATGCAAGATTGAATTTGAGATCTTACCAAAAATAATAATAATAAAGTACCCATTTTAACTAACTAACCAGCACAGTTTGGTAAAGGTTGGACTTTGGAAATACAGTCATTATCAAACAAGTCAAAGTAAAAGTGCAATATTGCCAACTTAATTAATAAAACATAAGAATAATAATTTAAAAACTATAATTAGACATAATTATATAAATTTTGGAAGAAAATTTGAGATTGAGTTTATCACATGGGTAAAGTCACAAGAGCAAAGTACTAAAAATGGATTTTCAATTTGCAAGTTGCAACACGAGCTGCCATGTGGTCCCAATTTCGTTCACATTTCCACTAATCACACAGCTTGGGCAAAAACAATAAATCTGGTTTATTTCATGTCGGTAGCAAATTTAGTTTAAAATTCTAAAAAGGATAATATTATTATGCTTGTTCAATAAAAATATATATTTTATAAAAGTTAAAAATATTTTTTATATTTTAAATTTTACATTAATTTTTAATTTCATCTTTAAATTTTATTTTACAATTAATTTTATCTCTAAAATTTTAAAATTTCATCAATTTTATTTTATAATTTAACATTATATAAGTTATTAATAAAAAATAATAAATATAACTATAAAATATTAAATAAAATTAAAATATTATTTCTTATTAATTTTAAAATAATATTTTAATATTATGTCAATTAACTCATCACTATTTAAAAATAATAGTGTCACATGCAGCAGTTCACGTGAAATTAGACACAGATGTGAGCAGGCCTTATCCTCCTGCCTGATTGGCGCCTTTTTTTTTAAAGAATTTTTAAAAATAAAAAATTTAAATATAATTTTTATATCTTTAATATTAATTTGTTATATATGTATAATTTATATAAATTATTTATTTTATAATTAATTTTTTTAAAAAAATATTTATATATTTTATTTCATTAAAAAAATTTATAATAAAAATATAAATGATTGTATATAACTTTAATTTTTTTATTTATTTTTCTCTGCTTTTCCATAGACAATAATTCTTATACTTATCATGTGGACCCATATTGACGTCGATTCTAGAAATGTGCAACGAGAGACTTGAAGGTCTGCATTGGTATGTACATATCTTACTATTTTGGCCAACATATAGTATCAATTAATATTTTTTTTAAGCTCAAATTTAGTTAATTTTTAGTTTAAAATATTAGTGTAGTATTAATATTTTCAAGATGATGAATGATTATTATTAAATGTTTGTTTTACTAATATGTTGAGTATTTTCAGGTATTGTAATGTTATTGTTAGGGTTAAGAAGATAATTTTAATTTTGAAATGCAAGCCTAATCCAAAATATGTAACAGGATATAATCTCAGGTTTTGCAGCAACAAATTGTATAGTGCCTTTAGATTTTTTTTTTTTATTTTTTTAAGAAATTGAGAATGTTAATTTATGAGTAAAAAAAATAAAAAAAAAATATAAGCACGTCTTAATTTATATAAATTGTGTCCTTAATTTATTCTTTTTCTTTTTCTTTTTCTTTTTCCAACGGCATCATATATTAGACCACAGAAGATCCAAATTCTTGTACAGTAACTCAACAATTTGGGTATAAATAATCCGAATTAAAAAAGAGGTAAAATTTTTGAAATAAAAAAAAGGTAAATTTTTTTTAAAAAATCTATTTAAAATAAATTTTTTATTTATCTCTTTTCTAATTTTATTTTATTTATTTTTTATTTTAAAATTTTTACCTATCATTCTTGAGTGATCCTTTTCAACAATCACTCTGCCTATCATTCAAAATTAATTTTATTTGTTTTTTTAAAATATCTTTACTTTTTGGTGAAAGCAAATTGAGTTTGTGAATCCCTACTATAAATACACACTTCATTTCATCCTCTCTCACTCAACTTCGCACACAAATCTCATTGAGGCATTTCATCAAACATGGCAAATCCCTCCTCTCTTCTTCTTCCTCTTCTCCTTCTCTCCGGCGTCGCCATCCTCGCTGTCGACGCCAAACCCGCCGCCTCCAACTTCATCGAATCCTGCTGCAGCACCACCCAATACCCCTCCCTCTGCGTCGAATCCCTCTCCGTCTACGCCTCCACCATCCAACAGGACCATCACCAGCTCGTCCAAACAGCCCTCTCCCTCAGCCTCAACACCACTCTCTCCACCAAAGACTTCGTCGCCAAGCTCAACAAGTTCAGAGGCCTCAAGCCCCGCGAATCTGCCGCCTTGAAGGACTGCGTCGAAGAGATCGCCGATAGCGTCGATCGCCTCAGCCGCTCCTTGAAGGAGCTCAAGCTGTGCAAATCCAAGGGCCAGGATTTCGCCTGGCACATCAGCAATGTGGAGACCTGGGTTAGCTCCGCCTTGACCGATGAAACCACCTGCTCCGATGGATTCGCTGGAAAGGCACTCAACGGTCGGATCAAGTCCTCCATCAGATCCCGAATGGTTAATGTTGCTCAGGTCACTAGTAATGCTTTGTCGCTGATTAACAAGTATGCCTCCGATTATTCCTAATCCTCATCAATGGAGCCTCTAATCTGCAGAATTCTGAACCCAAGTTTTTGAATACACAATTTGCTGCTCATTGAATTTGTTTTTCTATGCAAGTTAGTTCCATATACAAGAGTGTAAAACTTTGGGATTAACTGCTATAGAATAATGAATTCAAGAATTGAAGTGTTACGGTTATATCTTTATGGAAATCAAACTGTATTTTACTTTGAAGTTTTTGCTTTTAGCTTTTATGTTAAGTTAGTGAGTTTGTTATAATTATGTGATATAACATATAAAGCTACCTATATAGAATGTTCAACTGTACGATGGTTTTGAAGTTTTGTCATTTGTGTACAGCATTTTGAGACTTTTTGTGCTTTTTTTTGTTTTTGCTATTAGTAATTTTTTACTTTGTGGTACGTGAATTGGTATACATGTTTAGCCTTGATTGAATAAATCTGAGTTTATATAAATTATATATAATTTTTTTGTATTAAAATTTTAATAAAAAAATATTTTTTTAAAATTAACAATTATAAAAAAATTAAATTTATTAAATTATATTATTTTAAATTTTATTCACCATCGTTAATATATATATATATATATATATATAATTGGTTTATATAAGATTTTATTCAGATATTTCTTGAAAATAGGATAAGCTGATTATTATGGACGTGAAGATCCTTAGTTTAAGGCGCAAATTCATGCTGCCCGAAGAAAATTTGATAAGGAAAAAAAAAGTTCTTTTCAATTGTAAAGTGTGAAAGGAAAACAAAAAAAGATTCAACTAACAGTTTACTTACCTACTTAATTAGCTTTAGTTTTTGAAGTTTTGTAGTACATGAGCTAGTCTCTTATTATAAGAAAAGGCTGTTCTATCAAGTGATTTATAATTACTATTCAAATTTTGTCTACCAAAAGGAAATAGATTTGTTTTGAAGTTTGAACAACTAATAATAACTTCAAAGTAAGACAAAGAAATGAAGTTTAGACACGGCGAAATAATTCTAGAATTCCATATACCTCTTGTAAATTGGTGAGTTTTGTTTATTCAAACCTTGATGGAATATGTAAATTAAAACATGCTTATTATATCAATTAACGGATGCAAAATTCAAATAACTATAAGATAATTGGGAAAGACAGACTTAAAATAAGTGACACTTAAATTCTTTAGATAATATATTTTTTGGTCTTTAAAATATAGACAATAGTATAATTCAATATTTAAAATATTATAATATACTTTTTAATTTTTAAAAGATTATGATAGTCAATTTGTTAATTCTTATGATATAATTAACCATTAACAATTCAGAAAAAATGACCCGTCAAATATTGACGCGTGTTATTAAATACACTGTGAGACGTCCAATAAATATGCTTATTTGAGAAAAAAAAAACTCGCCCAACGTGCCATATGTCCAAACAATCTATTTTTTTTTTTAAAAAAAAGAAATTAGAATGAGAGGAGGCGTGCCATATGTCCACATCAAAACTAGTTGTGGTCAAAAGGGTTGTGATAAAGAGAAGAGCACAACAATTTGTGCTTGCATTAATCTTCAATTCATTTGACACCATCATCAACAACTTTATACACCCTCCGGTTAAACCTTTTACAGACCCAAAGCATTACGGCATACGCCACAAAATTAAAATAGACTTGACATAGGTGAGACCTTTGCTTTTCTTTTATGCCCCTGTTCGTTCGTTTCTCACATAATTTCGAAATCAGAGGGGAGTAGCAACTCACCTGCTTGAAGAAGAAGACGCAAAAGCCATAGCATCAGTAATAGAGAGGTGTAACAACTTAATACCCAAATATCCGAAATCAGAGAGAGATAGTGCAATGTGGAAAATTTTTCAGCCAACCACACATGGATGTTTTCATTGCCTTATGTATAAGGATATTCATAACCTCCAAAATTGAAAACAGATATGGGGTTACTATTTGAGTTTTAAACCAATTCAAGTGTCACTAAGATTGTTAATTGGGCAATTGCTTAGTATTAACCAAATTTATATTCCAACATGTTTATCTTTTAGGACCAAAAAATATACAACAAATAAATTCTTTTTTAACAAGTGGAGTCGACAGCAATATATTCTATTCTTACTTATTTATAAAGTTAGATTATTAATAGTTAAATACATTATAATAGTTTTTATTATTATTTTTTTTGTCTTTCCTTATCTTTAATTATTGGACTATCTTTTATTTGATCCATTATTCAGTATGATAGGTTAATTCTAATGGTTTCATTTGTACATAACCAAATTATTTAAAGCATATTTTTATTAATTTTTCTATGATAGATGCCTCGACTTTTTTTTTAATGTATTCATTTTTAATCATATTCTCTTTAGTGTTATCACTCATCCAATGCAACCTTCTTATTTATACAACATTGAAGTTTTGTTCATTTTAACTTTTTATTGTCCAACATTCAGTATTATATAATAATGCAGGTCTTATACTTGTATGATAAAATTTTTCCTTAAGCTTGAGTGGTACTTTTCTAGCCATCACAAATAAATCTTGAGGCTTTCCTCTATTTCATCTACTTAACTTGAATCCTATGATTTATGTCTCCTTCTATTTTTTTATTATTTTGTATAATCGTTTTCAAATACTTAAAAGTTATGACTTCTTTTATAAAATGATCTCTAAGATTTACCTCTATTCTAGAATTAATGTTCCTTTTATTGAACTTGCATTTCACATATTCTGTTTTATTTCAAATTATACAGAATCTGTATATCTTCAAATCTTGTTTCCACCTCTTTAATTTTTCATTTACTTCTTCTTTGACATTTCTAATAAAGACTATATCATCAATAAAAAACATACACCTTGGTGTTGCCTCTTAGATATGTTCAATGAGCATATCCAATGCTAAGCTAAAAAGGTAAAGACTCAAAGTTAAACCTTGATGTAGCCTTATGATTATATAAAAATCTTTCGTGGCTCTATCTTATACTATCACACAAGTTGTAACCTTCTTATACATTTTTTTTTATTATTCACTCACAAACTTTTTTCTTTTCTAAAACCTTCTATAATACCTTTTTTAAGACTCTATCATATGTCTTTTCTAAATCAATGAAAACTATATATATATTATGAGATATTTGATATCTCTCCATCAATCTTTTTCATATATTATCTCTAAATTTTTTCACATGGAAAAAATAATATAAATAAATGAGATCTACCATTTAAATAATTGTAGTCTATTTTTCTCATCACGTTTTTATTATGATTATTATTTAAAGGAAAAGTTATGTGTTAATTTTGTTAATTTATTTAAAAATAAATAAAAAAGGTTGAGTTAAGTAATAATTGTTTATAAAAATATTTGAAAATAAGTATTTTTAAAATATTGTCTCGTGTCAAAAGTTTGTCTATCGGACTTTCCTCTTCTTCTTCTTTTATTTTTTCAAATAACTATCTTTTTGACACCTGACCTTAAGGTGGATCTATATTAATCTCTTAATAAACTCGTTTCTAGCTAGAAGAATGCCAAATAGCAAATGTACGTTTAAGTGTGGATTCAGGAATTAAAATAGGAAATGACATGCATGCCATTGATGTTGTAACTAATACAAGTGAAGTAAATTTAATTGCACTTATCAAAAGCCCATAAAAATATTTCTTTAATCTTGTTTTTCAATAATATCATTAAGAGCCGACTTAGTTAACAATTCAGAGTTGGTAGCTATTCGGAATATATAATTATATATAATTTAATGATTTTTTTCGTCCCTCCATTTTTTTTTATTTCTTTCTTACTTTAAAAAGAGCATTTGGAGTGATGGCGGCTATTGGAATGGACAAGTCTTAAAGGTGGCCATTGGCTTCATCTCTAATCCATACTTTAATAAATTCATAATTTCAACTACCTTTTTTTGTCTTTTTACTTTTTAATTTGTACATGACAATTCAACGAACGTCAATTTCATTTAATTAACTTATGAATTCATAATTTAAATTAGAGTAAATTAATTATATCAACTTTATTTAAGATTTGATATCAAAAGAGAGTTACGTGTAATTTTGTATTTTTATTATTAAATTTTTTAATAAAAAATTAATAAATATATAATTTATTTATTTTATGATTTATTTTTTTTAAAAAAATTTTGCATGATTTATTATAATTAAAAAACTGAACAAAAAAATATAAATAATTATTTATAAATTTAACCCTTTAATATAATATTTGAGTTTTCTTAATACAACTAGTATTTTATATATTCATTTTAAAATAATAAAAAAAATTTAATTATTTATATTAAAAATTTTTTGCGAGGAGCTCGAGCTTTTCAGGCTCATCTCTTATTGAAGGAGTTAATGCTTTTTTTTTTCTTTTTTTTAAATTGTACAAAGTCTCTGCGAGACTTTGTGGTTAAGAGAACTCAATCTAGAGATTAAGGTTGCGTTTACTTTTGCTGTTTTCTGCTTTTATTTTCACTTACAATAGAAAATGTGACTGAAAATATGTTTGATAAAATTTAATAAAAAATATTTTTTAAAAATAGACTTAAGAGCAGAAAACGTCTAAAATTTTTTTTTAACATTTTCAAATAATGACCATTTTTAGTTTTATAATTTTTAAAAAAATTAAATTCTTCAATCATATAAATATTATTATCTGATAATAATCAAACTTAAAAATTAATAAAATGTTATACTCATTTAATTCATTTGACTTAAAAATAAATATAGACAAAATTTTAACTTAACATAACAAACATATTTTAAAAATTTTTAAAACTTAAAAATAAAAATTGATTTTAAGAAATGAATACTAAAAATGTTTTCGCAAACCAAACACCCTAAACCTTTCATATCCTTGTCCTTTATATTATTATATTAATAATTTTTAAATTTTAATATAAAACTATATTTATTAATATATTAAAAATAAAACTATAATTTTATTTTGTGCAAAAAATATCTTCATTAATTTATTGAATAAACTAAAATAGAGATTATTGTAATTTTTTAAATTAAAAAAATAAAAAGTATAATTTAGTAAAATGAAAATAGCATCACATCTATATGCATGTGATACAATTAACTTCATAAATTTTGATATGAATCTAACGCACGTTGACAAGTAGATAAAATTAAAAATAATTTAATAAAATTTAATTTAATTACTGTCAATTTAAATGGCATGTATATTTTTTTTACTAAACTCTTAATATGCGATAGATTTATATCTAATTTATATGAAATTGAGTTCATATAATCAATACTCCACTAGAAACAAAAAGGCTGTGAAAACTCAACCAAAACATGATATAATCCATGCAATATTCCTCATTAATTTACATTACTAATTAATTTCTTCTTATTTCACATATATTTTCTTCTAAGTGTATTGCCTAACTTGAACCAGTTAAATTTATAATTAATTTGTAGTTGTTTTGATTTAAAACAGAGTACTGTACTGGCAATAGCAACTAGCTAGCTAGTCTCCATTTCTTTACCCTCACCTTTTAGGTCACCTTACAGTATAATCAATGGCTGATGACTGATGAGCATTTAACTATTAACAAATAGTTTCTGTATGAATGAATAGCAGACAAAAAGTAATTAGAAGCCTTTTTGCTGTTTTCTTAAGTGCTTTTTCTTAGGCTAGATTTTTTCAATTTGACCCTTACTTGTATGTTTTCTTTATCTAAGGTATGAGTCCCCATATGCTAGTGATGAGAATTAGGAAACACTACACCAAACACAAAATCAATAAAGTACTACAACATCATCAAATCCCATAATAAAGCTCAACTTCTTATAGCAATACCTTCTTTTTGAAATAAATTATCACTTTAGTTCACGAAAAATAAAATTTATTTTAATTTAATTTTTAAATTATAAAAATATATAATTTCTTAATTTAATTTTTATGTATAAATATTTTTTTATATTTTAATTTATAGTTTTAAATATTAAATTAAAATAATATATTTTTAAAAACTAAATTAAATATTTTTATAATTCAAGAATGAAATTAAAACAAGTTACATTTTTTAAAAATTAAACAATAATTTACTCTTATTTTTACAAGTCTAGAATGACTAAATATTATCATACTGACTATCTAGAAGCAAATACCAATGTCATCGTCTTTAATAAAAAAAATTTGTAAACAGTTTTAAAAAAAAAGAAGTTAGACCTTTAACTAAAAGGGAAGAACTAGAGGGCCATAATATAATAAATTAAAATTTAAAATGTTTTACTAAAAATTATGTTACATCGAATAAAATATTTTTCGTTCTCACACCTAAATAGCCAAAGTTTGGTAACATTGAATGGTAGCAAGTTTAGTAGCGAGGAATGGGTCATAATTCATAAATATATATGGATGGAGTCTAAAAGCCAAATCCATAGTATTCTTATCATTTTTCGTGTTTTCATCTTCAGATATATGTTTCGTGGACGCATCTTCTATCTTAGGAAATTCGTGGTGTGGGAAATACAGGGCACAATATTATTCATTTTGTAATAATTTTATATCTAATTAATCATACATTAATACATATAAAATAAAATTTAAATGTAAAATACATGTAAAGAGAGTGAGAAGAGAGAGTTAAAATATATTAGGAGAGTGAGAAGTTATTTTTCATTTTATATTTCAAAATTAAAAAAAAAATTAATGTGCTGAATTGAAAGTGCATATCAAGCTATTAATAATATATATGATATGCATGCTTGAAGAATCTTTTCCTCATTTGTTTGTTCTTGTTAGACCAATGTCTTTTTGTTTAAGAATTAATACTATTTACTTAATTTTAACAAAATATATTATATATTATTTAATCAAAATTAAATATAATTTAAAAATAATGAATTAGTTGATGCACAAATTAAATAAATGAAAAACTTTTGTTATTTTAATTTTATAAAATTAACACAGTTTAAAATCACTATACATTAATGAATCCTTAATTTGTGCCACTAAAAATCTAAGGTAAATTTAAAAAAGTTTGACAACTTGAAAATTTCAGTTTTTCCCCTATTAAATAGATTTTAATATTTATTCTGTCACTAAAAATTGAAATTTTAATTTTATTTATAACATTAACGCTTTACATAATAACTACATTAAAGCCATTATTTAAAAAAAAAAAAAAAGTGAGCTGTTACCCCTTTGAAGAGTCTATGAAATTATGAATTTCCCATTTTAGAAATGAAGATCCATAATTACATTAATTCCATAACTAGATTAAATATCAAACCTTTGAAGTTTCATAAAATAAAATCTTTTTCATTTTTGTGGAGAGAAGTTATTGATCACGAAAACTCATTATTTTCAAAGCATGGCCAATATTTTTCTTTCTGATTGAAGAACTAAATATTTTGTTTGTTTTGCAATCAAATAAATTCATGGAAAATACATTTCGTATTCTCTAATATGTGACGCACCCATTAATTTGCTTAAAATTAAAAAAAAAAAAAAGGCTTTCTGTTCGCAGAACAATATGAAAAAGAAAATTGAGATGTCATTAGTTAGTTAATAAAGGTATATCCTAGCTGCATTTAACTAATAAATTATATCATAATTACTCACATAATTGTTTATATCTCTTTAATTACCTTAAGACCTTAGGAGAAATGAATCCTTTTTCACAAATCTAGAGATAATAGATAAAATAATAAAGCTTGATGCAGAAAGTAACATGCATATAAAAAATCACAAAAGCATCAAAGTCTGGAATTTAATGTTTAATCACATGCTTTTCCATAAACTTCATTCCCATTTTACAACTTAACTTTTTGGCCACATGTTTGAGTACTAGAATGATATATCTGTGCCTTCAATTTTGGTCAACTGTTATATTAATACATACATACATACATATATATATATACATCTATATATTATAGATGTCATTCATTGATAAAGAAACTTAGTCACATGATCTTATATAATTAGCAGTCTTAATTCTTCAAGATTCAATCCAGTTAATATCATACATATTGATTCAATGACCTCTATATATATATATATATATATATATATATATATATATACCTTTATATATATATATATATATATATATATTAGCTAGATAAAGGGAAAATTCATAAAAAAAGGGCAGTACACAGTTTTCACTAAGTAAAATCTAAACAAGATTAAATATATGCAGTCTCACGTACTCTGCAAATAAAGAGGTTATTTTTAGAATTTAAATGTGTGGCATTCAAGTCAAATAACAGCATTCTTATCATTAGATAAAAAAAATCATTAAAAAAATCCTCCATATTAAGTAATTTGTAATTGTAGCTTAATATCTAAACTTGGATTATTTATTAGTTTAAAACTACCTCAGCTTAGTTATTAAGCAAAAATTATGATTAATTTTTGTTCAAAGGCTGCTTGAAATTGCCTTTCACACATTTGGACTTGCGATTCTAATAATATTGCTGTAATGATAGGCTTTACAAAGGATCTTGTTGAAAATAAACACCTATAACAAATTAGCCACCATTTTCAAATTGCTGTACCTTTTGAAACACATGGTGGCCCATAATTATTTATCAATCAGTTGGCCCTTCATGTTGAAGACATGGCCACCTGATCATACACCACTTATCATCACACTTTTATATACACAAATGTCTTAAGAAAACAACTCATACATGTAAATATTTATACAGTAATCATCCAAATTGCAGGCATGGTTGGATATATATGAGTACTTATAATTCCAAATTTTGCATATTCGAATCCTTTCATATCACACCACGATCATGTAAGAAGAGAGACAGATACAACAGTAATTTTGTCCTTTCCTATATTAATCACGTCGTGTCACATAAGAGAATCCAACTTTACACATTTCGTAGTAGTTATGAGTAGGAGTTGATGTACTTGGTGACGACAGCAAGAGCTCCTTTGATCAAGCTTTCAGCCTTGGAATAACTAGTCTGTATCTTCTTCTGCAACGAAGCCCTAACCGCCATCTCATCGAACTCGTCGGTGCAGGTGCTGCCATCTGTGAGGGCTGCACTCATCCATGTCTGTATGTCACTCCATTGAAACCTCTCCTCAGAGAAAGTACCATTCAAGTCTTTGATTTCTGCGGCACATTGCTTGACCTCATCAAGGGCATCATTAATGTTCTCAAGGCAGTCCTTAATGACTTGTGTTTCATTATGGGTGAAAGCTTTGGTCATTGAGAGTTTTTTGAGTGAAGAAGAAGCCCTGCTAGTTTCTTTTAGGGCTAAATAAATGGAGGATTTGGTGAGAATCAGAGGGCTTGTTTTGATAACAGAAGCATAAGGGGAGAGAGACTTGTAGCAAATACTAGGGTATGTGGTGGAATTGCAATATTGTTTTATGAATACTTTGGAGGTTTTGATTGAAGTGGTATTGGATGAAGCAAAGGCTGTGTGGAAGAAGGAGATGATGAAGAAAATGGCTAGAAGACTTGACAAGAGATTATTGTGACAAGAAATGGACATTGAGGCTGTGATAGTGAGAGATTTTGGTGATGCCATTGAATTTGTTTTGTGTTTGTGTTATTTGCATTGGTAGGAGTGAAGATTGGCCCTTTTTATAGGCATATGAGAGACTCAAATTCTAAGCAAATGACACAGAAAAACAGATAGGAAAACACATTATGCTTTGGCTTTTTAAAAAATAAATAAATAAATTACAAACCTGTCATAAAATTTGACAAATTATACTTAACATCCCTTTTGTTTCAAAAATTATATTTAATACCCTTAAAATCTAATATAATGTTACACAAACTTCATTTATAATTTATTTTACATTATATATATTCATTCCAAAACAGTAAAATTTATTTGTATGTTAAAATCTATTCATTGATTGAAAATAAATGAAAGGGGGGTAATAAATATATATATATAATTTACACTTTTTATTTTTTGTGTATTGATTGGAGGTATGAATGCATTGTGTAAGTGATGAGAATATGATCTGAGATTTATTCAGATGATGAAGCAATAGTAGCTCTTGAAATTAATGCCTTACGAATAGGGATAGCACATGGAGATTTCTTAGCCATGTCTAATGGCTTATAAATTAAACTAAATATTCTAGATCAATCGTGTGACTATTATAACTTTTAGTTCATAGAAAAACGATGGGTTTGCACATGATTTAATTTCAAAATTGACTTTGGAGGCACAAAGGGAAATCATATATATATATATATATATATATAAGAGCGTCCAATGAAAATTCTAACCATAATTCTTAAATTTAAATTAATGTCTTATTAAGTAAGCTTCAGATGCTTACAAGGAAGCAAGTACAACTAGTACCCAGAACACACAAGTTAATTATTGGGAACAAATGAACACTTAACAATAATAATTTTAAGCTTTCTTCTCTCTTTTTCTTTTGACATAAATTTTATGCTTTCTTCCAAAAAAAAAACAAAGAGAAAAATTAAAATATACCTTAATTAGTATAGTTGGCTTAATTTGAAATGTATCAGTTGAGTCCTTTGTAATTTATTATATTAATAAATTTGACATACACTAAAATGTATAATAATATTTTAAAATTCATTTTAAAATTTAATTATAATAATTATTTATTTTTTAAAAGTAATTAAAATTTTATTTGCTTTGTTAGGATCTTATATCAATCATATATTTGAAAATTTTTCATATATATTTTATATATTTTTTTCGAAGCTATATTTAATATATAAATATAGTATATATATATATATATATTGTTTTAGAACCAATAATTAGAATGTGTCCCAAAAGTATACATAGTTGTATAGATTATCACTTAAATATTTTGTAATTCTAACAGAACCTCATAGAATGAATATAGAACATCATAATATTATATTAAGAATAATGCAGTGATGTTTTGTTAGAGTTGAGAGAAGTAAATTAATAGTCGGAATAAATATAAAACCTGTTATATCATTTTCTTCTTTTATATGTCACACAAAATCTTTCATGATGCCCCGCCTATATATAATTTTGATTAAATTCTATGATATAAAAATCGTATTGGCCCAATATATGCACAAAACTTCCATATGCTTAGAAATTTGTACAATATTCACTCTCTTCAATTTTAAAAGTTAAAATTATTGACTAAATATTGCAACCAAAAGTTTGTCCCCTATAATTAATGTGAAAAAATTTAAATTCTTTACATTTAATATTTGACAGTATTTTAAATAAAATTATTTTTAATAAAAAATAAAAAAATAGAGTTCAATCCAATCACAAAAAAAAAAAAATGTATTCACAACACTAAATTTAGGGAAATAAATTGTATAACCAAAAATTGGAGAGATTGCACTAAGAAGTAATTAGTTAGAATGATCAATATTTTATTTCATTAAACAAAGTCTCGAATTTAAGTTGTGTTAAAAAAATTCTATTAAAAAAATTATATTCATGTTATAAGATGTCTTAATTTAAACTAGATTAATTTAATTTAATAAATTTTTAAATACTAATAGTTTTCACCAAAAAATGGAGGGATTGGTCTATGCATTTTGGCCTATGATATTGCAATGTTATATTAAATACAAGTATATTGAAAAATACTCCAATCATCTGTATTCCAAATTAATTGATTTAAGAGCTTATGCATATATAAAATATAGATGACTGGTGATGACCCCATGAAAGAAAAAAATTAAACATATGTAAATCCCTTTTTGACCCAATTTGTATTCTAATATATACAATTGCCACATACACATGAACCTAATTGATCCCATTTTTGACAATTATGTGTGATATGCTGCCAACTACCAACTACATATCACATTCCAACAATATATTCTCGTTAGTGCTTGCTTTTCATGAATCTCAATATGTCAAATCCTACAATCGCTATCATAACAACGAACTAATTATTTTAAAACGAATTTAGAAAAAAAAAAACGACGAATGAAATTAAGACACTCATTGTAGGATATATATATATATATATATATATATATATATATATATAGCTGATTATGACCTTTCCAAATTGTTTTATTAATTTCAAGAATTATTTAAAAAGATGACTTTCCGAAATGTGATGTTGGTAAGTCGTTGAGTATCATCTTTCAACTTAAACAGCTATTGCAACTTAATTAATTTTGACTTCGGATTTTGTAGTTAATTTAATGAAAAAAAATTCTATTTTGGTCTTTGACAAATACAGTAATTTTTAATTTTATAATTTAAAAATTATTTTTATTAATTTAATTCTTAAAAAATAAAAATACTTTTAACATTGTCTTTCTACTCAAATTTTATTCATATTTTGTTACTTAATTCAATGTTGAAGTATAATTTAGTTAACAATATAATTATTTTACATATCATACATTAATTTACGTAAGATAAAATATTAAGATATTCAAAATTTTCTAGTTACATATATACATAATTTTTGTACTAATTACATATCTCATAAAAATTTAGGAATTATGGTTGATTTGAATAATTGTAAAGTAAATTTTTTTAACATGATGTATATTATCTATTACTTATAATTTTTACGTTAATAACAAAAATTTTATTCAAAATTTTATTAAGTGAGACATTAAGATATGAATATAGTTCAGATAAAAAATAATATTAAAAGTATTTTTATTTTTTAGAGATTAAATTGATAAAAATAATTTATAAAAGATTAAATTAAAAGTTATAATATTTTTTAAAGATCAAAATAAATTTTTTTTTCTTAATTTAATTAATTGCCCCATCTTGCTTGAACCTTCATTTTAAAGGTTTAATTGTTGTCCTCTACTCCATTTAAATCAAGCATATAGATTTTCAATT
The DNA here is from genome assembly GCA_031216115.1 of Senna siamea. Lineage (NCBI taxonomy): Eukaryota > Viridiplantae > Streptophyta > Magnoliopsida > Fabales > Fabaceae > Senna > Senna siamea. The sequence continues at coordinate 1,752,166 of CM062356.1, forward strand.
TTGTCCCTATTATTAGGAATAAATTATTACATCATAAATTGCACCAATTTCTCATGAGATTTATAAAACTATATTTATTACATTTATAATTTTCAAAAATACATTCGATATCTCTAAATTTGATACAATGTTAATTATATAATTTTTTATTTTATTTTTTGTCAATAAAATTAATATTTTACAAGACATATTTATTCCAAAAGAATAAAATTATTTAAATGTCTTTATTGTTATATTAAGAATCTCTTGTTGAAACATGATATAAAGTAAATTGTATTTACTATTATATTAAAACTAAAATTTCAATCTTATTCTACAAATAAATTTAATTTAATTTATTGATAAAAATAAATTATAGAATAGGTAAATAAGTGTGTATTTCTTTAAGTAAAAAGATAATAAGTATAATTCATGCACATGTTTTGTTGTTTATCTAAAGGAAAATCCAATCTCATCTGTCAATGTTTCAACACGAGAGACAAACACTTGCATTCACACTCTACATAATACATTTGTGTATGTTGTAATAAATTTAATTATGTGATACCCCTAAATTTCTTTCACTCAATTTTCTCATGAACATTTTAATTAAATTGAAAAATATTATAACATGTATAGAAATTTTAATGGAATATATCATTATACACTCCTTTAAAAATTGACGCTTGCTAAGCCCACTCCATTAACATTGATCCATTGGTTCCATTCAACTTCCAGTATCCAATAATGTGTATTACATGTTAATCCAATCTTTGTATGGGTCGGCCTCATCAACGAAAGCACCAACATTTGATATAATTCCAAGCCTTGGTTATTAGAATTTTACCAAAATGTCCCAAGGCAAACACTATAATTCTGACATGAATACAATTGAGATGATTGTGAAGAAATTTCTTTGACCTTAGAAAATATTATTTAAAATATAAAGAATATCTATCTAAACTAGCATATTGGGTGTGAGAGTTTTTTACAAATTCAAATACTATCGATCTTATATCTTTAATTCTATATGAGATAGAATATATCAATTTATTTATCTAATATTAGTTAATTAATGTAATTAAACGCAAATAACGTGTAAGGACCTACTTTAATTAGAATGTTTTCAGGCTTTGCATGCTGAACATGTGTTCTTTTCTTTGTGATCACTTTCTTTGTTTTTTCTTAGCTTCACTAATCTTTCATGTTTGACGTCCATACATTAATTATAGGATCGCATTAGCAGTGAATTAAGACTTCTTCATTTTAGATTTCCATATTAATAATAATCTTGAATAAGGTGCAAAACTCATTGACTATATATTTCGGAGATACTTGGTTAACTTTTAAAGTTAAAAGGACAAATTATACAACTCTTTAATTTAATTTTAATTTTTCAATATTTTGTTATAAAATAGATTAAAAATAACTAAAAAAAGTGAAATGTCCACACTCTGATGTACTTTTTATGCCATTCATCATTTCAATTTGATCGGATATACATATATATATATATATATATATATATGAATTATAAATTTGTCGAAATCACTAAAATATATAGATCGGCTTCTATTAACCACATATAGTGAAAATTTCAATTCGAATTAACCCCTTCCCCTTGTTTGTAATGTGTGTGTGTGTGTGTGAAAAGTTATCACATCAAATTAAAAAAATCTTTTAGTATATGAATTAATATAATATAAAGTATATATTTAAATAAAATTAATATATATTAATCTAAGAGATATATTAATATATATAATATTTAATATAAAAAACTTGTTAAATAGTTTCTTCCATTATTATTTGTTATATGTATAATTTTTATATAACAAATAATGATAGGTAAAATGATTATGATTATCATTATCATAAAATCTTATCAAATAGGATCTTATAATCAACTAATCTCCCTAGTCTAATTAATTTAAGTTTTCTCTCAAATTAAAGTTAAAGTAATCTCTCTGAGTACTTGATTATTATTTTTTATGTAATGAGTTTATGCAGTGTAAATCACGTTCACATTCATCGTTTTATTTGGTAAAACTGCAGTTGTTTAGTACTTTTTGTTCCAAATTAATCTCTCATTCAATATTATTAAATTAATAATCACATATAATATATGTTTCTAATATGATTGCTGAATAAAATCCCATGAGAAACCATGGTAGAAATCTCTCTGCCATTAATTTAGACACTTGTGTCAATCAGATTAAACACTGGGATAAAATGCTTTCCATGATTTATTGGTTCTTAAACATTTTTGTATTTTTGAAATTTGAATAACAACAAATTATTTTATATAATTTATGGAAGAAACTCTTGGAATAATATTTTCTTACATATTGTGAACCTCTTAGCATAGTGTACTCTCATTACTACTGTGCATTATGCATATTTTGGGTGAACAAGAGAACAAGCAAAACACAAAAACAAACCTAGGTCCTTATAACTTATATCTGAATACCCATGTAATTTGTTTTATATTTATTTAATTTATTTTTTCCTAAAACATTATTTTAGCCTCTCATAAATAATAGTTTCTTTAATTTAGTCCCTTTTAATTTGATTTATTATTAATTTAGTCTCTCTTTATAATCTTTTAAATAAGTAATAATTATAATAATTTAGATGTTTAGTATTGATTGAATAATTATAAGTTAATTATGATATAATTTTTTTTCAATCAAAAAGTGTTTAATACTGATTGTGCAACATTTAATATTAATAACTAGATATAATATTTTGACTAATTAAAAGAAAAAAAATTAAATCATACTTGATCTTTCACATTACTCAATTAATATGAAACATTTAAATCATTTAAATTATTATTTATTTAAATAAAATTAAAAAAATCACCAAAATAATATTTTAGTTTTTTTATTTTACATTAAAAGAGTGACATTATAAAAATTGTATAATACGCGTATTTAATGATTTTAATTTTGTAGTAAAAAGCAAAATTGTCCACCAGAAAATGAATAACCATGTAAGAGCAGGTAGCTTCAAAATCTCAAACCATTGTATGTATGTATAGTGTATACAATTATACATACCTCATCTTTCACACTCCACACCACACACAAAATATACATACATATTTTCCAAATGCAAATTAATTAAGCAAGTACCATAACAAAAAAAAAATTATAATAGAGACATCTATATGATCATCATTAATTATTATTATTATTATTAAGGATGGCACTTAATAATAAATTAGTTAATAGATGAGAAGATTATTGTTGATAAAATACAAGGCATTACTGGTTATCCTCTGCACATTCAACAAACTCTTCCTGATCTTATCTCTCACTCCCGCATCCACATTCTGGTCATCGAACCCATCGGAACACGTGGAATCGTCGGTGATGGCGGCGCTCACCTTCGTCTCGATGGTGTTGACGATGAAGTCTCTGTCCACGTCGACGACGATGTCATTGCCCTGGAAATGCGCCATATTCTGAAGCGACTCCTTGAGGGCGTCGACGGAGTCGTCGACGTTGTGGCGGCAATCTTGCAGCACCGCCATGGCCTCGGGCGTGAAGTTGCTGGCGTTGAGAATATAGGAGATGAGGGAAGAGGTTTTGAGAGCGGCGTTGAGGGCGAGAGAGAGAGAGACATTACAGAGCTTGAAAGGATCGGATTGGATTTTGGAAGCGAATGGAGAGAGAGAATTGTAGCAAATGGAAGGATATGTGGAGGAATTGCAAGAAGTGAGAATGAAGGATTTGTAGGTTTGAAATTGATTTGGAATAATCTTTGAGTTCGAAGGAGAAGGAGCAGGGGAAGGAGAAGAAGGAGAAGGGGCAGGGGCAGGGGCAGGGGCGTAATTTTGAGAATAGTAAGGGGTAGAGTTGGAAGGAATGGTGGAATTGCATTCGGATGCTGTGAATGAAAGAAGAGAGAAGGAAATGATGGAGAAGAGGAGGGAGAGAAATTGGTGTGAAGAAGAGAGACGTGGGAGAGTGATGGCTTCCATGTTGGCTATACTATCCAGTGCTCTTGCTTCTATGAGTGCTCATCACTTCAACTTCTCAATTTATAGCCATGCCTATTCTTGTATGCAACCAATTATGTTAAGCCATGTGCCTCTCTACCAACTCATACCTCAATTTTTCCTAACTCTATAGCACTCAACACTATTTAATGCCGCAATTTGAATTTAAGAAAAAGATAAATATAAAATTAATTAAATAATAAATTTTATTCACATAATAAAAGTTATATGTCAATATTTATTTTTAAGGGTATTTAAAATAAATCAAAATTGATATTCCGAAGAGCAAAAACTTAACAAAATTTGGTTTAAACACTTTTTTTATAGTTTGGTTTGATTTGTAATACAGTGCATTAAAAAATTGAACTTAACCATTTATATATATAATTATAATATATGTTATTTATATTAAAATAAAATCTATTATATATGAAACATATTATCTTTAAACTATTGTTTAATTTTCTTAAGTTGTTGTGTATGAATGTTTAATGTTTACAATATCGAAATAAATTATATTAAATTAATTTATTTGAATATTTTAATTTTTTTTTACTTGTACTAAGTTGGTTTATCAATGGATCAAAGTTAAAAATTTGCATTTGAAAAATTGAATTAATTAGTCTATATTATTTTTTTTTTTTAGCACTTTAACTTCAAAATTAGTTTGATTTTATAATTGTTTGGACTAAACGTATATTGTAATGTAGTTTGAATATATATTAATTAAGAACATTTATAATTCTATCTTTTTAATGAATGAAATTTTATTGCATTTTCTTGTTATTCGTTATATTTATATATTAAAAATAATTATTTTATTTTCTTTAATTAATAAGCTTAAATGTATAAAATTGACATATTAAAAATGATCAAGCTGCCCAACCCAAGCAAATCACTCAAAGTTGTCTATTTATGATTTTTTTTATTTGATTTGAAATTATAAACTTAAATCAATAAGTATATATTATTATGTCAAATCGATATGAATGATATAATTTAAAATATCTTTAAACCATCTAAATTGACAAATCGAAGAACACCCTTATATATTCTCACTCTGAGTAACTCTTTCTTCATATTACATTATCATATTAATTTTTTATGTAATAGGAGCTTGATCCCTATTATTGCCATTATTCATTTATTTGTTGTCATATTTATAAATAACATGAGTTCATTATAGTTAATTTTTTAAAATTTAATTTTTTAATATAAATAATTTTTTCTGCAAAATAAAATTGTGATATTGTTTTTAATATATTTTTAAACTAAGTAATGTAATAGTAAATACAATTTAGTAATTTTATTATTTTGAAATGGATATATATCATATAAAATATTTAAAAAGATGTTTATATGATTTTGTATTAAATTTTTTGTGTAATTTTTTTAAACAATAAGGATTTCAAGTATAATTTTATAAAAATGAAAAGAAACGTTAATATATATAATTTAATAAAATTTAAATAATGGTTAAGTTATTATTATTATTATTATTATTATTATTATTATTATTCTTAGTTTGAATGTTGTACAATATATCAAAACTCATTTCTCATCACTTGAACTATATACTTATTCCAAGTGATAGAGTTAATTAGATTTTAAGTGAGAATATAAAGAATATTTACCCTAACTCAATAAAGAGAAAGTTATTTATTTTATGTACATTACTTCTAAGAATTGAACCCAGCAGCATATATTTTAGCATTCAAAAGCTTATTTCTCTTAGGACTAACACGTGTTCATAGTTATACTTAAATAATTTGAATGATCATATTTGATGATAAATTAAAAACCTTTTGACTTACGTAATTATATATATATATGGTGTAAAATTGTGCATTTGTCACCACAAAAATCTTTTGTGATGAAATGAGTTTTTCTTTATTTTGTAGGTTCTTCTTGAATTTTGTGAATCCTCATGTACTTTTTACACAAGCATGATCATAAGTCTCTTTCAAGAAGCATGATTTAATAAGTATCACGGTTCCAAGCATACTTTTGTCTCAATTATATATATATATATGAGAAAATTAATATTTTAAAAATTATAAAAACTTATAAAATAATTAAATATACTGGATCAAATCAGATACCTATATATAGGAGAAACCTCAGGGGCATATATATATATGTGTATAGCATGATGAGATAATTAATATTGTGGCCATGTTCTAGAATATATTATTAATTACCTCCCTACGTATATGTTTTCAAACATTAATTATATTAAAGATGTGTATTTTTGTTAATTTTAAAAAAAGATTTGACTTTGTTATATATAACCAAGTATTAAAATGATTAGAAATTGTCAATGAGAATTGATTTATTTAATTAATTTCTTTTCATCCATTATAATTATATACTTTAAATTTAAATTTAAAAATTTTTTATAAAAATTTGTTGAGATCGATGAGCTGTTTTAACCCTAAATTGAAATATTATATCTTGACCTAAATTCTTATTGTATAAAAAAAATGACTAGAAGTTGAATGCACTATCTGAAGACTAGTAGAAACACTAACTACCACATGACATGAGGTACTTAAAAAGTCAATATTATTATAGTGAAAACAATAGTTTCACACGTCAAATGTGCTTTAATTTTCTTCATTTTTTAAAATTTAAATATTAATTTAGATCTTGAAACATGCTGAATTATATAAATAATAAATATAAAACTATTTTAATTAAAATAAATATGTATAATATATTGTAATTTCTGTCAAAATTTTGGAATAAGGAAGCGGCATCTGAGTAAGACAGGTAAGCAACCTAGATGAACCACGTGGCTAAGCTAGGTTATTTCCACGTGTCGGAACGGAGGAGATTGTACCGTTAAAAAGTCAATTACGTTGAAGAACGTGCGAGGCAGAATCACATGCTTCGCTTGGGACAGCCTATTTCTGTGCGTGAAAAGTTGCAGGAGGAAAGGCGGTGATCTTGCTCACTGACGACGTGGACTATCTGCCACAGAAATATTTTTTTGGTAAATTATATTTTTTTAAGAGACAAAAGTTGTATTTTTTTCTTGTAATTTTTTTAAAAAAATTATTTTATTTCTTAAAAGATATGATAGCTTTTAATTTAATATTTTATAAATTTTTTTTGTTAATTTAATTTTTAAAAATAAAAATATTTTTAATATTATCATTTTATTTAAATTATATTTATATCTTAATATCTCACTTAATAAAATATTAACTAAATTTTTTTTATAAATGTAAAATTTATAAGAGATGGATAATCCAAATCATATTAAGAAATTTATATATGAAATTATCCAAATCAACTATAATTTTTAAATTTTCATCAAATAAATTAGTAAAAAAAATGTATGTATATATACAATTTAAAAATTTTAATTTATATCTTAATATTTTATCTTATATAAATTAATATATGATATATGAAATAACTATGTGATCAACTAACTTATATTTTGACAATGAGTTAACTAAAAAATTATCGATAAAATTTAAGTAAAAAAATAACATTAAGAGTATTTTTATTTTTAAAAAATTAAATTAATGAAAACTATTTATAGATGATAAAATTGAAAATCATCATATCTATTGAGGACCAAAATAAAATTTTTATCTTGTTAAAATTAAAAGATAACTTATAATTTTATTTATTTTAACTAAAATATAATTACACTTTATTTTTATATAATGTAGAAACTATAACTATTATATATATTCTTAAAATTGCTAGCTAGTATTTAAAAAATTTACTGAACGCTAATTAAGAAGATAAACAAAATAAAATATTAATGAAAGAGTAATATATAAATAAATAGACCTGACATGCATTAAAATATATGTTAATTTGTTTAAAACGTTGGTGAAAATCAAATAATTTATCACTCACCTATAACTTTTATTTGTCTCATATATATGTTTATATCAAATTTTATATGGCTTGTGAGATTAAAGATAAAAAATTTTAATTTTTACTTTTCTTTATCTAATTCCTTTAAATTAGATTTCTTTTATTAGATTAGATCTTTAAATTTAAATAAAAATTTATTTTGATAAATAAAATTTTTATATATAGTAAATAACCCAATCAAAATCTAAGCATTTAATTTGTAAGCAAATTATAAATTTATTTTAAAATTTTTCTTGAAAATAATAAATTTATTCTTAATAAGATGATATTTAAAGGTTAACTGATAAATTAATAATTATATATATAATTTTTATTTATCAATTTATTGAATTATTAAAAAATTTTATGTAAAATAGAAGAAAAATTAAGGGACTAAATTAGTGTTTTTTTCATATCAAAAAGAGTAAATTATACTCTCTTGAAAAATCTTGAAATTACATTTTTTAAAAAAAAATTATATTATTTTTCTTTGAGAGATGAGTAAACTTATATTTTCACCCATTTTGAATAAATTTGATTTATTTTTATTATTTATATAATTAAATATATATTTTAATAATATTAAAAAAAATATTTTTTAACTTCAAATAAAATAAATTTATTACTTTTAACTCAAAATAAATAATAATAAAACATTATACATTTTAAAAATATATTTTATAATAAATTATAATATTTTTTTAAAATAATTATGTTATTAAAAATATTTTAATTAAAATTGATAAAATTATAAAATTTTTAATCTAAAAAAATATGAGTTTTTAAAATAAAAAATATATAATTGTGACATTGGAAAGTAATTTATTCTATTAAAAATGAACTTGTACGGTAGTTATTCTGTGCGCCGCTGTCACTTTCCCTTTGGCGTGACGCCAGCTCTTTTGCCGCATAACGTGTGCTGCCTCATCTTTATAAGAATACGTTTAGATTGATAGTAAAAATTGAGATGTGAAAAAAAATATTAGATTTGAATTTAAAAATAAAAATGTAAAGTTTTATATTCATCAATCCATACTGAGCGTTAGCGTTCCATTTTTTTTAAAAAAAAACAATTAATGGATCTTGCTTAAACTTTATTTATCTCTAATAAAATTTATGTAACAATCTTAATCCAATAATGTAAGATTTCATTCCTTCTTTGAAAAAAAAAAATTCTAGTTTTCATACACTTGAAGGTTATAAAAATAATTAAATTGAAGATATTTGAAACTATGATATGATACTTATTTAGTTACTCTTTAGTCATATTTTAATTAAATATCTTTTATTAATGTCGGTTTTGTATCATATATATGATGAATTATATATATGAAAATTAATCATATAATTTTTAAATATAATAATTTTAATTGACATATAATTTTGTATATTTTCAATAGTTTAAGGGGTTAAGTGATATGTTTCAAAATTTTGTATATTAAAATTATAATTAAAGCATAATTTAAAAATTAACTATTCCTAGTTTCCCCTGAAAAAATTGGAGTAAAACTTTTGAGTTAAAGTGAAAAATATAACCTAATTATTAATTACAGGGTGAGGATTAAGGAATGTAGAGGTGTGGGCGCATTTAAGCAAGTAATTTGTGAGTGCAATGTCAACCCTCTTTTTTAATGGTATAAGAAGCAGAGTCAACTACTCTTGATTCATGATTTAGGTGAACTTCAATTATACTCCATTTTATTAATATTATAAATAAATGATACTATTGTCCACAAATATATACTCTAATTTAAGCAATGCTTGCAGTTTAGTATAGACTAATAAGCTAAAAGTCAGCACTAAAAATTTTCAACATTTTAAGAGACAATTAAGTTATCTTCTCTTAAGTTTGACATATCTTATTTTTTTTTAAAAAAATTAGATTAGAAAATAAAAAAAAAGTAGTTAAATTTGTAAGAGGAAATAAAAATAGTGATATTTGAGGAAGACATGGGGAATTTGTCAAATTTTTTCTTGTATATTTTCCTTTTTTTTTAAGTAGGGTCTCAAATTTTATTTGTGTGTATAAATGTATTATTATTGAAAGAATTTTACTTCCTTTATAAAATCTTAATTAATTTGACTTAAATTAATTATAACTCACTGAATTTTCGAACACTTTTGATTTTAACCAAAAAAAGTGGGCCAAGTTGAGATCAAAGAAAGCCCAAGAACATATAAACAAATCAAATAAAGACCCAATCTACGTGACTATGACTAAAGAGAGCATTCAAGCAGGCCAATATGTGGGTCAGCCCATTGGGTTTGGTCTTATTGTCAACAAATACTGTAATTCTTAAATTACGGTTTCCAACCATAATTGGGATGATGATATTATTAATTAATTAATTATTTCAAAAAGGATAACTATAAAAATGCGTTAATTTAATTAATTAAATTTTAGTGAACTAATATGATTTAATTATATGCAAATACTAAATGGAATCAAGAGACGAGAAAAATAAAATAAAATAAAATAAAATCTCTGAATGTAATTAATTGGATGTTGATTTAGAAATACATTATTACCAAACACTACAGATATGATGAGAGTGATTCAAAAGCATTGGAATTGAAAGAATTATATATGTTAGTGTGATAAGTGCTAATTAATTGCGAGTGACTCTCAAAAGAGATCACTTTTCATTGGTGAACACAAACAAGCTTGTCACGTTGGGTTTACATCTTTATTTGTCTTCTACCTCAAACAAAATGTGTGAAAATACACACACACACACACATATGGATGATCTTGATTAAGTATTGAAAGTGAGAAAAATTGAAAAGAAAAAGAGAAATGGTAACTTTGACCACTAAAATATAGAACTTTTGCTGATCACATAATTAAAAAAAAAGTTAAAAATGCTAAAACCATTAATTAGTGTTATAGATTAACCATTAAAAATTTCGAGAATAAATTTATATATAAAAAATTACAATTATATGAGTTTGAATTGCAACTTAAACCTTTACCTCAAAACAAAAATATGGAATATTTGGACCAAGCCAAACAAAAGAGTCGTTTTTTTCTTGATTGAACGTGGACGAGGCAGACAAATGCTATTAATTACAATATGGGAGTAACACATTTCTCTTATCAACATATATATGGATACTAATATTCATGGGCATGGCCACTCTTTTTTTTCCTTTTTTTTCTTTTTTCTTTTTTTGAAGGAATGTCATTATTCATTGTTGAGAATTCAAGAAGTATGGGAAGAGAGAATTCTAAATTAACATCAAGCTTTAATTTCTATACTTTTCAAGGTTATATATACATTAATGTGTGTGTGTGTGTGTATTTGTATATGAGATAAGTAGTGTTTGATATATCCCCTGTGAATATTTGAGTTTGAATTATCTTATAATGTCAAAGTTCATGTTAATTAATTAGTAGTCAACTTTTTGAAAAATTATTGACTAGTCTTTTGATTGAGTACGTGCATGTCTCTTCTCACCTTTGGCTTTGTATGTTTATGACATAGCCACATAGGTGCTATAAAATTGACAAATGTAAATATGGGACTTCAAAGAATACCAATCATTTTGTGTATATAAAATAAAAAGTTATGAATCATTAATTCCATCATGCATTTTTAATTTTATCACATTGTACCAAAATCATTTCAAGAAGCTAATTTTTGCATTAATTATTTAGCCAATGTAATAGGCTCTGTGAGATCAGAATCATTTATCTGAAATTGCTTTGAATTTATTTGAAATTTGACAATTCTTATCCAAATTTGTAGGATAAAATATTGATTTATATACTGTTAGACTTTAAATATAAACTTAAATGTAATAGATGTCTTATGTCTAAAATATCTAAACTAATTTAATTTAATACATCTCACACTATATAGTCATTATATAGTCTTTCTTTTGTTCTTTCAGTACCAAAAAATATATCCCTATGCACAGGAAATTGAAAACTATAAACCTTATAAGCACAGTTTTATAGGCACGGAACATGCTACAGTAGTTCAATTGTACAATTCAAGACGCCAAACACTCCGTTTCCTATATAACTACTTCCAACATAAAATCACAACAAATTAAACTGCTACAACATATATATATATATGTATCAAAATCTTTTCACGTAAAAATATATTATAACAGTGTCGTGCAGAGATAGATAAACACAAAATAAGAATAAATCATTCATCTATCGTCTCTAATTTAGAGAGTTTAAGCATGGAGAGAGGCAAGCTGGTTGATGAAGGCCAAGGCATTGCTAGTGAGGTGAGCCAGCTCCACAATATGTGCCCTCACAACAGTCTTAAGCTCACTATTCATGGCACCTTCAAATCCATCACTGCAAGTGCTCTCATCTGTTAAAGCAGCACTCACCCAAGTCTGCACATCAGTCATAGTCATCTCAAAGTTGGGCCTATTCATCCGGTCCATCTCTGATATCGATTGCCGGAGCTCCTCCACCGAGTCCCCCACCTCCTCCACACAGTCCCGCATGGCAGCCGCCTCACGCGCCCTCAAACGCCGGTTCTTGGAGAGTGAGGACATTAGGGCCGACGTGTGCTTGGCAGATGCTAGAGTGACGTTCAAGGCTGTGTCTGCGAGGCTGAAACGGTTCGTTTGGATGGAGGCGGCGTGTTTGGCCAGAGAGGAATAGCACAGCCTTGGGTATGTTGTGGTGCTGCATGATGTTCTTATGAACTTCGTGCTTGCTTGTTGGTAGGGTTTCTCTGATGATGATGCTGATGCTAGTGGGGAAGAGAAGAGTATGATACTGGAAATGTTAATGAAGGCAAGGATTGTGATGAAGAGCTTCATTTTGTTCTGTTTTGGAATTAGAATGTGGGATTGAACTTGTTGTGTGGGGTGTGGTTGAGAAACAATGGCAAGGGAGGTTGGGTATATATAAGCTCTTGGTGGTGTTTGTGGTTATGCTTAAAATATTGTGTGGTTTTGATGAATGATGTAGGTAGGTGCTTATTTTAAGAAGATTATTATTATTTTTTAAATAAGATGTTATATTTTTTACTCTCAATTTAGGTAACAATATCATTATTTTGCTCTCTTTTTTTGTATATTTAATATCAGTTGTATACTTAAAATTAAAATATGTTAATAAAACTTTTAAAAAAGACTTATAATCATAAAATGGAAAATTATAAAAATTATATATATAAACCTACAGTTATTTTGAAAAGTTTTGATTTAATTTTTTAAAAAGTTTATGAGATTTGCTTTTAGAAAGGGTCGACTTGATTATTAGCTAAAGGGTAATTAAAGTTTGCACATGCATGGATGATGATGCAAATTCTTAACCAAGTTCATTCAATTAACCAAAAAAAAATGTATTCATTAATTTATCCAATAAGAGAATGAGATTAAGAGAGAGAGAGAGAATAATTGAAGCCTAAAACTACAACCTTGTTTAGTTAAGGACTAGAAAAGCAGATACAAGATGTTTTAAAAAATAAAAATAAAAAAAGTAGGGGACAGAAAAAAGGCTAAAATAAAGAAAGAGCAAGTTCTCTTGAGAAAAGGCTAGTCTCCTTAATACTTAATTCCTTTGATGAAAATTTTTTTATGTATTATTTATTTGAAATATAGATACTTTTCTCAACGAAAAGTTAAATATTAATTTATTATGTTATAAGAGATTAATATTTTTTGTTAGATTCAATCTCGCAAGTATAATTAATTAGAGTAAGTATTTATAGAGCTGTTGACTCTAAAAAATTAATTTAAATATACATAAAACAAGTTAATCAACTTTTAATGGTAAAATTTTTAAGTAATATTTTGTAAGATACCTAAGAGTCTGATCTTTTCTATATGTTATTATTTACTAAAAATATCGCTCATAAAACCATTGATAAATATTTGATTTAATATATGTATAAATTTCAATAAATTTTTCATAAAAAGGGGTTGAGTATTTTAACAAAATTAAATAATGCTTGGGGTCCATTGCTTTAGGCCAATTTGGGGTCCATATTGCTTGAGGAAGATATTTGAAGGTAAAGGATCATTTAAAAGATGGGCCCAAAACCCCAAACCAAAATGCCCAACCTTATATTAGAAAAAAAAAATTAGGTTTAAGAGAGAGATATGTGTTATAAATCCAAACCATGTATATGGGAGTGAGGTTAAAAAAATCATCCAATTTATTTTTTTTAATTTTATCAGACTCAATTTAAATTAAATATTATAATCAATTTGAATTGGGTTGAATAATAAATTTTTGAAACAAAAAAGTTAAAAAATTTTAATATTAAATATTTTTTTAATCAAACTATAAAAATATAAATTTTTATTTAAAACAATTAACATCAAGGTTAATTCAAGATGATTTTAAAATAAGTTTAACTATAAACAAATTATAATTTGTTTAATATATAAAATATTTATAATTAATATATAATATATAAAAAATTAAAATATTATTTTTTAATCAATTTAATCGATTGGACTTATATATTATTCAAAGTCATTCAATAATTAAATTGATTAAACTGAATTTGTTAAATTTTTATCCAATTAATCATTTTTTGTTAATTTTGATTGGATCAATTTGAATCAGTTTGGTTAAAATTAAACTTTCTCAACCCTAAATAATATTAATAATAAAATAAATAATTGCAAGAAGTGGGTATCTTTCATTTTTCTGACATTCAAAAATTGTACCGATGAGTGAGTGGCATGTTAAGTGGGGTCTCTCTCAATTTTGAAATTCGAAATTTATAGAATTATAGTGTTAGTGTGTATGTAACATATCTCAAAATTGAAGTTGCGTATATGCAAGGTTCATTGTTCTTGCACGTTTTGTCCTTCTACTTGTATGTTCCAATTTGAGCATAAAATCAGCACTTCTGAAAATTATATATATATATATATACATCCACTTGGGTAGGAAGCAGGAATTCAAATTGTTGTAAACTCCTATATAATTGTGACATAAGGATTAATTAATATTTTCGTCTCATCATGAAATTGGTTTTCTAGCAAAATTCCAAATGATTTACATAGCACACACACCCACCCACCGAAAATTCTAATTAATTCCCTGAAAATAATTATATCAAGGGATTTAAAATTTTAAGATATTTTTCGTCATAGTTGGAATGTCAATATAACCATTAATATATATAATTGCATTTTCGGGGTCTACTATATATATATTGTGGATATATATGAAGATGCTGGAGAATATCTCAATATGAATGAATGTGTGGTACATGATCATCATTCTTCTTTTGTTGATGAATTGAGAACATCACATTTTAAATTCATAGGGTCCCATTAACCATAATGCTAAATTTGCAGCATCAATTTGAGGAAGAAGAAACAAATCATGAGAAACACATTAGAACAACTCCAATAATTTTGCTCTAATTAACTAATTAATTCATTAAAATTTCCATATCCTCGTCGTCCTTTGTATTCAAAAGTATTCTTTTTATGTTTTTTTTATATATAGTTTTGGTTCATTCTTTGTTTAGTAGTGTGATTGTTGCTTTTTTGAGGCATAGTCCAAGGATTTTTCTATTAAAAAATTTATTGAATTCTAATTAATTTGAATTAAATTAGTAAAAATTTTATAATAAGAATAAAACTTTTTCCAGCAAAATTGATTTTTCTCATCAATTTATCTTTATTACAAAGCATGCATGCCATTGTAAAATCCTTTTTTTTTTTTAATAAATTAGATTCTTACCATCCAGTTAAAATTATAATATTCTTTCTTTTCATTTAAAAACCTACAATTCTTTTCCTTGAAAAGTAACTTATTTTGATGAAAATATTTTCAATAGTAACATTAATTTTTTTTTAAAAATTATAATCTATTAAAAAATATATCTTTTATATCTTTTTTTAAAAATCATAATGTTAATTTATTTTAAATTTTTAAAAAGAATTTTTAAATTAATCAAGTACATATTTAATTATTTACAAAATAAAAAAAAGAAGAAATTGTATATTTTTAAATTAAAAATATATATAATTTTAACATATAATACATTTTTTTTCCAAGTATCTGCATACCTTTTAGATGTGAGTAGTAATTTCGTTTGCGGTGCATCATCCCAGTCTTGAATGTAAGAGGAACTGCTTGGGTCCCTCTAAAAATGCACGAAACAACCAACAAACTCAAGGGGTCTTTTGAAAAGACGTCTGAACTATCTATCTCCAGTCACGCTAGACAATAGGAAGTTAGAAACAACTCTCTCTGCTAGAGATTTTGCCACAAAGCAATAGGAGCTGCCATACGTCCCCCTTCTCCTTTTCTTATTTTCTTTCATCTAATTAATTTAGGAATGTCTCCTTTCATCGAGGAAGTTTTTTTCTTCCATTAGAATTTTTTTTCAAATAGAGAAGCTTTCTTTATTAGAAAAATTTTCCTTCTTCCATTAAAAAAGTTTCTTCTTCTATTATGAAAATATTTCTGTTTTAAAGATATTATTAAAGATTTACAACAAATCTTCACAACCATGATAAAAAAAACTCTTAAGGAAAAGGAAGTTAAAGATTAAATCTTATGAGAACATTGAAGAGGTTTGTTAATGACAATCAAACTTCCTATATATTTTTATTTATTGTAGTTTTAACTAAATATATTATTAATCTTTGTAATTCACTATAATTTGATATCAGGTGCATTGCCTTTGTTTTCAAATGTTATTTTATCTATTCTTAAGAGTACAACTTTTATTTTCTTTGTATAATGTATAAATCTTGCTATAATTCTTATATTGTACAACCTCTGTCCCTTTTTTCAATGAATAAAATTAATCTTTTTAACCAAAAAAAAAAGTCACGCTAGACAAGTTTAACTTTAAGCCAATCCATAATATCTGTTTTTTTTTTTTTTCTCATATTGCGTACTACGCCTCAGATATCACTTATTTCTCCGTCTAGCTTTTACACCTTATGCATGGATATTACTTAATGGCACGTCACATCACAGTTCACACACTTCACTTTCTGCATCTGCTTATGCAATTTTTTTTCATTTTTGAATTAGGGGAAAAAAAGCCACTTTTGATTAAATCATAGAATTACAAAGAAACATGATTTTTTAACTTTTTTTTTTCCATCTTGAAAAAAGAAATCTCTTGAAAAGGATACAGACCTATCTGTTGTAAAAGAGGCTAAGAGGCTTTTCTGGGAGGGGACATGTTAGAAATAAGGAGAAAGGTTGTTTTGGTGATAAGTAACTGAACCAGCAATAATGTAAGAATATATACCAGCAAACCTGCAATAGGTAAAGCATTGTTACTCCAATAGTTGTCCAATTATAAGCCCAACTGCACCACACAATGTACAGAACATTTAGAAAACCAAACTTACCAGCTTGAAGAGCAGGAAAATCATTCAGATCAAACTTCTTTGTTTTCCACAGACTAGACTCCTGTATAACCTAGAGAGGAGTTTCAAAAACAAGAAGCAATATGTCAGAAGAGAAAAATCTTCCAACTAAGCACAGACATACTAAATCAGAAAACAGATGTCATAAACCTAAATTTTGGATTAAACAATACTCTCACAATTCGCCTTGTCTAGCCATCTCTAGTGCAACATATATAGAATAACTCATTACAATAGTAAGCTTAACTCGGTCTCTCGTTTCAACAGATGTATCATGTTTTTGTACACGTTACTAGCACAATAATGGAGAGAAGAGAACACAATAGAGCACAATAATGGAGGAAGCAGACAGCTAGGGCAGAGAGGAGGTGAGTAGGAGAAATATGAAAGTGGAGGAAAATCAGATTGGGTTTTAGGCTCTAAGCTCAAAACAAATGCACGCTTTCTGCCTCCTTTTGCGTTTTCCATTTTTAATTTCAAAAATTGCTCGATTAGACACTGCCACACCTTTTAGGCTATGGTAATTTATTTCATTTTCTAAATTTAAAATTTCTGTATCCTGATAGAACTTTCAAGCCGGAACAGAATAGAAATTAAAGGCAGAATTAGAGTGCCAGAATCTAAACACTGAAATAATCCATTTGGTGTGCCCTTAGGTAGGACAAAACCCCAATACAAAGATAGCAATTAACAATGCAATCTGATAATACTGACCTAGGGGGTATTTATAGTAGGCATACCCCAACAACTTAAAACAACAACAAACAAAGCCTTTTTTACACTAGGTAAGGTTGGCTACATGTATCAAGCAACACTAACGTATTCTATCTTAACTCATTTGTATAGTTAGATTATTTATACTTAAATCCATTTTAATAGGAAGACCTCCACTAATGATAAACAATAACAGTTTTTTTTCACTAAGTGGGATCGACTATATGGATCAAGCAACACCAACATGTTCTATCCTTTTCATTTCTATAGGTAGATTATTAATAGTTAAATCTATCCTAATAGTTTCTCCCATTGTTTTCTTTGGTCTTTCTCTACCTCTAGTTATTAGACTATCTTCCATCTAATCAACTCTTCATACAAGAGCTTCTAATGGTCTCCTCTATATATGATTAAGCTACTTAGGGCGTATTTCTACTAACTTTTTTATGATAAGTGCTACCTTAACTTTCTCTCTAATGCACTTATTCCTAATTATATCCTTTCTAGTGTGACACTCATTCCCAACTACCTAAAAGCTGAAATAAAATACAGTAAATGCAGAAAATGGGGAAATGCAGTCAGTGGTGGGAAAGTGGCAGGAGTTATCTATCCCACTATGCAACACATGATCAGAAGAGGTAGGCTGTCAAAATCCCTAATAACTGCAGTAGAGATGGTGTGCCCACATCCTCCTTCCTATTTTTTAGGGACCTCTTTCTAAATAGGTCAGCAGTGGTTTCACACGTTTCTTTTTTCAACAATAGGTCAGCATAGGTGTATCATATCCTAACCATGTCATAGTTGTGTGAGGCATGTGTCGGAGCTGAAAAAATATTTTTTTTTCTTAGAATGGTGCCAGAGAGATCTTTCTTAGAATGCCCAATGGGCAAGGATACGCCAGCTACAATGATGTATAACTTAGTTAAAGAGAGCTTCCATGATAATTTGGAGGTCCAAACAAAATGAAGCACAGTCTCTGGGAAATCTTGTAAACATTTGTTAAAATAAGTAGGCTAAAACTAGACCATAATCCCAAATAGTGAAAAGCCTACAATATACTGATAAAACCTGATTGCGATAAATTTGATGTGGTAATGCAGATTAAATCTCTAAAGAAAAACCTGTCAAAGTGGAACTCCTACAGAATTATGAGTTTATTATTGTCTAGGACTCTAACAAGTATCTTTTATTGTTATTATCATTATTCATTACCTTTAAGAGTTTATCTTGTAGTTAAGCTTTATTCAAAGTAGAAGGGACTACCACTGTAAGAGTGAGTGTGCAAGCCTTCTCATTCATCAATCAAATTGGTCACCCACATACTTAAAACACAAATTAAATTTATCTCATGACTTCATCAGTTTATTCATTTAGAGTTTATTTCCAGATGTTTACATCTTTGTTCTCATGTTTCTCTTGGCTACTATATATATTTCTTAAGATTTGCTGTTAGTTCCCTTTCATTAATTCTTTAAGGAAATTTAGTACAGATAAAACATAGATATATTTACCTCCACCACAGAATGGCGCCTACCCAGATTCACAGCCAGAAGCATTGTCATAGAAGATGCAAAAGAATAAACTCCCAAGAAATTGGCCTTGCTTCGCCTTCGACCTTTACAACAATAAGACAAACAGTTTATTTAACACGTGCAAATTAAAAGATCAGTAAAAATGGAATGTTGTAAACAGTAGGTTTAGGAACCTAATTCAGCAATGATCAGAGTAAAATGACCACCAACAACTAAATAAAGAGCAACTGTATTTGGAGCATCCTCTTTTCTTCCTGGTAAGATTGCAAATACCACTCCGATTAATAGAATCACAGCCTGCAGTGCAACATTTTTGAGTCATACAAGAAGAAATGATGAGAACAACATTGTTCAAGTCATACAAGTCATACAAGAAGAAATGATGAGAACAACAAACAATGTTTACTATTAATTTTCCTAAAAGCTCTGATGTACAAATTAGAACAAATTTACAGGGCTACAAACGACAAAAACAAAAAAGAAATAAAATTAAGCAAGTAGCATATCTTGATGCTATCTTAATTACACTAATCATATGTCCATATAAGTTAACAATTCCCTGCTCACATCAACTAAATTCCATTATAAAGATGATGATTTTTTTATTCTTATACTAGAAACTCTAACTACCTAGAAGTAGCACACTATAACTCATGGCTCTAAACTATGGGCTGCAGAGCTAGGCTACATTTATAGCCTTGCAAATGTCCTGTAGTGTGGCTTTAGCCACACCGCAAGTGCTATTTGTCTCTAGCTGTAGCACGCACTATATGAGCTACAGTTAGATAGGACAAACAACAACCCTAATTTAAATCATTTTAAGAGGCTGAAGGTTAGCAACCTTCACCACCTGTGCACTCTGGGCTTCTTAAGCCATCTCCGGCACCAGCAGCCACTGAAGTCAGGTAAGTTTTCTCTCTTGCTCTTTTCTTCTCCCCTGATTCAGACCTCTTTCTACCTCACCCTTCACCATCACCTTCTCCTCCTCCTCCTCCTCCGCCTCCAACACCACCACCACCACCAGCAGCAGTACATGCTCCTCCCAAAGCCTCCTACTCTGAATCCACCACCTTCTCCAGAAGATGAAGAGGAAACTCAGGGATTTCCTAATGATGATTGTTATGATGGTGTTGCATTTGATGCCCAAGAAGAATTGATTTACAAATCTTAGTGTAAAGTTCAAACTCAAACTTTGTCAAACATAGATGAATTTTAAGATCAAAGTATTTGATGATGTGATATATGGATGATTATTATGTTGTTAAGAGGTTTGTTTTTACTGTGAGTTTGGTTTGGTAATTATGTCAGTCATTATGAATTAAATTACAGGTCTTTTCAAATTGTGCACTACATTTCGTATAACTTCACCCACACAACACTATTTGCCATAGCATTTTGGGCCTGTGTGCTACAAGTGCACTATGAGCAACCAATTTAGATTTTAGTCCTGGTTCATACAACAAACTGAACACACTCAAGAAAATGACAAATGAGTCCTTTATACATTGTTCAAGTTTGAAGTTTGATCTATACAGTTACAAATGAGTAGTGGTACTAAGCTATGGATGCAGATTGGTACTAAGCTAGAAGCACACTAGCTTTCATGGTAGAAGTACTACCAAATTCATCTACTCTCTCGAAGAAATTGTTTTTAGATAAAAGACTATTTTGAAGATATGATGTTACATGGATAATGGGAAGGGCTTCATATCTGCTAATTTGCCATTGGCAAATTTGTTTGATGATGGAGACACTGATTCTTATCTGCTATAACTAATACCGCTAGGCATATATGAATGAGAATGTAAAAAGACTAGAAAGAAGTTCCCAACCTTGTGGACAAAGTGTAACACCAAGGAGAACTTACGTATAGGTCTATCTGACCTAATCCACCTTTCAATTGTAATTGTTTTAGTACTGTATATTGTATAATAAGAATCAAATCATTGTCAACATCATACAGCAGTTTAATTGACAAAGTAGACCTTTACGGTTTTCAAAGATCCAGGCATCAAGAGTAGGTCCTTACTTGGTAATAGGTTTATACAGTGCATCGTCGTTTTCCACTAAAGCTTATCTATGAATATCCCATCAAGAAATTCTCAACACATACAACAGAAAAACAATGAACACCAATTGCCCCATTGCCATAGAAATCAAAGAAATTTTAAAAAAGTAAAATTATTAATAAGAAAAAAACTGAGGAACAGAAATTAAGAGATATCAAAGGACACCTGAAGAGGAAAAAGTACAGAGAGGCGTTTCTTTCCCTTTGCCACCAGTTGATACCCTAAATGTAACACCAAGACCAAAAAGATTTTAACTCAACAATCTATGCTACAAGAAAATCAAGAGACATTGAGGAACTAGAAGCAATCGAAAATTGGAGCTTACGTGAATCAACAACCATACGGTAGGAGTAATCAGAGCCATCTGTCCCAGAAGGCCTTCCAATTGTCGATTTTCTCTGCTGCATCTTCTTCTGCTTCTGATTCTGTCCCTTTCCCTCCTGTACTGCCTTTTTTTTTTCTTATGAGTTCTTTTTCTTCTAGAAGCTTGTTCGGGAACCTATAAATCAAGTAATTGTATTTGATTGTGGTGAAGAAATGGAACAAAGAGACCAACCTAGGGATAACACCCATGTGGAGCGGGGCCGGGGAGGCCTTCCATCTCCTCTACCCCCATTCCCATACCCTACTATGGGGAGATTTTTTCCCCATGTTAAAAAACAATAATAATAATAAAATTCAATAAAATAAATATATATAAATTTGACAAAAGTTTAAATTCAAAACTTAAGCACCATATAAGTCTACAATATCAAGTTCAAAAACTTAAAAAATAAATAAAATAATTAGTTTTACAACTATTTAACAAATTCACCTAGTTTCAACAAATTTTACAAGATTACAACATCAAGTTCATCAAATTCAAGATGTTCAATAAAGTCATTTATTCTTGTACCATCCACAACGTGAAGTCTTCATTCACATTTTCGTCAATATATACATAAATGCAAGGATTAATTATATAAGGTGACATTGAAAGAAAACTATTGGTTTGGAAGTTAAATGAGATATAACTAAAACCAATCAAGAACTAGTTGGTTATCAAAGCTGTTAGTTGTTACTCGTGTAAGTTGAAAAATTCTCCTGCAGCGTTAACAAATCTGATAGAATGTTAAATTGCTCTACTGCCAACTGTATCTTATGGATTAGGGTCATTTAGAGAGTTGTTGTATTTCTTCTTTTTTAGAAATGAATAATATGTGCTCGTGGATGATCATCTTCTCTTTGTGGCGAGTATACAATTGGTGGTTCAGCTGTTGCTCATGACATAACTCCAAATATGATATGCTAGATTTTTTCCGTACTTCAAATTTCTAGGAATAACAGAATCTCTATATTCTTTAGATTTCACCCTAATATTTGAAAATGAGCTACAAACAGAGAGTTGATTTTTTTCTAAGCGACACAAATTGCAATCCATGTTGAAGGCCTTTACAGGGCTTTTGCGAGAAAAAAACAGAGACAAAGCAAAAAGCTGATTAACAACCTGAGTTAAATGTAAACTAGTGATAAAATTAGAGATTCATTTTGATCAATTAAAAACACAGACATGAATGAACGCATACTGGGTAGTTTAAAAGTAAGGCTCATATCTCCTCCTAACCTGGCGGCGCAGCTTCAGATCTGGTAAAGCAAATATAGATCGTGGCGGTGGCAGTGGTGGTGCGGCACTGCGGTGAGTCCTAGGGGTGGCGCGCGGTTTTGGCGCCGCGAGGCAGTGAGGCTGATTGCTGAACGAAGAGTGCGTGCGTGGATGCCTTGAAGAAAATATTCAGCGAGGCTGAATTTTTCGTGAGTCAAGGTCTCAATGAAGGCAAAATTGAAGCACAAAGCATTCCATATTTCCATTCACTTGTTTTTTTTTTCAAAGGCCAAAAACAACTTTATCTCGTTTGACTTTTAACCAGTTTTTTATTTTATTCCTTATTTTTTTATTAATTATGGTAATTTTTTTTAAAATATTATTAGTTATATTTAAAGTTCAAGAAAAATTAATTAAATCAAAATACAATTAAAAATTGGATGAAGTCAAAATATTTTAAAATATTTTTGAAAATTTTTATTTGAGTATTCAAAATCTAAAAATTAAAAATTTTGAAATTATATGAAAAATAATTTAATTTTTTTTAATCTTATCTAAATTCTTTTGCTAGCTCAATTGTGCGTTCACAAGAATAATTTTATAAGTTTGATATATATATATATATATATAATATTTGATTAAAAAAATATATCATTTAATAAAGATATAAGAGAAGAAATTAAAACTGCATACGGAGTTAAAGAAAAAAAATGTTAGTTTTGGCTTCTTCTTTCTTTTAAATATTTGCAAACGTGCCTTTTATTTTTAATTTGGTTTCTAGAATTTATTTTTATCTTAATTGATAAAACTATCCAAACAAGTAATGGAAAATGTGACTTGTTGATCTAGTTTTAATATTTGACCTAATTTCAATTTTGAATTTAGTATAATCACAAAAGCATATTAACTATTACAGAAAAGTTCATAAATAATAATATTGTGTGTTTTTTGCATACACATTTTAATGATTTTTTCTATGTTCGAGCAGTAAAATTAAAATTTGCATCGGTAGCAGGAGAGGAAGCATGTGAGTTGAAATAAGCCAAGACACCCACAAAAGGCGCATTTATATATGTGGTGGGCTCTGATTGGCCCACATCATAACGGGAGTCCTTGAAAGAGTCATCTTGGGTTGGGCCTCCTACGACGGCCCCAACAAGTATATTTGGGTTTGGTGCTTGGGATTTGAAGTATGGATCGCCATCACGACACCGAATGCGTTGTGGATGCTGATCAAGGGAAGGAATGGTTGAAGCACGATGGTGTATCCTTTGAGGATACTTGTGGCCGTACCCAACCATGTATGACATCCCTATGGGGTTGCTTCCTAATATGTAATCCACCTGCAAATGCACTTCAAACAAATTTCAATTTTTTTGTACGTTGTTTGAGACATCATGGAGCAGCATCACTTTTAATAAAGACAGAGTTTTATTATTTTAATTCTTAAAAAATATATTTTATCTTAATTTAATGTTTAAAAAATAAAAATAATTAAGTTTTTCCCTCAAAGATGCATTACGCCTTAATTTAATTCTTATATTTGTCAATAATAAAATATTAATAAAATTTCTCATATAATATTGTCTCCATTTGGTTTGTACTAATCAAAAGTATTGTTTTATTCCCTAAAAATCAA
The DNA here is from genome assembly GCA_031216115.1 of Senna siamea. Lineage (NCBI taxonomy): Eukaryota > Viridiplantae > Streptophyta > Magnoliopsida > Fabales > Fabaceae > Senna > Senna siamea. The sequence goes on from CM062356.1 coordinate 1,776,905, forward strand.
TACCAACCAAATTGAGATAGTGTCATATAAATAATTCTATTAACACCTTATTATTTATATTATAATATAAATATTAAAGTAAGACATAATATATTTTTTAGAGATAAATTTAATTATTTTTAATTTTTAAAATAAAATTGAGAAAAAGTATTTTTTGAGTGATTAAATTTAAGATTTTCATTTTGTGGAGACTAGATTGAGATTTAAACCTTGAGAAAATTTTATCTCCAATGTTAAACTCAACATTTATTGGTTTCTAATTTTAATTTTAAAATAAAATAAATGCACTTAAATTTATATATATACCTGAGATTTGGCGAGATTGATGAGACTAGATGGGGTAGCAGAGACGCTTCCACAGTTGACGACTTTATTAGCAGCTTGCATGTAGCGTGCATACACGACCAAGAGGAAGGAATACGCTGTGACGTCTTGTAGATCATTTGCTACATTTACGAATAAAAGTCCACCTGCTCCACTCAAATAACAACACTAAATTAAAAATAAAAGAGTAAATTGTTACATCAATTTTTTTTTCAAGTTTGATAAAATTATATTATAACTCTTATTATGTCAAAAATTAAGTTCATGATACAATGTCAATTACACATAGTATACATTATTTTAAAATAATAAAATTACTTAATTATGTTTATTGTTTCATTAAGAATTTCATATTGAATTTTAGTATAAATTCAATTATATTTACTATTATATTAAAAATAAAATCACATATTTATTTTGTATAAACAAAATTATTTTTATTGACAAAAAATAAATTAATAGAAAAATGAGTGTATTGTTTTAAACTACAATGATAGTAACTAAATGTAACTTAACTAATTCTTAGAGAAAATTGGTATAATTTAGTGAAATCTAAAGTGAGATGTTTATATATACTTTAAAAGGATAAAAATAAATGGAGACACATAAATTCCTTTTAATAAAAATAAGGTGATCAAAATATAATTGTCATATTATTTAATTGAAATTTAAAAAAATAAAGCAAATATAATATACCTTTGGAGTAAGAGACTGATTTGGTAGGCGAATTAGGCAATACAGCACATACAAAGTTGTCTGCGTTAGGAACGAAGGGACTCGCACTAGAAGGATCTTTCATCACCCACTGCCAAACATTCAAATAATTTATGAACCAAATTTGTAAACAATCTTATAAATTAAAAATAAATTATTAAAAAAAGGCAAATCAATTAAAAAGTATATATATATATATATATATGAATTAATTAATATTTTTGTTATAAATGAAATTTACCTAAAAATGAGTGAAAACTAAATGCTAACCTGTGAAATAAGAACATTGATTCCAGCATGTTTGCTATCCCATCCAAATCCAGCAAAATTTGTCCTTATGAGTGGTGAGTATTCAATAGCTTTTATATTGGCTTTCACAAATTCCCAATAATATGATATTTTGGTTGCCTTGTACAACCATGAAGCTCCCCAAACCAATTCATCCTGTTATAGAAAGATATAAATAATTATATATAAGTTTAAATTTATTATAAACGATATTTTCAGAGACTATTAAATTATAATAGAGTTAAATTTAAAATTTTAGTATACCATGTAGCCGCCGAAATCACAGTAAAAGGGACATGCTGCAGCACCTACACTATTGTTATAAGATCCACGGTACTTATTTGCAAATTCAAACACCTAACCATATCAAAATAGTAACATGTCAAAAAGATCAAGTCATAACTTTGAGACCAAAAGCTTATGTATTATATGTACGGACGCACCCGTTTGGCATGCGCAAGAAGCAAGATAGAATATTTAGAATCAACTCCCCTAAAGACCATGGAAGAGGCAGCAAGTGCAGCTGCAATCTCAGCAGAAAGCTCAGAGCCAGGCTTTTGTTGAGTGAGTAAGTAAGTGTTTCTAGGAGTGTCCATATCTTCTGGTCTCTCCGAACAACTATGATCAGCATAAGGTTCTCCAACTTGTGCTACAACAAGATTAGGGTATTTTGTGGCCTTGAGGAAGTAATCACTACCCCATTTCACTGCTTCTAATGCATGTTGGTAGTCTGATCCCATAACGTTCCCAAATTCTAACACACTCCAAGCCAGCATGGTGGTTGTGAACGCCATGGGGAAGTGGAATTTCACATTGTCACCAGCATCATAGTACCCTCCCACCATGTCCATCTGTCCAATGTTATTATCAAATTTAGTACTGCACATTTTGGTATATTATGTTTCAAAAGTGTCATTTCTAATAAAAAAAAATGGTGTGTATATATATATAGATGTGATTTTTACAAAATAAAAAGTTGGACTTAAAAGTCTAGTCGTTTGAAAAAAATAAATAAATTATGTACTATTTACTCTTTTTAAAATAATATATATATATATAATTTACTCTTTTCCTTATATCAAATTTTGAAAAGAAAAGCGAATTAATAACTTAATTTTATATAAAATTTTAATTGAAAAATATATGTTACTGAAAAAAACTAAGATTGATGAGAAAGATATATATTATATATAATTACCTGAACATCAGAGCCATCTTTAAGAGCTGAGTCTTTCCGCCATCTCATACGCTGTGAAGGTGGCAACTTCCCTGACCTCTGTCCTTCAAAAAACAAAATGCTCTTCATCAATGCTTCTGCATAATCATGTGAAGAATCTACTCTTCCCATTGTTTCTGTTGCCGTCGCCGTCGTCGCCGTCACCGCCAGTATTATTAAGAATATTGACAACTTTGACATACCCATATTGCAATTTTGATTAGGCATGTAGTTTTTCTTATGAAGAAAACTACGAGCGTCCTTCCATGCATATATAGTCTTAAATAGATCTATGCGTTTTCAGTTTTCTGTTTGGCAAATTTAAAATGGTTTTGAATTAATTTTGGATTTGGTTATATTAATGGTGATTAATAATATTAATTTTGCATTTAATATTTTGGTCATTAAGATATAGAAAAACTATATTTAGACAGGACTTAATGAAGGGGGGAAGTCACCGAAATAAGTATAATTAGTCACCAAAAAAATGAATGGGGGAATAATTAATGCTAGCTTTGCATAAATTATTATTAGTTTAGTTTTATTCAGATGACACAATATAATTTTCCCTTACATAATTAATGTCCATCTCTTAATTCCTTTCGTTCCTTAATTTTTTGTGTGGATCAATTTAATTTAATTATGTCAATGATAATTTTTAAAACTATATAAATTTCTTATCTTTTATTTATTAATTAAAACTTTAATTGTATGAATAAATCCTTACAATTGTAAATATTAATATATAACATTTTTACAATAGTTTTTCAAGAAATAATTATTTTTTTTAAACCTTATATACTCATATACAATTTTTTTTAAAAAAAAACTTATGACTCATTAAGTAGCTCTCTTAATTCGTCAGTCCAAAATAAGAGAAAAATCAGGAAAATATATATAAGTACTTCATAAATAAATAATAATAATTTAAAATTTAATTCATAAAAATAAAATTTTCATAGATTAAATAATTGAAGTGTATATTATATTTTTTAGGAACTAAAGAAACATTAAGTTTCTACTTAAGAATTCATATTGATATTACCTTGCATTGACATTGTTGCCGGCTAGCTCTACATCCTTAGGCACATTGAAGTGGAGATCAGTTCCAGAACAATATTATTGAACTAAATATTCATTATAATGGATTAAGTTATTAACTAATATATATAATTTAATTTATAATGATAAACAATGTTATTGAACTAAATATTGTAATAGCTTATAAAAAGGGAATTGCTATCAAAATGGTGTACTGGTCTATACATGAAAGTTTTCATCGATGCACATCAATTGAAGATATTCTCAATTACTATTTAAGAAAAATAAGCTTAACTACTATAAAAATTATTTTGTTATTCTTTCTACAGGAATTATTAACTCATCCTTTATATTATGTATATTTTAATTTTATAATAATAATTATTATCAATTTTAATTATATTGAAATTGCTGTAACTCCTCGTCCATAGCACAAGTTCTTGCACTAGTTTGACCTAGTTTTAATGTTCGATTTAGTATAATCACAAAAGAATATTACGTATTATTGAAAAGTTCATAAATGATAATATTGTGCGCTTTTTGCATACACATTGTAATGATTCTTTCTGTTTGAATAGTAAAATTAAAATTTGTAACGGTAGGAGAAGTCGCATGTGAGTTGAAATAAGCCTTCATCTTGGGCTGGGCCTCCTACGACGGCCCCAACGAGTACATTTGGGTTTGCCGCTTGGGATTTGAAGAATTGATCGCCATCACGATACTGAATGTCTTGTGGATGAAGCACGATGGTGTATCTTTTGAGGATACCTGTGGCTGTACCCAACCGCGTGTATGACATCCCTATTGGATTGCTTCCTAATATGTAATCCACCTGCAAATGCACTTCATACCCATTTCATTTTTTTGGACGTTGTTTGAGACATTGTGGAGCAGCATCACTTTTAATAAAGGTTGTGTAAATTATTATTTTAATTTTTAAAAGATATATTTTATCTTAATTTAATATTTAAAAAATAAAAATAATCAAATTTAACTCTCAAAAATGCATTGTATCTCAATTTTATTTCTATACATGTCAATAATACAATGTTAATAAAAATCTTATATAACATTGTTTCGAATTGGTTTGTACTAGTCAAAAGCACTATTTTGCTTTCTAAAAATTAGTACCAACCAGTAGAAAATTTTTTACTTGCTGAACCCGAATTAAACCGCCAACCTGCCATTTTTATTTTTTGGAAAGAAAAAGAAATTCAATGCTGTGCGTTTTACTTTTATCCCTCTTTCCCCTGAGAATCATCAAGAAGCATCATCCCCTGGCCATTTCGTTCAACTTGCCCTTGCCCTCTGCCTTCCTTTACCTTTGATACACTCAAACGCGACTGAGCACAATGCACCACCAACATCTAGTACTGTGCGTTTCACTCAAACTTTGCAGGCCGTCTATCGCTATCGCAGCTTGCAGGCCATGCATCTTTGCACAACCGTAACCGAAGACCATTGTCTAGTGTCCACTACATTACTCTGCGATTGAAGCCCGAAGGCTACGTTCATCATCTACAACTTAAGGCCACCGTCGCTGTGCTACAAGCCACCATCACAGCATCATTCGTAGAGTAGCCAGTAGCCATCACTCCACCAGCCTACCACTTTCATTCTTTAGGCTGAATTTGTCAATTGTCACTTTGTTCTATTTTGGTTTTTGGATGTGAATAAATATTTTTCTCATATGGATTATGGATTACTAGAAATATATGCAAAATTTAGTGGTAGTTTGGTATATATTTGACCAATTGATTAATGAGAACAAGCTTCCTCGTAGGCTTCCAAAATACTAATTATGCATGCTTAATTAAAGTCAGATTTTCAAGAGTAATATGATGGCTTAAATAGTGCATATAGGAGTGACAATGTGACATAGGTCCTCCACCACCTAGTTCTCCATGTTGTAGTGAAGGCAATGACAATTGAGATGACTTCTAAGTTCTATCGAACTAGCTAGATTAAGAGAAGAAAGTACTAAGGTGAGTGCATTAATTAGTATTTTATTTTCATAAATAAGTTGAAAATGAATCATTTTAACTCATGAAGCTTATGAATTACTTAATATATTATATATAAAGATGCATGCTTAATTAATTTTGGATTTGAATAGTTATTTATCTATTTATCTATTTTTTTATTTGAACAAGTGCAGTTATGTCTGAGAAAGAAAAAGACATCTCATTAACTTAACCAATAACTCAAGAAGAAAGTGCACCAACACCAACTCCACCTAGTGTTGATGGAAAAATTCCTACAAGTGGTGATCAAAGGGAAGGTCAAGGGTAATAGCAATCCTCTCCACAAGGAGAAGGGGAGGTAACCTTCAAACGAAAACCTAGTAGACCACCTTTACATGTTTGGACTCATTTTATTAAAAATGCTAATGGTGATAAATGTACTTGCAATTATTGTGGAAAAAGTTGTGCATGTGGTATCAAAAGTCATGGAATTAGTAATTTAAGTGAACACTTATTAGAATGCCCTAAAAATCCAAATGGACAAGTTAATAAGAAACAAAAGACATTGATGTTTGAGAAAAAATCTAAAGAAGAAGATGATGGTGGGACAAGCGTAGTCAAGATAGATACATTTAATTAAGAGTAGTGTAGAATGACACTTGCTAAAATGATAATAATAAATAAGTTGTCATTTAAACTTGTTGAAAATCAAGGTTTTAGGTTGTATATGCATACACTTTAGCCAAAATTTCAAGTTCTTTCTCGTACTACAGTAGCTAAAGATTGTTTGCAATTATTTTTACTTGAGAAGGCAAAGTTGAAATCTATCTTGTCATGTAATGGTCAAATGATATCTATTAAAATTGATACTTGGACTTCCATTCAAATTTTGAATTACATGTGTGTAACTAGTCATTACATTAGTGATAGTTGGACATTGAACAAGAAGATATTATGTTTTCTCCTTATTGTTAACCACAAGGGTAAAACCATAAAGAAGGCACTAGAAAAGTTTTTGCCAGACTAGGGGATTGCAAAAATTTGCTCAATTACGGTTAATAATGCTAGCTCCAACAATGTAACTATTTCTTGTTTAGTGAGAAGATTAAGTGATTGGAGTTGCACTACTATATTAAATGGAGAGTTTATGCTTTTGAGATGTCCTAAACTTGATTTTTAATGATGGATTGAAAGAGGTAGATACCTCTATTAATAGGATTAGATATGTTTATCAGTTTGTTAAATCATATCCTACAAGATTAGTTACTTTTAAGAGGTGTATGACCGATGCTAACATTGCATGCTTGCATCCAAAGAGAAAGGAAGAGATTAGCACAGTATCCATCCACGAGAAAGCATTCTTCTCTTTTTTTTTTTTTTTTTTTTTAATTTGTGGCAAGGCCATATGGTATTGACTATTGAGCTTCTTATTAAATTGGCATATAAATTAAGCACTAGTGAAATGTAAGAAACAGCAATAAGACTTATTAATTTGCTTTTGAAAGTTTGAAACTTTCTGTAATTAGTTTTGTTTTAATTAATTTTATTCCCTTCTATTTTATTTGAAGAAGAAGCTTTTAATGTTTTTGGTTCAACCCTTAAAACTAAACATTGAATGGAGCAACAAATGATTATGTTTATGGACTTTGGTATTCTCAAAAAAGAAATGAAGTACAACACGAAGGAGAACACTGTTTATATGCGTCATAGAAGCCAAAAGCAAAAAGCAATCCAAATGCATTGTTAGGTTGGAACTAACATTCACCCACCTCACATCACATGCAGGCTCCGCAAGTGCCTCCCTCCATTAATTCTGTGTGACACACTCTTTCTCTAATTTCTATCTTCTTCTGCATTTAATTTCAATTTCATATTAATTAATTAATTGCCTTCTTAATTAAGGGATAAATACATCTTTCGTATAAAGCATCGTTTGCTTCTTCTTTTGATATAAATCCCACAACTAATTTGATCAATATATATATATATATATCATTGGACAAATTATAGTGATATATATCATTGGACAATTTTTCTCTAATGTCTTCTTCTTCTTCATTTCAATTGTTCATATTAATTAATTAATTGCTTCCTACAATTAAGGAATATATAATTTAAATCCCACTTTTAATTTGTCAATTTGCATCAATCCCGCATATCTCCTCAATTTCACCAAGTTATATAAATATATATATATATATCAAATTGACACACTTTTTCTTTTTCTAATTTCTATCTTCTCTTCTTCTTCTGCATTTCAGTTGTTGATGTTAATTAATTAATTGCCTTCTAATTAAGGGATGTATATGTAGATTTTTCGTATAGAGCTAGCATCACTTGCTTCTTCTTTTGATACAAATCCCACTTTTAATTTGTCAAGTTGTGCCATCCCGTACGTCCTCAATTTGAACAAGTTATATACATATATATCACAAATTAAAGACAAATACTATACATTGACTTTCATATATATAAATTTCTAGAGATCTTGAGAGAGAGAAAGATGGGTTTTCGTATGCGAACCTTCTTGATGATGATTATGGCGATGGGTACGTATACGACGTCGTTGATGGTGATGGGTTTGCATAACTATGGGGAAGCATTGTCAAAGAGCATATTGTTCTTTGAAGGACAGAGATCAGGAAAGTTGCCACCAACACAAAGGATGACTTGGAGGAAAGATTCTGCTCTTCAAGATGGCTTTCAACTTATTCAACTTCCTCATAATTCTACTCTCTCTCAAAATGTACTGCTTTTATATATATTAATTACTACTTCTTTTTATATGTTAATTTTCTTCATTATATATTAATAATATTTCCCACTAAATTTCACCACTATATATCCCTTCCGATGTGGTGAAATTACACTTGGTAATTCTCTTGTTTAAAATACTATATTTAGGACCTTTTCAGTTTAATATATTGTAATATATAAACCTTAATTCTAATTTATTTTCTACTAAAAAATTTAAAACTTTACACAGTGCGTTAATTTTAAAACAATAAAATTGCTTAACTACTTTTATTTAAAATAAGATTATATAAAAAAAAATAGACCTTAGATTCAGTCTATCTCTCTCTTATAGATAAAATTTTGAAAACATAATAAACATTACTTTTTAATAAAATCAACTAATCAAGGTCGAGCTTTTTAAAGCTCAATCTCTTTGTAGTCTTGTCTTTTTACTTCTCTATGCCATTAAGAATCTATATTATTAAAACACAATCTTATTGATCTCTATAAAAAATTATTTTCATTGCAATTTCCAAAAACTAGAAGAGTAGCCAAACCTAGAGATTAATTTATGTAATATTTACTCTATATATATATATATATATATATGAACATGATGATGATCAATTGCATTTAAATAATTGTTTTTCTTTAATATCCAAAAATACTGTAAAACTAAACAGGTTGACCTAGTGGGTGGGTACTATGATGCTGGTGACAATGTGAAGTTCAACTTTCCCATGGCATTCTCAACAACACTGCTAGCTTGGAGTGTGATAGAGTTTGGAAAAAAGATGGGTCCAGATGACCTGAAAAGTGCCCTAGATGCCATCCGTTGGGGCACAGACTACTTTCTAAAGGCCACAAGCAAGCCTGGAATAGTGTTTGCACAGGTTGGTGACCCAAATAGTGACCATAATTGCTGGGAGAGACCTGAAGATATGGACACTCCTAGAACCGCCTTTGCTGTCACCAAACAATTTCCTGGCTCTGAAGTCTCTGCTGAGATAGCTGCTGCACTTGCTGCCTCTTCTATTGTCTTCAAAAAGTATCATTTGGGTTATTCTTCATTGCTTCTCAAAAGGGCTATAATGGTATGTGTGTGTGTGTGTGTGTGTGTGTGTATCTTTGTTGTTTTTTGTTTAATTTTTGTAAATTCATGTGAGGGTGAGCTTTGGATTAACAATAATCAAGGTTGCTGTTATGTGATATGAAGGTCATGATCCAAAATCTTAAAAATAATTTCCCTGTTTGTAAGAATAATGCAGCATACATTTGACCCTTCTCAGATCCAACTTAGTGAGAGTTTTGAGCATTGGGTCGACCTTTTTTAATTTCTATAAATTAATGTGAATCATGCATGGCATGGATCAGGTATTTGACTTTGCTGATCGATATAGAGGGTCATACAATGACAGCCTTGGACCATGGGTTTGCCCTTTTTATTGTGACTTCAGTGGGTACCAGGTAGGCCTATATATTGATAATTAATTAATTAAGGGTATGTTTGATTTTTTTTTTCCATTCTTTAAATTAAAGGTTTTGTGAAATTGATTTTAAGAATTTCATGTTAATTAGTATTATATAATTTTATGTATTTACAGACATGCCATGAGAACACATATTTAAATTTTTTTTTTTCAGATAGAAAACAACATTATTTTCAAACATTAATTATATATACGTGAGTACTACATGCAAGACATTGAATGCAAATAAATTATACATATATATAGGATGAATTGGTGTGGGGAGCAGCATGGTTGTTTAAGGCTACTAAGCTTCCTAATTACTGGAATTATGTTGACAAAAACATTCACAATTTGAACAAGTATAGTGAATTTGGATGGGACACAAAGGATGCTGGCATTAACGTCCTTATTTCTAAGGTATAATTGTTCATATATATATGTAAACTTTTCCCTTTTAAAACTGTTGAGTTTCACTTCTGTATCTAATGTAATCTTCTTGCTGTTGCTATTGCTCCTCAACAGTTTCTAATAAATAGCAATTCTGGCAAGCCTTTCATTCCAAATGCAGACAAGTTTGTTTACGATTTTAGGTGGGCTTTTATTCAAAGCAGGAGGGAGTAACTTGCAGCATGCAACATCATTCTCATTTCTTTTGTTGGTATATGCTGGCTACTTGAATAAAGCAAAAAGACAGATTAACTGTGGTGCTAATATTGTTGCCTCTCCAGGAAGACTCGTCCAATTTGCAAGAGCCCAGGTATACAATATACTGTATATATTTGATTAATTATGACATTAATATTTTCCAAATGAATATATATTGATGATCTCATTATAATGTGGATAATCAGATGTGCATAATTATTGATTAGACCTAATTTCTCATTTTATATGAAAACTCAAACTAATTAAAGCAGTCGGGAGGAATTTGCACATGATCATTTCTCATATAAATCAGCAACATGTAATATACTAGATGCTTATTTTAAAATAATAAATTAAATAATAAAAATTTATTTAATCAACTTATTTTTTATAACTTATTATTATTTTTATTTTCTTTCTCTTATATTCTCATATCACGTATTCTATTTCATATTTTATATTATAAAATATATTATTTTATAAGATTATAATTCAAAAGAGACGAGCCATTATAATATATATATATATGGATAGGCTAAACTATGCTTTTAATTAATTATTAATTTAAAGAAAGTTTTTCAACCTTTTTCTTTTTATTTTCAACTTGAGCAATGTTGACTCTTTAATTTGTTTATCAAGTCAATTAGTCTATCTAATGTTAATAATTAAAGTATTCAATTAGTAAATTGTAGCAAATAGAAAAAAAAAACTAATGGGTAAAGCACTAATTTTATTAACTCATAAATAATAGAATTTAATTTTTTCTTCAATTATTTTTATTTTTCAAATTAATACTGGAGAAGTAAGATTGATCTAATTAAAGACCTAAATTATTTTAACAAGATTACTTTAATTAATCAAAATATGGGGACTTATACATTGCTTTTTTTAAAATAAATAAATAAATTAGAGAAGTAAACAAAAAAATTGCAACTGAGAAAAGTGTGAAAATTTTATATATAATCGTAATTACAATACGACATTCTAGATTTTATCTTATAATTAATGGAAAAGTAATTTTTGCATGTATAATGGTTATGATGGTAAATGTAGGTGGACTATATACTTGGAAGCAACCCATTGAATATGTCGTACATGGTGGGATATGGACCTAAATTTCCCCAAAGAATACATCATCGAGCTTCTTCATTGCCTTCCATAGATCACTATGCTCCTCACATAGATTGCAAAGGAGGATCACCTTATTTTGAAAGCCAAAACCCTAATCCTAACTTGCTTGTCGGTGCTGTGGTTGGCGGACCTGATAACAAAGATTCTTATATTGATTCTGGCACGAACTTTATATACTCAGAACCTACCACTTACATCAATGCACCTCTTGTAGGTGTTTTGGCTTACTTTAAATCACATTCTAATTCTTTTAAAGAATAAAGTGAAAGTTAAATTTCTGTAATTTTTAGTTTTGTTCCTAGCTTATTCTCTCAATTTTTTTTATAGCAAAATAACATGCGACACGAAGCATGAATGATGCAATAAATTGAGAAAGTGGTTTTTTTATTGTATTTTGATTTTTTTTCTTATGACATTAGTATGTACATTTTTTGTATATTTTATCACTTATTTTATATATATTATGAAGAATATTGAAGGGAAGGAAAGTGAAATTTTCAATTTGGCATTTTATTTAATTTAAAAATATTATATTTAAATATAAGTGAAAGAAAATATCAAAATAACAATATCACTTTCTTTTTCTGCTCCTTTTATTTCCTTCAATCCAAAAGAGGGAAAAGACGACTTGAGCACAAAAAACAACGACATCAGACAAATTGGGCTTGAATTAGGCCCAATGTAATTTTTCTTATATATGGGGCCCAATTTCATATACATTTCTTTTATCTAGATACCACTGAAATGGTTTGTGTCCCAAAAAAAAAAAAGCGGTACCTCTCTGTATCTATTTTCTTTATATTGTTACAGCTTTATACCGTAATTTTTTTTATACTAGAAGGCTTAGCATGCCGAATGCCAATTTTTCTAAAAAAAATTTAATCTTAAATGTAGTTAAAAAAATTAAAAAGTTATTTAATTTTTCATTCTCCCATAATTTACTCCTTCTCCCATAATTTTTTCCCATTGTTTCATATATCATATTTCACATCTATACTATATTATATTGTTTTAGAAGACCAAAGAGACTAAACATCTCAAACTATATAATATATTATTATTTCTTGTATTGTTACAAAAGAAATTAAAATAAATAAATAAAACAAAAAAAATTTATTTTTAAAAATTTTTATTTTAATGGTCTAAGGTTTCATTTAAAAATTTTCTATAAATGTTATAGTTTAAAGAACAAATTTTTTCGCACAATTATATATATAAGACTTGCTTTGTTGCATTGTATATATAATACTAAATTTTGGGCGATAAAAAATTAAAATAAGTAAAAGTTCATTGTCATACAAATAAAAATGTTACATTAGATGAATTCACACATGAATAATTGAATTAGAAAAAAAGTTGAAGTAGTTCCATCATAAAAAATTTAGTAAAAACACATCTTTAAGTAATTTTAGTCATGTATAGACGAGATCATTAACTAGATGCATGGAAGATGATTAATAACTAAAATTAGGAAAAACCAAATAAAATAGTAAAAAAAAACTATTAAGATAAAGTTAACTGTGAACAATAATCTAACTATATATAAAAATGAGTTAAGATAGCACAAATTGATGTTGTTTAATTTATTTAATTGATCCCATTTAATAAAAAAAGATTTTGTTTATTCTTATTGTATATATACCTATGCTATTAATTTACAATAAATATTATAACATTTGATTTCTAGGACCGGACCTATTCTATATTTTTTCTCAAATGATAATGTGTGTAGCCCTCCTTTGTGTTTGTTTATATATATACAAAATGAGAGAAATAAGTAATCATTATAATTAGATTAAAACATGCGTATGAACTATGACTCCCTCTAGACTCACCATCCCCTAATCACCTAGAAGACTTCATTTTTGTTTTTCCCCCGAAAAAAAATGGACATAAAGAAGATACTAAGAAACAAGTGAGATGAAGGCGTTGACATATATGACTTGGTATAACTGTAAGATAATAAGAAGATGATTGTTTCGCCAAAGTAGTTGTCCATGTTTTTCCTATTAAGAGAGAGAGAGAGAGAAAGAAAGAAAGAAAGTTTTGCTTGGTGTGCAAACTATAGAGCACATGGAAGGTTATTACTTATTACAGATGATATGAGCTTGAAGAAAAAGCATCCCACTATGTAATACATACATGGTGATGCAAAATGAAATGGCTAGCTCATTCATCCATCCCTTGCAAGAAAACATATTCTGCTGCCCATGTTTGAATTTGCTTCAGCAACAAGTCTACTCAACCCAAACTATAGTGTGAATCCTACAGTTTGCTTTTGCAGCATCAAGCATGTGTACGGACAAACATCTACACTTACACCCTGCTTTTTCTAATCATATCCGAGTAATAGACATACCTTATCATTTGAACTAAGATCAGTTAAATAAAAAGAGTTGTGAACTATTGATAGAACATAATTTTATTAATGTGGAGGATGCGGTGGCCAAATTTTAAATTGTGAGAACTTATAAAATAAGAGGAAAATTAAAAGTTGTAAAAGAGTTAAAAGATCCTATCTTAAACTTTATTGTTTAAGTTAATATAAAATAAAGATAGTATAAAAAATAAAGTACATTTACAAGTTTATTAAAAAATTTTATATAATAATTTTAAGAGTCTCCTAGATGCAAGATCAAAATTAATACTATTATCAATTATAACTTTTGATTTAATAATAAACATTTAATTCAGTGATATTTGTTTCTACCTTCAATTCTTTTCTACTTCTCTATTCTCACCCTTCTCTCTCAATACACAGACAAGCAAGGTTCAGATTTTTCTGTTTTTCTTCATGTTTCAGTTAGACTTATTCAATTCCACTCTCTGAACCGATAAGTTAGCTATATAAATATATATATATATGATATATAATGCTGATTGAAGCAATCTGAGAACCATTTTCTACCCTAGTGATAGATTCGTATATTAGTTATGTGACTTGATTTAAATAGTTCAAAATTATAATAAAATGTAAGAAAAAGTCCATTTTACTCTCTTAAATTATATCAATATAACTTATAATTTATCTAAACTTTAATTTATAATAAATTACTCTCTTAAATTATTAAAAATATTAAAAATTATTAAATTTAAAATTAAATTTAATAATTGTGTACTTATCATATAATTTATTTTTTTATTTTTCTTTAATTTAACTTTACATTATGTGTAAAGAAAGATTAGAGAAACAAATAAAATTTATGAACTTTTTAAATATAATTTTATTATTTTAAACAATTTAAAAAGATAATTTATTATAAATTTAAATTTAAATAAATGATATATTATATAAATATAATTAAGAGAGGTAAAATATATATTTTTGAGTCGTCGCTTTATAATTAAAGCTTGTAAGTTGAATCATTAACATTATACCACAGACTTGATGACTACGTAATTTAGTAACCCAGTTACAAAAAGATTTCGTCTGAGTCAGATTTGATTATCATATATCAACATAAAAAGTAATTGAAGTGTGGGTACCTTAGAGGATCAAAAAGATTCATATGTTATTATTATCATGACGATGATGACTATCAAGATATTTTTTTTGTTAATAACTAGTTAACTCAAATATACTCGACATTTTCAATTACGTGTATACATTCACAAGCAAAGCCAGAACACCAATCATATATCATATACCCTTTGAATTAAAATTTCCTATCTTGCAATTGCATTCACATTATTCTCTCTCTATATATCATTCTTCATTTTCTTTTTGTATAATTAGCCGACACATCTTTTAACATTTCTTCACTCTATTCTCTTCTCGCTCTAACCTTCTTGGGATCCTAAAAGTATATATATAACAGTCTCTTCACCACACACCCAAAAAAATACCAATCATATAACACACACATCATGGGTAGGCTAATATTACTCTTGACCCTCCTTCTATTTTCTTGTGCACTCCCAATGGCTACGTCAAGAACATCATGGTCCGCTAACAACATGGCTTGGTGGTGCGACCGAACCCCCCACCCTGAGCCATGCAAGTACCACCTGACCCACACCCACCACCACTTCCGTCGCCCCAAGCATATGTCTCAGTTCCGAAGCCTGCTGGTCCAATTATCTTTCGACCAGGCCCAAATCATGCAGGACCACGCCCATTCCTATGCCCAAGGCTGCGTCACCAAGAAGCAAAAAGCCGTCTTCACCGATTGCTTGAAGCTCTACGACAACACCATCTTCCAGCTGAACCGGACCCTCGATGGCATACGAAAAACCAACTCCAAACGACAACGTTGCTCCGTCCTCGACGCCCAGACCTGGCTCAGCGCCGCCCTCACCAACATCCAAACCTGCAGGAACGGAGCCTCCGATCTCAACCTCAACCTCACCCTCTCCGATTTCATCACCGATTCCAGTATCAACAGCGCGAGCCTCAATGTCACCAAGATGATCAGCAATAGTCTGGCTGTAAACGCGGTGTTTTTGAAGGGGAAGAAAATCAGATCTGATAAGAAGAACTATAATACTGATAATGAGACATTTGGATTTGCGAGGGCGTTGTGGAGGCGGGAGAGGAAGCTGTTGACGTCGGCGGCGACGGCGATAAAGGCAAACCTGGTGGTGGCGAAGGACGGTACGGGGCATTTCAGGACGGTGCAGGAAGCGATAAATGCGGCGGCGAGAAGGAGGAGGAAGACGAGGTTCGTGATTCGCGTGAAGAGAGGAGTTTACAGAGAGAACATAGAAGTGAATAAGAATAACGATAATATAATGCTGATCGGAGATGGAATGAGATATACTGTTATAACTGCTGCTAGAAGCGTTCAAGATGGCATTACCACTTACAGCTCTGCAACTGCCGGTGACTTCACTTTACCTCTTTATTTATTTCTTCAAATTTACTTGTTTTTTTAATAATTTAATTATTTTAGTCTCTCATACTAATTTTGAAACAATATTATAACATTATTTCAAAATACATTTTTAAGCTACAGTATAGGGTTTTGTTTAGCTTCAAAAGAAAGTAAGTGTTGTAGCATAATTTAATTCATTCCTCAATAATGAAATTTCGTTTCATTTCAGGCATAGATGGCCTTCACTTCATTGCTCGCGATATCACCTTTGAAAACACGGCGGGTCCTCACAAAGGACAAGCGGTGGCGCTCCGATCAGCCTCCGACCTCTCCGTCTTCTACCGTTGTGCCATTGTCGGCTTCCAAGACACCCTCATGGCTCATGCACAACGTCAATTCTACAGAGAATGCTACATCTATGGCACTGTAGACATGATCTTTGGTAATGCTGCGGTTGTTTTTCAAAATTGCATGATTTTCGCAAGAAGACCCTTAGTGGGCCAAGCAAATATGATCACGGCCCAAGGACGAGGTGACCCATTTCAAAACACTGGCATCTCCATCCACAATTCCCAAATTCGAGCCGCACCAGACCTCAAGCCCGTTCTCAACCAATTCGTTACCTACCTGGGCCGCCCCTGGCAGCAATACTCTAGGGTTGTGGTCATGAAGTCGTATATAGACACTTTGGTAAGCCCATTGGGCTGGTCTCCGTGGGGAAATTCTAATTTTGCGTTGAATACATTGTACTTTGGAGAATATAAGAACTTTGGGCCTGGTTCATCCATTAGGAATAGGGTTAAATGGGCTGGGTTTCATATCATAACTAGCCCAACTGAGGCATCTAGCTTCACTGTGAATAGCCTCCTTGCGGGACGCACGTGGTTGCCTTCAACTGGTGTGCCTTTTACTTCTGGTTTATAGCTAAGCTTTGTTAAGTTAATTCATGTTATATTTATTTGATTCCAATTTTTATATTGTATTTTAATTTGTGTAAAGAAATACAATATTCTTTTGTACATATTTCCTAGAGAAATATGATACATTGGTTGTGTATTCTTCAATTTATTTATTTTTTCTAAAATTAAATTAAATTGTTGGTTGGGAATTATAATAAAATTTATCTTTAATTTCTTATATCAAAATTAAGTACGGATGAATATTGGTTATAATTAAAGTGATTTTATTAGATTATACTTATATGTAATTATTTATATTTATTTAATTAAAATAAAATATATAAAAACCTTTTATTAAAAAAATTATAAAAAAATAAATTATATAAATTATTCACATATCTATTTGATTGAAAAATTTGATAACAAAAATATAAAAATTATAAATTTTTTTTTATTATCCCAATCAAAGGCATATATATTATATAGCCATAGTCAATACTTGTTCACGTGTCACTTTTTCTATAAAATGATGTTATTTAAGTGAGTTTTTACTCAAATTTGAGTCATTTTAACAATTATTTAGCTTGAAAAAATTTGTTCAAAAGACGTTATTTTAGAAAAATTAGGAAAAAAATTTCCTAAAAATTAGACTATTTTGATCAAGAGAAAATATTTAAAAAACGAAATTGAGAGAATAAAAAAATAAAAAGAGGAGAGAGGGAAAATAAAAGTAAGAGTTAAATACCTTCTTATTTTATATGCATACATATATATATATATATATATATATATTATTGATTAATTGTTGGCATCCAAATATTTAGTTAACAGGAAACAGATGAAACAAAGAGGGTGTAAGGGAAAGTGTTGGAATATTTAAAAGAAAGGGTAGCTCCATGAGACAAAGGTCTGCCACTGTTGACGAGACAGTCATTATATTGAAGACGTTTGAAGATATTAGGGTTTATAACAGTTGCAGAACTGAACTTTCCACAGTTGACATGAATCTTAGAGATGGCGCAGCCTGTGGAGCACAAATTGCTTGTCTCTACCAAATATCTTGGAATCCCATTTGGAAGTGGTTTTGAAGGACCTTGTCTTATTTGTATGTCCCTCAAACTACAACCTCCATTGCCATTCCTACCTTGTTTAGAACCTTAATGCACCAAATATATTTACAAATTACAGAGAGAGAGACAAACATATTGAGCTTATATATAAAAAGAGTTACTCTTGTGTACAAAGTTTTCATCAAATGAGATTTAGAAAAAGTCAAATGTATACAACTTTATTCTTACAAATAGATAGACTGTTTATATGATATAAACTTGCCACTTATATTCCGAAGTTCACTCTCATATATTGAGCTTATATATAATGCAGCAAATTATAATAAGTTATAAAATAGAAATAGGAGAACTGAACGTATATATATACCTTGAACAGAAGTAAGTGGGGATAGGAGAAAGAAAGTGAGCACCATCACAGAAGTTGCAGATTGCTCCATTGAAGATGACTGAGGTTGATTGCTGCGTGTGTATGCTTGAATTATTGCTTGATTGTTGTGGATTATGCATTGGTGTTATGTTATATATATAAATTTCTGATTTTGTTCAATTAATTCCAAAATCAACTATATATATTTACAATTAAAATGTGCATATTTAAAGTTGATATTCCAATATTCAGTAGAGTAATTTATGGAAAGGAAATTGTTTTCGTATAAAAGTTGATATTGAAAATTATAAAAATAATATATATTTTTGTGCATACTGAACATGTAATATAGAATATATCATTGTTTTTTCCCAAGACAAAAATTAATACCTTAGATGGTGGTCTAGTCAATATGATAGCCGTTTTAAATGTCTATGAATAACAGAATGTATGGGAAGTTTATCTTTTATTTCTTTGTAATATATATGCCACCATAAATTTTAACAAATGAATACATATAAAATTATCAATTAAACTTTAAGTCATTGATTCTCATTAAAAAAAATATATATTAACAAATAAAGCTTCCAAGATATATATAGCTTTCTTCAATGGCGTGGCAGAGGGAAGAAGAAGAGAAGAGAGAATTTTCTTTTAAGAGTAATTTTTTATTTATTTGCGGCTTATAAAAACTTAAAAAATAATAATAATAAAAGAAAAAAAGAGGGGTCATTTTGTAATTTTACCAACTTGAATCCATTATTTTTTGGTAAAAAAATCCATTGTTAAATATGCCATTTGGGCCAAGTGTTTGTATTGAACGGGCACCGCAGAAGGGGCCCAAAATGAAAGTATCGAATTAAAGTCCATCTAGTTCTATAAGATTAAAAAATCAACCAATATAATATATTAAACATAGTGATTTTTAAATTAATTAATTGAGTATCTTATCGACATTATTATTAGTATAAAGTTAACATTTTTTAATTAAATTTATATAAGATTTTAATTTCATTTTTCATCTTTTTTTTATTTCAATTGTGTTCCTTACTTTTATTAAATACAATTTTTTTTCTTGACCAAACACTTTTTATACATATTACTAACAACAATATCCTGCATGAAAGTTACTTGAAATTATTGTGGTAAAGGAGCTTAGATAAGATCAAAACAATAGTTTCTTTTTTTTGCCAGAAAAGATCAAAACAATAGCTAAGTTGCTTTTCATGTAATTAATTTTGTACAATCATCGATTGAATTTTTGAATTTCAAAATGAAAAGTATCAAAACAATTTTAAAGTGTTTTGGCTTAATCTAAATAATTTCAGTTTAACTTCATATACAATTAACAATATTTACTCAAGGTATAAAATGTATTAACTAGAAAAAATAAATGACAATTTTTTTCAAAAGAAATAGAGATGAATAACAAAAATTAAAAAGACAAAAACTTTATTTTGGTCCCCCAAGTTTAATAATTTTTTTAATTTAGTCCTCATGTATTTGCTCATTCTAAATTTGATACTTCATATTTAAAATTGTTATCAATTTAATTAATATATCTTCAAATCGTTAAAATATATAATCAACATATTGAGTTTACAAGTTAAATTTTGAGTAAAAACTACTAAATTTGTATTTTTTGTCACTTAAATTTAGCAATTTTTTTAATTTATTTTCTCAATTTTAGTAATTTTTTTAATTTGGTCTTAATTTTAGCAGTTTTCTTAATTTGATTCATCATGTTTAGTAATTTTTTAAATTTGGTATCTTATATTTACTCATTTTTAATTTAGACCCAAATGTTTAAAATTATTATCAATTTAATCCCTTTGTGTACAATGCGTCAAAATACTTAACAGACACATTGAGTTAAAAGGTTAAATGTTAAGTAAAAATGTTAAAAAGCCATCAAACTTACATTTTTTTCTCATTCCTTTTAGGCAGTCAATATTGTGCGTCTTGACTTTATATTTTAAGTATTCCAAACGATGCGTTATGTATATATATTATTTTTTAAATAAGCCAAAATAAATTTCTAAAAATTTTACTCCAATTATGTCTTGCCTTACAAACTAAATAACTAAATAAAAAATTTCATATTATCTTAACATGAAGAAAAACTTTGAATTAATTATATATATCAAATGTCTATTTGGTATACATTTTAAATATTATAAATAAATGATTATATATATATATATATATATTAAAAAAGTGTACTTAAAATAAAAAAGGAAAAATCTACAGTATTTTCCACCTAAAAGGAATGAAAAAAAAATATTTGGTTAAAATTTTGTTCCACTATAAAGATTATCTCTACCCTTCAATATTATCTCCGTTGTATGTACGCAAAAATTGCTCAAGTTTGGTGGCTTTTTAATGTTTCTACTCAGTATTTAACTTTTTAACTCAACTAATGTTTTTGTTAAGTATTTTGATAGTTTTGTACACAGAAGAATGAAATTGATAACAATTTCAAACACTATGACCAAATTGAGAAAAATGATGAACTTGAGGGATCAAATTGAAGAAATTGATAAACTTGAGGAACTAATTAAATTGAGATAACTAAGAGACCAAATTTAGAAAATTACAAAACTTGAGGAACTATAAATTAAGAAAATTGCTAAACTTATGATACTAAATTGAAAAAATTACTAAACTTGAAAGACTAAATTAAAAAAATTAGATTTGACGGACAAAAAATGTAAGTTTTGTAATTCTTACTCAACATTTAAATTGTCAACTCAATATGCCAATTATATATTTTAACTATTTACAAACAAATAGATCAAATTAGTAATGATTTCAAAAGTAAAAAACTAAATTGAAAACGAATAAATATAAGGGATTAAATTAAAAAAAAATTATTAAACTTGAGAGATTAAAATAGGGTTTTGGTCAAATTAAAAATTGAAATATCATACAAAAGTAACAGATAAGAATTAGTTTTAATCTTATATTGTTAAGTTGCTCCAAAATAAGAATCATTAAATTTAAATTCTTCATGGGAGAATTGTGCTACTTATCTCTGTGTTTTCAATTGACAATAACATGCACTAAAATACTTACTAAATATTTCCCTTTAATGGACGAGAGAAATATCACACACACACAGACACAAGCAATTTCGTGATTATATTCATTAATTAGACAAAATATGTATATTGGAGTGTGTTATGATGATTCTAATTAATTATTTTCTTTCTTTAATTAATTAATTAATTAACATGTTATTAATTATCGGAGCATGACATTATGGTGAGATCACTACACATGATCATTTGCCATGTGAACATTGTAATAATTAATGGTAATTAAGCACCTAGCTAGGTTGAAGCAGTTTCTAGCATATATATATAAATATTTATAACTGCAGGTGTACTCACTACAAAATTGGTGAATAATGTATATATATTATATATAATCCTATATATGATTGCAAATCACTCTTCTCTTCTAACCCATATCTTTTTTGCATTATTATGGTTATAATTTGTATTATCTATTTTGAAGGTGACACACACCATAATGTAATCATACATCCCCCCTTAATTTCTTATATTTTATCTTTAAGCAAGAATAAATTATTAGGTGTGATAATAATAATAATAAAAGGAAATATCTGTGTCCAGCTACTTCAATAAATCTATCTCCTCAATCCATCTAAAAAGCATTTTATTCATGTTAGGCTACTCTAGATATATATAATTCCTTGTGGTTGGACTTAAAACTTTAAGAAAATTATAATTTCAACATCTAAAAATATGTCTAATCACATACGATTGACTTAATTTTTATCACTAGACATTTAAACATGTTTTATAGAAACAATATTCGCTTAAAATTTATTGTTTAGCTTAATCATAATCTAAAATTAAATTATGTGACTTTTATCAAAAAGATAATTAGATTCTGTCAAAATGTGAATGGTGATAGTCCTAATTTGCTCAGTGCTAGCTACTAGAGTATTAAAAATATATATTTTATCTGGCTTATTTTTAAAATATGAATAATAAAAATATATATTAAATTTATTTTTAAAATATCAAAAACATTGATTTTCTCAACACTAATAAAGTATTAAAAATATATTCTTTTATCTGACTTATTTTCTCCATGAGCAATCTTAAATTAAATTTAAAATTTTTAATAATGAGAGTTAAATTTAGTAGAATGAATTAGTGTCTCACAATGTGATAAATTAATGTTTGAATTTTTATTAAAAAAAGTATCTATATTTTTAATATCTGACAATATCTTAAAAAAATTATCTCTAATAAAAAGATACCTATGAAAAATAAAAAAAATATTATGATCAAATTAAATATACTCTTTATAATTGATCCAGATTAAATTTGTTAAAAATAAATATTATCTCTTTTTATCCTGTAAGTTAGGTTAACATGTATTAAAGGTTAAAATAATTAGTAAAAGAATTTAAATTTAAATTTAAAAAATCCACATAAGACAAAAGCTTCTAGACAAAAAATTTCCCAATTTGTGACAAGGTGATGACACAATGAGATGAGGAAGCCTTATTGTTGACAAATCTTGGATTTATAAATAATGCTGTCTGTTTTCTTTCAAAAAGTCACTTTTCTCTTTCTAATCCCATTTTGATGATAAGATCATTGAAGAAACGTATGCATTATATATAAGTGATATATTTGTTTATTAATATCCCTCAAAAAATATAATAGCATTGAAAAATCTAATAATGATAAAGCCAATAAGATTAGATTAATTAGCTCATCAATTCATAACATTGAGCTGTGTATATATAAATTAAATGGTCTTTAATTTGTTGATTCCCTTTTTTTGCCAATGGAAATTAACATCCATCTATTGTAATAATGTGCTCTTTTAACTCCAAAAAAATTAATTCCATTTCAATTTTAAATTATTGAAATTTAGCAATTAGAAATTGGAAGGAATATATAGTAATTAATTCCATTCTCATAATTTTGATTACATATGTAACATAAATTTCATATTCGAAATATATGCATACTCTGAATTTATATGGTATATATCATTTTTTGAATTTTTGTGTATAAGGAATGATTATGTATAATTATATTTACATATCTACATTAGAAATGTGGCATATATATACTTTCCTTCATTGATACACACAGCATGCATGAGTATTTCATACTCATGGTAGGTACGTTATACACTTCAAGATATTGTTTTCATCCTCGTATTCCCCATTCTGTCCTCCTCTTTATTTCAAACTCACAAGCTATTTAATATGGAATAGTATATATATATATATATATATATGGATTTTAAATTTACGTATATAAAATTGGCCGATTTTAACAAATTTCTCGAATAACGTAAAAATAATTATCATTAACACACAAACACACACATATATATATAACCATAATTTATATACATATGTTGTTCAATTATATATATAATTGGATACATAGATTTTTAAATATAAAAGATCGTATAATATATAACTAGCAAAAAAATTGTGTTGAAAATGTAAAATTATCATGTTACATCAATTTGAACCATTGATTTATGATCTAAGAGAAGATAATTTTTTGTTTCCTCTCGTATGCCACATAATATTACTTCTCTCATTTGGTATGTTGTATATATATGGGCCTAAATCAATTTTTTATCTTATAAGTAGGTATGAAGTTTTAATTTTGTTCCTTTTTTTTCAATTTTTTTATTTTTATTAATTGATATAATTTCTTTCATTGACTTTGTCTATATATATAACTATATAAAACTTATACAAAATTAATTTTTCTAAAACATATATAGTTGAGATAACAAGGTAGTTAAGATAAAACAAAAAAAAATTTAGATTTTTTATATTTAAAAAATCATATACGTATATTTTTATATTTAAGAAAAGATAATAAAAAAATATAATAGACTTATACTAATAAAAACTCACATTAAATATATCAGACTAAATATTTTTTAATATAAAAATATATATAATTTTTTAAATATAGAAAATCTAAATTATAAAAAAATATTAAGTTATTTTTCATGTAATTTTAAAAAATTTTAGACACTTTTAATTTAATTTTTTTAATATTCAAATAAAAAGTATAAAAAAAATTTTAAAATATTTTAACTTTATATAAATTTTAGTCATTATATTTTGATAGAAGGACTAGATATATTTAAAGGGCAGTAGTGTCTTTTTAGAAGGAGTGTAAAAGTGTAGAGAAGAAGCAACCAATAAAAAGAGGTCAGGTGGGCCCCTAAAGAAGGTTGTGAGGGAAATAGGGAAAAATCTGGGAGGAACAATAATGATGAACAAAAGATAGTGATATCGTATGTGGGCCCCAACTTGTATTAGGGAAGCCGCATCCCTATTGGTTACGGCCCACTTCAGCCACCCACACTTTGCCACGTCACTAAACGGAGTTACGTTCCTTCCGTTCCCATGGCCCTCATCATTCTACTCTGGGACCTACCTCATTCGATCACTGCCCCCACATTGTAAAGTCAATTTTGTACTTTTCGCATTTATTTATTTATGTTTATTTTTATTTACATAACGACAATGCATTTATTACTTTTATTTGAGATTTCCAAACAAACAAATAAATAAATGATGCGGAAGCTTCTATTATGTTGCAGAAGGATTATGAAGTAAATTGATATCTAAAAGAGATATTATTTAAGGTTAATTGCTTTTTTATTTTATAAAATTACACTTTTTAAGAAAAATACAAATTTTTCTTAAAGCTACAGTATATTCTGTACACTAATTTTTTAAAGACAAAAAATAAATTATAATTATACTCATTTTGACTAGTATATATATGTGCATGTCTAAAGATTAAAAGTAACTCTTAAAAAATGAGAGATTGGTCTAATACTTTAATAAAAAGAATTAAACAATATGATAATTATAGTTTGAATTATCATTAAAAAAAATATATGTATTTAATATTCAATAATATTTTAAACAAAATATTTTTCATAAAAATATATCTATAAAAAAAGAAAAAAAAAGCTTTTTGAACCTTAATTAAGGTAAAATGAAAAAAAGAAAGAATCGTAAGAGCAACATATCCTTGAAGAGACTTTTGGCTTTTAATCATATACTCCAAGAACAATTGTTCACAATATTTAACTAAAATAAAATATATCATACCACATTAAATATTAAATTGATAATACTAAAATCTTTCTAGTGTCACTATAAAAAAATAATTTTATAGTTTTATACAAGATGTTGATTTTTTTTAATGATATATAAAAGCATAATTTGGATTTATATGATAGCATACATAGTATATATAATAAGAGAGAGATAAAAAAAAATAATTGAATAGACTAACAGACATATGTATTTTTTACTCTTTCTTTTTATAAATTGACAATATCAATTTTTATAAAAAAATTAAAAGAATTCAAATTCAAAATAAAGCATTATCAATCCATATATTTCTTTAATTTTCAATTATGTTCTTTTTATTTTATTAAACTCAAATATAGTACTCTTGCATTAACTACCAGATCATTTCTCAAGAAGACCAAAGAGACTCAATCTAAAGAATTGTTAAATAAGCTTAAATCAAAAATAATTTTATTCAATTGTAATTATTTAACTAATTTTTTAAGTGATTCCTTGAAGAAGGATAACCATCAAATGAGATTTTGAATTATTTCAAAGAAATTTGAACCTTTGATCATAAATAAGACAAGAATTTTTTTTTCAAATTCTTGACCATTTGTACTAACCCATATTGACTTCTCAAATTATATCTCAATTACATTAATAGTATCTAAATTTTGTAAATCACTGTCCTCACCAATTATGATAAAAAATAAAATCTTTAATTATTGATTCACTTTAACATCTAATGTCAAACAAAAGTCAACATTTAACATACTTTTAAAGTCAACTTTTATGATTTATTTTGTAAAAATAATAATTTTTTAAAGTAACATTATAAAAATACTCATTTAAGTCAAGTCTAATCTGATTGTTAATAATCACTTACATTAAAATATAATTTAATAACTACTACATGGTTGGTTGAAGTTATAATTACTCTCTATTTTTTAAAAATATTGAGCTTTAATCTTATATATGAAATATTTATTGAAAAAAATTATATTCTTATTATAAAATATTAAGCAATTTAATTTAAATTAATTGATATCTAATAGGCTTCTAAATACATATGATTTTAACAAAATATATATAATTTAATAATGAAAGTAATTTAAATAAAATAAGGTAAAAGTTATATGAAAGTCAAGGTGTTGTGCAGCTATTAAAAAGACAGAATAATAATTACGGTATGAGAAGAGCATTGACATTTTAAAGTTATTATTGTAATGTACTATTAGTAAAGAAGATATTATTTTGTGCGGCATGCACGTGTTGCTCTCGATTGAGGGAATATTGAAAGAAAAAAATAAATAAACAGTTTTTATAACTTCATATATATTTAGACTTTTTTTATTTATAATACAATAAATATATATATGTTTTTTTAATTTTTATAATTTAATAATATATAATTAATTTAATAATTTTTTTATAAATTAAAAATTTTTAATATAAAAATATAAATAACTTTTTATATATAATGTATATTTAAAATGAGGAAGTTGTATATGAAGCCATAAAAAAAACCCTCCAAGTTGAAAGTCTAATGATATTGGGAAAGCCCACGCCAGACCGGAAGCCGCCAGTTATAGAGTGAGCCCACACGCCTAATCAATCATCAAATTCACCCATGGGCCCCACATTCCACCAAGCCCGGTCTCTTTTCCATCCAATCACGGCTCACGGCTGGCTAGCTAGCTAGCTTCACGTGCTTAGCCGGCTTACTCTTCTTCAACTTCGAATGCCTTTTGCAACTGCAATTTAAAAAAAAAAAAAATTAAAATGAAAAACAAAAAATAAATTAAGAACTTTGAAAAATTAAAAAGTAACCTAAAATAAAATTAATAATATTGAAACATGAAAAAATTATTAATGTCTACTTGATTTAATTAGAGAGCATTAACAAAATTATAAGAAGTGTCTGTATTTAATATTTAGTTAATAAAATAATAATTTAATCATTTATAATATAATAAATTAATATTTAATTTTTTATTAAAAAAAATATTTATATTTGGTGTCCAATCATTTTTTAAGTAGAATTGAAAATAGTTATTAATGTCTGCTTGATTTAATCAGAGAGCATTAAATAAAGTTATAGAAACATTTAATGGAAGAGGTTAATTAGTTTCTCATAATATATTACGTTAATATTTAAATTTTTATTAAAAAATTTATTTATATTCAATATTTATTCGTGCTTTGAATAAAATTATCTCTAATAAAAAAATACTTACAAAAAAATAAAAAAAGGCATAAGATTAATTAAAA
Organism: Senna siamea; assembly: GCA_031216115.1. Taxonomy (NCBI): domain Eukaryota; kingdom Viridiplantae; phylum Streptophyta; class Magnoliopsida; order Fabales; family Fabaceae; genus Senna; species Senna siamea. The sequence goes on from CM062356.1 coordinate 1,804,974, forward strand.
TTATATTGAGAATATATTTAATGAAGGAAAAGAGGGATTAAGATGTATATATGTATAAAATATATAATACAGGATATGATGAAGCATGTGGAATGTGGGTGATCAGATGAAGAACGGGACGGAATAATGTAAGAAGAGTTGGAAGGGGGCGTGAGAACGGGACGGAATAATGTAATAATGTGTGAGTTAGCTGCAAGACGTGCGAATATAGATACTCCTGCTATCCCTTAATTATGACTGCTCTTGTGCTTGTGGGGATATAATCCCATGGAAACGTATATCTTACGACCAAAATTTGTACCCTTCCATAATAATCAAATTAATACTTCTCAACCATATATATATATATATATATATATATGTTTTCATGTGTAGTCCTTAAAAAATTAGAACCCTACAATTTAGTTCTTATAATTAAATTCTAAATCTTATAGACAAAGCGACCAATATAAATATAGATATATGTTTCGAATTTTTAGGGACATGATAATCTGTATAAAGTTTAAACTTATAGAATTTTAACTAATATTTTAATTTAAATAAGAGAGAAAAAATATTTTAAAGTCCAAATTGATAATACATGTCTATCTTTCCATGTAACTTTTTTTGTTAAAAAATGATACAAAATTAAAGAGAACTTTCAAGAATTTGTAGCAAAATCATGCCTTAATTTAAGAAGAATAAAAGGAAACAACTAGAAAGTTTGTGATGATTTAGATTTAGAGCATTATGTTTATACTTTATTTTCTGGAATGATTCTGTGTCTCCCATAGTAGTTGCAAGTATTTATTATTTTGTGATGTAAATACTTTGGTTAAAACAGAGGAAAAAGTCATATATAGCTGTTTTTTTTTTTCTTTTTTAGTTGGATACAAACTGATGAAACATTGATCTAAATTAAAGAGATTATTGATATTAAATTATTAGCTCCACTATTTTTTTTCTTCTTCTTCACCTTCAAATGCCTCAAAATTTCTATTTTTAATAAATTGATATGAAATAACATATGAGAGACTAATATGTTTATGAGAAATCTTAATAACAAACATTGAAGGAACTACAATTTAATCCTTTTAACACTTTTCTAGTTTTTTAAATAAAAAAAATTTATTAGGCTTTTAAGTTTTGGTATGTAAAACACAATATGTGTATTAAAACTATAAAGACAGACTTTTCTAATTGCAAAACCCATAATGAGGTTAGATGATTAATGTCATTAATTATTTGAAGAGTAATTTTGGTCAGTATATACATAACTGCTTGTAGCTGTTGCCTTAGACATAAATAATATTGATTTGTTAACAAATTATGATAGGGAGACAAGATCTAATTAAAATTTGAAAAATTATAAAGATATAATTGCTATTTAATTTTTAAAAAAAATTTAGGACTGAATTATAATACTAAAGTTATTAAACCCTACATAATGTAATGGATCAATTTTTCTTATTTGGTACAAACTTATATGTTCCATTTATTCCAAGATAATTATATTAGCTCATGTTTACATGGGGTATTTTGGATACAATTAATAAAATTTGAGTTAAAATGAATTTTGTAAATATGATTTTCTAAAGTTATTAATTTGCCCAACTTTTGTTTTTTTTTTTTTTTGGGCTCAATTTTATAGTTAGGCGGTTTACATGAGTTTAAATTGATTGCTTAATTTATAATTATAGAAACAACTTATCTATATTGAGAACAAAAAAGTATATGAATGAAAATATTATATTTTTGTTATAAAATTCAACTTTTAACAAATAAATATATAATATAACTCAAACATGTGATCTTTTCACTAATTAATTACATAAACTTACTCAGTACTCTCATGATTATTATTATGTATTTGGTTAACCATATTCTTTTGTATTAGTTAAGACATGAAATAATTATTACTCTTAAATGGATCATACATACAAGCACTTTTTTACCATTTTAGTGTATTAATTATTAGAGATATACAACCATTCTTTTGCGAGAAACCACTTTATGGAGTTTAAAATTAGGTGTCTAAATGAATGTGTTCTAATTACGATGAATTTTTAATCATAATTTTTTATCTTTTGGTATTATAGTTACAAGAAATTGAGTATTCTTGAACTTTATTAAATACTATTTTTTTAATTACAAGAAGTTTAAGAACACATTTAATTTTAAGATGATTTAATACATTTATAATTGTATTAATTTCTAAAATATTTTTTAGAAAATCAAGCCCATAATAATAATAATAATAATAATAATAATATATCATCCTGTCTTACCAATAAAACTAACACTCTTCACCGTCAATATATCACTATAAATATTTGAAATAAACATATGAAAGGCATGCAGATGGTATCATTAGCCTAATTATATAAGCTGAACAACCATCACTTAATGCAGAATTAATTAGAAAGGGACAACAAGAGAAGTCATTAATTAGCCTTTTCATAACATAGAAAAAAAGAAAAAAAAAAAAGGAAGGTCTTATATTTGGAAGAACATCCATGAGATCTATCTAGGTAGTGTCACTCAATCCCTCTCCCTCACCATCATCACATTTTCATTACAGTTTAGACTTCAAGAACAAATGGTGGCCAAATGGTAGGGTCCAACAATGGATCAGTGGGGACCTAATAGGGCCACCATGCCCCTCTTCGTTTCTTCATACTTGAAAAATAAAAAAGAAAATAGAAACACTTAAACACTATACTTATGTTATATGCTGTGATTTTAGTGTCTATACCATGTTAAATGTCTTATATAGTTAAATTGAGAATCTTATTAAGTGTTTTCAAATAATTATATTTAAAATACTGTGAATCAAATACTAATAATCTAAAGATTCACTTTTAATATACGAATAGTAGATACACTTCTGATTCAATGGGTTAGGTCTTTTGAGAAAAAGAAAATAAAAAGGAGGGGATGAAGCAAATTTATAGTAACTTTTACCTTATTTGATTCTTAAAATTAAAAAAAAAATTAAAAAATTTTATATTAATCTTTCTCAATATTTATCTGATGTTAATTTTAATTAATTTAAATTAAAAAATATTAAACGATCCAAATAAAAAAAAAGATTATCATTTAATTTTTTCTTTTCATCCCTTCTATTTTTCTTTAATTATTTCTCTTCTCTTTTCCTCTTCCTTTCTAATTACATCCTAAATGTAAACGCGTCTTTCTAGAGACATTTAAATCTTATATAGTTGGTCACCAAATATATTTTGAAAAAATGTGTGTGTGTGAGGAATGAGGACATATATATAAAATTGGTGTTGTATTACGTCAGCAACAATGATGCCACCATAGTGTATTTGGGGTGTATGTGGAGGTTGGGCTTTAAGATTGGTGATTGGTGTGTGGCGTTAGATCCTTCATTCACCGTTTGCCTTTCTTTCTTCTTTCTGTCTGTCTCTCTCTCTCTTTACTTGTTTAGTTCTTATCTGCAAAGCTTGCAGAGAGACAGAGATAGAGATAGATACATAGAGATATAGATAGATACCTATTTAAGAATAATGGAGTGAGAAATATTGTTGCAGTGAAATTACATTGTGTTGTGACTTGCGAGTTAATAACGTCTCTATCAGTTGCGGGTAGAGTAGAGGTGGCAATATACACACACAATTTTGATTCTTGATTTTGATTTTGATTTTGATTTTGAATTCCTTGTGCAATTTGTTGTCTTACATCCTCAAAGGCTTTTCCACCAATTCAGCTGAACTCGACAGTGAGATCGATCGAGACATCCATCCATCACATATATTCACAAATCCAGTTCATCACCATCGATCGATCATATATTCATTCTTTAATTAGGGTTTGTTTGTTTAACTTAACCCTTTACTTATATTCTTATATATATTTTACTTCCTTCATGATCTCCATTCTTCAGGTTCCATTAATTCCTCTAGTTTTTTTTCTTAGTTTATCACAGACGTCACACGCTGTGTTGCTGCTACCTTCTTCTTCCCTCTTTCGATCGTTTCTTTGGGATCTGAATTTGATATATCCGACAGCCACACGACAGGTCGTTGTGAGAGAAGACAACAAACACAATTAGTAGTACGACAAGACAGTTTTGTTTGAACAGGTTGGTTGGTTGGTTGGTCGGTCGGTTCAATTCCCCATGAGCTAGCACTACTTTGTGACTGTTTCATTCATCTAATTCTGTTTCTGCATCATTTATTATAATGTAATTTGTCGTTTTTGAGCAATTAATGATTTAGGTATAGTTTTTTTTTTTCTTGTGTTTGAAAATATTTGTCTGATTCCGATTCATTAGGACAGGGAGCTTCCTGTGTGTGTAATATGTTCCAAACCTTGAAACATTAATTTGAAGGAGGATCTACAAGATTTCACAACATCAATCCATCTCTGCTTATTGATTTCACAACACCAATCTAGGGCTTCTTCTTCATCTGTGAGCGCTCTCTCTCTCTCTCTCTCTCTCTCTCTCTCTATTTTTGTTAATTTCAATTATTTAAATTCAGATCTGTTAGTTCTAGATATATCAAAACTCATTAATTTTTCTCCCCTTTTTTCTTCTTCTTCTTTGCCTTTTTAAAGATCTAAAACTTAAAAAGTCCTTTAAGTGCTCAAAAGGGACCTTTTTCTTTTTTCTTTTTCTTTTAAAGCCTTCTTCATTTTGTTTTTTATTTAAGCATATATATAGTACTATATATTGCAGAAGCAATAAGAAGGTTCATGAACTTTATGGTTGAGAAGCACGGGTCATATAAATGTAAATATAAATATATATATATTTTTATATATATATCTATAAACAAGTGGGAATCACAATGAGTGACAATCACTTGTGTATGTTCGTCTAACACTTGTGTGTGTGTGTATATATATATATATATATATAGTAATATTGCATGTCTGCTAGCTCATGTACTGTGTGTGTTGACTATCCAGACACTTCACATGCTTAATAATCATGCCCATGGATGCCTTTTTCTTTTTTTAATTATTTTTTCCCTCATGTATTCATTTTTAATTTATACCAACAAATTCTTCCATCACTATTTTAATTTATTCGTGCGCTTTTACTATCACCTGAGGAAATAGTAAAGTATATAATACATCGAATCATTACATATTAATCTCTATTGCTAGTAATGCATTATGCATTCACAATTTTATGAAATTAATTTCATGCTAATTAATTATACAAATTACTTTTTTTCATCACCTTTCTTCATCAGAAAACAGGTTTTGATATTCAAATTCAATTTGTAGACCCTTGTAATTAATTAATCACAATTTTTAATTTGTGTGTATATGTATACACTATAAATTCTCCATTAAAATATTTTGAGTTAAAAAGATACCTTTAATTAAACTTTGGCACACCTTTAGACATGCATGCTACCAAGAACGTACAAAGAAAACATGATTTGAAAAAACCATAATATTTTCTTCTATATCCATAAGGCCAATCTTTATTTTTATTTCATTGCTCTCATATACATATATATTGTTAATCAGTGATATCAAAGCATAATCACCAAAATGCCACTACAAGGAAGCAGCTTAATTAACTATCAAAACTCTGATATTATATCATGAATCACCACATATATTATATATATAAACTTAGGATTTTAATATCTCTAACACATATTATTCAAATTTTTCCTATATATATAGTAACTGTGGCATATTATGTGAATGCAGGAATCCGAAAAAAGAGGGATCGAGAACATGAATTCTTTTTCTTATGTTCCTCCTGGTTTTAGGTTCCATCCCACAGATGAAGAACTTGTTGATTACTATCTGAGGAAGAAAGTGACTTCAAGGAGGATTGACCTTAATGTCATCAAAGATGTGGACCTCTACAAAATTGAGCCGTGGGATCTTCAAGGTATAAATATATATATGAATATTAATTAAGTTTTACTTACACATTTAATTTAATTAGTTTGAATTAATTGCATGGTGTATAATTAATGCATATATGAAACAATTCATGAAGAGATATGCAGAATAGGAACAGAGGAGCAAAATGAATGGTACTTCTTCAGCCATAAAGATAAGAAATATCCAACAGGAACTCGCACAAATAGAGCCACAGCAGCAGGATTCTGGAAAGCAACAGGAAGAGACAAAGCTATCTATTCAAAGCATGATCTCATAGGGATGAGAAAAACCCTAGTTTTCTATAAAGGAAGAGCCCCAAATGGTCAGAAATCTGACTGGATTATGCATGAATACCGCCTTGAAACCGATGAAAATGGCACCCCACAGGCAAGTATATCAAGTCCAATATTTATACACACATATAGGATTTTGCTAGCCAATGTCCTTAATTAGGACACTAGTTAAACTTTTCTTTCATTGATTAACCGATGAAGTTTCTGAACATTAAAAATTATTATTATTGTTGTTAATTTTTTACAAATTTTGTCATTAAATGCTCTATCAAGTATTAACCAATAAGAGAAAGACACTAGTTAGTAAAATTAATACATGTATTATTTAAATTAATTAATTATTTTACAAAAAAATTGTTCTTAATTAATTATATGTTGAAGCAGGAAGAAGGATGGGTTGTATGCAGAGTATTCAAGAAGAGAATAACCACCATGCGCAAAGTGGGTGAGCATGACTCTCCATGTTGGTATGATGATCAACAAGTCTCTAATTTCATGCAAGATTTGGACTCACCAAAGCAAAATCATCATCCTCATCAATCTCAACCTAATTTGATGTACCACCACCTCCCTATTAATAATAATAATTACCCTTGCAAGAAAGAGCTTGATCTTCATCACATTAATCATCTTCCAGTAATTCATCACCACCAGCTTCCCACTCGCCACCATCTTTTCCAACAACTTCCTTTGCTAGATCATCAAACCCCGAAGTTGCTTCAATCTTCGGTTTCTACCACCATAAACCCTAATAATAATCCTATGGCACCCTTTGGACTTGATGTCATGAACCATGTCATGGAAGGTCAAGATCAACAAAATTTTCAAGCTGTTTATGGTAGTAGTAGCCAAGAACAAGTTGTTGTTGATGATGATCAAGTCACCGATTGGCGAGTCCTCGACAAGTTTGTGGCTTCACAACTTAGTCAAGAAGATGTGGCTAATAAGGATCACAACAATAACTACTCATCCAATGACGCTGGTACAAGCACCAACAACAACAACAATATTTTTCACTCAACGGACAACGTTGGTAGTAATGCACAATTCAGATCATCATCATCACATTTGGAAAAGCAAGAAATGGTGCCTGAAAATGCCTCAACTTCAACCTCAAGTTGCCCAATTGATTTGTGGAAATAGTGGCTTCAAGCATATATATGCTCTCAAATATAATATTGATGGTTTTGATGGGTACATACTAATTATAGGGTGCTTATATAATTAATTAGTTTATTTACACGTAAAATATGCAAGTACTACTGTTTGAATATTCTTGTACATAATAAACCTTAATGAGCATAACTTTTAACTATCGGTGAGCTTTTTGCTTCACTTTTAGGTATAGCTTGTAGCGTAAAGCATATGATCCAAGCTTTAATTTTCAGGTGCAGTGTGCATGGAAGTATTGGGTAATTAATGTATTGTTTTAGGGTTTAGAATTGTAGTACTGTTTTCAATGCATGACATATATGGAAAGCTCTAACAGCAAAATCCAAAGTTTTTAAAACATTGATGATCTTGATCAGGTTGATCAATTATTGTCTGTTTTTGTATGTTATTACAAAATTAAATGCAATAGTTAATTAGTTAATAAATATTCCCTTTTTTTGTGGTTTCTATGTTTTTAAACCTTAATTTGATCTTCAACTTAATATTTTTCTTTTTCTGTAAGGTTTAATTATGTTTCTGCTTTTGTTATATATATATATATATATATATATAATTGTTTTCATTTTCATTTGTCTTTAATAACTTATTTGTATTAATGAGTGAAAAACTGTAAGACGCTAGCTGAAACAATTATAAAAATGAGATGAGATTAATGGGTAATTTTGATCGATGATGATATATTAAAGAAGTAATTAATTATAGGTAATATTAAGAGTTTTCAATTGAAATTAAAATTTATTGGTATCTATATATCCACTAATTACTCAGGGCATGAACTTTACCAATTATTGTGTTTACCATAAAAGGAGGCAATTTAATTTCACTCCATTAATCTTTATCTTCACTTGCACTGAAACGTAGCTTTAATATGTGTACCCTTTTCTTGGAAACAAAGATTAAAATAATAATTTCAGTAAAAAATAAAATAAGATGATTCGTACGTGATGCTTCATATCAAATATACATACATATATCAAGCTTACACGAAAAGCCACAAATCTAAAAAGTAAAGATTCTTCTTCCTCAGCATGGGCCCTCATGATTTTGATAATTTCTGGTGTAGCTGTGTTGTATTAATATAATCTAAATAGAACCCAAAAATAAAAAATATATGAAAAAGGGTTTGTACTGTTCGTTACAAAGACAACGAATGGTACCACAAGAATGCTTTGCTGCCAAGTCTCGCAATAGATTTGCAAATTTCGGCTTGAAATGGTTTCTCAGGTTTAGAAGGCAAGCAATATATACCTTAATAGATATTATATAATTTAATTTTCTATATATATATATATATATATTAGAAACAAAACAAGTTAGGTTGTTAATTAGGTGTTTCCACGTGGCACCTAATCACGCAAACCAATGATTGAAGCCATGATGATATATATATGAACGCGGTACAGTACCTTTTATTATACGTCATTCAATTCCAAAGCCTTCCAAGGACTCAATGCACTTACTTTAACTCATGCTAACTATATTAATTGTGTAGTAAACACACACACACACACGCATATCATATATATATATATATATATATATATGTATGATGGTTTTAAATCATGTTTCTATGTTGATGGTGAGAGAAATTGTGACAAAATAAGAAGTGTTGTTGATGATCGATGGATCACAATAATTTTATGATTGCAATAACAGTTTATTTGGGGTTTGGATCGCAATTTTATTTAAGTACTCAACATGGTTATTAAGGTAATAAACGGACTGCTTTAATTTAATTTAAACTAGACAATATTTCTTTATGATCACCTTAGAGCAAAGACATACTTAAATTTTATATTTTCTAAAGTTGAGAAATGAATAAATTTTTTAAATTTAGAGAGAAATTAAAAAGATAGATAAGATATTGACGCTAATATGAATTCATGTAAAATGAATTAATAGGAACTAAATATTTTCTCTTTATATTTCTATCTAATTTTAAAAAAATTTATCATTTCTTAATTTTAGAGAATCTAAACTCATATATATTATGTCTTTTTCTTTAAATTCTCAGACAAAAAAATGAAATTTTATATGAAAATAACCCTAATTAATAAGATATAAATCGTACGTAGTAGAAGTAAAGGTGAAACTTGTCAACTTTTTACACACAGACTGTTTGCTTCAAAGAAACCTCAGAAGCTGCAAACACAAAGTGTATGAATTGGAAGAAACAAAAGAGGATTTCAGATGTGAAGAATCATATTAATTAAACTAAGCAAATTAAGCTTGAAGGTAATATTCATAGAAAAACTTTAAAACACACTCGCACACAAAATTATCTCTCTCTCTCTCTCTGAGTGTGTGAAGAAGAAAAGGAGAGAAATAATTCTAATTAATAACTACCACAAGGGCTAGCTACTTGGCATCAATGGTGCAAAATGATATATAAAGCCACCTCCAAACAAGTAGAAAAAGAAATTATAGGCACTGAACTATATAGAGAACTATGAACTTATAGAGAGCATATATCTATCTATGCATGGCTTTTATACATTGAAATCTAGGGAAGAAGAAGAAACAGATATATATATTCATTTAATTAATAATTAATGTGTGTATGTGGCATGCATGCACATTTATTTGTACTTGTGATGATCGAAGTCAAGGCTTGGTCTTCTTCTCTTTTAAGCAATAACATTCTCAGACGACACACTCATGAACCATGCATGAATGTTTAAGAGAGAGAGAGATTGTGATGAAATTAATGGAGGCAGTGATTAAGTTGTGGAATCCAAGGTAGGAAAAGAACACAAATGTAAAGTCAGAGCTACTTTCTGCGTTGAACATTTTGTCTTCAGACTCTTAATTCTTAGAAGTTAAAGGGAGATGAGAGGGCATGGGCATGCTTTAATTTTATTAAAGATTTAATGACGGGAAGTTGAATTATAATTTATTATTTTTTTACTTGAGAACTTAATAATGAATATTTAAAAATTCTATATTATAAATGTTGTCATTTGTTAAATATTTATTTTTTATGGTTTTTTGTGTTCCTATTTAGTTATTATGAGATTTTTTTTTAAAGAACTAACAAATTAAGATAATTATGTAACAATAAAAAAGCTATTTCACTTGTATATATAGAGATAAATTTTATAGGATTTTGAGGTTATTAGTAAGATTATATTGGCAATATATTAATTTTCAAATGTACTCATCCGGTCTCATATATGTTGTTCATCATTTTATATATACAAGTGAAACATATTTTTAATAAATATTTATGTATTTATTTTTATTAAATTTAAAGTAAAAGTAGTAGAAGAAGATTATAAAGTAGCAAAATAAATAAATCAAAGATTAGCCACACTAAGGTTTTTAATTAAAATAATTGTAAAAAAGGCTGACTTGGCTTTTCTTTAAGATAGATTTTGGATGCAAAATAGCTAGCTTAAAACTAGAAACTAATATATATTTAGGTTTATAGTAATAATAATATTATATTGCCGCAATTGTCATTTTGCAAATTTAAACCCTAATTAACATATGTATGTATTATTTATGTATATTTTTAATATATATATATATATATATGTTGTTTGTAATGGAAGGAAAGATGAGACATGATTGATTCACAGAATGAAAATAGTGCATGTGAGTGCTATTATGTATGTTCGTCTTCCACTACACAAACATCATCTGTGTCGACCCACCATCCTACGAAGACCACACTTGAGTTACCTCATGTGTTTCGACTTAAATTTGTCTTGCTTTGTGTGTGTGTGTTAGAAAAAATCTTATTTAAAATATTTTTAAATATTAAATATAAATATTTTTCTTAATATTTAAACTATAATTCATTATGTTATATATGAGCAACTAGTTCTTTTATTAAATTCAATGTCATTGATAGTTGGTTTTGACTGAACTACATATTGTAGAGAAGATTGTTTTAAGAAAAAAAGAAGTATTTGTTTTGAGTAAAGAGATATTTGGCTAAGTTTTCATTAAAAAATTGATTTTGAGTGATAACTTTAAACTTTAACATATATATATATATATATATATATGAGAGAGACTTCACATTTATTTATGATTAAATTCCCATACGGTATGTAAAGATTGCGTGAATTTTAAGTTCTTTCTTGCAATTGTCAGTTTATAATTTACAATAATTTCTCTCTCGTTTTGTTCAAAATATATTATTTGAAATAGACGATGATAAATACATTATTTTCTTTCTTGCCGTATGAACAATTATTTTAAAAAATATATTTAGCAGCAAATCACTGTATTAATTTTTTAATTCGTTTTTATACATATATATATGTATATATAATTAATCCCAATCTAAAGTGATAGTGCGAGATAATCAAAGTGGTAATATGATTATTTTTTTGGCGTGAGTGATGATGTTCATAAAATTTTGTGCTAAAAAATAATAATTAATTAGGTATGATGGTGTTAGCCATATGCTTACAAATGCAAATGGAATGGCCACTACGCAAATGCACATACCCTCAAAGGCCCTTCCACTAAGGAGACAACTTTATCCATATCTATCAAATTATTTTATTATTTTTAAAATTATTAATATTCAAAAATTTTTTAAAATCTGAATAATTTGACTTGAGCCAATAGAAGTCTTATAATAGGGATAGAGCTTTCTTAACAAAAATTTTTTTATCCATAAAACTCTATATCTCTCAATTTAGTCCAACGTTCTTTCCTACTTTTCTTTTTTATTTTATTGGCTAATTCCTATATAATACTAATTAAATAAGAATTAATGTGTTTAATTTATTTGTGAAATTTCTCTATTAATATGCAATGTATTCTAGTCCTGAAATTGAATTTTTGCAAAGTGCTCTAAATCATATGATTTGATATCTTTTAGTAAAAATTTTCTATTTTTCTAAAATTTGATCTTCTAAATAAAGCTTAATTTAGTTTGAAAATTTTCTTTCATTTAATATATTTTTTTGAAAATTTTTTAATTAATAAACAAGAATTTATATAGTCATTAACTCATAATTTTAAATTTTGTCAACGTTGTGGCATCAATAGTTTTTTTTTTTTAGTGAGAACAATGTCATATATGTAAATTTTGTAAAATTAAATTATTATTAGAACAACTTAATTTTTTGTGATAGTTTCCTTCAATAACACCATTTTAATCAATCAACTAATGCCTAAAAGAAATCTTGTTAGGACCGAATTTCTGTATTTTTATATAATTTATTTATTTAGATGATTTATCACTACAAAATCTGTGTTTTTCTTTTCAGAATATTTTGATATATAATTTTGGAGTTGATGTTGGGCTAAGATTCGTATTAGAATAAGTTTGTTCTAAAAAAATTACTTTTATTAATTATTAAAAACAACAGCTCAGCCCATTACAGTTCCTACTTGTGAGCCCAATCTGACATTTTGACAGTCCATAACTTTCTTTCTTTCTTAAAACTGAAGAGTGGTTAAGTCAGGATTTAATTACCTCCAAAGTATTACACATTAATTTTTTAATCTAAAATTAAATTATAATACTTTTATATTTTAAAATTTAATAAGAAACTGAAAAATCATTCACTTACTCAGATATCAAATCTCATGTAATTTGTTTTTTGATCTTATATTATAAATATATTTGTATGTTATGTATTCGATTATTTGCCTTTAAAAATATATATTATAAAATATAAAATAAAATATATGATGTAAGAATATAAAAAAATAAAAATAATAATAAGTTATAACAAAAAATAAGATATCTTCTTGTTATTTATTATTTTAAAAATTATATATATATATATATATATATATATATATATTAACTACTGGCAAAAGAATGCATCCAAATTTGAGTATAAAAGGATTAGATTGTATTTAAGAATTGAGTAACTCTTGAGTTTGTAACCAAAAGATGGATAAATAATGGTCAAAACCCAATTAAATCACCTGAGTTCATAAGTTTCTCCATGAACAACTCAGGTACAAAGAAAACGAGGGAAACCACAATAAAATTTTGAACTTCAAAAAACAAAATGAAAAAAAAAAAAGGGTTCTTCGGACCTAAAAATTAGTAATTACCCTTTGGGCAGACCTACTACAAACATGAGGGTCAGAATTCAGAACATAGCAACTGTTGGGAAACTGTAAGAATAGTAACCGGACAGACACAGCAGGAGGAGCTTAGCTTGATATTATTATCAAAATGGCAGTAAAAAGTGGCAGCATCAATGTATAAATCTTCAAGCATACTCCAAAAGTAGCAACACCAGAAGAGTGGCTCTGCTCCCTACAGGTGAAATTCATAAAGCAACATTATCAAAAAGACTAGAGTTAATGCAAAAGCATGAAGTTTATTTAATGGGTTGGAAAGATTAGATACTTTTGTAGAGACTTGAGGGGTCCGCAATATAGAACATTATCCGGTGCACCCATCTCTGTTTCACCATTCTCTTCAGGATTGACAATCCTCAGATATGTTTCTTGCCCTAGATACCACCTGTCCAGATTTTCTGCTCTCAGGTTCCATGCTCCAGCGTTGTCAAGAGAGACAAGGATTGCCGTCCATGCTCCAGGAAAGACCTATCCATTGGAAAAATAGACACTTGAAACACAAGACATACCAGAACTCAAATCCCTCATAATTGCATGGCAACGTCCTTTAACATACCAGTCTCTTACTAGGAAGCAAGAACACTGACACATATGACACAAAATGATATGAGTGTTGTGTCCAAGCACATTCATTCATTCAAATCCAAAGTTTCAACTAGAGATCACTATGTATGATACTAGTACAAGTGTATTATCTCACATCAGGACGTAGAGAGTGGTTCACAAACTCAAAAAACTAGTTATTTGGTCAACTCAATATTTAAAAATCTAGATTTTACAATCAAAATCAGCTCAAGTTACTTTTAACTTGCAGCAGGGTTTAGAAAGTCCAAGGTAATTTTCAGTTGGTGAGAATTTTTCAGATCCAAAAAACCCACTATCAGAGCAAACAATGAAGATCAACTCAATAAGTCATCAAATTTCCAAGATTTCAGTGACATGGGGAAAATATTCATTCTGCAGTTCTAGAAGCTGGAGAAAACAGGTGTAAAATCAACAAAAATAGATAGCTTTGTCGTACAAGTAGAGTGACAAATTTTCCTAAGGAAAGCACACCTGAGTTGTGCAGCGTGAAATTGCATCCCACTTATTATATGAGCCTCTAGAATTTTCTGACCAATCACCATAGGCCATCCTGAAGGAAAAAAATTAATTTTGAACAGACCACAAACACTATTATACTCTTTAAGAAACAAAAGAGGAAAGAAAAAGACTATTACCCAACTACAAAAAAGGAGTAGCCATCCTGAAGGAAAAAAATTAATTTTGAACAGACCACAAACACTATTATACTCTTTAAGAAACAAAAGAGGAAATAAAAAGACTATTACCCAACTACAAAAAAGGAGTAGCCATCCATGTGAAAGCTCTGAATTGTGGAGTCATTATTTTGCAATACAATCTCAATGAATCCCTTGTATGTAGCATTAATTAAAGATCTGTCGATCGCTGGTGGTCTATTCATTGGCTCACTGGGAAAATCAAGCTTATAAATTCCTCTCAGTTTATGCTGGTCAGCAAGCCGAAATGGTATTTCAGGTTTAACGAAAGAGATCCCATTGATAGTAGCTCGGACTTTGCCATTGATTGCCACTGGTGGCAGCACCTTTAACATGTAAGTGTCAGTTACATTAATGGAGCCATAATGAAAGGATCCTTGAGGATTGGGACGAGCTCCACTAGCACTTGTATTTTGCCTAATCAACAAGGGAACATAATAGTTCATGTCATAAACAGGTATATGAAATCATCAAGAATGGAATACAAAACAACATGGCTGCCTTGTTACTTACTGCAATGGAACAAATTATACCAAGTATCTAAAATCTGATATAATAAGTGAGTTCAGATAATTTAGGCATAACTCTTCTAAATTTTAGAAATCATCCCACTAGGCTAATTTATGAAGCACGGACACTTAAAATAACGAGTCCTATATGATATTAGACATGATGCTAGTTGCTACATCTTGCATTATATATGGACACTTCATATTTTCCGTGTCCTGTGTCAGTGCATATGCTTCCTAGAGGATTTTTTCTATTCAGATGTCAGAATCTTCATCGGATGGAGCAAAAGCAAAATGATTTTCAATCCAAGCTATAGCAAATTCTCAGTAACAAACCTGACACTTCTTGCTTGGTTCATTGATGCTTCCTTGTCATAAAAATCATTTGGTGGGTCAGGGAGAGGACCAGTTGCTGGTCCCTTGGAATTGGAATAGTGTAAAACAGCAACACCTGTAACCCTCTGCCACAATGATTCATTTACAAACCTGGCACTTGCAACAATATAGTAGTCTGTGCTTGCATTCTGGTCCATGGAAACCAGAAAAGAGTATGATTGCCCAACGTGAATATCAAATTGAGTATAATTTGATTGAATTGTGTAATACCCCTCTGTTTCTGCCAGCAGTAAATTATGATTCTGAATTCTGAAGTTCAATGTAGTTGAAATTCCCACATTGTGAACACGAATCCGATAAGTCTTGCCTGTCATATATAATGGTTATCTCAAACAATATTCAAAATTTTTCAACCATTACCCGGGAAAGTGCAGAATAATAAAAAGGATAAAATAGAAAGAGAATATTTCAGTCATAACAAGGTCAATCTGCATGTCCAACAACATTTATTCCAATATAACATCACCAACATCAGAGAGTTACAGGCTTACAGCTTTGGTTGAGTGCCTGATTGGAGGCACACACGAGAAAATCCCCAAAGAAATTAATCCAGATTGTAAAAGAATATTTAAAAGAGTATTACATTCTCACTGAAAGGGTACAGGAAATGAAGCTCTAATTTAGTCACTTGCACAAGAAAATAAGATAATTTACCGTGAGTAAGAAAATGACTAGAAAACATACTTAAGAAAGCAGACCAAATATAACAATTAAATTCACAAAGCTAACAACATTTTACATGAAAGGTGAGAGGAAGGCAATAAGTAATGCCGAAATGGGAACACCTCCGTTCAATGAAAAAAATAGGCTACATCAGTGAAAACATGATACCTTTAAAAGGAGGAAGAACAAAACATAGCATGTTTAGCAAATTATTCCAGATGAAGGGACAAAAAAGCATTACCTGGATCAACAGTAATAGTTTCATAATCAATACCATCAGGTACAAGAGTGCTGTTGTACTGGTAAGGTCCCTTCCCATTGATAAGAACTCCATCAGGCATCCCAAGGTCTTTTCCAGCATCAAGTGTTGCTCGCAGGGCCTAAATTCAATATTTTCGTGTATAACAGGAACCAATCAGAACAAACCCAATCAGCAACTATGAAGTATGGACAATTAAAAAAAGGAGTTATATCCATGTCTGACACTCCCTTAGAGTAGCCAACCCTACCTAGTGGGTAAAGGCTTTGTTTGTTGTATATCCATGTCTGACACATGTCAAAACACTCGTATTGGACAGATGCTTCAGATTTGGTCATGTCTTGGTATGTTTATTGTCTTGTGTGAGTGTCAGTGTATGTGTTAGCATCCATGCTTCTAAGATCACCCATATTTAAAAAAATACTAACACATGAAAGATTAACACGAGAATTACTGACCGTGTGGTTCTGTGTAAACCAGTCACCAATCAGAATGATAATATCGCCATCTGGTTGTACAAAAGGAATAGGGATAATTTCCCTGTTATTAATAATAAAGGGACCAAAGCCACCAGAAGCTCTTTGAAGACTAAGAGAAGGGAAGTAGAAGTAGCTCCCAATTTGATCTTTGACTTGAAACTGGTACGTCCAATTCCATTTGGAAGGAATTGGACAATTTGTTCCAAGAACACCATCCTGCCATGAATTGCGTCGCATTTGAATACCAGGCCTGCCAGAATCATCTCAAAAAATCTTGAAAAATTGGAAACACTGAAGTGATAGAACTAAGGAAAATGAAAGTAGAAAAAGATATGCAGTAGAAATGGAACCCACCAAGTAATGAGGAGATCTTCATCCAAATCATTCCTTACATTAACAATTACATTGTTATTAGTTGTAACGTTGATAATAGGGCCAGGAAATTTCCCATTGATAGCAATGACCTGCAATCAGATTTTAGGACCAGTTAAGCCAGCCAAATTCTCATCCAAATCAAAATTTTTTCTTTGGTTCATTTCAGACGCAAGAGCGTGATTTTTTTTTTAAATAAATAACGGCACTCAAATTTACAAATAAGGAGAGAGAGAACAACACAAAATGGGAAAAATAATTTTTTTTTTTTTTAGAAAAATCACCATTAAATATCGCAGTCGCCATAGTGACACCTCAGTACCAGTTTCAATCTTGCACAGATCAAGTACAAGAGAAAATTTGATAACTTCGCCAGAATAGATTATTTCAACTATGCCCAGGAAGGACTAGCTCATTGAACGACGAGGAAATTACGAACTAAAATACAAAACAAAAAAAGACGAATCATGTGAAAAACGGAAAACCCAAATTTGAAAAACAAAAAGGATTGTACAGTGAGAGCGTTGGACTCATTTTCTACATGAACAACAGTTGGATTCCAACTATGCAATTCAAATGCATTCTTCACATTTAAGAAATATTAAACAACATTTGAAGAAAAGGAAACAAAAAGAGAAACAAACACGAAAAAAAACACCAATCCAAAACAACCCTGAGCCAAATAAGCTCCGAAAATGGATCTACATAATCACAATTCATTATAAACCACAGTGATCCCACAAGAAAAAAATTTTAAAAAAAAGGTTGAACGCAACAGGAAGAGTAGAGCAAAGAGCGAACCCGTTGAGGAACACCGAGAGGGGAGACAGTGATGTATGAGAAGCGAAGCTCACTGGAAACAGTGGGGTCTCCGGCGAAGCAGAGGGTTGAAAGCAGAGCAGTGTGCAAAAAGAAAAACAGAGGGAAGCAAGCGAATGCAAACAAAGCCATATATGTTGAAGGATTCGAAAGAGAAATATTATTGGGAAGGAAGAAATTGCAGTTATCTTACATAGTCAAAGAAAATGTGAGAATTTGGGTTGAAGTTGAAGCCTTGAAGGAGAGAGAGAGAGAGAGAGATGAAGCGGCTGCTCGTTTTTCCAAAACTTGGGATACTATTTTATGCAAATTTCTTTGCTTCACTCTGTTACTCATTGCTGCGTTAACCCGTTTCATTTTCAATTTTTCTTTTTTCTAAAGAAAAATATTTTTAGAATCAATTAAATCTTATATAAATTTATCGTATGTTAATAATTAAATAAATAAAATTAAAGATAATTTAATGTAATTTAATTTTTTATTTGGTGAAATGGCTGCTGTCTCTCTGTTTCTAACGTTCAGATTTCAGAAAATTCTGAAAAAGGGTCCACTCTGAGTCTCTCCACATGCGTTACATCCACTGGGCCCCCCTCAGAATCTAATGTGGGACATATTTTAATTTATTTATTTTTCCATGTATGCACATTTGTTAATTACTTTGACCCGAAAAATAAGTAATGCATATAAAATTCTATGATTTTTTTCTTTTGGTTGGATAATAAATTAATAATTCTATGATTTCAAGATCATAATTGAGAGTTCTTATTGATTTGATTATTCTCTATTCATAATTAGGAATAAATACCCAAATGAATAATACCAGGGATGTTTGCCTTTCTGTTATTCAAAATTTGACTTATTTAATAATGGAACAAATTTTTTTTATAAATTTTCATTATGTTATAATAATTATTATATATAAAATAATTTTTTATTTTAGAAATTTTTTTTTATAATTATATTAATTAAATTTATCAATATGTTTATAAGTATGATTATTATAAAAATTATTATATTCATATTTTTTTATAAATTTTTTTATTAAAATAAATTTATTTGATATATTATTAAATATTAAATATAAATATTTTTTTATTAAAAATTTAAGTTTTAATTCGTCAAAGACTAACACCTTCTGTTAATTCTAATATTTATTGGTATTTTATCATTAATTTGAGTATGCCATAAGAAATTTTTTAGCCCTCCAAGAATATGAATATCATATCCTATAGAAATATATATAATATTATTTTATACTATTCCTTCCACTTTCCAAATGAAAGTTTTATTTTAGTATAAATATATTACCTTTTGGAAGAAAATGAAGATTCCTGAATCATGATTGACTGATTTCCAAATCTCTTCTTGTACAATTCTTGTATTGTTATTACAAAATTTCATTGGAATGCAAACAAATAATTTAAAAGGCAAATAAAAAAATTTTATTAATTCATTAATCTATATTTTGAAATAAAAATTCATTAATATCATTACTGATATTGCAATAAGACAATTACCTCTATTTACTTAATATGACAAATACCACCAAATCAATAAGTACACAAAATTATTAAACTACCAAAAAACGTTAAATATATATAACCTTATTTCTATAAACAAAAAAATTATTTCAAGAAATAAAATTATTAGCCTAGATAAAATAAAAAATACGATAATTCATCTTAAACAACAAATAAAATATTAAAATGTCAAATGGGAGTGAAACAAAAATGCTTTTAAATTAAAATGAATATACATAAGTGAGGAGAACAAAAAAGGAGATCCTCGTGATACTTTCTCTTAATTATATTCTTTATATAATAAATATTATCATTTAAAAATTAAAATCAATATATATTATCTTATTAAAAAAGATATTAAGAGTTGGAGCTTTCTCAAGTGGTACACTGTTTCATTTAAGCACTGTATGGGTCACTTTAATTTTTAAAAGAGAAAGAGATGGAAATACCATTAGAAAAAGTTGAATTTATTATTATTATTTCCTTTTTATTGAAATATTCAAGCTGGTAGTGCGATCGACTTGAAAGTACTTTCAATTTAATAGTCTCTTTATTTTAATTAAGGATAGAAAAAAAATTTTAACTAAGACTAAGATTGAAAAATAAGTTGATATATTGTGTTAACAAATATATATTCATAACCTAGGTTTCAAATTTGTTTAGCATGCATAAAAAAATGTCATTTTTTAATTTTTTTAAATATATTATAAAGTAATAATTATTATATTTAAAATAATAAATTAAATAATGAGAAGTTATTTAAATTTTTTTTTTAATTTTTTATTATTTTTATTCTCTTTATATTATATATTTTATTTTATATTATATAATATATATTTTGTGAGATTAATAATCAAAAGGGCTATAAAGTATTATAATATAAATAAAAATAAAATAAAATTAATGACTCAGCCTACCTTGACCAAATTTATCCATTTGGCTCAATACTTTATTGTGTTAACTTAAACTAACTCTATTTAATATACAGGCAAAAAAAAACTAACTATTTAATAGAAGATAATAAAATATTAAGCATTGTATTACAATATATTTTCTTTAACTTTAAAAGTTAATAAAAGATTATATTAATTTTTATGTTTCTGCAAATTGCAACATACCTCCTCCATTAGAGGTTTTATCGAAGTACTTGTGCACGTAAAAAAAAGATGATAGAATATATTGCACAAAATTAACAAATTGAGGGGTTTTTGGTGAATTTTTAAGGTTAAAAATAAATTTCACAACTCGATACTTTGTAACAAAAATATTAACAAAATAGATATATATGTAATATGTTACACAAAACTAAAAGTTTGATCTTTTTGTCAACCTTTAAAATTGAATGGAATAAATTGTACAAGGAGAAAATTTGTTTTGCATGTTTCTCATAATTATACCAAGTATCTTAACTAAAACTAAAATTTTACCAATTGACTTGCCAAATTTGCTTAAATTAAAATGCCTTTTAATAATAAAAAAAAATCAAATTCACCTAATTTGGAACAAAATTCTAATACTACATATCAGTACTCCCTTTATACAACTAGTTTTTAATCCATCAAAGTAAATCTCTATTAGTAGGGATCTTACAGTGATAGAAATTTACTTTAAATAGTGCTAAAATTTTATCCCTTAATATGACTCCATTTACTCTAAAACTTTGGTAAATTAATTAGATAGTTAAACTTTTTTTCTTAAATAACAAGTTGACCAGATTGACCGTTAATCAAAATTAGATCTCTCCTCATTCAATCTTATGAGGATATACTTTCACATGAATTTGATGTGTTTTGGGGAGTAACTTTTTTCAAAGTATTGGATTCAAATATGAACATAAATATTTTAATTGCAAGCTGGACTTGTTATTGCAATTAATGCATTACAATTAAGTTAAGCTAAGAATTTGGATTGAGTTTAGAAATTTGCCCCATTTTGTGGGCAAGGGTCTATGGCAGAATCATCAAGCATGTGGCTAGTGCATTTTAGTGATCCACCATGTGCTTAATGTTTTAGCTTATCAACAAACAAAAAATATTGTTAAGAACTTATTCATCACTAATATCAATGAATTGACTAGATAAAATATATAATCATTTTACTTATGATTTTGACTATCACATAATTTTATAGATTGTTCTAATCAATAATAATTATAAAAAGAGTAATTTTATATATACTTTCTTATATTTTTACTCTCAAATTTAAAATTTTAAAAATGATCAATAATAAAATAAATGAGTTGTATAAATTATACATATATTAATTTTTATTAAAAAATTTAATAAAAATTTAAAAATTACATCTAAGTACTAATAAGTTTTTGGTTAAGATGGAGGTAATCTAATATCAGAGGATACATATTTGTCAAATCTCAAAAAAATTACTTGTTAAAAAGACTTTATCTTAATACAATCTCAAATTCAATGCGACTTAAAAATATTTTGAATTTAAAAAAAACAATATCTAAGTTTTTTTCATTATAAAAGTGTTGAGATTATTTTATCTGATATTGCACCGTATTATTTTTTCTGAAAATTTTATGTAGGTTTTTTTTATCCTTTAAATTAGCTGAATTTCAACTTCGTCAATAAAACAAGCACTATATACTAAAGTCTAAATTGCATGATTGCAGGAAAGAGTGGAACTTTATTTAAACAAACAAAATATTTCAGTCTTCCATTAAAATTTATCTGAAATTTAAGGGACTATAGTTTTACATTTGTTTTAGTGGTTTGACAAATTTGTTAACAAGTATAGCCAATTAATTGGGTATCACCTTCAAGTGAATGTGGATGTAGTGAAATCTTCAAATTATAATATAAAAGGATAGCTAGGTCATAAAATAATTATGACAAAGTTTGGTTTGTTGAAATTATATCTATTATGGAATATATGATAGTGGTCAAGTGGTATAAGGCGTGATAAAGCAAGTTTTGGAGATAATAATTGTGCCAAAACTTTTCTTTTTAAAGCAAGGATAATGTATCTTATAGGAAATATAAAAATAAATGAATTAATCTAAATTTAATGATTATATAATATATGAAAAAATTTAATATATTCACAATTAACCCATAATTAAAGAACAACAATATTATACATCATTACTTTATCATAGATTGATCTGTGAAAGGAAACTTCAAGATATTTTACTTGAAATATTGGTATTCTATTAATATATTTGCATGTAATTTATATTTTTAAAATTCACATAATTGTATTTTAAAATATTATTGAGTTGAATTATAAATTTTTAAAAAATTATTTATTTATTAAAATATAAATGGTGATAATATCATAGGAGAGTTGTTTTTAATTTTACAGGCTAGCTAGATGATTGATATGTCTTAATTTGTTAATATTTATCTATAATTTTTTTTTACAGGTATTCTTTTATAAAAGTATTCTTATTTAAAATATTGTCAAACATTAAATGTAGACATATTTCTCAACAGATATTTAAACTCAGATTTATTACATTATGAGAGACTATTATCTTTCATTACACTCAATTTCTGTTAGTTATATATTTGCTATTTAAGCCACTCATGCATGTCCATATTCCTAAAGATTAAAACCACCGTATTAAAGACATTGTTTAAAGTGCAAAACTCCGCTGAGTTACCCCCTCTCCAACCTAAACTAGGTTTCCTATACCCTCCCACTAGTACAACTTGCCACCATGACAAACTCAGAAAATCAGATATAGAATAATCATTTGGAAGTTCAAGTTATGATCTCCAAATACTTCAAACAGGGCAATATTGAGGAACCCATCAACCCCAACACCAGCTCTCCTAGTTGGAAGAGTATCTTCCCAGCTTTAGGAGACATATTAAGAAATAGCAAACGGAGAGTAGGAAATGGCATAAAAATAAAACTTGGTAGTCCTCTGTGGCATGCACCAATCACAAGAGACCCAACAGTCAAGATGGTTGTAGACCTAATCACCCCGGAAGGAACATGGGACACGGGTAAGATTAATAACCTATTCACTCCAACAGACGCCAGAGAAATAACTACCCTAACCATTTCCAGAACCAACGTTCCCGACAATATCGTCTAGACCAAAAGCCATACATGTGAGTACACAGTCAAAGAAGCCTATAGCTTGTTAGGTCTCCAAGCCCAAAATCTTATTGCCCTAGATAATTCCTAGAAGGAATGCATGGAAAACTAACCTCCCCCCAAGACTCATATTATTCTGGTGGAAGATTTGTCAAAAAGGCCTCCCCTTGGGTGGTTCACTCATACGGTGGGGTTGTCGCCTGAGTGGTGATTACCCTTTTGGCTGGAAGAGAATGCAGAACACATCTTCAAAAGTTGTCCCGTAGCCCGAGCAATTTGGTTTGGATCGAATCTAGGGATTAGAATGGATCACAACTCTTATCCTAAAATCCAGGAGTGGCTTTCTTCTATGGCAAGGAACAATCAAAACCAAGGTAGCCCTGCTCCGATCTCTTTCGAAGAGGCTATCATAATCTGCTAGTGTATATACTACCACAGGAATAAAGTGCTTTTCATAGGTATCAACCTGGACGCTAAGAGAGTTTTAAATCACTGAAAGATGATGGAGTCTGATATCCTTCATGCCCATACCATTGGATACCAAAACCAACTCTTGGACCTCCAGGATCTACAAATCAAGAATAGGACAACTATAAATCACCCAATACACGCCTAACCTTCCCAATGCATCATCCTTTACGCATGGCAGAAAGACAGAAGAAGACACTACAACTTATTCATGTCTTAGTATTTAAGAAGTGGTCAATTATGCTCTTGCACAGTAATCACACTGAGAACGATACTACGGGCATGTTGGAGACTATTCTGAAATGGATTAGAGACACCATCATCATGCTCAAATCCGCCACGGACAGGATAATCCAAATCCAGATTCCTACCAGTCATTCCATATGAGACGTATTTTGGGTAAAGGTATTCGAATTAGCCACTATCGGTGAAGACATAGAGTATCTCATCAGGTCTAATCAGAACATCTCCATACAAGAAGACCATACTCTGTAGCTGCCTTTAGTTAGTCGTCTTCAGTCCTTTCCAATTGGTTGGATTGTATTTAACTACCCGTAATTCCTCCATTTCCTTAAAGCAAAAAAAAAAAAAAAAAAAAAAAAGAAGAAGAAAGACCATCATTAATTATAGTTATATAACACTTCACTTATCTAAATTTTAATTTATAACAAATCACTTATTTAAACTATTCAAAATATTAAAATTATACTTAAGAAGCTCACAATTTTTTTTCCTTCCACAATCCTTCTTTGTGCGTAATGTGAAGTTAAATTGAAAAAGAGAAAAAAAACAAATTATATAATAAGCACACAATTGTTAAATTTAACTCTAAAAATAATGGTTGTCAATATTTTAAATAATTTAGAGAAGTGATTTTTTACAAATTAAAATTTAAATAAATAATATATTATATAGACATAGTCAAGAGAGATAAAATGTAATCTCTCCTTAATTAGTTTATAAATTATTTTATTACCTTATAAACTAATATAAACTAATTTATTAATTTGCCAGTCAAATAATTTGGCAGTTACAGATGGTAGCATCTAAGTTACATAAACTCTATTAATTAACAAATTTAATATTTGACACTACAATTCGGTTTTGAATCGGTTTTGAATCCTTTAAAATGAAGAAAGTTGTGAAACAATAAAATGGTGAAATGCAAAATGAGAAAGACAAAAAAAAAAAACATAAGTAGACCCTAATCCATATAGGGTGATCTTTAATTTATCTCATTTTCTTTCTTCCTTTCTCTCACTGTACTTCATCATTTTATCATTTTCATCACTTTGGAGGATCTAAATATCTCGAATACTGAATAATTTCATAAACAAAATAATTTAGATTTTGAAGTAAAAAATTTCAAGTTTCTCAAATTTTGGTGAAATGCAGAAAAAGAAAAAAAGAACACAGGTAAACCCTACCATACAGAGTGATCTTTAATTTGTCTCTCCTTTTTTTCTTCTTTTCTCTAACTGTATTTCATCACTTTACTACTTTCATCACTTTAGAGGTGAAGAGATCCAAGTGAGCGTCAGACATAGATACTATACATATTTCAGCATCAAAAGCACTGCTTGCCTAAGAAACTAGCACAAAATCAGCTTACATAATTATTAGAACTATGCATTGTGAGAAAATGTTAAAAGGCCAAGAAGGCTCGAGGTCGTAACAAACAATCTCCTCCATCTTTTTGTTCCTTTCAAAAACAAGTCACTCACCTTGACCTTGACACTGTTATCTTGATAAGCTATCCTCTTGACCTTGACACTGTCATCTTGACCCTTACATCATGTCAGTTGACAGGCATTATCTAGGATGTTATCTAAGATGACAAGGTGTCATAGAATTACATCATTTTGGATAGTATTCTATATCACTCAATCAATGAGGATCTAACATTGCACCTTAAACAAATGCATCTTAAATGCTCTGCTTTCTTATACCTAAGTATCCTAAATTATGATATCCAAAATACCAAAAGATGTGAGATAGTAGCGAGCATACAGTCCCAAATTGGGAAGTAGCTTTAGATCATTACAAGTCAAATGTCACCAAAAAATGCATTTAATTTTCATACTAACATGTGCACATGGTGCAATTACAGAGCCTAGAGTGCATATCTATGATGTATGAACAAAATGGATAGGTACACTACTATAGGGCACATACATCAAATAAGATAGCTTAAAAATACCGTTCCTTCCTCAAATGCTAGCCGCTTATACAGCTGCTTTTGGTGAGCAGAAAACTCCATGAACAGATCCCTGAGCTCACAGGCTGTCTTAAACTCTTGAGTTCCAGTGTATGCAATCCTCAAATCATTGCTCTTTCCACTGCTTTCTTTTTGTAGTTTCTTCTGATTCTGAAGAAAGAAACTCTCAATCAGAAATTGACCATATGATATCCAGAACAGGCAATGGGTTATTCTTTATTATATATTTTATCAACTTTTTGGCACACAACTTCAAACTGTTCCATATTTTCCTCTAGATGATTGTAATCAAGAAGATCTGAGGTTTAATATGTTTAAAGTTGTTCATTCAAAATATGCCTTTGAATTTATGAGTAAATTGAGTATACATTTTGTTCTGGGGCGTTCTTTGATGTTGAAGCCTTTGATTAAGTAAACTGACAGGGTGTTTTGAACTTCATATACCAAAGTTTTAATTGGGATAAACTTCAAGAAAGTATGCTTCATTTATACATTTATCATCGTTATAACCTTCTAATATCATTACTGAGATTAAAATAACATTATTGGGAACTGAAATTGTCAGCTTAATCTGAACAATAGTTTAATATTAAAGATATTTTTCTAAAAAGAAAAAGGTGGAGAGAGTCAAATGTACACAACTGCAAAGAGACTATTTTCAAGATTTGAACCCATGAGCTCCAGGTCACATAACAACAGTCTTACCATTCGTCCAAAGCTCACTCTCAAAGTTTACTATTAAAGATATAAGTGAAAGAATTTATCCATCACTAAAAAAAACCCACACAGAGAAAAGATAGTTTAGTGATAACATACAAACCACAGAAGGGTTGAATGGGACACTTTAAACCACAAGGACAAACTATAATTTGCTCTAAAAATTATTTTCCTTGTTGGCAAAAAGGGGAAAAGAATTTCTAGATTACCTTAGATATAGGCATGAATGTCCCTATAGATGCTTTGATGTTTTCGAGCCCCACTAGCTTTTCTATTATCACCCACGGCCTGAAAAAGGCAATGCGGAGATTAATTCCAACTGCCAAATGAAAAGAATCCCACTAAAAAAGCCTAAAACTGTAGAGGCATTACTTCTTTACAGGCATTCTGGGTATGGGTAAACAATAACAGAAAACTGAAAGCATTTGGGAAGGAATCTAGTTGAGCAGATTATCAAAGGGATTCACTCACGTTGAGTGAATTTAGTTCAGAAAATAGGGGGCCATAGTGAGGGAGAAGAGGTAAGGACACCAAACAAAAAAAATATTATTGAAACACTCAATCCTCAACTATACCAGTGCTATGATCACACAGATATTTTACCCTTTACTTAGGGTGCACTACAAGTAACTATTTTCTTAACTCTTAACCTACCAGATTTGCTAAATCCTTAAAATCTTTAAGATGGTAATAACTCGTCTTAATCTATTAGATTTTCCTAAATTTTTAATATCTCTCAACAAATTTGCACCAACATTAAATAAATAGATTCCATATAGTTCCTGATAAAACAATAAAAAAGGAGAGCTTTGCAAGATAAAATTGATTTATTCTTGGATTATATAATACAGCAATTGATTGGTCAGGGAGCAATCATCTTGGTGTAACCTATACTTATAACCACATTCCTCAACAAAAAAAAATAGTAATAATAATACAGCCATAAAATAAAAGAATTTATGAGTTACACGTAGTACAAACCTTCCTGATGAAGATATTATAATGTGATTGGGATTATCCAAAAAAATGCAAAGCTCTTGAAAATCCCTTTCGCAATCTAACCAGATGGCTCCCCTTGTAAATAGCTCTGACGATAAACTAGGAAAAATGTACACTCCAGGTGATAAAGAAGTTTGTCTTCGTAAGAATTCTTCAATTCTTTGTGGAGATAACATTTTATCCATATTCCCAATCAAGATCATATACTGGGTTTTCATTCCACCGAGATCTCTATCTTCTAGTCTTCGGCCAAGAAGCTTGACAATCCTATCTGAGTCTGGCTTAACAAAAAGCCAAAAATTAAACAAGAAAATCAAAACAAAGTGAAAGAAAAAAGGCCAAATGTAATGATTATGACTAATAAACAAACTTTCAGATGGAGTTGATTTCCTGATAGACCGCCTGGCACAGCGAGTTTCCTACACAGAGGCAGATATGATGTCAAAAAATAAAAATACTCTAGAAATAGAGCATCTAATGTGATTATATTTCCTCAGAATATAAGCAAATAGCAAGTGCTTTCTGCTGACATAAAGATGCATATAACTTGCCTTGAGTAGGCGTTCAAAAAACCCCAATTTATGTTTAGTATTTGGGCTTCCTTCACAGGATGCTACCACATCCAATCCAGTACCGCCCTTGGAATTAGAAAAAGAATTATAAGTCACTTCAATTCTCTCCCTTGCAATATTCAGAAATGAAGCCACTACAGGATCCAGGTCTGAAAGTGGCTGAATTTTGCAAATATCTGCAACAGTCAAGTTAGTGAAAGTTCCAGCTCCTGGTCCATGTAACCAGAGAAGCGAAAAGGTACAAAAGCACACTTCCTCTCCTTCATCGAAAGAATGTTCATTTTCTTGCACCTATCAAATCAGGAAAATAAGGAGAAAGCATCATGTTCAATAATGTAAAAATTCACCGTAAAATCTTCTCCATACCAGTAAAAGTCTTCACTTTCTATTCTATGGTATATATTCTCTAACAACACTAGTCTTAACATTGCCTCTCTCCAAAAAAAGTTGAAGAAAAATATTAAATTTCTTCAAGAAATTAGCCATCAGATTTAGGCAATTCAATCACTTAAAGGTGACTGTATTCAGCAAGTATAGAATACTAATTTAAAGAACACAACATCTTCACCTCCCTTCCCACTAAAAAAGAGAGATGAAGATAGCCCTAGAGCCAAATGCAGGCATTTTAGACATTATAGAAGCACAAAAACAAATATTTACTCAAGTACAAGTTCAGAATGTGCTATGAAAAATTGACAACCACGCCCCCACCCCCCTCCCCTAAAAAAATTACAGAATATGAAAAGTTTATACCACCTAGAATATTCTCTTAGAGAAAGTCTGAAGGTATAAGTTGTGGACAAAGATTACACATCCTGTGCCAAATTATAAGCAAGAATGAGGAAATGTATTTTCTGGTCTAAAGTTTTTTACTTACTTTTTTTAGTCTCCCTGTCAATCAAAAACAAGGCAAAAATAGGGGCAAATGTACATGATTCAGGAACAATCAAGTAGTGAGTCAATTACATATAGGGATTGAATCATGTAAGGGTAGAGGTAAGATTTAAGGAACAAATAGTTCATGTGAGCATGTACCTCCACTTAGGAAGAAAACATACTTTACCTCTTCCACCCTATATAATCCATACTTTGGACGGTAAATATAAGCAAAAAAAAGATGCCTAGCTACATTATACTATGGATTCTGAGGAGCACCTTGCCTTGGTATCTTTGACATCCCACAGTCTTTGGCATTTGGTCTCAATGCAAATCCCAGTGACAAACTCTCTCTTGTGTAATGTCCTTAGTGAATTTGTCCATTGGACTGTAAATTAAGATACCATACTCTCTCTCTCTCTCTGAAGAAGTATGAGATAAAAGAATGTGTGATAGGGTCATGCCCTCCTCAGAGTCAGATTTTAGAGAAGAGCCAAGCCAAGGTTACTCTTACTTTGTGAGAAAGCAATGTTTGGGAATGCTGTTAAGGAGTGATTCTTATCCTACTTTTGTGGAGAACAATCCTAAGAAGTGGCTTGGTAGGAATAAAGTGAAGGTCCTTTGTGCCTAAATACGATCATTCTATGTAAACTATGTATGAATTTAATAATGAGAAAGTTGGTTGGTTGGAGTGGTAGGTATTCCATTCCCCCTTATGCAAGGTCTTGAATTCTAGTCTTGTATATAGAAAAACCTCTGCTAAGAGAGTTCTACTCCCGTTATAGGACCTCTGCTAACTCGGACAAGATTAGTCAGAGCCTAATGAGTTTCTAGATATTGGTAGTTTTGACAAAAAAATATAGTAAATAAAATATCTTTCTATTGAGCTCAAGCTCCTTTCCCCAGTGACATTGTTGACAACTCCCTAACCTTTTCGAAAAGTCAGCCTCTTAATGTTGACTACTCCACAACCTGTCCCACTAGACAAACCATCAATATCTGACAATCACGTTCATGATTTGCTTACTCCCTATGTGCAAAACTTAGCACACCCATGTTCAGACATTTCAGACATACACAGACTTGGGCAAATTTCCGCACAAAAACTCTCAATGCTTTTTGAGAACCCTTGAAATCTCCAGTGATCTTCAGTGACTAATACCTTGATTGATATATATACCTCCCAATTCAAATAAAATAGGTGTTTCAGTTTAGTTAGAATTCTAATCATATAACAATTTTGTAGCCAACATACTTATAAATAGGACTATTGGACTACTGGTTTATTCATCTTTCCTATTGATTAATACATTTGAGATTATTGAATTATTTCAAAAAGCTCTATCTAAGTCTTTTTCTTCAAATCTAAGTAAACTTATAATGTCATTACTTACTAGTTCCAATAGAGGATAAACAAAATAAGGATCAAATGTTCAAAACTAGAAAACTGCTGAAGAAAGCCACTCCTGCATGTCATGGAACAACCTTTTCAGCACTTAGATCAGTAGAAAGCATTGAACAGCAGCGTTTGACATCAAAACAATTGTACTATAGAAGATGTAAATATTCACATACATTGACATTTCAATTGAACGTCTAGACTCTGAATGGAGTGCTATTCCGTTTCTTTAATTTTCTGAATATCACCTTCAAACTCTTTATTAAGCTCGACATAAACAAGGAGATAATTGTTTATTACCATTTGGCTCTCCTTCTATACTAAGCTCTTTATAACTTAAAAATATTAACTATTATAACCTGCAATCTCAATCTGAGCCCCTGATGCATAAATTTCTTCTTCGTCCCCAACTTGGGGGAGTTTGAAAATTGTAACGTGAATGGTTTGAGAACTTTCCGAAAAAACTCCACCTGGACCACCTCACTCCTTTAAAAACATATAAAAAATTGGTAATAAAACTAGGAATAAAATAACAGCAATCTACCTCAATGTTCACTATTCACTTGGTAATAGCAAAAATAATGGTTGGTAACCGGGGAAGCACTCACATAAGCAACGATAGCGTCATAGAAGCGAACATCTTCTTCGCTACACCAGTAGCAGGCACACACGGTCATTTCTGGAACGATGCTGGGGCACTCGTTATCTTGAAGCTGCTGTGAAGCCGGTCTGAACCTTCTCCTGAGCTCCTCCATCTCCATCAAGCTCTTGAAACTGTTGGCTTCGAAGACGTTATCGTAATCATCGTCGAAGTTCAAAAACTTGATTCTCAGAGCTTCGCCTCGCTCCAACACAACCCGGACGGAGTACCATGCATCATCGTCATAGGTTCTGAACTCCACGTTGTACTCCGACGAAGGGTCACCGGCAACGACTTGGTTGTTGGACGGCGACATTTGGGGACAATGCGTGCAGGAACACGAAACAGGGGAGGCCTTTTGGTATCGTCTCTGACACTGAACACTGGAAGACTCGAAGAATGTGTACCGTGAAGCCATCACGACCTGCCACGTATGGTTCAATTATTGAATGTATTAGTAATTTAATTTACTAATATTTTAATTCTTAAAAATATTAATTATATAAATTATTTTTTAAAATTTTAAAATTGTAAAATATGGTTAAAAACATTTAATAAAAGAAATAACTTATATAATGTTTTGAATTTTTAAAAATTAATTTGTTTAGTTATTAAAAATTTTATTTAAGTAATTAACTTTTTATTTAGACAGTTAATATTTTATATTAATACAATCGTCAAATATTTTTAATGATATATTATAAAAAAATTAACGTGTATGATATTTTAAATTTTTAAAAATTAATTTATGTAATTAATATCTTTCAAAGACTAAAGTGTCATTAAATATAATTTTAAGGGATTAAATTATTAGTATAGTCTAAATTATTACATTTTAGAGTAAATTTTAAGGTTAGATGATTTTTTAGTTTTTTTTCTATTTAATTTTTAATTTGAATTTTATAATATTAAAAATGTTTAATTTAATCCCTTTTATAAATTTTAATGAGTATTTTGTTAAACTTTGTTAATATAATTTTTATATATAACTTAATTTTGATATTTTACATAAAATGACTTAATATAATTTATATATAAAGTGACTTCAAAAAATAATATATTTTATAATATAAAATATAAAATAAAATATGTGATATGAAAAAATAAAAGATAAAAATTAAAAATAATGAAAAGTTACAAGTAGATTAAATAATTTTTTATTCTTTAATTTATTATTTTAATATTTTAATAATTATTATTTTATATTATATTTTAAAAATTAAAACAAAAACATGTACAATATATATATAATAAAAAAAATGTAACTTGAAAGATATTATATGTCAATAAACATAATAAATAGTAAAATGAAAAGAATTCAAGCATGTTATATAAAATGTAACTTATATTAAAGTAATTATAGTTTATCAATAATCAGTTTGTCCCAAATAGAATAAGCTGACTCTCATATAGATTAGAAATTTAATCTTGTAATACTAAAATGACCTCCATTTGTCATTATTGGATCCTCGGCAATCTAAGGATCACGCAGTCTTTGACAATTGGTTGAAAGCGATGCCATTTTGTTACTTCTTTTTTGAAAATTTTTTTTTGAAACTTACCGTTTTGGATTAGTGGAATGGTGCGTTCCATTTTTTTTTGCCACATAAGTATCTCGAAACGACGTTATTCTACATAATGTCAAAAGTCACCATTTTTGCATTAATTAGAATAGCGTCGTTTTGCGAAGCTCTTTTTTGGTCAGAGGCAATGAAAAATGACACCATTTCGGAAGGTTCTGAAATGGTGTGTTTTGCGAAATTGGAAAAACAGCCGTGAGAAAGAGCCGTTTGCGCGTGACGCAGAGGAGGTAAAAATGGAAGTTGAGTGCAAAAGAAGGCAACAATTCTAGCGTTGAAAACAACAGTGATTCTGGCATTGAAAATAGCAGCAATCTCTCCATCTACATTTAGGGTGCTCTTCATCTCCAAGACTGCAAGAATACTATCGAAGACGCTACAAAGAAGCCACTTCCGAAGCTGCAAAAAATACCTCTGTTCTGAGTTAAAACAGAGCTCGGTGGCCACTGCTCATCCATCTATGTTGCTGGTGTCCGATCATCTGCATTGTTGCTGGTGTCTAATCATCTGATAATGTATGGTTCATCCACCTTTTTTTGATAATGCATTTTTGTTGTTTGTCCACCTTTTTTCCTGTATTATTTGTTGTCATATCATTGTCGTATTGTTGGTTATCGTATCATCCGCACATAATGATTTCATGTGTTTGCTATTAATGATTTGTAAAAAGAGTTTTTTTTTATGGTTTTCTAGTTTAATGATGTATGGTCAGGATGGCAAAAAATTTGTAACTTTGTGTAGAGATTTTATTAATGATTTGTAGAAAGAGATCAAAATTTATACCTTAGTTTACTTTTATTTGCATTATTCATGTTATTAAGTAGGTGGCTAGTGTCTAGGGCAATTGATAATTTAATTAACTAATATAATTTTTACATCTATGTTGCAAGGAAAATACTACTACAGAGACTGATTGGAAGTCTAGAAAAGATATGGAGTTCGATAGTATGGAGAGTGCTTGACAATTTTGGTGTGATTATAGAAGTAAAATGAAATTTGGGGTAAGAAGTTATACGTCAACAAAAATAAAAAGGACAAAACAACAATTACTTAGTGTTGATTTGCTTATTACAAGGAAAGCCTGAAAATGAAAGATAAAAGGGATCATTTGGTAGTTAAACCTCGAGCAAATATGAGGATTGACTGTAAGGCAAGAATATCTCTGGCTCTTGTCAATGGAAAGTTCAGAGTTCATGATTTAATATAGGAGCACAATCATGTTCTTCATCTCCTTGAGACAACACATATGTTAGCCTGCCAACATAGTGTGTTCGATGTTCAAGCGCATGAAATAGCATTGGCAAATGACTCTGGAATCTAACAAAGATTTGCCTTCACATTTGCGAGCAAGCACGTTGAGGGATGAAGTAATCTTGGGTACACTCGTTTGGATCAAAAGAACTACCTTTGTACTCGCTAACAAAAGAGTATAATGTACGGAGAAGCTGGGTGTTTACTGGGTTACTTCCAAAAAAAGATCACGGAGAACCCATCATTCTTCCATGCCTATCAAATGGATTTGGATGAGCAGATCACCAACATATTTTGGGCAAATGCAAGAATGATATTAAACTACGGATACTTTGGTGAGGTTGTCTCTCTAAACACCACATACTGTACAAACAATGCACATAGACCTCTTGTCTTATTTTTAGGCTTTAATCATCATAGAGGAGTAGTTTTGTTTGGTGTTGCATTGTTGTATAAAAAAACAGCAGACTCGTTTAAGTGGTTGTTTGAGACACTCTTGGATGCACATAGTCAGAAAAAGCCTCGAACAATATTCACTAATCAAGATCAGGACATGACTAAAGCCTTTAACGAGGTATTGCCTGACACAACCTATGGACTGTGTACATGACATTTGATGCAAAACGGTATCAAACACATGGGTAACTTAATAAAGCATGGGTTGCATTTCCTGCAAGACTTCAAGGCATGTATGTATGAGTACGATGATGAGATGCAGTTTGAAACAACTTGGAGTTGATTGCTCTCAGAGTATAATGTCCATGAAAATATATAGATAACCTCAGTTTATGCTCAGAAGAAAAAATGGGTAACGTGTTTCATGAAGAGAGTCTTGACATTAGGCATGCGAAGCACACAGCTCAGTAAGAGTTTGAATGCAAACGTAAAAAGGTGCTTGGATCCAGACTTTGACATTCTTTAGTTCTTTACGCACTTTAAGCGTGTTGTGGAAGACAAAAGGTACAACAAATTGAAGTGTGAATTCGAAGCAAGACAGAAGGTGCCAAAGTTGGAATGTGCAAGCTCACCCATGTTGAAACAGCTTGCTTCAGTGTACACTCCTACAATGTTCGATGTATTTCAAAATTAATTTGACTTAAAAGAGACATGTTGTGTAAAATAAAAAAAGGAAAGTGAGCCTTTGTTCGAATATGTCATTGACATGATTGACGATGAAGGGGAATGGATAGCTTTGTTTAATACTAAGGAGAAGTCAAGTTCATGTAGCTGTAGGAGGTTCAAAAATTTTGGTATATTGTGCTATCATGTCTTGAAAGTGTTTGATGTCAATGATGTGAAAAGGCTTCCTAAGTAGTACATCCTAAAAAGATGGACGAAGGAAGCTAGAACCAGTGTCATTTATGATGTCCAAGGGAAGGAAGTTGTAAAAGACCCAAAGATGCGCCGCACACTTCTATATAAAGAACTGTGTTGAAGCTTTGTGAAGCTAGTTTTTGAATTGTCGGGATGTGAAGAAGAAGTCTCCATTGTTCGTAACGTTGTGGACGAAGCAACTAGGAAAGTCATGACACTTCGCTCAAGGAAGACACCGACGAGAAATGATGTGTCCTAACCGACTGACATGACTCAAACAACTGGTCCATCACAGCCAGCTGGTCCATCACAGCCAGCTGGTATCAAGAAATGATTTGAATATAAAAGAAAGCGGCATCTGAAGAATTGGGTTAATCTGTAATACCCAAAGAAGAAGGCTTTCAAGTCTGCATCACAACCAATCATCACATGTTCACAAAGTGAACAATCTATGGTACATATATCTTATTTGTTTATATCATCGATTTCTAAACAAATTTAATGTGCATTCACTTTTCTTCTAAGACGCTGGAGCTTTTAGCCAGCCATAATGTGAGGACTTATACAGAGACGACAACCAGTTTAGTTTCACTATATTGTTAATGGTAAAGCTATTAATGACTGTCAATTAACTTCTACTTATGCTTTATGCAGTGGTCACTTATTATGTTTTGATTTTATATATGCATAAACCACTTGAAGGGATGACTTCTTTTGGAGGACCAGAGTTGGGTCTTGAGAATATGCCAATTTCATAGCAAATGTAGCAAAAACTTTCTGAGATCAAACCTGGATTAGATAGTGATCAAATTCTAGTACAAAGCTACAGTCCATTCTCAAGTCACAAAAGCTTTTGACAAAGTTTTAGTTACCAATTCTGATTCAAAAGTCAGAATCCTTAAAGGAGATACCAACAAAATTGCAATACATTAAAATGTACTGGAAGCTAAAATAATGAAATTGCAGAGTAGGGAATGCTGGGTATTCTATGACAAGAATAGGGAATGTTAAAACGATGTACTAGAAGCCATTGTAATATCTATTATAATTGACATTTTGCATCAACAAAATATGATTTTACTAAGCTTTATGTCTATATTTCATTATGAATACATTATTTAATATTGAATACATCCTTGAATTGTTCAAATAGGACCTTGTACAATAGTTTTCAGTGAATTTAGATAGCAAAATTTAAAGGCTTTATTAGGCTTCATTAGATGCTACTTTCCTTGACAAATCTGATGCTGCTTCACTCTCAAGTTGGAAGGTTTGGATGTTCATTACATAAGTCGAATCTGCAAGAGATTCTTCACTTGAACATATTTTGTTTCCATCTTTAGAGTAAAGATTCACACTTGAACATATCAACTTCTTCACTAATAAAAGTTGCTTTCCTTACCTTCTATAATTTCTTTAGCTGTAAAAGTACAATTTAATATATTAGACCAATTATGCATTTTGGAATCAAATTCCAAAAAAGTATTTTGTTATTCATTAGTGTTGAACAAGACAGGATAATGATGCCTTAATTCAATGACTCACACTATATGGTAACAGTAAAACATCCAAAACCATAATAAGATAATACTAATTCTTGATAAGGAGAAGGGTCCACTTAAACAAAGAAATCACAATTAGATATACAATGCCCGATCTTTTGGAGAAATTCATAACAAATATGAGATGGCATCATGGATATGTTAACTTAGTTATGAATTTCCTCAAGTATTTGGAAAAGGATGCTGCAACAGCCATCAAGTCTTCAAAATCAAGTCATTAATAATAATACCATATCATATTTTAATTAAATCTTTTGAGAACAGAAAAGTTTATAAATCCATTCAACTGAACAAA
The DNA here is from genome assembly GCA_031216115.1 of Senna siamea. Taxonomy (NCBI): domain Eukaryota; kingdom Viridiplantae; phylum Streptophyta; class Magnoliopsida; order Fabales; family Fabaceae; genus Senna; species Senna siamea. The sequence continues at coordinate 1,842,621 of CM062356.1, forward strand.
ACTTATCCCACACAGAAAAGCTCAATTAAAAATCTTTGGTAGTTTCATAAGAGCAAACACTGACCATATGGCCCAAAACCCTTATTTTTGTCTCCTTAAACTTTTAAAAGGCACAAGATGAATCTAAGATGCCTCATTCACGTCTCTTTCACATCACAAATAATTTAGTGAATACAACAACAGGACAGAAGTGAACCTACAGAAGTGAACCTGAAGCACAAAATGATGACCTTCGGTCCTTAACTAGCCAATTGCAATAGGAAAGAACAAGTTTTCACATCACAAATATGTATGATGCATATGTATGACCTTGGCTCAAGTGATAACAGACTCAAGGCATACAAAAATGGAAGCCTTGCAACACCAAAAGTATCATTATTATATATTACAATCTCATCATTCAATGACAGCCTTGCAACACCAAAAGATTCTTCTCCACCACCCATTGTCTAGGAATCTAGAAAACAAAACCAAATCTGTCCTGAATGGAAAACAAGAGTATATATAGTGTAGAAAGGAGAGATAAAAACTGAAGTTGTTTAACTCTTTTGAATGCACCAACATGAAATAGTTTCAAAGGAGAGAAAGGAGAGCTTTCAAGTAAAAATGTAGAGGCTAAATTTTATTCCAAAGTCAGGAAAATGCAAAGCAGAATGGGATCCTCATCAAGCAAAACAGAGAACAATACCAATAATCCTCCTTCAAATGTAGCAACACAAGAAAACACAATCAGCTTGCACCACTAGGAACAAGAAAACAAGAAAAATAGAGGCAAACCCATACTCCATCCTCCTTCAAATGCAGCAACAAAATACAAAAAATGCAACTCACTCAAAATTTATTAACAAAGAATAATACCAATCATGATGTTTTTGCTTTCCGTCCCACTTTTGTAATGCACACAGGAAATAACAGAGAAAATAAGGAATATGTCACTTAATAGTCCATTTTTCAACAAACAACACTGTGGGAAATTTCAAATAGACTACACCATTGAGGAATTAGTTTCTGCTTTCTTTTAATTTTCTACACCATTGATGGAAATGAGAGTCAAAGATTTGAAAACAAAACCAAAATGGGGTTCACAGAGACGTTTTCTGAAAAATGAAAAATAAAGCTCAAAAGGATTCCGTAGAGACATTTACCTCACAATTTTTGGCATCCTCTGCATTTTTCGGTAAGACAGCAATGGTGTAATGTGCTCTAAACCTCAGGTGAGGTGATACAACGATTGCAACACGTTTTTAAATTTTCCTACAGAACAATTAATCAAATGCTAAGCAAAACATACCATCTTTATCCATCCAAAATGGTGCATTTCGACTAAAATATTTAAAAAAGAAATTAGAAAACGACGTCATTTTGTCCTAACAACTGAGAACAGCAAGGTCCTCAGACTGCCGAGGATCTACTCTCTTATCATAACTTTCAATTTTTAAAAATAATCTCTCAAATACCAACTTGATAAAGAGTTCAAGTGTTGAAAAATATAAAAAGAGGGAATAGGGAAGATATTTTTATAATTTTACATGTTTTATTTATTTATTTATTGGCGAAATTGAATTAATTACTTTATTCTCTTCTCTTTTTGTCATTTTCTCTCTTTTTTATCGTGAAAGTTTTTATCGTTAATATTACTTTCCTCTCCTCTTTCACTTTTTTAATGGATAGAAAAGAGAACAATCTTAAAAATAATTGTAATTACAGACTCGTTCTGTCAATTTCTCTTTCTATTTCAAAGACTAACCACCTGACAAATTTTGCAATAATGGCTACAAAGATTGCAAGATGCCACGTCAATTTGTTCATATAACTTATAAATTAGTATTATCTTCAAAAATAAATAGCTCTAGAGAGATACTAAGATACATGTACTGTGTTATTTTGTTTGTGTATTAACATTTAACTAAGTTTTTATTTTGTATTGATACATCTACATAATACAAAAATATAAAAAAATTATTGAATATGATTAATTAATACATAAATAAGATGAGACAATATACATGCTTAAAAATTTTTCATGGGACTATACCTTTTTTTAGAATTAATCAAAATGTTATATTTAATTAATTATATTTAAATTATTTAATTAATGTATGGTCTTCATTTAAAATCTCACTTTAGTCTCTTGTCAGCAAGTGCAATTAAGGTTATTGATTAAATCAGTTGTAGCCACTAATTTTTCTATCTAAGACATTGTTTAGACATTCATTCTCTGATATTCATTGATAAAAAACCTTTAGTGTTAACCATGAGTAAAGGTTAGAAATTTTTTATTCATTGCCTAATAGAATATTTGATATATGAGATTGGTATAATACGAAATTCCATGTATCTGTATTGTAAAAAAGAATATGTAAGTATAGAAGAATTTAAATTCCAAGTTAACTTTATGCTTGTACTCAAAAAAAAAAAAAAAAAACTTTATGCTTATATTACATTTTCAAACTACAAGCAGTTGTGGTATTGGTTTCATGTGGATAAATTAGATATGGATTTCGTTGCTGTTTTTGATAGATATGCCTATTTTTCTTTTGTCTACAACTTCTCTTTCTTCTTTTGGAAATTGACCAAATAGACATCACAGGGCTTGATCATCAAAATTTACTGTTTATTAAATAGTTTTTCTTGTTTCAAAGATGTAATTAAGTGGCCAAAATAACATTGAAATCGTTATTTCGTATGATATAACCACAGACATGTGTCTGACTTCTTATCTAAAGTATTGTCACCCCCCTCCGAGGTTTGTTAGGTCTTTTGCTTGTAATTTGTTGTTTTTGATAACCAAAAATAAAAAAAAGTGATGTAGGGTCTACTTAATATGATTATTTTTTAATTTTTAAAATTATTTTAAAAAATTAATTATAAAAAATTATATTAATATTATTTTTATATATTTACATACATATTATTAATAAAAATATTTATTTTTATATTTTTTAAAAAAATTAAAATTTAGAATAACTTTTAATTATTTTATATTTTTATTTTCAAAATATATATTTTATTTATTTATTTATAGTCAAAAGAATAAATCTAAACATATTTTTTTATTTTTAAAAATTACATTCAAATATGTCTATTAGGCATATAAATAAATCAAGTTATTCTTAAACTACTTGAATTTAAATAATTAAAATTTTGAATCAAGCTCAATTCATTTAATAAATGATTGAATTTGATTAGTATATTAGATTCTTTTAATTAAATAAATTGAGATTAAATATTTAATGTTCAGTTTGTCAAATTTGTAAATAATTCAATTGGTAATAAAATATTTTATATAATATATTTTATATTTGTTATTTTTAAATAATATATATTATAATCATATTTATATTTTTTATAAGGCCAAAATATATAAAAAAAAATTAAATTTTAAAATTTTTGTAAATAAAATCATTTATTAATTTTTTATTTAATTTTTAACAATCAAACATCCCATCAATCATTTTGACTATAAAAAAGATTTTATACATATGTGATGGAGGACATTTTGGTCATATTTTCTACAAAAGTTTTTGAGTCTCCAACCTTGCAACAATGATCTTTTGAAAACAAATGCTCGACAGTTCAGTATTTGTGTAGTTCTCGGCAGTTTGTGAAACGATGTCGTTTGGAGCTCTCCCTTGAGCCCTCAACAATTTCTTTTGAAACGCTTGAACTCCCAAAGACAATCTGTTCACCTCTAACTCCATCATCTGTTTCATCTTCCTAGCATCAAATGTCTTAGGATCCATTTCCATTGAAATCTTAGTATCCTCACACATCCCAAATTTCACATTCAGTGCCTTTAAAATCGATGAAACCAACCTTGTTAGCATGAGAGGCGTCCCTCCTTCAAAAAACACCACTTCAAGAGGTTTCTTAGCATCAAAACAGTGTCATTTCACATACTGCCTAGAACTGTAGAAATACTGAACTTTCGAAGATCCATTTTGTGATCTCTTCCTGTCTCGCTTCAAGTTATTCGACATACTTTACTCAAAATTATAATAATAATTATTTTATTTTAAATATTAAATAAAAACATGTACATTTATGCATATAAAATCTCTAGTGTATATATATATATATATATATATATATATATATATGCATATACATATATATATGTATTATAAAAGTTAATAAATTTTTTATTTAATTTAAATATTATATGGGTACAAAAATATATACATATGTTATATTTATAAGAATGTTTATAAACTATTCAAACTCAACTTATTTATTAAATGAATCAAACTTAAATACAATTTTTTTAGTTCTAAAATTTAGACTCTTTTATATTTTAAATGAACAAATTTTGTTAATTTAATTTTTTTTAAAAAGTTCTCTCAAGATAAAACTAATAAAAGAAAAAGACTCCAAAAAGGTGCAGTTAACTGTTAGACTGGACCTAGACCCATTGGGCTGAACTAATCGTTTCAGACCCAAAAAAAAAACTATAGATTATTTTTTCTGATAGATTTTCATTAATCAGAGAAACTTATATATAAAAATTTTTGAAGATATATAAAATAAAAATTAACATTTTTATATATTTAATACTTTTAAAATATTTTAATTTAAATTTTTTTAATTTGAAAATCTAAGTATTTTATAAATAATTTTTTAAATACTTGAGAAAATAAAATTTCAACATACCAAACACCATTCTTGCAAAATCCCACAACAAAATAAATTAAATGGCACTAAAGAATAAATCAACCCAAAACTTACAAAGTGCCACAAAATTTGCACCATTTATTATTATATTTTATTTCTTGTGGCAACAAGAATACCAAAATGAGATACAAATATATAATATCAAATTTGGCATGTATTTTTTTAAAAATTTAATTTTAAATATGAGTGACAAGTTAACTTTTCAGTCTCTCATAACCTTCTTCTCTCTTTCTCGTAACTTTTTCTCTCTTAAATATTTATTTTCTCATATGTCTATATCATATATTATATAGTTTGAATATCAAAGAAACGACCGAAAGCCATATGATACAGTATAAACATGTATCTACAATTTTCTCTGAACCTGATCAAAGGGAAAAGGGCGTATGAAAGCAGAGTTCAACTGCCAAATCTTGAGGGAGGCCTTGATGTTTATGTCAGTTGCATTGTTGAACACAAACAATCTAGCTGCTCCATATATTGCTTCTGTTGGATAAACCCTAGATGTGATCACAGTTCTCCCTCCTTGAGCAAAGCTCTCTGTGACTGAATGATCAACCTATAATCACATCCACGATTCCTAAGTTAATTAATTGTCATATTAACAGATTTGGATCTTTTCACGTGAGAAAATAATATGACAGTATCATGTAAAAAGAGAGAGAAACACAAAATTAATTAAATAGTGGGCCTCGTTCACACAATGAATAATGGGTAAATGATATATTCCTCTTGTGTTTGTCTCTCTCTTCACATAACATTGTCATGTTATTCTCTCACATGTGAGAATCTTAATCCAATATTAAGTTAGATATGATCTATGTGGAAGCCAAAAATCTGAGTTTCATCCAGCAAACATAGATGTGTGCACATTGAACAACAACTTAATTTAAGAATAATTTTCAGGATTAGTTTACCATACTTTGTGCCAACACGTAATTTTAATTAATAAAATGAAAATTTCTTGATCACATAGTCACAAAAACTTGTATACTATATAACAAAATCATTTTAAGTTATGAAGTGAAAGTTCATAAATATGTTTTTCCTAAAATATTTATATAGTTGCAGATGTTAGTAAGAAGTAATTAATATCTTATTTTCACTCACCAATACTCTCATTAATAGTTTCTCATCACTCAGCACAGGAAATTTGCTCCCATAAACTTGCTTTGAAACATCTGGAGCCTTTGATGACCTGCATAATCCAACGGCATATAGTGAAGCTATTGATTCTATAATACATCATCAACCCAAATAGAAATCTACAAATTTCTTCATAAATTCAAAGTTCATATAAAAAAATAAATCAGAGTCATATATCATATTAGAGTTGTGAATACAACTCTGTATCGTTTGAGTTAGAAAGACTTAATTCAAAATCTCCAAAATCCAAAACTATATATTTGTTTAGAAGTGGAAGAATGGGCATACTTACATTGTACATAGTATGTATCTAAATCAAAATTACGTAAAAGGAAACTTATTATACGTGTTTTACAGTATTTGTACTAATCAATATGTTCCCTCTATTGGTATGGTCTAGAAATTGGCATATCCATGCCTCATATTCCAACCTTTTCTTCGTTTATTTTGAGTAAATTATATTGACTTTTTTCCTAAAAATTGGTTAAAATATACTCGGCACTGTTAAAAAATTTATCTGATTTCTAAACAAATTATGTACTTATTGCAAAAGCCAACGTCCAGTTTACTTTCTATATTCTGTCAATAAAGTTAGGACTTGAGCTCTCCATTCTTAAATCTTTTTAAGATTTATGTAAAATATCTATTTACTATTATATATACAAATCTCAAGATGATGTAAAAAGACTCTTTGTGAAGGTTGAACTCTCCATAACGTCAACATAAAATTAACTAAATTGCAGAATAAAAAGTGTAATATTGCTCTTTTTCCTTTAATTACTATTAAAAAGTAAAAATGTGTGTGTGTGTGTGTATACAAATCCAAATTAGGAAATGAAAGACCATACCTTGTTTCATCAGTACAGAAGAAAGTTGTAGAAGTTGCATGGGTTGTGTTAGAGAGACGGAAATAAATAGGAGTTAGTTCAGAAAGTGTATCATCTGCAAGTACCAGAAGGCCAAATGGTCCAAAACCACTTCTATCAGCAGCTCCACTTCCACATCCTTCACTTTGTTCACCATTATTCCCTTGGGATCCCAGCCATTCCATTTCAAATTCAGCAAATATGTCCAACTGAAAAATGAATAAATCAAGACATTCAAAAAAATTAAAAAGACCTTAATAGTGGACTCATTGTGGCAATTCAGCAAACACCTTGTGAGCAACTTGATATGCAATAGACAAACCTGTGTTGCCATGCCTATGTCTAATGGCAAAACAGAGCCAGGCTTAACCACAACTCCATCAAATTCAGTTTTTCTCAGTCTTAAACTCTCAATCTCTTCCACTGGCCATTGAAGTACATTGGTTCCAGTTTTCTTGTCGAACACCACTGTCCTTGGAATAGTCTGTGAAACAGAGAAGACCATTTACATACATGAAGATGAACAGTAAATATGGTTAAAGTAAATAATTTTTTTGAAAAAAATAATTCATTACCTGAATAGATGCCCAACCTTTTTTCAAGTCATCACGTTCAGTGTCTGTTTCATTGACCCAACCCCAAAGGATTCGTCTTTGTTTGATTGGGTCATAAAATGTCTTCGATGCATAGTATCTTCCATAATCCAAACGCAACCCGATACCCACATCTTCTTTCGGGTTATCGGGTACCCATGTATCATTTTCAACGAAGTATGTCCCAAGTGCGTAATGATCCACTTTTGTTTCATCCAAACTAGCCTTCAATACATGCTTAACTCCAGGCCCATTTACTGATGTTTCCAAGCCCGCTGACCCGTTTATCGAAACCGGGTAAAAATCGACACACTCCCACATACCCGTACCCGGGACCGCATGCAAGGGGTGATTGTTTAGCTCATAGTGAATAAAATCTACCGTCTTATAAACTAGAGAAAAACCTGTGTTTTTAACTTCTGATCCAATAGTTATTCGCCACTTCCGATCTGGCCCAATCCATGCCGTAGTTGGGTCACGGAAATCTTTTGGGCTAATGTGGGCTGGGGGTACCAAAACTGGGTTATTCGGGTACTTGGCCCAATCGATGAGAAGGGGATCGGATAGGTTAGCCGGATACGCGAGGTTTTGTACTTGTACGTATTTGTCAGTATCGCCTGTGTAGAGCATTACGATTTTGCCATCTGGCAACAACGTGGCCGACCCGGTCCACACACCGTTCATGTCGAACCACTTGTCGGGAAACATGGCAATTGGAAGGTAGAGCCAATGAATCAGGTCCGTTGACACAGCATGACCCCATGTTATGTTGCCCCACACTGCTGAATCAGGATTGTATTGATAGAACAGATGGTACCACCCCATGTGATACAATGGACCTGCCACCATGGGATACAATTAACCTTTGTTTTAAATTTCATAAATTATTGTTATAATTTTTAAAAAATATAATTTATCTCAATTTAATTTTAAATTATAAATATATTTAATTTAATTTTTAAAATATATATTATTTCTTAATTTAATATTTAAAACTCTAAATTAAAATATAAAAAGACGTAAAATTTTTATACATAAAGATTAAATTAAAACATAATATATCTTTTAATGATTAAATAAAATATTTTTATAATTTAAAAATTAAATTAAAACAAATTACGGACTAAAACAGTAATTCACTTTATAATATATAATTTCTTTAGGAGTACTATGCCAAACAAAAAGAAGTTAATAGATTTTTTTTTTGTAAATCTAAAATATTTTTCACTCAATAATTTTACATTTTAAAATTATACATTGATTTTGTAAATATATATTAATTTAATTTTTTAAAATACTTAAAAATTTGTATCTAAATAGGTCTTGGCCTGAAACAAAATATATATAGCTAGAAGTCAAGGATATGAAGATTTGTTGTAGTCTTTGTTATATTAATATATATGAATTCGTTGCTTGCTCACCTAAACTTCAACACATAGTTCTGAAATTTTCTTGCTGCGTTTTCTAATTTACTTTGTTTTATAGTTCAAACTCAGATAAACAAACCAAATAGAAATTTTCCTCTGAAATTAAATATATAGATAATAAAATAATTAGAAAATTTTATTAATTGTTTACCATGTCATAATTTGTACGTGAATTTTAGTTAATCATGTGATTAGTTTTAATTTACTCACGAAAATTAATTAAGAATTTGACATGACGAATTTAGAGTATAAGATATAAGAAATAACATATTTAATATTACAATTTTTTAATATTTTAACATGATAATTGAAAGTCATCTGATATAATAAAGACTAATATTTTAAAAAACTTCCAACTCAAAAACTCCAACTTTTTGGCCGTTGGATTATTTAAAAGTATTTAATTTTAATTTTTTTATTTTGAATCTTCTTTCTTGACATTTATAAAGTTGATTGTGTTTAATTTTCAACAATATTTTATTCAATATCTTTTAAAAATGAAAATTTTTCACAAATTTATATAAGAACAAGAAAAAAAAAACAAAAATATCGCTTTATTAGGTGGAATGGAACACCATAATACTAATACCAATCACATGCATAAGTTTGAACTGCAACGGGAAAACTTATGATTCTTCCAATCCTTGTGCCCAATGACTTTTATCTCAATATTGAAAAGTGACAAAAAAAATGTTGTTACTTATTTCCAATTAATTGAAATGCACGTAACTTTTTAAATTATAAATTATTTTCATATAATTCTTTAGCTATAAAAATGATCTAAAAAGAAGAAATTTTCAGTTAAGCTTGATAATTGACGGTGATTTTATAAATTTTAATTTTTTTTGTGTGCTCTTGTTCGTTAAAATTTTATATGAAAAAATTAGTTGATAGAATTTTTTGTATAAATTAAAAAATAAAAAGGTTTTATATCTTAAAATTCAAAAAAAAATTTCATTTTAACCTTTTCAATTATAATAAAAAATTTTGATATGTGAATTTTCATTTAAATTTCTCTCACTTCAAAATCTGTATATAAATTATGATAATAAAAAAAAAAAATTTTTACTTGAGCTTTCCAAAAGGCCATATATATATATATATATATATATATATATATATATATATATTACTCTTTGCATCTATCATTCACCTATTTAAATTCTAAAACCTTTTTTATTTTACTGAAATTTATCAATTTATTCTTACTATATATGTATTGCAACAACTTATATATATATATATATATATATATGTATGTGTGTGTGTGTGTGTGTGGGATCAGAATCTTATATAACTCTATAAAGACAAATAATTTTCTATCAGAAAATCTTTTGGAAAAGTTATTTGTGTTCAATCAATATTTGCATATGCTTTTTTTTTTTTTTTTACTTCTTTGACATCTTCATCATCAAAGTGTACTGGAATATACATGCATTTTCATTTTAGTAAATTTGATCGTTAAGAAAATATAATTTGTTTACATTTTTTCTGCCAAAAAAAAACCCATGCAATAAATACAGCTAGATTTTCAATAGCAAATGCTAATGCACAAATTTGCAACAGTAAGGAATCCAAGAAAATAATAACTTGAAAAAGGAAAGAACAATAAATAAATAAATAAATATTTTGCAAATAATTAAAGAGAAGGACATACCATCAGGATCTGAAGCAGAAGAAACCAGAGATACGTCACGCGAAACAGCAAACCAAGAAGATCAAACAAATAAAAGAGATTGTTAATTACCATTTTAGTCATGATTATTGATTAATTAGTATTAACGAAAATTAATTATATATCAAAACAAAACAAAATTAGAAATATATATATATAGCTGAATTTGGAAAGCTAGGATCATGTATGTAAAACTAGAGACCTGACAGTCAGATCTAATCTCATTCTTGCCTACCCTTCAAAGACTCAGACAAATAATTTTAATTACGAAATTAATAACCAACTATAAAGTATAAACCACATTGAGCATCAGATGATGCTGATGCTTAAATTCATAAAAATTATAATAATGGCCTTAAATTATATTTGACCACTCTACACAGGTTAAAGCATAATTTTTTTAAATAAATAATTTAAATAAAAGTAAATTACTAATTTAATTATTAAAAGATAAATTTTGTCTTAATTTAATCTCAAAAAAATAAAATATATCAATTATATTTTTAAATTAAAATATAATTTCAATCAATTTAGTCTTTACGTAATTAATTAAACGAATGATCAATTAAAAAAAATAGTTGAATATACAAATCACATAACAATAACTTTATAATTGTTTCAAAAAAATTAACCCTTTATATCAGTTGGGACAAAATGTATATTTATAAAGACGAAATCAATAATTTAGTCTAATAATTAAAAGCACTTAACATTTACTTACCATTCATCCAATTCTTTTGAGGCTGAAAATGGTAAGAAGTTCGTTGCCAAGAGAGCATAGCATTTGTCCAATTGAATGAAAGCTTGTGTGAGAGTGATAATGGATTGGACTTAGCAGACACACCTTGAGCCACTCCTCTAGGAAATGAAGTTCCACAGATGTTACAAAACGACGCAGTTTGTGTCTCTTCCTTTTGGTTTATCACCACTGCAATCAAACACATGAGCAGAAGAAGCAGAATGATTGAACCCAACACAACCAAGCCTCTCGAACTTCGCCGGCCAGTCTCTGCCGTGCACGGCGGCGCGTGCAGCAAGGGACTATATAGAACTTGCTCAATATTTCGATGGGTGGTTGCCTCCATGACCTAATAAAATGTTTGTTGTAGAGAGGAACTGTATCTTCAAGTTAAGAAAGAAGAACTGTATCTTGAAGTTAATATATATATATATATATATATATATATATATTAGAGTTTTTTATATAAAATTGAGTGAGAGCCAAATAATTATAGCAAAACTCTTATAGATCAAAGTTTAAATTTTATTAAAAAAATATATTTATATTTAATATTTATCAGTATTTTAAATAAAATTGTCTCTAATAAAAAAAATATTTATAAGAAATTAAAAAGTTAATTATAGCAAAGATAAAAGTAAAGCTAATTTGCCAAAATAAGAAATAATTGAAAGGAGGGCAGATTAAATAGAAGTGTTGGAAGGTTGGAATGGTGGTTCCAACATAAATGGGGGAGAGAGAGAGAGAGGAGGGAGATGAATGCATATATGTGATGTATAGAAATACAAGTTTTTTTGCTTCTTCAAAAGTTATCAATTTTGTCCTAAGTTTACTTTTTGTTTCAATTTTATTTTAAATATTTGTAAAAATAAAATTAATAATGAGATTAGATTGCCTGTCAAACAAGATAGATTCACGTAAATGAATACTTATTCTAGTAGTCATGATGATAAAATTTTATTTTTTATTTTGAAAAAAATGAAATTTGATTAAATATTAAGACAATTAAGTGACCTGTGATTTGTAAATTATATTATTTCATTATTAATTTGGATGATAATATTAGTAATCAGAATAAAATTGAGACAAAAAAATTTCAAAAAAAAAAACAGTAAAATGTGCCAAAATCACACATACATAAGGACAAGATCATAAAAGGAAATTAAGAAGATTCAAAATTAAATAGATAGAGTCATACATGTGGATGATTTGTGAAATAAAAAATAAAAAAATGAAAATATAGTTTCTAAATTTAATTAATTTGGCATGTAAGGCTTGCACACAATGTTTATTAGAGAGCCCCACGCAATGACGCAATGTAGAGGGTTTCATTTCAGGAAGGTTTTGACTTTTATTTTTCTCTATTGACCACTTTATTACGTACCAATTATAATATTCTATAATTAATGTGGGTCAATTACATATTTACTATTAATTAATATCTTAATTACCTTACAGTCAAAACAATTGTAAGCACGATATAGTATTAAAGTATATGTTATTTTTTTTACTTTTTAAAATATAAAATAAAAAAGTTTATTATATTATAAAATAATAAAAAATTATTTAATTTTTTACTATTTTATAATCTTTTATAAATTCTTACTATTTTTATTTTTTTTCTCTCTTGTTTTTCATATCATTTATATCATACTTTTTTTAGTCCATGTAAACAATGATATATTTGGATTAATTTGCTTTGTGCATCTCATTCACATCAAAAATTAAAAATTTGATATTTTACAAAATCGTAAGAAATTGACAAATTTATGATTTGGAATTTAAAAAAAAAAATTCCTTATATCTTATCAAATTATCTAATAAAAATAAAACATATAAAAAATTAAGAGAATTAAGAGTGATTGATTATATAAACTATACACATATATTATTATTTTATTGAGAAATTAATAATAAAGATATACAAATTAGGTATAAAGTTTTTTTCAAAATTTATAATGATGTGTAGTCATTAGCGGCATAATTGCATTTTTATTCTAATTTGAATTATCATGTGTGTATGGTAAATGCTTTATTTTCTCCTTATTTTCTTTAATTATAATCATTTATTTCTCAATTAAAAAATGAGCTAATTATTTTCTTGTATTAGAGATGCCGTGTTTCAAAACAGTACTTACGAGATTTTATTTAATTTGCCCTAGTTTACTGTTTAGAATTATTTAAGATATAAAAAGAGTTTCTTAATATATCATTTTATAAATAACTGAACATAATTAACTTAAAAATAACAATAAATAATTAGTTAGAGTAATAGATACTATATTCTTCTTAAATAATATTTTAAGTTTGAGTATTATGTATAAAAAAATTTATGTTAAAAGAACTCTACTTCTATTATAGGATTTCAATCAATTCAAATTAAATTAGTTAAAATTTAAAAAATTTTATATACTAATAATTTCGACAAAAATAAAAACTTAAAAATTTATTCCAAGTTTTAAAAAATGTTCACAAAATATGAGTAAAATTACATATAAGCCCTTAGAATTATAAAAATTATATTTTTAGTAAAAATTCATAATATTTTAGAGAATTTAGATATCTATTATAAGTTACTTGACATATAATGAATATATGGCCGTGATTATTTTTCGTCGATTTAGATTATTGTTATTTTTTAAACTAAGTCTTAACAAACTTTCAAAAATCATATGTAATTATATATGTTGATAATTTTAATTTTTATAAAATTTGTAAATATGCATCCAAAACTTAATCCCAACTGAGAAATTTAAAGTGATAAGGATATAGTTGCCACAAAAAACTTTTTTTCCCTCTGCTTTTAAAAGTTAACAAAGAAGATCTTTCAATTTTTTAAAATTTATGCAATGTCTTATTGATTATTATTTTTTTTCTAAATAATTGCTCATGTAATTAAACAAATTTGAAACTTTTAAAATTGAAAAGGAAGAATTATAAAACTTTAATAATACTTTTTTACCAAAAAAAAAATTTAAGGAAGCGAGTATACAGCATAAAATTAAATATAAAATTTTTTTGTCAATTTTTAAAGTTGAGAGAAATAAATTATACAATTTTTAAGTTAAAAAGATTTTTTTTGCAATTTAACCAAGTGATGAATAAATTATAACTTTAAGAAAAAAAATATATTAAAAAACTAATCTTCTTAAATAAAATAGAATAAGAATCTAATTATTAATTTTGAAACTCCAAGATATTATTTAAAAGTAAGCTAAATTCACGATTTCTATTTTTAGCATTTTTCCAATTTAAAACGCCATCGTCGTTGTGGTTGTGGACGAGTCTTGGGTTGTCGTACACCAATCGAATACGTCAAGTCGTCTTAGAGACGTACAAACGGAATGTCACAATGCGTGGTGAAGACAATTTAATTGAACAGCATGTTATCCCTTCCCTCTTCATACTCACTAAATTTATATTATATTAGGGATAAAATGTAAAATTTTTTAAATAATTTTTTTAATTATAAAAATTAATTTAAAAATTTAAAAATTTTTTAATTAGTGCAAAAAATTATCTCTATTAATTAATTTTTATTCAAGACATTGATAAAATAATAACGTATCAATAATACAAATCATATCAACATATAAAAATAATTTCAAAATTTTATGCATTATACAAAAAATTCTCTTACATAAATTGATATATCTATTCTTTATTAAAGTTTTGAATGAAAAATTAACAAAAAAATATTTTGCACAAAATTGCAAAATTTAAGGAATATTAGGTTAATCTTTATAGTTAATAAAAATTATTTTCTCAATGAAATATAATTTAAAAAAATTATTTGCATTTTAGCTTAATTTTTATTACATTTTATTTGCAAACATGTGCTAGTTTAATTTAACCATATTTTTTAACAAAATCTTTTTGAGATAGATCTGCTATGTGCAAATGGTCATCTCATTCCATGTCATATTTTTCATTTTTTGGTTTGTTTATTTATTAAAAGAATAAAAAATAGAAAGCAGACAACATTTAAAAACCATTCTTTAGATAAAATTATTTTAAATCAATTCAACTAACATAAGTTTATTAAATTAATACTTGTTACACAGAATTCTACCACATTTAAATTATTGTAGTTTTTTATTTATGAATAAACTAGAATAAAAAAAAAAACCCAATGTTAAACGCTCCACGTCAATTAGAGAAATCATAAAAGTAAAAGTAGACAACGATTTTTAAACTTGATGCTAAAGCTCGGAAGAAAAAGAAAAAGCAAAATATTGAATTTGACACATTCTTTTGATTTGTTAATTGTAGATCTTCCAGAAAACTGTAAAGGAAGAAATGGTATGTTTCACGCCAATAAGATGATTTTCCTTGTGATATATGTACTTTTAAAACTATATAAAGTATTTTTGGAAAAAAAAAACAAGTATACAAAGTATTTGCATGAATCTCATGAATAATCTCAAAAGTGATACATTTCAAACCTAAAAGCTACTTTTAGCATTAAAATATTCAAACTAATAAAATATGTCAAGTTGAAAGAAAAAAACAAATAGTAAATCATAATAGGAAAAATCCACCTTTTCTTATTGTCATTATCTCATAAGCTACATGATTAATAATGTTAATTTATTCTTATAAAGAAGTGGAATTATCTATCACAAATATAAGAGTAAAATCTGAATTTCTTTCAGTTTAGTTCATTATTCATTAATATTGTTATTATTAGTCAACAATAAGCCTCCAATAAAAGTGTATTTGTAATGAATAAATACCAATTCTCATAATTATTTGAGTTTACATGTAAAAGATCTATAGATGAAATTACTTATTTGGATAATATATCCCAATTTAATTATTTATCATTGAAAGAAATTCTTACGACATCAATGAATAAAGTAAATAGGTTTAAATATACTTTTGATTCTCCTAATTTTATAAAAATTTTAATTTGGTCTCCTTAATTTCAAAATAGATAACTTTATCTTATTATTTTACAAAATGATTTAATTTTTTCCTTTTATCATATAATTAATTCAAAATTTAGTATCAAATTTGACAATTTTTTGATTGAATATATTTTTATTTACAAAAAAATATTAATTTACACTCAAATTTAACATCTAATTTAATCAATTGTTAAATTTAACATCAAAATTTAGATAAAAATGTGATAGAAATGACAATATTAGATCATTTCACAAAACAGAATTAACTTGTCTATTTTTAAACTAACTCACCAAAAATACATTTAAGTCAAATAAATAATATCAATACAAATATAAAAAATAATATATGTTTCTTGATTCATAGAGATAGGGAAAAAAACGATGTTATTAGTTTTAAAATAGAGAGGCCTACAACAAGAATAAAAGTATGGGAAATTGCATATATTCACTCAAAATTTTGAGTTTAATTAATTACAATATTCAATTAATTTAAAAAACATAGCAATTTACCCCTAATCTATTAATGTCGTCTTGATAATATTCTTCCATTATTAAAATTATCGAAAATTACAGTTATCATTTATTTTTAGGTCTCCATATAATGTTATAAAATTTATTTTGCTTTTATAAAAATTTTTAACAAATAAATCAAAGCTAACACTTAATTTTGATTTTGGATCTTCTCTATTTATTTTCTGTAATAATTATTTTAATAAGAAAAAGATAAAAAAAAAAATTCACATTGATAAAGATCCATCCAAAGTAGATTAAAAACTAAAGGCATGTTTGATTGTAGTTTTTAAAAATTATTTTTGACTTTTAAAAATATAGAAATAAAAAAATGTGTTTGAATAATTATTTTTAAACATAAAAATAAAAAAAATAAAATATGTGTTTTAAAAATAGAAAATACAGAACAATTAAAATATATTTTAAAATTTAATTTTGTTAAAAACAAAAATATACAGAAAATAAATTTTTTTATTAATAATGTGTATATAAATATATAAAAATAATACTAATATAAATTCTGAGAAGTAATTTTATAAAATAGTTTAAAAAATAAAAAAAATGTCTAAAGATGCCCTAAACTTTTTTTTTCTATCGTTTTCTGCAGTAATAATGAGTGTGAGTTGTGACCAGTAGCACTTGACGACAAAATAATGGGCCCAGTTGGTGATGAATATACAACAGTTGAATGGTGGGTGGTCGGGCCATATATCACACTTCTTAAAAGAAAATTACTAGTAGATTGAGTATTTAATAGTTTAAAATTTATAAAAAATTAATTAAAATAATAATATTTGATGTCTTAAAATATTATCAATTAATAGTTAATAAAACTATTATCGTTGCAAAAGTGAAATTATTTTTTATTCAGAAACTCATCTAAATTAAAATGCATTATGCATCGAAGTTAGTATCTAATAAAATGTGCGTGAGTTTCACATGTACACACTTTAATTATTCATTGCATCTTATAATTTAACGGTCTACCTCACCCATTACATTCTTTTCTTTGGGAAGGTCAAGTTGACAAATGGGTACAATAGTTAAACGTCAATTTGTCTAAAGAACTTGGTTAATATGTATTTTTAAGAGTAATTTTTTTTACAAACTCTCAATTTAGTTTTTTAATAATTCTTTACCATTCAATTTTGTCTTTTTAAAAGATTAAATTGAAAAACTAGTCTCCAAGAAAATGAAGGTACAGAAATGATTATAAAAAAGTTATTACAAAAGTAAACTGAGAAAGTTACACTCTAAAAATTCAAATAGAAAAAAGTTAAGACAGTATTTTAAAGTAATAATAATTTAATTTTATATAATATTTGTTAGGCCCAAAAATCTTTCCAAGTGAAATTAAGATCTTCACATACCAAAGAAGGACAGAAATAAGAATGGGATGGGGAAAGAAAAGCACTTCGACAACATGCATGTAAGGGTATTAATTATTAAACTGATCTAAAAATATAAATTATATAACATCATTCTACATGTAAAAGAATTAACAAATGAACAATTTCTTATGTAAAGCCTGAATGAATAATTAGAGAAAGTGACCAAAACTGACAAAGAAAGGAGATGAATTGAACATTAATACACTGTGATAGAAAATTACCCTCAACATATTTTTCTCTAATCCTTCAAGATATATGAAATTATTATGAATCAATAATTTACAGTTACCACAAAAGCTTTGAGCAAAACACCTAGGTAGGGACAATGCTTCCATGAGACGCTTCTGTCCTAAAATCTGCTCCAAGAAACCTCTTGGAATGCTTCCTAGCGAACCAAAAATTCTTGAAACATAAATATCTTTATTATTTATATATAGTATATTAGTGTATATTCTCCTCTATACACTATATCGGGCTTTTAAGGAGGCTTGACTTCCAAGCCGCAAGTGACTTGAGAAATTCCATGACCTGCAGTTAAAATACCAGTTAGGGTCGAATAGTACCAATGGAGGATGCATAAGTACAACTGTTGTTTATTTTATAATTTAATAATGATGCAATTATCTTTTGGGATTTATAATTTAAGATTTGGAGTTATCAATATAGGTGTTTAAGCCTGATTTTGATTAGATTGATATTTGATTTTGTAAATTGTATTATTTTCTTTTATTTTCCTTCCTGTTCAACATGAAAAACCAACATGCTTGACCTAAAGATATGAAGTTTTTCTAGTGCATGTTGATATCAGTCAACTTCCTGCCCAAGAAAATCCAGAAAACTTTGGAAGGATTTATACAATTTGAACCTATGTATTTTTTTTTTTAACCAAAAAGCTATATTAGAACCAAGAAATACCTCTAATGGATCGCGAAGAGAGTAAACTGCATTGCTTTCCTTGGGTGCTGAAGCAACTAAGATGCCATAACCTCTATTTCCCTCTCTCAAAACCTGTTACAATTCATGCGATCAGGGAAATCTAAAGAGGAAAAGAAAAAGAAGATGAAAAAAAAAAAAAAACACATTAGCGCCATAAAATCGCAGCCAATCAAATGCTACCTTAAATGCATCTTCATCGGTCCGATCATCCCCAACATATATAGGGAGCACATCGTCGCAGTTGCCAAGTCCTGAAAAGATATTTCTAATGTCATTTGCTGCAAAACAAAGAATTCTGATATTCAATAAGTAACTATGAAGTAAGTAACAAATGAACTCACCAAGTGACTCAAGTAAAAATGTGACAGCTTTCCCCTTATCCCAATTGATCACTGGTCGGACCTCTAAAACCTGATAATTAGTAAACAAATATTATTAATAACATCTTATAGGATCGATTTCTCATAAGATCCACAATTAGAATTAAAAGCTTTAACCAAATTTTGTAGGAAGTACTTTAATTTTAAAGTGTAATATACTTTTCAAATAGAAGAAAATATCAATATTTGCTTACATACAAGATCAATGAAATAATAACTTAAAATTGGTTTGACTCTTTTATATGATTTATTTTCTATAACAACATATTGCATTGTGTAATTTACATACAAACTGGAGGATTTACATCTGTTAAATTACACAAAAAGTTGGCCAACAAAATAGTACCTTGCGCCCATGGGTTAATCGCAATTGTGGATAGTCTTTCAGAATATCATTGACTCGTTGACCCACTGTATCCCAATACTGTATTTTAAATAAGAAAAATTAATTACAAACATATACTAGGTTATTAATCACAAGATTAAGCATAAGAACGGAAACCTATACCTTATCGTCTACGTTGCGGTAGTGTACAGAGACACAAAATTTATTGTTCTCAACATTCGCTCCTTTAATATCTTTCATACATTCAACAAGGGACCTAAACACCTGCTCAAACATGAGTCAATCAGAATGCGCTATTCCAATGGAGAAAAGAGATTGGAAAATGATTCCTTGTAAGAAATTTTCAACTATACCCACCTCATCAATCATTGGCAAGAATTTGGCAGCAGGTTGGAATAAATTAACTTCCTTGCCCTGTATTTTTCAAAAATTCATAATAGAGGACCTTTAGAAAGTTACTTTAAGAAAGGCAAGGGGAAGAGAGAAATTCAAAAACATGCTAAATTGCAGCTTTAAACTCCAGTACCTGATTGTCAGTAGACTTGATACAATTACGGTGGTTATCAGACATAGATTGTCTGACAGGACCAATGATGTCCATCCCATGACTACCAGCATAGTAGAGTTCCGTTAGTCCAACAAATTCATATACCTGAGTAAAGTTAGTGTAAACAAGGTTAGAATCAAACCTTACAACCAATAAGGAAGCTTGCTCTGTGAGTGAGTGCACATGTGCATATGGATACATAGAAACAAAAAGACAAAGAAATTTGCTAAAAATTATTCAAGAGAAGCCAAGTACCTTGTCACGACTTCTTCCACTAATTATTGCTGTTGGAAAAAGCTCTGCCACCCTTTTAACAGCAGCACGCATCTGGAGAACCAGAATCGACAAAATAAGGACAAGAAAAGAAAAGAAATTCTGGACAGATTTTGAAGAGAAGAATACTTACACTTTCAGACATGAAAGCACAGTCAGGATTATCCACTATCGGTGAAAGAGTTCCATCATAATCCAGAAACAAAGCTATTCTCTTGCCTTTTGCATAGTTTGCAATTTGCTCAAAAGATGTAAGTGCTGAAGGATACTTTTGCTGTGATATTGAAAAAGAATGAAAAAGGAAATTCCATCAACAACCCATCCAGAATTATACAAATAGAACCTAAACACTAACATAATGGACAACAGGAAGTATGTATACCAGCCAAGTACAGTAACCACTCTCAGCATCAGATGATGCAAACCCATGGCTCTTTGTTAACTTCTTGGCTGTAGGAGATGATGATTTCATGGCATCCAGCCAACCACTTGAACGAACATCTTCAAGAATTCCTTTGTTCTTCCTTGGAATTGTCAGAAACAGACCAGGTGAAAAAGCTGCCCCTGTGGGAGAATAAGGGAACAGACTGGAATGCACACCTAGTCTTGATTTCGTTATGGGCGCAGCATCAGTAAGAACAGGAGTATGATTTGACTTCAGGTCCATCGGATCCAGGTTTATAAACCAACTTACAGAGCAGCACAACTGTAAGAAACTTGAGGAGTATTGAGCACCAATTGAACTATTATCTATCAACAAATTTTCACTTCACCCAACTCTTTTATCAATAAAAAACCACTTCTTCAATGTTTTCTTGTCACTGCTCTTGGGGTAACAGTCCATCAACTGCCAAGCTCCTGAAATGATCATATTATTAATTTTCTGTTAAGTCATTGAATATCAGGTGACAGAGGACTATGGTAACAGATGGCATTCAAATTCAAATTTACCTTCCCATCTTATTATCAACTAAGAAAATAAAAATTGTAGCAGAATCCTACAAAGCTAACATAAGTTTTCAAAGAGGCAATTGTTTTAGCTATTAAATACATGCAGCCTCCACTAGGATGGAAAAAAAACAACTAGCAGGTTTAACGGATGTGAGGACGAAAACTGCACATGCCAATGCTTCGGTCAACAACAAACCAATAAATGACAGACGCTTGACATACATAGACAACTCTATTATGGAATATATGAAGCAGCCAGCAGCAAAAGTGGGGAGCAGGAGAAAAGTAAAGGAGACAGGTATAGGAACTACTGTTATCAGAAGAATAATTATAAACCATGAATCCACTTGCCATGTAAAAACAAACACAAAAGCAAATTAAAAAAATAAACAAGAAAGAAAGTGCCACGGATTCTTTCTATAATTGATTGATCTAAAAATATACAATTAGCTAAAATCCAAAAGAGAACAGTATGGTGCTCATCCTACTTGCAGTAGGCCGAAGATTTGAAATACACAGACTAGGCATTGACTTAAATTGACAAATCAATACTGTTGAGGCTCATTTGGCTCACACTAAACCATAATTGAGTAATTTATCTTCATCTATGAATGAGAAAATGCATCTAAAGCACCATCACATGGTTGACTTAAACCATTCTTCAAACTTTTGTAATTCCATATGAGAAAACAAATTTTGCTAACAGAACAGTGAATTAACAATTCTCTGTAAGTTTTCTCTATTATTGTCTCTGTAAAAGAATAGACATGGCTGCTAAAGAACAAAAGGATCAGTATAAATGATTTTCACATCAAGTGCCAGTGTGTCACTTAACTATCACATTAATAGTAAACGTGACACTCGGGGACCTACTATTCGTATAACTCATATTTCTTAATAAACTCAATTTTTGCAACTCCATGGATGATAAACTCAAGTTAAAAGCATATTAAATCATAACAAATACTTCCATGCCTAATACTAAGAAGAGTGGCTTCTTGAAAGATTTTAGATGGGTGGATACCGTGATAACTAAAATCTACTGGTAAATAGCAATAAAATTGGATCAATGAGCTGATATCTTTAACAAAGCAGTCAGTTTAAAAGCATAAAAAACCTTATCCTTAACCTAAGCCATCAACTTTCTCGGCGAAACAACAGCTAAAAAGCACTAGCAAGATTGACTAAACATAACATGACGAAGAAGAAAGATGGAAGCACCCCACACTGTAACTCACCTACACCGTAGACTAAAAATCAAGAATAGTAAAGGATGGAGAGAGAAAAAATCCAACTGCAGCTATCAAGCAAAGGAAAATCAATATTGACTCATTGTGAGAAGCTGAAGTAGCAAAGCATGATTAAGCAAGCGATAGTTATATGCATAATGTAAAGCTGTCCTACCCCACGTAGTAGACAGGAAATAAAACAGTACCATATGCAACCACACAATAGGGCCTACAAAGCGTGGGACTCAATAATACATATGGACCCAACACATAAAGATTCTGAATCGAAACAGACAACTGACGTAGATCGTCACCAATAAACATTAGTAAACACGTATATACAGAACACCATACTTCTGTTGCGATCCCAAACAACCATCATAACAACCAAAAGAAAATTTCCAAAATTTTGTATGTCATATTTTTTTTAGCCTGAGAAGGATCAGAACTTATTTATACTTTTTCGGCATAAATGAAGTTACTAACGAAGGAAAATAAAGAAATAAAACTGGTAAATTGACCATAGAAATATGAAATGCTATCGACTTCACAAAATTTGACTTTCCGCCCCTATTATTCCTTTTTTATTTTCTTTTAACTGGTTCAGAATACTTTACGAGATCAGGACAAGGAACAACCAGACTAAAAAAAAAAAAATCAAGCATGAAAACAACGAAGAACATCACATCAGATTAATCAAATATAGACCCAAGGAAGACAAATCGGAATCATTTGTCGACACTCGACAGTATCCATCCTGTGGTCGGAAAACTGAAAAAACCGAATAAACCAATAAGGTAACGATCGGTCAAAGATGATTACATCTTAGAAAAGAATACAAAAGAAACATATTATTCGCTATCTTAGAAATTAAGAAAGGCGGCCGGGATTCTGACTAACTTCTAATATATTTTAATATGATTGAATAATCATGTACTACGAAGGCAAGAGGAAAATTTCGCTAGTCAAAATGTTACCGAACTCTCCAAATGTCAAGCAATTTACACAGTCAAAATCGAACAACAAATTCAAACCAAACTTATAGATTCTCCAAAATAAAAATTAAAACAAAAAAGTTATTCATAACGTACCTAATATGCGAGCTCCAAACAGAGCAAGAAGGAAATGAGAGTTCTCATAATCTTCAGAATGCAGTCTCCAGGTGTGAAATCTTCAGAAACGGAAATAAACCAGTAGGAAGACTTATACCTAATTAAAGCACGAGCCGATGTATAGTTTGGCAGCCAACAAAACAATAGAGCAACCAGGGAAAAAAAAATGTGCAAAACGAGACTGTTTGGTAGGATAGTTCAGCTAAAGTATATTTTCTCAGTAATTTTCTCGGCAGCCAAACAAGCAGAGAAAGAGAGATAAATAGAAAGGTAATGTATAGACCGATGAAGAGAGAAAGGATGAGAATGAAGACGAAATATATACTAAAAAGAGCTTGAAAAGGAAGGAGGCAAAGTGTGAAGGAAAGAAGGAAAGAGAGAGAGAATGAAGCGGCAAATCTAAGAGAAAGCAAAGAGCAAAAAGGAGCGAATAACAGAGCGAGAAAACGGTGAAGAGAAACGGAAGAAAGAAAGAAGCAATCTACGAAGCAGGTATTTATAGCGTTTCGGTTCGAGTGAAACGTGCTTCATACGGAAACCCGCACCGGTTGTTGAATTTGGAACAATAGGAAAGAAAAATAATTAGAAAATGACAAATCAATCCCTATTGCCGTGGGCTCCCCTAGCGCGTGCGTTTAACGCTCCAACTGTCAAGAACCAGACAGAGTGAGAGCTTGAGGCCTAGCTGAGCGCGTGTAAGAGTGAAATTCATCTCACATACGCACGTCATTCTTTAAAGGCGCACGTCATTTTTTAAAGGTAAGAGGGAAACATTAATATCGTTGTGCAAAGTCCAAACACACTTTTTTTTTATAAAAAAATTAAACGTCAGATTTAAAAATAAGAACTCTAGTAAAAAAATAAAAAAAAAATTTATTATAGTCCTTAACAAAATAATATTTTTTAATTTAATTTTTTATAAATTATTTTTTATTAATTTAATTTTTAAAAAATAAAAATAGTTGTAATAGTATTCTTCTATTCAAACTTTATTCATAAATTTTTATTTAGTATAATATTAAATTATAATTTAATTGATAATATGACTATCTTACATGTCACGTATTAATCTAAATAAAATAAAATATTAAAATATAAATCAAAATTTTTTAATTATATATATACGTGAATTTTTTTTACTAATTACATATATGACAATTAGTTAAAAATTAAGCTTGATTTGGATATTAAAAGTATTATTGACTAATTATATATATATGATTTTTTTTAATATGACATGAATTATCTACCACTTATAATTTTTACATTAGTAAGAACAATTTTAATCAATATTTTGTTAAATAAAATATTAAAATATAGATATAGTTAAAATAAAAAGATGACTTTATTTAAAAGTATTTTTATCTTTAAGATATTAAATTAATAAAAACAATCTATAAAAAAATAAATTTAAAGTTACCATATCCTTTAAAAATTAAAATAAGTTTTTATTCTAAAAAAATATTAAACCTAGTAATAATTATTAAAATATTATATCATTAAGAAATTTAAATTTAGACTCTAGATTTTATTTTATGGCATTGTCACTTTTCTGAAAATTAATAATAGTACAATTATAAACAACCAGTGATTGTTAATTTTTTATTTTTATGTAAAATAAAAAAATTATATTTAAAAATGATAAAACAATAATGAACCTCTCTCCTGACATATTTTTAATTTTGTCATTATCTCTATTCTTGTCATATATTTTTAATATATATATAATGTATTAATATATAATTTAAGAGCCAACTCATTATAAAATAAATTTAGTTTATAAACTAGCTCAAAAATAAAAAAAAAGCATAAAATAAAACAAAAATAATAAATATACCAGAAAAAGAAATTACAAGTAAATGTAATTTATGTTAAAAATATTTTTGTTGAATATAAATAATTAAAAAGTTATATAATTAATCCTATGTTATATATATTATTTCGGGATTGTGGTGTCTTTAATATCTTAAATTAAAAAACATAAATATAAATGGATTCATCACTATATATAAAATATGATCGAAATATTATTGCTACGACACTTGATCTTTGTTTTTTTAAGCGTTCTCTGGCCTAAGACTTTTATTTTATTGTCATCGTTACCTCACACAATAATAAACAGTTAAAAATTATTTAATATTTTTTAATGACTTCTTTTGTTATTTTTGAAATATAAAAACTATTATCTAGTAATATTTTCATTAAGGTTTATAAATTTTAAATATTAATTTTCGTTTTTAAAATAATTTTAAAAATTTTAAAAATAAAAAATATACGACCAATAAATTTTGTTATATAATTTGATATTGAAAGTTTGACTTAGATTTCTTTTATTATCATTATTTTTTTCTCTTTTTTACCGACGAAGGCCAATTTGGATCCCACGCAGTTACACGTGGCATGGAGACTTGATGGCCATAGCGCGTGGAAATACGTGTAACTGAGTCGAGATCGACGTGGCCACGTTTGCAAGTGGGGACCACCGCGTATGTGTCTGGATGACTTGTGCGACTCTGTCTTGTCGTTTTCGGGGAACGAGCAGTTGTCGTCGGTGACGATGGGACTGTCTGGAGACAGCCATTCAGGTGGTCCCACGTGGCAGGACATGCCCAGTAGGACCCACCTCCGAGAAATAACGGCCTCATATCATATAGGTAGCATTGCTCTGGGGCCTTCATCCCTGGGCCCACATTCCCACCCTCACATTCAATTGACACGTGCCAACGAATAGGTACTCTTCACACGTGTGTAAAGTTTGTACCTTTGAATCTTTGATCTTGCCAAATATCAAATATCCAATTTCATAATTCTCTTTTATCATTTTTTTTAATTTCCGCTTTGTGCATATTTATTCCACTTTGTCACTCTTAGTATTCATATTTGTAAATAATATTAAAGAAAAGGGTGAAACATAGTTAAAAGCCTAGAGAAATTTTTTTCAAAATTATAATAATAAAATTCTCATTTTTATTTAATAAAATTTTTTTGTTAAAATAGATAATTAGAAGAATGTTTAATCATATTATTTTTAACTAAAAATAAAAAATAAAAAATAAAATATGCTTTTGAAAAAAATAATTAAAAGATATTATAAATTTTAATTTCTTAAAACAAATAAATACAAAAAAATAAATAGTTTCATTAATAACATATATATATGCTAAAATAATTTTTAAAACTAATTTTTCCAATCAGATTTTTTTAAAAAAATAAAATCATAATTAAATAAGTCATAAATAACTAGAAATTAACCAAAAAAATGTGATGTGAGTCAATTATAGAAAATAAATATTTGAAAATCATATAATTGAAGTGAAACCCTTTTACAGCCACATGTAAAATATCTAGTTTATTTATATTTTGTCTTCAATTTATTGTCCATAATGAGTGAAGCACCAAAGCAATAATATTAGGGTGTATTGAATTATTGATTGCTTTTGATTTTAAATCTAAAATTAATAATTAGCTTGTATTTGAAACCTTCCCTAATCTCTGTTGGCTGTCTTCGTCAAATACTAAAACTTTAGGCATATGACACTTTCAAATATTCAAATTTAAAAATTGGGAGAATAAATGATTTGTTCATGGTGGGAATTAAAATATCCTTTATGTACCATGAATTAAATTAAATAATCGACCAAAATAAATAAATAAATAAAATATCTACGTTTCAATTTATTTTAATTAATTATTTCGATGGAATATTTTATTTGATTTATGATACATAAAAATATATTATTTTCCACTATGAATAAATCATTTATTCATAAAAATATAGGAGTGGAAGTCACGCTACATACTCTCGTATCTCATTTCACGAAATCGTGGCTTCAGTCACAGTTGACCTAACGCCAACCACAAACTAAGACATTCTAGAATTATTGATATAAATATTTAAAATAATTTTTTAATAATTGTTTTTTTAATAAATTGACCTTGCTAATGTTCATTTATCATTTTATAATAAACAAACTTAAAAGACAAACAAATATGTAAACACTCATTCTTCCTTTTCTATTTATCATGATTTTTTTAATATATATATTTTATTATCAAATATTAAATAAAAATATATATTTCAATAAAAAATGTAACCTTCATTTTTTAAGTTATAAAAAATTAATCATTTTCGTTAAATCTAATTTTCCTTACTTCGTGTATGTTGGATTTGTTTATGTATGAATTTTTTTAATTATTTTATAGCAAATTAAAATTATAATGAAATGATAAGTTATTTAAGTATTTACTTCCTTTTTAAAATTAAATATATCTTTCACTTATTTTATATCATACAAATATATTATTTCAATTTATTTTATATTTTAAATAATTATTGACGGCATGTAATAATGCAGAAAATTTATAAATTATTACATTTTAATTTTTATTTCAAAAAATATTTTAAATTTACTGTTGGATTAATTTGATGGCATACTATTTTCTTCTTTTTTTTCTTCATTTTCATTTCACATATTTTAGGCGAAAATAAATCTTTCGAGATTTCCGCCAATAGCTGGCTATAGGTGGCAACCCCTTTTTTCTCTCTTTTCTTTTTCTGTTTATAATTTAAATCTATTAAAATTATCTTTTATGAAAAAGATATATAAGAAAATCTTTCAATCTATCTTGTTTATTATTTTTAATTTTTTTCAAATTACATTTAAAGCTAATTTATAAAAATTAACATGTATTTCAACATATACCAAATTAATTACTAATTAGATACATGTTGAAAGAGTCCTTAATTAAGAAATTAAAAAAATTAACGTAAAAACATTTAGAAAAACCTTGTATGACTTCACATGATCTTACATGAGTTGAGACATGATGTGACCCTTTAGGGTTCGAAAATTGATTGGATAAATAAAATATGTGAATGAACATTTTGGAAATAATAGATAAATTATAAAAAGAAGAGAGTTAATTGTAATAACCTATAGTTAAGAAATAAATAAATAAATACAAGTCACGTAACCACGTCAAGATTGCGTGTTTTGCATTGACTACACGTTATTCACCAATAAATAACATTAATGATCCTTTTTATGAGAAAGCATCTTTTCAAATATTCTATATGATAACATTTTTGAAGTACAAAAAAAAAGATATAAATAAATAAACAAATGACTCTTCCTTTATAAATTTTATCTATCTGTCATTTTTTAAAAAAATTTGAAGGCATGTTTGATTGTAATTTTTAAAAATTATTTTTTATTTTTAAAAATAAAAAAATAAAAAATATGTTTAAATAATTGTTTTTGAAAGAAAATAAAAAGAATATAATTTTTTTGAAAATAAAAAATATAAAAAAATTAAAATTTATTCCAAACTCTAAATTTTTAAAATAAAAAATATAAAAAATAAATCTTTTTATTAACAGTATGTATATAAATACATGAAAATAATAATAACATAAATTCTCAAAACTAATTTCATAAAATAATTTTAAATTTTTTTTAAAAAGTAACATTTAAGCAAGTCATAAAACTCATTTCTATTATGAACAAAAAATTAATTAGAATGATAAGTATTTTGATTTTTTTAAATAAGATTTTAAATTTAAATTAAAAAATTTTACACACATTATGAAATATTAATTAATAAAAATTAAATTAATAAAAATTTAATTGATTTTAAGATAATAATAATTTTACAAAAAATAACGATCCTTACTTTCTGAGAGGGTAAGTTAACTGCTATTGAAAATTTGAAATAAAATTTTTTAAAAAAGAAAATTTTACACTTCCCTTAGTAGGTAAGTTCACTACTTTTTGTTATATATGCAATTTTTTTTTAAAAAAATAAAATATTTAAAATACTGTCAATTATTAAATATAAATATTTTTTAATAAAAATTTCAATTCACCAATTATTAAGAGATTATTTTCATATATTTCAATTCTCTTTAAAATATTTTTTTGTTTAAACATTATTTTATTTTTTATTTTTGAAAAATATTTTATAAAATTAATTTTAATAATTAATGTTTGTATTATTTTCATATATTTATATTGATACTATCTATAAAAGAACTTATTTTTTGTATTTTCTTTGTTTCAAAAAATTGAAGTTTAAAATATTTTTTAAATTTTTTATTTCTTATTCTAAAAACAAATTTTTTATTTTTTATTTTTATAAATAATTATTCAAACATATTTTTATTTTTTTATTTTTAAAAATTACAATTAAAGAGACTCTTGTTTAAAAGTTATTCTATTCTTTTATTATTTATAACTATTTCATAAAATTAGTTATAAGAATTTATATTAATATTATTTTTATATATTTATATACATACTATTAATAAAAAAATTTATTTTATATTTTTTTGTTTTAAAAAATTAAAATTTAAAACATATTTTAATTATTTTAATTTTTTATTTTTAAAATATAGATTTTATTTTTTTATTAACTTACTGAAAAAAATTATTCAAACAAATTTGTTTTATTTTAAAAATTTTTAAAAACTAAAAATAATTTTAAAAATTACAATCAAAACAATTATTTTTATATATTTTGTTCACACTTTTTGTCTCATTTAATGACACTTTCCTAAACTAAAAGTCAAAAACTAAAAAGGTAAAAATGGAGAGCACGTGCGGGAGGGAAGTGGGGCCCAGACTGAGCTGGCGACAGGGGTTCTTTTGGGAAGTACGAAGGTGGAAGGTCAAAGGTCAAAGATGGCGACGGGGAAACCAAAACACAAACCGTGGATTTAGGCCTTTTCTTGTTACAGTTTATTGGGAACTGCGTTGAATATCAAATAAATATAATTACTATTATTTACTTTAATTAATTAATTAATTAATTATTTATTTATTTAATTATTGATTGGAGGGAGGTAATGGCTTGGAAGCTACGTAGGGAATCTTGGTTTTCAACGCTTTTGGATCCCTCGCAAGGGGGCGGCTGCTGAACTTTTTAGTGGCGGTTTTATTCGTTGTTAAAGTGTGTTTTAATATTATTGCAGCGAATATTATTGATGCTATTACGTTTTTTTAAATAATTAATTTAACAAAAGTTATAGTCGCAATAAAAACCGTTGCAAAAAAATTTAGCAACGAAAAAAACCGCTGCTAAAACGCCCAACAGGAGCTCAACAAGGACACACCCAGCAGAGGATCCGGACGCGTCTTCAACGTTCCACAACTGCTATGCTTCGCCCACTTCGTTTTTGGTAGTTTTAATTTGCACTATTCAATAAGGGTTTTATTACTTAAGAATTAATGTATTAAGTGTTTTCAGTAAAAATAAGTTTACTAATTAATTAATTAATAGGAATATAATAAAGTTATTTTACTTTTAACTTTTACAGACAGTACTATATTTTAAAAAATAATTTAATATTTTAAGGTTTTATGAAATTATAAGATTTAAGGTTTAATTAGTAGTTACAAGTTTAAATATTAAAAAGCATACTTGTTTAAAAAAAGTTTTCACTTTTAGTTTAAAATTGCATAAAAGCTTGTTGAAGTGTGTTGATGCATTAACAATGTAGTTCGAGTGGTCGCTTTGTCACGTGCTCTTGATGACAAAGTCAAATGATCTCCATGAGAAAGCTCGTGTTTATAGAAAAAGGTAAAAAAAACCAAAAAAGAAAAAAAAAAAAAAAGCGAAGAAAGAAAAGTATCTCTTGTAATGTGAAAATGAAAATGTATAGCATTGTGGTGTGAAGAGAAATAAGGTTAATATTTTACTAGAGGCTTAGCATATATATATATAGATGTGTGTGTGTGTTATTTTTTATTTAATTTTTAAAATATAATATAAATAATATTTATTAAATTTTAAAATAATAATTTAAATAATAATAAGTTAATTGATTATCTACGATTCTATTCTAATATTTTACTATTTTTTATTTTCTCTTTTTATTTTCTTCATATTATATATTTTATTTTATATTACATAATATACAATTTGTAAAACATTAACTAAAAGACTTCAAAGGCATTATTATACAGATGGATTTCGCTAACTGTGTGCACTGATTAAAATTTTTTCTTATAAATTGATATAGTATTTAATAGCTTGAAATTTATAAAAAAATTAAAAAAATTAGGGTTTTGTTAACCACTACTCTAAAATGCATAAAAAATCAACAAAAGTAATAATTTTTAATATCTAAATATTTTATTAATCAATCATATAAAACCTTAACTAGTGCTCTAGCAAAACTCTAATTTTTAATACCCAAAAATTTCTCAACCAATAAGAGAAAATTTTAACCAGCGCCATTAACAAAAGCCATATTTTATAGGTTTTTATAGTTTTATTTAATTGGTTAATGGAATATTTTTACATTAAAAATTATCTTTTATTAATTTTTTTTATTAATTTTCAATTATCAAATATTTCATGCTTCACCAACCAATGAGAACAAATTTTAACCAATATTTTAAACAACATATTTAATTACTGCTCAATTAAGTTGGTGACCCTTTGAAGTATTGTAATATGTTAAAGTCATTCAAAGAGCCACCTAACAATTATGTGTCTATGATGCAAAAAAGATTTTGTCAAGGATTTTGTCAATTTTTTTTTTAATATTTGGTATCAATTTTGTTAATAAAAAATAATATGTAATATTTTAAACGGTCCAATTGTGTAGTAATGAATTATATAAAAGAAGTTAATTTATTTATCATGCTTTTATTAAAAAAATTAATTTGATAAAAATATCCAAAAATTATATTCTTTTTGTGAATCACGTTGAACAAGCGATCAAGTATTTAATTAGTGTTCACTAGCAGAATATATTGTGAGGGCCTGACCTACATATATTAACTTTTGATAATATGTGATTAAATGCATTGTTGTGTTTAAATAATTGATACCATTTTTGTATTCTTTAAAATCATATTATAAATAATAAAACATAAAAATCTTTAAGCTTGAAACGTTGTTTCTATGGAATAGGATAATTTAGTGAAGCTGCACCAAGTTAATTTGACTTATCAGACACTATATATACACAATAATTAATTCATTTGATTAAAAAAAATGTTATATCGATTTCTCACTGCTTTCATTTAGAAGTGGTAATTTTACTTAAATTGCAGTTAAATTAAAATACTAAATATCAATATCTCTTCTAATAATAATTTAAATTATAATTAATTATATTATAAAAAACTAACTCTTGTGCTAAATTTAATCACTATGCATGGGTTTTGCAATAGGAAAATATTCCCATTGACTACTCCAATAAATCTTATATAAACTTATCACATATTAATAGTTGAATGACTAAAATTAAAAATAATTATAATATAAATTAATTTGTTTATAACTGTCAATTTTAACTGTAGATATTTATTTTTTCTTAAACTCTCAAAACGTAACATGTTTATATATGTATAATTTATATAAACTCTTGGCAATAATATATTTTGATGCAAAACAAACATGTGCATTATGGATTCAATCATGCTGTGCACAGAAGGGCAAACATGAAAATACAATGACTAACTTATATACGGGTTTGAAATTTTCAGAATTTGTGAAATTATACATTTTTATATATTAATAGATATAAAAAAATATTTAGTCTCAAATACATTTAGGATAAATTTTTTATTTCTCTTTAAATATAAAAAAATATTATTTTTTAAATATAAAGAATATAAAATTCTTACATATATTAGTCAAAAAACAAAGCAAACTTGACCCGCATGAATTGAGTCGATGTGGGTTGATAAAAAATAAACTGGGTTAAGTTGACTTATTTTTAAAATGAGTCATAAGACTTGTTTTTTAAAATTTTTGTTTCGTATTTTTAATTATGGCATATAATTTTTTAGAGGTTATTTTAAAAGTTTTGTTTATGCTTAACAAGAGGAATTTTCAATTAGTAAATTAAATTTATTGATATATATATAATATTAACTATTTTTTTAATTAGTTAATGTATGTTTGATGTTAATACTATGATAAGTATTTAAAAAATGTACAATTATAAATTTACTGATTTGATCTAAATGCACTTCTTATACAACTTAATTAAAAAACAGTAATAATAATAATAATAATATATAATATTACAATGGTACCATCTAATTTTCACGCAATATTATATTAAAGAAAACAAGTTCTTCGTACACTTGAACAGACAACAAATTTAACAAGACATTAGGCATCATTCACACAAACACAAGTCTAAAAAATACTTTTTTGAGCTTAATTATTTATTCTATGAATTAATAAAATTTTGAATTGGTACAAATAATAAATTAAGTACTTATAATTAATTAAATTTTAAAATTTAATTTTATGATAATGAAGAGAAAATAATATAATTAATTTTATATTATTTTTATAATAAATCAATTATATTAATTAATAAGCTAGTTTTATGATAATAAAAAAATATATATATTAAATTATAATTTTTTTAGTATATGATATATTGTAAATTAAAATTTAATAAAATAAAATAAAACAAATTATTGACAAATAACTTGACCTAAACTTGTATAACTCAAAAGTTTGGTGAGCCGGTCAAAATTGAATTGCATCTTTACGAGTTGACAAAACTATTACTTTTGGTGACTGTTGGACGTATATTAACAGCTCTAATTACATAATTAAACACAATAATTAATTAAAAAATTAGTTAATAAATGTCAAACATATATGCACATATTTATTTCCCTAGTTTTTTGTGGGCATTTAATAATATATAAAATATTAATTTTTTTATAGTGCAATAAATTGATTTGCAGATTAGTTGTGCTTATGAAAATGTCAATTAATTTATCTTTTTATATTAACCATGAGACTTAAACCTCAGAAAAAAAAATCTATTAACTTTAATTAAATATTCAACGCCCTTAATTGTTCTTGTATAATAAGTGATGAAGTTGTCCTTATTAGTAATATTGTAATATCTAAAAAAAATGTTAAGCGTAGTTTTAATTATACTTGTAAAAAAAAAAATTATATATGAATTTAAGAACTCTTTTTAAGATTTAATATTTTGGTCAGAAGTAGTGTGTGATGCTTTGTTTTGGAGATTGTCTTTGACCATAAAAAAAAAGAGTAAATTATTATTTTAGTTACTAAAAAATATAATATATCTTAATTTAATTATTAAATAATAAAAATATTTAATTTAATCTTTAAAATTTATATTATATCTTAATTTTATTTGTATGTATAAAAATTTTATATCTTTTTATGTTTTAATTTAAAATTTTAAAAATTAAATTAAGATATAATATATTTTTTAAATATTAAATTAAATATTTTTATAATTTAAAAATTAAATTAAGATAAACTACATCTTTTAAAAATTAAATTAAGATAAATTATATTTTTTAAAAATTAAAACAATAATTTTTGAATATTTACTTGAATGATTAAATTCAAGATCTGAAACAATTGCAGTTTACGAAATCAAATTACTAATTTAGTAATTTACTTATTACAACAAAAAATAATAATTTATTTATCAGAACTTTACTAGTCCACATTTCTGGGATTTTCCGTTTTCAAGAAAAGCACGTAATGGTGACGTCACTATTACCATTTATAAATGTTTTCAATTAAAAAAATTAAAATTCACCCGAACAGCTTGTCCAATTTCGAGAAGCCAATTTCAAGGTAGTGTTACATGCAAGAAACACCCCACGTTGTTTGCATTATTTTCAAAGTGTGAAATCAAATATTTATTTATTTATTCTCTGAAATTATTCTGTTTTATTGTTTAGTGTGAAAAGGGAAAGAAAGTACTGTGATTTTTTTTTTAATTAAAAATGATTCGCTTCCAACAATGCTATCTTTAGAATTGACTGGCAGTTAAACACGTTTTAAAAATTATTATGAGCAAAAGAAGTCTATGCAAAACTTTATTTTTCAATGATTACTATATTTTTTTATTTACTAGTGCCTAAAACGTTTTATGCACACATCAACGAACCCAAGTTTTTATTATTGAGTTTTGCTAGTAAGTTTTTTTTTAAAGTATTGATTAATATTTTTTAATTAATTGATCAAATATTTAATAATGTGAAATTTGTAAAAAATAAAAATAAAAATAATATTTTTTAATATTTAAAATTTTTTCAACCAATCAAATAAATTTTGAAAAATAAAAAAAAAGATAAAACTTTAATCATTACTTTAAAATACTGATTAACAAAACTTTTTATTATTGTAATAAAATGGTCATTCGTTCACATTGTGAGGTTAGAAAATTTATAAAAAGAATTTCTAAAGAAATAATATATATGTTTTGAAATTAATTGTAAATAAAATATTTGTATAATAAATATTTATAATATACAAAATAAGGTAACTTTAAAAATAAAAAAGACCTTTGAATAAGAAAACTTTTGGTTTTTCTAAAAAGTAATAACTCTTCTTATAGGAAAAAAAGGGTTTTTACCACAGGTTTCATGTGACAATGAAACTCTTTTTTAATTTTTTTACTTGGAATTTTTAAAATTTTTTTCAATTTAAAAAAAAATTAAAAAAAATTTCAAATAAAAAAAAAATTCTGATATCACGTAACACTGATGGTGCATCAATTGAAAAAAATTTTAAATAAAAAAATCAAAAGAAAATTCTGATATCCTGTTTTAATGTATATTAGAATAACATATTTGGATCAAAAAGTTTGAGAAAAAACTTTCTCAATTATTTTAATTAATTAATTAATTAATTGCAAAAAAAGAAAAATGATGTAGCGTTGGGAAGTAATCAAGAAGTCAATTTCAATTGGGGAGTTGGTCTATTAGGAGCCATGATGCAAACTTGTTTGTGGGCCATGCTTCTATGAATCTATGAAAGCCCACCAAACATTAATGGAAGTTACAGATTAGACTTTTTTTTTAAAGCAATTTTATAATTTTTTATTTAAGAGATTAGAATGGTAAATTATTGCTTTTATCTTTAAAAATATTAATTTAGTCCCTCAGTACATTTTCTTCATTATTTTCATCATTTTAGATGATCATAGTAAGAAGTTAGAGGAATGACTTTAACCGATAGACAGGAAAAAATGTTTGTAAAAAATTATTAGAAGAATAAATTGAGAAAGTAGCTATTTTTTTCATAAATAAAATGGATATAATATATTTTTATTATATATAAAGTTTCTTAATGTTTGATTTTTTTAAGTTAATAAAAATCAAGTTGTATTATAGCTCATGATGAGGTTTATTAATTTTTTTCCTTACATTAGTTACTTGAATTATAATACAAGAATTATAAGAAGATTTTATTTTAATATTGTAGACTAAACTGATTTTTCTCTCATTTATACATAACCAATTTCATAAAATAAAAAGGTTTGGTGATGGTGCTTAATACTTGGTCAAAGAAATTAATGCATTTGAGCAAAATCTTTTTTTCTTTATTTAAGTAAAATAACTGTTTTTTTTTATTTTGATTATAAAAATGAGAGATTTCTTTATTAAGTTTGTCATGGATTATAAAAAAATACAGGCATATAGTCCAACATAGGAGAGATTCTGATGTACATAGATTATATCATTCCATTTATGTATTGACCAATAATATTTTAAAAAAATTAAATATAATTTTTATATTTTTTATCGAAATCACTGGTATTCAGCAGTTTATTAGACTGTGATTAATTTATATATTTGTCATCATGTTCTCTAATCAGAAATCAATAATTGTATAATTTATATAATTTATTTATCTCATAAATGGTTATTTTTTTTATAAAATTTTTTTGTATACTTCATTTTAATTAAAAAATTTAATAACAAAAATATAAGAAACTGTGTATAAATATATTCCTAATATTTATTTAATTTTTTTATTTCAAATTATATGTCCCAAAATATTAAAAAAAAAAAAGAGAGAAGAGAGAAGTGAAACCATGTTTGGAAATGCATGTTCTAAAAAGAGCCATTTTCACTTAATTTGTGCAAAATTAGATGTTTGTGGCCAATAGAAGCCAGAGAGAATCCATCAAAGTTTTGGAAAGGGACATAATAACCTCTTGCATAATTCTCCTTTCATTTTGATGATAATTAATCCAACATGGTTTGCATTGAGCTATAATAAAAGAACACAATTCAGTCATATCTAAAATTTATACAAATTTTCTTTCTAACATATTCCAATCCCATAAAAGGCTTTGGTTTAGTGGTTAAAGTGAATAGGTTTTTGTGATTTTTAACTTAATCATAAACTAGGTAATTTGCTTGACTCAATCAATTTGACTTGGAAAAATAAAATTGAATCCACCCTAGATTAAATTTTGGCTTTGGTGTTTAAAAGTGTTCATTTTTCTAAAGAAAAAAAAACCCTTAAATTTTCTTCTTTTTTTTTTCCAAAATTTGGAAGGTATGTTGTATGAAAGTTTGAGATGTGTGTTAATGTTCTAATTTTAAGATGAATAACCTGATTTTGATTAGACAAAAAGGTAAAGTATTTAAAGTTGGCATAATTTGACTTGGGTACCACAGAACTAAAATACCAAAAAAAAAAAAGAACTATTAGTGCTTAGCTTTACAGATGTTATGTTTTAACTAATTGCACCAAAAGTTGATTTTTTTTTTTTAATTTTCTATTTTCTGGACTTGACTTCTCATAAACTAAACACTAGAGGTGTGAATCAATGTGAATTCCAAGCCTAAAGAATCTGGATTGGGGATATTTTAGTTTCCACAGGGAAAACTCACAAGTATGTTAAATAATAATAATAATAATAATAATAATTAAAATGACTTCCACATGTGGTATTTTTCTCCTTTTAAATTTACGTTGTCTTTTAAAAATGTGGAGAATCCCAATCTTGAAGCATAACACATAACCACCAGAGAGAGAAATGGGTTACTTGAAAAAATATACATTACTTAAAAGAAATAATGTTTCAATCATTCGTCTCAACTATAATAGAGTATAGTAAGTAATGAGCCAAAATATTTTTGAGATGTAATGGAATATTTCTAAAACATAAAACGAAATTAAAATACTTTAATTTTTTTTTTCTGCGTGTTTTTTAGAATAATTTGATAAATAGAGAAATGCAAAGATTTTTGTTACAAAACAAACGGAACCTAAGGTTAAAAGGCAGAAAAATGGAAAAGTCATTCCACTCTCAAATTTGGTATTTTATCTTTTAAAGAAACAGTGGTTTTTGTTGGACTTGAATAGTTTTTCCAAAGATGAAGATAAACGATTTTCTGTACAAAATACTCATTAACAGACAGTACAGAAAGTTAAAATCACCAGAATACCAGAGAAATCAGATGACATCAAATTTGAGAGAAATCTGAATAGTCAATAAGAATTATAGAAATTAAAGATAGTTCAAATCCATTCATCATTCAATAAGGGGAGAAGTTAAAGAAGAAGAAAATTATTACATGAAAATATTAAGACTGAATACTCCTAACAGGAGGGAATGCAAATATAAGCAATTAGTATTATTCTTCCTAGATCTCATATTCTCAGTAGCTGCAGCTACTCTCTGCTTGGTCAATGATTTGCATGACTTGTGCAAAACTTTTTGCAATTTCCTTCTGGATGACTCCATCAGGCAAATTAAAGGTCCTTCTTTTAATGGAAAGTGATCTTCCACGAGGTTGGTTATCTACTATTAGAAAAATATGTTTTGTGGACTAATATTAATTATATTATTTCTATATCAAAATGAGTTAATGGATGGTTTACTAAGGTATATTAAAATAAAAAGTTAAAATATGATTAAGTTGTTATTATTACTTATTGAACTTTGATACACATTTGGATGAGCTTGGTAAGCGGCAAAACAAGTGTAGGCCGGATAGTGTTACTGAGATCTGTGATGAGAGAGCCCAATATCCAGGACATTATATATATAATAAGATAAGGTTCCCTCTTTACTCCAATTCAGTGTATTGATCTTATTTAAAGTCGTTGCTTTGATCTAAAAAATAGAGAAGAAGACTTAAACTCTGGGGTTTAATAACTCAGTTATAACTCAATCAGGTGCGCGATATTATCTTCGATCAAAGTTCTAATGTTTTATAATCTCATATATAAATCCATAAAGCTTACATCTACCACATCAAACATTGCTTCCAGCTCATCCACCATCCACTTCTTTGCAAATCGAACCGAAAAATCGGCTCCCTATAGAATAGGAATGTACAAAACCACTAGATAAACCAATAAATGGTAGTGCTTTGTTTGTTTGTGTACTCTTTGAACAAAGAATTTGAATCTTTACAACCTCAAAATGTCAAATCAAATCCTTTTATTCTTTTCTTATAAGAATCCAAATATTTTCTGCTAGTAGACCAAGATAGAGCAATGAGATTTTCTATCTTTTATGACTGTTACCGCATCTATAAGAAGGCACTATTAGTAGAAAGTGTTTGCAATAAAAAAAAGAGGAATAAAACAGCACTTTCGCACTCTTGCAGAAGTTCTGAACCAAGTAATCAAGTACAATATACACGTAGATTGGAAGCAGTAATGGATATGATTTCACAACTATTGTTAAACAAGGTCATAAAGATGATGGTAAACTTGGCTCCAAATTATGAGTATTCAACATATCCCCATACACGAAAGGCCATTGAGATTGAAAGTGTAGACAAAATATAGGCCTCTCTTATCTTGTGCTAAAACTTAATTTTGATTAGAAGAATGGGGGGAATCAAGGTCACTTTAACTCAAAAGCTAAAGTTGTTAAGTGAAGGCTAATGAATAGTTTTATTATATAATTTCTAACACTTGTCTTGACCTATATGATACAAGAGTTTCTTCTTCAGTCAATCCTATGCTGTCTACATATAATGCTCCTTAAACCACATTACCCTCTAAGCTCACATGTAGCAATTAATAAACAAGAATAAAAGCTAAATCCATAGTGCAAAGAAAGATGCTTAGAGAGTGAAAATCACATCACCTCAATGGCATCAATAGTGAGAAGCAAGACAACGATTTTCTCAGTGAACCTCTGGAGTTCCTCTGCATCACGAGGTTATGATGCCAGTATGCAAAATTATTGAACTGAGCTCTGATTTCCCTTAACGTAGAGTTTAAATGAAAGTATTTTTGCTATTATATATATATATATATATATATATATATTAAAAAAACTAATCGGACTTTCGGATTTTGAGCGAAACTTAAAAGCTTGAGCTCATCTCGTTTTTAATAAAGTTTTGTTTTTGAGCTTTTATTTTTGAATTTATACTACATCTTTTTATTGGATCAAACCTATGAAATTGACCTTATTTTTTTGGCCCCTAATTAAGTCCATTCTCTATCCACACGCTTTAGTAAAAATACCTTTTTTGTTCGTCATTGGTCATTGATTTTGTCATGAGTGTCAACTTTCTTTTGAATGTTAACAAAAATTTTAATGTGTGGTCCTAATTCCTAACTTTATCTAAATTAATAATGAATAATTTTGATTTCTCAATCATGTAACCAGATTATTTTAATATTTGACTTAATTTTATAAGTCTAGAGTAAAAAATAAAGAATTTTTTTTTTCATATTTTTCTTCTTCTAAAAAAACCAGAGATGAAATTATGTTATAATTGTTGCTAAAATAGGCACCATTTGATTAATTTTGTCTTCATGTTTGTATGATGTAATAATCTTCTAGTTATGTATTTGATAAGTTAAATAATTTTATTATTAATTAGAACAATAATAAAAAAATTTATAAACAAAGGTGAAATTAGAAAAAAGATAAAATTTACACACAAAAAAAGGATTTTAGGACAAAATTAAAATAACCCTAGAATCTAAAGACTAAAAATTACTTTTTTCAAATATCTTAGTTGACTTCTAGGGTGGTATATTGGCATTCCACTTAAAAGATCTATATAGAGGAGGATATTGAATCAGATTTTTTAAATTAAAACACATAATTGAAGCAAAAATATTATAAAAGAGGCTAAATTGAGACTTTCCCATAAACAAAGGGAAAAATGAAACTTTTGCTTTATAAAAAATGAGCTTGGCATATTGTGATAAAATTTTAGGTGAAAATCTATTTTGGTCCTCCAATTCTATCTTATTCTATTAAGATTCACATTTTTTTTTAATGATCAAAATCAATTCTTTTTACTAACTCTCATGAATGGTAAATTTTATAAAATATAAAATATAAACAATTTAAATTTACTAATATATATATATGTATGTTATGTATATGACTATATTAACAAATTAGTTTTGAAAAATACATTTTTTGATACTCTAATCTCCAAAAGATTTGGACTATTTAATTCAGTATCTAAAAGTATAAATATCAAATATTATACACATCATTGAAAACATTAACTGAAGTATTTATGTGTATTGTTAATTGTTTATGCAAAACATTAAAATTTCATATTAATCCTTATATGAATGTATTTCTATATAAATAAGTCATTCTAAATTTTTTATTACATTATAAAAAAGTCTCTAAATGTCCATGAATAACAAAGAGAACAAAAAGGAAAAAAAAAATTATTACTTTTGCTAGACAGTGATCACTTAAATACTTCTTTTGATAACTATGATAGTAGAGAGAGGAGATAGTATGTAAGGGGGCTCATAATTTTTTGACAATGATAATGAGATTGAATGGTACCAAAGAAGAGAAAAGAGACAGTTTCTAAAAGTGTAAAAGTTATTTTTAAGAAAGGAAAGAAAAAATAAATAGTTGAAGTACATAAAAAAACAGAAAAAAAATAATTGAGAGAGATAATAGTGAAAATTAAAGAGGATGAGGATAGTAATATTATTGAAGATTTATCACTGAAATCATTATTAGTC
The DNA here is from genome assembly GCA_031216115.1 of Senna siamea. NCBI lineage: Eukaryota > Viridiplantae > Streptophyta > Magnoliopsida > Fabales > Fabaceae > Senna > Senna siamea. The sequence continues at coordinate 1,885,070 of CM062356.1, forward strand.
ACATTTTTAAAAAGATAATAAGGTGACAGTTATGAATGTAAGAAATTATAATTTACAGGTTAATTTAATTTAAAATTTTAAACAAATTTAAATGATTAAAATAACATTTATGATTTAATACTCATTTGTTAATTCATATCATGTTTATGTAAGAAATATATAAAAAATAAAAATAAAAATAAAAATAAAAATATAATATATAATATATAAAATTTTAAATTTATTGACCTTCTATCAAACCATAAAAACAACGAGTGTAATTTTTAAAATAAAAAATAATTTTATCAATCTTTTAAAAAAATTAGTGTAATTTCTTTCTTTTTTCATTAATTTAACATTTTAACCACTTGGAGATCATGTGAAAATGGATAAAGCCGGATAAAACGGGTAAAACCCGTCCGAAAGAAAGTAAAAAAAAGAAAGTCTCGAACGTTTTGTTTTCTGATTCTGGGTCTCACTTTTACACTAACACTCGGTTTCTTTCCGCCCTCCGGTCGCCACGAACGGCAGCAACCACCGTCGAGCATCTTCGGCGCTGTGTGGAGTCTTCCTTGCTGTCGGCATCTACCAGTCCATCTCTTAGTGGAAGCAGGGTTTCTGAGCAGCATTAGAAGGCAGTTGCATCCTACACCTAGGGTTTTAAAGTGCTGCGATTTTCACTGAGAGAGGTAGAATCAAGTATACTTTTATCAGGCTCAACCCCTTTAGATATTTTCATTACTGATTGAGAAAGGTTGATTGCCCTTGCCCCTTTTTGGTTTGAACTTTTAAGAGTTAACTGTGATTGTCGCGTATATATATTTTGTTTAATACGGGGTCCTATATAATGATGAATTATATTGAAGGGGCGGCTTCTCCATGCATTGGTTTATATAATATCCTGAGAAGGTTGGAACAAAGTTAGAAACGGTACTCTTTTAATATATACTTAATTGTTGTACTGTAACAATTAGTTCAATTTAAGTGAATTCCAAATGTTTGATAAATTTGCCAAGTGAGCTTGCCTGGCTGAAACTGTACAACTTTTTATCTCTTGCTAATGATCAATGCTAGTTTCTGATAAACGTGGAAGAAAAGTGCAGTTTCATTGTTTAGAACTTCAGGCATCAGTATAATTGAAAAGTTGCCATTTAGTGAGAGAGCTAGAAATTTAACTTGTTGACAATATTTGTTTGCTTACAAGATTTGGTAGTTGTAATAAAACTTCTCTCATCTTCCATTCCATATTATTAGTTCACTGTAGCAAATGCTGGGCGATGAGATGGTCTGCTCTGCTTGTGAGAAGAACTTAGAAAAGATCTTATTCACTTATTTTGGGAGGAAGAGGTTTAAGAGACCGTTAAAAAGAACTTCTAATTTAATTTATAAAGGCTAAAAAATTAAAGTATACAGTAGCTTAGTTGTCTTCTAATGTTGTGTTGTGATCAATATCAATTAGAGAAGTAATTGAAGAAAGTGTAACAATCTATGGTGCCATAAGTTTAATCTTAATTTTTCTTGTTTAGTTGATGTTATGGTTGAAGATTGATGTAGCTTGTTTATAAATATTGAGGAAAGTGAGGATTTTATATTCTGAATAGGTTTTCTAAATTTCTATAATTGATTGTATTTGTTACCTAATATTAATATCAAACAGTCATGGAGAGTGCCTTTGCAAATGCTTCTGCAATTACAGACCAGAGGCAAAAGATAGAGCAGTATAAGCAAATTCTTTCTGCTGTTATTACATCAAATGACATTGTTCAGGCAAGGAGATTTATAGATCACAGTTAAGTTTCTCTTTCTCTTTCTCATATAGGATCTGGTTTGTTGGTTGCTTGAATTTCAACTATCTTATGTGCTTTGATTGCCTGCAAATGTCATGTTTGGTACTTTCAGTGTTGTCAGATGATGTTCCATTAGTTGTATCACGGCAGCTTTTGCAGACTTTTGCCCAAGAATTGGGAAGATTAGAGCCAGAGACACAGAAAGAGATAGCCCATTATGCTCTAGCTCAGATTCAGCCTCGTGTTGTGTCATTTGAAGAGCAGGTTTAAATTTTTATTTGCACTCAGTTCGTGCTTCTATCATAGAGAGAAAGTCGGGGTAGTACTTATTATAGAAAAATCAGTAGAAACAGACCTTAGGTGGTTTGGTCATGTACAAAGGAGACCATTAGAGGTTGCTGTACAAAAAGTTGATCAGATAGAAGATAGTTTAATAACTAGAAGTAGAGAAAGGGCAAAGAAAATAATAGAGAAAATTATTAGGATGAACTTAACTATTAATAATCTAACTATAGAAATGAGTAAAGATAGACCACATTGGTGCCATTTAATCCATATAGTTGATCCCGCTTTGTGGGAAAAGGCTGTTTGTTGTGGTACTCAGTTCTTGCTTCTAACTTTAATTCTTTCAATGATAAATAGTTTAATATATAATTGAGAATAAAAACTATAATATATTTTTTCTCTCAAAATGTTGCATAATTGGGAAGGATTCATTGTGTTTTACTGGGGAAACATCTTTCTCAATCTGATGTATATTTCCCTCACTATGCTAATAATCAATTGTCAGGAAACCTTTCTTTAGTTTATGTATATTCATAATTTAGCTATTATAAACACAACTTTTTGGCAATTTGGCATTGTTATATAAACTGTAGTGAGGTGGTGTTGAATGGTTATGGGGAGGAGAGGAGAGGTTTTAAACAGAAAAAGGTTGATTTACCTATTACCTTCCTCTTGTATTTTTTCATGTTAAGTTCATTCCCTTCACTGATCGTTATGCTTTTTAATATAGGTTTTAATTATTAGAGAGAAACTTGCAGAGCTTTATGAATCTGAGCAGGAATGGTCGAAAGCAGCTCAGATGCTCAGTGGCATAGATCTAGATTCTGGAATGAGGTCTCAGAATTTTAAACCACATGTCTGTTTGCATGTGTAAACTATTACGATTATTACAAATTGTCTTGTTTTACCAAAGTTTTCATTCTATTGTTTTGTCAGGGTGATTGATGATACATTTAGGTTGTCTAAGTGCGTCCAAATTGCTCGTTTATATCTTGAGGTATTGATATTATTGTGCAAGAAAATTTATATGCCAAGAAGCTGTGCCTTGTATTTCATCAATAGAGCCATGGCTATTATTTTTGCTTTGCACATCTGTAACAATCCATTGGCAGAACTTCTTGCATGGCTGTGATTGAGGCTAACACCACATTGAGAGGCCTACCAAGTGATCAAAGAGCTTCAGTATTCAAATTTATTTAATAAATATATGAATCCATGTTTTTAATGATTTGTTTGTTTTATATCCTCCATTAGAGGAATTAAAAAAAAAATGTGAACTTTCCCTATGCTCGTTTAGCAGATAAAATATGGAATAATTTGAACGATTGTAACTTGTAAGCATAAGCAATGGTTATTCCTTGTTAAATATGGCTACCATGTATGTTGTTAATGCCAGGATCATAAAATTAATTCTTGTAAATTGCACAGTAATTGAATTCTTTGCTTATTGGCAGGATGATGATGCTGTTAACGCTGAAGCTTTTATAAATAAAGCATCATTCTTGGTGAGCAATAGTCAGCATGAAGTACTGAATTTACAGTACAAGGTTTGAACATTTATAGCCAATGAATGGTGACTTAGCTGAAAACTGTGTGCTCTAGCTTTTCCTTATCTGTTTTTCCTTTTATTTTTTCCCTTTGTTGACAGGTTTGCTATGCAAGGATTTTAGATTTAAAGAGGAAGTTCTTGGAAGCAGCTTTACGATATTATGATATATCTCAAATTGAAAAGCGGCAAATAGGAGATGAGTACGCATCTTCCATATGATGTTTTGTTTTTGTTCCTTAAACTTCTCATAGTCATTTTTGTTTGAATGAGATGAAGGTGCATGCATATACCTTGAATTCTTGGTTCCATTATATTTCTCTACTTTTCCTGAGTGAGATTACTGTTTCTCATTTGCAAATATATCCATTAACATGTATTTGCTTTTAGAAATGATAATGCTTGCAGATCCCAATTTTAAGCCTTGAATATTGTAAGCCAAAATTATATTGTTGTGAAGTTGCAGCTATGCTTAGTAGAATGCTCAATACTTGTGTTCCACATTAAGTGTCATATAATAGAAGACTTTCTCTTGTATGCTTTTATAGCTGCTGATGATAGTAAATCTCCCTTATGAGACTGGTTACGAATTTTGTTTTGTCTTGGTCCAAGCAGTATACTCAGCCATTGGGAGGCAATATCTACTTCTAAGCCATCATTGATAGCATAAAAAGAACTTAATATAAGTATATAATGCTCAGGGCCTGGTAACAGTGAAGGTTATGGATGAACTGAGCATGTTCAGTCAGGTATCAACTGTTATGGGCATCTGGAGACAGGACAAAAATATTAGCATAATATCATTTGCTTGTGTTTAGTGGCTTCTGTCTGCTCTATTTCTGGACCTAGTCATATTTGATATGCTATGATCGTTAGTCAAATATGTGCCTTATTTTTACTACAGGGTGATAGATGAAGATGCCCTTGAACAAGCTTTGTCTGCTGCTGTTACATGTACAATTTTGGCAGCTGCAGGACCTCAACGTTCTCGTGTTCTTGCAACATTATATAAGGTAAAAGCTTCAATTATAAACACAAGATAAATGCACATTTTCTGAGTGCTATCTATAAGTATACTAATGTTTTGGCACCTCTATTAGGATGAACGGTGCTCAAAATTGAAAATTTATCCAATATTGCAAAAGGTCTCTCTCTATCTTTCCATCCTTATTCACACAGATTTTCATGCTGGTTATATAACGTAAATTCGAAAATATGTCAGGTGTATTTGGAGAGAATTCTGAGAAAGCCTGAAATTGATGCATTTGCAGAAGAATTGAAAGCACACCAGGTTACATCTTACTTTGTCTCTTTATTTTGTGAAAGGCTATAAACTGTACGTCTGAGTATTTAATTGTACCACAGAAAGCTCTTCTTCCAGACAATTTCACTGTGCTGGACCGTGCTATGATTGAGCATAATCTACTGAGTGCAAGCAAACTTTACACAAATATCAGGTTTGAGGCATTATGTTGTCAGTTTATTTTAACAGTAATTCTGGATTATATTCTTTTTTAACTGTGTTCTATGTCTCTGCTCAGCTTTGATGAATTAGGAACTCTGTTGGGGATTCCTCCACACAAGGTAAAGCATTTTGCCTCAATGGTTATGTTTTAGAAAAGAGCAATGAATAGTAAAGCCTTTCATAGAAAACATAGTTAGTTCTCATTTGAGTATAGAACTTAATATGCATAATAGATGTTGGATTTATTTTCCAACATTTATATTAATTGTCAAATTTCAATATTAAAAAATTGGCCAACAAGTAATAAAGGTTTCTTCATGTGGTAATAGCGGTTATGCAAATTACTGAAGATTTACTGATGAGGCAATACCTCATGGAAGTGTTCTTCATGTTCAAATGGTCCTAGAGTTTGTTAAACTTGATATTTTATTACATGTGATTTTCGTTGATTTTCTAAAGCAATAATTTTACTTATAGGCCGAGAAGATAGCATCAAGAATGATTTATGAGGATCGGATGAGGGGGTCTATTGATCAGGTATAAATAATAATGACAACCTCTTTTTTTTTTTTTTTTTTCGTTCTTTGGATAAATGAGGTAATATCTTCAAGTAAAAGAATGGAAGAAGTACAAGAGCAGTAGAAAAGATATCCTCCAAGGAGAAATTAAAACTACAAAAGCCATAGTAACGAGAGAAGCACATCAACCATGTAATGTTTGCCAGTCTTGTGGCATGTACAACAAAGAAAGGCACGCAAAGTGGCTATTAGCTGAGCAATGCAATGAGGCTAAGAACATCATTTCATTTCCATCCTACAAAAGCGGCGGCAGCTAAAACTTATCCTTGGAAATTATGGCTTTCTTTTCTATCAATAAGCACAAAATTGCATACATTGCACATGCCAAGGAGCCATCCAGACCCCCTTAATGACATGAGTTATGGCTCCAAATATTTAAGACAAATTCAACATCCACCAAAATACCAAAGAGTCTGCACAAAAATATCTAGCAGTTGGGGAGTGTAGAAGAGCAAATTCTTATTTTGTTTAAAATACTCTCTGAAGAAATAGAAAAGAAAAAAAATAATGGAGGTATATCTTTCTGTGGGGTGCTATGTGGGAAAAGGGATGGGTTGTGGGATGATCTCGGGATAGTTAGTGGCTACTCCAAGACAAAGGGGAAGGCTATAGAACCTTGAATCTATACTGACAAAAAAACAAAAATAAGTATGCTAGGATATGCTCTTGAACATGATTTGGGCAGGCCTTACCTGCCTGAGCTGGATTCTATCCATGCTTGATAATTTTTTTAATTATTTTTTTTCTTAAATTTATAATGTTGGATATGTTGGTACATCTTTTGAAAAATTATTCAGGGAGGGTATCCTCTTCAAAATTTGATTTACTCATCATCTGAATGGCTTATTTCAGGTTGAAGCTGTCATACATTTTGAGGATGACACTGAAGAGTTACAAAGATGGGACCAGCAGGTAGTTTTTTGGAAAAAAATCTGGCCTCTCCTTTTGTTTCAGCTACATGCTTCTATGATAATTGACAACAGGATACTATTTGTTTTAATGTTTTCTTGTAGCATAAAATTTCCCCCAAAATAGAAGAGTTTAATAGTTTCTATATCTCCAATTGATGGGTTTTATGCAAACAATATGATGAACTACAGAAAACAATTCTATATACTTGATTTGTATGTCATGTTCTGTGACTTGTGTCCCTAAATTTACCTCTGCTACAAGTAGGGGTTTAAATGAATTGCAATGTTGGTGAACTACTTGTATTTGATTTGTCAAAATTCTAAATTAAACTCGATTCATTTATTAAATAAATGAGCTTAAAAATTTGATGTTCTGCTGATTAACCCCGCAAGAAAGCAGCTTGGTTAGTAATAAAATATTGTTTTATATAATATATATTGTATTTTTTAAAATTTTTTTTAATTTTCTCAAATAATACATATATATAATATAAAAGTTCATAGTTTTTATATTTAATTTTTTTATTGCTTATAAATATATATTATATTTTTAGCATTGCTTGCTAACAATTCAAGCTTGTTTATTAACTGAGCTGAACTTGATCATAACTTTTTGTTTGTTTTATTTTAAATGAATGACTTTGATCATGCTAAAATCTAGCTTGGCTTGTTTACAGCCTTAGCTCCAAGCTTATCTTTCATATTGCCTATCATTGATGGTATATTTTGTGCTGACCAAGAAACCCTCTTTTCAATGTCCTCGGCTTTTGCCTATATTGTTCTTGTCCTTGCAGATTGTAGGACTATGTCAAGCTCTCAATGATGTTTTGGATAGCATGGCCAAGAAGGGCTTTCCAGTTCCTGTTTAATGTGGACCACAGACATTTTCTTGTTTATTCATTCTTCCTAAAGCATCTATTTTTTTTAAAACATTTTTTGTGCACTTGACTATACATATGATAACATCTCTTCTACAAAATGTTAGATAGCTGATTCAGTATCAACTAGGTTTATCACCGAGGGCTTTTTTGGTTTACTGCTCTGCGTCAGGCGTTTGTGACATCTCTTCATTTTGCTTGCGGCATTTTCGTTTTGTTCCCTGGTCTTCAATTGTTTGTGGCTATGACCTTGATGATGTGTAGAAACGTTTGGTGCGTGGTGGAGTAAAGATACGTTGTTCTTTAGTTATAAACTGGTTCACAAGCTTAATATTTTATTCGAAGTTTTAAATAGATGAGATCAATTTTTTTTAAAAGCCTAAAGTTCAAAATTTATTTTTAATTGGAATCACATATCATATGCCCATGTATTACTAGACTAAATTGTACTCCTCTCCTTAAAACATAAGAAAAATATATTTTTATAATCAAATATGTTTTTAATTAATATAATATTTTTAAAATATAAAATGAAATAATTTTATCATTTTTAGTTTAAACTAAATCGTAATGAAAAATTATTTTTATGAAATAATAATTTTAAAGTATTTTTAATAAATTATAATTTTTTAAAAAATTTGTAAAATTAAATAAAATTATAAAATTTTTAGTCTCTTAAAAAAAAGATAGATTTTTAAAATAAAATAAAAGTATAATTTTAATATCTCATTTACTCTATTTATTAATAACCAATTTAGTCTACCGACCTACATTTCACATAGAAATAAAATCTATTTATGACATAAAAATTGATCGAGTCAACTCAAAATTTCCAGACATGCCCTAAGGTGCTAATAATAATGCCCTTAGCTCAACATAAATAGCAATAAAATAATACTTTTAAAGTATTTTTTAATAAATTATAATTTTTTGAAATATTTAAAAATGTTATTAAAGTATTTTAATTAAAATAAGTAAAAATATAATTTTTTTTAAAAAGAGAAAGAGTGTAAGCTTTTACAATTTAGACGAGAAAAATATAATCTTAAGATTTTTTTACATGAGATTTTAATTTTTTTATGCGAAAAAATAATATGATGATATTATATAAAGAATAATAAATATAAAATTAATTAAGTAATTTACATAATAAAAATTATAAATAAATAATATATTTTATTTTATATTTATAATCTCACACATGTGCCAAGACATATTACAAATCCCAGGTTGCTATGGCAGATGATGTAATTCATTTGTCTCAACTCATATAAACTAAGTAGCATAAGGAAACCAAGATTGTCCAACAATAAATACAGGGATATATTCACACAACTTTTACCATATATATAAAAACTGAGTTGCTTTCCTACGTTGGAATAGTGAAACAAGGTTGGTTCACAAAATTAAAGCACCCAGAAAATTTGAGCATTGTGAACCCCATCAATACCATCCCAACCACAACCCCACAAGCCATTGCACCACAAATGGGTCCAATTGCACTTTTCTTTTCTCTTCTCGTTTCGATGTTTCTTAATATTATGTCTTTCACTAATTCTTCTTTCAAACCCTTCTTTCTAATTCCCAAACCACCATGGACAAAGCCTTCAAGAAACTTATCTTCTGCGTCTTCATAAACGACAAAGGAACCAAATTTCTTTGTCTCTTTCTCTGTTTCACCTTCCCATTTCACCATAGCCTCCTGCTTCTTCTCCCCATCATAGCCCTCTGGAAAATCCTCTGTTTCTGCAAATTGATAATTACTGTTATGAGGATAAATATCCAAATGGTGAATTATGAAGTTGCAAATAATTTAAGTAAAATAAAAATTACTACTAAGTAGATTTTAAATTGCAAAATTATACTTTTGGTTTCTCAAAAAGTTATGTTTTAATTATTTGATTCTTAAATGTTATACTTATTTATTTGTACTACATAAACTAATTGAATGAGTTCAACATTTTTAAAGTTAAATCATCTAGAAATAAATTTATAGTAGATTGTAAACATTTTTCTTTAACTAAGAGAAAAATTGAAACATTTTTTTACAATATATCCCTTTGTTTAACATTTTTGAAAAAAAAATTATTAAATTTGTATAATTTATCCTTTTCAACAACAAAAATTTGACAAAAATTTTGTTGGAACTTTTAATTTTGTGTAAAACACTTTCAATTTTTGAAAATTCGGATGAATGTTTGGAATAAAAGTATATTGATCAATTTTAAAGTTGAGGATTTCTTTTTTGCAGTTTAACCTAAAATTCAAGCAGTTTTTTAGGAAGAAAATTACATTTCCTCTTTTAAATGAGAATAAAAGCAAGAATGCAAGACTATAGTATCTTTCTCTTCACCTGTGGATTCCACCATAGGCTTAAACCCCTCAGAAAACTGACGCGTTTCTGCAAAATCAGGCACACCAGTAGGCTCTCCATCATCGTCAAAGCAGGAGTCGGTGCAAGAACAAGACGAAGCCATGTCAAACGGTTGATGGGAGAACAATGCAGTGGAAGTGTCGCATTTCAGAAATTCCTCCTCCAATTTCGCCATTCTCTGTGCCAAATGCTGCAAGTGGTGCGGCTTCTTCGACGGCGAAGAAGAAATCTCAGCAGATAGCAGATTCTTAATGAACCAAAATTTCTGCCTAATATCCTCAGAGAGATCAACACGGTGAGTTTGAGTTTGAAGGAAGAGATCTTGGAGTGCTGATTCTAGTTCTTGGAGTTTGGCCTGCAAAATTGAATATCTCTTGGTCATTGCTTCTTCGTGTTCCAGAAATTGAGAGAAAGGTTTTCACTTTTCAGTTACTTTCTGGATTGGTGGTGATAATGGTGTGTGAGTGAATGAATGTTGATGTGAGTGAATGAATGTGTGTGTGTGTATGTATGTGTGTGTGTGTTTGTGTGTGACGGTTTATGTTTGTGAGGGAGAAAGTGTGGAAAATGGTGCCCATGTGTTTTGTCTTCTTGTGAAAATTGTAACCACGTAGGTATGTGATCGACTCAACGTTTGGGCCTCTCAAACGACACAATTTAGGTGGGGATTTTTTTTTATAATATTTATTTTATAGTTATGTATTTTAAGAAGTGTTTTTTAAGAAAATCAGATTTTATACACAATAAAAAGGTATCAAGCGAGGAGAAACATTACTGAACGCGTATATAAATGCTTTTATTGGATTAAGTTAATTTTTGGTTACTTTTTAAAAAATAAACGATAATATGATTTAATTTTTAAAAAATTATAATATATAATTTAATTTTTAAAATATTATAATAACTAACTTATTAATTTTTAAGTCGTTTGTTCTTAACAAAAAAATAATAAAATAATAAAATACTAAATGACCTAGTTTGGATAGTTTAAATAATTTAAATTATAATAACTAATGAAAAAAATTTAATTATATATAAGTATTTAATCATATTTTTAAAATATTACTTGCAAAAATAAATTTATATATCAATATTTAATCATAAATTATTAAATAAATATTTGATAGTCTATATATAATTTTTTTTAATTTATCTAATATATATTTTTGAACTATTAAAATAAAATAACATTATAAAAGTGATAGAGAGATTTCAAAATATTTTTGTTGTCATAACATTCTAGTTAAATATATATAATATTTTAATTATCCAATCAATAAACAAACGAACACTCATATGTAGTACTTTTACTATATATGTAACATATATTTTGTTTTTTACTTAGAATTTATACAAATTTAAATATATTTTTAACAACTAACAATTAATTTATGTTTAATAATGTCACATTCTAATTTGTTGTTATTGATTATTTGCTAAATGTATTCTATAAATTTTTTTTATAAAATTAATTAAGTTACTTTTTTCAATAAAGAATAAAATTTTTTAAAAAAATTGTGTATAATGATATTCTCTTGTCTCTTTTTTTGTTATTTATTTTATTAAATGTGTTATTGTTTATTGATTTAATATTTTAAATTATATGTAAAAATATTTAATTAATCAAAATTACTAACATTTATGTGTGTACATGAAAAAATAATAACAAAGCATAAACGAAATCACTTATACATGTGCACACAAACTTGTTGATAGAAAATATTATATAATATTTTTAAATTTAGAATTAAATCAAAATAAAACTTAAGTTATTAGATGTTCGATAAACATAATACTTAGTTAAAATTGTTAGGCGTTATGATAATATTTAAATTTATGTAATTTGTAAGTTATAAATAAAATATATGATATATATATATAATAAAAATAATACATACGAGTGTTAGTTATTTACTAATTGTGTAATTGAAATGTTACATATGTTTAACTAGAATTTTTAGAATATTAAAAATATATTAATATTTCTCTCTATTATTTTTATGATATTCTTTATTTTAATAGTTTAAAAATAAATACTAGATCAATTAAAAAAATTGTATAAAAATATCAATTATTTATTTATTAATTTATGGTTAAGTAATGATATATAAATTTTATTTCTCACAAGTCATATTTTGAAAATATTGTTAAATACTTATATATAATTAAGTTCTTCTATAAATTATTATAGTTTGAATTATTGATACTAGAAATTAAAAAATATATATTTATAATATTTTAGGAAGCATTTAGTATTTAACAATTTTTGTTATCTTTTTTGTTAATAACTAATGACTCAAAAATTAATGAATTAACTGTTATAATTTTTTAAAACTCAAAATATGTATTATAATTTTTTAAAAATTAGATAACATTATCACTTGTTAAGGTAAAAAAATAAATTTACTATGATAAAAAGATATCAAGCGAGGAGGAGCATAGTGAGCGTTTACATAAATGCTTTTATCAGATTAAGTTAACTTAAAGAACTCATCAAATTCAATGTAATTTATATAATTGGGTTGATTGAAATTTATTTTCTTTGAATTCTATCATTAAGTTCTGATTGTGGGTCAAAGAAAATTAACTTGTTTAATCCAAACCCACTGCTCAACTTTAAACGTTGCTTTTTTTTTGAAAAAAAATTGTTAAGCACTTATGTTATATATTTTGATTACTTTTTCTAATTTTTTATATTTCTCACTTAATCTTATTTAATTACTTTTTTGCATAAAAATAATAAAATAAATTAAAAGTATCATTATTTAAAATAATATTTATTAATTAAAAAATATTATAACATAATTTTTACGTTAATTTATTTTATTATTTATAGATAAAAATAATATAATTTATATATTAATTTTCTTAATACCTATAAATAATTAAATAAGAAACAATCATTCATTTTTTATTTTGATAATTTATATATATTTTAAATTATTTTTAAAAAATTAAATATAAATATATATTTTTATTTGTCAAAAAGACTTCACCCACCAACGTGAACCCAAACCATTCCGTATAACAGGGGTTAGATTGATTTGAATTTTATAATAAATTTTTTAAAATTTAACCTAACTCAATTTATCATATGTTAATTAATTCAAGTTAAACAAATTTTTAATTCCAACTAATGCAAACACTCATACTCATATATTATAAAAATGGACACACACGTTTATTTTTTTCATGGATACAAATACAAAGAATGGAACTTAAAAACAAGAGGCGAGATACTTTTTGTTAAAGTCTAACATGTTACTGAAGAAAAAAAATCTTAAAGCTTTTCATAAAGGTAACACATCTTCTAATATTTTTTAAAAAACTTCAACAAAAAAAAAATTTGAAGTTTTTTCAGCTTTCTTCCTAAGAGCTTACCATATTGAATGTTTAACCTTAGAAGCATAATTTTGATTTCTTCCTACTATAAATTTTGTTTTTGAAGGTATGACAAAAAGAAAACAAAGAATATAAATTAAAAAAACAAGCTATTTCATAGTAAATTGCACAATGCTTGCATCCATAAGAATAGAAAAATAGAAGTTCTGAATCGTCAGTATATTTGCATGATATAAACAGTAAAAGAATAAATATATATGGAGATTAGATATTTCAATATCAACTTACTTCATATAATTTATTTATTAAAGAAAGAAGTAAAATTCATGAAGTAAAAAAAAAAAAATATAAGTTTTGTTTACAATTTGAATTTAAAATTACAAACAAATATAAAAAATTTTGAACTGGCGTCAATTTTAAAATAGATTTAGATTTAAAATCAATAAAATTTTTAAATTATACATAACGAGATATTAATTACAAAGTTTAATTAATTTTTTTCATTTTAATATAATTATAAAGCAAGTTTCAGGATTAAATGAAATAAAAGATTTATTACATTTTTAAAGATATTTGATCAAAATACTTTTAAAACATATATTTATTATTATTGAATTAAAAAAATCTATTCAAAATCATGTATTATAATAAAAATATAGAAATAGATATACAAGTACAAATATATAACAAAATTAATTAGATGAAGATAGTTGAATAAATTTAATAGAGTTAAACTTTATCTTAATTACTTAATAGGTTATCCATGCAAAGAATAATTAAAGTTCAAAAGATAAGATTCTCTTAAATTTTATATTAATGGCAAATAAATGTATTTAAGAAGCAACATCAACATATCTTCAAAGTAACAAACCCACTGTTGAAAACTGATGTGTATTTCTTCAATTGGTAGAAATAAAGCACAAAGCTCTTCTTTGGCATTGAAAATTTCGGTCTTGAGATCGCCCATCCTCTTCCTTTGACAATCTCTCTCAGAATTTTCCAAATCGAAGAGATGGTTTTGTCTCAAAAGCTTCACGAAGCTTTCAAAGGCACTGTGGAGAGGATCACGGGCCCTCGAATTGTCTCAGCTTTCAAAGAAAAAGGAGTTCTCAGTGTCAGCGAGTTTGTTGCCGCCGGCGATAATCTTGTGGCCAAATGCCCAACCTGGTCTTGGTAATTTACCGACATGGCCATCTGCTTTTGTGAAAAATTATTCGAAATTTTGCGTATTTTTTTTGTTAGGGCGAGAGTACTGTATATTTGACGGGTATTTAATTTGAAGGTTTGTTTAGGTAAAAATTATAGCTTTAAGAAGAAATCTTTGTTAAGGATAGATAAATTATCGTTTCTCAACTGGAGGAGATTGTGATGTGATAGAGGGTAGGGGATTCGTGGTTTAGCTACTAAATAATACTGAATTTTCTCTATCCATGTAAAAAATTCAATATATGTCGAGAAAAATAGAATTTAAGGGGTGTACTACGAGTTGCTGATTTACTACCGCATGCTTATGTCGGTTCTATTTTACATTCGTGCATAAAAAGAAACCTTCTTCGAGTTGCTAATTCACCACTGTATGCTTATATGGATTCTATCTTTCATTATGCATTATAGGGAATCAGGTGAGCCAAGCAAGAGGAAGCCTTATTTACCACCAGAGAAGCAATTCTTAATTACTAGAAACGGTAAGAACAGACAATGAAATTACGCCCCCTCATGGCATTTGTATTGGTTATTTTTCCTTTATGAAAGCAAGAGATTAATTCTAATTGTGTTTCTCATAATTATGCTGCTTTCTATCTGCCTCAGATTGATTATTGAAAGTTGTTGCAGTTTGTGATATTGGGAAACCATGTACTTAGTGATGAATAATGAATTTTGCAAATTTATCATGAAACAAGCATGGTGGTTTCATAGTTTCAAATTTTGATTGTCTGCTTTACATAATGAAGCTGATTAGGCCGTTGTAATGGTATATTGTAGAACATTATCTAAGTAATGTGTAATGTTTATGAGAAGGAGGACCCCAACTCATTTGTTTATTTCTGTGCTTATCTGTGCCTATTATTTTCCAGCATTTTTTTTTTCTGCCCGTTTGTTCCAATTAGACTAAACTTGCAATACTGAACGTGGGGCTTCATGTTGAGGATGAACTGCAATTGACCTAGCATTCCCCCAATTATGTTGCATAATGATGGTTCATTATTTAAATTTTATTACTTATTATTAGTGATCCTTGATAATAGAGTGAGGTGCTTGGCTTGAGCAAGTTATATATGACATCATAGATATTTAAATTATCTTTTGGTGATGTGAACTATGGGTTAGAGTACATAATGGTGATGCTATATGACATCATAGATATTTAAATTATCTTTTGTATTCCTGCCTTGTTCTCCCAACTATAATTGTCCTTCACGCTGAATCATAAAGTTACTCAACAGTGCCTTGTCTTCGGAGAGCTGCATCTGTAGAAGAAGAATATGAAGCTGCTGGAGGAGAAGTTTTACTTGATAATGAAGATAATGATGGGTGGCTAGCAACTCATGGGAAACCCAAGGGTATGCTTTTGAATGAAGTCTTCTATATCGTGCTTTTGCATCATTCATTTGATCTTATGTCTTTGTATTTTTCTGTTTTCTTTTAGAAAGCAAATCTGATGAGGATGAGAATTTACCTTCCATGGAAAGCTTAGAAATTAGCAAAAAGGGTTCCATTAAACCAATTGCTTCTTACATGGGAGGTGAGGAGGAAGAGGATATACCAGATATGGAAGAGTTTGAAGAAGCTGACAACATTATTGAAACAGATCCTGTAAGTGGTTACCATATTCATTATTTTGGAGACCCCTATGAATCACTTGAAATGTAATGATTTAATATTATATTGCTTTCTCATCTGAGTTAGCTACTTGAGTCTTTTCTAGATGATCAGAAACCAAAAATCAGAATGATGGATGAATTCTATCTGTTTTTTTATGTCTGATCATTAGGGATTTGATTTTTGAATCTGGCACATTACTGATGTTGCAGCTATGGCATGGTTAGAGAATTATTTTCTTTAGAAGACCAGGAGTAAATGCTTTTTCCCCTTAAAAAAATGATAAAAACAGGACCAAGGAATTATGATTCTGACAGTTAGTAGGAATAGTTCCTGGTCTAAAAGCAAATTTCTATTACATTTATAGTTTGTTTCTTATACTCTTTTAACTGTCTTTAAATTTGGTAGTTTCAACCAATAGTTCAGACTTTATTGGTAAAAAAATCATAGTTTTTGGTGAGATAATAGGAATGAAAAGGGAAATTGTGTTGTCAACTTTTAGGCTTTTATGAATTCACATTGGCAAGTATTGTTAGCTAAGAACATGTTTGGAATAGGGTGCAAGTTGCTATGTTTCTCTTTTAGCTTTATCTTTTCTCTTTTCTATGTGAGCCAATGCTCACTACAGAGAGTGGTCTTCAAAATTGAAGTCTTGCATCCCTCATTATAAACCCAAATTTCTTCCCTTGTGTTATTCACTATGGAAAATTTAAAAGCTATATTCTCAGTAATTTGAGTTGGCAATATACAAGAAAAACTTAAAAAAGGTTGGTACTTATGGCTGCAAGATGTAGAGGAACTCTTGTAACACTTCTAGTTTGGTCATTGATTAGTGTAAGTTGTAAACTCTCAAAAATTTAATACAACAACAGTAATATGCCTTGTGGCCAGAGCGAGGTGCTGGCATTCAACTGCAAATCTTCAATCAAAAGTTTCCTGTTCATAAAGTGATTGTTTTCTGCCAACATGGGTTGACTTAACTAGTTGAAGGGATTTGGACTAAACCTTTGCATTCTCATGTGCAAGGCTTTGAATCCCCCCCCCCCCCCTTGATTAGTAGACTGAAATTTCATTTTACATTATAGTACAGTTTTCTTTTGACTGGGATTTGCATATATATTGTTTACATCCTCTTTCATTTTTATCTTAAACTTTCAACTATTCAGAAGTTTGGACAGAGAAATAACCTTGCTATGAAAAAGAATGAGAAGCTTGAGCAAGAGAGCTTTTGAAAGACTGTCTGAGGTCAAATAAATGGAGGCAATTAAAATTCTTATTTCTAAGTGAGATGAAACGAAGTAGGATGTCACCCTTGGCCTGGAGCATCTTGATTTCACGATTACATATATTTATTAAATGTTTCGAGTGTCACACTTGGCTTGGAGGATCTTGCTTTCAGAAGTCCGTAGCCCTGTTCTCAACTGTATATTTAGGTTCATTTTGTTAAAAATCTCAACTAGTGTCGGTGAATCACTACAAACCTGATGTAGAACCAGCAGGGGGAAGGGAAGTAGAAGTAGAAGGAAGAGATAGAGGGAAAGAGAAAGGACAAGAACAAAAGGGAGAAAACAGAGAAATGGACGAAGAAATAGGAAGAAAGGAAGGGAAACAATATTGATATTTTATTCCATTTCTCAGCTTCCTAAAGAGTCTACTACTTAGGGTTTATTCAAGAAATAAAATCACATGGTTAAAACAACAAAGGAAATAGTAATAAAGAGTATGCCTAATTTAGGTCTTAATTGATGGCTTAGTTCTTGGCTTATAATTAATTACCCATATCATTGACCACATCACTCTGAATCCTTCCCCATTCTTCATCAAACCCCATTTAGCATTTTCATCAAGAGTGGATTTACTCACTTGAGCTCTGGCTCACTCAACCAGAGATCCCTGTAAAGAAGTGATGAATTCACAGTGACAAGTAAACCAGAAAAATATTGAAGAGCTCTAAGCAAGTATCTTAAACCAAGAGAACTTCAACCTAAGTGTCCCTAGGTAGGATCAAACCTAATTCGAATAAGGAAATTGACTTGACAAACATAAACTAGGCCTAAGGGGTAAACATACCTGGCTCTGAAACAGACTAGCGAAACAGAACAGAAAACATAAATCTGAAATGATAAGAAAATGCAACCTAGTGGTCCTAAGAACATGGGAATGCAGTAGGTGCATGCTGCTCTGAACACCACTAACTAGAACAAGTAGGGAGTTGATATGCCAAGTAGTTGAAGTAGTGAAACCTGACCATCCAAGGCTCCCTCATGCTGCTGTGTCTTTCTTCTAGAATAAGTTAGGATGGGCCTAATTGTGGGCCTATCAAGAAGTTGCAATGACTCCACAACATGTTAATGGCCTTGGTTTTTGAACTTCTCACTCAAACCACACCCACTCTTGTGTCCAACATCATACAATTTGACTCTTAATGTGTGAGCGAATCATGGCATACTTGAATGTGAGACTTAATTCAAATATTTCAATTAAGAAGGTTTTTGTTCACTTGCATAATTTCTTTGCACTCTTCCATAAAATTCTGTGTTAGCTTGATTATTTTTAAACAATGTACTTTTGATGTTGCAATTTGTTTGTACTGATATAAGGCTTCTGATTTGTTTTGTTTATATGTTTTTCGCCTAAATGGATGCAATTTTACAGTCCACGTATCTTGTAGCTCATGAGCCTGATGATGATAATATTCTTCGAACCCGAACATATGACGTCAGCATCACGTAAGATTTGTTTCAATGTAGATCTTCCTGATTTTCATTCGATGAATGCTACCCTCTGCTTTGGTTTCTCTCCAGGGTTTCATTACATTACCTCTCCCCTCTTTGTAACAACACTTAATTTTAGTGTCAAGCACTGGGGTTATAAATATATAATTGTGATCCATTTATTACCTGCTTCATATTTAATTGTGGTGATGATTTAGAAAAGCTGAACCCTGCTCCTTGTTTTGCAGGTATGACAAGTATTATCAAACCCCTCGAGTGTGGCTTACTGGATATGATGAGGTTATTGTTACTCACTTGACGCTTGTTACTTATATATTTTAGTTTATTGACCTATACTCAAGCTGTTAAAATATGCACTTAAAGTTTTACCCTAGTGAATATGAGCCTGACTTGTCCAGCCAAAAGGCAAAAAGGAAAAAAAAAAAAAAAGATATGGTATTTGCTGATGACCAGTATTAAAATGTCCTCAATTCGAATTTCAATGGATAAGGATTTACACTAAACTGATGTATGCATTTTGTAAATGTTGCCTTGCTGTATTTATGACACTAATACTTCCTTCATTGCAACTCTATTCTCTACAAAGTTAGTATATTACTCTAATATATTTAGAATTTTTTTTTTTGGGTATGTTAATATAAGGGGAAAAGGCTTGGTTTGTTGTTGTTGTTGTTATGTTAATATAAGGTGAAAAAACCAGAAGGAAAAATTGTGTTAATCATGTGTAGAACAAAATGCTAGTATTTTGACCCTTCAATATGACATGCCTTATGCCATGTTTGTAGTCTACATATATTATTCTAAAGTCTTTATTTTGATTTTATGCAATATGCCTTTAAGATTTTAGTAAAGTTGCTATGTTGAACATCTAACTGTTATTTGCATAGAATGGTTGCATGTGGTCATAAGTTTCTCTTCCCTAACTGGTTTTAATGCTGTAGGTGGTCGGGTTCACTCTATATGCTGTCTCCGTACCCTTTTTTGTTGTTTTAAAAGAAAATTCAAACTTCCAACCCTATAATCATTATAGTTTATCTTAACATAGCTTCTATAATTTTATTGCATTTGAGACTCAAATGACCTACTGTTTTTTCTCGTTGTATCATGTTGTCTGAATGTCTTGTTATATTAATTTTGCATGAGGTTATAACATTATAACATTTTTAAATATTTGCTATCTAGGATTTCGATTTTGGGAATGAAATTGTTTATATTATAGTCAACTTTGTTGCTAGCCCTTGGTTATGCAGCATATGCTACTTCTGTTGTTTCAAATCAAGCTTCGCAATTGTTCATAGTCTTTTGCTTTACACATGGTGGAGCTAGATCAGGGCCTCTTGGACTATAACTGCATTATAGTGTCATTGTGCTTTTTGAGTGATTAAGGGGTAAAAGTCTGTTTATTTTTTCTTTGTTGTGCAAGCATGTGTTACTGTTGATACTTGGGAATGATCTGATCATTTGTTTAAGTTCCACCATTTGCATTGATTTCTTATAGTTAATATTTATTGTACTGGAAAATGAAAATATTTATCCTATAGGTTATTTATTTGCTTGATGCTTTATTATTAAGGTTGAATAGGTGGTTGTGGGAAACATATTTTTGTCTTTTACTCTGTCACCATATCCATTTGTACACCTTGGAAATCTGGTGTGCTTATTTCTGTCTTGTGGCAGTCAAGGATGCTTTTGCAACCAGAACTTGTCCTCGAAGATGTTAGTCAAGACCATGCACGCAAAACGGTGAGATGTGACCTTTAAATGATTATTTTCACATGTATTTGATCAGAATTAGATATATATATATATATATATATATATGGATTAATCATTCAAGGAATGGATGTTCCTTATGGTCTCAAAATCAAAAAGTAATGATTATTGTTACCATGTACGTTGTTGATTTAATTTTCTATTTGATGTTTTAGAGTTTCCACAATTCTGTAACTTTATGACAATTGTTATTCTAACTTAAAAGTATATGCAGGTAACAATTGAGGACCATCCTCACTTGCCTGGGAAGCATGCATCTGTTCATCCATGTCGACATGGAGCAGTGATGAAGAAAATCATTGATGTGCTGATGGCACGTGGAGTTGAACCAGAAGTTGACAAGTAAACCTATTTTTTGCCTCATCTCATTTGTTGTCATTTTGGTATTAAATTACTTCATATGGCATGAATTGGAATTTTATCTGATGAAATGTATATGATATCTCTGGTAATGCTTTTTTGGACATCAATTAGATTCACAAATGTGATTTAATTGAGAATGTGATTTGGGCCCTTCCTTAGAGAAGGAATGGACCATAATTCTATTATTGAGCCAGGTGAGATCTGACAATTGACCATAAGATTAAACCTGATGTTTTAGAGCTTACTGGCCAGTATGTTCAACTTCCCCCAGTAATTTTTTATTTTTTGCTTTATCAGTTGAGTGGTAGATATTAGAATTCCTTGACCTTTCTTTCATATCTCCATTAACAATTGCTATGAATTGTCTTGAGTACTGATGCAGAAAGAAAAGATTAATTTTTTTTTGTTTGGTTGAATAATGTGCAATTCTTGTTCCTAAGCATTATGTTATTTTCAACTCATGTTACTGCTAATAGTTGAGTTTAGAAGCAGGAGTGAGTATTATAATTTTGATCTTTCATCCATTTCTATTTCTATAATAATTGTATGAGGTGATATAATCACTTACTCATTTCCTTAGGTATCTATTCTTATTCTTGAAATTTATGGCCTCTGTAATTCCGACTATTGAGTACGACTACACCATGGACTTTGATCTTGGTAGCTCCAGCAATTGATCAAGGTAATTTTTTATTGATATTTAACTTGTGCTTATTATCTGAGTTCAATAATTATTACTTTTATTTAAATGTATCACAATTGATGTTGCCTCATGCCTGTTTTGATTCATGTAACTGGATGGGCTTTCTAGTCATTCTCTCCACCTTGCCTGCTTGTCCTAGCCAAAATTAATTTCTCATAGATTTCTTATAGTTTGTTGTTTCAATAATGTCCTTCACTCTTTCAGTTGCTTTTGTCCGAGTAACATTATAGCACTAATTTTTTTCTCCTTTTTGCCCTTATTTTCATTGGGTATTATTTATTGCTTTGCTGAGACATCGATAGTTATATATGCTCTTTTAATGGAAGATATTTATTATTGTGATTCTTTGGCCTTTCTGGGATTTTCAGGTGGTAGCTGCAAATTTCAAGTCTTACTCAGGCTGACACGTTGTTCTCCATTGATCCAATGCACCCGAACTTGAATCTTCGTTTTCTTGTGCACATATTAAGATAATAGACTCAAAGTGTACATGTCATGTAAATTATTGCCATGAGCACTGGATTTTAGAAGGAAATTTATGTGTACATAGTTGACATGCCATTGATAAGACGAGCTATTATGTTGCTGCCCATAATACATTAGACGCTGCAATGTCTTGAGGTTACATATTTGATATTTCTGTGTTTTAATTCTTCTCGTTGCGATCTTGGAAATATTTTAGCTTTGAGTAGTTTGCAGGATTATAGATGAATGAAAATGAGAGAAGACAGAAAAATTAATAAGACGGATACAAAAGAGAAAGAGAGAGAAACAACAATAATTTTATTTTTTCACTAAGGGAGGTTAGTTATTTGTTTCACATGTCTTTGCGTAGAGAAAGAGAGAGAGAAAAAAAAATTAGTATTAAAAATTTGTAGTTAAACAATTTGACATATTAGTTATTGAATTATTGTGGATATTGAATGCTTCAATTGAATATGAATGAGAATAATGAAAAAATAAATTGGCATTCATTATCATCATTCCTAACAACATGTATGTAGCAAATATTATTTTGTGTAACGTTAAAAATAAAATACAAACTTATATATTTTTTAAAATCTTATAAGAGTAAGTATTTTATATTTTGAAAATGTTAAAAATAATTAAATATTAATTAGCTTAGCATGCCTTTTAGTGCATGCTGATTTCTTTTACAAAACTTAAAAAATAAACTTTCAAAATTTCTTCTTTTAGTGCATGTTGTCAGTAATATTATTCATTATACTAAAATAAATTTTTAAATTTTCTCTTCCTCTAATAGATCTTTATATGCTTCTTTTTAAATTTTCTCTTTCTTTTCTTTCTTACTTAACTCGTTCATTATTTATTCACTCTTTTCTGTCTCTCCTATCTCTTCTCTCTCCCAGATCACTTTTTTCTGTTTCTCACTTTCTCCTCTTCCTCAGATCTTTTTTCTCTCTACTAAATTTGTCTCATGTTTAGACATATTATATTATACTAAAAGTTTGGCATGTATGCTATTTTTTTTTAATTTTAAAATATAACATGTAGTAAGAATTATTTAATTTTAATAATAAATTACATAATGAAAAGTTATTTAATGATTCATTAATTATGATTTTTTAAAATTTTTGCTATATTTATTTTCTTTTAACATATCTTTATATCATATATTTTATTTTATATTATAAAATATAAAATTTTAAAATCAGTGACTAAAAAAATTCTAAAATTATATAAAAAATTTGTAATATGTCTTTTCAAGAAAAGTTACATACCATAATAAAACAATTATAAAAATGGGAATTTGTAAAAAAAAAAATAATTTTTGACATGAATTTTTAGTGTTTAACATTTTGAAAAAGAGTGAAATGGTGAAAATAGCCCCAAAAAAATAGAGGCATGTCATGCGCTGGATTATGATTAACACAAAATTACAAAATTCAACACAAAAGAATGGGGCAAATTACTTTTTCACAAGTACTAAAATTATAAGATTTTTTATTTGAAAAATAATATTTTTTACACTTAAAATTTAAAAATCTTATATTAAATTTTTCTATAACCAAAAATAAATTGTCTCACCAAAAAAAAAATAAAGAAATTGTAGTTTCATTTATTTTAATTAAAAATATTCTTATATTTACAATATTTAAAATATAGGTTAAATCATTCTTATGATTCTTATAATTTCATTTAATTTTTAATTAATTTTTTATAATTTAAAAATTTATAATTTAATGAAATTTTAAATTAATAAATATCAAATTTTTGTTGAAATTATGTTAAATTTTATTAATGTTGTCGACATATAATATTTTATTACTTTAAATATATATGATTTATATCAATAAATAAGATAAAAAATAAAAAATAATATAAAAATTATTTACATATATAAAATAAAATATAATTTATGTTAAATAATATGAATAAATTAACTTAAATTAAATAAAATTATAATATTAAGATAATATATAATTAATATATCATTATAATTTTAAGTTATAAAAAATTAATTAAAAATAAAATAAAACTATAAAGACTATACGACTAATTTAACTTAAAAAAGTAAAAACCTAAGTAATCATTTATTTTTTTGTTTAAAAAATTAATAATAAAAAATAAAAATTATATTTAAATTTTTTTGAGAAAATAATTCACCGACAAAATATATAAAAACCTAGTATTTTCTTTGCTTCCTTTCAGAAACTGTTAAATATCGCCGAACGCCGATCTCTAATCTCCATCTTCCATCTACTTCTGCTCAACTCCAAGCCTGAACCCTAACTCTGCAATTCCTCACATGGACGCTCTTGATTCAAACCGTAATCACTCACCCTTCCCTCCTTCAGAGTCTCTAGCTTCCTACCCCCCTCCGCCACCGCAGAATTTTGCATCGGAGTATCAAAACCCATCGCAGCATTTCGAACATCCTGTGACTTCTTCAGATTATCAAACTTCATCGAAAACCTTTGCATCGGATGGTCTAAGAACTGATAATACTCTCCCAGATGCCTCCATCAACGGCCACGGGACAACGACCGTGGACCTGTCGGATAAGGCTGATGGCGGTGCCGATAACAGTTCGAAGCCTGGGCTTGTAAAGCCATTGGTTTCGGAGAACGGCGTGACTAATAATACCCAGAGTGGCACTGACAGGGACCAATCTGGTGGTGAAGAAGAGACTACAAGCAGGCGGCGGAGACGAAGTCGATGGGATCCACAGCCCGAGTCGAACGACCAGAGTGGAGGCGAATCTGGAAGCGGAACGCGGAAAAGGAAGTCCCGTTGGGCTGATGATGAGCCAAAGCCGGTGATTCAGCTTCCTGATTTCATGGGCGGTATTGAGTTCGATCCTGAAATTCAAGCCCTGAACAGTAGGCTGCTTGACATTAGTCGAATGCTACAATCAGGTTTGCCTTTAGACGATCGCCCGGAAGGGGCTCGTTCGCCTTCGCCTGAACCTATATATGATAACATGGGGATTAGAATTAACACTAGAGAATATCGCGCGCGCGAAAGATTGCAAAAGGAGAGGCAAGAAATTATATCTCAGATTATAAAGAAAAACCCCGCATTTAAGCCACCGGCAGATTACAGGCCACCAAAGCTTCAGAAGAAGCTTTATATACCAATGAAAGAATATCCCGGTTACAATTTTATAGGGCTTATTATTGGTCCGAGAGGCAACACCCAGAAGCGCATGGAGAGAGAGACTGGTGCTAAAATTGTGATTCGAGGTAAAGGGTCAGTGAAAGAAGGTAGGCTGCAACAGAAGAGGGATTTGAAACCTGATCCTTCGGAGAATGAAGATTTGCATGTGTTAGTGGAGGCGGAGACACAGGAATCACTTGATGCTGCTGCAAGTATGGTGGAGAAGCTCTTGCAACCAGTGGATGAGGTGTTGAATGAGCATAAGAGGCAGCAGCTTAGGGAACTCGCGGCCTTGAATGGGACAATTAGGGATGAAGAGTATTGCCGGTTGTGTGGTGAACCTGGTCATCGCCAATATGCCTGTCCTACCCGCACTTCTACATTTAAGAGTGAAGTTGTCTGTAAGCATTGTGGCGATGGTGGTCACCCAAGCATAGACTGTCCAGTAAAGGGTGCTACTGGGAAGAAGATGGATGATGAGTATCAGAACTTTCTTGCAGAGTTGGGCGGGACAGTTCCTGAATCAGCAACAAAACAAACCAGCACATTGGCACTTGGTTCAAGCAATTCTGGAAGCAATCCTCCATGGGCTAACAATTCTGCTGCTGCTGGTGGTGCACCACAAGCTGGCTTAGGGGCTAATGCAATTAAAAAGGAAATTGATGATACAAATCTGTATATTGGGTATTTGCCACCCACACTTGATGATGATGGTCTGATCCAGTTGTTTCAACAATTTGGTGAGATTGTTATGGCAAAAGTTATCAAGGATCGAATGACTAATTTGAGTAAAGGATATGGATTCGTGAAGTATGCTGATGTTCAGATGGCCAATAACGCGATTATGGCCATGAATGGTTATCGACTTGAGGGTCGAACTATTGCAGTGAGAGTTGCTGGTAAGCCTCCTCAGCCCACAGTACCTCCTGGCCCACCCGCGTCTGCTGTTCCCGCATATCCTGTTTCAAGCCAGCCAGGTGGTGCTTATCCATCCCAACAATATGCAGCTGGCGGTCCCCTTGGGACTGCACCCCCTGGAAGTTATGCTGGTGCCCCTGTTCCCTGGGGACCACCTGTTCCTTCCCCATATGCTCCTTATGCTCCTCCCCCACCTGGGTCAACTATGTATCCACCTATGCAAGGTCAACCTATGCCTCCTTATGGTGTTCAATATCCTCCAGTCCAGACAGGTCCCCCTGGTGCGTCATCCCAGCCTGCAGCTTCTAGTGAAGCACAGCAGAGTTACCCTCCTGGAGTGCCGACTGACAATGGTTCCTCTACTCAATCCATATATGGGAGCTCAGTGCCTGCAATGCCACCAACAGCTCAACCTACATATCCTGCATCTTATGGTTATCCACCATATTACAATGCAGTTCCTCCACCTCCTCCTCCGCCTGTTCCTGTACCTGCCTCAACTGCTGACCAATCTCAGGGCATTGGAAACGTGCCTTGGGCCACAAATCCTCCCGTGCCTCCTCCTGCTTCATCTTCAGAAAAGACGGCATATGGTGCAGATTCAGAGTATGAAAAGTTCATGGCTGAGATGAAATGATTAGGATTTATGTCAAGCAATGCTTCCAAGTTCTGGAAGGTGCGTGTTCCATCTGTATTTCCTTTATGTACCCTTAGTTGGCCATATACATGTTATTTAATGATTAAAATTCTGACTTGTTTGCACCTCTGGCATATTCGGTCGTAAAATGGAACCTAAATTACTCTCCCCTCTTAGATGTTCTATCTACTTACACTCTTCTCTTCTTATATCTACTATAAATATACATATTTTGACAAATTATGTTTATTACTTATATAATATTTAACCAAAATAAAATTATGTTTAGAATAAATTGAATTTTTGTTTTTTCTACTCATAATACATTAATTGAATTAAAAGTTTAAGAAGTGCTTTTTCTAGGAAGTTATATTTTTAATAAAAGAAGTCAATAATATTCTAGAGGGTATTTTTGTGTATATTTTCAAAATTGAGGGGAGAGTTGTGTAATTTGAGCATCTCTCATGGCAAAGTAATTTACAATTTCTTTCATTGCATTAGACTTGTTCATGAACAAGTTAAATTTTATCCGCACTTATTTATTTTTACTGTGAGATGGTTTTTCAGTTAACAACTATACTAAAACTATTGAGTATTCTCTGTTAAGAATTTCTCTTTGGAATTTCTCGTTTTCCCAAGAGCGGAGAATTCTTGTTTCAATAGTCTCTCTCCCAACACCTTCAACCCCTAAAAGAAAACTAATATATTTCTCTGAGACAATTGATTAATTTTCTCTGTTAAGAATTTTAAACTTTTCTACTGTCGCTTCTGTATATCTGGAGGGCACTTACAGAAAAAGGGTTAAAATGGTATGACTTTGTAAGTATATGATTCATTTACAAGTTGTGTTTCTTGGATTTATTTCATCTCTAGCTCATGCAATAGTTTTGTTGTGTCTTGTTCCCATCCTAAACAATAGTTGTTTGGAGCTGATCCTAGTTAGAGTTGAGTGGTTCAGGTATAAAATCCCCTTTCTGTTGGATATGCATGGCTGAAAAAAACGAAAATATGAAATTATTCCTTTATTATGTCATTAGATGTTATTTCTGCAATATTTGATGTTGCAATGGATTTCCTTTCACATTGCATCTTCATATCTAGTCTTACCAAGATCTTTCTTTTTCTTTTTCTCTGCAAGAGGCTGTCTATTTTACTGCTTAAATTTGAATATGTATAATATTAACTGTGGCTTTATCTAAGTGCTTAATAGTTTTATCATGTTTTTACAGTTGTTTACTCTCCTTTGTTGTGATGTAACATTGTGACAGGCCTGATGTTTGTTGGAGCTCTTGTGAACCTGATTTCTTAACCTGTTGCCATGACTTTCTTGGAAGTTTGGGACTCACTTCTTTAACCTTGCTGTACTGTTATGACATTTGCAGAGATTGTGGCAAGAAGTTCCAAACAATCTATTCATTCAGGAGCGGCAAGGCCAAAGCATTGTCATGATTATTATTAATCTTTGCTTATCATGTAGGACTTAATGCTGACTCTTAATTTTTTTCCCTCTACATGATTGCTTATTGATTTATACAGGAATGCTGGTTGCTGATGTTTCTTTCTGATAAGATTTTGTCTGAACTTTTGTTGCAGCTGGTTCCTAATGTTCCATGTTGATAAATTTCTTAGTCAATTTAGTTTATTAAAATTTATTCTAACTTAATTATAGTTTTATTTTGTGTTTGATTGTTTTCCCGGGGCTCTGATTTTCTTAATAGCTTGATGCCGAAGCCAGCTTTAGATGCCTTTATTCATTTCATCTTGAAGGTAACCTTGCCTTGCCAATTATTCTAGGCATTTGGGATTGATGGAACTGTTCAACTGATATCCTTCTAATGATTTGTTCATCCATTTACAAATTGTACTGTTTTTAGCGGTTCCATTGTGGCAGGTAAAAGATGTTAACCTTATCATTTTTCAAAATTCTGCCATGATAATGTCAACTTTGGCAGGTTTTTTTTTCATATTTTTCCCGAATTTTTAACTGACATGGTTTTGTGATCGCCGAGTTCTTGTATGATACAGGCAATTATCAAGTTTCACTTTTGTTTCTGAAGTGATCATGTGGTACCATTGACATGGTCCATGTTATTGGCATTAGATGACTGCTGAGGCAAAAATGATTGTTGGTAGTGTTTGTGAGTTGTTTTCACATGCTCGGTTAAGCTTTTGCTGTGTTGATTGGTGGAGATAGAAAGTAAATGACTGGGGAAATTTAGTTGTAGAAAGTTTCACTTTTCCTGCTGGACGTCTTCTCCTTTGGATTTTAGCAGGGTTTCAATGTCTTTAGGGATATCTAAGACATTATATTCAATGCAATATTTTAATTGATTATGGTCAGTAAATCCCTGAGCCTACCCCGCTCACTAGTGTTCTTGGCAGAAGGAAGGAATTATGCTCATAATTTATTTCTATTTGCACAGGTTTCTGATAATTAATACCAATTCAATGCTAAAAGATGTTTTAAAGATGTGAAATTCTGATGAGTGAATATGATATCTCGGTGCTTTGATAGCCATAGGAAGTTAACATTTAGGTCCATCATATGCTTTCGATGTTGGTTTTTTGACCAAGAATACTCAGATGCTTATTATGAAGTAGAATGTGCATGATATAGTTATTCATTCTAGCTGTTGTGAAACCTTTTTTTTTAGGAAAAATACTTAAACAGCGCTCCATTTAGCGCAAGGAGCTAATAGGAAATCATCAAAGTGAGCATGTGAGCGAATCATATCATGTAAAATACTTTCTTTGGTCAGTCTTAGCATTCTACTTCCACTCGGTACAATATATGCAGCCAAGTATCCATTTTCCTGAGTTATCGAACATCAACATCCGTGTGTATTTGTATAAGGGTAATGGGATGTGGCCTTGTATTACATCGTCTGGCACAGGTCAGTTCCAATACATGATAGTTTTCGTTAACATACTAAACAGACGCGGTACTTGGAATATGGGTATGGACTCATTAGAAATTATGAACTTAGAATAGCAGCTATTTGTTGTGCATTTTAGTCTCTGCCTCTAATGTTGTCTGTTGCAAATTGATTTCAAGAACTACACTTAAATGGTTGTACTGGTGAGATGGATGGCCCAGTATTGAGGTTACCTTATCTTGGTTGCACTCATTTAAGTAACCTGTGTGTTTAATCTGTGAGTGTTTCCCACTGGAAAGTGGTCAAATCAAATGTAACGTACATAATTGGGATTTGTGGTCGTTAATTAACGAATGGATGTAATTTTTTTTAGCTTTGATTGTTTTTTAATATTTTTATGAACATTCATGTTCATGATTAATTCTTTTGAACTTTTATACACGTAAATAAGTTTTCTCTCTAATTTTTGATTATTGAGCTCTATTTTTCAATATAATGGTCTGTCATCAAGTAACCACTGAAGAGTCTAAGCAAATAAATTAATTAATGTTTTTAGGAGTAAATTGTACGAAAACATTGTTAACAAAAATAACTTGGTAATAGCAAAATCTATTGGCATGAAATTAAATTAAAAAAATTATTCACAATAATCTGAATTTTCAAATTCTAAAGATGTATTATCACTAAAAAAGAAATTCAAACTATAGGATCATTACTTGTGTTTATCCATGAGAAGTCTAAAGTTTGGATTTAGGGTTGAAAAAAAAAGACTAATTAATAATAATAATAATTATTCTTTCACTTGTAAAAATTTTGAATATTAACATGTTGCTTCAACTATTTTATTAATGGTAAATGATTAGTTTTATTGATTTAACTTTTTAGAACATTTAATGACTAAATTGTTAGTTAATTTGTTTAGTCAAATTGTAAACTCTTATTTTAAAATAGATTTTTTTTATATTTTTAAAAGAAGCAATTAGTTTTTTAGTCAATTTTATTTAAAAATATTTCTTATGGTCAAAATGTCAAAAATTATATATAAATTTACTTTATAATTAAATATTTGAAATAAATAAATAAATGATTATATATATTTATTATTCTTAATTTTATTAAATGTTTTATTAATTATGTAAATATAAAAATAAAATTCACAACATTATTTTTAAAAATATTAATATATATATTTAAATGCTTCATATTTTAATTTATATGATTTAAGTTAATATATATTAAATATTTGATACACTCCTAATATGATAATTTAGATGTATTAAAATATTCACTAAAAATTAATAAATTATTTTCAAAGGTGAAATGAATTCACACGTAATGTTTGATTTTCTGTTTAAGTAAAAAAGAAAAAAAATAAAATAATGGGTATGTAATGTAAGTAGTAATTTTTAGTTGAGATATTTTTGTCTTAAATAATTGAATTCCTAATTTTTTTTTTACTTTTTTCTTTTCTAATTTTTAGCTTCTTCTTTATAAATGAAAAATTATTTCTATATCATTCGAAAGCATTTACTTTTAAAAAAAATGAACTTAGTCAAACACTCTAATTTCTAAAATAAATACTTGAAAAAATGAGCAATTTTTCCGATGTCAAGTCTTGGCCAAACAGATACAAATACCTTTTATGAACTAAAAAATACTTTTCTTCCAACTTTTTCTTTTTTGTTTTTGTTCAGAGGGGATCTTGAACTTGACTTTGCCACATCTCGGGCCCCACCCAGACAGAAAAAATTCCTTTAAATACCTTAATGATCAACATCATCCTCCTCATTCCCTCAAATCTGAACCTGAAAATACAGTACACACTATCACTGAGAAAGCAACAGGAGACAAAATGAGGACTCGCCACCTCTCCTTTCTCTTCTTAGCTCTCTTCCTCTCTGCAGCTGCAGGAGACTCCGATGTAAGTTTTCTACATATTGTAATTCCTTTAACCATCTCACCTTTTTAGCTTTTCATTCCATCTATGCATAAATTTCACATCACAAATACAATCTCTCCTTGTTGCTACTAAGGTATAGGTCACCACCATCATTAAATTCTGTTTATTTGATCCATCTAAGGTATACCCAGATCTCTAAATCCAATTCTACCTAAAAAAAATTTCGTAGCTACACCATATTATCCTTACATTGTCCACTAAAATTGAGCCCTATATTTTACTTTTACACATTAAGTTGGGTCTACATAAATTTTAATAAGAATGACGTTTAATATAATTCAATTTTATTGGATCATATAAGAATAATGTGATATATGCATTGTATCAAAAAATTTCTCTACCCAGATCTCTAAATCCAATTCTAGCTCCACATCTGGAGATACTAGTACAAGTTTAATGTATTAATAATCACATCTCTGTTCCTAATTTGCATGGCTTTCATCACATCTACCCACATAACAATCACATTCTTCTTGTTCTTCTGCAGGTTGGCCAACAATGCGATCACCATCACCACAAAGTACAGATCACACCAGCACACCATTAATATTGTCGTCTGTCTTGCTTGACTGAAGAATGATAAGCCATATCCTATAGAAGCCAGACCCCCAAATCATCTTCGTTTTCTTCTGAAATGCTTTTTATGATCAAATTAAACATGAATTTGCATATATTTAAAATTTCTTACTCTATCAATTATGGAAAAAATTTTATGTTAGCATATCGTGGGGTTTCTAAATTTGATAAATTATATATGTTTTTACATTTAAAAAGAGATTAAAAAAAATTTGATTTTTAATCTATTAAGCTGGGTTTTGACTCTCTTGTTTTTTTCTTTCTATCTCTCAAATATTAAACATAGAGAAATGTATAATTTTTTAAATATAAAGATCCAAAATCGAGATATTATGGTAGAGAAGATAAATAGATATAATATAACAAAAAGTAGTGAGATCCACACACTTTAATCAACTGAACAAAATTTTATACATTGTGTCTTTCTTTCTTAGGCATAACAATGTCATGTAACTTCCTTGGATCCTTGCCGTTTCACACATCTGATTGACATTGTTAATTTTTTCTAGACGAATTCAGAGTACCCCAATCCAACAAAACTCTTGTATTTGTCTACATTTGATAGCAGTAGAACTTTATAGCATACTCAACAAAAAATCTATAGAGCTCTTTTATCTATTCTTTCATACCCATGATCTTTTTTACTTCTGAAATAATGTTACTATATACGTAAATGCTTACTTGGGCATTTAATCAAGCAGGAGGACTGCGTTTATACCCTGTACGTGAAGACAGGATCGATCATCAAGGGCGGAACCGATGCCAATATCAGCGTGACCCTTGGCGACGTCTCTGGCCGGTCCATGTGGGTCCCAAACCTAAAGCCATGGGGTCTGATGGATCCCGGCCATAACTACTTCGAGCGAGGCAACCTCGATGTGTTCACTGGGCGTGGACCCTGAATCGGATCGCCGGTGTGCCGCCTCAACCTCACCTCCGACGGCGCCGGATCTCACCACGGTTGGTTCTGCGAATACGTCGAGGTCACATCGACTGGGCCCCACAAGCGTTGCTCGCAGACCATATTCTACGTCGATCAGTGGCTCGCCAACGACGCTCCGCCGTTCCAGCTGACCGCCATTGTCGACGGATGTGGTGGTGCGGCGGCGGAGGACGAGCGGGGGAAATTGGTTGTGAGGAATCCTAGGCATGAGAGTGCGTGAGAGAATGTGAAGATTGAATAATTAATATGATGAAGGCTTTGTTAATTAGTTTTTTGGGTTTTGATGGATTCATGTAGTAATTGGACTTTAGTTTCTTTGATCTTTTTCATTAGCCAACATCACTCAAATTTTGTTTTTTTTATGTTGCTTACAAGTAATTTTTTGTTGAAGTTATTATTTTAGTGAAAATTTAAATTTAATTTTAGAGATTAATTTTTTTATTAGACTTTACTTAAAATAATTATTTAAATTTTTTTTTGAAGAAACTAAACTAAATTATGGTTAATTATAATTTAAATTTTCATTAATGTAAATAAGAGAAAGAAACCCAGTGTACAACCTTCTTTATCTTTTTTTATCAACATGTATGCAGCCTTCTTGTTGTTAAAAAATTAGTTGAGGCAGAAAAAAATTAATAATTTTAGGATATGATATATTATTTTTTTAAAGTGATTTTGTCTGTATTAAAAAAATTAGCAGACTATAAAACCTTTTTGAATTTTTTTATAAAAAATCTTTAATCTTTAAATAAAAGGGTTAGTTTGAATAAATATTTTTAACGGTCATATTATTTTAAATATTTTAAAATAATTATAAATATAATGATATATATATATATCCAATGACCCATTGACTCAGTTAAAAAATATATATAAAATAACTTTTTGAATCAATTAATAATTACAAATTTTTAACCCAGCGTCTATTTTTTTGTTTCCTCAAATATTTTTCTAATCATTTATATGTATATGTCAATTTAATTATATTAAAGAAAAGAGTATTCAACAATTTTTAAGTAAAAAACTTTAAAGAATAAATTGTCACGAAGTCTTGCAAATATTTGGACATGATTTTAAGTTATTCACATACTTTTGTAGTACATTAAATAAGAATTTTTATTTTTGTTTTTTCAATAATTACAAGATATGTACACATAAGATTTTTGCAATTTGCTGTGTTATTAATTGCCCCATTATTAATTTTCATGATTATTTTATATTTCAAACAATTATTTTATGTTATACCTTATAATTTTACAATTTATAAATAAAACAAAATAAATGCAAACTTACAGTATCCATGTTTTTTGGCAATAAAATTGGGTAAGCGTGAATTATAACAATCTACCAGTAAAAAAAAATATTAATAAAATAAGATGGCCATTGGAGAGAGAGAGAGAGAGAGAGAGAGAGAGAGAGAGATATATATATATATATATATATAAAGTAAAATTTTTAATAAAATAATAATAAATGCCAAATAATCCATTACAGTAATCAAAAGCAAATAACATGCTGGCCAATTTCTTTCTCTTATTTATATTTAAATAAATTAATAATTTTTCTTTAAAAAATTTTAATTATTTTAATTTAATCATTGAAAAATAAAATTAATAAAATTAATTTTTAAAATATATATGCTTAATTAATTTAATTCTTTAATTAGTTTAATCGATTACACTTAATGAAATTATTGACATGAATTTGAGTAAGAATTTTAAAAATTCTTTTGTGCCATTAGATCCTAATAAACAATATATATATATATATATATATATATATATATATATATATATAAATTTGAACCTTTTCAGTAACAATACCTGATAAGAGTGAGCCTATAACAACTCAATTTGATTTTACAACCAAAAACACAAAAACTATGAAAATCATTCACATCCTTTGTTAGTATAAATAGAAGATAGTAGAATATGATTCAATGGATGAGAACCAAGAAAAAGTTTTTAAACCATTATAATGTAAAAATAAATAAATAGAGTAATTATACTTCTATTTTTTAAAATTTAATTAAATTATAATTACTATCCTTTTAATTTAAAAAATTACACTTATTTTTCTTAAAATTTATTTTATATCAAAGATAATAATTTTTATATAGAATAAAATTGTAATCTTATTTTCATATAGCAAAAAATACAATTAAACTTATAATTAAAATAAAAATTTTAATATAATATTAAAATTAATTAAATAATTTTATTCTTTTGAAATAATTGCATAGTTAAAATTTATTGCATTGAGAAAAAATGAATTAAAAAAACTTATGTAAAATTACACTAGACTTGAAGAATATTAAATGTAATATTTAAAAGCAGTCTTCCAAAGTCGGCTTCTATTTCCTTGAGATCTTGCCCCAATCGAAATCCCACACGGATTGCGCTTCTCATGTCTAATCAGTTATACGACACTCAGATTCTGTGTTCTTCAGTTCTATCGTCATCCTCCTTCTGCTCCTTCTCTCCACTGCTCAACTCCTATCTCTGTAATTCCTCACATGGACGCTCTTGATTCGAACCCTAATCACCCTCCCTATTCCTACGCTCCTCCACCTTCGCAGAACTTTGCATCGGAGTACGAAAACCCCTTCGAACATCCTGTGACTTCTTCAGATTATCAAACTTCATCGAAACCCCTTCCATCAGATTGTCAAAGAACTGATCATGCTCCCCCGGATGCTTCCATCAATGGCCACACGACCTCGGCAGCGAATCCGTCGGATAAGGGTGATGGTGGTGTCGACAACAGTTCGAAGGCTGAGGTTGCTAAGCCGTTGGTTTCGGAGAACGGCATGACTAATAATACCCAGAGTGGTACTGACAGGGACCAATCTGGTGGTGAAGAAGAGACTACAAGCAGACGGCGCCGACGAAGTCGATGGGATCCCCAGCCCGAGTCGAACGACCAGAGTGGAGGTGAATCGGGAAGCGGAACGCGGAAAAGGAAGTCCCGTTGGGCTGATGATGAGCCAAAGCCGGTGATTCAGCTTCCTGATTTCTTGGGTGGTATTGAGTTTGATCCTGAAATTCAAGCTCTGAATGGTAGGCTTCTTGAAATTAGTCGAATGCTACAATCAGGCTTGCCTTTAGATGATCGCCCGGAAGGTGCTCGATCGCCTTCGCCTGAACCTATATATGATAATAACGGGGTTAGAATTAACACTAGGGAATATCGGGCGCGTGAAAGATTGCAAAAGGAGAGGCAAGAAATTATATCTCAGATTATAAAGAAAAACCCCGCATTTAAGCCACCGGCAGATTACAGGCCACCAAAGCTTCAGAAGAAGCTTTATATACCAATGAAAGAATATCCCGGTTACAATTTTATAGGGCTTATTATTGGTCCGAGAGGCAACACCCAGAAGCGCATGGAGAGAGAGACTGGTGCTAAAATTGTGATTCGAGGTAAAGGGTCAGTAAAAGAAGGTAGGCTGCAACAGAAGAGGGATTTGAAACCTGACCCTTCCGAAAATGAAGATTTGCATGTGTTAGTGGAGGCGGAGACGCAGGAATCACTTGATGCTGCTGCAGGCATGGTAGAGAAGCTATTGCAACCAGTGGATGAGGTGTTGAATGAGCATAAGAGGCAACAGCTTAGGGAACTCGCAGCCTTGAATGGGACAATTAGGGACGAAGAATTTTGCCGGTTGTGTGGTGAACCTGGTCATCGCCAATATGCCTGTCCGACCCGCACTTCGACATTTAAGAGTGAAGTTGTCTGTAAACATTGTGGCGATGGTGGTCACCCAAGCATAGATTGTCCAGTAAAGGGTGCTACTGGGAAGAAGATGGATGATGAGTATCAAAACTTTCTCGCGGAGTTGGGTGGGACAGTTCCTGAATCAGCAACAAAACAAACCAGCACATTGGCACTTGGTTCAAGCAATTCTGGAAGCAATCCACCATGGGCTAACAATTCTGCTGCTGCTGCTGGTGCACCACAAGCTGGCTTAGGGGCTAATGCAATTAAAAAGGAAATTGATGATACAAATTTATATATTGGGTATTTGCCACCCACTCTTGATGATGATGGTCTGATCCAATTGTTTCAACAATTTGGTGAGATTGTTATGGCAAAAGTTATCAAGGATCGAATGACTAATTTGAGTAAAGGATATGGATTCGTGAAGTATGCTGATGTTCAGATGGCCAATAACGCGATTATGGCCATGAATGGTTATCGATTTGAGGGTCGAACTATTGCAGTGAGAGTTGCTGGTAAGCCTCCTCAGCCTACAGTACCTCCTGGCCCACCCGCGCTTGCTGTTCCCACATATCCTGTTTCAAGCCAGCCAGGTGGTGCTTATCCATCCCAACAATATGCAGCTGGCGGTCCCCTTGGGACTGCACCCCCTGGAAGTTATGCTGGTGCCCCTGTTCCCTGGGGACCACCTGTTCCTTCCCCATATGCTTCTTATGCTCCTCCCCCACCTGGGTCAACTATGTATTCACCTATGCAAGGTCAACCTATAGCTCCTTATGGTGTTCAATATCCTCCAGTCCAGACAGGTCCCCCTGGTGCCTCACCTCAGCCTGTAATTTCTAGTGAAGCGCAACAGAATTACCCTCCAGGAGTGCCAACTGACAATAGTTCCGCTTCTCAGTCTATATATGGGAGCTCAGTACCTGCGATGCCACCAACAGCTCAACCTACATATCCTGCATCTTATGGCTATCCAGCATATTACAATGCAGTTCCTCCACCACCTCCCCCTCCTGTTCCTGTACCTGCAGACCAATCCCAGAGCATTGGAAATGTGCCTTGGGCTACAAATCCTGCAGTGCCTCCTCCTCCTTCATCTTCTGAGAAGACGGCATATGGTGCAGATTCAGAGTATGAAAAGTTCATGGCTGAGATGAAATGATTTCCGTTCATGTCAAGTCACACTTTCGGGTTCTGAAAGGTGCGCAATCTGTATTTCCTTTATGTACTCTTTAGTTGGCCATATACTTGTTATTTTGCTGGTTAATGTTCTGACTTGTTTGTTCATCTGACAATGATTTTAGTGTAATTCAGTCGTAAAATGGGGTCTCAGCAGATTTGCTGATTTAATAATTTCTTATATTGCAATTGATTTGTTCTTGAGCAAGTTACATTTTGACCACTCATTGTCACTGTCATGCCCTTTTCAGTTGACCATCATTCCATAAAACCTGTTAAGTTCTTTTGATTTTGTTGTCAATGAAACGTGTTGTCTATAAGAACCTTTTGGATTTGTGAAGACTCTACTAAGTCAATTCTATTTGAAGTGAACTGCGTGTTTTTATATTTAATTATTTATAGTTCTTAACACGTGATCTTCATCTTTGACCTGGGATTTTTTCTGAGTTGGTTTTGAACTGATGGTTGTTATTATTATTATTATTATTATTTTCCAATCTATGTTATGATTTTTAACACGCCTGCGCGCGCAGAGACACATAATTTATGATTTCCTCTTTATTGACTTCATAAGGCTGTTTTGGAGATTTTTTCCCCCCTTCAAGGTTTTATACTTTGTTTTGTTACATATTTTTTCTTTGGTGTTTTTTATTGTTCCAAGAGGGGAATTCTTGTTTGAATACTCTATGTTTTGGCTCCCTCAACCCTTAATAGAAAAATATTGTGTGTATAAACAACTAATTAATCTTCTCTGTTTAACCAATTTACACTCTTCTAATTTCTCTTCTGTATATCTGAAGAGCCCCTACAGAAAAAATGGCAAAATGGTATGACTTTGTAAGTATATGATTCTTCTATGCTTTGTGTTTCTTGGATTTATTTTATCCTCAGCTTATGCATTCGTTTTGTTGTGTCTTGTCCCCTTTCTAATTAATACTGAACAAAAGTTGTCTGGAGCTGATACTAGATAGAGTTCTATGTTTCAGCTGTAAAATCCCCTTCTTGTTGGATATTCGGTACAAAGTATAATGAAATTCTTGAAGCTATTCTTCTATTATTTGATTAGATGTTATCTCTGTAGTATTTTGAAGTGCCAATGAATTCCCGTTCAGATTTTATCGATACTAATAATTTCTAGTTTTACCAAGATCTCTCTTCTGTTTCTGTACCCAAGGCTGTCTATATTACTGCTTAAATTTGAATATGTAAAGAATTATGACTTAATCGTGGCTTTATATAAGTTCTTAATATTTTTCCTATGATTTTGCAGTTGTTTACTCTTCCTTGCTGTGATGTAACATTGTGACAGGACTGATGTTTGTTGGAGATCTTGTGAACCTGATTTCTTAACCTGTTGCCATGACTTTCTTGGAAGTTTGGGACTCACTTCTTTAACCTTGCTGTACTGTTATGACATTTGCAGAGAATGTGGCAAAAAGTTCAGGACAATGTATTCATTCTGGAGCGGCAACCTCAAAGTTTATTGTCATGATTATAATTAATCTTTGCTGATCTTGTAGGATTTAATGTTGAGTCTTATTTTAATTTTTCTACATGGTAGTTTATTGATTCATAGAGGAATGCTGGTTGCTTATGTTTTCATCTGATAAGCTTTTCTCTGAACTTCTGTTGCAGCTGGTTCCTGATGTATCGTGTTGATACATTTCTGTTTTCTTTCTCATTCGGTTTAGCTTATTAAAGTTTATTCTAACTTATTTGTAGTTTTGATCTTGAGTCTGATTGTTTATAGGGGTTCTGATATTCTTAATATCTTTATGCTGAATTTAGCTTTAGCTGCCCTTATTCATTTCATCCTGAAGTTAACCGTGCCTTGCCCATTATTTTAGGCATTTTGGGATTGGTGGAACTGTTCAAGAGATATCCTTCTAATAATTTGTTCATACATTTATAAATTGTATGCATTGCTTTAACAATTCCATTGTAACAGGTAAGAAGGGCTAAACCTAATCATTTTTAAATCCTGGCATGATAAATGGCAACTTTGGCAGTTTTTTCATTTTTGCCTTCAATTTTTAACTGACATGGTGTTATGAACACCTAGTTCTTGTATGATACAGGCAATTATCAAGTTTCACATTTGTTTCTGAAGTGATCATGTGGTACCGTTGACATGGTCAATATTGTTGGCATGGGATGAATGCTGAGGCAAAAATGATTGTTGGTAGTGTTTTAAAGTTTGCACATACTGGGGTCAGCTTAAGCTGTGTTGATTGGTGCAGATAGGAAGTAAATGATGGACGAAATTTAGTTTTAGAAAGTTTCACCAATGTGCTGCTGGATGCCAACTCCTTTGGGTTTTACCAGTTGAGTTTCGTTGTCTTTAGGGATGTCTAGGACATTATATTTTACCAATGCAATATTTTAATTGATTATGGGATATAAATTCTTGAGCCGTCCCAGCTCCCTGGTTTACTTGGCAGAATGAAGGAAGTATGCTTTTTAATTTATTTCTACGTGCATAGGTTGCTGATAATTAATACCACATCCAAGTTAAAGTATGCTTTTTAAGATGTGAAATTCTCAAGAGTGGATATGTCACCTCCGTGCGAAGCTAACATTGTATCTGTTAGGTCCATCAAATTCGTAAGGTGTGGGTAGCTTGGAATCGGAAGTAGCTTCTCTTTTTTTTTTTTTTTCACCCCTTCTAGAGTTAATTCCTTGGGGATATTAGACCATGCTTTTTTCAGAGCTTTTTCTGCCTATGATAACAAATATGAAGTTCACATCTCTTCCAAGGATCTATTCTGCCTCATTCTTTTGTTTTTTTAAATGATCTCACTCCAATATATGTGCTTTAGTTAACCATTCTAGCCTTAGTTATGACGCTTGTTATTTTCTAGAAGCAATACTTAGGAACAAAGTCAACATGTTAGGGAATCCCGTTTTCTAAAACACACTGTTAGTTTTTTCAGTTTATCGCATAGCCATTTGGTACCTATGCAACTAAGTATTAATTTTATTTCGAGTGTTATCAACCATCAATTCCACGTGTATGTATTTGTTGTAGCCTTGTAGGTTAACGGCCTTGAATCAGTTCCAATACATGATAGTTATCAAATTTTAAGTTTAACTTACATAGTACTTGGAATACCATATCAGTAGTTAGGATCTTAGAATAGCAGCTATTTGCTGTGCCTTTTTTTTTTTTTTTTGGCGTTTTTCACTGCTGTGGCTAAGTAATTATATGATTGAACGATGCTATGGACGGCAGATTTTTCACTTTCATGGTTACTGCTCATCCTGGTTAAACTTAGTAAAGTGGCATGTGTTTAACCTAGGTGAAAAATATTCTACATTTGTCTCTATTCGATCTTTAATTTTTCAGACTCATTAGATTTGTTTACTCGGAAATTTTTTACAATAAGTAATTTTTGGATAAATTACATTTTAATATTTTATGGTGTCTTAGTTTCTCTTAAATATTTTGCAGTTTAAGTTTTTTTAAATGAATGATTTGTAGTTTGTGTCATTTGTATTTTTTGTTCTCATTTAATTTCATTAAAAATTTAACAGTGATTGCGTATGTTATGCACATTATTGTAAAAAAAACACATTTTTTGTTCAAAATGTGTTTTTTTTAATGCATTTTCTGTCACAAAACACATTTTTCTCTAAAAAAATATTTTTTTCAAAAAAAATCATTTTTAAAATTATTTTATTTCTAAACAATATTTTTGTTTTGAAAAATTGATTTTCTTTTATTTTTTCACTAAAACTTGAAATATTAACTTTAAACTTGAAATCTTAAGCTCCAAATCTCAAACTTTAATCTTTAAATCTTAAATTTTAAATATAAACCTTAAATCATATATTATAAATCTTAAATGTTAAACTCTAAAACTTAAATCTTAAAATTTAAATTTTAAGCTCTAAATCTTAAATTATAAATCTAAACTTTAAATTTTAAACTATAAACAACAAATTTTTAAAACAATATAATAAAATTAAAAAAAATAAAATTATAAATTATATATAATATATAAAAATATATTTATATTTGTAAATTAAAATTAAATATTAATTAAAAAATAATAAAACTAAATAAAACCAAATAATTAATAAATAATATGATAATATAATAATATAGATAATATATAGAATTATAAATTACTCTAAAAATAGAAAAGATAGACAATAAACCTAAATAATAAATGCTATATTATTAATTTATATTATTATATTATTTATTAATGATTAATTTATTATATTTATACATTATTTAATATATTATTTTATTATATATTTTTACTTAACTATATATTTTATATAATTATTTATTTATTTTATTATTTATCATTTCATTTTTTTTAATTTTATTATATTCATTAAAGAGTTTGTTGTTTAATGTTTAATGTTTAGTGTTTAAATTTATAATTTAGAGTTTAAAATTTAAGATTTAGAGTTTAAGCTTATACTTTAAAATTTAAAATTTAAGATTTAAAATTTAGAATATAAAATTTAAGGTTTAAAGTTTAGAATTTAAGATTTAGTATTTAGAGTTTGAAGTTTGAAATTTAGTATTTAGTATTTAGGGTTTAATAAAAATATCATTTTTTAGTTAAAAAAATAAAGCTTTAGTAAAAAAAATAGAAAAAACTATTTTTTTTAAAAAGAAAACTGGCTTTTGAAAAGAAAACTCATTTTTTTTGGAAGAAAATCAATTTATTTCAAGGAAAAAAATTAGTTTTTTGAGAAGAAAACTCTTTTTTTTTTAAAGAAAATTAATTTATTTTAGAAAAAAACTTCTTTTAAAGAAAATCAATTTTTTTTTCCAATCACATGGGACTACCATTAAATTTCTAACAGACACTTTAGTACAAACGACGCAAATTATATACTATTCGTTTAAAAAAATTTAAATAATAAGATAGTTAAATAAATTCAAGATAAATTATATGACACTAAAATATAATTTATTCTAAATAATTTAATCTCAATTTGAAATGATTAAAAAAAATAAATTATACGCTGAAATATTAAATACAGTAGCAAAAATGAAACTCATTTTTATCCCAGCTTTGAACGTCTAAGGGTGCTAAACAATTTTGGGAAAAAAGATCTTTTTGAAGTATTTTATATGATGAAATTTTATTTTAAATGGATTAGAATTCATTTTTTTTTCATATCTATTTATTATTTAAATTTTGTGCGCAGTTGGAGGTGATTGTTGAACTGACTATTAATGGGTTAATCTATAATTTAGAACGCTAACAATATACAATCAAAAGAAACAAAGACAGATCTCACAACAATGATTAGAATTTAATACTACAATCTTACAACCATGATTCAATCTCACCATTTATGAATTCGATCTTCTAAACGGTAAGAGAACAGGTAAGGCCTAACTATGGAAGAAAGGAACGGATAGCATTTCTTGAGGGATTAAGATGCACTTTGTTTTCGCAGTTACCATTCTTCAAGTCATACATGATGATGTGAAAATTATCTAAGTGACTGAAACTTAATGATAGTAACTATATCTTGAACTCTGCTAAACGGCCTAAAAGATCCAAGCTAACATTTATTTTAACTTATTTTTATGATTTCGTTATTTATAATTTAATTTATTAATATATATATTTTTTTTACTTCTTACCTATAATTATTAAATTATTTTTTATTTGATCAACTTTTTAAGAGAATATAATAGTCTTATGTGTGCGTCACAATCATCTAATATAGGTATGATTTCATCATTTTTCTTACCCCTTCCCTTGCTAATCATTCAAACGAGGAATATAGGTATGATTCCATCAATTTTCTTACCATTTTTCTCTTTTGATTCCATCCCCTCTTTAATAAATAGGACAAAATGCTAATTGCCATGTCTGTCTTGTAACTTGAATACACAGCTTACTGAGCAACAAAACATAAAAATTCAAAGGTGAAATCCATCATATACAGTAGAGTCGGAGGTTAGGGAAAATAATTAGACCGTTTTGAAGGGTAAATAGATAGAGCTAAATTAACGAGCTGAAAAAAAGCATGATAGTCTAAATCAGAATGCATAATTAAACAGTTACTTCTGGTACCAAATGATGAGGATAACATAACCAAAAAATTGCAATGTCTACTATAACAGAAAATTGAGGCAATAACTATTATTCTCCTGAGGACAACCTGCTTTCTATCTACAAGCCATGATCTGTCAAAGTGGATTGTCACAAGGGCATAGTGACCATCATTTGAGTTGATAGCGTTGTGGAAAAAGCCTAACAGAGTTAGGGACTATGTGCTAGAGAAATCAGCATCTTTACATGAGGTTTCATCCATGTCCTAATGATAGATTCATTTCCCAGTTGACTTCTATAAATTATTCTTCAGCATGCACTTCCAAATTGTAGACGAATCCAGGAACCATCACTGAATTATAAGCAAAAAACTGGTCAATCAAATGGGAAACCAAGTCTCCAGCATAGTTTAAAAGGGAATATGCAAATATACCCCTTTAAATTCAAAAATAAAAAATCGGCCCCATAAACTTTCACTCCTCAGCATTTAAAATCTTTTGTCAATCTCCTATTAACGGAGATGAATTTTCACACCCTTCCCTTTGCCACGTAGCATGGCCTCGTTGGTTTTAAAGTAACAATAGGTGATTAAAGTATTAAAAGCATTGTACTAGAATGAAATTTTCACTCTAGATCCCAAAATCACCAAATGTCGAGGATGAAAGTTTAGGGGAGCAGGATTTAGATTCTCATGTCAGGAAAAAATACGACACTGCCATGTAAAAAGAGAAATAGATAAAGCATGTGGGTCCCATTTACTCAATGGGGTCTTCTATTTAAGTGGGACTCACCACTTAAGTGGAACCTATACATTTTGTATGAATTTTTCTTTCCTTACATGAGTGTCATATTATCTCCTCATACCAGCGATCCAAATTTAGGAAATGACTTATAAGTGGAAGTGTTATATACATTTGTATTTTTACCTAGTTTTAATTTTAAAAGTCATAATTTGT
The DNA here is from genome assembly GCA_031216115.1 of Senna siamea. NCBI lineage: Eukaryota > Viridiplantae > Streptophyta > Magnoliopsida > Fabales > Fabaceae > Senna > Senna siamea. The sequence goes on from CM062356.1 coordinate 1,930,030, forward strand.
AAATGGAAAATCCATCAAAAGCATGTAAGGATAGCAATTGGGCAAGGCAGGGCACGGAATGAGGGGCATGTGCCCATCCCTGCCTTCTGTCCCCATCTTCATTCCTCACCTTAGGGAAATAAATATTTCCCTTTCCCATCCCCTCCATGGGGATGCAATGACTTTGCAGGGAGATTCAAATGCTAGGAAAAAGTTATTTTAAAAATTTTCTATTATTTATAAAATTATTGATAACAGTAATCAATTCTATAAGATAATAAATATTTATTAGAATTTTACAGTTCTTAAATAAAGTAAAAAGTGAGAAAAGAAAGTATGGGGAGCTTAAAAAATTATGCTACTTTTTAGGGTTAGTAGGTTACCAACTTCTCTTTTTAATTTTTTAATTAACATAAATAATACAAGGAGAAATTACAAAAGATGACATTTAAATTAATATGTGCATATTATGTAAATTTTCAAGAATGAGAACCTTGCGCTAGGGCAAAGGGGGATTGATCCCCATCTTCACAAAAAATTTCTCATACTCGAGTCCCTATATGGGGTGGTTCTTGCAAGGATCCCCAAAATGGGGATTTTTGCCATCCTTGCATGCAGTATACTAGCAGTGTAAAAGGAAATGGACTCTCTGTTGTATGGGGTGCACATGAGAGGCTAGAGCTAAAAATACATCCATAGAGTTTTGATATTATTATTAAAAAAAAATCAAAGATCAACGGCTTAATGAATTATTCATCCATAGGATAATGATCCATGACTTCCTAAAGACCAGAACCAATAAGTACTAAACCAATTAATTAATTAGGTGACAGAACCAACAACAACAAACCAGGCCTTTTACCACTAAGTAGGGTATGTTATATGGATCAAGTGACGCCAACGTATTCTATCTTTGCTCATTTCTACAGTTAGGTTATTAATACTTAAGTCCATCCTAATAGTTTCTCCTATTGTTGTTTTTGGTTTTTCCCTACCTGTATTGGGCTATCTTTCAGCTGATCAACTCTACGTACGGAAGTCTCTAATAATCTTCTTTATACATGACCAAACTATCAAAGACGCATTTCTACTAACTTATCATAATAGGTGCTACCTTGACTTTCTTTCTAATACACTTGTTCCTAATCTTATCTTTTTTAGTGTGACCACTCATCTAAAGCAACATTCTTATTTCTGCAACGTTGAATTTTTGCTTATGTTGACATTTTATCGCCTAACATTCAGTACCATATAACTATGCAGGTCTTATAGCTATATAATAAAATTTTTCCTTAAACTTGAGTAGTACTTTTCTATTACAAATAACACCTGAAGTCTTTCTTCATTTCATCCATCCAACTTGAATCCTATGATTTACGTCATCCTCTATTTTTTTTATTATTTTGTATTATCGTTTCTAAATACTTAAAACTTGTGACTTTTTATATGAGATGATCTCCAAGCTTCACCTTTGCCCTAGAATTAGTGTCACTTTCACTGAAATTACATTCCATATATTCCGTATTGCTATGACTTATATGGAACCTGTATGTCTCTAAAACTTGTCTTCACTTCTCTAATTAAGCTAAATAGGTGGGCAGAATCAGTGTCCCTTTATGAATAAGGTGGGCTGAACCAATTTAGCTAAATAGAGGACTAGTTACACAAACAAGTCAAGTGAGTTTTCACTTTCAATGGGCCGCACTGCTGATATGTTAATGGCTGCTCAGTGATTTAGTCTTTTTTATCTTTGTTAGACAGCGCCTACCCAAGAATTTCTCATCAATGACTTTCAGAGTGTACTTCACTGTCTCTAAATTGCATTCAAAACTTGAAGGAGAAACGTCCAGTAAACAAGTAAAAATTAATGTCAATTGGCAGTAGAATCATACCTGTAACAAAGTTGGAATCATCACATGAACTATGTTGCAGCTACTGGTGGACTTTTTTCATGCGACACTGATGAAATGCCTTGCTCAATACACTGAAAGAAATCAAATTAAAAGTCACAACTAAGGAAAAGGGGTACAGGAGCAATGCAGGATGTCAATGGAAATGCTTTCAGAAGCATGAAAAAGTATCAGCCAGCAATTGGTGCCACATCCTATTTGAGGAGAAACGCATAGGAGGCATTGGTATTCTGATCTCATGGTATCTTACAAGATATCATGATATTTAAGACGTCCATGTTTGGGAGGTCTGAAATAATTTTCTAATTTTCACTCTGTATTATTTCCATTCCATTGTACAAGGATTTATACACTCTGAAATAAACTCTATCCTAGTCAAATCCCTAAATTTTAGGGATAGCCAAAACTATAGGAATCAGAAACAAAACAGGAAAGAAGTTATTTACACTTTCTGCTCTGATTTGATCCTAATAACAACAAAGATAAACCTATTAAATACAAAAGTCAACCCCAATCAATCCTATAAATCATGGGATCAGTCCCATAAATTATGAAATTAATTCCACCTTCAATACTCCCCCCAAGCTGGAGAATAAATATTCAACATGCCCAGCTTGTCCACAAAGGTTTCAAATATTGGTTTTAGCAATCTCTGTCAGAATATCTACCACTTGTTGAGTAGTTGGGATATAACTCATGCAAATAACTCCAGACTCAATTTTTTATAGTGTTTATCTACTTTAACATGTTTGGTTCTATCATGATGAACAGGGTTTTGAGCAATATTGATTGCTGCCTTGTTATCACAGAAAAGTTTCATTGGAGTTGAACTTGGAGCTTTCAGTTCTTCCATCAAGCGTTTCAGCCATATTAATTCACATGTTCCTTGAGCTAAAGCTCTGAATTCAGCCTCTGCACTACTCTTGGAAACCACAGGTTGCTTCTTGCTTCTCCAAGTAACTAAATTTCCCCACACTTTAGTACAACAGCCAGTGGTTGACCTTCTATCTTCAATTGAGCCTGCCCAATTTGCATCAGTGAATGCCTCAATTCCTCTATTTTCACATTTTTTAAAAAAAAGGCCGCTTCCAAGTGTAGCTTTCAAGTAACTTAGGATATAGTTGACTGCCCTCGTGTGTTTTTCGGATGGTGAATGCATGTACTAGCTTCCCAAACTTACAGCGAAAGCAATATCCAGTCTGGTGTGAGATAAGCAAATGAGTTTTCCTACTAGCCTTTGATACCTCCCTTTAGCCACTAGAATGTCTCCACCTTGTTCTTGGAATTTCCAATTAGGTTCAATTGGAGTATCTACTGGTTTGCACCTAAGCATGCTGGTTACCTTTAATAATTCCAGGGTACACTTTCTTTGGGAGATGAGAATTCCCTGCTGGTTTCTAGCCACCTCCATCACCAAGAAGTATTTAAGAGCTCCAAGATCTTTAACCTCAAATTCTGCTACAATTAAGATTGTTCTCTTGTCGTCTTTGGAGATTTTGACAAAGAGAGTGTGATCAGCCTGCCCTTGGTTATACCCATACTTTTTAAGGATTTTCGTGAACCTGTCAAACCATGCCTTTGGTGATTGTTTTAGGCCATAAAGAGATTTCTTTAACTTGCACACCTTTTCCTTTAATTCTTCATTCTCACAACCTGGTGGTATGGTCATATACACTTCCTCATGTAACTCTCCATTGAGGAAGGCGTTCTTCACATCCAATTGATGCAATTCCCAATCTAGATTGGCAGCCAATGATAGGAGGACTTTGATGGTGTTTAATTTGGCAACTGGAATAAAGGTTTCCATTTAATCTATGCCAAATATTTGGGTGTATCCCTTGACCACTAAGCGAGCTTTGTACCTTTCTATGGTCCCTGTCCCATCAGAGTGGGACTTGACAGTAAGTACCCACTTACAACCTAGTGCTTTCTTTCCCGTAGGTAAATCTGTAATTTCCTAAGTTTCATTCCTCTTTAGAGCTCCCATATCTTCCATCACAGCATTTTTCCACTTGGGCTTCTTTATTGCTTCTTGTATATCTTTGGGAATTTCAATACTGTCTATCTTCTCAGTAAAACTTCTGCAGGCAGTAGATAAGTGTGAATAAGATAGATAATTAGAAATGGGATATTGAGTGCAAGTGCTTACTCCTTCTCTCAATGCAATTGGGAGATCAATATTCTGATCAGTAATCTGAATTTTCTCTTTCTCAAGTTGAACAGATGGATTTTCCTTCAGTTCAGAGGATTGGGGTGATGGAATTGGATAGCTAGACTTGTTCCTTCTCTTGTAAACCTGCCAGGTTTTTTCCTTTGGTTGTTCACGTGATTCTCCCCCTGACTCATTATCTTTTGGTGGATTTTCAGAGGGAGGAAAAATGCCTGTTTCAGAAGGAATAGGTGTCTCAGGTATAGATGATAACATAAGCAGGGCTAGTTGATCCCAGGATTCTTTCTCTTAATCTTTACTCTACCCCTGAAGACAAGTTTGGGAGAAAAAGGGCTGGTTTTCAAGGAAGGACACATCCAAAGACACAAAGAATTTTTTTAAGGAGGGACAATAGCATTTGTACCTTTCTGATTTGGGGAGTAACTCAAAAATATGCATTTAATAGCTCTAGGGTCAAGTTTTCCACGGGTTGGGCTATGATTGTGAACAAAAACAGTGCATCCAAATATTCTAGGAATTAGTGATGTAAAGATGCAGGCATGAGGAAAGGCTTGGGTAAGTTCATTCAAAGGAGCATAAAAATCAAGAACATGGGTTGGGAGACTATTTATTAAATAAGAGGCTGTCAAAACTGCTTCCCCCCAAAAAAGGGTTTGGAAAATGACTAGTAAACATAAGTGCACGGGCAACTTCAAGAAGGTGCCTATTCTTTTGTTCAGTTATTCCATTTTGTTGAGGACTTTTGACACATGAACTTTGGTGGAAAATTTCATGTTCTTTAAAGTAATCTCCAAATAAGGAGTTGTAGTATTCCTTCCCATTGTCAGTTCGAAGAATCTGAATGCTAGAATGAAATAAGTTTTGGATCAATTTGTGAAATTGTATGAATATAGGGCCAACATCAGATTTTTCTTTTAGGAGATATACCCAACATACACGAGTATGATCATCTATAAAGGTCATAAACCACTTTGTCCTAGTTCGATTATTGAATAAGGTTTAGATTCTATGTAGGAAACTGATAGGTACCTAAGAGGCTTGGGAAACTCACCTCAAAAGCTAGCTCATAAGGGGGTAGAACCACTCCTCTTAAGTATCCCATTGAGTAGCTTACTCTACTCACCTCAAAAGCTAGCTCATAAGGGGGTAGAACCACTCCTCTTAAGTATCCCATTGAGTAGCTTACTCTACTCGATGTGGGACTTGGTCCCTATCATTAGCACCCCTCCTGAAGAGCCGATGACCCAACGGCTGCACTCTGCGGCACTTCACTCTGCGATGCTTCACTCGGCAACGCTTCACTCCTCTGCGGGTCAACCCCTCCGCCGGTTAGAACCCTCCGTTAGGTAGCCCTTTCCATGTCGTTGGCAAACCTGGCTCTGATACCAATTGATAGGTACCTAAGAGGCTTGGGGAACCCACCTCAAAAGCTAGCTCATAAGGGAGTAGAACCACTCGTCTTAAGTACCCCATCGAGTAGCTTACTCTACTCGATGTAGGACTTGGTCCCTATCAGAAACACTTGGATATGGGGTACGGGTGTGTTTAGCAAGAATACATTCCTCACAATAAAATGAGTTGGGATCTTTTTGGGCAACTTAGCAACTCGGGTTTGTAGTCTTAGGTTGTGTCGTGGCTTTAGATTGGTTGAGTAAATTCTACAGTTGTTCAAATTGTTCAGCTGTTAGGATAATTCTATTAGCCTTTCCATCCTCGGATGCAGCAGCAAAGGCTTTGTTAGAATCCCTTTGACCTCTAGGTTTCCAATCTTTTGGCTTCCCATGAAGTTTCCAGCAAGTATCGTTAGTATGATAAGGTTTCTTGCAATTGTCACACCATTGTTTATCCTTCTGTTTTGATCCCTTAGGATCAAAATTACTGGTTTCAGTCTGTGAAACAACAAGAGCAGAGGTTTGAGATGATGAATTTGGATTGGAGTCAAGAGAGTCTCCAATCATTACCCGTTTACAGCTCTCCTCTCTCCGAACCATAGCAAATGCTTCATGTATACCTGGACATGGTTTACTGCCCAGTATGCGGCCTCTAACTTCATCAAGATCCTTGTTGAGGCTATAGAGAAAGTCAAAAACTCTCTTTTTCCATTAATTTTTTGTACATCAAGTCATCCTCTGGATCAACCCACTTTAGCTCATAAAATTGATCCACCTCCTGCCACAGTTCAATGAGTTTGTTGTAGTAGTCGGTGACTGACAAAGTTCCTTGCTTAGTGTTTTTTATGGCTGAACGGATCTCAAAGCACTGAGCAGTATTCTCCAAATCAGAACACAACTCTTTCACAGTATCCCACATTTCATTGGCACTCTTGTAGAAAAGATAGGTACAAGAGACGGGCTTCCATGGAATTTATTAGCAATGCCATAGCCATGGCATTTTTAGACATCCATGTAGGAAATGCTGCGTCTGTCTTGGCAGGTTTCTTCTGGACCCCTTTGAGATACCCAATCATGCCTTTTCCTTCAAAGACAAGTAGGACAGATTGATACCATTCTCTGAAGTTGTTGCCGTTTAATTTGTGTTGGGTGATTTGAAGAGAATTATGATCCTCAACTGACGGCATGAAATGGTTAACAGAGAGGTATTGGTTTTAGACTCATTCTCTGACAGTAGATCTGCCATGGCTCTGATAACATGAAAACAGAGAGGTCTGAAATAATTTTCACTTTGTATTATTTCCATTCCATTGTACAAGGATTTATACACAGTGAAATAAATTCTATCCCAGTCAAATCCCTAAATTTTAGGGATAGCCAAAACTATAGGAATCAGAAACAAAACAGGAAAGAAATTATTTACACTTACTGCTCTGATTTGATCTTAATAACAACAAAGATAAAACCTATTAAATACAAAAGTCAACCCCAATCAATCCTATAAATCATGGGATCAGTCCCATAAATTATGAAATTAATTCCACCTTCAATAGTATGAAGAAATAAAATTATCATGGAAAGGAACAAAAACATACTTCATCAGCCTCAATAGTAGGGCTTCAATAATTTCCTCTTTCAAGGCCGATCCTCCAACCACTTTTCTAAGGAGCTCTAGCTCCCTGTTTACAGTATAGCTTCGGTATCCATTTCTTGTCTTCTTTCATTGAAGAAAATATTTTTTGCTAACCAGAAATATTCTGGTGAGGTCATTTTGGACCAAAAACACTTTCTAAGGATCAAAATTCTGGCTGGCCTATCATTGACAATGGCAAGGACAGTAGATTCCCCGCATGCTCCATCCTTCTCAATGTGTTCCCACAACCCAAAATACAAAGACCCAAACCCCTTCTTCGACCTACAGAAAACTTTTCAACTGAATAAATGATCACTAGTTTTTATCCCCAATCCTGACCAGGGAAAGTTCCTCATAATTTCCTCAATTGTCTGTACCACACTACGAACCCAACAAAGCCCATTAACCCCATTAATCCCACTACCCCCCTAAAAAGAGTGCCAAGTAAGAGGAAGAGACATTTCTGAGCCCCTAACATCAAGCTACCCGCCATTTCATACCTTTTCTAGAATGTTCTTTCAATTTAGGATGTGGAAGCACTTAGCTCAACCACTTTCAGCACAACACTGCACGTTTACTCTTTTTTATTCCATGCTCTAGTTAGTCTCCATGTTTTCTGCAGTTTCTCCATTAAATAGCATCGTTATATGATTATAAATACCCTTTAGGACTATTTTAGAAGTGTGAAGTAATTATTCAGATTATCATTTTGTACTCCGGTTTAGCACCACCTACTGTCCAATCTCTTGCAACTTATTAATGTTCAGATTCTGCATTTAATATCTTGCTGGAGTTCTTTTTCTTAAATTCTATTTTCTGTTTTAAGCTCCTATCACACCAACCGGAATCTAAAAAAGAGAAAAACATTTTATGAGAATGCTGGATGGACATGACTGAATGAGAGTGATTCGGCCACCCAAAGAGAAGAAATCACCCTCCCAGGCACCAAGTCTAAAAGTATCAGTTGAAAAGCAACATAAGTTCACCTCCTCCACCAGGCACTAAAACCCTTTCTATAGAGAACCTTATCTTGGAAACCCCAACTCAATCAAACATATGCTTTCTTTCCTTGTCTTCATAAACTCATTTGCTAAAAGAGCAGCACTTATGATCTGTCTACCAGGAATAAAGGCACTTCAATTCTCTGAAATGTTTCCTAGTATGGATACCTCGCTCAATCAGATAGAAAGAAACTTGCTGATAAACTTGAACTCACCAATAACTGAACCAATGGGCCTATGGTCTTTCATCTTAAGGGCCATATCCTTCTTGGACACAAGAAATAAGATGGGGGCTTATTTATTGTTGCATTTCTTTTGTTTTTCCTTGCCATTAATAAGAATTTTTTTATCTTTCTTTTACTTGTACCTTGTCTTTACTCTGACTATAATCGTATTCTATTTATCCCAAAAATGTATTCTCCCACTAAATCATTAGAGGTAAAAGTAGGGTATGAATTAACATTAAATTTTGTACTTTTGTTTTAGTTCTTTATATCTTTCCTCTCAACTTCTGCACAAAGTTCATTGATTGAAGTGAAAGGACGAAGTGCATAAGATATATGGGTTATCTCTATATTAAACCAGACACAAAGGAAACAAGAACAAAGGACAAATAATAAATCAAAACAATAAAGCCGAGAAATCTGCCCAAGGATATAGAATACTACAAAGGCTCATTGAACAACTTAAAACATCATTTCATTCCAGCTATATACACTAAGCCACAGCACTTGAATCCTGCTTTGCATTTTTCCCCCTCCTCTCTCTCTTCTAATAACTTATATATATATATATTAAAAAAAAAAAGCAACGGTGTCTAAAAGATAAATATACCTGAAGAAGATAACCATGCAGCCAGTCCAATGTTTGAGGGAATGTTGTTGCTGATACATTGACCACAGTCAAGCCCTATTACATAACAAGGTATTAATATGTAATTTCCACCTTACCATGAGAATCAGGAGCTATGGGTGATATTACTGTCAAGAGATATTTTATATCATTGTTTAGTATTACTTAGTTAATGAATGGAGACATTGTGAAACCAGCAGGGAAACCTAGAACTAGGAAACTCTGGAGAAACAAGGAAAAATCATAAATAAACACTGTCAAGAAACACTTAGATGTCTTAATGTGACTATTCAAATATATTTACAACATATACATCTAAATATGTCAGATACCACAAATTTAATATATGTCTCTTAATAAAATACAGAAATTTATTAAGGAGAAGAAAAGAGTAAAGAGAAGATAACTTCATTTACAAAGGCACAAAAAGAAAGTAGAAACAAAACAAACAAGCCTGTTTATACAAACAATCTTGTCACAGTTCAAATCATATATATACTGAGTCCATTTGAAGGAAAGTGTATTCAGTTCCCAATCACACAACAACAACAACAAGAACAATAAACAAAGCCTTTTCTCACTAGGTGAGGTTGGCTACATTGATCAAGCAACGTTAATGTGCTATATCTTGGCTCATTTCTATAGTTAGATTATTTACAATTAGATCCATCTTAATAGTTTCTCCTATTATTTTTTTCAGTCTCTCCCTATCTCTAATTATTGAACTATCTTTCATCTAGTTAACTCTTTGTACAAGAGATCCTAATGGTCTCCTTTGTACATGATCAAATCATCTAAGGCACATTTCTACCAACTTTCCTATGATAGGTTTTACCCCAACTTTTCCTCTAATATAATCATTCTTAATTCTATCGTTTCTAGTATATCCACTCATTTAATACAACATTTTCATTTCTAAGTTGTTTTGCTCATGTTGACTTTTTATCGCCTAACATTCAACACCATACAGCAATGTAGGTTTTTTAGCTACGCAAGAAAATTTTCTCTCAGTCTAAGTGGTACTTTTCTAACACAAATGACACCTTAAGCTTTCCTCAATTTCATCCACTCAGCTTCCCCTATGATTTATGTCCCCCTCTATTTCTCCACTTAAATGAACTATATTCATGTCAATATTTAACTTATAATTAATCTATTTAGGAAAGAAATTCAACCGGAGAGTTCTGTTTCATTAATAAAGGCAAGGCAGCTTTAAATCAGATTTTGGATTTGTGCCGTTTGTGGTGAAGAACCCATTATGCAGCATCCCTAATGCTTTGGCTATTTTTATTTTTTTTTTGTGAGAACCTAGGATATCCCAAGCCACATTGGACTTGGAACTATTCCTTGTTGGGTTAGGAGTGTTAAAATAAAGCCTTCACAACAAGTGAGCTTTTCTAGATTCAAATTTATGTTCTCCTTCTTACAAGGGCAAGGCCACTACCACCTCAACCAGCAGCTTGTTGTAATGCTTTGGCTATTTGTGATACTAGTAAAAGATACAGATTTTGGTCAGAGCTGACCAAATGAGCTACTTTCAGAAGAATCCATCAAACTAACGCTGGCTCTCAATTTTAATGACTGCCAGTGTAAATGTAAGACAAATTTGACCTGAATTCATACTTAGCATTTGTCTTTCTCATTAGCAAAATAAATTAAACAAAAATTTGAAATCGACTGTCTCTTTATAAATAAGCTAATAGGAAAGCACATTATTGGACATACCTGTGATGTGAATGAGCAGAGATAATCTTGTATGGTTTTCAGGTTCTTTATGAGCTTATTTTTATCCTGTAAGTTGTAAATTTATTTCAGAAAGCAGCTGAGACTGATATTGAAACCAAATCTTAAGCTATATCTATAATATTAACAACTCATAACATTTGAATTTGATATCTAAAGAAACAATAAATATAAAATAGAAATGCATTAACTAAATGTGGAGAAACACATAACAAAAACAATTTTGAAGATGACATGTCTCATCTAGTTTGATTGAACAGAAACAATTGGGAGTGAATTGGCCGAAAATAAATTCAGATCTCCACTATTAGTTATTCCTGATTCATTATCTGAAAAATGATTGAAAGAAGAGTGAAAGGAAAAGGAAAATAAAAAGACTAAAATAATTTAACCTCCCCTGGATTGAGCATAAATACAAGTACCCCCTCCCCCACTAACAGCTATTTTTAAAAATATACTTGGACCTCCTTTTTTTCTATGAAAAAAAAAATTATTGATGAGAACAGAGAAAATACAAAACACTACAAAAACAGAAGATTTCACTCAGGTGGCAAAGGCCAGCGCTTGGCTTAAGTTGCCTGTCCTGAGTCATCAGAAGGCGGCTCCACATGTTTGTTGACAAACAATGAAGTAGAGAATTCCTTATTGACTTGTTTCAATGGCTATAAAAGAAGAATGAACAATTACTTTAACAATGACCACATGTCTGCACATTGCAGCAATATTAATATGGACTGTTCAGCTGGAAAGGGAATCCCTAAACTTTTAACCTTTCTTAATTTGGGACAACAGAATTTCTTGGGATTCATTGTGCTACTCTAACTATGAAATGATGGTCCCTCTACCTTTCTTCCTGTTTTCTCTCTCTCTCAGGAGGGTTCTGCTCCCTGTTTTCCAATCTTCCTTTATCCTTTGCCAATTATTAGCAGTACCAACAGTTGTATTTTTTTAAAACTTTAATAGAAAAGAAATTGTGAAATGTCATCAATAAGATGGATTACTTATTGACCCTTTAAACATGTGCTTCTTGGGCGAGGGTTATGTTACCTGGTTTGGACATTTATCATTAAATGAGCGACTGGAGATCCACTCCTCAAGTAATGCCTGCAAATGAGGGAGCCCCATTAGATTATTTGACTTTTAAAATTTAGCAAGGAAATTATGGAGTCTGATACCAAGACCTATGCATTTCACTTAAGTTACTTAAAAATAAACAAATAAATAAACTAACCCACTGATACAAGACAGCAGAAGGCTCAGCAATTAGTAGGTCAAAATTAGGGTTTTCATAACTATGGGTAAAAAGCTTGAGGTTTATAGTATGTATGGTAAGGGAAAAGCAATTTGCAGGTAAAATTATAAGGTTTTAGGGGGCAATTAATAACTTTTGGGTGCTGGAAAAAGCACCAGTGAAAGGCATATGTGATTGTATCATGCAATCAAGATAGCAATTGGCTCAATAACTCATAAAACTGAACCTATTTCCAAAAGAATTAAAAATGCTAATAACCTCAGATAATTAGGTTATAGCAAGGTGATCAGAATATTACAATAAGCGACCTAATCAAAATTAAACCAAGGTGCTAAGATGATTTGATCTTTAAGCCTTTAATTTCTTAATCCTTCTAAAGTTATCTGCAAAGTGACATAGCTTCTAGTGCATTTCCTTTGGATTTTTTTTTTTTAAAGATTATAACTTCTTTTAATCAAAGAACTTAATTAAATTAAATGAGAAATCTAAGAGAGAATGACAAGGACTTCTGGTTCTTTACAGGTGTCATAACAAAAGAAGAGTAAATGATAAATCACAATTCAATAAATTAAAGTTCTCCCTCCAATCCCCTATTCTTAATGTAGTTTTAAAATTCTCCAAATCATATTCTTACATGCCTTAAAATAGCATTTTCCATCATCATAACACTATGGACGTCACTAGCAACAAAAACAACATTAACAATAGAGTAAAATATACTCCGCTCTCCCAAGAGATCCTGAAATTATACTTCCTTTCCCTCTATTTTGAAAAATTACACTCTCCTCCCTTGAGAGATGAGAAAACCGACAATTTCACCCATTTTTACCAGACTACCCTTATGTTTATTATTTATATAATTAAATATATATTTGAATAATATAAAAAAATTTTCACTAAAAATAAAATAAATTTATTATTTTTAACTCAAAATAAATAATAATAAAATATTATAATTTCTGAAAATATATTTTATAATAAACTATAATATTTTTAGAAGATTGATAATGTCCTTGAGGATATTTTGGTCAAAATAGGTTAAATTATAGGTTTTTTAATCTTTCAAGGCAGGGGAGTGTAGGTTTTCAAAATCGAAGGGAGGAGAGTGTAATTTTGACATCTCTCAAGAGAGAGGAGTGTAATTTCCTCTTAACAATAATAGTATAAACAATGAGGACTACAATCATTATTGTCTGTTATATTATATATCAATATTACAATTATGGCTATCATATGCATCAATCCTGAAGCATTTCTGGAATATTCACTTATGACATTAGAGCTCCTTATGCAATAATGGAATAACCTAGAAATACACAAAGGGTCTAGCCCAGCTGTTACACTTGGAACCAAGTAAATTTTGAATGTCAGACATGCTATAAGTGAAAATAGGAACCATTTATGCAAATAACTGTTACTTCCATAAAAGCATTAGACATAGTGACAAAACCTTATGATCAAATTCAGCCATCTTCAGAACAATAGGCACAATTATTGGTTTGGGACCCGACTTCTCCTTGTTAACAATAGTTTTGTCTGTCTCCAGTTCTCTATGAGAACCACCTGCATGACAACAAACTTAATAGATATATTCCACCATTAAAATCTTTACATAAATTGAAACATGCATACCTATTCATACATAAATTATGACGTGCTCAAATATGTTTTGAAGGACTAAAAGCATTAAAATATGACAAACAAGAGAGTTCAACCTTTATCTCCAGAGATATTTCCAGCTAGATCCATAGATTTTATAGAATTTGTTAATGCATCAACTTGGTCAGTAGATATATCCTCCTTGGAGCTTAGAGACCTCAAATGCCCATTATTCTCATCATCACAAGAACAAATGCCATCGTGATTATTTTTTAATTGTGCTGTAGCATTATCTTCTGGTGCCACAGATACTGGATTTATTTCTTTTGTTTCTACAGGAACATTAGAGGGCAATTTATGTTCATCATCCACTAGATAAATGCTAGGATCCAGATGAATTCCCTGGAAAGATTATAAGAAACAAAAGAAAGAAACTGAGCTATCTATAAGTGAAATAAATATAACTGCAAACTAAACATGTCAAGGCTTATCAAGCCCTAACAACAAATTGTAGTTGGACAGGTTATTTTTAAGCAAAAGCATCTTTTCCCCCCTAAAGTTTGGAGTCATTTTCAATTTCATCCCTAAAGTTTCTTTTGTGTCAATTTCTTCCTAAACATCAACAAAAAATTCTCATTGTCATCATGATTATTAATGATATCCAAATTAAATAATGAAATTAGTTAACCTATCAAACGTGAGGCTAGACAATCATTAGAAGACGCAAATATATAGGTGAATTCAGTCAAATAAATAATTATTCTGACAGTAGTTATGACAGCTTCATCTGTGGTCTTTTTTAAAGAAGAAAAAGGTCATAAAAGTATGCTGTTTTTTGCAACCACGTCATGAAATTGGGTTAAATATTAAGATAGTTTGGCCATGTGATCAACAAATCACTTTTTTTGTTATTAATTTGAATGATATTGACAATTTTTTGTAAACATTTAAGACAAAATTGACCAAAAAAAATTAAGGAACAAAATTAAAAGTAACCCCAAACTTCAGAGATGAAGAAGGTGCTTTCGCCATTATTTTTTAAACCCAAGTTACACATAATTTGTAATGATAAAAGAAAATCTGATTTCTCAGAGACAAAGCTTGCTAACTTTTATTCCCAAGTCTTGTTTTAATATTATATAGGATTGTATATTTTCCACTTCCCATTCAAATAAAAGTATCTCTTTTTGTTAAAGTGGATAAGCAATAATAAAATACTGGTTATACATAAATTCATAGCAAAGAAACATAAGAATCCTAAACTTAGATTACAAATCTTTATATAAAATTACTACTAAAGTAACTATAAAGACTTTTTTAAATACAAAGAAACAAGAATATTTTTAGCATATTTTTTGCAAGTTTGAGCATATGTTTTATGAGAGTAATAATTAAGATAGAATGAAATCTACCTTCTGATGGTTGTTGGCATTTTGTTGAACAAATCAAGAAATCCCCTAAGTACATGTTTGTACATACCTCTATAATTATTGGTTTTCCATCTTTCATTGCTTTTTTCAAATCACCAGCCAAACCTAGAAGTAAAATCTCAATTTAGTTAGAAAAAAAAATTTGCCTATGAAGGAAAAAAACCATTGAATTCTCTCAAAATATAAATATTTTCCAATCTTAATCAAATCTTTTAAATTGAACAAAATCTCAAGCTAGAAAGAACTAATAATACCTTTGCGCACAACTCTGCATTCTCTGCAAAATTCAGTTATTAATTCCTCTGATGAACAGAAGTCTCGGGCCCATACAGGAGTGGATTGCAATGGTGCACTGTATAAGATACAAGAAAATAATCAATATGTGGATTTGATCCCTTAATATGGATGAGTTAATTGCTCTGGCGATGTAGAACATAAAAATCATCACACATAGTGAAAATGCTAGCTAAAACTTCAAATTTTCATAAAATTTTATCCACTGCATTCCTCTGATTAACTTGGAGATATTGGGTAGCAGTAATGCTGCAACTACTGCCAACCTAAGTTAGTGCAAAGGTGAATCATAAACAAGAAATATAAGCATGATGCAGGAACAACTTGGTTATCTAGAGGAAGAGAATGGATAACAAAGCTACGTTACAATTGACTACACTAGTACGTCAAGGATGAAATAACTACACCATAGGAAAGACAGATTATTTTTTTCATTTTCAAATAATTTTAAAATGTACTTAAATATCGCCTTTAGAAAATCTTCAAATATGGAGTGCACTGCCTTTGATGTATGCCAAAACCAACTAAAATTTATCAAATGAAAGTAGAAATGGTATTAAAAAAAAGAAAGGCTGAGTGGCATTTCTATTTATTGATATCAACATGAAAATGAGCCTTACCATATTAATTTAAGCATAACATTGCATTAGCAAGCATCTATATCCATTTTAGTCTTGTCTATCGAAAAAAAAAAAAAAATACCCTTGATACAGTCAACTATGCAATTTCAGCTATGGAATAACAGTATGTGCATGTTTATGACCTTGTTTTCATAAATAAATAAAGCTCAAAGGCAGCCTTATCCTGGTCTATCTATAATGCCCATTCATGAAATGAATTCTTAGATCTGTTTTGGATTTAAAAAAAATATTATAGTCTACATAAAAATGAAAAAGAGAAATCCAGGACATACTCTGTTGACGATCGCAGCAATTCATACACCATATCTGTCTACCAGCATCAACAAGAAAGACATCATAACCATTTTGCTTATAATGTAGAAGTAAAACAATCAAACTTGAATATAGAGACAATTCCAATTAGGTGCAAACTAGCAAAAATTTTTACAGCTTGATAATAACCACAATTATTTATTTTTTAAAATACATGAAGGAATAAATAATTAAGAAGTAGAGGTGTGAAAGAAAAAAAGGAGAAGATATGCCACTATAACCAACAAAAACATAATGGGACAAAATAAAGTAAAACAGCTTCAAAAAGATCCCCATTCCTTTTGTAGATCTGTATGAGAAACGCCCCTAAATAAATCATGTGGTAACACCCACACCTTAACCTTGCAAGAGAACAATTGAGTAGAAAGAACTTAATCAAAGGATTCAGGACAGACCTACTGATCCTCAAAGATGCCAGAAAGCTAATTCCAAAGCTGTAGGAGACTTTACAATGCAAAATAGAAAGAGAAAAAAAGTTGTTTGTCTCCAAACTCCAAATGTACATAACACAAACATGAAATGAAACAGCCTTGTGACACCAACAAGTGTATTAACAGATCATTGTATTAATCCTATTATGTAAATTAATCAAAAGTCTTCATCATAGAAAGGACTATATATTAAAAACATTTTATGATATAGTTATGGAAACTGAACCATCACATTTTATAGCAAAAATAATCACTTAGATAAACCCAAAAGAAGAAAATGTTAACTTGGCACCTAATTGAAATTGTCCATTTAAGAATATCATTAATAAATGTTATGTTACAGACATGCAAAGGCTACCTGTAAAACATTTGGCAAATTGAGCCTCTGGGCTAGCTGGGTGGCAATAGTAGACTTCCCAACACAAGCAGTTCCACAAACAAGTATTACCAATGGAACTCTTTGGTGGTGAAATCTGGATGACAAGTGATAGCAGCAAAGTGAAAAGAAGGATCATTATTAGTACTATAAAATGTATCACCCTTCAAACATTTCCATTTTTCCTTCATTTCTTCAGATTTCCATGAAAAAGTTTTAGCACTCAGCAAAAGATAAACATTAAGACTTCCCTGAACCTATTAAAGAGATAGCTACATTTTGTTTTAGATAAAAGAAGAAATTTTAGTTGGAAAGACTAAATATTGATGGAACCCAATTGACTTGGGAACCCCCCTCAAAAGCTAGCCTTTGAGGGGGAAGAACAAGCCGCTTAAATATCCTATCAAGCATCTCATACTACTCAATGTAGGATTTAGACAACCCATACTACCCCAGAGATATACCATACTACTCAATGACACTTCACTCAGTATTACTTCACTCTACCACAGTCAGCCTCTTTACTAGTCGGCCCCTTTGCCGTTCGAACCCTCCGCAAGTAGCCCTCTCAATGTCGTTCAAAAACTAGCTCTGACTTGGGCAACCCTCCCTCAAAAGCTAGCCATTGAAGGGGAAGAACCAAATCACTTAAGTATCCCATCGAACATTCCATACTATTCGATATAAGGCTTGAGTAGCTTATACTATCCCATCCCATACTATCCCTATCCTCATTAGATACAAAGAAAACAAGGTTTAGATATTAGGACGGCAACATGTCTGGAACAAAACATAAATATCTTGCATACCAACCTCGTCATCATCTTATAACGATTTATGTACTCTTCTCCATACCCCCGCCGCTCCATAAGCTGCACATAAAGATTTCTATTAAGAAAGTTTGACTAGATTAAATCATTATCAAAATTTAGAAAACTATGAAAACATAAGATTCATCTTCTTGCTATTTATTATTTAATACAAAATCCTATAGAAAAGGAAGCCCCATCTAATTCATCAAAAAAGTATTTTTTTTTTTTTAAATATTTATAAGACAGGAGAGAAAGTACAGCAGGAAGGAGGACAAGAAATCCTCCTAAACAGGAAAACAAAAGGAAACCAGCAAGGCAAGCCACAAAGGCTCCAAACACAACAAAGCTGTAAGATCTTTTTACATAAGTTGAGCACCAAAGACATGCAGTAACATGATCCAATCTAATAGCATATGTAAGGACAATGAAACACCCTCAAGTATACCAACATTATGTTCCAAGCAAATACATCAGAACAGAAAATATTGCACACTTCCAGAAACTTTAGGCATTCCAGTACTTGGCAAATTTGGGAGTTATAATGAGATATTGCTAAACAGTATACAGGCAGCACACCCATTTTTCACCAAGTAATCAGAACAGATTAGTTCATAAGAAAGCAGTGAGCTGACTTTGCAAAAATAAAGGACCTCTTATTTCAAATCTAGATATGCACATTACATGAAATGCATATCAGGAGAATGAGCAAGGTGGCTGAGGTTTCCAAATTTGGAAATACAATTTGTTAAAAAAAAAAAAAAGCTCCATTAAGGAAACTGAAAGTGGGACTGACAAGAAAACACAAAAGAGGAGTCAAACGTCCAAATTCTCCCATCCAAATCAGAATAAAGATTAACAGAATCAAGCAACTAGATAAGGTATTTCACCACTAGGTCCACAATGATTATTGAGTAAAACAATCTTAGCAATAGCAAGCTCCATGAGACAATAAAATCAATGCTTGTGCAAAGTCATACGTTAAGTGTGCAGTTTTAAGTTACACATACCCAACAATTTTAAAAGATCTTAGCAAATCCTATATATACTTGACTTTATGTTAGGACTCAACAAAAAACAAAAGGTGAAGGAAGATCATTCAAGTTTCCTCACCTCGCTCACAGAAGCATATCAAAGAATAAAGCAAACTAAAAACATAAAAGAGAACAACAACAAAAGCTAAGAAAAGTTGGGCAGGCTGCATGTTGAACGGATCAAACTAAAATCTCGCATACCTTAAAGAGAGTAGCTTCTAAATCAGACTGAGAGCTGCATCATAGAATCAAAATTAACAAAACTTAGTACCTAAATCTACCAGAATTTATGTGGAGAAAGAGAAAGGGAAGTAGCATACACATCAAGAAGGCTGTTGTCTATGAGCACCTTCTTGAGCTCAAGGGCGATTTTAACTGCAACGTGGTTTGGAATCTGAAATCAGCATGTCAAAATGATAATAGCTATCACCTACTCCAATTCAGATGGTACAACAGAGCCAAACTCTTACCCAATAAAAAATTGAAAATCAAAAGGACAGTATGTCAAAAAAAGAAGACATGTATATATTAGGCATGTTATCACAGTTCATTAGTGTCATAGAAGTTTAATTTGAATAAATCAATAGTATAATGTTAACATGAGAAGATATGGCCTTCAATTTGATTATCTATTTATTATAAATATCTTCTCCCAAAGTAAAATCAATCAACTGATATAAAAAGGGAGGTGAGCATATAGAAGGATGTCCTCCTAAACCTAAAGCATAAGGACAAAAGGAAAATACATGCATGTACAGGAGAGGTCTAAAACTATTATCATCTCATTGCTGATAAAGCCAAGAGCATAAGTGATGCTATTAACAGTAAGGCAAAATATAATGCTGATAGTATCGTATTACACTTGAGGATGAAGACAAAAGTTACCCTCTTCAAAGACAGTTTTCTAGACTCCTAATTAAAGATCTAAGACAACAGGAAGATTAATCTGATTTATCATGTTTTATAACACCATACTCCTGTCACTTGCAATCGTAGCATCAATTGAGCACCGTGCATTATTGTTTTTTATCAACATCATCAGTTCTTTGTTACAATTCACCAACATGTTTTACATAATCGAGACATGCATAGAGAAAAAAATTAAGTGACAAAAATAAAATTTAAAATGGCTATATTATCTTATCATATACCTTGGTTACCGTTAGCATTCTACTGAGCAAAAATCTGGATAGAACATAATAGTGATCCGCATTATCACCCAACCACACCTTTACCTGCAAACACAAAGGCAATTAAAAGATTCAAAGAAACAACAAAAAATCAGACATAACCAAACAGAATCATTCTCTTTTCCTAGTTCATCTGGGCATTGAAGTAGAGAATAAAAGCCCCCCCAAAAAAAAAATCTCAATTCAGCCACAACCACATTCTAAACTGCTCCAAAAGCATAAGATAACTATTCAGCTACATATAAAAGATTCAATATTTAATCTGACTACTTCCAAAAAATTATACTAAGAATGGACTTCAACAAAAAGTGAGACCTTGACGAAATCGTATTTGGAGGACGTGTTTCGAGAAGAGAATCTGACAGCGGGGAACGGTGGCTGTTGTTTCTCGTCACTGTCTTCGCCGCTGTTGGTGCCTGACACCAGCACTTCCTTGTCCTTCTTCATCTGCTCCCACAAACAACTCTGACCTTCTTTCACTCTTAACACAAACAAAAATCTAGAAACCGAAGAACTAAATTGCGTGCTTGCCAATGGAATTCACTGCAAAGACACCAACTTTTTGCCAGACATGTGAATCCTATGTGTTACGTTGCCGCATTCGATGCGTACCAAAAAGATCGATTCGGATTGTGAGATCTGTCCTGGTAAGCTACTTTATAAATAGTCTTTATGGTCCCGAAAATTCTTCTCTTGTTCATGAAATATTGGTTATATAATAGTTAATTTCCATAAATTTTGAAATTTATGTGTTAATTTTTTCAATCATCTTTTCATGTTAAAAATTAATAGAATAATTGATCTAGTATATTTTACGTCTCCTTTTTGTTTCTAGTGTCCCTCTCTAATATTTTGGCGTCACTAATTTTTTTCATTATATCGTTATCTATATAATTAGTATTCTCAAAATAGTATATCGCTAATCAGTGTGACTGAATCCTTATCATCATCACAAGCGTTAGGGAAGATATTCCCTATGTTTGTCTCAAAGGGGTCAGAATCCTTTTAGAAGTCGCTCAACAGAGACTAGATTCGAAGGTTCGCATTGGAATTGTGAATAGAAACATCCTCAACATAATTAAGAATTCTCGAGAGTTCCCTAAACATGTTGGAGTTATAGATTCAGACATAATTTTCTTGATGAAAAAGTATGATTGTATTGAACTTAGTCTAATAGAACATAGGGACCTCTGGTTACTAGATTTGTTAATTAAGACCCAAGTAAGTATCTATACTTTCAAAGTAAAAAAATGTGAATGAAAATTTCTAAAAAGAGAGATGCGCAATTTTTTATAGCAAAAGAGATATTAAAAAAAATAAAATATTTTTATTAATAAAAATTTATTTTTTTTATCTTTTTTATTATAAAGAACTATTCTAAATTCTAAATATTAGTCTATTTAACCTCTAAAACAAATAAGATTGAAGAAAAAAAAGTTGAATCTAAACAAGTTAGTCTATTTAGTTTATGGGCAAAACAAGTTGGAAGAAAGTTGTATACAAACTAATTTACTAAAAATTTTAAAAAATTATTAAATATCAAGTGTAAAAGGTAGCATAATGACATTTCAATTAATAATAGATTTCATTAACCTACTGAACATTGTTAAATAATTATATAAAATTTTTATGTATATATATTATATCATCTTATTTATACATTATATATACATTGTGTTATCTTATTTATACATTAATCAATAGTATGTAACTAATTTTGTTTACTTCATGGTATAATAAATGCACTTATTTTTTGTTTACAATAATTATTGGATGGTGCAAACATAAGAATGAATTCAACTAAATAGATAATTATTCCAAAAAAAGGGTTATAAAAATAGCCTTTTGATACTTTGGTTATGAAATTAGGTCAAATATTAAAATAGCTCGGGATTGATATATAAGATAATTCCATTATTAATTTGGTTGATATTAGTAATTAGGATGAAATTGAGAATTCTTATAAGTATTTAGAGACTTAATTATTTTTTTAATTATAAGAATTTAATTATAAATTTTCTAATTATAAGAATCTTAATAAAAATTGAATAAAACTCTTGGGATCACAAGAGTAATTTAAAAAAATTAAAAGAATAAAGAATAAAATTTTTTAAAAAGTTCTATGTATATAAATAAAAATCACAAAACTAAATTTTAGTAGACTTTAGATTTCCCTAATTTCTTTTGTTAATTTTTTTTTTTTAAAAAGAATTTCTAAGTTGTAAGTTGTAACCCTAAACTCTTCACGCCTAACCCCTAAACCCTGTACCAGCAACACAACACTGAATCCTTTCTACGATCTTTCACCATCCTATATTCTCTCTCTCCCTCCAATCAGTATTCGTTCGGGGCTACCTTTTCTGCCGTCAACGCTGCCGCTGCCGCTCACGGCGCTTCTTGCCACCGATGAACTTCAGGTTTCAGAACCTGCTCGGAGCTCCCTACAGGGGAGGTAACACTGTAATCTCTAACAACACTTTGCTAATTTCACCAGTCGGAAATCGAGTCTCCGTCACTGACCTCGTCAAGTCCCAGACTACTACATTACCAATCCAGTCATCTTCTAATATCTCCCGCATTGCTGTTTCGCCGGATGGCACGTTCTTGTTCACCGTAGACGAGAAGAGCCGCTGCCAATTCATCAACCTCCGCCGCCGCGTTGTGCTCCATCGTATTTCCTTCAAAAAGCCCGTCAGTGTTGTCAAATTCAGCCCTGATGGGTCTCTCGTTGCTGTTGGAGCCGGTAAGTTGGTTCAAATTTGGCGCTCTCCTGGTTTTAGAAAGGAGTATTTCCCTTTTGAATTGGTTCGGACTTTTGCTAACTTCGATGATAAAATCACGGCATTGGATTGGAGTCCTGACTCGAATTACTTAATTGTTGGGTCTAAGGACTTGACTGCAAGATTGTTATACTTGAAGAAGTTGAGGGGTGGTGTTAAATATAAGCCTTTCTTGTTCTTGGGTCAGAGAGATTCTGTTGTGGGTGCGTTCTTCGGTATTGATAAGAAAACTAATAGGGTATGTAAGGCTTACACGGTTACAAGGGATTGCTATATTTTTAGCTGGACTTTTAGGGATGAGGAGGGCGATATTAATAAAATGGACGATGGAGGTTCTGAGCCACCCTCACCTGGTACACCGGATAGGGATGTTGAAGGAAATATTGAGGCTGATGGTGGTGATAGTATAAAGAAGAGAAAGAATTATGATAGTGAGGATGTTGAGATGCTTGAAGAAGGCGGGTATTTGTGCACAGGGAAATGGGAGTTGTTGAGGAAGGACAATTTTATGCAGGCACCAGCAAAGCTAACAGCATGTGATTATCATAGAGAGTTAGACATGATTGTTGTTGGTTTCTCAAATGGTGTATTTGGCTTGTATCAGATGCCTGATTTTGTGTGCATTCACCTTCTGACAATATCAAGAGAGAAGATTACAACAGTGATCTTTAATGAGCTGGGTAATTGGTTGACCTTTGGGTGTGCAAAACTGGGCCAGTTGCTTGTTTGGGAGTGGCGATCTGAGAGTTACATATTGAAGCAGCAGGGTCACTACTTTGATGTGAATTGTCTTGCTTATTCACCAGACTCTCAACTTCTTGCTACTGGAGCAGATGATAATAAATTGAAGGTAAATAAGTATTATTGATGCTTTCTTGATTGGAAAAATTTTCCATCTGTAGTTGGTTACACCTTTAGTAATATCTAAATCTGCTTTCAAGTATGGAATTGAACTTTGTTCTTTTGATAAGTAAGTTCAATCTTTAAAATTGATACAGGTTAAAGTTTAGTACTTCTCTGTTACAGGTGTGGACAGTTTCCTCAGGCTTCTGCTTTGTAACATTTTCTGAGCATACTAATGCTGTTACTGCATTACATTTTATGGCAAATAACAATTGCCTACTTAGTGCATCTCTGGATGGGACTGTTCGTGCATGGGATCTGTTCCGTTATCGAAATTTCAGGACATTTACAACTCCTTCCTCAAGACAGTTTGTTTCTTTGTCAGCTGATCAAAGTGGTGAAGTAATATGTGCTGGCACGCTAGATTCCTTTGAGGTATCATTTTTCACAATATTCAGGTGGATCATGACTATATTGTTTGTTTCAGTTAACCATTTTTTTGCTCAAATGATATGTGTAACAGATTTTTGTCTGGTCAATGAGAACGGGCCGTTTGTTGGATGTGCTTTGTGGCCATGAAGGCCCTGTTCATGGATTGATGTTTTCTCCTGCAAATGTAAGTTAGCAATTTTCCCCACCATCTGTCTGTATAAGTTAATGTCTTCTATAGTATTTGTAGTTGGTACCAACTCCAAGTTGCTGCAGTGGATATTGTACTAGAAATTTCCCTTAAGCAATGGTTATCTTTTTCGAGTTTATAAAGTAATATAATATTATTTTCTAAGTAAATAATATTATCAAATTTCAATGCTGTTGTCTCAAGAGATTTGACATGATAAAGGATGCTAAAGTTTGGAGTTTGACCATTTGGTGTTTTTACATGGATTTTACATTAGTTAAATTTAGATTAACATTTTTCCCCTCTCTAAATGTAGGCGGTCTTAGCTTCATCATCATGGGACAAAACTGTTCGGTTGTGGGATGTCTTTGATGGAAAAGGAGCAGTAGAAACGTTCCCTCATACACATGATGTTCTCACAGTAGTTTATCGTCCAGATGGAAGGCAGTTAGCTTGCAGTACATTAGATGGGCAAATTCATTTTTGGGATCCAATAGATGGTTTGCTGATGTACACCATAGAAGGTCGTAGAGATATAGCTGGAGGGCGTCTTATGACTGACCGTAGATCAGCTGCTAACTCAAGCGCAGGGAAATGTTTCACAACCTTATGTTATTCAGCTGATGGAAGCTACATATTAGCTGGGGGAAGTAGCAGATATATCTGCATGTATGATGTTGCAGATCAGGTTGGTTTTTCACATTTCTATCCCCAGCATGTTGAATTCAACATATTTTGGAGTTGTAGAATACAGTGTATCAATTGAATCCTTAAAATGTTGTTTCCCATAAATCTACTTTTGTTAAACAGCATTCATGTGTCGTATGCTTCATGAGTTATTGCTGTTCACATCGAACATGAGGTGGGAATTAAAGGGATATGTTATGGATGTGGGGTGGTTAGATAATTTGTGAACAAGACTAAATTATGTGAACATAAAACACACTCATTCATATTTTAACTATCAAAACTAAATATAATGCTTAATTAGATTTTTTTTTTTCTATTTGTATTGTTATATTGATGGCTTGTTATCGGAAGTAATGAAAATTTGCTAGTTAGTTTATGTTTAATATTACAATTGACACTGCTTGCTTATTACAGAAGTGTATGCCTGTTATGTACCTCTAAATTGTTTTTATGTTAAAGGCTTCTGCTTGAGGATGACATTCATTATGATATCATGTTTCTAAATGTACCATGCTGATTGAAAGCTGAAAGGCTATGAAAGGGCTGCTTGGTACAGATTAAAGTGGGATGGTGGAAAATGGATGTGTTGAAAATTTGGGATGTAAATCATTTTAATTTTCAGTTTGCTTGGTACAGCAAAAATAAGTTGTGCCTTTACCAAATACAAAGTAGTGAAAATTGAAACCTTTATTTTTCACTTTCCTCTCTTTTGATCATTAACTTCAACATTTTTTCCTGTCTGAAGATTTTATGTGCTTTTTGATGCCCAGAGTATCTCCCTGGTAGAAATTCTCCCGAAGTCTTTATTTCACTTGCCTGATTCTCTGTTTATTGGTTAAAACTGTTATTTTGTTGTTTGCATTCCTTGTTTGTCTGTCTGTATTGTAAACTCTATGCTGCTGTCCGTGGATAGAAAACCAGATGTTAATTGGAATTTCTTTTGCATAGGTACTGCTGAGACGTTTTCAGATAACTCATAATCTCTCATTAGATGGAGTGCTTGACATCTTAAATTCGAAGAATATGACAGAAGCTGGCCCACTGGATTTGATTGATGATGATAACAGTGACATAGAAGAAGGTGTTGACGGACAAAAACAAGTGAAAATAGGGTATGATTTACCAGGTTCCATGCCTAACCGTGGAAGGCCTGTTATTCGAACAAAATGCCTAAAAATTGCACCTACTGGTCGGAGTTTTGTAGCTGCAACGACTGAGGGAGTTCTTGTTTATTCAGTAGATGAATCATTCATATTTGATCCTACTGACCTTGACATAGATGTTACACCAGAGGTATATACTTCAAAGTTTACCATTTTATAGAAGAAAATTCTAAACCTAGAAGTTATTTTCTGTGAAATAGACACAGCTTAAGTATGCCATATATTTTTTTTTATTCAATTTTTTCTTTGATTATTTTAATGAAAATAAGGAATCATAATCACAATTGGACATGTTGCCAATGCAGATAATGTCTTGGTTTTATTGAAAAGGGTAGTATATACCATTTTTATCTATTGAAGTATTTACCCTTTTGATGTCATTAGTAACTTGCGCTCATATTTCTGATCAGGCGGTTGATGGTGCGCTTAAGGAAAAACAACCAACGAGAGCTTTGATCCTTAGCCTTCGCTTAAACGAGGACTCATTAATAAAAAAATGTATTTTTGCTGTCAGCCCAGCAGATATTCCGCCAGTTGCTGCATCAATCCCTTATAAATATCTGCAGCGATTAATTGAGGCACTTGCTGATCTCTTAGAAAACTGCCCACATTTGGAGTTTATACTTGGATGGTGTCAGGTATTATTTACTTCTTCAATTCAAACTTCATTATTGAAAGTACTGCTGTAAAATGATGAATTTGTAAATTTTTCTTCTGACAGGAGCTCTGTAAAGCCCATGGGAATTCTATTCAACAAAACTGGAGAAATCTGCTCCCATCGTTAAAATCTTTGCAAAAAGCAATTACTAGAATACATCAGGATCTAGCTGATACATGTTCATCCAATGAATACATGCTGCGATATTTATGCTCTTCAGATGCCACAAAATGATTGTAACAATTCAAAGGTTGGAAATTTTGGTAGGTTTGCTCAAGTCAAAAGAACTTGTCCAACGTGATTGTATTTTATGTAAACTTTTTCACATCATTAATTAGTGGTTGAAGAAGTATGCAAGTATTTTTTTGAATTAAGATACTATTCGGGTGCCGCGTAGGTTCTTCCAATTTTTAATTTTTAATTTTTAATTTGTTACCTTCATTTGAAATATTAGATGTATTTATAACTAAATGAAAAATGATATAATTTTATTCACTTGCCATCTGTTTGACTATAGGAAAATGAACAATAATAATTTGTAGTAAAAAATTCATGAGTTAAAAAGGAGAAAGAATTGAAATTGGCATTTAAATTCACAACACATCTGACGTTGATAGATAGCTATTTAAACATCAGATGCATTTAAATTTGTTTCTGTTGTGGAAAAATTATGTAGATTAGGACTCAATGAACAAATTGTTAAAAAAACTTTATACTTACAACTCGTAGCTGACAACGATTCATCATTGTTAACGAAGAGTTTCAAATAAAAGACAAATAAAGTAAATTTTAAATTTTAAAAAATATATATGTAAAGGAAGTAAATTAATGGGATCTAACTGAATTTTCTTTTATTGTGTCAGAAAGCTAAACTAAATGGGATCTAATTAATGAATAAATTAACATTTTAATTTATTTTTTAAAAGTAAATAATTTTACCATTTTTAACTCAAAATAAATAATAATAAAATAATAATTTTTAAAATGTATTTTTCTTATAAATAATGATTTTTAAAAAATTTAATATGCCATCAAGCGTTTGAATAAAAATAAGGTAAAACCAATTTTTTATCTCTTAACATTAAATAAGGATTCAGTTTGTCCCATAACTTTTTTATTTGGTTTCAATTTTGCTCCAAATATTTATTAATTAAATCAATTTTTTGTGTTGACAAATGTCATCAATCAAACATAAGAAAAATATATTTTATATCTCTAAATTTTATATTAATTTTTAATTTTTTTTAAAAAAATTTTATAATTAATTTTATCTTAAAATTTTAAATTCTAATTTATTACGTCTCGTAACCTAACACTTTTCAAATTACTAAAGTTACGTTAAATTATTATTTTTTGTTAATAATTTAAATAATATTAAATTATGAAATAAAATTAATAAATTAAAAATAACTTTTGCATGAGCTTTGTATATAACTTTGTTGATATTAATATATACAAATAATATTTGACCAAGGAAAAAGTTAATGTAGGGTGGCACAAATAGTATAATTGTCGAAATAGATTCAATTCATCGAGTTAGTCTATTTAACGTACCAAATTAGTGGGTTGGGTTTCTATTTTTTTAACTCATATAATTATCAAATTTTTTTGACTTGATTCACTTAACCCGTAAGTTAAATGAGTCAACTCATTTGTTTTTTATTCTTTTTTAAATTCATGAAGAGAAAATAACCTATATTAGCTATAATAAAAAAAATTACAAATCAAATAATAAAAATAAGTTAACTTATAATTACTTTAAAATTTAAAAAATTTTATTTTATGGTTGTTTAAATTGTTTGGTTTGATAATTCAATTGAATTTTATTATGTTGTTGAGTTTGAGACTTTATAATTATATGATATTATTATTGTATTTTAATTATGTTAGTTTGTATTTATTATGGTCTATTTTTTTTTTTAACATTTCTCTCTTTTTTTAAAAAAAATGGTGGATTAAATAGGCCAACTCATTTAATCCACCTGGTGAGTCAAGTTAAAGTTTTATCAATTTGTTAAACTGCAAATTAGAATAGTCTGACTTGTTTAACTCTCAACTTGTGGTAGGCCAATTACGTGAACTGAGTTGGCTTATTTTGACACTTATAACAAATAGTCAAGTATATAGAGAAAAAAATTTTCTTTACCCATGAATAAGAGTTTGAATTCTTAGATTAAAAAACTTACAAATCAAATAATAAAAATAAGTTAACTTATATTTACTTTAAAATTTAAAAAATTCTATTTTATGGTTGTTTAAATTGTTTGGTTTGATAATTCAATTGAATTTTATTATGTTGTTGAGTTTGAGACTTTATAATTATATGATATTATTGTTATTGTATTGTATTATTTGTAATTATGTTAGTTTGTATTTATTATGGTCTATTTTTTTTAACATTTCTCTATTTTTTAAAAAAAATTGGTGGGTTAAACTGGCCAACTCGTTTAACCCACCAAGTGAGTCATGTTAGAATTTGGATTGAATATTATGTACATTCATAAACACATTAGGACATGTAGACGTACATGTATTGTGGATTAATCATCATGTACACATTACTATCATAAATTTTAAAGATTGATAAAGTGATCTAATTTAATTTAATGGTCCTTATAATAAATAATAATGTGTGGGGGCTGATAAAATGTGTAGAATACTTGAAGTGCGAATTACCGATTTATGATGGGTAATTTGGTAATTTGACACATAAGGACCTATATAAAGAGTATGGTCTCTGACTGAAGTATCCTGACACCATTTTAAAAACACTTGGTCTCTCTCCTTTTGGTTTCCATCTGCCTCCAGAAGACTAAAGGAAACTATCAGTCAGAAGACTGGCATTCCTAATCCAAAGATTTCATGATGGATTCCGGTACGCTTCCGTTTCAATTAATTTCTTATTCAAACAATTTCTAGGATTTAGAATTAAATCCAACAAGTCAAGTTGAAGTTTTATCAATCTGTTAAAATGCAAGTCAGAATAGTCTGTCTCATTTAACTCTCAACTCATGATAGACCAACCGTATGAGCAGGGTTGGCCTATTTTGACACTTATAACAAATAGTCAAGTATATAGAGAAAATTTTTTTCTTTACCCATGAACAAGAGTTTGACTTTTCAGATTAAAAAAAAAAAACTTACAAATCAAATAATAAAAATAAGTTAACTTATACTTACTTTAAAATTTAAAAAAATTCTATTTTATGTTTGTTTAAATTATTTGGTTTGATAATTCAATTGAATTTTATTATGTTGTGAGTTAGAAACTTTATAATTATATGATATTATTATTATTGTATTGTACTATTTTTAATTATGTTAGTTTGTATTTATTATGGTTTATTTTTTTAACGTTTCTCTCTTTTTTAAAAAAAATTAGTGAATTAAATAGGCCAACTCGTTTAACCCATATGGTAAGTCAAGTTAGAATTTTATCAATTCGTTAAAATGCAAATTAGAATAGTCTGACTCGTTTAACTCTCAATTTGTGATAGATCAATCGTGTGAGCTGGGTTGGTCTATTTTAACACTTATAACAAATAGTCAAGTATATGGAGAAAAACTTTTTCTTTACCCATGAGCAAGAGTTTGAATTCCCTTGAAATCATCTAACATCTGGTTTGGTGGACATTTCTCCCAAGTGCGCCTCAGATTAAATATTGTCATGTTAAGATCAGTTTACTTTTAATGAGAGAGAGAAAAAGAGAGAAAAAAAAAAGAGCTGAAGAGATGGTGTCTGAACTATGAAAAAAAGAGAAAGAAAGGAAATAGAATAAAAAATTATAATGGCATATAAGTAGCTAAACATAAGTAAATGTTATATATATTTAAATTTTTTAAAAGAAACATAAGTAGTGCTTAATTTTTTAAAGAATTTAAGATTAGTATATGTTTATTTTTATTATTTTAAATTATTTATTTACAATAATATATATATTTTAATATTGGTTTGATTATGATTTAAATATGGTTAAATTATTGAACCTTAAATCAATTATTTAGTTGATTCAACGACTGATTCAATTTAAGAGAATCTTTTATCAACTTTTAAAATTTGAACAAGTAAAATTATACAATTAAAGTTCTTTAATATTTTTTGGACACTTCAGCTCACTTTAGTTAAAATTAATTATAATGAGTAGTTATAATCTAAAAGAAATTTAGAAAATTTTGGACCTTTTCCTTAAAGTTAATTAGTCCAATAAGGGTGAAGCAGGAATAATGGAATAGGAGGATAGTTAGGAATAAAGTTGTAAAAAGGATTTGGCCTAGAGATGGATTTAATTTGATTTTGAATACGGGGTGGGTTGGGGTGCGATTTTAGTTTTTTTTTTTTTTTTCATGTGAGCTTTTCATCTCAACCCATATTGGCATGTGGGTTTAGGAGGGTTGAACTAGGACCAAGCTCTTGGGCTTTTTTTAATTTAAATTTATAGTGATTTTTAACTACATCATATTTAAGATAAAATATATATTCATAAATTATGAAACTAATTTCATTTTTATATATTATCAAAATATAATTAAATTATTGAATAATAATATTATATTATAGACATGATTTTTCATTTGTCAATCAACCAAGTTATTTGAATTTTGTTTACTTTAATAATATCCTACCTATTATTTAAGGATTACTTAAATTAGCTTAAATATTTTTTTAAATTTATTTTACATCTATTATGCAAATTTTTTAAAATTAATTATTTTAAAAGAAGCCCATGGGCTAATTCTTGGCACATAAAGTTGGGCTAACATTATTGGTCATGTTTAAATAGATGGACGAACCCAACTTAATCCATCCATACAAAAAGGCCCATATTAGGCCAACTCAGATAAATCAGACTGACCAACTTTGACATCTTTAACTATGAGCTATGTATAAGTAGTAGGAACTCTTATCATTTTGCAAGTTCTAGTTCTTTATTTTCTCGCAATCACGAATAAATGTTTCGAACGCGCCCCCCCCTTTCTCGCCAAAATAAAAATTGAATAGAATTATATATAATTATTTATATATTTTTTATTATTAAATTTTTTAGTTAAAATAAAATATGTAAAAAATATTTTAAAAAATTAATAATGAAAAAATAAATTATATAAAATATACACATTTTTTTTAATAAAAAAAATTTGATATAAAAATTATAAAAAGTGCCCGTAAATTTTTTTTCTTTTAAAAAAGGTCCTTTGGTAGTAAGTCTTCTTTCTTTCTATTTAATTAAAATGAATAGTTATAATGTAGAAGACGTTTGGAAGATTGTGGACTCTTCCCTTGTAGAAGGATAGGAGAACTCTACCATCTCGCTAGTTCTTCCAATTCCTTTTCTCAAGAGTCACAAATACCTGCTTCCAAAACCCTCTAGTAAGACTTCTTTGTATATAATTTTGCTGTTTCTTGAGGAAACTTAGCATATTGATATCTTCCTTCTTTTCTATTTATTTTTCTTTTGTTTCTTGAATTTCTTCCTATCTAATTTTTCTGTTTCTTGAAGAAATTTGAATTAGAGATGTCTTCCTTTTCACTCTTTTGTTTGATCTTATCAAGAAATAACCTAGAATCTTGATACTCTTGTTGAATAAAATATTCTTATATAAAATAGTAATGTTGAGATAAATTTCTTTTGCCATCTATAGTTGAATGCAATGGCGAGGGCTCATGCTAGCGACAAGGATAGTGAACAAGTTCCAGTGCTGACCAAGGGAGACGATATGAAACCAGCTATTGTTGCTGATACCAAGTCCAATCCAAGGCAATGGCAAAGGTTGATCCAAACCAGAAAATTAAAAAGGCTCGACATTGTGGAAACCAGGTATTTTTACAGCCATTAAAAATATTAGCCGAACATTAAAAATATTTAAAAGGCAGTTACCAAGTACCAAATACTTGTTATTCATTAATGTTACAACTACTATTTCTTTGTTACAATGATTTCTATAAAACTCATAGTATTTAAGAGTAACTTCGAAAATTACTTAAGTATATACTATCAAATTTTCCAATAAAAACTCATGCATAAGAACCAACAATTTTAATGAGTTCCTATTTTACTATATGTACTATGATTTCTAAGTATATCTCGGTAGAGAAATGAATATGGCGCTTTTATTGAAAACCTAAGTATATTCTACACCACACAGATAAATAGAACAGTTTCCAACATCATCAAACTAAGGGTCCAAACATGCAATCAATCAAACAACTCATCACGATCAACTTTGTTCACTTAACAAAATATCAAAGAACTACCTAGACGACAAAATTCAGTACTTAACCGGAGCAAGGATCTCCAGTTGGGAACCAAGCTTCTCCTCAGCAATCTTCTCAGCCTTCAACCTTAATTTGGTCAGCTGCTTCTTCTTCTCATAGGCTAATTGTGCTCTTTCTTTTCTCTTCTTTTCCAATTCCTGAGAGCAAAAGTACAATAAGATAGATAAGCACACCTTTTTCTCTTGGCATGCATAAATCCAGATTCAAAACCCCACCATTTTCATTAAAATCCTGACCTCTTCAATTAAGATCAAATGAAAGAAATGTATGAAAAAACAAAACAACTAAATAAATCAACAAACAAAGAGATTAAAGTGAAATTTTAACTGACGACCACCTTTATGCTCTAAGATTGGAATTTACAATTATTTCCTTCTGTCTTTAGCGTAGTCATAGATTGATCCTTCTCATAAAGTTCAACACTTACATTTCTAACATACAACCAATGTCTTCGTACAGATAAAAGAAGCAACCCAATCAGGCAGTAGGCATAACATGTAACCTATAATTATCTGTCTAGAAAATTGCAGGAACAATGACTTGATTGGTTTGCATAATTTTACCTCCAACGTAATGAGTAAAAGTGTAGTAAGTGTTCATGCAACAAATACAGTAAAAGTTAAACAATCCTGTTAGAAATTTTACGCTGAAAAATGAGATAACAGATGGAAAGCAGGCTCTTTTAACTTCACACATTTAAATTTGCCACTCAAATTTAAGGGGGAAAATACCATTCAGGAACAAGCTCAAAGGGTAGCAACTTACCCTGATGGTATCATAATAGTTCCATCCGACTTCGGATGACAATCTACCAACCAAGCAGTACTTGTGTCCTTTCTGAAGCCTCAAAACCCTGATTTCATTGGTTATGTTAAAATTTTGAGACAAACTGACAAATATGATTTGGAGTTTTGAACAGAAGGAAAAGAAAAAAAAAATAAATAAATAAAAGTCAGAATTAAAATATAAAAAAATTCAGATAGGTAGATCTTACTTCAGGGCATCAGGGACAACCATCCTTTTCGTTTTGTCATATGGAGGAGGTATGCCCTCATAGACCTTCAATCGAGCAAGAGCAGCTGCCCCACGCTTTGTCTTATGCGGTATCATTCTAAAATCAATCGTGGTACGAAAGTAAAACACAAAAGAAATATGTCAATATTCAGAGAGAAACAATAATGAGGATCTCTAATTTTGCAAGGACATAAATTCTTCCGGGTTTTCAAAAAGCAAAGACAATGGGAAACATCAATTGTCCCACATGAACTGTAAATCATCGTAGAAGTCACTTGAATTGAGAGAAATGTGCTCATAACTAATACATACTATACTACGCAATGTAAACGCACACCACACCTAAGATTATTTCCAAATACCAATGATAGATTTACATATGAAAAAAACATAATGATAAGCCAATTACAGAGCGCCGATTCATTTCAAGCTAAAATAACAGTCTAACTGATAATTTTAAGTGACTTAATCTATGAAACTCTACTATTAATACTCTGAACACCCAATGGTAGGCGATTGAACAAAGGCAAAGTAAACGAAGCATTAGAAATTAATTTGCTCCGTCGCTATCGTTAGAAACATTAGCTATATTAACATATCTACTAGCTCAAATATGTTCAATGGACATACAAAATACACTCACCCACGAACCGTGCGCCAGAAAATCTTTGAAGGGGCACGGAAGTGGATGGGGCCGTGAGAAGGCTTAGTGTTCATGCGCTTGCGAAGGAAGCGCATGTACTTCATCTTCTGACGGACGAGGCCACCGGAGATGCAGATCTCCTCGCACCGGACCACCACCACCTTCTGGCCGTTGAGCAGCTCCTTGGCCACGATCGAAGCAAGCCGACCCAACATGTGGTGGCGGGCGTCCACCACCACTCTCTTCGCGCACACACCGGACCCTGACACCATCTTCTCTCTCTCAGAAACTCAGAAGGTCTCGATGGGGTCTATCACTTTCCTCCTGTTACGTGAAAATTGGAGGCGCAGAGAGGAGGGGGTCGAAGGAGATGGTGCATTTGATACAAGGTAGGGTTTGTGAGATTGGTTGGGCCTGATGCAGAAAGCCCAAGAAATCTTAGTCTTATTCCGGCCCATTTTTTGAGCTACTGCCTACTCATCCGATTAAATTTGAAAAACAAAATGAAAAGTCTGTAAACAAAAAAATAAAAAATAAAAAAATCAAATTATATATTTTTTTAGAAAATTATATATTACGTTCTTGTTCAAAAAATCTAATTTCACACTAAATAAATAACAATACATTCATTAAAATAAAAATAAAATGTCTAAATTTATTTATTTTTTAAAATTAATATTAATTTGACTTAGCTTCAAATTTGATTATATATATATATATATAGATATTTTATCTATTATTTTTTTAAATAGCTTGAAGAAAACATTGTTTCAATTAGGAAATTGTAGACAATTGTAACTTGAAGACAATTGTAGGTATATGAGAACTAAAATTTCAACATTTGCCAATAGAGAAATGTTCAATTAAGGAAGTTATGCTAAAGATATTATATGCTAAATACATGATTGGTGAGATAATTTTTGCATTTTTGATATAACGTACGTTTCTTTCTATCTATTGTTATGTCATCAAATTTCTTTTATACATTTTTATAATGTTATATAAATATAGAAGAAACAAAAGGAAATAATGTGCTTCAATACTACTTTTTGGCCCAACTAGAAATAAAATTGTTAGGATCTATCAATTGACGTGCCACCATGTTTGTTTTATGGATTTTTATAAAACCAAAGAGTAGAAAGTTTGCTTTTGGATAAAACCAAAAAACGAGATGCCATGAAGGTATTCTATTAATAAGGCCAACTAGTAAATATATGTCCATGATCTATTTGTCTATATGTCATGTTTCTTTCATCGGTTTCTAGAATGTTACATTAATATATAGAAAAAACAAAGAAACCATTGGCTTAATCTTACATTAGGGGAGATTTTTGAAAATTAAAAAATTTTATACTAACTCTCTGTAATTTATTTATTTTATTAATTTTAATTATCTTAAATTAAGAGATTTTTTAATATTTAAATTAAAAAAATTATTATTTATTTATTTATTTTTATTTTCAAACACACCTTAAACTCTAAAGCTCAATCTAAGAATGAATTGCCAACTCTAATCTTTCTGCTGTTAGTTGACAGAAATTGAAGTCTAAAGGCAAATTTCACAATAAGCTCACAGAACCACTCCAGTGCCTGCATCAAATTGGTTCTAATTGCACTTCTACGATGTTTAGATTTCTAGTATACTCGCAGTATAGATTTGCAGCACACAGGATGATGCTATATATATATGTAAGAATATATCTTCATCAGGTTGACAAACAGGACAAATATTTAATTAGTGAAACAAAAAATGAGATGCCATGAAGTTATTCTATTAAAAAAACAAAGAAGGCCAAGTTAACGATATATATATATATATATATATATATATATATGTAATGTATATAATGTATGGATGTATGGATGTATATAAGTAATAGAAAGAAATCATGCACTTCAATACTGCTTTTGGACAAAACTAGAAATGAAACGCCACGAAAGTGTTCTATGAAAACAAGGAAAAAAGATAAGGACAAATGGTAACTATACAGCCAGGATTTATCTTTTTGTCATGCCACTGTGTTTGTTTCATAAATTTCTATAATGTTACATTAATATATACAAGTAACCAAAAAAACCTGTGCTTCAATACTACTTGTAGGCAAAATATTTTTTTTAAAAAAAGGAAATAAAAGACAAATCCAAAATAGTTTTGATATGGCTAGGTTTTATTTTTCTTTGCCTCACCATGTTTTTTTTCATACATTTTTATAACGTTACATTAATAGATAAAATAAGTAAAAACTATGGGCAAAAACCACAACCACAAAAGAGAAGCAGTAAAGTTATTTTCTTTTTCTTTTAAAAGTGATATTAAATGTACATGGTTTCTGTATCAAAATAATTTATTTTTGGTTATTTAATGAGTTTAAAGAATAATAAGTTATTGTAATAAGTACATAATAAGTGATGGTTGGTTAAGTCAACCATCTATCTATGTAGTATTTACAACATGAATGAATATTAATAATGGTTGATTTTTATACCTGCATTTTGACTCTAGTCATTTTGACTCCATAGCAGCAATTTTTATCATTGCTACTATAAGATTACTTCATAACTGCAACTATTATATTTTCTAGTATAAACTTATAATGATAGAGATACAGTAACAATCATTGTTATTAAACTCTTGAGTTAGCTCTTAATTATACATATGTAAAACTAGTCAACTCGTGATCAAACTAAAAAATGTATAAAGTTATATATGTTGAAACCCAGTAAACTCACTTATTTCTTAAAGAATGAAACATCTTAATTGAGAAAAAAAAACACAATAAACATTTCTTTAATTCGCGGCTTAATTCGTAAGTATATGTTAATTAGAGCAAGTAGATTTATCCTGATTTTGAAATTGGATAATTATCAATAAATTAAGAAAAAAAAGAATAAACATTTCAAGAAAGACATACAACAACCAGTTCTCCATCTACTTGCTTCAAATTAAAGATGTCCTTTAGAATTTGGTTCCATGCTCAACCACTATTTTTAATATGCTAAACATTTCAAGTTAAGAGTTCAACGTAGCCTGAACACAAATTTAAATTTTTTATAGTTTAAAATTAGTGTATTTTTTTATAGTAAAAGAGAGATAAAAATAAAAAATTTACACTAATAGAGACTCATAATAAATAGATTAAGAATTAAATTTTTTTATTTGTATCTCTTTTTTACTAAAATAAATACATTAATTTTAAATTAAAAGAATCCAAATCCCTAAAAGATTTATTATATCAATCATGCCCACTATAAAATTTCATCTTGACCCATCAATCACAATAGGAATCTCCTTTTCAGAAGAATCTAATAATTGCCAAAGACAAAAGGGTTAAATTAAGATAATATATATGTTACGCGTAGAAAAATTAAGAGAAGCTATTTCTGCAATTGTTGTGTAATTTTTAATTAGAAGATCTTGATTATTTAATTTGTTCCAAACTTATTCAGCAGCTGCTATGTAATTTCCATTTATTATTGTGATTGAATCTCCACTTGTGTTTTGAATTAGCCAAGAAGCTAATATTGTCGATTCTCTTTACCTTTCAGTTTGCGAAATTCGTGCGAAGATAATCTTCTACATTCTTGAAACCATCTGATTTTCAAGTTATTCAATTGTCCCAAATTAAAAACTCTATTTTCCAAATAATAATAACATAAGTATATAATAAAATGAATAATAAACATCTCATATTGTATCATGCTCCTTTTGGTCGAAAAAACTTCGTCATCGAGTTTTGTAATGAAGATGGTAGAAGAACATAATTAAGCAGCAGTAAATAATAGTGGAAGGAATATCATTAATCACAATTTTGGATGCACAAACTCATAAGGGACAATAAACTCTACGTTGTTGATTTCTACAATTGCCTAATTCATTAGGAATAAGAATATCATTATTGCTATCTTTTTCATCTTTCTCAACTAGTGAAAAGTTTAAAGACATAAAAAATAATTTTGTTTATTCTGATTTTAGTTTTATCTTATTACTTTCACTCGAGATATATCTTTATTTGTAAAATTGATCATAAGTCATATGTACATATTAAAATAGTATGACCTCAAACCCAAGCCTGATAGATTAACACGAAAAAAGCTTAGCCCCGCCCAAATCTAAAATTTGTTAAAAAAATTAATTATATATTATATTTTTCATTTAACATAAGTTAAAGTAAAGTATATAAGTATAATATTTACAAGTTATAAACTTAAATTATAAAAATTAATAAACTAAAAATACATTATATTTAATATTTTTGTCATAAAATCATACATAATTAATAATATATTATTAAATATAATTATTTGTAAACATTATTTGCATTATATATAATACATTATTTGATTTTTATTTTTGAGCTCATATTGTATTTTTATCGAGTCGGGTGAACTTTTTCAGGTCTATTTTCTTGTAGTTTATATTGTACTTATATAATTCTTTTATTATTTCTCAAATTTTTTCTATCTAAATGTTGCAAAAATTTTATTAGAAAACTTATTAAAAAAAAGACAATTATGTGCATCGCACGGTATACGAATCTACTTTCATAGAAAATTCACAGCAACAACTTTCTTCAAAGAGGTCGATTGGATCCCTGCTCAAACTATCGTTTATAATATTAAACACTTCTAGTAAGTTAAGGTTGCATTCAGCATTGTCTGCATGCAGGACTTAGCAACCACTTGTATTATAATGAAGGATAGTACCAAACTACCAATTGAG
This sequence comes from Senna siamea, assembly GCA_031216115.1. Lineage (NCBI taxonomy): Eukaryota > Viridiplantae > Streptophyta > Magnoliopsida > Fabales > Fabaceae > Senna > Senna siamea. The sequence continues at coordinate 1,969,481 of CM062356.1, forward strand.
TAATTCTAATTTTAGTTTCAAATTTTATTGCAAAAAGTTGAAACAATGGTGGGAATGCCTCCAAATTGTTATTTTATTAAATTATTTCTACGACAAGTAAGTCAACGTGGGAAAATTCTCCCTTTTGTGATCTCAAGAATATAAAGTCATGTGATCATTGCGAACCAAAGGACAATTTCTGCCAAAATCCTTCTCATCGTGAAAATTGCTATAATGGCAAATCAAGGAGGAGCGTCCTCAAGTTGTGCTCAAGAGCCCAAAAGACGCTATGATGTTTTTCTGAGTTTTAGAGGTGAAGATACTCGCTTCACCTTTACAGGTAATCTCTATAATGCCTTACAGGAAAAGGGTATCAACACCTTCATAGATAATGAGGAACTTAAGGTTGGGAATCAGCTTTCAGCTTCACTTCTTAAAGCTATTGAAGAATCAAGGATTTCTATCATTGTTTTATCCGAAAATTATGCATCTTCCACATGGTGTCTTGAAGAACTTTCCAAGATAATTGAGTGTAAGGAGGAAAACAACCAACTGGTTTGGCCTATCTTTTACAAAGTGAAACCATCAGATATACGACATCAAAGAAATAGTTATAGAGAAGCCATGGCTGCACATGAAAACAGGTTCAAAGAGGAGACGGAAAAGGAGAAGGTGCTCAAATGGAGGTCAGCTTTGTCTCAAGTCGCCTCTTTGAAAGGATGGGAGTGGCATCCAGAAACTAGGTATGTATGCAAATTCTGTTTTCTAATTACTTTTGGTTGACAAAGTTATATAATATTTAGCAGTTGCTAATATATATGACCATTTTCTATAAACCTTGTCTTAAAAACTTATGGAATGTTGACACAAAGTTTATTGTTCTAAATCTAATTATTATTTCAAGTCCAGAAATAGTATTGTGTACATTTCGAGCTTAAATTTCATATTTTTGAGGAAACAAAATCAAAATTATTAAAAGGGAAAAACAAAAAGTTGTATCTGAATCACCTTCATGATTTGCATTTTTGTAGGTATGAATATGAACTTATCCATGAGATTGTGAAAATGGGTGCTACTAAGCTACTCCGTGAACATTTATATGTTGGTGAACATGTAATTGGTCATCAATCTTGCTTAGAAGAAGTAAAGTCGTTGTTAGATGTTGACTCTAGCAATACTTTTATGTTGGGAATTCATGGTACTGGTGGAATCGGGAAAACAACGCTTGCCAAAGCTCTCTATAACGTGATCGTTGATGGTTTTGAAAGTGCAGCTTTTCTTGGTTGTGTTAGAGAAAGATCAAATGGTTACAACAACATGCTACAACTTCAAGAGCAACTTCTATCCCAGCTGCTTGAAGATAAATATATCAAGTTGGGCAGTGTTGATGAAGGTGCTAATAGAATAAAAAGCATATTTTGCTTTCGAAAAGTCCTTTTGATGCTTGATGATGTAGACAAGCGGGAGCAGTTAGAAAAATTGGCAGGTGGATGTGATTGGTTTGGTAGTGGTAGTAGGATTATTATAACTACAAGGGATAAACATTTGCTAAAGGCTGTTAATGTTGAAAAGAGTTATGAAATGAAGTTGCTAAATGACCATGAAGCTCTTGAGCTCTTTTGCTGGAATGCCTTCAAAATGAGCCAACCTGCAACAAGCTACAAAGATGTGTCTAATCGTGCTGTGCGATATGCCAATGGCCTTCCACTGGCTTTAAAAGTAATAGGCTCCAATTTGGTCAGTAAAAGTGTAGAGGAATGTGAATGTGCATTGGAACAATATAATAGGATTCCAGAGAGAGAGATTCAACACATACTCAAAGTAAGCTATGATTGCTTAGATGAAAATGCCAAGCAAGTTTTCCTTGACATTGCTTGTTTCTTTAAAGGCGAGGGCTTGGAATATGTTGAAAAGATTCTAGAGGCATGTGATTTTGCCCCAAAATATAACATAGGAGTCCTTATTGATAAATCTCTCTTAACTAACCAAAATGGTAGGCTGATGTTGCATGATCTGATACAAGACATGGGTAGAGAGATTGTAAGGCAAGAAGTGCCATCAAAACCAGGGTATCGCAGCAGATTATGTTTTCATGAAGATGTTCTTAGAGTATTGACTGAAAATTCAGTAAGAACCTTATTGTTCTTAGTTTTAGTTTTTTGAATTTATTTTTCCCTTAAATATATGTCATAGTTTGTATGTAAAACTAATTATATATATATATATATATATATATTAATGGTACTTGTTTTAAAGGGAAGTAGCAATATTGAAGGATTAATGCTTGATCCCCCTGAACAAGAAGAAGTAGACTGGAGTGGTTATGCCTTTGAGAAGATGAATAATCTCAGAATTCTTATTATTCGAAATGCATACTTTTCAATTGGACCTAATTATCTACCAAATAGTTTAAGGCTGCTTGAATGGAAGCAGTACCCTTTAGAGTCTTTCCCACCACGTTTTGATCCCAAGAAAATTGTTGTCCTCAGTTTACCTAATAGTTGTCTCAGGTTGCTAAAGCCATTGCAGGTAAGATTGCTTTCTTTCCTTTTCTCTTATATAATTTAAACATGTACCACCATTCTAACTAAATAATATCAATTTTTAACTGCTAGTCATTTTAATTAGCTTCTGTTTTGCAGAATTACAAGCTTTTGGTAAACATAAATTTCTCGGATTGCCAATTCCTCACTCATGTGCCTGATATGTCTGGAGTTCCGAGGTTAAGAGAACTGAGACTTGAGTATTGTGTCAATCTAATTGAGATTCATGAATCTGTTGGATTTCTTAAACATCTTGTTGTTTTAACTGCATCAAAATGCTCTAAGCTCTATAGCTTTCTACCAAGTATGTGGTTGCCATCCCTTGAAACCCTTCAACTCCAAGATTGCCCGAGACTTGAAAGTTTCCCAGATATAGTAGGAGAGATGAAGAAGCCATTAAATTTGTCTCTGTGGAATATTGGTATTAAGGAGCTGCCACAATCCATTGGTAATCTTATAGGACTTGAAGGTATAGGAATGGCATTATGCACGAGCCTAACAGATATACCATGTAACTTCTTCATGTTGCCAAAGATGGAACTATTAAGTTTCGAACGAAATGGTCAGGTTGTAGAATCATTCAGAAGGTTTAAAAGCAGTGAATTTGTAGCAACTAGCTTCTCTAATTTACGAAGATTGTGTTTTGTAAGATGTAAATTATCAGATGAAGATCTTCATGTTATTCTTAAATGTTTTCCAAAATTGGAAAGCTTGGAAGTTCCAGAGAACGAATTTGTATCTCTCCCAGCATGCATTAAAGAATCTGTTAACCTGAGAACTCTTGAAGTGAGCGAATGTCTGAAGCTTCAGGAAATTCCAGAACTGCCTCCAAATATTCAGAGAGTAGATGCAAAATACTGTCCATCATTAACTTCAGAGACATCAAGCATGTTATGGTCCCAGGTTTTATTAACTCCCTTCTCTCTTTTATGTTATGTTATGCACATAACATAACTACACACATCCATAATCATATATATATATATATATATACATAAATTCACTACAATATTGCATGACAGAGCAATTCATATTTTCTATTATTTTATTTTCTAACCATTTATTTATTAGTAACTTGGAAAGTAAAAATTAGAAGAATTTTATATTAATAAATCCTCAATTATATATATATATATATATATTAGCTTTATATCACACATGGTTGCAATGAAGAAATTCATGAGTTTTCTAAAAAGAGTAATATGGGTAAGATTTTGTTTTGAAATTAGAAAACAATTGTAGTGAATTTATTGAATTCTAGTAGCTGTCATGGCTGATTAGAGGCATCCTCCCCTAATAGGGCATTTACTACTGAATTACAATTATTAAATACCAAAAATATTCTTGTCAAGTTTTCAAATATAATGACAATATCTCTCGTCCTTGCCTAATTCTCAAGCTTTTAAAAACTACATGTGATTGTCCTAAATTACAGATTAACATAGAAGTTAAAAGTTCGAAGAGACCATGTACCATGTAGGAGTTGGCTACATTTTATCTAAAATTTTTCAAAGTGTTTTGTGCTGAAATTCTCAAAGCCTAAGATAAGCATTGGTATCACTTTAATTTATGCTAAAAGTATTCCTGTAATGTTTCAGACACTCAAAGAGGTATATCAATTACAAGTTGCGATGCCTGAAACAAAGATTCCAAATTGGTTTGACCATCGTTGTGAAGGAGACAGTATTTCATTTCGAGCTCGTCGAAAGTTCCCCATTGTTGTTGTGGCATTTATCTTTAAGAAAGAGAAAGAAATGGACTCTTGGGCCATTCCTGTTCTTTATAAGAAAGAGAACGAGATGCTGCGATGGGCATGGCCTTTTCATTATAAGGGTGCTAGGATCCGCTTGTACGTTAATGGTCTTCATACGCCAGATCTAAAAAACCCAGGTTGGAATTGGTTTTATATTGCAGAACATCATGTGCTACTGTGTGATCTACGAACTCTTTTCAAAGCTGAGGAGTGGCCACTCCTTGACTCATTTCTAGAACACGATTGGAATCATGTGGAGCTCAAGTGTGAAATCTTGCACGACCAAAATTATGCAGTGAGTGAGTGTGGAGCATATGTGTACAAGCAGCAAACTAACATAAATGACATCCAATTTGACTGTCCCAACCAATCAACTGGTCAAGATGGGCTGAAGAAGTGTTAGCTAGCTCTAGATAGAAGACACATTGACATGATGATAGTGCTAATATATGCATGAATATTATTACTATTGGTTGATGAGTTGAGTAGAGGGAGAGATGTTCCTCTTTTAAGATAGCCATGCAGTATTTTATCATATAAAATACAATTTTTGCTTTTGTTCTTGAGATCGTCTTTGCATTTTTCAGCAAATTTAATAGTAATTAAAATAGTTTGAAGTTTTTCCTGTCTCTTAAACATGCTTTCTTTTTAAAATACTTTGCTATGACTTCTTTTGCTGGTTTCCTTTCTCATTCATCCAAATAGTTGTATTCAATATATGAAAGTGGTTAGTAATGAAGGCTTGATCTTCTCTATTATTTTGCCAAATGGATGCATTTTATTTTGTTTCGTATTAATGCAATAACATTGAAAAACACGATTCTTCCCGAAAACTGTTGTAGCTTTTAAAAAGCACGAGAAAAAGCAGCATAAAAAAATAAAGATAATAACCAAATATAAATTTGTAGCTTTTGCTTAAAAAAAAAAAAAACTCAAAGCAAAAGCTAACAGCAATCTCAAATATACCATATTAGTTGTTTCTTTTGTATAAGTGCAACTTGGAAAGCTTCTTATTTTGATTCAGAAGAAGGCTCCTAAAAAAAATGTAGTCATCATCATATATGTTAACTTTTCTAAACTTCCACTTGTTTTTGGTGCAGGTTATATTTAATGTCTCTATGACCAACACCATAAATCTCTCTCTACCTTCAAACAAGCTCGAATGGTCTCTCAGTCAACCTTCAATAATGATTAAGTCGAAACAAAGAAACCATGCGCTTCAATATTGCTTTTGAACAAAACTAAAATTGACACCATGAAAGTATTCTATTAGAAATAAGGGAAAAAAAAGATAAAGATAAATGGTAAATTTATGGCCTCAGGATCTATCTTTAATTTCACCAAGCCACTACATTTGTTTCATAAATTTATATAACGTTAACATAAAGAAACCATGTGCTCGATACTGCCTTTGGGCAAAATGGTTTTTTTGAAAAAAAAAAAAAAAGGACAAATCCAAAATGATTTTGATATGGCTAGGTTCTATTTGTCGTTGTGCCAACATATATATATCCTTTCGTGCATTTCTGTAACGTCACATTAATAGATAAGATGAGAGAAAATTATGGGCGAAACCACAAAAGATAAGCAGGAAAGTTATTTTCGTTTAAAAAAGAAGATAAACTATGATTTTGATATATGGCCAGGTTTTATCTATCACGCTAACAACCCCCCACTAATTACTTCAAATCTCCCTCTCGCACACACTTCACTCTAACTCTCAACTTCCATCATCCTTTCCTCTTTTTGAAACCTAACCCAAGCAAAAGATTTCAGAGACACTTAATTTCTTGACCAAGAAAATGATGCCAAGTTGAAGATGCTATTGAGAAGTATCCAAATCTACTCACCTAGCCCCAGATGATGTTTAATGCTACTATCATCTCGAAGCTTTTGATCGATGTAACAATAAGAACCAGTGTCCTCTCCCAGATATGGAAATGATTATTGAGGTATATTAATATTTTGCACCATGCGATTGATGAAAAGCAAATGATTGCGCCTTTGGCATATAAAAAAAAAAAAAATCCTTACGAAGCTTCTGATCTAGATTCTAGTCTACGTAAATTCTTACAGAAAAAGGCTTCGATCGATATGGCGCAATGGTGTCCTTAATGTTGGTTTGTGACTTGGACGTACGTAGGTTCATCTAGCCTTGTTTTTGGGGAAGTAGTGTCTTTAATTAAGTTTATAATGAAAAAAAAAAAAGAGTATGAAAGATCTAAGCCTAGAGTTAATCTTTTTTATATAGGAGCCAAACCTAAGAAAAATCCTAGCTAGGAAATTGGTTTTTGTTCTATTATCTTCAAAAATTTTTGGATATTTTTGGTTGGTTCCAATATCCTAAACTTAGACTATAAGCATGTTATATCTTTTGTACTTTTTTTTTTTTTTCATTATAAAGTTAAGCCATGACATTATTTCACAGGCAAGGCTATGTGAAAAGTGGATGAAGCTACGACCATGTAAACCACGTACCAAAGTGGTGAAGTAACATGTAATACAGTAGATATTATATCATATCAATTGAGCCCTCTTTATAAAGCTATACCAAGATCAGAATCTAGGCCTCCATGAGGATTTTTTTTTCTCACTAAAATTAATAAAGGAGAATGGTTAAGGAGGTTAGTACAAAACCTTTTAATTTGTTTCTCTTTAAGATTTAGAAATCCAAACAAGTGGAAGTTTTAAAATTCTTTTGCTGTTAGGATGTGCTTAGATTGAAGAGAATAGAGAAGGGAAAAGGATGGGGAGAAAAATTAGAGAATTTTCTCTTATTTAGATTTCTAAATTTTAGAAGAAAAAAAATAAAAGATTTTGTACTAATTTTTTTAACCTTATTTTTTTATTAATTTTAATTATCATAAACTAAGAGATTTTAAAAGATCTAAATAAGGAAAACTATTAGTTAATCTTTCTTATTCATCCTTTTCTTTTCCTATTAATTTCTTATATTCCTTTTCCCTTCCCTCCTCATCCTCAAACACACTCTCTAAAGCTTCATCTAAGAATGAATTACAAACTATAATCCCTCTATTGCTAGTTGACAAAAAATGAAGCCTAAAGGCAAATTTCACAATAAGCTCACAGAACCACTCTAGTGCCTACACCAAATTGGTTCTAATTACACTTTATAAATGTTTAGATTTCTCAGCATACTCCCAGTTTAGATTGCTTCCTGCTTCATAAAGTTAAGATGGACACTTAAAAATTAAGATAGTAGTGAGAGTAAAAGAATTTATAATCCTTTAATATGGAGGTTCTTCCACCATACAAAAAATAGTAGGATTATAAAAATTAGTATTTGTCATGACTCAAATTTTGAGATCGTGATCGGTGTATAAACCTATCACAGCACTTACTAGGTCTAGCCAGCCTAAGAATCTATTTACCTCATGATAGTAATATTAAAACATTTTAGATTCTGCTTTTAACTCCTTAATTATCATTTTGAATTCTAAAAAAAATTTTGATAGAATTTCCCTTGAAAATAGAACGTTTCCTCAATTTACAATAGCCTAGACACAGCAACATTCATTACAAAGCACAATAATACAATGGACTATTACAAGCCTACAAAGTTTTTCATTTATATCCTCATGCTAACTAATCTAATACTAAGGTATAGACAAGCTGCGTTATCATTGAGCCTACGAGACTTCAAGGAAAAGCCTACGCAAGATAGAAGTGTGACTCTATTCTCTTCTACTCTTCAACCTGAGGAGGATCTAAAAAAAATATAAAGTAAGGAAGGTGAGTCACACAGACTCAGTGAGTGTAAGATAAAGAAAATACACAGAATGGAAAACAAACTCACACAGAGTTTTTGATAATGTAAAATAATTCAAGGGCTATAAAAGTTAATTTAATGTCAATCAATTTTTATATAAAGATTTCAAAGAAATGTTACCTTAATAATATTTTTAAAAAAATACCATCATTAATTAAATCTATACAATGTCAACCATTTCCCATATAATTTTTATAAATTAACACAATATTTAATACTTTCAATTAACCACCAGATCATCTCTGGTTTCACTCTGTACTAGGATAACCCTTCCGTGCCACCAGTCACTTGTGCCTTCAACCGCACTGTGACAACCCTCTGTGCATGCACATGCTCCAGTCATTGTGCCTCCCATCGCACGTGACAACCCATCAACACCACTAGTCACCTGTGCCTTCAACCGCACTATGACAACCCTCTGTGCATGTACGCGCGACCAGCCTCGTACCTCCCATCGCATGAGGTGCCTCAGTACAAGATAACACCAGAGACAACATCCAACAACACAATTCATTTCACACCAGGATACAAACTTCCACATTTCATCAATCTAGCTTTAAAATTCGAATAATAATAAATTTCAAACAGTCAGAAAATACATAATTTCTTGTATCGAGTACCAATAGTCACACAGACATAAAATCATCAATTTATCACGAATTTAAAGGCAACACATGTCCTAATTGTTTCCCATGGCTGTCTAGACAATAAATGCAAACACATACACAATAAATTTCATTTTTAATTCAAGTAGGCAAGGGATATTTGAAAACGACATCTCCTTTATCAAACATTCACCTGAAAGGATTTGTACAAAATCCTTACTTTACCATTCCAGCACTAATTATCTCAATTTATCCTTTCCACTATTCAATTTCTATTTTTCCTCCCTATATGAAATTACACAAGGACATCATTAAATATTATTCCATCCAAACTAGCCAGAACAATTATCTAGATATCATGGCACCTCACCGATAATTTAGGTGACTTTAACAACCGCCAAAATACTTCTATGATCCTTATGAGCTTCTATATTGCATTTTTCAGAGCGTTTAGGCTACATTGGCTTCAATAGCTCATCGAAAAAGACATTGTGATGGCGATTAACGACGGCAGATGACCAAATTGGTCCAAAATGTAGATCAGAACATGGAGGATACCAGATCTGAAGTTAGTTCGATAAAACACTGCGGTTTAACGATGATTTTTGGGCAAGAAAGGCGGACAGAGCGGCGAAAAATTTTTTCCTCGATCTGGGCTCGTGGCGGCTGTTCTTCGGCGGGTGAAAGCTGGGCGAGGAAGCAGATGTCTTGGGCTACCTGGCGATAGGGGTGGTGCAGTTGGAGGACAGTGTTTTTTGGCCATTCGAGGATGCCGAAGTTTGGGCTGATGGAAGGAAATTTTTGCAAATTTTAGGGAGTTTTCGACTGACAGAGGTGCAGTGGAGCTTAGCCGTGACGCGACATGGTCAGGGGTCTTTCGCACTACCAAACCCAAGACCTACAAAGTGGTTCTAAAGGAAGGAAAGACGACTGAAAGAGAGAGAAGAAGAGGATGAAGGTGCAAGAAGAGGAAAAAGAGCTGCAGGAAATTTGAATTATTACAAAATTTTACAAAATTGTCTCACACTTCAGTGGCTCATTCAAGCTCGAGGATTAACACTTCTCAAGCTTTCTCACTTGTCTCTCAAGGAGGCTCTCTAACTCTCACTTTAAAAAGTGGCTTGTTTCTTTCCTTGGATTAGATTGATTAGGAATGAAGGCTTCTATCTCTATTTATACTACTCTACCTCTACAATGAATAGTAGAGATTAATTACATCCAATAGTGGAGATTAACTCCCTAGAATTCTCTACACATGTCTCCTCATTCTAGAGATTTTCATGAAGTCTCTACACTTTTTCATTCCCTTCCACATTCTTCCATACTCTTCTGCAAGGTTTTAGAAGGTTTCACACATTTCTAGAATATTTTAGAGGATTCTACACTCTTCTACAAGCTTATAGATAATTCTATACTTCTCTAGAGTTCTTCAGAATGTTCTAAAAAATTTTACTCTTCTCTATAAAATTGTAAAATTGTTTAGAATATTCCCAATTTAAGAGGGACCCCAACAATAAGTATATGTAAGAATATATATATATTCACCAGGTTGACAAACAGGACAATTAGGACAGTTATGCTGAGGATTTTATAGTCTAAAATCTAAATGCATAATTGGTGAAGTAATCTTCGCATGTTTTTATATAATGTTTCTTTTTATCTATTATTGTGTCATCACGTTTCTTTCGTACTTTTCTATAATGTCACATTAATTAATATAGAAGGAACAAAAAGAAATAATGTGCTTTACTAATACTTTTTGGTAAAATAAAAAATGGAACGTCATGAAGATATTCTATTAAAAAAGAAAAAAAAAAAAGGATAAGGCCTAATGGTAAACAAATGACCAAGATCTATATATCTATCAACCAGTCGCCACGTTTGTTTCATGAAATTCTATAACGTTACATTATTGTATAGAAGAACTAAAAAGAAACATTGCGCTTCAATACCGCTTCTCGATAAAACAAAAAATGAGATTTCATTAAGTTATTGATCTATTAAAAAAACCAAATAATAAGGCCAAATTATATGGCAGGATCTAGCTATCTATCTATATGCCACCACATTTGTTTTATGAAGTTCTATAATATTACATATATATATATTTATATTCAGGAATGACAATATGAATACCTGTTTATTTTTAGTAAGAAACTTACTATTATATATTACTATTAGTTTTTTGAATTTTTTTTTAACCTTCTATGTGTTTAATTTTGTATAAAAAAAAACTGGTTCTGTATGTAATTAATGTGACTTTGCTTGTTACTTGTTTTAAAGGATTTTGGATCTTCTGCCATAATTCTTTGCATAGTGGCTGCTTGATGTTTTTAGTGACGGTTTTATCCGTTGTTAAAGTGTATTTTAATATTATTAGAACAAATATTATTATTGTTATAACTTTTGTTTAAATTATTAATTTAAAAAAATTATAGTAGTAATACTTTTTGTTGCAAGAAACTTTAGCAGCGGAAAAACCTGCTGCTAAAAACAGGTGCCAAACATAGAATCTTGACACAAAGGGAAGTGGTAACACTACAAAAAAATTAAAATTGACTGGCAGTTTTTTTGCGCACACTTTATGGAGGTTAAGCAAGTGTGACAACATGATATCATTTTGTGGCGCTTGTTCAACATTTTCTAGTGCTTTCTGTCTCAAAATTTTGTTGAATTTTCCTTCACATTTTTGCTCGTCATTCACTTGTTCATTTCCCACATTTTCATATTTTTGCTCGTCATTCACTCGTTTAATCAGCTACTCGTGCGTTCAACCAATCCATGAAAACAAATATTCTCATAAGTGATTTTGGGTATAATTTTTTACGGCGAAGTAGGAGTTCCTTCGGTGAGTTTTTATTTCTCTATTTCTTTCCTTTCATTTTCGATTTGGGTGTAATTTTTGATTGTGGGGTTTGACTTGTTTGTGGGGTTCGAATTCTTTATTCCATTGAGTTTTCCTTACTTGATCGAACAACCCAAAATTCAGTTATTTCAATGTAACTACATTAATCTAAAATTGAAATAGAAAGAAAGGGTTTGAATGAGAATGAAATCGTAAGAATATGCATGCGGTACACTTTTTTTCCTAGGATTGTAGTTCAATTGGTCAGAGCACCGCCCTGTCAAGGTAGAAGTTACAGGTTCGAATGAGAATGAAATCGTAAGATTTCTATGTTCACTTCCTTTTGTTTTCTTTTGTAGATTAGGGACCAGTTACTGTGAAAAAGGTGCAAAACTCACACAACTACTAGGTTGGAGAGGTGAATTGAAATTCTTATTTAGGAAATAAACTTGCATTTTCACTTTTTCTAAAAATTATCTTATAATGGTTGATTCCTTTTTAGCTAAGATTGATTTTTTCTCAAATGTGTGCATCATTTGTATGTTAGATACTTGCGAAGTTTCTTGCACCTTTACCATTGCACTCCAAAACTAAATGTATAGGTTGAGTTAGACAGATTGAACAGTTTTAATTACCCTTTTCTCTTGTTTTCCAACTTTTTTTCACCTTCAAAAGTGGCAGTAAAGGGTTAGATGCTTACAAAAACGCATTAAGTTATTTTTTTTTAATTATATATTATAATATTGGCTCAAGCTCTCATTGACTCAAATATTTATTTACTCTTACATGAATGCACAGTGCATCTACAATATAGCAACAATTGATGGCGTAGAGCAGTAGTACTCTATCTCTCTTCTTTTTAGTAAGATTTTGGGTCATTTTGTATATAGAAACATTACAAAATGCATCTAGTAGAGCTTCGGTTATTCCAAATTAAAACTTAAAAATAAAGCCAAAAGAGAATGCTAATTAACACGAAAAAGAACACATTTTATAAGTAGATAAAAATGGAATGGTTGGTGTCATTGATTTGGCATCATAAACCTGTGAATTGAACTAGACGTGTTGTTGAGGGTTATAGGGTCAGTCTAGGTTTGATGGGTGCAGGGACAGTGTAACACAGGAGGGAGGACTATGTTAATTGTGTATATGGTACATGTGGATGTTGGGATATAGGGTCTAGGTTGGATACCAATTTTATTTTCTAAAATTACACAATAAATACTTTATAGTTTAGCTTGTATTAGCTTTGCAAGCTGCTTATGGATTTGGTGGGAGTGGTGGTAACAATTACAGTTGTGTCATTTAGAGTTTATCTTTAGATGCTATGTCTCGATTTATTCTCTATCTAAATATTTTTGTGGTATTCTCTATTTATTGGGTGTGGAAATTTAAGTAATTTTGTTTTATAGACTGAAACCAGACATTTACTGCAATTGTTTTGAAATGGCAGTGTTATAGTTGATGGTGTGACAGAAAAAAGTATACAAAGAACCATGCTGAGAATGTTTTGAGTGTTTTTTTTTTTTCTTTTCCCACTTTGGGATCTCTTAAGGAATTGGTGTGCTTTTTTATTTTTTTATTTTCATATTGTAATGCTTTTGTTTGATGAAATTTTGTTGTCCTCAGTTTTCTCTACTCTTCAAAAAATTCTTTTTTCACCTAAAAAATAAGGTGTAGTTTTATTGCTGTTTTAATTTGCTTTCTTTCAGTGCCCATGCAAAGCTTATTGAGAGACCTTTTTTTCTTTTTAGCTCAGTCATACTGAATACCTTAAGAAAATTTTATCGCACAACTATAAAATTTGCATTTTTGTATGGTACTAAATGTTAGATGGTAAAAAGTTAACATGAGTAAAAATTCAACATTGTTGATATAAGAATATTACTTTGAATGAATGAACACACTAAAAATGATATGATTAGGAATGTGTGCCTTTTGTGTTTGGGAAGACCATTGTATTGGGAATTGTATTTTTTTAGATTCCTTCCTCATCTTGATCTTTTTTGTACTTTGAATAATGTTCCTATTTTTAACTCCAAAGTAAAGAGTTGTCATGGAAATTCCATTAGTCAAGAAACCTAGATGATAGACTTATTGATGATCTTGCTTTGTAGTCAAATTTCTTGCTTCTTTTCTTGTTTCTACTTGGCTAGATATAAGGATTTGGAGTTTGGACTCTTTGGGTTCCTACACTGTTCTTTAAATTTTTTATTACAATTTCAACGACTCTAATTTTCTCTGTCTAAATCCTTTTTGGAAATCCAAGGTTACCTTTATTGGGGATTAATACAAATGGTTTCCTTCAAAATCGAAGGTTCAACAAAGCTTTATCCCTAATTTTTGTGTGATTTTTCTGTGGCATTCCAAAATGAATTATTTGTTTTTTGCATTGTGAAGTGGCTTGGCAGATTTGGAATAGGTTGTTTGGTATTGTTCAGGAAGACTAGGTGTGTTTACAGGTTTTTTAAGTTGCAAATAAACTAGTTTTGGCCACAAAACTGGTTTCTTCTTATATATTGATCATGACAATAAATTGTGATCGTAGTTGTTTCACTTTCAGATATCTCCAATTTTGCAAATTAGTTTTTTTGTTAGTTGAACTAATTATTATGTAATTTCCTGGAGATTTTCTTGTCTCCATATATTATTGGTCCAATACTGGGACAGTGTAAAAGTCTTCTGGTAAGTAGTCTTTATTTGTCATGTATTAGAACAACGTAGAACATATCAGTTTTTGGGAATAACTACTCAATTCTCATGATGTCGTCTTTCATATTTCTGCACCAGAGGTGCTATAAATTCTCTACTCTGGTCTTAATTTGAGTCAGAGTCTGATCCTCTATTGGGTCAGAGGTAGTTGTGACAGATGTATTGAATATTAACTTTGATCCTTATGATCATTTTGTAGAACCAAATGAAATTTCATAAATGAGTTTAGTTTGAAGTTACCATTTGCAGCTGAACTGACGTGATGAACTGCAATGGAATTTAAGGATATTGTACATTCAGATATGATAAACTGATAGGCCAAATGAAAAGTTATTGGATAAATGAACAATATTTTATTTGTTTGTTCATTCTGTTAAATCAAGCTTAATTTGAAGGCTCAACATAGATTCTGATTGCTAAGGCAATAGTCTAATAGTTTAAATGGTGTCTTGCTGTTTCTCTAGCCATAACTATAAGACATTCTACTCATAAGAAAAAGAATAAGATTTGTAACTCCATATTTGTAAAAGATAGGTTTATTGCTAAGGCAATAGTCTAATAGTTTGAATGGTGTCTTGCTGCTTCTCTAGCCATAACTATAAGACATTCTACTCATAAGAAAAAGAATAAGATTTGCAACTCCATATTTGTCTTCCATTTTTTTGTCCTTTTTGGCAGATGAATTTTCTTTTTAGGAACATAGCAGTATGTTTTGTTTTATGATTTATAGGCAAACGAAGTGAATATGTTAATGTTAAGTAGAAAATAAATTAAGATAGAATACGTTGATATCGTTTAATTCATATAATCTATCCTACCTATTGCAAAAAAGTTGCGATTGTTGTTGTTATTGTAAGGTGTGTTTTGTTTTACACTGTCTCTGCATTGACCTTAATGAGCTTCTAATTGTACAACCTTCTGTTCTGTGACAAATTTTGGACTATGGATCAAGATAAACAACCAACTGGTTTAACCTATCTTTTACAAAGTGAAACCATCAGATATACGACTTCAAAGAAACAGTTATAGAGAAGCCATGGCTGCACATGAAAACAGGTTCAAAGAGGAGACGGAAAAGGAGAAGGTGCTCAAATGGAGGTCAGCTTTGTCTCAAGTTGCCTCTTTGAAAGGATGGGAGTGGCATCCATAAACTAGGTATGTATGCAAATTCTGCTTTCTGGTTGACAAAGTTATATAATATTTAGCAGTTGCTAATATATATGACCATTTTTTATAAACCTTGTCTTAAAAACTTATGGAATGTTGACACAAAGGTTATTGTTCTAAATCTAATTACTGTTTCAAGTTCAGACATAGTGTTATGTGTACATTTCGAGCTTAAATTTCATATTTTTGAAGAAATAAAATCAAAATGATTAAAAGGGAAAAACAAAAAGTTGTATATGAATCACCTTCATGATTTGCATTTTTGTAGGTATGAATATGAACTTATCCATGAGCTTGTGAAAGTGATTGCTACTAAGCTACTCCGTGAACATTTATATATTGGTGAACATGTAATTGGTCACCAATCTTGCGTAGAAGAAGCAAAGTCGTTGGTAAATGTTGACCCTAGCAATACTTTTTTGTTGGGAATGCATGGTACTGGTGGAATCGGGAAAACAACGCTTGCCAAAACTCTCTATAACGTGATCGTTGATGGTTTTGAATGTGCAGCTTTTCTTGGTTATGTTAGAGAAAGATCAAATGGTTACAACAACATGCTACAACTTCAAGAACAACTCCTATCCCAGCTGCTTGAAGATAAATATATCAAGTTGGGTAGTGTTGACAAGGGTGCTGTAATATTCCAAATATTTTGTTAATTTAAATACCTCAGTAGTTAAAATAATTCAGAAAAATGTGATGAAAACTTGAAAATTTTGTGGATATTGAACAAGTGAATTATTTTGAGCTTATGGATCAAATTTGAAAATTTTTAAAAATAAAATTTTATCTGATAACGAATTTTTTATCTACTTTGACAAACTTAATAGATATATTTGGGAAGCCTAGGATACTTTAAAAATATCCCAATCTCTTCCATGCTATTCCATATTTTAATATGAATCAGAAAGTGCATTCACAATTCATCTAGAGCAAGCCGGTAAATGACCAAAACACCCTTAATATCCAAGAAACCCAATTTTCCTTCCCTCCCACCTTCAGAATTGCAATTCTTTCTTCCTCTCTCACGCAGCTTTATCCTTTCCCTTCTCTCTCGTTCGGTCCATTCTTTCTTCCTTTTGAACCACCACCAGTGCCAATTTGAGGCTGTGAAGCTCATCGGCAAAGGACCCCTAACCACGTTGCGTTAAGGCCAAGCCTCTGTTGCACCTCTGCCGGTATGAAACTCCTTGAAATTTGTTACATTTTCCTTCTATCGATCCAATTTTTGACGTCTTCAAACAGTCAAAAAACTGCCACTGTCAATCGCACTGGCTCCACCAATGGCTAGCCCAGGACATCTTCTTTCTCGGCCAGCTGCCACCCGTCAGAGAACCACCGCCACGCACTTGGATCAAGGCAAAACGTCTTTGCCGTATTGTCCGCCTTTCTCGCTAGAAAATCGCGGTTAAACTGTCGTGTTTCGCCACACTAACTTCAGATCCGTCATCCTTGTGTTTTGATCTACATTTTGGACCAACTTTAGTCATTTGCCGTCATGCGTCGCCGTTGACCACCTTCATAATGTTTTTTTCGGTGAGCCATTGAAGCCGGTGTAGCCTAAACGCTCTAAAAAACGCAATATAGAAGCTTGTTGGGATTATAGAAGTATTTTGGCGACCGTTAAATTAGCCTAAATTATCGGTGAGATATCATAGTATCTGGATAATCGTTCTGGTTGGTTTGGATAGGATAATATTTAATGATCTTCTTGCGTAATTTCCTATAGGGGAAAATAGAAAATTAAATAGTAAAAAGACGAAATTGAGAAAATTAGTGCTAGACTAGTAAAGTAAGGATTTTGTACAAATCTTTTCAGATAAGTGTTTGATAAAAGAGATACCGTTTTCAAATATCTCTTACTTGTTTTGAATTAAATATGAATTTAATTGTGTATGAAATTGTGTACTTTTCCTAAACAGCTATAGGAAACAATTAGGATGTGTTGTCTATGAAATTATGATTATTTGATGAATTCTCTGTTTATATGATTATTGTTATTAAATACAATAAATTATGTATTTTTTTTATTACCTAAGATTTATTATTGAAATTCTGAATTTGAATACATAATTGTGAAAAACTATATTTTTGTTTGGATACTGATAAGAAAATATATTCTATATGATTTGTGTGATCTGTAATTGGTGTTGTGGTGGAGTACCTTGTATATAGGCATCCTCCTGTGGCTGAAGGCACGAGAATTGGTGGCGCTGTTAGGTTGTCTTTGTGTGGCCAAAGGCATAAAGACTGGTTAAGCGCGTGCAATGCACAGTGGGTTGTCATCATGTGGCAGAAGGCATGATGACTGGTGGTGCGGTAGGGTTGTTCCATGTGGCTGAAGGCACGAGATTGGTTTCATACAGTGCAAAAGCACAGTGGGGTTGTCCTCGTATAAGGGAAAAGATACAAAAGGAGATGTGATGAGAAATATTCATTTATATGAGATTATTAAAATTTGATATTTATGAAATAAAGTTTATTGAGATTATTCTTTCTAAATTAATTTATAGAGATTGATTATAATAATTTGAACTATATACCCTACAATTATTTTTATGATGATAAAACTCTATGGGAGTCTGTTTTCCATTCTGTGAGTTTCTTTTATCTTACACTCACTGGGTCTGGTGACTCACTCTCCTTACTTTACATTTTTCAGATCCTCCTCAGGTTGAAGAGTAGAAATGAATAGAGTTATACTTTTATTTTGGGTAGGCTCTTTCTTGAAGTCCCGCAGGTTTAATGATATCATAGCTTATCAACATTTTAGTATTGGACTAGTTTGCTGAATGTCATAGTTTGTATGTAGATGAAATAGAAATTTTTGTAGGCTTGTGATAGCCAGTTATATTTTCTTTTGATTAAAATGTATGTTACTGTGTATTGGACTGTTGTAAAAGTTAAGGGAAACGTCTTATTTTTAAGGAAAATTCTGCCAAAATTTTGATAGAGTTTGAAATGACAATTAAGGACTTAAAAGTAGAAATTAAAATGTTTTAATATTATTTTTGAGGTAAAAAGATTCTTAGGCTAGTTAGATCTAGTAGGTAGTGTAATAGGTCTACGTGCTAGTCATGGACTTAGAATTTAGGTCGTGATAATGTTGGTATCAAAGCTTAGTTTTGTTAGGTCCTTAAAATTGTGATAATGGAGGATAGTGGAATCTTCTATGTAATTCTATGACCGGCCATCGCAAAATTACATATTGGAAGCTACTATCTTCCATTGATATCATTAAGTCCTACATTATTATAGGAATGTTTAAATCATGATTATGTTGATTAACTCTTCACATTAGATTCTTATCTGTATTACTCTTTCTCTTTCTCTTTCTCTTATCGTAGGAAAAGATGCCACTGAGAAAGTGGATTCCTAATAGAAGATTCTCTTGTGATGAAATTTCTTTGTTACCTACTAATGCCCCACCTAGAAATCAAAGGCGAGGGCGTGGTTGTAGCACTGGCAGTAGAGGTGGCCATGGCAGGAGTGTAGTTGCTGCTCAAGCACCAATAAAGGAAATTCCAGATATTAGGCATAGCTGTGGTAGAAGTGTGGGTACCCTTGAAGCACCTAAAGATAAGACTCTGGAAGTTAAGAGTAGGGACCCGACATTAACTGAAATTGTTACCAGATTGTAAAATATGCATCAAGCCATGAGAGAAATGATGGATATGATGGCTCGCTAGCAACAACAACAACAAACAGAACATGTTGTAACTCCTAGGCTAGAATAGGAGATTAGACAGGAAGATGTTAGACCTATTTCACAAAGGGGGCAAATTGAGGTTTCTCTACCAGAATTCTTGAAGCTCAAGCCTCCATCTTTTTCAGGGACTAGTGCTGATGAGGATCCCCAGTCTTTCCTAGATGTCATTCATGCCTTGGGCTGTTCTTCAACTAGATCAGTGGAGTTAGCAGCCTTCAGATTAGAGAACATGGCACAATAGTGGTATGATGGTATACAGGGAGGTAGGCCTTATAGATCACCTCCTTTAACGTAGAAGCAGTTTGTTGAACTATTTATGAAACATTTTCGTCCACATACAGTTTGAGATGCTAGGGCCAAGGAGTTTGAAACTTAAAGACAAACAGAAAATATGATAGTGATGGAGTATCATATGGCGTACACCAAATTACCCTGGTATGCTCTACATTTGGTAGCCACAAAGAAAATACATGATAAGTGCTTTGTAGATGGTCTTCTTGATTACTTGTTCAAATTTGTGGCAAGAACCAAATATGATTCCTATGAAGAGGTATTTGAAAGTGCCATACTATTCGAGACACGCAACAGAGAAAGTAGAGGAAGAAGAGAGTCTCGAAAGCAACAACATACCAAGGGTAATCAAGAAAGTTCCCGAGGTCGTTAGAGTGTACAATCAGTGAGAAATGTTGCTGTAATCTCTCCGAGACATCCAATAAATTCTCAACCGTGGGGAAGCTACAGTGGGTACACTTCTAGACCTATTTCAAATAACTGGAATACTCTATCAAATTCAAATCAGCTTAGCAGTGGTGGTGAAAGATTTGTTATAACTCCTCTTTGTTCCACTTGTGGATGAATGCACATTGGCTCATGTTTTGCAGCAAACAGAAGATGTTATCAATGTCATCAGTTGGGACACATGATGAGGGATTGCCCCTTGAGATCAACACAACCATCCTCTAGCTGTGGATTGGCTTCGGTATCAACGCCATTAGCTTCAAGACCTTCACAACCGCTAAAGCCAGTGGAAAGTTTTAGAGGTAGAGGATTTGAAGGTACACAATCTAGAGGAAGAGGTTCAAATAGTAGAGGTTGAGAAAAAGCCGGTGGAGGTCAAACTCGTGTCTTTGCCATGATGAGACAGATGCTCAAGCATCTAATGCTGTGGTTGCAGGTGCACTTTTCGTATGTTCATGCAAAGCTAATGTCTTCTTTGATCCTGAAGCCACTCATTCTTTTGTATCTCTATTCTTTGCTTCTCTGATTAATAAGAGTGCATCGAATCTAGAAGAACCTTGGATAGTATCTACACCAGTAGGAGATTCAATTGAGGCCAAACAGGTTTTTAAATAATGTGAAGTAATGATAGGGAATAAGTCTCTTCTAGCTTATTTGATTATCCTGGATGTAGTGAGTTTTAATGTGATATTAGGCATGGATTGATTGTCTTCTTATCATGTTACACTTGACTGTTATAAGAAGATTGTTAGGTTTGATCCACCTAAAGGAGAGACATTTACCTATCAAGGAGACCAATGCCTTACACTGTTAAAGATTATCTCGACCTTGTGTGTAAGGAGGTTGATGAGGAAGGAATGTGATAGTTTTCTGGCAAGGGTTAGGGATACTCAGATGGTGGAAACGAATTTGGATCAAGTGCTAATTGTTTGCGAGTTCCCTGATGTGTTTCCTAAGGAATTACCTGGCTTACTGGAAGAAGAGCATGGCGTCTGAGAGAGGGGGAGGGGTGTTCTTTTATGTCTAAATTGATTTGGCAAAAATCATGTTTTCTCCATCCTCAAAGAAAAGTCTTTTAGTTAAGTCCCTCCCACCTTTCAATAACGTCCTACACTTTTTTTTCCCTCTCTCTCTTTTTGTTCCTATATTTATATATTTATGATATAGATATTATTATAAAATACATTTATAAATTTAAATAAATCATTATTTCCCTTTTTGAGCTGATGTAATTGACATTTTGAAGAATTACAATTTTTTATTATTATTTTATGGAGAATTTATATAGCAACTTAAAATGTACATATATGCACAATGCTTCAAGATTTTCATTCAATTTTTATTATCGGAAGCAACTAATAAAATTTATGGATGCTCTAAGAAAATTCTCAAACTATCAACTCCTCTTAAAACTTAGGGTCATTACAGTCAGACATTGAGAAATTACTAGAACATGATTGGAATCATGTGGAGCTCAAGTGTGAAATATGGGATTATAACTCATGGAAGCCAGCAAGTGAGAGTGGAGCAAGTGTTTAGGCAGCAAACAAACATGGATGACATCCGATTTAACCATCCCAATTAATTATTGATTCTCTGCTTGTTCTTTGAATAAGTTAAGTGAACTATTGAGAATTTTGTTTCCCTTTCAATTTGCTTCAAAGATACCCTTTGGATCCATGCTCGAACATGAATATTGAATGGAGTTTCACTCTAACCTTCAATAATGTTCTAAACCTATATATTTTAGCAGCAGCACTCTGATTTCTACGTATTACTATACGTATATGTCTCCCATTGTGCTCTGAAATACGCAAGAAGCCTATCTATTGTGGTCTATATTAGAAACACAACTCCTCAAGTGTAGTTAGTAAGAACATATTTACAGGTTGATCAGTTGACCAAGCCTCTTGATATTGACACTGACTTAAAAATATTATACACTTCCACTAGATAGAGGATAGGCTGATTTTGGGTTGTGCCCTTGACACATTTTTAGAACATGATTGGAATCATGTAGAGGTTAAGTGTGAAATCAAGTATAATAAGACAGTGGAGCCACATTTGTATATAACTGAGTGTGGAGTATATCAGTACAAGCAGCAAACAAATATGGATGACATCCAATTCAACTGTTCAAGTCATTTGGTAAAACAAGGCCAAAGAAGCTTCAATTTGAGCGCTTAGGCTCTTGATTTTGGTGCCTAGAGGCCGGACTCTCTGTTTTGTGCTTGTATTTGGGGACACGGCGTCCAAGTGCCTCTGATATAGGCCCTTAGGTGATTTTCTTCTTGAATTTTATACGATGTGCATCTTTTTGAACAATTTCAGTTGTTCTAGAAAGGCACTAAAACTTTCAAAGTCACCAAATTTTAATCAACGTACAAAATAATTTTAAAATATGTGAGCATGCTTTAAAATCCTTTAAAATATTATCTGAATATTAAGTACAATAATATCAATTTCATGGTGAGGCATATTAAAAATAATCTTAAAAGAAATGCAGTTGAACAAATCTTGTGGAATTTTTTGGCTTTCAGTGAGAATGATACACACTTTAAAAATTCATCTTGGCCCATCAACCACGGTAAAAATATCCTTCTCAAGAGAATCTAATTACCAAGATAAAAGGATTAAATTAAGATGATAAGCAACTCTTGTGTAATTTTCAAGATGATCTTACTTTATTTGTTCCAAACCTATTTAGAAACTGCTCTGTAATTTCTACTTACTACTGTAATTGAATCTCCCCTTGTGCTTTGAATTAGTCAAGAAGCTGATCTTTTGAGAATTTTGTTTCCCTTTTGATTTTCAAAACTTGAGCAAATTTAATGTCCTCTGTTCTTGAAGGGACCATCTCATTCCCTTCAAAACAGGGGACCATACTAATTTTAATATAAATATATTTAGGCCAGTTACATTTATTCTTACTTCGGCATTAATTACTTATCAAATAGAAAATAAAACAAAAGAAATAAAATATTTCAAGTAAATGGCTTTCATGGTGCCCCCTCCACTTTTATAATATGATGTATTTTCAGTGATATTTTTCAAGGAAAATTCACAGCAAGTCACCAACCCCTTGCTTCAAAGACTTTGCTCATACTGCTTACTGCTATATATCATGGCAAACCAAGAAGCTGCATCATCCAATTCTGCTCAAGAGCCTAAAAAGCGTTATGATGGTTTATAGTTTCTTATAGACTTTTGAAATATGCATCTAGCTAGCTGTAGCTTGAATGATAAAATCCATTAACGAGGAAAAAGAAGGGCATAGAATTTCTATTAGATTGTTCTACCCCTATCTTTGAAGGTCATCAGTAGTACAAGATGCATGCTCAGTTTAAGGGCATAACCAGATGCTCCTGCTTGCCAATTTCTCAAAGAGATATGTTTTTTGTATTTAGTTTATCAAAAATTTGTATATACATATTCAAGTCTTTTGTCTTTTGAAGTGATCCAAACCATTTAATAATTATCTATTCCTTGAGTTATTCTCCTTTGTTTGTATGTTCAATCAATGTTAAATATAGTCTTAGAGAGTCCATTTAATGGGTCTTAGAAGCTTAGTTTGTATGAAGAAATTCTCCTGCAATCTTTACAAGTGACAAGAGAAAAGATAATGCAAAGAAACAATCAAAAGAAAAATCTGTCTGTCCAGTTTACATTCTAGTAATATTATGACATGAAATTCTGCCTCTGACAATACGCCATGGCTTATTTCTCCTCAGTGATTGCTTTGGTTATGACAAGTTATTTGTTTTTTTCTATTGCAGTATGTATGGCCAGAAAAGAATTAAATATCTTTTTAATTCATTGAAAATATTAGGCTATGTATGTCTAAAAAAGAATTAAATCCACACCCTTGCAATTACTGTTTTAGTGGTTGATAGCTATGATTTTTTATCCATTTAACCACTGTTATAATTTTTTTATAGTGTCACTAATTATATAACATGGTATCTAGTGGTCATGTCATCCTCCATCCATGCTACATCAGCACAATCATCATACATGCAAAGGGGATCAAGGAACAATCGGATATATCACACCATAGATGACATACTTTTCAATTAAAGACTCCAGATCTAAACAAGCAGCTATACGTGGAAAAAAGGATATAAAAAACAACAGAATATGTACAGGAAGCCAGTAAAGCATTGTTTATGTATTCCTTATTTATCCACTGCGTCAGTCTGATTGGTTCTTTGCGTCTAATTTTGGTGTAGTAGCTATATTTTCATTCGTCCTCTTTATAAAAGTTGATTAGAAGCTTAAAGTGGGAATGGACTTTAATACTTTAGAGAGTGTATAAAAATTTTGATCTTACTTACAAGACGAAAGACCCATTG
This sequence comes from Senna siamea, assembly GCA_031216115.1. Lineage (NCBI taxonomy): Eukaryota > Viridiplantae > Streptophyta > Magnoliopsida > Fabales > Fabaceae > Senna > Senna siamea. The sequence continues at coordinate 1,993,674 of CM062356.1, forward strand.
ATAGGGTCTTCAATCTATTAGAGATACCTTCACGAATGAATGTAGGACAGGTATTTGAATGCTCACTCGGGTTAGCAGGAGGTTACTCCTATCATGGACATACTTCAGTTCACATCCCTTCATGTTGTGGCTTTAAATTTGATGTTTTCATTAAAAGCTCCAACGTGATTGGAATATGTAAACTACATTAAAATTGTATTATATTTAAATTTCTACAAAATGAAAATTGTTAACAAGGAGTACTAGAATTTTATTTTCCCAAGTTGAAATTCTGCTTGCTTTTGACGTGCTAAAAGATTTTTCTTTTGAATTTAGAATATAGATAAAAACTCAAAATATTAATTAATATTTTTGCATTTAAAAATTATTTTTAAGTATTATATATGTATTTTTTCTTTTCCCCTTATGATCTTAGTCAAGGGGTGGTGATATTATCAGTCAGCATGCTTTAAAAAGTTATTTAGGTTGAAGATTTAGCTCACTTTCTGTAATAAAGGCTAAGTTAAAATTTTACTTATTTTCTTTGAAAGAATTCTTATATTTACTAATATAATTCATATGAAATTTATCGTTGACAAATTAAAAATAATCAATTTTAAATTTAGAATTAATTAATATTTCGATTATTTATGGGTTTTAAAGAAATTTTTACATATTTTAAAATAAAAAAATATAATAGTATAATTTACCATTTAAAATATTAAAAATTTGAAGTATGCCTTGTCAACGTCGACTCATGGTTACAACAGCAAGTCAAGGTCGGAAAATTTAACCTTTTTTGTGATCTCAAGAACATAAAGGCCTGTGCCCTTTGCTAACCAAAGATCATAGACATAGCATAGTGATTAACTGATTATTATTATAATGGCAAAGCAAGGAGTAGCATCCTCTTCCTCTGGTTCTACCCAGCAACCCAAAAGGCGTTATGATGTTTTCCTAAGTTTCAGAGGTGAAGATACTCGGTTCACCTTTACAGGTAATCTCTATAATGCTTTGCTCCAAAAGGGAATCAATGCCTTCATCGATAAAAAAGGACTCAAGATTGGGAATCAGCTTTCATCTTCTCTTCTTAAAGCTATTGAGGAATCAAGGATTTCTATTATTATTTTATCTGAAAATTATGCATCTTCCACATGGTGTCTTGATGAACTTTTGAAGATCCTTGAGTGTAAGGAGACAAACAAGCAACTGGTTTGGCCAATCTTTTACAAGGTGAAACCATCAGATATAAGGCATCAAAGAAAAAGCTATAAAACAGCCATGACTGCACATGAAAACAAGTTCACAAAAGACAAAGAAAAGGTGATCAGGTGGAGGTCAGCTTTGTCTCAAGTTGCCACGTTGAAAGGGTGGGAATGGCATCCTGAAATTCACAAGTACGCAAATTCTATTTTTCTAATAACTTTAAGCTGATGAAGTTCCATAGTGTTTAATTAGTAGCTGCTAATATGACTATGTTTTGGTTTACCTTGTCGAAAATCTGTGGAATGTTGAAACACAAAGTTCATTGCTCTAAATCTAATTATTGTTTCAAATGTAGACATAGTGTTGTGTATATTTATTTGCAGCTTAAATTTCATATTTTTGAGAAATATGAATCACCTTCATTATTTTATTTTTGCAGTTATGAATGTAAATTAATCAACGAGATTGTAGAAATGGCTGCTTTTGAAATACGCAATGAACATTTATATACTGGGGAACATGTAATTGGACACCAATCTTGCATACGAGAAGTGAAGTCACTCTTAGATATGGAATCTAGCAATAGAGTTGTTATGTTGGGAATTCATGGTACCGGTGGAATTGGGAAAACAACGCTTGCCGAAGCTTTGTATAAGTTGGTCATTGATAGTTTTGAAAATGCAGCTTTTCTTGGTGGTGTTAGAGAAAGATCAAATGGTTACATGAACCTGCTACAACTCCAAAAGCAACTTTTAGCTCTACTACTTAAAGAGAAGGATATTGAGTTGGGCAGTGTTGCCGAAGGTGCTGCTAGAATAAAAAAGACACTTCGCTTTAAGAAAGTTCTTTTGGTGCTTGATGATGTAGACAAGCAGGAGCAGTTAGAAAAATTGGCGGGTGGATGTGATTGGTTTGGTTGTGGTAGTAGGATTATTATAACAACAAGGGATAAACATTTGCTAGAGGCTCATAATGTTAAAAAGAGTTATGAAATGAAGTTGTTAAATGACCATGAAGCTCTTGAACTCTTTTGCTGGAATGCCTTCAAAATGAGCCAACCTGCAACAAGCTACGAAGATGTGTCTAATCGTGCTGTGCGATACGCCAATGGCCTTCCGCTGGCTTTGAAAGTAATAGGCTCCAATTTGGTCAGTAAAAGTGTAGAGGAATGTGAATGTGCATTGGAACAATATAATAGGATTCCAGAAAGAGAGATTCAACACATACTCAAAGTAAGCTATGATTGCTTAGATGAAAATGCCAAGCAAGTTTTCCTTGACATTGCTTGTTTCTTTAAAGGGAAGAGCTTGGGATATGTTGAAAAGATTCTAGAGGCATGTGATTTTGTCCCAAAATATAACATAGGAGTCCTTATTGATAAATCTCTCTTAACTAACCAAAATGGTAGGCTGATGATGCATGATCTGATACAAGACATGGGTAGAGAGATTGTAAGGCAAGAAGCGCCATCAAAACCAGGGTATCGCAGCAGATTATGTTTTCATGAAGATGTTCTTAGAGTCTTGACTGAAAATTCAGTAAGAATCTTATTGTTCTTAGTTTTAGTTTTTTGAATTTATTTTTCCCTTAAATATATGTCATAGTTAATTTGTATGTAAAACTAATTATATATATATATATATATTAATGGTACTTGTTTTAAAGGGAAGTAGCAATATTGAAGGAATAATACTTGATCCCCCTGAACAAGAAGTAGACTGGAGTGGTACTGCCTTTGAGAAGATGAATAATCTTAGAATTCTTATTATTCGGAATACGCACTTTTCAATTGGACCTAATTATCTACCAAATAGTTTAAGGCTGCTTGAATGGAAGCAGTACCCTTCAGAGTCTTTCCCACCACGTTTTGATCCCAAGAAAATTGTTGTCCTAAGTTTACCTAATAGTTGTTTCAGGTTTATAAAGCCATTGCAGGTAAGATTGCTTTCTTTCCTTTTCTCTTATATAATTTAAACATGTAACACCATTCTAACTAAATAATATCAATTTTTAACTACTAGTCATTTTAATTAGCTTCTGTTTTGCAGAATTACAAGCTTTTGGTAAACATAAATTTCTCGGATTGCCAATTCCTCACTCATGTGCCTGATATGTCTGGAGTTCCAAGGTTAAGAGAGCTGAGACTTGAGTATTGTGTCAATCTAATTGAGATTCATGAATCTGTTGGATTTCTTAAACATCTTGTTGTTTTAACTGCATCAAAATGCTCTAAGCTTTATAGCTTTCTACCAAGTATGTGGTTGCCATCCCTTGAAACCCTTCTACTCCAAGATTGCCCGAGACTTGAAAGTTTCCCAGATATAGTAGGAGAGATGAAGAAGCCATTAAATTTGTCTCTGCGGAATATTGGTATTAAGGAGCTGCCACAATCCATTGGTAATCTTATAGGACTTGAAGGTATAGGAATGGAATTAAGCACAAGCCTAACAGATATACCATGTAACTTCTTCATGTTGCCAAAGATGGAAATATTAGGTTTCGATCGAAATGGTCGTCAGGTTGTAGAATCATTCAGAAGGTTTTCAAGCAGTGAATTTGTAGCAACTAGCTTCTCTAATTTACGAAGATTGTATTTTGTAAGATGTAAATTATCAGATGAAGATCTTCGTGTTATTCTTAAATGTTTTCCAATATTGGACATCTTGGATGTTATAGGGAACGAATTTGTATCTCTCCCAGCATGCATTAAAGAATCTGTTAACCTGAGAACTCTTAAAGTGAGCGAATCTCTGAAGCTTCAGGAAATTCCAGAACTACCTCCAAATATTCGGAGAGTATATGCAAACTACTGTCCATCATTAACTTCAGAGACATCAAGCATGTTATGGTCTCAGGTTTTATTAACTCCCTTCTCTCTTTTATGTTATGTTATGCTACACACATCCATAATCATATATATATATATACATATATATACATAAATTCACTACAATGTTACATGAAAGAGCAATTCATATTTTGTATTATTTTATTTTCTAACTATTTATTTATTAGTAACTTGGAAAGTAAAAATTAGAAGAATTTTATATTAATAAATCCTCAATTATATATATATATATATATTAACTTTATATCACGCATGGTTGCAATGAAGAAATTCATGAACTTTCTAAAATGTGTAATATGGGTAAGATTTTTGTTTTGAAATTAGAAAACAATTGTAGTGAATTTATTGAATTCTAGTAGCTGTCATGGCTCATTAGAGGCATCCTCCCCTAACAGGGCATTTACTATTGAATTATAATTATTAAATACCAAAAATATTCTTGACAAGTTTGTAAATATAATGACAGTATCTCTTGTCCTAGCCTCATTCTCAAGCTTTTAAAAACTACATGTGATTGTCCTAAATTGTAGATTACCATAGAAGTTAAAAGTTCGAATAGACCATGTACCATGTAGGAGTTGGCTACATTTTGTCTAAAATTTTCCAATGTGTTTTGTGTTGAGATTCTCAAAGCCTAAGATAAGCATTGACATCATTTTAATTTATGCTAAAAGTATTCCTTTAATGTCTCAGACACTCAAAGAGGTATATCAATTAGAAGTTGTGATGCCTGAAACAAAGATTCCAGATTGGTTTGATCATCGATGTGAAGGAGAGAGTATTTCATTTTGGGCTCGTCAAAAGTTTCCCATTGTTGTTGTGGCATTTATCTTTAAGGAAGACAAAGAAATGTCCCATGAAATTCCTTTTCTCTACAAGAAAGAGAATGTGATGCGCGTATGGGGATGGCCTTGTTATTATCGGAATGTTAATATCCACTTGTACATTAATGGTTGTCGAATTGATTCCACAAGGAATTGGTTTCAAATTGCAGAACATCATGTGCTATTCTGTGATCTACGAGCTCTTTTCAAAGCTGAGGAGTGGCCACTCCTTGACACATTTCTAGAACACGAATGGAATCATGTGGAGCTTAAGTGTGATCACGACGAAAATTATACAGCAAGTGAGTGTGGAGCATATGTGTACAAGCAGCAAACTGACATAAATGACATCCAATTCGACTGTCCCAACCAATCAACTGGCAAAGATAGGCTGAAGAAGTGTTAGCTAGCTCTAGATGGAAGACACATTGACATGATGATAGTATTGGTTGATGAGTTGAGTAGAGGGAGAGATGTTCCTCTTTCAAGATAGCCATGCAGTATATTATCATATAAAATGCAATTTTTGCTTTTGTTCTTGCCTCGTCTTTGCATTTTTCAGCAAATTTAATAGTAATTAAAATAGTTTTAAGTTTTTCCTGTCTCTTAAACATGCTTTCTTTTTTAAAATACTTTGCTATGACTTCTTTTGCAGGTTTCCTTTCTCATTGATCCAAATAGTTATGTTTCAATATATGAAAGTGGTTAGCAATGAAGGCTTGATCTTCTCTATTGTTTTGCCAAATGGATGCATTTTATTTTGTTTGGTATTGATGCAATAACATTGAAAAACACGATTCTTCCCGAAAACTGTTGTTGCTTTTAAAAAGCACGAGAAAAAGCAGCATAAAAAAAATAAAGATGATAACCAAATATAAATTTGTAGCTTTTGCTTAAAAAAAAAAAAAACTCAAAGCAAAAGCTAACAGCAATCTCAAATATACCATATTAGTTTCTTTTGTATAAGGGCAACCTGGGAAGGCTTCTCATTTTGAATCAGAAGAAGGCTCCTAAAAAAATGTAGTCATCATCATGTTAACTTTTCTAAACTTCCACTTGTTTTCGGTGCAGGTTATAGTTAATGTCACTATGACCAACACCATAAATCTCTCTCCACCTTCAAACAAGCTTGAATGCTCTTTCAGTCAACCTTCAATAATGATTAAGTCGAAACAAAGAAACCATGTTCTTCAATATTGCTTTTGAACAAAACTAAAATTGAGACACCATGAAAGTATTCTATTAGAAATAAGGGGAAAAAAAGATAAAGATAAATGGTAAATATATCGCCCCAGGATCTATCTTTAATTTCACCATGCTACTACATTTGTTTCATAAATTTATATAACGTTAAAATAAAGAAACCATGTGGTCGATACTGCCTTTGGGCAAAAATGGTTTTTTTGAAAAAAAAAAAAAAAAAAGACAAATCCAAAATGATTTTGATATGGCTAGGTTCTATTTATCATTGTGCCACCATATCCTTTAATACATTTCTGTAACGCTACTTTAATAAATATGATGAGAAAAAACTACGAGCGAAACCACAAAAGATAAAGAGAGAAGTTGCTTCTTTTAAAAAAAAAAAAAATAAACCATGCGTTTTGATATATGGCCAGGTTTTATCTATCACGCTAACAACCCCTTACTAATTACTTTAAATCTCCCTCTCGCACACACTTCACTCTAACTCTCAATTAGTGTATGAATGGATGAATAAGATTCTCACTGTCCTTGTCTACTATCCAGCAAAACTACAGTCAAGGAAACGAGCTTGGCACAATCAGCAAAAAAAAAAAAATTTTGTTGAACTTGATTCTAGTCAGACTTTGTAAAATAACTTGAGAGCTATAAGATAAGTGAGAGTTAGAAATGGCGAAAGTGAAATAACACTACTTTTAATATTATTTTACTTATTCTGTGAATTGAAAGCAGAGAAAGAAGACTTTGTTGAACTTGACTCTAGTCCAACTTTGTAAAATAACTTGAGAAATGTAAGATAAGTAGGAGCCAGTGGCGAAAGTGAAATACCATAACTTTTAACATTATTTTACTTATTTCGTGAATTGAAGGCAAGGTACAGTACCTCTTTCTGGACCCAAAGCTTGTTTTACGGGTCGATCTAATCTCTCTTTTATTAATTTTAATTATCTTAAATTAAAAAATTTTAAAAGATTTAAACACTACAAAAAATTATTACTTAATTTTTCATTATCTCTCATTCTATTTTTCTTTAATTTTTTCTATATTTCTTTCCGCTCCTCATTTCCAAACACATAAAACTCTAAAGCTTCATCTAAGAATGAATTACAAACTCTAATCTCTCTGTTGTTAGAGCATCCTACTAAGTGTAACAACTTTACTCGCCCTACAAAATAATTCTAGCAACTTTGTACAGCTTTTCAATTAATAACAGCAAAATTTTATACAAAAAGACAAGGGTAATACCACTAAAAGAAACAAGAAAATCTCAGTAGAGTTTAGCTATAAGTTTGAAGTCTTGCTAGTTGACAGAAATTGAAGTCTAAAGGCAAATTTCACATAATAAGCAGACAGAACCACTCCAGTGCCTGCACCAAATAGGTTCTAATTGCACTTTATAAATGTTTAGATTTGTCAACATACTCGCAGTATAGCTTCGCAGCCCATAGGATGATGCTATAAATATATATGTAAGAATATATCATCAGGTTAACAAACAGGACAATTAGAACAGTTATGCTAAGGATTTTATAGTCTAAAATCTAAATGCATAATTGGTGAAGTAATCCTCGCATCTTTTTATATAATGTTTCTTTCTATCTTTTATTGTGTCATCACGTTCCTTTCGTACATTTCTATAATGTTACATTAATTAATATAGAAGGAACAAAAAGAAATAATGGTCATTAGTACTGCTTTTTGGTAAAATAAAAAATGGAACCTCATGAAGATATTCTATTTAAAAAAAGGATAAGGCCTAATGGTAAATAAATGACGAAGATCTATATATATCTATCAACAAGCCATCACGTTTGTTTCGTGAAATTAGAACTAAAAAGAAACTTTGCGCTTCAATACTGCTTCTCAATAAAACAAAAAATGAGATTTCATGAAGTTATTGATCTATTAAAAAAACCAAATAATGAGGCAAAATTTTTGATATATATATATATATATGGGCAGGATCTATCTTTGTTTTATCGATTTCTATAATATTTTATATGTGTGTGTAATAGAAAAAAACCATGCATGCGTTTCAATATTTTTTTTGGGCAAAACCTAAAATGAGACGTCAAAAAGGTATTCTATTGAAAAAAAAAAAAAAGATAAGGCCAACTAGTGAATATATGGTCAGGATCTATCTGTCGATATGCCACTGCATTTGTAATTTCATAAATTTTTATAAGGTTTCATTAATATATATAGAAGAAAAGAGTACGTTTTCATACTGGTTTTAAGCAAAACTAGAAATGACACACCATGAAAGTATTCTATTAAAACAAGGACAAATGGTAAATATATAGTCAGGATCTATCTTTGGAAATGCCAAAATGTTTGTTTCATAAATTTCTATAATGTTATACATTAATAAATAAAATAAGTGAAAAATACGGGCGAAACCACAAAAAATAAGCAGTAAAGTTATTTTCTTGAAAAAAGAGATAAACTTAAATATATATATATATATATATATATATATATATATTTGATGATATCTTTAACACCGTTTTGGAAGTGAAAGGCAAAACAAAGGACAATGCAAAAGCTAGAAGAGACTTATCTGTTCATTTTAATCGGCAAGAGTTGGAATTACAAGATCAAGGTGATGGGAAGATAGTGAAGCCGAAAGCATCATACACTTTAACAAAAGATCAAAGGAAGTTGGTGTGTGAATGGGTTAAAAATTTGAGGCTTTCTGATTGATACGCTTCAAATTTGTTCAGATGTGTTGAAATGCAAGATTATAAGTTGTCTAGAATGAAAAGTCATGATTGTCATGTGTTTTTAGAAAGATTGATTCCAATTGCTTTTAAAGATTTGTTGCCTGAAGCCATTTGGAATGTGTGGACGGAGATAAGCATATTCTTCAAAGACATTTGTTCAAGATACAGGTGGAACAAATGCAAAGACTAGAGGAAAACACTGTTGTTACTCTATGCAAGTTGGAGAAGATTTTTTCTCCCAGTTTCTTTGACTCTATGGAACACTTACCTATTCACTTGCCATAAGAAGCAAGGTCCAATATCCATTGATGTATCCCTTTGAAAGGTAAATTCAAACAATATTTTTGAGTAAATAATTCCAAGTGGTAATTATATTTTAATACTTATTAAATAAATCATCATATGGGTTTCTTCATCATCTGAAGAAAAAGGTTAGAAATAAAGATCGTGTGGAGGGGTCAATTTGTGAGGCTTAGCTCTTTGAAGAAACATACACATTTTGTTCCTATTATTTTGAACCTCATGGTCAAACAAATCTAAGCAAAGTTGTTCGAAATGATGATGGGGGTCAAGTTGATTGCCCTGATGGATGCCTTTCTGTATTCACTCGTGAGGATGAATTCAATGCAGCTACTCTTTATGTTCTACTTAGTTGTGTTGAACTTCAACTGTTTCTCCAGTATGTTCAATCACTTTAGTTTATTAATGATTATATGTCAATTATGCAATAATTTATTTCATGATTACATTATAGGATCTTTGAAGGGCAACTTAAGCAAAGAAAACCTCACATAACAGAGGAGGAGATAGAGGCTAAGACAAGTATTGAATTTGCAAAGTGGTTAAAAGAATATGTAGGTCTCAATAATTATGTTTGTTAATTTATATGCATGGTTAGGCCATTAACCATATGTTATTGTGCTTAGGTGTTTGATCCAAATAACACAATGGTTGATAATCGCATAAAGGATTTGGCTTTAGGACCATTCAGAGAAGTGCATACATGGCCTCAATATTATGTCAATGGGTATAGGTTCCACACAATTGCTCATAACTCAACGAAAGCCACCATGAATTGTGGAGTTTGCATTAAGGGCACGAATTACAATGAGTTTGAATGTGACTACTATGGTATTTTAGAAGACGTGATAGAGATAAAATTTCCCAATCCAACAACCAAGAAGGCTATAATAGTGTTGTTCAAGTGTGATTGGTTCGATCCTTAGCTAAATAGAGGGTGGAAAATTCATAGTCGATATGGCATAATTGAGGTTAATCAGAAAAAAAAGGTTTCAAAAGTATGAACCCTTTGTACAGCCAACATATTGATTAACAGACAGATTAAAGAAATGCTACAATAAACCATAATTTTAAGTGTTTTCCAAAAGATGAGAGAGCAAGAAAAATCAAAATAAAAATGCATGCTTAATTAGAACATATATGATATTTATATATCTCTTAACTTATACTCCATGGAACAACAAAATCACTATCGTATTATTTGATAGTTGATTTTAAGTCTAGTGATCTGTTTAATACTAATATATTAGTGCTCTGTCCAATTATGATTTATTCTTATCAGTAATTTATTTAAGTTAAATTAGTATTTGATACATAACTTATTTGAAATTTAAAATTGGTCCATTAACTTCAAAATACATATGTCAATAACTTTGTTTTAGAAATAGAATTATGTGGGATGTTATCTGATCAACTTTCAATAGTACGTGGATTGATGAACTTAACTTGGACAATTTAGAAATAAAATTACAGGTATGGCAAGAGGTAAAGGAAGAGCCCGACCAGCCGAACGAGGGAGAAGTGGAAGCATTAGAATTGAGCAACATCAATCAAGAGGTGATAGGAATGAAGCACCCACTGAGCATGCACCTGCTGAACAAGCACCCACTGAGAGCCAAGCACCCATGATGGCTAATACTCACTATCAACAAAATAAGCATCAACTCCGAAAGTCTATAGATGGACGCATATATTTAGAGCCATATAAGAAATCGTATATCTATCTACAATTTTCTACTTTCTCTTTGACTTTTTGTGTGCATAATAATAATGCTTAATTTGGTTGATTTATTAGGTATCATCCACACCAGGCTGTCCGTGAATTGTCAAGGATAATGAAAAAGGGGAGTTTAAGGTATTCTTTGGTTTTAAAAGGGGAAAAAGAATATATTTTTGTGTAACTTTAGATTTCTTACTAACTTGTTTTAGTTTCTATTTATATTGTAGAAACTATACATTTGGGAGCAGAAGTTTGATGTTGAGACAAAAAGGCTTTATGAGAGTTTTATAGGAAAAAGAAGGTTGAGAAGCCTCCTTTACTCTGCAAGAAAGACCTATAGAGAAAAAGGAAGAAAACCTGTATGGATAAGCGATGATAACTGGGATGAACTTCTTCGAAAATGGGCAGAGCCAAAATTTAAAAGACAATCCACAATCAATTCAAATAATAGATTGAGCAATAAGGATGGACTTGACCCATCATGCCATGCAAGAGGATCAATACCGTATTCAGAACATAAAAGAAAATATGTATTAGTTATATATATATATATATATATATATATATATTCTTTTAAATTTTTATTACTACTTCATCTGCATGTTTAATCTTATGTCCCCATACAATTGTAGGAGGAGATGACTAGGATTGAAGCCCGTCCATCACAACTATTCTTGATGACCCACAAGCATAAGGGACTGGAAACTTTGTTGACAAGAAATCAAAAGTCATATGGGTAAGACATGTTAATACAAAAGCTATAAAAAATGTCATTCTTAAATTGGTAATTTTCTTGGGTTTTGATTCTTTGATTCATATATGAATCTTTGATTCTTGGGTTTTGCTAAGAATATTGAAAATGTCAGTGCATAGGGTAATTTTCTTATTTTTGTTTAGTTAATAATGTCTGTTGTCCTATTTTAAAATGCTTTCAGTTATAGTGCTGTTTAAAATGCTGGCTATGGATTTTGTACTGATAGTATTGGAAGCGATGTTGGTTGTATAAAAAGATGGATTAACAGTGGGAACTGGCCTGCAGGGTGGGAGCTAGCTATCATTTAAGTGCCTTTTGTTTCTTCTGTTTTTCTTATTCTGATTTGGCATCATTCTTGATTTCATTTAGTGTAGCTTCTCCTGATTATTTAGTGAAGAGAGTGTTTTTATGTACTAAAAATGATACACAATTTACAATGAATAGGACTGATAAATTGCTCTATATCTCTCCAAAAGGTATACAGAGGCCAGAATAATTCTACATTTCTCTCTGTTTTTGTTGGGTTTCTTTCTGTTAGTCCATGATCTTTTTGAATACTATTTTTTTTAATCAAACATCACTTTTAAAATTAATTAAATTCCAAAAACTCATAAAATATCTTATTTTTCATAAACTCTCATTCTTATCCTTTAGTGAAGCTAATCCATCTGGGTGTTGGATAGATTACATTTTTCCATTTTTTTTTAAATAATTGGAACTAATCCGTTCTAATATGGAACAAACTTGGTCCAATATTTATTTTTTAAAAACTAAATGTAATCTTTTCCTTTAAAAAAAATTAGGAGAGGCGAAAGTTGACTGTGGCATTTGGTTAACCAAACCGCTGGCATTAACTTCACCTTTCACATTTTCTTTTAGATTGTTTCCTTTTTGGAATTGTTCTTAGCATTTTCTTTCATTCATGCAAGTTCCCTCATGTATCATTTAGTTTTAAATTTAAAGGTGTATCAAATAATACTGTTTCAGGTGATAATTTTCATTTATATCATCACAAAATTATGGAAACATTACACATTCTGTCCTTTTTTAGTTTAATCAACTTTTTTGATAAAAGTTTTGCTTGCAATCACTCATGTTGCACTTAATCTTTTAGGTGAGCCTTTTTTCATCTTTTGATAGATCTTACCTTTAATCCTTACATCAAAATGCCAGACATAGATACTTTTAAGATTGTCATATATCAATGTATATTTACTCACAATAAGTTCTTGTGTATTTCTGTTTATGTATTTTTTTATTTTATTTTACTTTCGTTCTACAATTTCAGGAGAAGTTTTCAAGTGAGATTAAAGAGTCTCTAGGTGATACATCAGCTGTTGCAGAGGATAGTAATGGCCAAGCAAATGTGGGAAATGTTATTGTTAAGAAAGAGATGTCTATTTGGACTAAAGTTGTTGGTGGTTCAACAAAGGGACAAATTTATGGCCTTGGATCAGAGGCTTCTGTTATTGGTGGTCAAGTCCCCTCGTCTACTTCACAAAGTTCAACTCAAGCACCAAAAATTAATCAAGATAGCTTGGAGCAAATGGAGAGGATGCAAAAGGAGTTACAAGACTTAAGAATAATGGTGCAACAACCCATGGCTACCGCTAATGGTATGTCTCTTACTTCCCAATCCCAATCACTTGGGAATCCATCTTCTAGCTCCAATAATCATGGAGATGTGTAAGAAGCTACTGCTAATTTTGATTTTGAATGTGTAAGAAGCTACTTTAAGACTTTTGGAGACAATGCAAACGTTATGAGATGCTATATACATGGAATTATGGATATTTAATGGTTAATGAACATTTGGATTATTATATATTTTTTGTGTGAAGTAGAATTTTATATTTTCATAATGGGTAAAAAAAGTGATTAAAATCAAGTTAATTATATTTAATAACAATTTTGTGACAAAAATAGTGTCAAACTTGTGACAACATATCCATCACTAACTCAATGCATTCAGTGACAAATTAGTGATGGACAAAGTCATCAATAAATTTTTTGACGAAGATACTATCATTAATTCATTCAATTTATTGACAAATTCGTTAAATTGTTCAAAAGTTAAAATGACTTTAGTGACAGATTAGTGACAAAAGCATTTGTCACTAATATTTGTTGTAACAGATTAGTTGTCACTAAATTTTAATTTTTTGTAATGAATTAATGACAACTCATCTATCACTAAATTTGTAACAAATAAGTATTTGTCACAAAATACTTGTGATGCAAAGAATAATGTCAGACTTTGTGATGGACAAATCTGTTACTAAAATTCATTTTAGTGACAGATTATTTTAGTGACAGATTTATCAAATTAATAACAAATTTGTTCATCACTAATTCCTGAATTTCTAATAGTGACAGTGATAATGAAATGGTGTTAAACTATAGTTAAATTTAAGCATGTCAAAATATAATGGACTATTTGCCGCAAATTATAATTCAAGAATGATTTACAATTTAGTAATAGCTGGAGGGGATATATGCAATTTTTTCCCTTTTATCAATCTTAAGGTTGAAAGTGTACCTCCATAATTGCCTCAATCTCTTTGAAAGGACAGTGGTTCTTACTATTTCATTGATGGAAAGCTTAGAGAAGAAGCGTAAGAGGTCTTCTCTAAGATCTGGTTGAGCAAATCTAGTTGCTTTTGAAATGCATGAATGACATGAAGATGGACAACACCAGTTATACATTTACCTTCATGCATCCCACTTATGGTTTTGCCAAAAGTGATATTAAATGAACATGGTTTCTGCTGTATCTTCTGGAGTTTAAAAAATAAAAAATTATTCTAGTAAGTAAATGATAAGTGATAGTTAAAAAGGTGCTAAGTTGTTCAAAAATTTAATATTTTAATTTTGAAAAATGAAGTTAAAGAGTGAATTAAATTGTAACCCAAAAATTTAATTTTAAAATCAAATTCTACCCATAAGCGAGTCCTAAATATCATTATGACTTCTTTTATGTAAACTATGTTTTAAAGACCCAATTTAAAACATCATAAAATTTTTATATATACTAAAATGGGAAATGTGTAAAATTCTAGTCCCAAAACAAACAGGACAAAAGCTACAAGTTCATGGTGTAGGGTATGGCTTCTACTTAGATTGGCATGACTAAACTGATAAATAGAGGACTACTTTTTACAATTTTGAAGTACACCAATTTACTACTTTTAAGTGGTGCATGATATAGGAACCAGTGCAACATTCATAGTTCAAAGCATCTTCTAGTGCCTTGGGCCCACAAACAATGGTAGGATTTGTACTTTAACATCCAAGTGAAAAGAACAAGGCACCCAATTTCCACTTAGAGTGAAATGCATTAGGCTTTTACATGATTACATCCCTAGGATATTTTCTTAGCATGATGGAAGAAGACAAAGAACAATCTTCCACCATCAATCAGTACATCTAAAATATCAAAATGAGTACATATTGGCACAATTTTCACTAGAGTCAGTGATAATCTATTTCCAAGTCCAAGGGCTAGTAAACCCGGAATGTATCATGTGCCCTCTTGAAAAATCTACCTCCTCTCTTTCCCATGCTTATCCCCACAAGACTTGATGGAAGAAGAGACTTGGTATCTGGTCTCCATCTCAAATCTACAAGATTAGCAAATGAGCTTGCAAGTGCTGCAGAGATTTCACTATTCTTTATGTTCTTACATGACATTACTCTTAGGCTCTGAAGCTCCATCCAGGAATGAATTACAGACTCTAAGCCTTGTGTAGTTAGCAATGAGCATCCTTCTAAGTGTAACAACTTTACCCGCCTGCAAAAGAGTAACAACAATTATATATCGGTTACAAATAATTCCAGCAACTCTGTACAGATTTTCAGTTAACAGCAGAAAAATCAGCTTCATACAAAATGACCAGGATTAATACCATTAAAAGTTACAAGAAAATCTATTGAGAGCTTTGCTAATTGCTACAAATTTCTTGGTCTCATAACTTAGAAGTATTGTTAGTTGACACAAAATGAAGTCTAAAGGAAAATTTCATAATAAGCTCCGAAGCCACTCCAGCACCTGCACCACATTGGTTGTAATTGCACTTTATAAACAAGTAGCCACAGTCCAGAATAGCAGCAGTGCATAGGATGATGCCATAATATGATTATAGATATATATATATATATATAGAAACAAAAATTTCAACATTTGCCAACAGATAATATACATTAGAATTTACATTCAACAAGTTGTCAAACAGGACAATTAGGACAGTTATGCTAGGGATTTTATAGCCTAAATGCATTATGGGCAAAATAATGCATACTATAAAGAGGACACTACCTGCAAATACTTGCAACACTTAACATGTTATTATCCAATCCCCAGCAGTCTTCGATAATAATCTCCCTTGCAGCCTTGCATATGGAAAACATAGCTCCTATGCTCTTTTTATCCCGAAATTGGCACTTCTGAAGATGCAGCCGTTCAAGTGCTAGACAAGAACCCAAATACTCCTCTTGTCCTGGATTAGGATCAATTCTTTTACACGACTGGAACTTCAAAGTCTTCAAATTCTCACAATAGGAGAGAGCAGCTAACCACCCATCTTCCATCCTATGGTCACATAGAGTCAATTCCTCCAACATTTGGCAGCACTTGCCAATCGCTTTAATCCCATCAAAGCTTCCTTCGCACCCACTAAGCTCAAGCTTGACAAGCCTCTTACAACCTTGAGCTAAAATTGTCAATCCAATATCAGAAACCATTGAGCTATAGAACCCATCAACACTTCCAACCAATTTCAAGATTTGCAGATTCTCACACGCTGCAATCCCACGCAACACATTGTCATTGCATTTTTGCAGCTCCAGTTCTTGCAATGTGGAACACTCCTCAGCCACATTCAAAAGACCCATTTCACTAGCACCAATAACCCGGAGCCTCCGTAAATTGGGGCACCCACAAGCAAGGGCTTTCATCCCAGTATCAATAACTTCAACAGGAAGCATATTTTCGTCACCAAGACACCAATTAGTGGAAAACCCAGGATCAATATGCAACGAAACAACTCGGTGACTCAAAAAAATACCAGAATTTCGAGGCGAAATCAAAGACCCAGAAACCAAATCTACATGGTTTAAATTAGGGAATCTATGAATCAACCTACCGGACAACACGAAGTTCCAGTCCAAAACTTTCAGTGACCGTACAAGCCGTCCCTGAAGATTCAACCAGCGCTTGCAAACCAGAGAGTTGGAGTTCCTCTGCGAAACGGGAAGCTTGGCGAGGATTTTAAGAAGAAGCTCGTCCGATAAGAGAAGGGTTCGGTCGATTTTAGCGAAATTGGGGATTAGAGTTTTTGATTTAGGGTCTTTAGGGGTAGAAAGGGAGTGAAGCTGCATGGCGAGAACCATATCCTTGAAAGGGTTGGTCTTGTTGTTGAGCCAGATATCGGACCAGGAGGGTAGTGTGTGGTTCAGTGCATTAGGGTTCTGGTTCTCCAAAGGAAACGACATCGTTGGGAGGAAGCAGACTCTGATGTGCTGGTGTGCTTAGCATTCCATATGCGCAGCGTTGTCTTCTGCTGCATCTATCTATCAATGGAGACTAGGCTTTAAGGCTAACGGAAATGTTTGGAAGAAGAGGGACAGAGATATACAAAGTGGGTCTCGGATTTTGAATATTTTCCAATCATTTTTTAACGAGTGGCACTTTTTGGCTTTTATGACTCAATTTTTAATTTGTAACTTATAATTTGAAAGTTTATAATTAAATTCTCATCGTCATTTTAATAAGTTGTATTACATGTTAAAATAAATGTTTATTTCACTATATTATATATTTTTATCCGATCAATTAACATAATATCATACCTATTAAAGTATTAAGATAAAATATGATTAATTATGACATAAAAATTAAATAGTATATAAAAAATTTGAAAAAGCTTTGAATAAAATTTTTTTAATAAAAAATACACGTAAAAATTAAAAAATAGAATATAGAGAAGAGTTTAAGATAGGAACTAAATTAATGTTTAATACTATCAAAACTCAATTATGCTTTTTGAATTATAGGACTAAATAAAAAAAAATCTTAGAATTAGAAGCAAATAAAATACAAAAGAGATTAAAATTAATTTTTTGTTCTTTAACTTTATATGAAATTTTAATTCTGTCTTTTATCTTTTTCTTTTTTGTTTCAATGTGCTCTTCATTTTTATTATTTATGCAATTTATTTTCTTAATTAAATGATATTTGTATATATTATTAACGATAAAATTATATATAAAACTTATATAAAATTAAGTATAATTGAACTCATGAAAGAGTTTAAACAAATTTTAGATATTCTTAATTTTTAATTTCAAACATTTAAATAAAAATGCTAAAAAAAATTAAAATATTTTAACTTCATCTAAGTTTTAACTCTTTTTTAATTAAAGTAAAAAATTATTTAACATTAATTCCTATTAACTTTATGTGTAGTGCACGTACAACAGTGGCATTACCTATTTCACCCATATGGTATATTAGATTTTTTATCTCATAATTTATATAATTATAAGTAAAATTTAACTCAATTCACTTAATTTATTAGTTATATAAATTAATTTGTATAACTCATAAGTTAGCTCTTTTTTTTTTAACAAATTAGAAACTAAGTGAAAAGGAAGAGTCCAAGCCACGTGCAATCCCCAACTCATGATTTCATGTTATTTGCTTTTATTTCCTCACATTATATTTTTGGTATGATTCAAGAATGTATGTACATATTTTGGCTTCTACCTTACTTAGTAGGCAATTGCTATTGGGTTCACATCTTTGCTTTCTTTCTTCAATCCCTTATGTACTTTAGAGCAAGATAAATCAAATTTTACCTTTAAATTTCTGTCAAGTAAATTTTTAATAAGTAATGTAAAAAAAAAAAAGTCTTTTTTTAGTGAGTTAAATAAGCTAACTCATTTAAGTCACTTGATAAAATTGGATTAAAATTTTTTATTTATAGGAATAGGGAGATCACGTGACAGTCAGGTGAAAGAAAAGTTAGTTCAAAAAGAAAAGTGTGTTAATCAATTACCAAGATTAATAATAGGGCATATATAATTGCAATTTGAATAGAAAGATCATGCATTGCATGGTTAAAAAAAAGTATAATTACTCAACTCGTTGATATCCGAAACCCAATAATGGTACTCGTGCTCTTTTCATATTTTAAGACATAATAATGAAAATATAATGAAACTTTATATTAAAATTTAAACATGTTAAATTTATAATTTATTTAAAATATGTTTTTATTGATGTAAATTTTTTATTTTTATTTTTTTTAATCACAGAAAAGTACAGTGGAGAAAAAAATTCAGAAATCTAAAATCATAAAAGCAGTCTGATCCTATTACCAAATCCGTTCAGATCCTTGGCATTTGGCACTTTCGGCAATTCTCGACTGTTCATCTTATCCTGCCCGTTCGTCTCATCCATCGGCTTCCTTTCTCCCACATCTAAGTAGAACCCAAAACCGTGCATTTTCCATGGAGAAATTGACAGCTTCACCAATACCAGGACGATCGATTGCCAAGAAGCAACCTTCAACATTCTCAATCAATCTCGTAAATGGCAACAATTTTGGGTCGGACGATTACATTCTTCCTACAATTTCTAATGTAAAATCAAAATTGATTACTAGTAGTTCAAACCCATTTGTGAAGCACTGACTCAAGATCCGGAAACGACTCATCTTGTCGTCGTTCTCATGGCTCAATTCTTGATGTGGGTTCTGCACCTATCAGGTTTGTCGTCATACTAATGCAATCTGTTTACTGTGTTACTAATATATTCTAGTCCCATCTTTAATGACCTTGAACTTGAAGTATTTTGATATATAGTAGTGATTCTCATAGGCTCTATGGACTGTTTAGTAATGATGAACTCTTGGTGTAAGAGTTGATTTCAACTTTGTTCTTTGGAAAAAGGCAATGTTTGTGTTTGAGATGATTCATCATGCACAATCACAATTTTCATTCCAAGTTTTTATTTGCAGATCACCGATCCACTTCTCAAGAACCAAACTAGCTCTAATCAAATTCAAATCTAAAGGTACTTGTAAATAGGTTTTTTTTATTCAAAAAATTATTTAATAAAGCTTTTAACTGTGCCTTAATTCAACAAATTAAAACTATGGATGGCATTATTGTGAAAAGAGCTTTAATCATATCTCTAGCCACACTCGATTTAGCAAAAAGACGCGTAATATCTGACTGCAACACCTTCACTCATAAGATTGTGCTATATGCATATAAGAAGAGGGTGAAAGCGTGATTTTACCTCTTGTTGGGAAGAGCATAGCGCCTGACTTCAAACCTTAATTCATTCACAAATCAAGATGATGTAATTTAAGAGATCGGAAATCCAGTAAGAGAGAGACGAGAAGAAATGTGTAACACCTCTCAAATAGATAACTAAAATTTTAATGGCATGATGTTTGTATGTAAGGGTTAGGCATAACCCATAGCAGCTAGATTAAAAATTTGACTAAAAAGAAACAAGGTCTGGTTTAAGAAAAATTGAGATTTTTAGTAAATGGTATATTTGGATAATATAATCTAAAGAATAAATAAAGAATTAAAATGAAAAAAGAGTAGTATATGAAAAGAAAAATTTTTGTAAACTTTTTAAATTTGTAATTCCTCCCAAGTACTGTTTAACAAATATTTTTGAATTTTAGTTCACTAAAAAACAATTATTTTTGAAAATTTATAAGGGAGGAAGAGGAGAGAAAAGGATAAGAAAATCTGAACTTAGAGAGAGAGAAGAAAAGTTGAGAAGAAAGAAGAAATCAAGACTAGAGTTGAAGGAAACAATAAGAAAGCTTGAATTTCCACCCAGGACACTTGAATAATCCACGCATAAAAATTTTGGAAACAAAGTAATCAAGTTGAAATCTAATTTTCTCTCTCTTAACTTTGAAACCCATTTTTCCAATCTCAGGTATATGAATGAATTAGTGTTTTTAATGATTTTGAGAGAGATTTAAACATGCATTCTATGATCTTTATGCTAGATGTATGCGTTGTTATACTTGTATGAAGATGAATATCTCAAAAATGAAGATTTAAATGTGGATTTTATTTTCTCTTTCCAATAAGAGTGTGAATCTTTGATTTTAGATTATTCCTAACTTGAGAGAGCCTAATTTTGGCATTTTGTTGTTGGTTTCGGTGGGGAGAAAAAGTCCTTAATTGTGTCTTGTGCTAAAACCTAAAGTTTAGGGGGGCAAAAAGAGATCAAACAGCACTTTAAAAAAATAGGGCACGAACGTAGAAGTCGACTTCCACACCTTAAGAGTCGACTTTCGTGTTCTTCAAGACTAGAAATTCAAGTATAGAACTTGACAGTCAACTTACAGAGCTTAAGAAGTCAACTTTCAACCTGGCAATCAACTTTTAGCCTCTAAGAAGTTGACTTGCTACTCACGGCCAAGACTCTATTTTGGCAACAAATTATAAGTTGACTTCCAAATGTTTAGAAGTAGATCTCGGGTTGGCCCACTGCGAGATTGTTTGAAAGTGAGTTGGGCTGGGTTGGACCATTTAGAGCCAACTTGACTTGTATTATGGTGAGTTGGCGGGTTGACGGGCAACCTACTTTTTTTTTTGTTTCATATTTTTAATTATGAGCATCTAATTTTTAAAAAATTATTTTAAAAGTTTTGCTTATGCCTAACCTAATGAACTTTCAATTTGTGAACTGAAATTATTGATATATGTAATTAACTAATTTTTTTAATTAGTTTATGTATGTTTGATGTTAATACTATAATAAGTATTTTAAAAATATACAATTACAAGTTTAAAAGCTAATTCTATGATAGTGGAAAGAAAATAATATAATTAATTTTATAATTAAAATGAATTTTAAAAGTTAATTCTATGACGGTGGAGAGAAAAGAATATAATTAATTTTATATTACTTTT
Organism: Senna siamea; assembly: GCA_031216115.1. NCBI lineage: Eukaryota > Viridiplantae > Streptophyta > Magnoliopsida > Fabales > Fabaceae > Senna > Senna siamea. Next base: position 2,015,182 of record CM062356.1, read on the forward strand.
ATAATAAATCAACTACATTAATTAAACTTAAAAATAAGAGAAGTGGATGAGAAAAAGTTTCTTTCAATAAGCTAAATTTATGATAGTGAAAAGAAAAGAAAAGAAAATTTAATCTATTAAATTATAAATTTTTTAGCATATAATATATTATAAACTAAAGAATTAAAAAAATAGGTTAAATGGGTTACCCGTGGATAACCCAACCCAAACCCGTGTAACCCACATGTTTGGTAGGCCGGATCAAAATTGACCCGCATCTCTATGGGTTGACATTTTTGCCAACTCAACCCACCACTTTTGGTGGGTTACAAAGGTTGACAACTCTACTTAAAAATCGACTTGTAGCCCTTTTTTGTTGGAAAATAAGACTCTTTCCTCTCCCAAACACTATGAAAAGACTAACAACTCATCCAAATCATTTAGTGACACATCCAAAGAGTAATATAGGACAAGAATGAAAGGGAAATAACTGGAAAAAAAGAGTTAAAAGCACTCCTATTGTATACTCTAGCCTAAAGAGGTTTCAGATTAAAATGACTAGTGATTGGTATGAAACGATTATCAGGAATTCCACAATTGTACTTTGAAATAGGATGGGAAATTCAACCTAAAATTTGTGAAAATACCGTGTTGGTGGTTAACCCTAAGTTAGTTTACTTTAATAGTTGTGGAGTTGTCTACTTAGAGTTGAATCATCCATGATCTAAGAACCTATCAGTCTAACGTATATATTAGAGAGTTATTTATTCAGAAAATAATTCTCCCCATAGAAGAAGGATGCTTTTTAAGCAATGTAACCCCACAGAAGAGGTTTAAGCAACATTGTCTCGTCAAAGTAGAACAAGCAGAAATGATATATAATCTATAATAAAGGTGCAGTGATATGGGTGAGTAGATATGACATGTAACCCACATTAGAGGCATAATAATCTCCATCACTACTAAATGGTCTTCCTAAGAATAATGCCCAAAGGCTAGGGAATGCCCTAGAGACTAAAGTTAGCTAACCATTAAGGAAGAACTCATACAATGTTTGATAGAAAAAGAAAGTTACGTTATGATGGGCCAAGTGAGCCATATGAATGGAATTTATATTTTATTTCCAATTACAGTATATAAATGTCCATATTACTATATTTTAAATGATTTAAGGCATGATTATACCCATTAAGTATTAGACTATTATGATTCATTTTTAGTGCATGACATAACATAGCATAATAACTGTGTATTATCTAGTATGTTTATGATTTTGAAATGTAATGTCAATGCAATAATTTTTCATGTGATTCACGGCTGGTACCACAAGTGGTATTTTCTAACTTGATTTTCCTTTATTATCGAGATTATTTTCTCACTTGTTCGTTGATGTATCTATATGGATAGGTTTACAGTGACCATAGAGTTAGAGGTGGAGGTATTCGAGGTTCTCGACCTTAGGTATTTTCTCAAGATTGGGGATGTTCTTGTTTGAATCGTGGATATTCTACCTACACCCCCAATTAAGGTGAAGGGAGGCTGACAATTTTTTAAGACTCACTCTTACCCTTGGCTTGTTTTTTTGATAACTAGAGAGTTAAGAGTTGATGTACAGATATGAGTGAGAGTTATTGTTTAATGTGTATATATATATATATATATATATATATATATATATATATAATAACTCTCTTTGGCTGTTGCAACAACGTATCCTATAATGGGCCAGGTGGTTTTAGGAGTAAAAATAACTTTTCCTAAGCTCTCACCGATATTTTGAAAATGTATATATTGTATAGTTATTTTATATATATATATATATGCCTAGTTGCCTCTATCTAACTGTAAATTGTTTTTATGCTTCTGATAGTATCATGATCAAGTGACATACATAATAAACACAACCAAATTTAAAATTAAAATTATTAATTAAAGATCTTAAGTATTAATTTAAAATTAAACTCAAATAATTAAATAAAGAAATAAGTTAATAATATATCATTTATATAACTTAATATATATATATATATTAATTACCTCTAAAAGTGGGGTTTTATAAAATGCAAAGATAAAATTGAGAGAAACCGTCTTCACTCACAAATCAATATGGTTGGAGATGGACGAAATGTAGAGAGAAATCAAGAGGTTGAGTTTGTTGGTGAAGAAAGAAAGAGGATCAAACGGTTCGTTTTGAATGCAAAGTTGCGCAAAAAAGAAATTGGACGAAACAGCACCGTTTTGACTTGAATGCTATTTGCGTTACCAAATATAGACAAATTTGTCAAGTAGCAAAATTTGGCAACTAGTATGACATGACTATATTCAGTACATGCCATCCAATTAATGTCTACACAACACTGTAGAATTGGAATTTTACAGCAAAAAGTAGCACAGTTGCAGATTCCCAGATAGTGTGCCGTTTCGTTCGGTGCCTCCTCTTCCTTTTCCTCTCTTCAATTATTATTTTTTTATTAGAAAAGCATTTTTATTAAAAAAAAAAATTTCTTCTTTTAAGAATTTTTTTTTCTTTCTTTAGAGAAATTTTTTTTCCTCTGTTATAGAAGTTTTTCTTTTTTTAAAAAAAATACTAATAAATATTAATAACAAATTTTCAAATCTGCAACAATCATCAGAGAGAATTGTGTTGCCTCTCGAAGACCATCAAATTTTTTAAAATTTTTAATTTGTTGTAGTCTAATTAAAAGCCCTCGTTGTAAGCAACGTGAGACCTTAATTTTTAATCAGTTGAAATTGCAAAAACAATATCTTTCATAATTTTTATTAAACAAAAAAAAAAGTAAAGAAAGCAAGTTTAGTTAAGGAAATTATTTTGAGCAGGTAATTATTTAAAATGCCGTGTTAGTTAGATATTATAGATATAGATATAGATATTTATCCCATAATAGTAACAAATCAAAACTGTAAAACAGTCCCACAGATTTAAAAAAAAAAAAACTTGATTGTTTAGATTTGATTAATACTATGTTTGATAATTTATGCAAAAATATGTTTGACAAAATTTACCCAAAAAAAATCCATTTTAGGAATTTTTAATAAAGAATCAATATTATAATCTCAATACAAAAGTTGTTTAGATTGTGTTTTAAATTATTCATAATAAACTAAATGATATAGTTGTAAAGGGTTTTGTATATATATTATCGTGGAGGTAGTGTTCAGGTTAGATTACAATAATATTTTTATTTTATTCTACTAAGTACTTTTCTTATATATTTTTTAATTTTTTTAAAAAAAGAAAAACTAATCTTGTTATTTTTTTTATTAGAGAAACGGACTAAAAGCCCAGAAAAAAAAAACCGCAAAAAAAAAAACAAATTTTCTCACGTGGGTATGCTGTATGCTTGGTAGAGAACATGAGTACTTGACAGTTAGTAAAAGAAGATTCAACAATTAATCTAAAAAAATTTTAAATTTGAATAATATAAATTCTTGGGATATATCTGTTGATGATAGTGATGGAGTGTGAGTAATTAATTAGCATAATAATATATTCAATTCTGCAGGTTAAAAATAAAATAGAAATAAGAGAAATATTCTTGCGAGCTCAATTATGTGAGATTCTATATAAATCTATAACATGATAAAATTTAGTACATAAAATAGAAAATAATATAAAAATTGATAAAAAAAATTGAAATAGTTAAACCAATATTTTTATGTTATATATATATTTTTTACACTAAGTTATTTATATGCAGGGAATATTTATGTATAATTTCATTAATTTAAGTGCTGGAGAACATTTGTCATAAAAATAATTATATATCAATATGAAAATATTATAAAAACGACAAGATCAAAGAAAAAAAAAAACCAGAAAAGGCCAAAATTAAACTGATCAAAACATAATAGTTCAAATTTGTGTAAGTGTACAAAAGATTAAATTGTAATAGTAAACTCTTAGGTTGGGGCCAAGGTATGCTCATTCCACTTATAGTTCGACACACGGTACCGCCACAATTTCGAATTTTAACTTGGCTATTTTTTTAAAAACACTAGGTTTTACATAATTTTCTTATAATTTTGGCACATAATACTTTTGAATTATACATCTCATGCAGATTACTCATTTCAATTATATAAAATGATTTATAATTCTTTAAATTTAAAAATTTGTGTAAAACAAAATTTTATATTAATTTTTCTTTTTAAAGACACTCTTAAATTATACGTTATGTGTAAATAACTTATTTTAAACATAACTATATAAAATGATGTATAACTCCTCAAAGTTTAAAATTTATGCAAAAAAAATGTTTTTCTATTAATTTTTCCTTCCAAAACCATAACAATGGTTGTCAACTTAAGTGTGAGAATTTGTTTGCACAAAACTTAAATTTTAAAAAAAAAATTTGTATAAGGCTTAAAATTCAAATAAATTTTTTATATAATGCTTAAAGTTTAAAGGAGATTTTCTAAATTTAGTATAACTTAATTTTATTAATGTCGCACTGTTTTATTGGAGTTTAGGATAAAATAAACTTAACTAATAAAAAGATTTTTTTGCATAAATTATGAAATTTAAAAATTTTTTGTAGTTAATAAAAATTATTTGTATATAACGTATGCTTTAAGAGATTTTTCGGCATGAATAACTTACTTTAATTAATCAGATTCAAAAAATGGATTAGTCAAGATAAATGCAAGGAGACGCACATTTAGTGCGCGAAGATTTCAAAAGAAATTATGTTATATTCTTACCCTTTTCACACTCCATAATTATATTTGCATATATAATTATTACACATTTAGTAAAAGAAAATAAATGGAAGAAGAGAAGTAAATGCATAATCTGATTCTCTAATCAATTAATCATAAATTTCCCCATATAAACCCCATGAATGGTGCAATATTTAAGAGAAAAAGCAATATATATAAATATATATATTCACACACATGAAATTGGTGAGAGAGCAAGATTCATTGTGGAAGTACGTACCTATCTGGATTTTGTTCTTTTTGCATAAGGAAAGCTTGTCAGCTAGTGCCATTTAAGTCCTTCTTCTCCCTTCTTCAAGCACACAGATTCTCATACAAGCTACCTCAAGAGAGAGAGAGAGAGAGAGATAGTAGAGAGAGAAAGCCTATCTGCAGCAGCAACAATGGAGAAGAAGAGCAAGAAGAACAACAACAACTTAAAGAGTACTTGTAAAGTCTGTAAGATCTGCAATAGATGCTTTGCTAGTGGAAAAGCCATGGGAGGCCACATGAGGTCTCACTTTGCCAAACTTCCAATCCCTCCCAAGCCTGCAGCAATAAATCCATGTCCAACTCCAACCACTAATGACGTGCCGCCGCCACCGCCGCCGCAGACGCAGCCGCAGCCTCAGCCGCAGCCACTGGAGAACTATGCAGTCGGTGTCTATGGCGGTCCCGGTTCGACTTCCACTCAACGCGCTCTGGCGACACGATCTCCTTCTTCGAATTCGTCTTCTTCACTCAACATCCACCCATGGAAGAAGGATTCCCCCATTGTCCGAAACTTCCGCTCTCTTAATCGTGACTTCCCGGCGACTGTCGCCGCCGCCTATGAAGAGGAAGACGAAGACGATGACGAAGACGGAGGAAGTGATGAATCTGACGAGTCGTATCCAACTCGCAGAAGATCCAAACGCGGCCGCAAATTTATTGCTGCAGGACCTGCAGCAACAGTGGTGTCGTCACCTAAGACAAAAGCTGGTGAAGATGAACCAAAGCAAGCAAGGAGTTCCATCTTCGATGCTACTTTTCCTGCCATGGAAGCTGCGAGGTCTCTGGTTATGCTTTCCAGGGACAAATGGCCTGAAGGCACAGAGGTGTTCAAGAAAAAACAACAAATGGAACAAGAGAAAGAAAAAGTTGATAACCAGCACTACGATGACGACTTGTACATAAGGATTAGCTCTCAAGTCGGAAGATTCGAGTGCGAGTTCTGCAACAAAGTTTTTGGATCTTACCAGGCTCTTGGTGGTCACAAGGCAAGCCATAAGAAGTTTAAGGAATATGATGGCAATGTTAATTTTGAAGATGCAAAAGTATCATATGAGTGTATTCACTGTACTAGAGTGTTTGAGTCAGGCCAAGCACTTGGTGGACACAAGAAAGCACACCTTCCTAATAATGCTAAGAAATCTGTGATCAATGTCGTCATTGATCTTAACTTGCCTGCTGCTGAGGAAGATGAAGAGGTCAGCCAGAATAACTACCATGTCCAGTGAAGATTATTAATATTGAGTAAATGTTCTTTTAAGTTTGATTAAATAGCTAAGTACTTACAAACTTCTTAGTTGTTATGCTTGTGTTGAATGTATTATACACATGGTACTGCTAGTGCATGTTTTTAGTTATGAGTTTTAGAGTATTTTCTGTGCTTCAGATGCCATTTTAGTTGTATGGAATGGAATATTAGTAGTTTATGATCCTCCTGCATATCATGTACCTTCTCAATTCTTATTAGTAGGTTATGATCCTCCTGCATATATACCATGTCTTCTCAGTTCTTATTAGTATTTTATGAGCCTCCTGCATACCATTTTTGTGACTGTGGCGGTTGTCAATTTGTCATAAAATACAAACTTTTACAACCGTATTTTGTGTAGTAGAAACCGGATAAAAGTAAAGTTTGTCATAAAGTACAAACTTTTATTACCGTATTTTGTGTAGTAGAAACCAAATAAAAATAAAGTGTAAACGTGTTTCATCTATCTTCTTACAGATCATTTAAAAAAGAAATGATGCTCATGAGGTTTAGATTCCACTTTTTGTGTCCTAATTTTCATCGATGATTGACAGATCAGAGTTACAGCTGTTTTCAATGGACAGCTGGATTCGACTGTCAGTTGTATAATATTAAGTGTCATACTTCTTATATAATTACCATCGTACCAATAGTGACATTTTAATTTTATTTGTTTGTTACAAGATGGTGTTAAGGTTTAAACTTATTGTGTTCACATTGCTCTTAGTTTCATCTAACTTGTGGTGTAGGGTTCAGGTTCTTGTGAGTTTTGCAATGTTAAAATTGATTGTACCAAAACAATCCAAACTTTCTCATCAACTAATTAAGACCTAGTCGGAGAGATTAAGAGTGTTTAAAAATAATTTAAACCAACTAAAATAAATCACACCAATTAAAAAAATCAAAAACAATTGTTTTGATTTAGTTTTTAAAATAACAAAATTGAATGATGTTATTAAGTAGTTGTAATTGGATAAAATTATTTGTGAATTAGGTCTTTTTAGTAATTTTTTAGATTGGGCCTCTGTTAGTCTCCCCAATATGTTACTCGCACCCTATTCGATAATATTGGGGTGCCTAACCTTACTACAAATTTTGTACCAAAAAAATAAATAGTTTGGCTTGATTGTTTGTTTATGATATTTTTTGTTATTTTTAACTAAATCAAACCAAACCATTTGTCTATATATATTTTAATATTTTTACCTCTTAATAGTGAAAATAAGAACATCTCTTCTAATTATATTATGTAGCTATTGCTTATCATTTATTCTTTTGTAAGTAATTATGGGGATGAATTGATACTTTGATTATGATTAAAGTTGGTCGATGTTTTATTACTTATTAATATTTTCAAAATATTTATTTAACAATTTAGGATTGGTTATTTAGTATAATATTTTTGTTTTAAACTTATTAAAATTATTATTTTAAACTTTATAAATATATAAAACATGGGAGTAAGATAATTTTTTATTTAACATATGTAAAAATGAAAGAGTATGAACCAACTCGACTAAAAACAAAACTAATAATGTCAACTCATTTCAATAATTGATTATATTGGTTTGGTTTTATTTTAAGGCAAAATGAAACTAAACCAAACATTTGAACATCCCTGAGAGAAATTAGATACATATCTTGTGTTATTTTGTTTGTTTTTATATTAATCTATAATATTCAATCAACTCTATTTACTTTATATTAAAGAGCCTACATAATATGAAATAGTAATAAGAGTTAATTGAATAATAATTATTATTGGCTTTAAAAATATGTGACACAATACATATATAGTTTCATAATTATTGACAACCAATGATTGAAAAATTAGACTATTCCAGTCGAGGTTTAAATTAAAATTCATGAATTGATAACGTATTCAATTATTGACTTTAAAAATCTGTTGCCCTCCTAAAAATATTATCAAAAATTGGTAAAACCTAGACATTTCATTGGATGATTTTTTTTTAAAAAAAAATCCTCTCAAATGAATAAAATATAAAGTTTCATAATTTGAGATCATTTGTTATAGCGATAATTAAAACCCCTCAATCCTTATAAAGATTATGAGTTTTAATTTCGCAATGGGAGATTTATGGGAAGAAAGTACACATAATTTCTCAATGTGAGTATGACGCTACTTGATCTCTATCTCTTTCATTTTCTTTTATTTTTTTAAATTTTAAATTTTTTTATTAAATAAAGACAGAGATAAAGAGTAGAGTTGGTCTCTCCCAATTTATTTTCTCTTGTTTGCACATTATATATATATATATATGAGGTTTATTTTTTATATTTTTCTTTGGTTGGTTAAGAATTAATTCAAAGCCACGAATGGCTGTCTTTTCTTCAAATTTTCTTCTTATATATCTTCGTTATTTAATGCTTATCTTTTGTGAAAGATTAACCAAACATATATATTGTATTTAATAGAATCAATCTAAATTAATCAGAGATGTTAAAACTTCGAAGATACGGGGTAACATATCTGAAGATGACAAAACCATTGAAATGAACACTCAGAACCAGAAATAGATTGTAATCCACAATGCCTAATACATTAAATACAGCGATCACAGTGAGACAGAGTGCCAGAGGATGAAAAAAGTGTGGTTGAAGTATATGTATATATAACAACTAAAAGTGTAACTGATGTCATAAAGTGCAATACAAATTAGTAAATATAATCATAATAGACATCGATTACATTTTTTAACATTAATCCATAAATTTCTAACATTTTGTTCAAGCAAGGCACAGAGAAGATGACACTCAAAAAATTAAGTATATAATCCAACATTTCAATAAGGTGATAATAGGTTTCTAAATACTCAAGTTACGTATTTAATTAGGCAAATTTAATACAAAAAAAGTGATGTTGTCGTAGGGAGAGCTAGTCGCACGTCATCGGGGGATCATTGTCGCACTCCGTCAGGATACCGTCTCAAGTCGCCTGCCACGTTTTAGGTCGTGGGTCATCTTCCAAGTTAGTATTTCGGGTTTAAAGCTTTAAACTAGTTGGTTTGGCCTGATTTTTACCCTTATGATGTTGGGTTTTCGTTGAAATGTGTAATTTTTGGTGTGTTTTGCTTCACTTGTATGATTTGTGTTGATTTATCTTTTTTAAAGAGTGAAATGTTAGTATTTTGAGTGAGTTTTGATCTAATTTTTATCATTTATGTTGTTGGGTTTTGTTTTAAATGTGTAATTTTTGTTGGACTTTTGTTTCAGATGTATCATTTATATTTATTTTGATGGAGTTCTTATGTTTATAAAAAATATTTGATCAAAACATTGCAAATGGTAGCTATTATTTAGGTGTGATTGGTGTATAGAGTGGATTTGAGCATGATTTTTCAACATTAAGATGTTGAGTTTTACTTTAAAAATGATAATTTTATCTTTTGTTAGTTTATTTTTTATAATATTTTGTTGTATTTAGCTTGATTAGGTATGATTGGACTTTTGCTTCAAAAATGAGATTTTGTGTTTTATTAATTTATATTTCTATCATTTTGGTGTATTTATTTTAATTAGATATGATTTGTGTTAATTCTTATGAATGTATCTTGTTTAAAGAAAATATTAGCTTAAAATATTACAAATGTTAGTTATTCTTTAGGAATTTTGTGTGTTACCTATTATTTAGGCATTACATTCCTTCACACTATGTTTACAATTTTTTATTATTAATTGTTAATTAAAATTAAATATTTTATTCTTAATTTTCATAATAGACAAGTTTCAGATAACTAAACATCGCAATACTCTTAAGTATATAAAAAGACTTAATAAATTTTTTAATTTTGAACTTTCTAATGAAAGTGTTAAGGGTAAAATAATATATTCATATCCTAAATATAAATTTAGAAAATGGCATATTAGACAAAATGTTTACGACTATTTTCTTGTAAAACTTTTTTTACAAGAGTATTTTTTTGGTCTAGACATAGGAAGAAAAGTATTTTAGAATCTCTTGTAAGATCTCTACCAAGCCCACACGTTGTTGATGCTGAGTCATAGATATAATCATATGGTAGACATGATTCATGATGCATTTGGGTATTATATAGATAACAAAAGAGTCGATGAAGCTGAAAGAAATTTTTATAAAGGATTATACAAAAGAGTTTTATGATTTAATTATAGAATCATAAAAACAAAACTTTATGAAAGGTGTGAGAAATATTCAAAGATGTCTTTTTTTTAGTGAAATTGTATCATATCAAATATTTATGTAGAATAAGTTTTGATTTAATTAATCATAAGTTTGCTTTAGATCCTCAAAATATATGTCTTGGTTTGACAACTGATGGATTTAATCCATTGAAAAATTTGAGTACTAATTAATGATACTTTTAAATAGTTATTATATTATTAATTTGTGTATTTTAAATTATTTATGATATAAAATGTTATTCAAGTTAATTTATAAGTATTAAAAAATTTTGAAATAAAAATATGAACAAAGAAATCCGACTGAATAAAAATTTTTAAATCAAATTTAGTGATGGTTATACAATTGTCATTATAATAAAAGTAAATAGGCCACGAATTCAGCAACGGTTAAAATCGTCACTAAATATCTTTATTTTGTCACAATTTTAAATAATTATCGCTAAATATTTTCAATTTTGTTACTGTTACAATTGCTATATTATGAATTACAACGATTATTTCAACAGTTATCTAAAATTATTGTTAAATATTTCACGATGACTATTTTAACCACAATTTAGAAAACGTGGTTATATAATTAATTGAAATCATCACTAAAAAAACAACTTTTTTTCAGTTACAAAGCTTAATTACAACAGAAAATAATACATGATATATATATATAAAATAATTTTACAATTTGATTAAAAATAATCAAAATAATTGTGTATATACACAAACACAAAAGAATTGATTAGAACAAAAAAAAAAAGATAGGCTGGACAGAATTTTACAATTTCAAATAATCACAAGTAATTATAATTGTACTTAACTATCAAATATTAATTTTAATTAAATATAATTTTATCAAATTTTCATTAATATTTCTTACAGTATTTATAATACATTTTTTTTATTGAACTACTAACATTTTGAAACAACACCTTGGTGGACTAAATTGCAGGCATAAATTAAAGGATATTCTTTTGAATCAAATTAAGTCCAAAATAGTTTTTTTTTTCATAAATTTTATTGAAAGTATAATTCTATTCAACATGAGATTAGATATTCAATATGAATACTTCTCTCAACAAAAATTAAATCTAATGCTTATTAGTGAATCAAAAATAATTTCTATATCAATATTTGTAAGAGTTGTATTATAGATAAAAAAAAATATGATTTTTGTAACTAATTAAAGGTCTTAACAATAGGTTATATATATATATATATAGATATAGATATAGATATAGATATTAAATTATGAATTCTTCTAATGATATTACAAAATAGTATATTTTATAATATAAAATATAAAATAAAATATGTAATGTATAGACATGAGAAAAAAAATAAAGATAATAAAAAATTATAAAAGACAAGTAAATTAAATAATTTATTATTATTTAATTTATTATTTTAAAATTATAATAATAATTATTTTATATTTTTAAAATAAAAAAATACATTTATACCTACGAAACTGCTAGTGTGTGTGTGTGTGTGTGTGAGAGAGAGTGTGTGTATGTACTCGAGCGCAATGAGTAGTGATCATATATCATAATTTTTAATTACAAAAAAATAATTACATCATAATAATACTTATTAATTTTATTTTTATAAAATTAATTATATAACTGATAAAATTAATTATAATAATAAAATTAATAAAATATTAATCATTTATTATATCATAATAAAATTCACAATAAATTCAAATTCATAACATCATCATTCGTGTGCAATAGGATTCTTGTTTTTTAAATTTGAAATAACTAAATAAAAAATTTTAAATCAAATTTAGTGACGGTTATACAATTGTCATTATAATAAAAGTAAATAGGCCACGAATTCAGCAACGGTTAAAATCGTCGCTAAATATTTTTATTTTGTCACAATTTTAAATAATTATCGCTAAATATTTTCAATTTTGTTACTGTTACAATTGCTATATTATGAATTACAACGATTGTTTCAACAGTTATCTAAAATTATTGTTAAATATTTCACGATGACTATTTTAACCACAATTTAGAAAACGTGGTTATATCATTAATTGAAATCATCACTAAAAAACAACTTTTTTGCAGTTACAAAGCTTAATTACAACAGAAAATAATACATGATATATATATATATCAAATAATTTTACAATTTGATTAAAAATAATCAAAATAATTGTGTATACACACACAGACACACAAAAAGAATTGATTAGAACAAAAAAAGGATAGGCTGGACAGAATTTTACAATTTCAAATAATCACATGCAAGTAATTATAATTGTACTTAACTATCAAATATTAATTTTAATTAAATATAATTTTATCAAATTTTCATTAATATTTCTTACAGTATTTATAACACATTTTTTTTATTGAACTACTAACATTTTGAAGCAACACCTTGGTGGCCTAAATTGCAGGCAGAAATTAAAGGATATTCTTTTGAATCAAATTAAGTCCACAATAGTTTTTTTTTCATTTATTTTATTAAAAGTATAATTATATTCAACATAAAATTAGATATTAAATATAAATACTTTTTTCAATGAAAATTAGATCTAACGCTTATTATAAGTCAAAAATAATTTCTATATCAACATTTGTAAGAGTTGTATTATAAATGAAAAAAAATATAATTTTTGTAACTAATTAAAGGTCTTAACAATAGGTTTTATATATATATATATATATTATAATAATAATAATTTTGAATTCTTCAATGATATTACAAAATAGTATATTTTATAATATAAAATATAAAATAAAATATGTAATGTATAGACATGAGAAAGAAAAATAAAAATAATAAAAAATTACAAAAGACAAATGAATTAAATAATTTTTTATTATTTTAAAATTATAATAATTATTATTTTATATTTTTAAAATTAAAAAAAATGTACATTTATACCTACAAAACTTCTAGTATATATATATGTGTGAGTGTGTGTGTGTGAGTGTGTGTATATACTCGCGCGCAATGAGTAGTGATCATATAGCATAATTTTTAATTACAACAAAATAATTACATCATTATCATACTTATTAATTTTATAAAAATGAAATTAATTATATAACTGATAAAATTAATTATAATAACAAAATTAATAAAATACTAATAATTTATTATATCATAATAAAATTCACAATAAATTCAAATTCATAACATCATCATTCGTGTGCAATAGGATCCTTGTTTTTTATTAACTTCAACTGATTCCTTGTATCTTTTTCATTCTTTCATTGCATCATGCTTTTTATAAAAAATTTTATTTTAGAATATAATAAATTAAAGTTTAAATTTTGATTAAAAAATATTTATATTTAGTATAAATAATATTTAAAACAAAATTACCTGTAATAATTAAAAGATATTTGTGAAAAATAAAAAAAAAGAGAGAGTAGTAGAGTTTTTTTAATTTATTATTTATTTTAAAAATAGTTTTATAATAAAATTATTACCACTTAACCAACAATTTGATAGTCACAAATGTTATTGTTGCTAATGTATTCAAGCATATGATCAATATATATATATATATATATATATCACAAAATAGATATATTTTATAATTTGAGTCTTTAGAAAAAAAATCTAAGAATTAAATTTTAAATACAGAAAATTAATGTTAAAGAGCACGCCTAAAAAAAATTTAGTACTTCTAAATTCAGTATTTCTCTACCAAGAATGTGAATACAAAAATCCAGAATGAGACAATTGGTAGAAGTGGATTTTTAGAAGTTGACAAGGTTGGAAGATACCAATTTAATTTCATTAATTGCAACCAGACTTGGAATTTTATTATATTTAAAACTTTTTGAAACCTGAAATTCTAACTCTCATTTAATACAAGTTTTTTAAAATATAATTAGAAGCTTTTTAACAATAATTAATGAAGTCTTCATGATTAGAAGTTGGATAGTGGCCCAAATGTGTAAGTAAAACGCTAGATCACATGACCCAAGTTCATTTGGGTATAAACAAAAGAAATTGTTGTACCAGATTTTGGACTTGAATTCATTAAATCTTATACGGTTATATATTAACAATTGCGTATATAAAATTAAAAATAATATAATTTAAAAAATAATGTAATTTTTTTATAAATATTAATTTTAATTAGACATATTTTTTATATTAAACTCTTAACACGTGATAACTCTATATATAATTTATTTAAATTTAAATTTACAAATTTAGCACTCATAAATAAAAGTTTTATTTTACTCATATTCCACCTTATGATGCCAATGCAGTTTTTTCTCCTATAATTACTGTAATGTAGTTTTTTTTTTCTTTGGTCGTTGGCGCTTTGCTTTACCAAAAAGTAAAATAAAGTTTTACTGAATTTTTTTTTGAAATATTTGTTAAATAAATTTGATAATTTTGACAAATAAATAAATAAATTGTAAGAAAAATTTATGGATATAAGGATCAGTTCTATAAATTATGATATTTTCTTCTAAATAATTACATTTTTATTATATCCAATTTATTAGAAAGAATGAACATATTGTGATAAAAAAAATAAACAGACATAACAAAAGGAAGTAATAAAACAGAACAAAAATTTAATGTTTTTTAAATTTTAGGAGTGAATAAAATTAATTACATTTTTTAATATCTGTTTGTTTGGAAATTAAAATTTTGTGGCATATATTCTTCATCTAATTAAGAATAGTTGTGATTTTATAGACTAGAATTCATAAAAATTATACACAAACCTGTTACATGTTAACAATTCTAGTAAAAGAATATTAACAACAACAACAACAACAACAACAACAATAATAATAATAATAATAATAATAATAATAATAATAATGTATGTGCAATTAAAAGCAACAGTTTATAAAAAAATTTGAATCATTAAACAAATTTATAGTTTAAGTGATATTATTCTCTAGTTTATCTATCAATCTATTAACACATAACATATATTCATATGTAATTTATCAAACTAGCAGCTTAAGCGTAGCACACCCTTTATATAAGAACAAACTAAACCAAAGTCATAACAACATATAACACAGGCAAACAAGGACAAGAAACACTAGAAAATTCCATTAAAAATAAAAAGTTGAAAATCACTTTCTCCTATACCAATCCCCCACAATATGAAAAATAAATAGATAAAAAAGAAAAGAAAAATCACATTTCAATCATATGAACATATTAGCATAATTTTGTTGATAAGCTTCGGCATGCTAAAGTACTATCATCGTCACCACCACCACCACCATTATCACTATCAACACAAGTTGTACTTATAACACTATCAACCAATTTCCTCTTCGGCCTCGCCCCTTGCAGCATCAACACAACATCTCTCATGGAAGGCCGATCCGCCGGGTTTCGACTAGTGCAAAGCAATGCAATCCTAAGCATTTGTATCATTTCTTCTCTTACCGACCCGCACTCAGACCCGACGTGTTTATCTAAGATGTCGTCAATACCATTTCTAGTCTTGATCTTAGACCTAACCCAATCCACGACACTATTTCCATCTCCAAATTCTGCGTGGACGGATCGTTTTCCGGTCAGAATCTCCATTAGCACCACTCCGAAGCTATAAATATCACTCTTCTCGTCAACTTGGAGGGTGTAAGCATATTCTGCACAAACAAACATGGCCTTGAAGATTAAGTAGTTATCCAATACAGGTGATACTATAATAAGACAATTTAGTTAATTATTATGCTTTTGTTTTGCCTTTTACTTTAATCAATGACTAAAGACTAAAGTCAACAACGTCATAATTCCCAAGGGGTTGGGTCCCAACTAAGTATCGATACATCTTGGAAGAAAAGAAGACAAGCTTGTGAAAGTGAAAAATAAAGTTAGAGTCAAAAGACACTGCTTCACGCCCATTAGTGAAATGAATATGCACCGAAAAAGAAAAGTATTCACGTTGCAATTTTTTTTAAGAATTAATTTCTCGAGTATCTTGTATTAAGATTTTCTAAAATTTGATTATATTACACTTATCAGTTATTTAGGTTAAAAATTACATATATATATTTCTTTTAATTTATTTTTTATTAATAAAAATAAGTTTATATACTTTTATTTTTAATATAGCAGTAAAAACAAATGAATAATTTTATTGTTTTATAAAATAATATAAAATATTAATTTTATTAATAATTATTCAAATAATTGTTTTAGATAGAAAATAAAAAAATAGAATATATATTTTGAGAACAAAAACACAGAATAATTAAAAATTATTATAAAAATTTATTTTTTTAAATAACATAAATACATAAAATAAATTTTTTATTAATAATATGTATATAAATATTTAAAAATAATATTAATATAAATTATTAAAACTAATTTTATAAAATAATTTTAAAAAATAAGAGAGTAAAACAACGTTTAGTACTCTTAAGGCCTGTTTGGACATTATGTTCTTTTTTATTTTTCAAAACTATTTTATTTAATTAGTTTTGAGAATTTATTTTAATATTATTTCATGTATTTATATATATACCATTAATAAAAAAAATATTTTTTTTGTTTTAAGTAAAAAAATTTTATTCAAACAAATTTTTTTATTTTTTAAAATTAAAAATAATTTTTAAAAATTACATTCAAAAACTGTTTTTAAAATACACACAACCTGCCAAAATGAGTGAGTGAACTGAAGATAATACAGTCAGGCCTAGTCCGATTTCTGCTCTGTCACCTCAAAATGCACATAATGAAAGTGACTTAGATTCCACCATCAATGTTTGAACATTTTGCTTAATCAGCCATTTCTGCATTTGAAATTTAACTTCATTTTTCTCTTATATATATATATATTATATATATTTTAAAAAATATATTTCATACCCACAAACTGAGATCCAATTATAATTAGGATTTTACTGAATTTTTTTGTCATTAGTTGATAAAATTTTTAAACATTAAAAATTATTATTTTTATTAGTTTTTTATAAACTTTAAATTATTAAATAATAAAAAATTAACCAATACGCTGAGGATATTGATTTACAAAATTGTTATAATTATCGTTATAAGAGATCAGGTGAGTAGTTATATTATCATCCCGAAAATTAATTTTGATTGAGATTTAACAATTTGAATTTAATTTAAAATTTTTATATTTTAAATTCATATACTAACAAAAATTAAGACGAAGAAAAAAACCTGGTGCAATGTAGCCATAGGATCCTGCAATCACAGACATAGACTCATCACTCTGAATCAACTTAGCCACTCCAAAATCTGCCACTCTGGCCTCCATCTCACCGTCCAATAATATATTACTCGGCTTGAGATCACGGTGCACGATGACCGGATCACAGTCATGGTGAAGATAACAAATCCCTTGTGCAACACCCAAGGCAATCTTGTATCTCGTCAGCCAATCAGCGATCAGATTATTATTATTATTCCCTTTATTTTTTCCATGCAATAAATCATCTAAATTCCCATTGGGCATGTACTCGTACAGCAGCATCGTACACTCCCTGTTGCTGCAACACCCTAGCAATCTCACTATGTTCCTATGCCTCACGTTTCCCAACACTTCCACCTCCGCTAGAACCCCTCTCCGCCGTCGGATGTTGCTGCTCTCCTTCTGTTTCCCCCACAACTTTTTAACGGCTACGATCTCGCCACCTGGCATCTCTGCCTTATACACCGTGCCTGTAGACCCCATTCCTATGATCTTGTTAGACATTGACAAGCACTCGATCACATCCTCTGCCGTGAAGTTCAAACGCTGGAACGCCGTTAGCTTCCACGGTCCGATCTCGCGGCAGTCCTCGCCGCCGTTGCTGAATCCACGGCCGTAGTTTGCGCGGAAGCAACGGGTTCCTGCAACCAGTGCGAAGAGGCCGATCCCGAAGCCTGCCGCGACGATCCACACGATTGCTCCTGCTGTTCTCTTTGGCTGTTGCTTGTTGTGAAGCTCTATTTCGTTGTTCTCGGCGGAGATGGCGTCCGCTTCCGCGGCGCATGGCTTTCCAATGAGGCGGCTGCAGAGTCCGTCGTTGCCGGAGAATGACGAGGGGTGGAGGTTTGGGAAGGTCGAGCCTGATGAAGGAATGGGTCCGGTGAGGAGGTTGTAACTGACATTGAAGTTTTCGAGGGTGGTGCAATTGTTAAAATTGGAGGGTATGGTACCGGTGAGGAAATTGTGGGAGAGATCGACGTCGGTGATGGAAGGAAGAGTAGAGATTTCCCAAGGGATGATTCCAGTGAGGGAATTTCGGCTTAGGTTTAGTAGAATGAGCTTCTCGCAGTGTCCAATGTCCCAAGGGATGCTACCGTTGAGAGAATTTCCGTGTAATTCGATTCTGTAGATGTTCTGGCACCCGATGAAATCTGGGATTTTGCCATTTATTTTCGATGAACTCGCCGAGAAAATCTGGAGATTGGTGGCGTTCCAGATGTTGCTGGGTAATGGACTTTCAAATGAATTTCCGGAGATGTTCAAGTACATTATCTTTATGGCATTGCCAAAATCTTCAGGAATTTGACCCTCGAAGTTGTTGTTGCTCATATCAACGTAGGTCAGGTTCGTGAGGAGACCAAAACCAGAAGGAATGGAACCGTTGAAACGGTTGTTTTGGATTCTAAGCCTTGTTAGTGATGTACAGTTCACGAGTGACGCTGGGAGTGCACTATCAAATTTGTTGTGGAAGAGGATGAGCTTGGAGAGCTTGTTTCCATTGCAAACACTTGGCGGGATAGGTCCTGTGAGTGAATTTGTGGATACATCTAGTCTCTGAAGTAACCCATTTGAGCCAAGCGTTTGTGGGAGAGTCCCAGTAAGAGAATTGTTAAATAGATGCAGAGTGTCGAGGTTGGGAAGTTCTCCAATTCCTTGTGGTATTTCACCAGTCAGCTTGTTGTCCATTAAGCTCAAAATGTTCAGTTCCTTCAACATTGTAACTTCCGTAGGAATAGACCTATTAAGTTCGTTATCAGACAAATCCAGAGCCTTGAGAGATTTCAAATTACCTAAGCTTGATGGAATTTCACCAGTGAAGTGATTCCTGAACAGCAATAACGTCTCTAGCATGATCAAATTTCCTAGTTCTGAAATCACAGAGCCGGAAAGGTTAGCAGAGGAGATATCTAAGTACATAAGACTAGACAAAGAACCCAATTCCTCTGGTAGTCCTCCAGAAAACTGATTGTATCCGATTTCCAAGCGTTCTAGCTGTTGCAAGAAGCCTAACTGGGGTGGTATTGGACCTTCCAACGCATTTCCAGCCAAATAGAGGGACTTCAATCGTGGGAAACTGCCATAACCTGATGGAATCCTGTCGCTGAAGTAGCTCCCACCAAGGTTGAGGTGCTCAAGAAACCTGAGTCTGATGAATTCTTCAGGCAAAGGGCCTATGAAGTTGTTGCTGTAAGCATTGAAGACCCTCAAGAACTTGAGCTTCGAAATGCCAGGTGGGAAAGTTGAGTTGAAGGAGTTGTGGCTGATATCTAGAGTCCTCAGCTCAGTGAGTTCAAAAATAGCTGCTTGGAAAGTTCCACCAAAGTCATTCCCACTAAGATTCAAGTGGTTTAAGGTCGTTAAGTACCTTATTTCAGGTGAAATTGTGCCTGACAGGTTTCGATGAGAGAGGTCAATGGAGGTGATTTGAGCTGTTTTTGAGTGGCATTTGACACCTGACCATGAACACCATACTGGGTCTTGAAAATTAGAGTTGGAGAAGATGGAGGAAGGGTCCCAGTCATGGAGGGCCTTGAGAGGGTCTATGAAGGAAGATTTGAGTGAAAGCAGAGAGATGAGTTGGAGAGGCAGAGTTGAAGAAGTAGAGAAAACTAGGTATGTTTGGGAAAAGAAGGAGAATGAGAGAAAGAGAAGAAAAGGTTTCATGGCTTCGAGGTTGTGATGGATGAGAGTAGTGTGGCGTTTAGAGAGGTAAATTTAAGGGAAGGAAGGTTTTGATGAGGAAGAGAATTGCTTTTTCGGAGTGCTGGGTGAAGAGGGAGTTTCATGATGATAATTTTCTTCAGTGGGTTTTGATGGTGGACATGAAAGAGAGAGAGAGAGAGAGAAATGAGCTTCTTCTACTTCGTCTTCTATATCCCTCTCTACTCGGTAGTACTACTCATCACTATTAGTCTCCTTTATTTTGCAGCTTCAATCTCTTGCTTTCACTCTCCTTGTTTTCTTTCTTTGTTTCTTTATTTCTCTTTCCTCAGTATTCTACCTTTGTCTGATACACTTCTATACTTTTAATTTTCTTGGAATTCTTTTGCCCCCTTTTCTTTCGCCCCCACTTTTCATCATTCCCTTGTTTCCTTTTTCCTTGGCTAACAAATTGATAAATATGTTTAATAGTGATCATGTCTCTCACAGGATCCAAGAAAGACATATCAAATTCCCACCGTATTCCCCCCATACCATTATTTAAAATAAACCCATTTCTTTTCCTTTATTTCTCTTTATTTTCTTCCCTCTTTCCCTTTTATGGTATTCCAGGGCTCTGCCTCTGTCGTTACACTCCTTGCCTTGGCTCCAGCATGGAGATTCAAGTGAGAATCTGATCCTAATCAAAGGCATATATGGACCACAAAATATTCTTAAATGCTTATACTAGCATGTCTGCAAAATTCCAATCAAAGAAGGCAGTGTCTATTTATATAGGAACCATTCACTTACACCTCATAATAAATGAGAGGATTTTGGGACCATGTTTTGGTGATCATTAGACCCTTATTTTGCATGCATTTGGATTCAAAGAGGTAACAACCTTCCAAACTCTTTTTGGTTACAACTTACAAATTATTCTCATACTAACGAGACATGACAAGCAGCATAAGCAGCAAAATTATTCTTAAATCTAGTGGAGGGGCAATCTCTCATGGCATAAATCAATTAGGTTCAAATTTTGGTCCATGATATTTTCACATTTAATATTTTACAATATTTTGAATAAAATTGTCCCTAATAAAATATATATATATATGAAAAATAATTTTTTTACTAATAATATCAAATTTGATCATAATTAATCAAAAGTGTTAATTTTAATTTTATTTTTAAAATATTTTTAAAATTATTTTATAATGATTCTTTAAGTATACATCTAAACACATTTTATTCTTTATAATCTCTTAATCACATATTGACTTAGGCTTAGAGTCTGTGACAGAGATTTCTAGCTCCATCGTGACTTTTAATTTTTTTGTTTTTGTTTTTTTTGGTTTTACAGACTCTTACAGTCCGGAAACTCTAGCTACAAAATCATTGTTAAGGGAAAATTATGTTTTATCACTTATTATCTTATCCATTCATGGGCAATAATTGAAGAGTTTATTAGAGGTTTTTCTGTGTAAATTCATGAATAAATATTTGTCAAATATGTATCTTGAATATTTTCCCAATCCAAAGTACAAAAGATATATATAGAAGCAAGTATTCTGCTCTGAAATGGCGTTGAAGTGTTTAAAATGCTAGAACATGCGTTGCATTTGTCCATTATTATTTTTATTTCAAAGTGCTATTAAGAAAAAAGGAGATAATTGTAGGTCTTCAATTCATTGTAGATTGCTTAAGTAATACAATACTAAACAGGGAATATACTTATATTTTGTCGCTTTCGGAGCACAGTTTTGACTTCACTAAAGCAATACTATGATGGCCAATTACTTTGTATCATTAATGTTACTAAAGCATATCTTATAAGATAAGAATAAAGTTTCAAAACACAATCATCTTCTCCCCATTTTCTTATTCAATCTGCAAACCGCCATCCAACATCTTTTTCTTCCTTGAAAGTTTATGTCTCATTATCTTTATTGCCATTCTTACGGTTACCAATGCCCTTTTTATAAACATAAACAGAATCGTAATTATTCAATTCTAATTTTAAATTTAAATAATTATAATTTTATTATTTCATTAATTTGGTCACAATTTATTATAAGGGTAATAAAGTAATTTGAGGGAGCAGATCTTGTATGAGTATAATCATGGTATTGCAAAGACAATATGATGCATGAATTTATCTTGTAATAAAAACAGTAATTGTGGCAACAAAAACTCATTAGCTCAGATTATTCTAAATCATGTCATCTAATTAGCAAGTTATTATTGCTACTATTGTTCTTTTTATTATTATTATTATTAATAAAGAGACTTTGGTTTGAATTTGAACATCATAACAAAACTACATTCGATGTAACTACGCATATTAATATAAGAGTTATGTTTCTAATTTATTATTTTTTGGATAATAAGATCGACTGCAAGATCACTTATAACCTATATCTAAATCTGTTAGGGAAATATATCATCCAAAATTTTCTTTAAAATCAACTGCAAAAAAAAATAGTAGATCTACTATAACATAAATAGACAATAAATTTATAACAAAGTGAAAAAAGAAAGTTACGAAAAATGACGTTATAGAAAAGTAAGAAATTACTTAACTTCTTCATTATATTTAAAATTAAATTTAAAAAATTGACATACACTTTATTACATGAAAAACTTATTAATTTATTAATATCAGATTTGTAAAGATATAAACTATTTTTTTTCTTTAATAAACTGTATATTCAACATGTCTATATTTCAAAATTTATACAGCTTCCAACTTTAGATGATCGTTTTCTGCTCACAGCTTCTAGATTATATATATCTAGTAACTTTCTGTTTAGTTTGAATAAGTAAAATGGCCATATATATATATATATATATAAGCATAATTGATTGCATTGTAGACTTGTACTTTTTTTTTTTTTTAATTTAGGTAAACTGAATTAGGTATAGCTAGGACTGTGAGAGGGACAGAAGCGTTGTTGGAGAAATCTACGCCATGAAGACGCTTTCGTCGTCTTTCGTGTTGTAGCCTGAGAGTGAGAGACCATGTGTTTATTCCTTCCAAAACCAATAATGAAGACAATAAATAATAATTTAGCACACGAAATTGAGAAAAAAGACAAATAAATCCGAAATACAGAAAGTGATTTATCAACCTCCCACCAAATTTTTCCCATTTAATTTCTCGCACTCTCAAGAACATAATGAAAATTTTATTGAATATTTCATTTTTAATAGGTTAAAATGCATATATATATATATATAATTCCTTTGAACTATATATATATATATATTATAGATAATATTTTTTAATTATAAAAATTAATTAAAGACTCTTTTAAATTTTATAATTTGTATAAAAAAATTTATCCGTTAATTTTTCTATTCAAAATTTTAACAAATAGTAGAGACGTCAAATTATTTAAAAGATTTTTTTATATAAGACTTAAAATTTTAAAAAAAATTTTATATTGTAGTATGACTTGATTTTAGCAATGTATCACTATTCTTTACGATTTTGAATAGAAAAATTAACAAAAAAAGATTTTTTTGTACAAACTACAAAGTTTTAAAAAAATTTTAATTTAATTTTTATAATTAAAAAAATTATTTACACATAACATATAGTTTAAATAAAAATTTTTTATTTTAGCCTTTTTAATAAATATCATGAACATAAAAAATAGTTTTTTTCATTATTTGGGATTATATGCTCCTTTTTAATAAATATAAATATTTGCTTAAAAAAATGAATGGAATATGCATAACTTGCTTAATTAAAACTATGCAAAAACTTGTAATTAAGCTCATAAATTTTTATATTTTACTAAATTAACCTTTTTGTCTAATTTTCTTCCAACCTTGTTAATATATTTGTCACATTAGACTCTTCTTATGTCAATTACTCAACTGTGAGATTAATTCAGTAAAAAGTATAAGTCAGTGATACTCATTTTAATATATATGAATAAGAATTCGTAGTGACAAGTGAGCTGGCCTTATTAAAAAAAAGTTAAACAAAATGATCTATTGAATAAAATGTGACAATTTAAGGAAATTTTGTCACAAAATAATGCATGTAAATTATGTCCTAATTTACTATTAGAATTCAAATATTCAATTCAGTTTATTTAGGATTAAGACAGGCACGTGAAAGTTAATTAAACAAATGATCCCTAGCTTATCAAAGATGAGACCACAAGTACTTATTGGTCTAATTTTTGTTAATTTTATCAAGTATCTTGAAAGAAACTAATAGATACTGGATTTAATGAAATAAATTATTTTGTCGCATTGTAGTAAACCAATTTTTGAATTATTGTTAAAAAATAAACTCATATTTAATGTATAACAATATTTTGAATACGATTGTTTTGAGTTAAAAGTTATCTATGAAAAATAATATATTTATATTTATATTTAAACACACACACACATTGAAGGAACCAAGCTATTGGTCTAATGCTGAAATTGCATGTGATAGTTAATTAGGCAATTGCAAGATGTTCAAATTCTAATCTTAGTAATTAGTATAGATTATTATTCTTTAATCAAATCACATTTCTTGCAAATCTATTATATGGTTTTGTGTTTTTTTTTTTGGAATAAAAACCTTGTGAATCTTGCAATTTCTTGTGAATGACTTGTAATAAAAAGTAGAATAAATTACTGAATATGCATATAAATTGATACGGCCACCACTTACATTAATTTGAAAAATAAAGGACTACCAAATTTAATTTTATTAATTTTTGCAAAAACCAAATAATAAAAAATAATTATAAAGAGCATGATTTCTTCAACCATTGAATTCTTTTTATGGCAAATCACTTTGAAATATTATAGTAATAATAAATTATTTTATATAAATCTCAAAATTTTTTAATGATAAACAATATTCTATCTTTTACAAAATTGAATTAATTATTTGTAATTTTTTTATTTTTTATATATATATTTTTATTAGAAGCAATCTTGTTCACAATATTATCAAATACTAAATATAAATATCTCTTCTAATAAAAATTTAAATTTTAATTCATCATATTATAAAAGATTAACTTTTCTATTAAACAAAACTTATGATAAATTACTTATAATTTTGATCCATAGAAAATATAATAAATTTCCATATAACAAAGAATTATGACATACTGACAAATAGGAATGACAATGATATGGTATCCTATTATTTTTCATTATTCACATTTGTATTAATTCAAAATATTTGATATGTGAACTCTAACTAAATTCGAAACTAGTTGAAATATTCAAAATATTTGAAATACCCAAGATAAAATAATAAATAGTAAATAGTAAATACCCTACAATCAAGTAATTAATCTACCTAATATCTAATATTTTATATCTATTTAATAAAAAATTTTAAATATTATAAATGACTATAAAAAATTATTTTATAATAAAAAAATATTACATAATTATTATAAACTAAAATTAAAAATAAAAATTTTAATATAAACAAAAACATCAAATTTTATTTAATATATATTATTTAAATATATAATATCTAAAGTTAATATTTTTACTCATATAATATTTAATAAATAATTATATTTTATTATCAATAATTTATTCAATACTCAATATCTCTCCCATATCAAATATTTTTTTAAAATAAATAGTGTTGGGTATCAATAATATTCGTACTTGTTGCTATCATGCTGACAAAGCACACATTTGAAAGTTGAAAATGTGGTGAAAGAGTAGACGACAAAATGACTAAATCACCCTCTAACTCTATTAGTGTGTGCGTTCAAAACTGTGAAAGTAACAGAAAGGAGCGGGAGATGACGATTGAGGATGAAGATTGAAGAGTAGTGTGGTGGGGGGGCTAATGCTGTCAGTCACGCTGCTTCTTTTTATTCAGAATTTAGACAAAATTATACCAATTGTTTTTATGTTGCAAAAATGACGCCAAATATTTTTTATGTTTTTAAAATAATAAAATTATTTTTGTTTTTATTTTAAAAAATTTATATAACAATTTAGTATAAATTTTAAATATATTTATTATAATATTAAAAAATAAATTTATAAGTTTAGTATGCACAAAAAATTATTTTTATTGATAATAAAATAAATTTAAAAAATAAGATTAATTTAATTAACTTTAAACATAAGCTAGACATAAAATTAAAATGATTTTATTTACTTTTTTATACACTCCACAGTTCCACTCTAGTCTACTCCTTAGGATGGGAATGGGAGTGGGACCCAATTAAGCGTTCGTAGTAACTAGTGACTGACAAGTGAAGTGAAGTGCTTACGTGGGGCCCAACACCTCGTTTGTCTCCTCTATACCCTTCACAATTCACGCCCTCATCTTTATTTATATTATATATATATAATATAAAATAATAATTTTTAAAATTTTTCAAAAATAAACTAATTAATAAAAAATTATTTAATTTAATTATCTCTAAAAAAAATTTATTTTTTTATTTTTCATATACTTATATTACATATTACATATTATATATTTTATTTTATATTTTATATTATAAAATATATTATTTTATAAAATTATTAATAAAAAATTTATAATTATTATAATATATATGTGTATATATATATATATGTATGTATGTATGGCGAAATTTAAATTTACAATTTTTGACTGTTCTATAATCAAACTAAATTGTAGAGAGTAGAAATCAAATAAAATTACAAAATTTGATTTAAGCATGTTTTATTTTGATTTATTTTATGATTTAATGAGCTGTAAAATTAAATTGAATCATTAAAAAAATTTATATATATTATTTATATAAATTAATTAAGAATCTCTATGATTTTATATTTTTAATGAATAAAATATTATTTTATTATTTTATTATTTTTTAGTATTTATATATTATAAAAAAATTATTTTATTTTCTTTGATTGAGAAGTTTATATTTATAAATTTTACAAGTTAAGAAAATCAAATTATTCAAAATTAATTATTTATAATTTCACTTGACATTATAAATTTAAACTAATAAATATACTATTAACTTAAACTAATAGGAGAGATTTCATTTAAAAAAAATTTTAAATTTCCAAACGGAGAATACCCATACAGTCTTATGTAAAGTATTTTTTTGTTTCGATGATTTCTGAGAATTTTTTAATAAAAATAGAACTCTATTAATTATGAGTATTTTCATTAAAAAAAAACTCAAATATGACATTTTACTTTGATCCATTACTCGCTAATGTCAGTAAACTTTTGTAATATACTCATGTTGTTGCCTTTAATTTTATGTTGTTAAAAATAAATTAGAGAAGATTTAATTATATTAATTGTAGGAATTAAACTCAAAACTAATTCTTGTTGACAAATTAACGTAAGTACATCATAAATTAGAAAGGGAATTTGTAAACAAGTTTAATTTTTGAAATAAGATTTGTTGTCAGTTTTTAATTTATTTTTTGAACAAATGATATATGTTTTTCAAAAAATTATTTAGCTATCTGTTTATTACATTAAAAATAAAATTCCTGTCTTGTTATATTAAAAATAAAAACAATCTCATGTTATGAAAAAATTTATTGATAAAAAATTAAATAAATTAATTTTTTTACAATACATCAAATATTAGAAAAATTAAGTGTAGTTTAAATATATATATATATATCAAATATAATTTAACAAAAATAAATTAAAAAATACCAATATAATTTAGCAGTGAATAGGCTTCATGGTGCAGTGCATGCATGACCACCTCCATTTGGATCGTCTCTTTGTGTGTGTGATGATAGATTTACTGCTCTCTTTTCTTTTTCTTTTTTTTTTATTTAAATTTAATATTATACCTTCTTTTATGTTTTATTTGAATTGTATAATTTTAAAATTTAATAGAATTTCAAATAGGCAAAATTTGAATTGTATTCATTATATTATTTTATCAATACTTGCATGTTGACTTACATTTTTTTTTAATAACTAATATCAAAAAATATATTAAGTTTTGAATAATTAATTCAAACTGACTTAACTTTAATATAACGTAAGGGTAATATTTTTCATAATATGATATAAATTATAAGTATTATTTAATAGAAATACAGTATCTATTATGCAAGATTTTTTGGACAAGGATATATCTAAAAGATAATGGTATTTTGATGGATATAAAAAAATTGTTATGATTATTTTTGTCTTCAAATATTTAATTTTTAGCTTCTATTTTTAATTATAACTAAGAACTTCAATTTTTAACTTCTATGATTTAAATCATAAAACTATTTCAGCTATTACTTAAAAGCATTTATAAAATTTTTTCAAACAACATATTTTTTAAAAATAAATATTTTTTAAAAAAACTTCTTTAAATTAATAAGCAATGTTAAACACCCTTTATCCACCCACAAATATTGATGAGTTTCCTCAATTAGATTAACATGAAGCTCAACGAATTAAAAAGTTGATAACCATGAATTTTTGTAGTTTTTAACTTGAGAAAATTAAAACTCCATAAGATTTAAGCTAAGATCAAGAGTGTGTGTGTATGTGTATATATATATTATACTTTCTTTTCTCAATTTCAATATATGATCAAAGATCCATATAATTTGAAAAAAAAAATTGACATACGTCATAACAAAAAAAATATTTAAATAATTGAGATAAAAAATAAAAAATAAAATATATGTTTTGATAATAAAAAATACATAACAATTAAAAGATATTTTAAACTTTAATTTTTTAAAATAAAAAATAAATTTTTTTTATTAATAATATGTATATAAATATATAAAATAATAATAATAATATAAATTCTCAAAATTAATTTTATAAAATAGTTATAAAAATTTAAAAAAAAAAACTCTAAACATGTCCAGAATTTACCACCATCACACCTTAACATAACATGAAACAAATAAAAGCTGACAAACACCAATCATTTTTCTTTCCTTTTTCCCAGAGACAAACGCACAGCACGTCCAACAGAATTTTATTTTTTTACCACTTTTGCATGTTTGCATTTCAACCCTCTTATCTTCGAAATAGATTCACTGCTGTTCATATTTGCATCACACAATTTTAAATGCAGATATATAATACTAGCCACGTTTCAATCCATAAAAAATAAAATATTTCGGACAAATTATGTATTCTGCTATAATTATTTATAGGCTTAAAAAATTTTTTATCTTTCAATCTAGTATAAAATTTTGATTTTGTCTTTTCATTTTACTAATTAATATGATTTTTTTTTCTTTCTGGTTAAAGTATAATTGACTGGAAAAAAATGTTCAGAAGTATGAGATAAAAAAATGTTGTTGCATTAACTTAATTTGAATGCTTAAATTAAGAAAAAAAAATAAAGTTGTACCGTGGCTAATTTGGTATATTATTTTTGGCATCATATATATAAACTCCTCTGTCAATTTAGTCAGGTCTTAATAAGATACTGTTTTTCTTTAAAAAAAATATACATAATTATATTCTATTTGATGAAAATTAAATTATATTTTTTTAACTTTCAAGAGATTATTTGCAACTTGTTAAAATTCTTGGGTTTATTTAAAAAAATTATATGACAAACATAAAATATATCTTATATAATTTTAGTACCAAAAAATATTTTTTTTAACTTGTTGCTTTTCTATATATAGTTTCACCAATGAAGTTGGTTATTAATTAGTAACTTGTTATAAGTTTGAAATTTAACTTTATTATTAATTTTTTAGTAAATGAATAATTTTCCTCCAAATGACGATGAAATTGACCCAAAATAAGTTTTTCGGATAAAATTAAAAAAGAAATCAAGCTTTAGGAATGAGAAAAGATAATTTTTCAATAGAATTCTTTTTATCCTTACAAAATTTTGACTTCTCCAAAGGATAATTGAGATAATAAATTAAATTTTCTATTACCAAAGTGATATGAAAAAGTTGAGATAGTTAATTAATAATGGAATCGACACGAATAATATTTTATCTTTGATGATATCAGAAAATTAAATAAAGATTTACAAAAAAAAAAAGAACAAAAAGCAGAAGCAAACATAAATAGAAATTAACAAAAGAAAAGGCAGCATGCTGGTAGCTAGTGAGTGTCTAGAATGTAGGGATGGAGGAGAAAGCAGTGTATGTGATAGGCAAATTTAAAACAGTAGTGACTCAAGAAATTAACCTCAATGATAATAGCAGCATATATGGCAAGCAAACTGAAAAACTTTTCTTTTTCTTTATTATTATTTCTGTTGGTAATTTGAACAGGAAAGTGATGGAAATGAGAGGCAATTACACATGAAAGAATGAAAGAAGAGGACCAAAGCTGTAAAAGGAGAAGACAGCAAGCACAGACACAGAGAGGGAGAGAGAGAGAGAGATACATACAAAAAAAGACTGTTTATGGGAAACAAATTGCAGTGCAGACACATAAATAAAATTGATAGAGAGAGAGAAAGGTCCACAATGGAATGATGAAAAGTTTGAAGGTATTATGGTGAAAGAGAGAGGTGGGTGGCATAAAGTGAGGATTGGAAGGGATATTGGGGTCCATATATATCAGTCTTACACATACCCACTAACATTCTTTCTGCACTCTATCACTATGCTTTTCCACCCCCTTATCCTTTGACTTCACAGTTTTAATTTTGATTTTGGATGGCAGTAATTTTTTTTTAGTATGAGAGATAAAAAGACAAAAAAAAGATTTTGAATGCAACTTAAAATTAGTGTATTTT
The DNA here is from genome assembly GCA_031216115.1 of Senna siamea. Lineage (NCBI taxonomy): Eukaryota > Viridiplantae > Streptophyta > Magnoliopsida > Fabales > Fabaceae > Senna > Senna siamea. The sequence continues at coordinate 2,046,077 of CM062356.1, forward strand.
TTTATAGTAATAGAGAAATAAAAATAAAAAACGTATACTAATAGGCACTCACTATCAATGAATTAGAGATTAATTTTTTTTTATTTCTATCTCTCTCCTCCTGTAAAAAAATACATTAATTTTAAATTACAAAAAATCTAAACTCAAAAAATAAGAGACTTACACTGATATAGATTTATTTTTAATAAATTAGGAGTCAATTTTTTTATCTCTCTTATTTTGTAAATAAATATATTATTCTTCAATTGTCGTGTATCCAAACCCTTTAATTTCACCTCTCTCTGTCTCTTTCTAATTTGGTTTTAGAGTCACTATATAAAACACCCATAATTTAAAATTATAATTCTATATATATGTTGTTGGAATTTTTGAGTTAATATTAATTATATCATTAAAATCAATTAATTATTTTAATAACAATTTATAATACTGATTTATTGTCATTGGAAGTCATGATTCTCAAATAAAAGGTAAAGAACTTCATAACATAGGAGGTTGAATAATTTTTATGAAATACTCTCTCCAATATTTTGTGCATTCGGTTCTCAATTCTCTCTTTGGTTTTGACTCTTTCTGTGATATTGAGTATTGGGAGTTGTTAACTCTGCTTGTATTGTTTAGTTGATTGAGAATGGGTTTTAAATCTGTACATGCTGCCTCTAATTTTACAGAAGCTTACATATTTGAAAATGGCAATTTTTACAAACTATATACGTTCCTATGTGTTTCCCTCTTAATTACTTCTTAGCTATGTGGGTGTGTTTGAGTTTGAATTGAGATTTGAGTTATAATGGTGTACAAATAAAGTGGAGAACAGAATGATGAAGGGGTTTGAATATGAGTGAAAGTGTGCATGTGACTGTGAGAGACCCTAGTTTTAATTTTTCCACTTGAATTGAATAGTTTGTATATATAAATATATATATATAGATATATAAAAGTTTATGTGTAATTTTTATATTTTTGTCATCAAAATTTTTAATTAAAGATGGATAGTTGTATGATTTATCAACTTATTTTTTATGATAAATTTTTTTAAAAAAATTTATATACTTTATTTTGATTAAAAAACTTAATAATAAAATATAAATAATTACATAGAAGTGTCATCTACGTGTGTGTGTATATATATATATATATCTCCACTTTACACAATAAGGGTTTCACCCTAAAACTCAAGGACTAGGCTTATACCGATATGGAGGGCCAGCTATGATATATTTTTGGTGTTTGGTGTAGCTAGCGTTGAAGAGTATTTTATTACATTTTAAAGTTTATATATTAATTAATTAAAGATAATATATATTTTTTATTTTTAAAGTTGGGATATATATATATATATATATATATATGTCCTCTCAATAACCCAATTGAATTTAATCTGAGTCTGATATTGAAATATCACGTGATCAACTCTAGGATACTCTCATAAAGGTGTTCTCTCACTTTTCTAGTCTTCACACATATATATATATATATATATATATATATATTGAACGAGAAATAAAAGTTACAATATTAGAATGCAAAAAAATGATTATTATTTTTAATTATTATTCGTATATCCATAGCTATGAGCTTTACTTCTTAGCCACCACCGACCCACGTCTCAACGATAACAAAACAAGAAAAGAATTACATTGAAAATGACTGAAGCTAAAAAATGCTAAGTTAACTAACAGAAATTTATAAACAAAGGGAAAAGAAATAAAAATGTTAGGGTCTTTGGCTAGACATTGATTATCATGTAGTTTAAAAAGCAAACCAACCTTTTTGGCAAATTAGAAAAGTTAAAGAGAAGAAAATTAGAAGAGATTGATCCATATATTGATGCTAATGACGACTAACTTGAAACCTTTACTTTGGTTGTTGTGGAATTTATGAGGGCTTAGCTTTGTTTTGAACCAAAATTGATAAGAAAATTTAAGATTTAAGGGTCCCATGCATGCATATATAATCATTGCATGTGTTACGTCTTATTAAATGGTGTTTGTTAAAAATAAAAGGAAAAAAAAATTAGGATATGCTTTAACGAAGATATATATGAGGGAGCACCACCACTTATTTTGCATACCATAGAGAAACAAAAAAAGAAAAGATAAATGAGGAACTTACTCTAAATAAATTAAAAATAATTTTTTTAAAAAAAAGTGTGTATATATATAGATCAATTTCATATATATATATATATGAGAAGAAAAGTGAGTAAAGAGAAGAGGCAATCAAACGATTTAGACCTTCCAAAGTAAAGGGTTAAAGAAAAGAGGCAGTGACACAATGAAACCAAAGTGGAGAGTTTTTTTTCTGAGAAATTGTCCAATTATTAAATGAAGGGAGAAGTAGAAAAAAGAAAAGAAAATTACCTCTTCAACTGTACTTTCATGTTTTTAACTTACTGTAATTACTGTTTCCTTGCAATCCAAAGAAAAAAAAAAAACTGTACTTTCACGTTATTATGTTATTGCTTTTTGCATATATAACACTTTGCTATTCTTTTTTTTTTTTTTCCTTCTTCTGGATTTTTTATGAGTATCCTCGAATTTTTTTTGAGGCGATCTCTTTTTACAAGTGTGTGTGTTTTTTCAATCATAAATCTTTGATTAAATAATATAAACTATTAAAATAAATTTAACTATATAAATAAGTCAAAATAAAATATGTTAGCATTATTTAATTTATATTACTAATCATATTTAATGAAAAAAGACTTGATTTATTGTTGTACTATATAAATGAGCCAACATATATAATAATTAAAAAATATTTAGTTTGTTGTTGTAAAACTTTGATCAAATGTTTATTAAGTTATTTTGTTTTTCTTAAAAAAAAAGAGTAATTTATATATATTTTTTTAAAACATGGCTTGTTTCATTTGAATTGGAACACTTTCATTTTTGTTTCTGTTTTGGTAATATGTTTGAAGAGGCGAGATTACTAAAATCATAAGGTTTAGCAGATTTCCAAGTTTAATACGTAAGATGGAGCCACTCTTGTGCAAACTAAAGCAAATAATAATTGATATAATTATGGTAAAATTCAACGACAATGAAAGACTGAACTTACTAGAATTCATATATGAATCATGATCTATTTTCATGTGATTTGGCCAAATAACAATAATAATAAGAAGAAATTAAGATGCTTTTAGATACGTTTTCCATTAATTGCTCATGTTAATTAATTATGATAATATTAAATTATTGTTTTAATTTCTAAAAGATGAATTATGTCTTAATTTATTCTTGAAAAATTAAAATGATCAATTTTATTTTGTTTTTTTTTACAGAAGTAGCTCTAATTAATTTAATCTTTACGTTAATGTCAATAATGTGGTAAATAATATGTTTTATTAAAGCTATTTTTCTTTTCAAAGTTGCATTTAATTGTTACATATCATCAACTATTACCACCAAATTGGAGATTTTTTATGTAACTAATATAAAAATTAAATTATTTGAGAGATATTATTTGAACAGAAAAGTTAATGAATTTTAAGTTTTTAGAATCAAATTAAAACAAAGTATATATTTCAAATATCAAAATTACTATTACGATAAATTACTATAACACCAGGGAAAAAAAAAACTAAAGAGCTAGTAAGACCAGTAATTTTCCAATTCTCAAAATTTTTTCAATTATACTAATAAATGCATCTATAGGCACACAATTTAAAGACTTTATATACATTAAAATGTGAATTTCTCTGTTTATCCTGTTTGGGTTACAAAAGTGTGGTATCATTAAATAATTAATGAGCATTTGGGGATTTTTTCAAAGATTTGTAATCATAGAAATTAAAGGCAGTCTGCAAGAAAGAAAACGCGTTGTGTTGCTCAAAAAACGACACTTAACTTTAGAGTGCATAAAGCTCAACCTTCATTATCATCATAACCATACTATCCAGTTTCATTAAACAAGCTTATAAGTGACAATTTTTTTTGTTTATTTATTTAAAAGCATATATTTTAAAATAAAATATGAGATGAAATTTATAGGAGAAACATGTTTCATTTTTTGAACTAAGACCAAACTGTAGAATTGATATATAAATTTTAAAATGTAATCAATTTAAACTAATTGCAAGTGCATGCGTAACTTTTTATATTATGCATTTTCATTCTAACACAATGCCAATCTTTGAAGATTAATTGTTTCAGAAAAGAAATAGCCTCTTATGGATTATTTTAAAGAATATTTATTAGTTAACATTTGCATTTTAATTCAAAGTTTAGGGAGATGCTTTATTTATACATTTTAAATCTCATGACCTAATATTTATGTATAATTGGAAATCTTTGGTTGTCTTATACAAATATTCAACATGTACATTAAGTAACAACATATATATGGAGATTTTAAATAAAATAGTTCATAAGTGAAAAAAAATAAAATCTGGTTAATTTAGTTTTTTTTGAAAGTGGGAAAATTTACTTCATCATAAACATGTAAGCCCTTAAAATTAGTTTTCTTTTTCAATAACCATGTTTGAATTTTTTTTAATAAGTATTATTCTATTAAAAATAATTATTTTTATCAAATATTAAATATTAAATGTAAATATCTTTTTTAATAAAAATTTAAATTTAAATTTGTGACGTTATAACACTTTTCACTAAATTCAATCTCAATGCTCTTTGGATCTTCTTTAGACAAGTCTTAGTGGCAGCCTACAATTTAAAGAAGAAAGATCAAAATGAACTGAATTCAGCCCGCAATCATTTTGTTTTAGAAGATGCATGGAACTTCATTAATTTGTACCATGTTTTTGCTTTATTTCTTTAATTTTGGACACCTGTACATCTTAATTTATCATATGCTTCACCTTTTTTTCCCCATCTATCCATGTTCTTTCCACATTTTTTTTAATCAAGATCTCAAAGATTATAATTACCATTGTTGGTCATATTTAATTAGCCAAACGCACTAGACGCCAAGCAAAGTTTTCTTCCTTAAGAATAATGTATTAGCAAAAACTAATTCAATATATAGTTATTAAGGGAAATTACATTTTATTTTATTTGAATTATAATGTATAATTATAACATTAATACATAACATAAATTTCAAAACGTAGCAACATTCTTTGGTTTTCTAAACTTTAGATTAAGATATAGATAGTAATTAAACTTCAGTTAAACTTATTGAAGATTATTGTAGAAATAAGAGAATCATTTAACAATGTCACTTTATTATGAAGTTCATGTATACTTTTTTGTTACATTTGGAAATTTATGTACCAATTTTGGAATCAACCTTTACCTCAAGTGGATAAAATGTAATTCTTTCAAATAATAATAATCAATCAACAATCAATAAAAATTGTCCTGTACGTTCACAATGAAGAAGAAAAAAGTAATAATTTTCATTTTTTTTATTATTGAATAAGAATATATATGTCTTAAAGTGACACACATTAAGCATATTTTAAAGTAGCTAGCATGCAAAATATATTGAGTATATTTGTTATTTTGCTTTTGGGGGTCTGGCTTTGACCCTTATCTGCCTCACCTCTTAAAACCACATGATATAAAGATTTTAAATTTTAAATTTTTAGCCAAAATGTAAAACATTTCCTTAATTTCGGTTGTATAATTTATTTATCCAATTTAAAATTTTTATCAAAATCTCAATTTTATGTAATATATATCTCATACTAATTTTTTTTTTGTCTAAAATCTTAATTGCATTAATCCATGTTAAAAGATTTTAATTCAATTATGCTTATGGTAACAAGTATCATTAAAGCTATACAATTTATCACAACCTTAAAAATTGATGGAAAAAAAAATCTAAACTTATAATTTTTTTACAACCTCTTTTTAATTTTTCTAACATAAATAAATGCTATTAAGATTTTGGGCAAAAATTAACAACGAATGAAATATATTGTAAAAAAAAAAAAAGAAACCTTTGTCCAAACTTTTTAAAATATGACGGATAAATTTAATATTTAAAATTAATGGAAAGGGAAGCGATTTTTTTTATTAGAGTGAATTTAAAGGAAAATTGTCACTCTTTTATTTTTAAAAAAGGGAGAATAAAGATAGGGTTCTTGTCTTGTATGACAATACTCTAGTTTGCCCTAGAGCTTTCCAAGCCTTCACTCTCAAAATTTAATAATTTATTAAATTCTTTGATTTAGATTTAAATGTAATTGTTTTTTCTTCTCATATAATTTATTAGTTAAAAAAAATGTTAGATTTAGATTTAGATTTCATTTTTTATTTAAATTTTCAATAATTTAGGGGGCTTGTTACCCTAATTTCTTCATTGCTCACGTTCAAATTGACATTTTTAAACATCTCTAGGGCCAAGCGGGTCTCTTACACAAAAAGTTATTAACTTAATTTGTTAGTTATTAGTTTAGTAAATGCTGTGCTCAATAAAACAATGAATCAACACCAATTTATATATTAATCAAGGCCAAAAAAATTAAGAAGAAAAAATAAATTCTAGATATTTTATATTTTCTTTAAAAATGTTTATTATTCCAGAATAAATATTAATCAAGAGTAACTGTTTCTCTAATGATATGTTAACATATAATTGGTTTTTCTTCTGTCATTGCATGCATCATGATAATTAATGCAACTCTAGTTTTTGAAGCGATTAACCTGTTAAATTTTTTCAGCAGACTAGTGTTTGGTTATTTGGACAGCCATAAAAGGGTGGCAATCAGGTAGAGTCTAGAAAGGCTTAAATGTAACGCAGCCTTATCGCTTAGATTATTTTTAAGATTTAAATCTGTAATCTCTAGATCACATAGTAACAACTTTGCCGTTACTCCAAGGTTGATTTTTAAAAGTACCATATTTAATTAAAAAGTACTTCTACTTGTATACTTGATTATTTCAATGATCACCTTCTGATTTTTTCTGAAGATATATTGTAGGAAAAATATCTCTCATAATTTGTTCATGAAATGGAATAATTTCTGCTATTGTAGACAGAAAACTTCCCAAAACCATTAAAAGGTAAGAACACTGCTTTTGAAGATCTAACGCTGATTTTGTGTTTTGATACATCCTCCTCAAGCTCAAGAGATGGCGAATCTACTGCTATCGTATTCGATACAGACATGCTGTAAAAAATAAAGGCTATTGAACAATCTCAGATATTACCCTCTAGTCAGTACCAATTTGGAAACAAACTTTCTTGCTTTGACAAATCAGATATAGGAAAAAAGCTAGTTAGTAGAGGAATGCAAAGTATCACCCTCCCTTTTTTTACCAGAATTTCACTTCAAAATTGCTTGCAACATCAAAAATATGTATTGAGGAAACTGAACAAGAAGTCACCACATTTACTGATGCTGAAGATCTAAGAATGGGATGCATTTATTTGTTCAGGACAGAAAACAGTAGTGAGGTGAAAGATTTTGTTAAAAAGAAAAACTTCAACTATTCTGGTAAGGAGAAGGGATGGTGTTGTGTTGAGCTATTTACAAATCCAATTCATCATCCTTCATTCATTAGGATTTAATGAATTCAACTAAAGATGCCATAACAGGGATGAATATTAGCACATTTCCACAGTCTTCTTTTGGCCAGTATGCAAATGAATTGGAATTTGATGCAAAACAAGTTCCCTTCTACTTGTCATTTTTCCTGAGATCATCATAATTAGATGGTAAGTCATTTATTGCTTTCAATGCAGCCGATCATCCAGAAACTGTTGTTTTACCTCCACCTCCACAAGGAATGTCATGGTGCCGATTAGTTGATCCAGGTCTGCCATTTCCTGGGTTTTTCTCCACCAATGGTGAATTTGTGCGTGAGCAGACAGGGGGAATGTTTATTTATGAAATGAAAACTCACATGCACATTTCTTGAGGAAAATCATTGTATCAGTCAATGAAATTCTTTTTCTACAAACTTTCCTTGTAATGTTTTTAGTATATAGTGGAGGATTCTCTTATCCTAGCCTCCCCCAAATATGTATTCATCAACTTTGCTAAAAAAAGTAATTGAGACAAGAAAATTGAAGATTTTGATGCTGAAAAATTACTTTTGTTAGAGAGATTTTGATTGTATTAAAGAAGAATCAAGAGACAAGTCTTTTCAAGATACAACTAAACCTTTTTAAAAATTTTTTGAAAGACATTTTCTTTTAAATAGGAGAGATGTTTATTTATTGTGTCTGAATGATTCTCTGCTTGGTACTCTTTGTTTGGAACCTTCTTGGCACTTTTAGCGGCGGTTTTTCGCTGCTAAAATTTCTTGCAACAAAAAGTATTGCTACTATAACTTTTTTAAAATTAATTATTTAAACAAAAGTTATAACAGCAGTAATATTCGTTGCAATAATATTAAACACACTTTAGCAGCGGAAAAAACCTCCGCTAAAGGTGCCATCCAAAAAGTTCCAAGTAGAGGATCCAAAATCCGTCTAATAGTCATATTTTTTATGTTTAAGCACTTAATTGTTACATGCAGACATAGTTATCTTAAATATATATGTACTTACCATCAAATCACTGGCTTAATTATGGAGGATCATAGTTACAATTTACAGTACGAATATCTACATTGTGCTCCAAAAGCTCTTGCATCTTGCCATGTCCATAATAAGATAACTCATGAAGCAATAAGATTGAATATATAAATAATGAGATAGAACTCAATTATAGGGACTAAATTAAAAATTAAATAAAACTATTTAAAAAATAATTACAACCTTTTTAAGGATTCATTTGTTGGTATTTAATTATTGTATTCAAAATTTCAATATCATAATGATCTATCTAAGAATATTATATTAAAAAACTTAAAACATTATGTTAGGTCTTATATTTGAGTAAATGTAAAATTTGGATCCGTTAGTGAATAAAATTTTCCTTTGTCTCTGTTGTGAAAATTTCACATTTTCAGGGTTGTAGTGATTTTTTTCTTTTCATATTATTTAGTTTAAATCTTCCATATTTTGGTATTGCTATGACTACGGTAGGTATCATTAATGTAGTTGAGTGAATTGATCACCTTCTGAATTTGTCTCAACTGTATTGCTGAAGATTTGAATTATTAACTGAATCAAAAATAGTTTTGAATTGGTTTGATTCGAGTCAGTATAACAGAATTGCATGATTCCAAGATTAAAAAAATATGTGAAAATACTATACATCTTTAGAAGTTAATGAATTGTGTTTTTAACTTTTATTTTTGTAGGTGAATCTCTTACCATTTTGACATTAATTTTTATAATAATGAACTCGTGTGTATTGTATTGTTGTCAAAGACAGTAGCGAAAACTTTTTAAAAGCCATGATTCATTAAACAAATTAATTTGAAATTACAAAACATCATTTATATATTGAGAAGCCTAAAATTGGCCTAGTTTGAACTTAGTTTTGTTCAATCTTAAACTCAATGTGCGTCATATTAATTTCTTAATCTTTGCGTGCATGTTGGAAGAAGGTGGATATGGTGTAGTGACTTCTATTCATGAAGTAGGTAAAAATGCCACCAATATCTTAATAAAAAAACATTATATTATATTTGATTAAACTATATTTAACAGGGCCTTTAATATAAAACACCATATTTTCATGACATTTAATATATATTACAAAATCTTTCTTTATGACCAACTCTTCGTCAATTGAGTTAGCTTCATTTTTACTTTTAAGATGCCAACTAAGAGACTTTTTTTTTCTTTTTTTTTTGCAATACATATTAAATGTTAGGACCTCAAATGATATTCTTTTAAAATCTTATGTCTAAATTGAGAAAACAACTTTTTTAAAAAGAATGTGAAGGATAAATGAAGATGAAAACGCAATTATCACCCTTCCAAGAATTTATCTCGATGCATATTGTGCATTCGGAGAAAGATGAACGCAGTCACAAATTGCATGATACTATATTTTTTGTAATAGTCACGCTTAAACTGAATTTCTGAGCCCAAAGTTTACCTCAATAGTACTAAACTCATTTTTAAAAGAAAAAAATACATGGATTTTGAATCCCAATAGCCAGATTAACCAAAATAAACAGTTGTCTGTAACCCAAAGATAATTTTAAATAAAGTACAGATTTATTTTTTGGAGGGGATAATTGAGTGTATAGATGAAAGCTTCACTATAAAGAATAATGAATTTAGAGATTATCCATGGATTTTAATTCCACTTTCTGAAAAGCAGGGAGATGCTGCAAATTCAAGTACCAGATGGACAAGATGGCCAAAACTAGGCACATATACACTTAGACATTTTTAGGCTCACTTGATGCAGATCCAGTTTCCATATATCAAAATAGGTTGACAATGGAAACCATTAAACAAAATAAGTTACACATACACAGATGTAAACAATAATTTTACTACTTCCTTTACACAGCTTGAACTTACAATGGCAAGTGGTGTTCTCAATTTGCTGTTGATGTAGTTATCTGAACATAAACCAGACGTACAACAGAATTTGGTTAGTGAGATTAGGCATATTTGTAAATAATCTTTTGTATATAACAGTTATCCAGTAGTTCGTTTATGGAGTAAATATACAATTCAGATTTAAAACTTCAAAGATTACTCATCTTTCAAATGGTTCTCTATCATGATTCCTTTGTTAGGCAAATTTCTCTCAATCCTACATTTAGCTTGGTGACATTTTCTAACAAAACAATGCTATTTAATCCAAAATTGGGTCATTCTGACAATTATGTGGTTTTGCAAAAATTGCATAAATGACACTGTTACGGGAGAAAATGCTACTTGGATAAGTATAGAATATGAAATATATATATATTTTGAAGATTAAATTGAAATGTTTTAATTTTAGAGGACTAAATTGAAAAAGTGATTTTCCAGGGGCTAAGTTAGCTCTTATATTGATTCTGTCTGTTCTTGCTTTATAATTGTCGGTTTCTTACTTTCTTTCATTTACAGAACCCGATCAAGTATCAACCATGTTCATAACACATAAATGTTACCATCATCTATAATTTTCAGCTGTATATTGATTTAGTTATAAATGGGAACTGCAGTATTAACGTTTGAATAAACATAATCATTTCAATTAAAGGTAGTATGTAGGTAAACTAGTTTCTATTTTATCAGAAGATCAACATATTTATAAGACTAGTATCTCGAATTGTGCATTTATATTAATTTATTTTTTATAATAGAAAAAGAATAGAGGAGTTTTAAAAATTCCAATAACTATAGACCAACTATAACTTCCTATTTTCAAGGTAAGGTTTGTATCTTCAAAGAGACCAATCAGACTAAACTCAGTTTTCCATGTTATAAGAAGAGGCGATTTAAGGAAGAAAAAGTGGTAACCTCAATATATCATTTGCTCTGCTTAGCTGCAGCAGTTCGCTGAACAGTTGAGACACCATCCACAAATTTTGTCCGGAAAAGAACATTTGCATTGTTGAACATGCCTTCCTTCAATGAAACCACAATAAACTGCAAACCAAAGAACATTAAAAGACAAGGTTACGGTTTTCCAAAAAGGCAGAGGAAGGAAGAAATGTTTCTGGTTACATTTAATTGCATCACCGCGATTCTTTTCCTAAGAATACTTAGCTTTAGTGTCATAACTTATGAATTTGGATCCTCTAAGAAAATAACATGATGTACCACATGATGAGAGAGATAAACACAAAATTAATTAAATGGTGGACTCCATTTACATAATGAAAACAATGGGTAAATAGTATATTCCCACTTTGTGTCTATCTTTCCTCACATTATACTGTTACATGCTCTATTTGTGCCAAAGTCAATTTCTGGAGAATAGACATGATGCCTCTCATAAATCTCTCTTTCTTTTCCTTTTGGTGATTTCAACAACAAAAATTGATAGTATAAATCTCAAGAGGGATTTATTGGATTTACAGTGAAAAAAAAATTGCATGAAACAAAGAAAATAACACCACAGTGCTAATAACAATAATCATACCTGGGAGTGTGGAAAGTGAGCCTTTATCATCCTCCCTATGTTTTGTGTGTGGCTTAAATCAAGAGCTGCATCAACCTGTCAAAATTAAGCAATTAACATAATTAGGCTGGATTGCATAATCATTGACTCAAAAGTATATATGAAGGAAATAGTAACAGATGCAGAATCGCAAATAACAAAAACAATCACACATAAGGAAAAGAAAAAGAATTACGTATTCACAAACAAACGAGCATTTTGTATGGAGCAAGACACTTAAAAATATATTATCAAAGCAGTCAATATCATATTACATCAGTGCATACGGCTGCAAGACATCATATAGCATAATCAATACATGTAAACATACAGATAAAATAAGAGAACTGCGATAAAAATATCCAGCAATTTGCCTCAGATGAACAAATATTATAAAGTTTCTGATAGGATCCAAGTGGCTTGGGGAACCCTCCCTCAAAAGCTAGCTATTGAAGGGGAAGAACCAAGCTACTTAAATACCCCATCGAGCATCCCATTCTACTCGATGTGGGACTTGGGCATCCCATACTACTCTCATCCCTATCATAGCACCGCCTTTGAAGAGCCGACAACCCGGCGACTGCACTCTGCGACACTTCACTCGGCGTTGCTTCACTCCTCCTCGGGTCAGCCCCTCCGCCGGTCAGAACCCTTCGCAAGTCAGAACCCTCCGTAGGTAGCCCTTTCCGTGCCGTTGACAAACCAGCTCTGATACCAATTGATAGGATCCAAGTGGCTTGGAGAACCCTCCCTCAAAAGCTAGCTATTGAAGGGGAAGAACCAAGCTACTTAAATACCCCATCGAGCATCCCATTCTACTTGATGTGGGACTTGGGCATCCCATACTACCCTCATCCCTATTAGTTTCCTAAATGTATTTCTGTAAAATATTGTCTCCTTGTTTCTTCTGCACAGGCTATAAAGTTTTGACAATCTCTATGAATGCTTAAACCCAATAAAGTTGCTGATTCCAATACTACACAACTTTATATCATGAAACTGAGCTTAAGAGGAAACTAAAAAAAATATGCAACTTAACACCAAACCCCAACCCCAACTGGAGCAGTTTGATGAGCATTTATGATTCAACATTCAAGGAATGGAAGGCTTATTTATGGCATAGATATATGAATGAGAACATGTTGGGCATGGCAAGGGCATCATTGCCGTGCATATGAAATGGTATTCTTAAGGTTCAGTATAGTATTCAGTCAGTGCATGCTCACTGCTGAGGCAAACTTAGATAATTTAACTGTCACCAGTTCTATAAGGGTCTCCTTTCCATGTTCTAGCAAAATAGGAAGATTCTTTCAGAAAATTTGTTTTAAAAAAAAATTGAACAAATATGATGCATTCAATCAAATGTTGTGGTTTAAAAGGAAACTTAAAACTAAGAAATAGGAATAAAGGTTACTCAAGTGCCAAATATTCTATGCCAAACTAATTTCCAGGGTTTTAGTCCCTTTGAAAGCATACCTCGTCAAGGATGTAAAGTGGAGCAGGTTTGAATAGAAGCAGTGCTAGAATCAGAGAAAGTGCTAGCAGTGATCGTTGACCACCACTCAGTTCTGACAAGGACTGTTTCCACACACCTCCAAATGCAACACGTACTTCAAGACCATCAAGAAAACTGCATCCTTCAGGAGGTTCTAACTTGGCCATTGTGCCCGGTAGCAAAGTAGAAAAGATGGATCCAAAGTCACTGAATAAACAACAAAAGCAAGACAATCAGCCATAGTCATTTAAATGAGGGCAATCGAAAATGGGGAGGGTAAACAGAAACAAAGATAAATCATTTAAGCAGACAAAATTACAAAGTGAACTTACTTGTTAACTTTAACCCAGGTAACATTTAGTGTTTCTTTCTTCTTCTCATCTAGCTCTTCAATCACCTTCTTGATTTTAGACTTGTCATTCTAAGCAAGAGAATAACAAAAAGAATCAGAAGACATGCAAAACACGGTAAAAAGTTGTTGAATTAGATTGAAAACCACCTCAATTATGTTTTTCTTGGACATCAGATCATTATACTCATCCTCTGCCTTCTCAAACATTGCCATAACTTTCTTGTTCACCCTTTTCTCAAGCCTTCATAAGGAAGCAAAAAATGGAGAAAAAATAATTGTTTCATAGAAGACAAGCATATGAAATTTTACATATCAAAAGTAACCACAAATAGAATGGATTCTCAAAGCAACACACCCAGATTGTTCAGCTTGAAGCTTATCAAGTTCTTCCCTTGCCTTACAAGGATCACGGGCAGAAAAATCATAATCAGTCCCACTTTTACTAAACAACTGTTTTTCAGAAGCAATCCAAGCATGCTTCTCTATCAGTTTATCCACCCTGATAGAACAGTCTTTTTGTTCCATCTCCATCCGTTTTACCTAGAAGGAAAGAATAACAAAATTGTTTAGCACATGATTTTCTAAGGTGTAGACATAAAAAATTGAAAAAAAATACCTCATTCTCCATTCTCTTCCTTTCAAGATTACTCTCAGTTAGTTTATGTTCAAGTTTTTGACATTCCTTCATAATACCACTAATTTCCTTATCACATTCCTTCATTTTCAGGCGAACTGAATTCAGCTCTGATAGAAGCTGATCATGATTATTCCTTGCAGCAGAAACCTACAACTTAGAGGTGTAAGGACAAAAATCTTGCAGCAGAGAACAAGAACTAACCAAAATAAACGTCTTTTACTTACCCTGATTTTTTGTTCTTCTACTTCTGCGTCAAGATTATTAATCTGTGTCCTCAAAGAAGCTAATTGATTCTCCAAGGATACACGCTCCTGAATAACAGCTTCCATTTCCATTACAAGCCTCTCCTTATCATTATCATGTCCCTACCATCAAGCAAAACAATGTAAGTAGGCATTCCAAAGTCATTAAACAATAAGACAGTTGACAAACCCACATCCAATAATAATCATTGCAGTGATTTTTGTATTATCCAGTTTTATTTTAAAAGACAAACCAAAAATTGTTTGATCCAGTGGCATTAACTTTCCAACCTAAACTGCAATTTGATTAGAAGTAAAAGTAAACTCTGTTTAGTTCTATAAAATCTCAACAAAAATAGTGACCTTACAATAGAAACTTCCACCAAAGATACTTACTGAGCGTTTACCCATTTATAGTTCAATATCTCAAGCTCACAGGCAGGAATGGAAGAAGAGTATATAAGTTCTGCAAACAAAGAAATCAAGAGGAAAAGAAATTTTGCACTATTTTCAAATTATTGACTACATGGCAAGTATGGAACTTTCTTCTAACAATTCCCAAAAATACACTCATCAGAAGTTCTATTACACCTTGCTCTACAAAGGGCAGTAGCCCATCCCTTTTCACATAAACCCCATCCTTCCATCCCAGCAAGATTTGAACTTGTGAAATCCTAACTGAAGTGCCTCAAGTGCAACTTTTTGAGCTTTGCCTTACGTATGGATTAACAACAGATATAATTCATTGTAGCAGATCAACTCAAAGAAGTTACAAATGATAATCATAAACCTTTGGAACTTTGAAAATACCTTGAGATCTTTTAAAGATGACTGCATTTGGGATTTGATTGACTTTATCTTCTTCTCCAAGGTTTTTAGTCTACTCTCACGATTATTATCATGCTCTTTAATTGATTTCTCAAGCAATGAAACAGTTTCGACACAGTTTTCATAAAGAAGTTGCTTTTCGTTAACTGCAGATTTTGCTTCAGCAAGCTCTTGTTCAATCTTCTTAACTAGTTCACCAAGCTACAAAGACAAATGAGATATCAAGAGAAAGAGTGGAGTGAGAAAGATGAATGACACAGACAAAAAATAAAATTCATGCAATAAAATGAAATGAAATGAAACCAAGACAAAACTGCAGCCTTTATTTACACATCAATTTTGTAATGAAAGAAAAAAGCCAAAACCTTGTGATGCTCATTTTGCTCAGCTCTACTTTGAAACAATGAAAGATCATATGACTTAAGTTCTAACTGTGCTTTGAGGTCCTGCCATTTCTTCTGAAGAGGAAGGAGCTTTCTAATCTGTGATATCAAGATACAATACCAAGTAATATTTTGAAACTATGAGTTTATGTATAAGAAATGAGCATAGGAAAAAAAAAAAGGTCTACACAAGAACAATCAAAAGTCAAAATAATTCATATGAAATGCCTCATAAAAATAAAAAATAGCTAGGCTTCATAAATGATTTAAGTAAAATATAGTGAATATGCTTCTCCAAAAACATAATAATCTTGAATGTAGAGAAAAGTCTAATGACGATAGTAATCCTATCTTGTAAAAGCTCTTTCATTTCCATAGCATTTCCAAAAATAGACGTTAGTTCTTTTTCTTTCCATATGACAAGCTATCAACACAAAGAAATACTTAACAGTGTCCATTCCATTCTTTTCCATTATTTTTAAAGACTATGGTATTACTTTTCATACCCCAACTAGTGGGAAAAAGCTTTGTTTGTTGTTGTTATTGTATTACTTTCCATTTCGTCCATTCATCCAAACAAACTATTTATCAATAGATAACTATCCCTTAACATGATTTAATTTTCTAAAATATATTTTTCATATCATTTCAGAAAAATGGGCTTCAGAGCCTACCTTTGCCTCAATCTCAGACAACTTTCTTTGATGTAGTGAAAGTTTTGACTCAGCCTCTGCTAAATCATGAAGTTGCCTTAAAAGTTGGCCACCACCCCTGTCACAATAAACCTATACTGTGAAGCTGAATTACCTAGTAGTATATAAAAATGACTAAAAGATATTATAGTGGAAAGTAGAAAATCATGTAGCAAATATTTTAAATTCTGCAAATGTTACAATCCAGTGACAAATTCAATGAAAACAACTAGTGTGTCATACTTCCGGCTTCCACCAGTCAGAAGACCACTTGGCTGAAATATATCTCCTTCAAGAGTGACACTAGGGGTGCGAATCTCCTTATTAAATGCCACCTAATAGACAATCAACAGAGTGCAAGCAAAATTGAGCATCTCCATAGGTGGGTTAAAAATGGTCATGTGCATAATACTAAACACTTCTTTTGAACAAGAATCATAAAGCAACAACAGAGCAGGGCATATAGTTTCTAAATACATCTTGACAAAAATAAATAATCAAGCTGCCATGCATGCATGATCTGTAATAAAGTGCATAGAAGTACCAAAATAATGAGAATCCAATATACATTATGTAGATGACATGAATATCAATCAAGTATTTGGATCAGAATGTAAATATATTGCTTCTGGTAATCTCAGATGCAAAGAGGGTATTTACCTCCTTAGCAGCATCAGTGTTTTTGCAAACAAAGGTGGAACCAAATACATATTCCATAGCAGTCTGTAACAAAAGTCAAATTAGAAAGAACAATATCAAATATAATACAAACTGAAAAAATAAAATGCAAAGAATCCAAAATAATAACATTTCCGTACAGATGATTGTATTAGCCAGCCAGATAAAACAAAATAAAAATAGAGGAAATGTTCATGCAAACAAGTTAAAATAGCATAGAACGTGCTTTCAACACCATGTCCTCACTTGAGTAGGAACCTTAAATGAATTCAAGGAAGCATACCTTCAATTCTTCTTCATAACCAACCAAAGAAAGTGCCAGTTCAGCATTCTCCTTACCAACCTGAAATTGAAGTAAAAAGAATTTTCAGCAAAACAGTTAAACAATCTAGATATTAGATTGCACCAAAAGGGAAAAAAATAAAGTGCAGCCACTAACCAATCTAACAGCAGCTTGTTGAATTTTGGAGGGAACAGTATGGGATTGTATTTTGTTTAAAGGTATAATTGTCACTCTTCTTCTTAAATCACCATTCTGTAGTAGTTGCTTTCCAGTATTTTCTGTGTCAACTACAACATTGAACAACTTTCCACCAGCAGTAACCTGAAAATGATCCAATAAAAAGGTCAATATATAATTTTTCAGTTATAAATTTAGATATAAAGTTATAGCTTCTAACCTCTAGGGCGGTCATCGTTGCCCTATCCTTTATTTTGATGAGTCTTGCAACCACACCTTTCACCTTTGACCTATCAAAATTCTTGACTGGGTCACGGTATGTAAATTCAACATTTGCTAATTGTGCTGAAAGATTGCGTATTTCATCCTTCAACTTTTGCACCCACTCCATCTCAGATGCACGCTCCTGAAGATTGTTTTTCAAATATTTTGATTAATGAGACTTAAAAACTATATAGATGGTAAAGAAAATGAAAGAGAAATCTTTCTAACCTTTTGCAAAGATTCCATCTCACCATCTTTATAAGGAAGAGACTCCAATTCCATCTTAACATTCTCCACATCTTTCCTTCTAGCACTCAGCTCATTTTCTACAGCAGTAGCTTCTTCCCGTTTTGACTTTAATTGATGCATTTTCTCTTTCAGTTCCTTTTCAGAATGGCTAATTTTGGTTTTCAGCTGTTTCAATTCTGTTTCAGCACTCCCAACTGCTATTTTTGCATCAGCTAGGTGATCCTCTAAGCATTTCTCCTCATTTCCACTGCTCTTCCCAGCTAAGACACCCTACCAATAGTTTTGTGCAAGGGGATCAAAGGGAGTCCTAAAATTGAACAGAAGTCCTATTGATAGACATCAAAGATGAGAACAACATGAAACCAAAATGTGCTTCTTTTACCTGGTATTCATTTTCGTGCTCCTCCAGACTCTTAGAAAGCTCATCAACTCTCCTTTTCAGATCAACAGCCCCCTCGTCTGCCTTTTTTACAGCTAAGGTCTTCTCTTCAACAGATTGCTTCAAGTCTTCAACATTACTAACGACCTTAAAACATCAGGATAAAAAATATCAGGTACAATTTTCACTGATTGTTCATGAAATGGCAATATTCTAAAACAGAACTAAATGTAAATTTTAAGCAATTAGGAAATGTATGAAATGATTTAATGAATGGACTCAACTTCGACTTACATTTTTTTCATTGGATTTTTCACTTTTCAGAGTGTCCTCCTTATTATTTAGTACAGATGTTTCCCTGACAAGATCTTGTGCAAGTGCATCTACCTTCTCTGACAAAGATTTCACTTCTCCACCCATGTGTTCTTCCTTTTCTGCAGTCAACCTTGCTATCTTGGTCTCCATTTCCCGTATTTCCATCTGCATTGTCTTGGTACAGTCATCAACCTCAACTATCTTGGCCTTTACTTGTTCCACCTCAGACACTGCATTGTCTCTAATCCTCTCTGCTTGAACATACTCATAAGCAATACAAAACCTTCTCAGTTTATCTAATTCAGCATTGCCATTAGCCCACTGCATGTACTGCGTCCTTTCTTTCCTTAACTTCTCTAGAGCAGGTAGTATCTCCTGATCAAGAAGCTTATTAATCTCATCGACCTTACTCTGCTTCTTCTCAAGTGTTTTCAGAGCAGCCTCCTTCTTCGTCTCATACATCCTTGTCCCTGCAGCTTCCTCAAGCATTGATAATATCTCTGGCGGTTTCATATTTAAAACCTTGGTGATACGCCCTTGCATTATGAGAAAATGTGGATTATTAACATTTAGCTGAACCGAATGGAAAAGGTTTTGAACTTGGCTAGGCTGGGCAAGTTTCCCATTGATCAAATATTTGTTCCTCCCTCCAACAACAATCTGCATTGAACCCAAATACATCCATCCACAGTATATAAATGAGAAGCAAAGTCGATAAATTGATAGTTAAATTTTAATTGGAAATCTCATCAGCTACAATCCTAAGTAATGCTTAAACCCCAGAATTCTTTTCTCAAAACAACTCAATGACAAATCTTACAGCATTATAAACAGATAACTAAAAATACACAAACAAAAGCAGGAAAAAAGGCTACGAAACAAAAAAAAAAACCTGTCTTGTCACTGTAATCTCTGGATGGCCTTCATATCCAAGAGGGCTCCGACTCCTATCCGTATTATCAAACACAATCGACACCGTAGCTTTTGTAATCCCTGCCTGCCCTTGCTTATACACGAGCTCCTGGAGGTTCGAAGCCCGCACCTGCTGCAAATTCGTGATACCAAGTACAAAGCAAATCGAATCAAGTATATTTGACTTGCCGGAACCGTTCAAACCCGTAATGGCATTGAAGTAGGGATCGAAGCCCGGAACAACAGTTCTGGTAGCATACGATTTGAAACCTTCCAAGCAAATCTCCTTGACGTACATCGCTTGACCCAAGAGTTTGTACCCAAAAAAGAAAATAGAAAATCGTAGAAATTGGCGAAAAATATATATATAGAAGGGAAATAGTGGAAAATGAATTGTATGGACGAAAACGGAAAGGTTTCGGAGAACGAAACCCTAAGGGAACAAGTGCTTAGCTTCTGAGAGTTGCAGCAGGATGAGGTTGCAACGAGTGTGGAATATGAATTTGTGTTGACGATACTTTTGAGTTTTGATTTTGTTCAGGGTGAGACAGAAATGGCAAAAAGGCGGGAAATTTTCAATAGGCACAATACGACAGTCATTCCGTATGGACGACATCATCTTCCACGCGTTTAGGAATGAATTATTTTGTTTTCTCTTATTATAATTTTTTTTTTTTTGCCTGAATTTCTCCTATTATAATTGAATTCTCATGTTAGCACAAGAAGTCAGACAATCTAGTAGTTATGTTTTGTTTTTTATTTTTTATTTTTCAATTAAATTAAATTGATTATTAATCAAGGTTAACAACAAAACACATAATAATATTTATTTATATCTATTATATGATTTATTATATTATATATGAATCTAGATTTTATGTAATTAAAAATTAATGTATTTTTTTATAGTATTAGATAAATAAAAAAAATAAGAGACTCATACAGATAAGGATTAAATTTTTTTATCTCTTTTTTATTAAAAAAAAGATGCAGAAGATCTAAAATTATTATATACATATTATATAACTTTTTTCTTGTTTCCCACATATATTGAAGATAATTCTTTTTAAGACATTATCAAATTTAGTAGACATCTTCTGCTAAACTCAATTCCTATTAATACATATTATAGATATGGATTGAAAAGTAAAAGAAAATCACTTATATTTAAAAGTGATATACAATTACTAACTTATGAGGTTTGACTTTTAATAATTTTCATATTTTTAAAATAATAAAAAATAATGAAAAGCAACTTTCTCTTCTCTAAAGTGCAAAAACAATATTGTAACACAATTACAACACTTCAAACTTAATCTTAAACAAAGTGTGTTCATCATCAACCACTCTAACAACAACAACTTTGAGCAAAAAAAAAAGAAACAACAACAACAACTGCTACTACTACTACATTACATTGAACTGCATCAAACAACTTCACACCCTGTCACATTCTACAACCCCAGTGATTGAATCTGCAGCATGAGAAGGGTACCCTACCCTGTCATAGAGAAGACCAGCAATGGCAGCACCAATCAAGGGTCCAACCCAATACACTGCTTGGTTCTTGAAACTTCCAGCAATAGCGGATGACCCAAAGGCACAAGCAGGGTTCATTGACCCTCCAGAGAATGGACCTGCTGCTAGGACATTGGCTCCTGCTATTGACCCAATGGCTAGGGCACCCATCCACCCCAATGGCCCACGCTTAGGGTCCTTAGCAGCATACACAGTGTACACCAAAGCAAATGTTAGGACACCCTCTAACATGGATGCCCCAAACCCAGTCATTTCTGCTGCTATAGTGTATGTTGGGACATGCTGCAAAATCAATCACACACAACAAAATGTTAAAAATTCAAGTGCATATCATTTTGGTTGAGATTAAAGCATGCCAAAAAGGCTAAATTGCAAAAAATCACCATTAATTTTGAGGGTTGTGCAATTTACCCCCTCAACTTCAAAAGTTGACGACAAAAGACCTCTTCAAATTTTCAAGTGGTACAATATAATTGAAAGTTTGAGGGTTTTTTTTGGTCAAAATATTGAAGTTAAGGAAGTAAATCAACTTTAGTAACACTTTTTGACCAAAAAGAAAAAAAGTTAAGGAGTGGTGTATGTTGCACAAAATTAAAAGTTTGAAGACATCATTTGTTAATTTTTTTTAAATTGAGGGGGTAAATTGCACAACCCCTAAGTTGGGAGGAGTTTTTTGCAATTAAGCCTTTCAAAAGTTGTAATTTTAATCCAAAAAAATGAAAATTGAAAGAAAAGTACCATTCCAACAACTGTGATCTTGAGAACAAGGCAAGCCATGACAGAGGCTATAATCTGGGCAAGCCAGTAAAATAGGGCAGTGGATACACCAATGTGACCTCCAACTGCCCTACCGAAGGTCACTGCAGGATTCACATGTCCTCCAGAGATGTCCCACGCCAAAAACACAACAGAGGACAAAGCAAAGGCATTTGCTATGGCTGCCACAACCAGACTAGAAGGATCCAAAGCAGCATTAGGCATCAACTTCCCTGCCATTAATTCAAAGTGTATAGTATAACACAATTAATGATTCAATTTTTTATAATCAAAAGCAATTTCTGGTTTAAATCTAAGTCATCAAGTGTTTCATTACATGCATTGGGAACAAGAAACATAAATGTATAAACAAGAACTTGGTAATTAAGATGATATATATGAATCCTTTTCATGCATCTAGTTCTACTGTTTCAAATCTTTCATGGGAACGATCATAACAAATTATCTAAGAATTTCAGACGAGGAAAGCTCACTGGAAGACATGGCAGAGCCAATGACAAGGAAGACATAGAAGAAAGTGGAGATGAACTCAGCGAGATAGGAGCGAAAGGCTTGTCGAGTGAGGCAATCACGAAAGCGAGAAGTGAGAGAAGAGGAAGCCATAGACACAACACAAGAAGTAACGTTACTGTTTGATGAAGGACAAGAAAATAACTTTCATTCATTCATGAATAGATAAATAAATGAATAATGAAGGAGTTAAAGACATATATATAATGGTGGTTTTGAAAGAACATGAGGATTGAGGAGGAGCAACGTTGTTTGAGGTCACAGCGTTTCGGAACAAAAAACTAACTCTAACCGCCAAACAACGTGACGGCTTTATTGCGACGTGGTTTCTATATTCTAGTTCGTGCACTTAACTGTTAATTAACTTCTCATCAGGTGCGTTCTTTTCTAGCTTTTGAATTTTTTATACACAATTTATGACAGATGTATGCATACTAATATACTTTTACAGTTTTACTACATGAAAAATACTTATTTCATGGAAAAAAAAAATAATTTTTAAGTTTTAACGGAAAAAATAAGAAGGAACAGAATGTCTACTCTTACGTTTGTTGTCTAGAAGTTCTGTGATAATAACTTTATGTATTCTTTATTTTAAAATTATTAGAATTTATAACAAATAATCACATAGGTTAAAATACCCTCTTTTTGGGCCAAATATATGTTAAAGTACCTTATATTACTTAATAACCACAGTGCTCAACTTTAAAGTCTATGTGTTGTTATTATTTCAAAATTATATTAAAAAATGTATAAAAGGAAAAACTCGTTGAGAAAAACGAATTCAAGCCAGCATGTTGATGATCGCATATTTGTGAAATAAATTTACTTTTCCGTTTCATTACTTTTGTGTTTGTAAGTTATGAGATGATAATTTACTTATTTTGAAGTAACAAAATGATTACCCTCAGAGGACCAAGGTCTTGAAAAACGATATTAAAATGCTTCCAAAGAACTAAAATTTAGGGGTGAAGCACTCTTTTTGGCTTAGTTTTATCGTACAATAATACCTATAAATGTGACATTTCATAGGAAGCAGCAGTTATCCTTTTATCCAATTTCATGCATGATCAGTTTCTCCACAGGCTGTAAATACATCTTTCTATTTTTTTGGGCAAATGTAAATACATAACTACGTCTTTCAAAACCTATTCTACTAAAATTATTTAAAAAAAATCTAAAACTAGACTACCTAATGGGAAAATTCCTGTTTTTTTGCAATGACTTTTCTTTGGTATATGATGGAACAAAAATTTGAACCTAAAGCCCGTGCTCAGAGGCAACGCCCCTACCACTAGGACACATTCCACACCTAGAGGCTTCTTTTAGGAAGATTTCACAATTATACAACGTGCAAATTAATTACAGATGAATAATACATAAAACTAGCTTAATATAGAAGACACAGCATATTCAAAAGTACCATTTTGGTCTGGTTTCCTCTTCCTTTTCAGTTAGCTCCCGATACTGGTACCACTCAGCTCCAAACTTGCCTACCGGTAATGGTGGCCTTACAAATATCTCAACAGGCTTAGGGACATGAACAGCTAAATGCAATTCCCCGGAAGTTTCTGCTGATATTGATTCTGAGATTTTCAGTGACCGGCTAACTGGTTCAACACTACACCATCCCAGACCTGATATAGCTATGTCACAAGCTGGCCTGCCCACAAAAGAGAAACCAGAAATTTCAATTTTATCTATTATGCATAAATATTGGCCATATTGGCTGAAATGAGTTAAAAATAAACACTTGAAGAAGCTCAATGGGGTTCTACTGCCAAAATAAAACTCGATGTGCAAAAAGCAGCTATAGTAGAACTAGGTGATACCTTTCCACATCATCAAATTTTATTTGCAAATTACGTAGGGATTCAAGTCCTCTCCAGCTCTCAGCTTTCACTCTTCCGCTTGGTGGGGTCAGCAGAACTCCAACTTCTTTCTGATCAAGTAAAGCAAAACCCTGTTAAGTATAATAGCCCAATTTTTGGATACAAGGGATATAGAAGTCTTAAACATGATAGCCCAAAACGACACCACATAGCAAAACCAGTTTGCAAGCAGCACAGCAAGGGGCAAATGGAGAATCGATCGATTCCCCTGCAACTCTGCACATTATAACAAATTAGAATTCCACCATATTACATGCAACCCATGGCCACTACAATGTTACTAAAATGCAAGAGCTAGTTGCTTCACATTTAATGTCAGAAAAACTAGCAGTGGTAATAAGCAGTATGAAATGCATTATCATTCAGGACTTATGTTCTAAATACTTTTTTCTTAATCATGCACAAAACTCCACAAAACTGAAGCGGCTTAATTTAACCATTGATTGTGCTAGAACAGAAAACATAAACTCATTAAAATGTTTAGACCATTCCGGGCCAGATTTAAGAGTTTTTCAGTGAATAAAGTAAGTGACAATAAAACAACAAAGCCTTTTCCTCCTAAGTAGGGTTGACTATATGAATCAAAAGCTCTCACGTGTTCTATCTTTGCTCAGAAATCAGAACAAAGTAAGTGACAATACATGGTAAAATTCATCTGCTTTCTCTGTGGGTACCATATGAATCCGTAGGCTCTTGGGACCAAAAAATGTCAAACAAGTTTCTGGGAGAACCTGATAATATCAAGATAAATGACATTAGTTAGACAAGAAAGAGCAGTGCATTATTAACAAACTGCCCTATGACATCAAGTAAAAATTGGAAGCATAAAGTAAAAACCTTCAAGACATCAATTCTGACCAGCCCTCCCCAAAATATTGAAAATCCATTCAAGCCATTAACTTTGGAATTTTCTGCTGCTACATTGTCCAAGAATACTTGAGAATTCTACAAATAACAACAAGGACTTAAGTTATCATATCTTACTGGCATAATGTCTTGAAAAATTCTAAACAGAACATACCAGGAAAGATCTACCCCTTAATCGGCTTTGAGGAGCAAGACAAGAAAGATCTTCAGAATGAACAACTGCAGTTTGCCTATGGTGAAGATGAACTCCAGGCGTGTCATATAATTTCTGAATGAGTTAAGAAATAAAATAAAAATAAATAAATTTAAAATTCGTTAAGATTAAACAACTGTTTAACATAAAATATACAAATTATAAAGAAAGACATACCCCATCTCCTAGGAAAGCATTAATTTCAATTGGCCCTAAGGTAGTTCCCGGAACAGCAGATTGTATAGGTTTGTACTTCTGTGCTGCTGCAGCAACAGGATCTTTTACTGCCATTGTTTCTGACATCAAATATTAAAAATCACAATCAAGATAAATGAAAATTTGGATTCCTAAAATAATATGCTAAATAAAAAATAATTTAGAGACAAAATTATTAACAAAAATGTGTTATTAATATCTCTCAACATTATTTTAACAGAAACCTATTTGAACCACACAAATTGATGTGACAGATGAAAGCCTACCTTTGTATTACAATGTATGCAAGATTTGTAACCTGTAAGTAACCACATGAACAAAACTAAAGCCAGCTGGGTTCAGTATCTAAGAGGAAAGTGAATGTTCAAGCATATGGCAAATATCAACCAAACATTAATATTAGATTCAGGTTGGGCTTGTGTAACAAAGACATCTAAACCTAGAAGGACAAAACAATGAAAAAAAGCTGCATGATGAAGGGAGCCATATTTAGTGTTCAGAACAACTTTTAAATCATACCTATAAATAAACAACAAAATTGATATAAAATGAATAAGCTGGATACTACTTGTGATGCATGGAAGCATGACTGACTTACTCAATAAAGCATTGATAAACGCAGATTTCCCAACATTAGCTGAACCCTGTAAGGAGTTTAAGATAAAATAAAATTAAAATAAAAGTTTCCGGTGCCTCACTGTTCTACCAAATATAATAATAATAAAATAATAATAATAACAATAAAAGTTTTAGTCAAGTCAGTTCAGTGACCGGAAAAAATAAAAAGTAAAAGAAGACCTGAAATATTATATCAGGATAAATTAAGATATCTATAATAAATATGGAAGTTATGCTAGTCTTCCAAAAGTAGGAGCTGAAGTCTAGTTTCATGATTAATACATGTTTTACAAAAGGAAGAGAAATATGGAAACGAGAGCAGTAGATTAAAAGATATACATCAGATTGACAATGTGCTATCTGAATACTATTATGTTCAAAAATCATGCAGAGCAGAATACAATCATGCTAGAGTATCACTTCTAAATTTTCCTTGTAAGCTTTACTCCTTAAAGTCAGCATATTGCTAAATGTGTTGTAGAGTTGAGTCAACAACCCAACAGATACAAATATACATGGATATGGTTGTGCGTAGTATGTAAAATATACTGAATGTAAACTATGTACTCACACAATTATGTGAATATAGATACATGTGTGTAGGAAAGTTTGTTAGTCAAGTCTTGATAGCAGGAATGATCAAACTAACTTCATGTTTGAAAAATGGATACTAATCAGAAGCCACTAAATAGATTGTAATATTTCTAACCCCAATGATTGTTAGTTAAGTATCTAGGGGTGTAATAGCTTCAACCAGATAAAAGTTAAATTCATGAGATCTATTTTCAACTCCCAAATATATGATTTTATGATTCCAAAGGAAAATCAAATTCCATTGACAATTTGGTAGTATCAACACAGGAACATCAGGTCATGCTTCAATCACAACCTGCTTAAACACATGAAGCTTCCAATTCAGAGGCTTACCAGAATATACACATCTCGTCCCTGCACAAATTAAAACGAATAGAACTTCATTAAAGGAAAAGTAAGAGTGGAGCATTTCGAATTACAATAAAAATTATGACATGTTTATCAAAATAACATGACATTTGGCAGTACAAATTACAAAATACAGATTTACCACATTTTTTCAAAATAAAGACAATTTATACCATCTTAGATATAAAATTGAATGCTAGTGTCTCATCAAATATCCTAAAAGAACCACTTAGTTTTTCTAAGGTGATCAGTTGAAAGCTACTGACGGAAAACGTACCTTCTTTTCTTTCTGGATTTCAGATACCACTCCAGTTATTCCAACTAATGATTTAGAACTGGTCAGGTGGACACTTACAACACTGCAAAGAATATCAGATTTTGAGACATGAGAAGTTAAACTCTTCAGATTAACTTCTCATACTGAAAGAATTGAATTTATTTCAAGCAATACTTAAAAGAAAACAAAATATATGTATAATTTACTGCATTACATTTCCAATAAATACTTCTGCACTTGAATTTCTGCTGAATTCATGTAATGATATAACAACCAAGCAAGGAGCCACTAATTAAGTAATTCAAAGTTTTTAATTTATTATAAAGAATATTGATTAGTACATGAAACTTACTTTAGCTTCCTTTTTGTGGTAGCTTCTACTACCCAATCCCCAACACAATTGAGATCAGTATCTCTTGGAAGGAGATCAATCTACAAACAAAATATAGGGTTACATTATATAATCCATATGTTTGTCGAAACAAAATCCTATAATAAAGTGAATTAGTAATGCAAATAATCAGCTACATGCATATTATTACCTTAGTCACCACCAGTATTATTGGATTGGCACCAGCAAGATCACGCACACGAGTCAGAAAGCTGCCATTGAAGTCAACTATATCAACCTAGAAGTAATTACTCAACAAATTAGATCATAAAGCTTTATTAGAGCCATTTATTATCATTAAACGGAAAGTAAAGAGAAGGTATTTTAACTTTTGCAGAACATTTTAAATCCTATATTTTAGTTTGATTATGCCTCTGGTTATAGATTTTCCCACTGAATGAAATAACAGCATAGTTTTTATTAACACTATATTGTTACAAAGGAGGCACAAGGGCCCAGGGAGTGGGAGTGAGGGAAGGGTGAGTAGGGATTAAACCCAACTTCACCAGGACCCCTTGGTACTTATGTCTGGGGGAGGTGTCACCACACAACTTGAACCAAGTGTATTTCTAATATTAATTTTGTTTGCTAACAAACTTATTATAGATAGCACAATCTTACCAGCCAAGCAGACAAATTACTTTAGACTTTTCTAAAAAATTTCCCAAGTTTGTAGCATGAGTAGAACACCTTAAACTTAATGCTTAGTTAAATAACACGAATTAATCCCTAAATAATTAAATACTTTTGAAGCTCAGTTCAAAAGATTAGATTATTCTAATCTATGCCAATTATTTTGCAGAAAATACTGCACAATGGTACCTCAATACAGGACACTATTATTATGTTCCACAATACTTTACATTTCTGAAGATAATTCATATAGTCCACATAAAGCAAAAGCCGGATTGGTTAGATTACCAATTTCACAATTAAAGCTTTCTCATGGCGTAAATGAGACAACTTTTCTCGAAGCTCTTCAGCTGTAATAAATTGTTTACCACCAGAATATCCTCCATGTCCACCAACAGCAGTTATCATCTTCCCATGAGACAAAAGCCGGCATCGCCCACATAGAATGGTTTTAAGCTGGTGGTGTTTCTTCTTCTGCAAATTTAACATATATTTAGCAAGCAATCGCATTTGATCAAGATTTCAAAAATACACAAGGGGCTCTATTTAGCAATAACTAATGCATAAGAAGTAAGATAAAGAACCCTAGGAATGGTTATTCCCTATTAAGAAATTATGAATGTTTGACCAAAATGTAGTTTGCATCAATTGAGGTTTTCAAACATGCATCTAGAGAAAGCAACTTCCTAAGACAATTTTTCTTCTTCATATATTTAATCAATTAATTATTAATTCTACAAACCTTAAACTGGACCTTGTGTTCAACTTCACTCTTGACATTCTGTCTTGAACACATACATTTACAGTAGGACTATCAAAAACCTTGAATTATGAAAGTCTTTTTTTATTTTATTGGACAATATGAAAGTCATTTCAAGCCAAGCTTGAGATGACAATTCACTTTGCGTCTCTTACTATTTATACATTGACCACAAGAAATGTGTCACACCAGAATATTGGGAATTTGGCCACAAAATTTATAATAAATAAATAAAAACAGAAGGTTATAAAGAAGAAAAAAAAAGGTAACCGCGACAACAACTTAAATGCCTGCATCACCATTTTCAAGCTTTTACTGTTAGATAATCTTTTAAGACCAACTTTTGGATTAACCCATTACCACAGTACAAGAATCTCCATATGATGTCCTCATTTACCCACTTAGGTTGTGTTTCTTACCATCCCACCAAAAATTCAATTATACTACTCTTAATGAAGTCTTATGTTCAAAAATAATATTTTAAAACTTATGAAATTCAAGCCCAACCACTCTCATCCAGCCCTCTATTAAAACTTTCATCAAGCGGAATTGGAAAAATACAAAATGAGCCACCAAATGAACCAACAAAATCTGAGTTTTACCGTTAACCAAGTTGGAATTTGTTTTATCTTACTCCATGGAGTAATTTTACGGTAAACACTCGTGAAATATGAAATTAATTTTGTCTACTAACAGCATCACACACTAAAACAAAAACAACAACAAAAAAAAAAATTCAGGCAGAAAGTTCATTATGATTCTGGCTCATGTGAAAAACTAAACTTATGTCCAAGAAGACAGGCAAATTCTATGTACCAAAATCACAAATCACAACAACAATGCTCCAACAAAGAAATTTACTCAAATCCTAAAATGGTAGCACAAATGTCCTGAGCCTATCTAAACAAAACCTTATCCAGAATAGCAATTTCTAGAGCTGCATTAAGTCTAAGACAGTGGAAATTCCGGATGAACCACAAATCATGCAACTTTCATACAGCCAAAGAATAAATTAGAAAATAATAATTCTAGATTAAATACCAGTTCATAGGTCTTCAAATCCACATAACCAGGGGCATCAACGTCCGAAGTTTGCAAAGGAGCTCCGCACCCATAACAAGCAGCAACGGCCAAAGAAGCTTTCATGATAAGCTTCTCTTTCTTTTGCTTCTTCTTCTCCTTCTTGTTCTCTTTGAGGACAAGCTTCGCACCCTCAATGGACCGCTGGTGTTCAAGGTGCCTCTCACCGGGTGTGGGAGCAGCTGCGCCGGTGCCTTCGGGTTCCACCGGTCCATAATCTTTGAAATGCACATCTGAGACTGGCAATTTCCGATAAGCCTGCGCTTGTGATTTTGAAAATTCACAGACTATGAGAGAAGGCTTCGCGCCCAATTGTGGTAGTTTAGGGTTGAAGAATGAGAGGTGGTGTGGAGAAGAGATAGAGAGAGGCGTTAGAACAGTATATAGGGCTCTAAGCGCCATTGCAGTGGTTAGTTTTATGTTCAGAGTAGCGTCTTCTTATTCCACAGGTTGTGCATTGCTTTAGTGACAGGGAAGAGATACTGAAAGTAAAAGAAAGGAAACGACTTGGCATTTAGTTAGATATTGTTTTGGAAGTTCAGTGTAAATAAATTGGTATAGCTGATTAGCTGGATAAATAATTAAAAATTTGATGCAAGTAAAAGGAAATATTTAATATTGACAAATTTGTTATTATTATTTATATTTTGATAAATAAATCATTTTTATCTAAAATTTAAAATTTAATTTACCAATAATTAAAAAAGAAAGTATTAATTTATGTACAAGTATCATTAATTAATTTAAGATGGAAACAAGCCAAATTTAGGTATTTTTGTTATTTGACATTTTTTTAAAAAAAGAAAAAGAAAAGAATTTTAGAGACACAAATTATTTCAACTCGTGGCAGAAAAATGGTTAAATAGAAATTTCTCTTCTCATTCTCTGGAAAAATTTTCTCTTCCAAATTCCCCAGGTTAAGAGAACTTAAAGTTACAAAGAAGAAATGACTTGGGAGAATTTTAGAGGGTTAGTGAATATTCTATTCATTCTAACAATCTCTCAAACAGGAGGTTTCAATGTAACCTTCCTTTTCCCTCCATTATTCTGTATCCAAACATAGACCCAAAAATGATTCAATAAATAGCAAAACTAGTAAGCTGGACAATCAGTTCAATTAAGCACAGAAAGAATAAAAATTTGACTGTATATATGTGATCAACATGTCAAAAGCAACAGCAAGAACCCATGCCAAGGGTTTTTCTATGTTGGGAGGAGGGGTGGGGGGATTCTCTATAAAATGGTATTCAAAACCATGCTATTCTTTTGACTGTTAACAATATGGCCTAAATAGCCTGCATTTCCAAATCAGTATGCTCATTGTTGTTGTTAGAAGAGGGTGCTTCCGAGTTCTCCTTGTCATCAGTAGACCTCATCTCTTGAACAGGAGGTGGGTTCACAACCGTCATTGGCATGACAACATTGTCAGCGAGCCGTCCCTTCATCTCCCTGTGCTCCTGGCACAAGGCACACCAGTGCAAGCAGCAGTGCACACAACATGGGTCACAAGGCGAGTTCTGCAAACATCAAACAAAATATAAGCAAGCAAAACCTAAAACAAAACAATATTTATATTCTGGAAAAACCATGAAAGTCAACAAGGAAAAAAATTGATGCTTCAGTGAGATTTTCATCAAACAAATACCACAATGTACTTAGGAAGCCTATCCTCAGAAACTAAAGTGAACAATGTCTTTTAGAGTTTAAGACCCTCAAAGAATATTAAAAGGAAGTAATTTTTATTAACACCATCAAACGCATAGGCCTATTTATTAAACAGTACAAAACATAGGAGTCTATATCCGGCCATGCTACCCTGCATGCTAGCCCCTTTACGGCTTTATGTAATTTTTTTTAATGAACAAAAATGATTTTAGGGTAAATAATGATAAAACTTTCATTAAAAATCTGAATAAATATTATAATGTATATATGCATTTAACAAAATAATATCATTAAAGCTTTAAAAAAAATAAAACTTTTTTTAGTTAAATGGACTAACCCTTTTAACACTTCTTAAAATTATTATTTCTCTCTTTTCTGATAGATGGGCCTAGGTTAGCCAACAAATTAAATGGTAGGGATGATCATATGTAGAGTACTATAGTCCTTGGACTCGGAATTGAGCGGATATTCCCATACCCAAACCCGTATGATCTCCGAATACCCGAACTCGTTTATCCGGAAAAATTAAAATAATTTTTTTTACAAATTATGACTTATCTACATATAAATTCATAAAAAAAAAAAAAAGTATACAAATTACATCAATTATATTATGTAAACTTCAAATATATAATCAAAATAAAATCTTAAAAAATTTATCCTTATAAAAATATTAAATATAATAATTTATAGATTTATATTAAAGTTAAACTATCTTATTGATGAAATTGAAAGAAATAACATAATTTATATATATATTTTCTTCAATAGAATAAATTAAATATATATTTATAATATAAAAAAATAATATTTAAATAATTTATATAGAACAGATTTTGGTCTGGGTCTGGGTCTGGGTCTGAGTCTGAGTCTGGGTAGAATACCACTCTCCCTAAACCCAGACTTGCTCCTTTAATACCTCAACCCAACAAGTAAATTTTATGGGTACTTGTAGAATATGAGTATTTTGATCATCCCTATCAAACGAGCCAACCCATTTAGACCCTCATTTAAATGGGCTCATCAGTGCAAGTCCAAGCTTGTTCATCTAGCAAACTAAACAGGCCATCCTGGAGGCTCCAACCCATTTTGACAGCGCTAACATTCAGTGACACCATGTAAGAATAAAGATGCTATCCATTACACTGGCAATGGCTTGTTTTCCCCCTCTATTTTGCATTTGTATTGTATTACAAAACGTGATGACAGCACAGAACATATGAGGATTGACAAGTTCCAAAAGCACACTCAAGATACAATTAACCAGAGTCATAATCCCAAATGTCAACATAATAATTATCTTTTGCCGATAATTATGTAATAGAGTATAATTTAAAACATTGCACTGTTAATTTTTTTTTTTTTTTGATAAAAAATTGCAGGGTCGATGGAAATAAGGTTGAAGCCAGACTCACGTAAAGTCAGTATGATAATTTACCCACAAATATGTTAGCTCGACCGAAATGGTAGAACCATGTCCATACATGCATGTCTTATGTTTAATGAAGTTCAACACGTCAATAGCTTATCTTTGTTTGCTTTCTAAGTAGATTAGTGCAAAATATGCATTCATTACACCCAAACTCATGGAATTCATCTTATCACCCATCATTAAACTCAATAAGAAGGAAGGAAAGATAATGGAACGGACACCTATAGAAGGGCATGCCTTTTTATAAGCAAAATATTCTACATTACACATTTGATGCTCGCTTCTAGTAGAGGACTATATTTGGTATATTCTATCCCATTTTCTAGTTGATATCTAAAATAAGGGAAAAAGAAATTCAACATGTACCTTTAGGTGATATTTCTTCTGTAGGGATTGCCGAACTAGACCAGTGTAAATTCCGCACATCCACCAAGTAAAAAGTAAACCCTCACCAATGAGGAACGATGTCCCTGGGTCAATACCATGAAAAATTGCAGTTGCTGCTGCCAGAGCAATGCCACCTTCGACAAAAATGGCATGACAAATGCATGGCTTGTTCCAAGGAGTATCTTCCCTCAAGCTTTCTACATTGCGCCCAAATAATACACAAGGACAGAACAGTCCTGTCAAGCCTGCAGTGAAGGGAGGAAGAGTATAGAAACAATAAATTCCCTGCTGAGTCACTGCAAACCACTAATATAGCCAATACATAATTGAATCATAAATCTAGGCACCATTTAGCAAATAAAATAGAATGAAGTGATTTTGATAGTAGCATGATAAAATGGTCAAAGGACACATTTCATATATTATTTATGCAACACAGACAGCAGATACTCACTCTTCATCTTTATTCATTGCCAACTAGTTGTTAAAGTGCGACCAGCTTAAGTGAGTGCAATAGAAGTCCATATGTTTAATAATGTTCATTTATTTCCTGAAGCTGATCTTAATTCTTTTTTTTTTAGATGAAAAAAGAAACACTGATGGCAATATTTACATGCTTGAGGTTATTAACATTAACACAATGAGCAATTTTCCCAACTATCAATTGACAATGTCAGAGCTTGATCAACCATTAACTTACAACTTTCCCTATCTTCAGCACATCCAAAGATCCCTGTTGTCCAAGGTTCATCTGCAGGAGGTGAATAGCTTTCAGGTAGCGGTTGTCCACATTCGCAGCACTTCCGAACAGCCAACTGCAAGGTTGAAAAAGAAAACTTAGCATATATTTGTCTTCTAGGTTACATTACATCACCCAAACACCACAAAAAGAAATGCATTAGGTCCCTGAGGTTTCATACTGCATTTTCTTGCATATCCATAAGTATTCCTCGAACTTTATTTATTTAAAAGAGTATGTATTATCTGATTCCACTGATTTAAACAGTCTTAATGTATATAATGCCAACTACAACCATTGTTCTTTTTCCCTCTTTTGGATGAGTCTTGTAACCACCATCAAGTGATGTTGTATTAAGATAATAGCCAAATGAGCAGCGGTGTCTATATAACCCCTTCTCCCTGGGGGAACCCACCCAGAGAAATGGTTCTATTCTACTTCATAGTGACTGAATGAAAAATACTGTATTATTCTGCTTTCCAAGATCCATGGACTTTGCAATTTTAAACTTCTAAGCAATCTCACAGACATGAACTTTAAGAGTATGACGCTTTCTACTGATGACTATTAGACAAATTCAAATTGGAAGAACCCATGATTAAAGAGACATGGTAATCTAAACCTACAAATATTATACACAATAAAGGAATTCTAAAGTAGAGATAGACACTATGAGATCCCAGTTTTCTGTTCTTTTTTTGGACTTTAGTCTCTTTCATCGTAAAGATGGTTAAAGAAGCATCCTTCAATACAAAGATTGACTTGCTGATCTATAAAACAAATAACTAAGGCTTCCATTTACAAAATTACACCAAAATTGCACGTCATTTGGTTCTAAATATCAGTTCGCCTATGCACAATTCTGTCTCTTCCCCATTCTAGCTATATGAAACATACAAACCATAGCCAAGTCAAATGTACAATGAAGCATGCATGGTTATCGTGTACTTTCTTCTAACTCTATGTTTCAGCCTTCTTAGAGCCTTTTTGACCAAGCTGTCTACAATGTGATAATTGCCATCCGCATTCATATCATCATATTAAATTTCAGTGGAAGATAGTGGGAATTAGCGTTCATTGATTAATCCGGGCCTTAAGGTCAAGTGGCTTCTGCATAAAAGGGCATGTAAATGATCCCCTACACAGTAGCCCAAACTGATTACCCAAGTTGCCATCTGACACAGCCTCAACAACTCCGTCTCTGCAATTGCAAACCTAATCACACGATCGCTTTCCGTTGCTTTCTTTCCTAACAAAACTAAGATTAGAAGATGTGCAAGTAGAATGAGGCTCAGATTGCACATAAAAAACCCTTGAAGAAGATTTTCTCATTAAATAAACCACACAATTGCCCCCCAGATTAATGAATATCGATCGATCGCGCCTAACCCAAAATTAATTATCTGGCAACTGTTACAATTCGTAAATGGGCGTAAACCAATTGTTCGAAGAAAACATACAAATCAAAACCATATAGCACGCTCACAAGAGGTAAACAACAAAATGGGGCTAGAGCAGACTAGACTAGCATAGCAATTGAATTAAACGAAATAGATTACAGAGGGTCCGAAGGAGTGAAACCTGAGGAACCTCAATTGGCTGATTAAGTTCACCAGGCTGGATATCTTCCAGAGGCACCTGATCTTTAGTCAGCTTCACGTAACGCGATTGCTTCCTTTCCTCCATCTAATCTTACAAAACCCAGAATTCAAAAGTGCAGAAAAAACAAAAATCAACAGAGAATTAGTGAATTACACAAAACGCTTCCGTTTGCGTTTGGTTGCTAAGAAACAGCGAGAAAAATACAGAAAAAACTAAGCTTGAGCTAAGACTGCGAGATCACAAGTCCTAAAAGTCACCAGCGTCGATTATCAAGGGTAGATTTATCTTACCTTGATCCTCTCTAGATTTACGGAAAGGATAGAAACAAGATCTACGGATTCTTCGAATAAGAGGAACAAAATTGACTAGTAGTAGCTGCTATTAGTCAAATCGGTGTACATTTAAAAAAAAATTAGGCATACATCATAAACATGCGGTATTGCGGTGTGCCTTGTCTATGTCTAGAAGAAAGAATGGAAAATCACAAATATTGGTGAGTTTTGAATTTTGATAACGTACTGCCTAAGGCGTTGTAGTTTTTTTATATGTTTATCATTAAATTATTTAATAAATTTTCTATATGTAAAAATTTTTTTAATAACACTCCTGACTCAACCGTAAAATATTTGTAAAAAATATTTATTTATTTTTTATTAAATAATTTAATAACAAAAATGTAAAAGTTATATTGAATTTTTATTTAAAATTAATAAAAAAAAGTATTAAGTGCGGTGATTTTTAAAGAGTCAAGGAGTCTTTCATTAAAATAAAAACAAAAGGACTTATCTGTTGTAAGTGTATATGCATCTAAGCTATACTAGATATACACTATACTATTATATATGGTTTTAGAGACCTTTTAGTTATCAATTTTTAAAATTATATATTAATATATAAAATAAAATATAAATTTAAAAACATGTAAAAGGGCTGGAAAGGGTAAATAGCTAAAATAAATGTCAAAATAGTCCAATAACTTAATTTATTATTTAAATAAATATATAATAATTATGTTTATTTAAAAATTAAAAAATTAACATACACTTTAGTGAATGTCAAATTACTTTAGTATAATATAGTTAATTACAGACAATAAAATTGATCATGAATCAATTACTAATTCAAACTTAATTTAAGAAATGTTACTGATCATTCCTGCCAAAACTTGGTAGTTTCCAGCATAATAGTACTTTTGGGGACATTATTATTGAAAGGAAAAAATTTACTTACATTTTTTATAGCCTTTATTGCGTTTTTCAGTAAAAAAATTGATATATATATATATAATTTATCATTCACATGATTAATTTTTTTAAAAAAAAATTATATATTTTATTTTAATTAAAAAATTTGATAACAAATATAAAAAAAATATAGGTAAGTCTAATGCTTAAAATATTGTTATTATAAATGATAAAAAATTAAAAAATTTTAAAATCTCTTAAAAAAATAGTATAATTTACTCAAAATTGAGAAATAGGATCAACAAGGCTTCTAATTTATTGCATAGTGGCATGTCTATAAGCTTTAATGCATTGAAAAGTAAAATAATTAATTACAGGCAAAGACAATTTCATATATATTCCTTTTGATAAGCAAGAAAATTAGAGAACAAATTAATGGTGTGTGACTATGAGGGCCAATTTCTATACCAACCAGCCCAAGCAGAAACCAATCCACTAATCCCAAGAGTCACAGCATGATTACAAAATGGATTAGGTTCAATCTCAGCCAGTCCTATGATCAAATCTGCAACATTTGCAGCCACAGCCATTAACCTCATCACTCTATCAACCCTAATCTTCTTCACAATCCCTTTATCTGCTTCTTCTTCTTCTTCTTCTTTTTTCTCTAATCTCTCTTCGTTGCTTCTGATCTTCCTCTCTGCCTTAATCCCTTCCTTTATCAACAAGAAATCAGCTACAATAAAGAACACATACCCGAGAGACTCACCAAACGCTGATATGAAGCTCATTTTCTTTGCCAAGTCAGCATCTAACGTTCCAATTCTTGCAAGCCAAAGAAAGTGGTCAAAGAAGAAGTACACCATTTCTCCGGCATTGGCCAGCACGGCCAGCAGCCGGAGCGTCTGGGTGGACCCTGGGTTGCGCCGGAGCGCGTTGAAGCCCGTGAGGAACCGCCCGGTCCGGAAGGCCTTCCGGCTCAGCCCGGCGGACACCTCCCACTGCTTGAACCTCTTGGCCACGTCCGGGTGCGTGGCTTCCACGCGCCAGTTAACAAGCTTGGAGACGTACTGGAAAGTCTTGACGAGCTTGTCAATGCCATCTCTCTTTGCTAGGAAGACGACGAGCTTGTCTACTGTGTCATTCATGTTTTCTTTTTCTTGTTTTGGTTTTGGAGTGTATGGTAATGGAGAAGAAGATGATGGTGAGCTTTAGCTAGAGCTAGCTATGTCATTATGTTTGTTGAGACAAGTTATATGATTAGAGGAAAAGCAAAGCAGAGTCACAGAAGCTAGATTTTGGATAAGAGGAGTCAGTGTTTGTGGTTTCACTTGGTTTTACGAAATATGACCATTCGTTTTTTTGTGTCAATGAATTTTTGTGCTTTTGCTTGTAGTCCTAAAAAATTGAAAGTAAATCCAATTGAGTTGTGTGTGTATGTATGCATGTATGTATAGTAGTCAAAACAAGAAAGTTAATGAGCATGGTAAAATGTTTTTTTATTATTTATTATTTATAAGAATTATTTTATTATAAATAATCTTATTTGAAATACTAACTATAAGCTTATCTTATATTAAATTCAATCTTGATAATAAAATGTTCATTTAAATTAAGTTTGGTAAAAAGTATTATATTGTATCAAAGAAAGCTTTGTTTAGTAAAATTATTTGCTGAATATTTTTATCAATATTATTATATTTGATACATTTAAAATCAAAAAGTGCTTTTACATGTATTTAAGAGAATATATAAGAAATGATATATATATATATATATGGGGTAACTAATCATGTTAAGTGTGGGTATAATTCTCTTTCAAAAGAATATTTTTCTGTTTTTACTTTAAAGGAAGAGTTCTAATCTTTATTTTAGCAAAAAAAAATATTTTTTTATTTGCTGTTATAAACTTAAAAGAAATTAACTTTTTAAAAAGCCAAGTTCAACATTTTATGTAACCAAAATAAATATTTTTATTCTTCTGAAGCAAATCCATTTATTCTTCTTTGATAAGCTTGGCCAAACAAGGGTAAATTAGTTATATATATTTGCAGTGACATTATAAACTAGTTTATTAAAGAAGTGGATTACTTAACATGCATTTGAGTTGGTGCAAATGCCGTTTCATTACAGTACTAGAAGAAAATTAGTTATACATATAGTGTGATTTAGTAATAAAAAATTCTGAAATGAGAAAGAATATATCCTCGGCAATATTTTATATTAAAAAAAATATAAGTTTCTTAATTTCATAGCACCAGGATATTCCGTAGAAAATGTGAAGATCAGTGCTCATTAGGTTTAGAATGAGATTCTTTCAAAGGCTTACTAATTAATTTTAGGCAAAAAAAAAATTTTTTTGATGATCTTAAAATTTGGAGTTATTTTTAATTTATTTCATTAATTTTGTTCCTAAAATGTGTTGTTGGTCTTAATTTTGAAAAGTTATTATTTCTAATGCCATTAAAATTAGTAATAAAAAGATGATTTGTTGATTATGTAATTAAATTGTTTTACTATTTTTTCTTTGTCATGAGTATTTTTTTATTAAATATAATTTTGTTTGATGTAATGTCCAACATTGAAAAAAGATACTCTTCTAACTCTAATTGAACGTTGATTCATTATAATGTAAATATTGGAAAGTATCTTCTTTTACTAAAATATATAACTCTCCTTAGTATGTTTTAATATTTGACCAAATTTTATAATTTAATTAAGTGCCAAAAAACATACTTCTATCATTTTTGTCTTATTCCCAAAAAATTACAAATGAAATTATATCATCATTAAGCTCAATTGTCATAAGAGATTTTCATAGTCTCATCTTAAAAAAGTTGTTTGAAAATCTTATTTTACAAATACGAGCCTAAAATCAAATTAATGCAATATAATGAAATTACATAAAATTTTCCTTGAAATTATATATAGATAACACTCTAAATTATAATTTAATTACATTTTTAATATTTAAAATTTAAAACGTAAGACTTTATTCTTTAATCTCACAGAAATAAAAATATTACGTATTCTTTAAAACTTACATTGTCATGTAATGTATGTCTTTATCGTCTTTATTATCTTATCATCTTCCAAAATTTCCCATTTGCCAATAAATCAAATTTAGTTTTAATATATGAATGTTTTTATTTATAAATACATAAAAATTTTGGGTTAGTCTAAACTCCAAATCAACAATTTTCTTTAGTGATGTTATATACATGAGTGGTGCCACAAAATTTGACTATTAATTAATAATATTTAATTATTATTTTTATTTTATATTGATAAACTTATATAATATTAAAAAAAGTTGATTGAATATAATTGATTAATATATAAATAAAATAATAGAGTATACCTAAGAATTTTTTGTAAAATACACATCATGCATTTGCCACATGCTACCATATTTAAGTCCAACAATAAGTGTTTAAAATAAAATAAGATATTTTTAATATTAATAATATATTTTATATTATAAAAATTCTATTTTTATTTTTAACTTAAATGTAATAAATAATTTATATAAATTAATTGTATATATGAAAATAATACATGATCAAATCATAATAATTTAAAAGTTTAAATTGCTTACACACCATATCAATTTTCTCACAATCATATAATTTTAAACTGTAAGATGTACAATACATAAAATATAATCCAACTTATTATTTTAAATCCAAACATTTAAAAATGATAAAAAAAAAATTTTAAAGGCCTACCCAATTTATTAAAATTTTGTCTAATTTCTAATTTTGATCGAGTAAAATTAATTTCAATTCAATTAATTATGCAATTCTTGAAAGCAAATTGAATTGTGTATCTACCTAGTTATTTATTTAATTGATTGGACCATATGGTCCATTGCTTCTAACAATATTGACAACATCAAGTTTGGTAAAATTACACTTATTATTTTTTTAATTTTAAAAATTATATTCAATACTCTTGAAATTGGTACAATGCTATACAAAT
Organism: Senna siamea; assembly: GCA_031216115.1. Classification (NCBI taxonomy): domain Eukaryota; kingdom Viridiplantae; phylum Streptophyta; class Magnoliopsida; order Fabales; family Fabaceae; genus Senna; species Senna siamea. Next base: position 2,087,568 of record CM062356.1, read on the forward strand.
TTTTTTACTTTATTTTCTGTCAATTTAATTAATATTTCATATAATACTTGTTTATTCTACAACAATAAAATTATTAATTATTTTTATTATTATATTAAAATTTTTATTAAATTATAATATAAATTTAAGTGTATTAATTATTATTTTAAAAATAAGATTACATTCAAAAGTTATTTTCATTGATTAAGAATAAGTTAAAAAGAGATAATTGTAATTTTATAAAATAGAGGGAAAATTGTGTAATTGAGCCAAATTTCAAGAAAGAAAGTATAATTTTGTCAAAATATATGCTCTCCTTGTCTTCATCCATTAGCTTCCCTTCCTTACCTAGTTCCTTACCAATACCCTAAACACAAAATTGCGGATCCTTCTTCACTCATCCAAAACCCTAGGCGGAGCCCTATCTGATTGTAATTTCGTCAACTTCGAGAGAAATCAGGGTTTTCCCTCCTTCATCTCGAAGCCATGGATGCACAGCGAGCTCTGCTTGACGAACTCATGGGCGCAGGTGCTTTTGAACTCTCTTTCTGAACTGTTATTTGCTTTTATTTTTGACTCGGGACCTCTCACACTTTGGTACAAATCCGAAGAACTTACTTTGCTGATCTTTCGGGGATTTGTTGTCAAATTTAGCTCGTAATTTGACGGAGGAAGAGAGAAAGGGGTACAAGGAAGTCACTTGGGACGATAAGGAGGTCTGTGGATTCTACATGGTTCGGTTTTGCCCGCACGATCTCTTCGTCAATACACGTAGTGATCTGGGTGGGTTTCAGTTTGATTTGTTTTCTCCCGTGTGTAGAATCTCTTGTGGTTAGTTGCTGCTGGGAAGACCCAGTTCAAATCTTAATCTATAAATTTTGTGGTGAATTTTGGCTGTTGTCCTCGACCATTAGAAAAACAAAAAAGTTGGAAAGAAATAATGATCCTATATTCTTCTTTTTTAAATTTGATTTTTGTGAGCTAGGCCTCACATTCTCTCCCGAGGCGAGTTAATTCATTCAAATCTTTTGAAGTTAAAAACACAATATGTTTGGAGGAAGGTTCCTTTATATATTTGTTCAATCTCTTAACAACCATATAGATTTTCTTTATGGTGACTCCCATGGTTTTTGTCTTTCTAGGTTCTGATCATTTCTCTTGTGTTAATTTGCTGCAGGGCCTTGTCCTAGAATACATGATCAAAAGTTGAAAGAAAGGTGAACAATTAAATTCATTACAATTACATGTATTTTAGTGATTTGTGAATGAACAGTATTGATTTTTTGTATAGAGGTAGGCTGTTGAATCTTATACTAATTGTAATTTTTTAAATGTGTTCATGTGAACATGCAATGACCTTTATTGGTTTTAAAACTAGCTTCCTCATATGCTTCTATTACAAAAGTGCTCTTAGTCTTGTTTGCATATGATTATCATTTTAAAATGTTTCATGCAGGATGCTGCCCCTTCCCCTTATTGTTGGGCAAGAATAGAGCTTTAACTAGGAAAGTAATGGCAATAGAAGATGAGGAATAAGGACGATAAGAAATTCACCTAATGTATTGTACACAACAAGAACAAACAGAAATAACATTGATTGAACATCTTTGCTGTGTCTTTGAGCATTTGCAAGAGATTATCCTTAGAAAACCAACAGACCAACATTCAAGCCATGAAACAGTACTGTCTGAGAGTAATTGAAGAGACTAATTTCGGACCTCAGAAATTCAAGCATTTCTCCTTTCCCACAGCAGTTTAAAACTGGCACAGCTCTAAAGGATTTCCCCTTCTTTTTAAGCCCAAACACCCCCAAAACAGTTGAGTAGGTCAGTAGTGTTTTTGTGAAAAAATCCACATTTTATCTAATGAATTAAGCAGCCTTTTTAATATATTCCATGACAAGGAGTGTCTACGTCTCTACGAAGTAGTGATCATAGATCTCCCTCTCTGAAATCACATCAACCAGATGTGAGGTGATAAAGGCCAGCTTGGTGGTAGTACTTGTGAGGAATATGGAGATGTTATATTTTTGGTGCTGCATTATCCATTTTATGATCTGGAATTGTCAATTGAAGCATTTTATTTGGGAAAATATTTAGCACTTGTCAGGTTTTCATGATTTCTGATGGTTTATTGCTTTGTTTATCAATTTGTATATAGGATTAGGATATTATCTCTAATTTTTTAATGGCTGTAATTACATTGCACATTCTTGTTATGATGATATTGTGATCTATTGTTATTTTTATTAGATTAAAGTATAATCCAAATAAATGCTAATCATAATGCTATGATTGTATTGTGAAAATGGCCAATTTGAATTTATTATGAATGATGGACCAATTGTTTTGATTATCATTTCACTTGGTAAGTAACATGTTAATTTAGGTTACACTGTAGTAAGAACATTTGGTTATAGGACTCCAGTCCTATACCCTGCATATGGGTCCTAATATATTTTTGGTTGCACATGGACACTTATATGTATTCATCTGAGTTCTGACCTATGATTTTTAAAAGAGAACTCTCATATCTTTCCCTATGCTTCAGAATATAGTATGTTTTAGATTTGACATTATGTAGAATCAAATTTGAAGAAATGAATTGAATATCTTGTACTATAAGAAAATATGAGTTTAATTATTTATTTTTTGGTTTGGGAAATGAGATGACTTGTAGGCTTCATAGGATCCATATTAAATCCATAGATTTAACATATCTCTGTTTAAATTGGTGGTGCTGTGGTCAATAAACTCTATAAATTCACCTTACCAATGTTGCTGTCATTCCGAAAGCCAAAATGCATTCGTATTTTCCTGTCCTGTGCTGATTTTATATGTCCATGTTTCAAAGAAAAACAAGTTTACAAATGAAAGCACAAATCGTACATTCTTTTCAGTTCAGTAATTATATTAGTGATTTTCAGTTTTAATGGGTATTTACTATGTTGGTGATTTCAGTTTTGAGAAATCCCCAAGACATGATGCTTATGTGCCCAAATTTGAAGCTGAACTTGCTCAATTTTGTGAGAAATTGGTAGGTCAAATACCTTACCCCACCCCTTCCAGCACCAGAGGAATCTTTTTCTTTCTTGTACGTTGATGAATAATTTGTTTTATTTTTTGGTATTAATTTTAGGTAATGGATTTGGATAGAAGAGTAAGGCGGGGGCGAGAACGTCTTGCTCAGGAGGTGGAACCAACACCACCACCTCCACTAACTATTGAAAAGTCTGAACAACTATCTGTTCTGGAGGAGAAAATAAAGAACCTTCTAGAACAAGTTGAATCTCTTGGAGAAGCTGGAAAGGTTGATGAAGCAGAAGCTCTAATGAGAAAGGTTCTGAAGTTGATGCAACTCTTTTTTCACTTTGCATTTCGACTTAATTTATGTATTTATTCTCCACAGCTGTCAATGCAGGTTCTGAAGTTTTTACCTTTGGCCAATCTCTGAACAACCTTTAATGAGTTTGACATGAATTGTATTTAATTTGTTTGTTTTGTCTACAGGTGGAGACACTTAATGCAGAGAAGACAGCCTTAACCCAACAACCTCAAAATGATAAGGTGTTGATGCTTGCTCAGGAGAAGAAGATGGCACTCTGTGAGATATGTGGTTCTTTTCTCGTAGCAAATGATGCTGCAGAGAGGACTCAGTCTCATGTCACAGGGAAGCAGCATGTTGGTTATGGCATGGTTCGCGACTTTATAAATGAGCACAAGGTGAGATTTGTTGTCATAAACTAATTCAAACAGTTAAACTGATATAAACCCTTATCTTTATTTAAGTTTGACATCATTTTTCAGGCTGCTAAGGAGAAGGCAAGGGAGGAAGAAAGGTTAGCCCGTGAGAAAGAAGCAGAAGAGCGGAGGAAGCAGAGGGAGAAGGAGAATGAGAGAAGGCGACGTAGTGATTCAAGTGATAGGGATAGGCATCGTGATAAAGATAGAGACAGAGAGCGGGGTCGAGATAGGGAGCGGGATAGGTACAGAGACAGAGACTTAGACCGTGACAGGTCTCGGGAGCGGGATGGTAGAGTTAATCGAGATGGAGGAAGAGGGATGGATTCTAGGTTGAGGAATGGAAGAGATGGAGGCAGAGACAAGTACCGTGATCGGAGCAGGTCACGCTCCCCTGTTAGGCATAGCTACAGAAGGTCTTCTTGAAGTCCAGTTCATTCAAATTAATGGAATTTCTTGATAGATGTCTGAATTTGAATTTAAATGAGGTAGATCTTAATATCCCAAGACTTATATAAATATGTGCTTTTGGAGTCTCTAGTTTTCTCATCATCAAGGGTGAATTTTTTTTTTCCCATCTCAGAGCTTTGTTGAGACTATACAATCTCTCTTTCATCGATATTATTAATGGAGAAAAGGGTTGAGGTAGGTATATTACTGTTGTACTCTTACAATATATTTTGCGATTTAATTTGATCTTTTTAATGATATTTCTGAAACAATATGTGTAAGAGACCTTGCTCTTGCATTTTCTGGGAATGCTTCGGTTTGTTATTGTATCTCACATATTTAAGATGTCAGCCGAAATTACATGCATGATTATCATTGCTGCTGAGAGGGATGGTTTTCTCTTGTTTTGAGGTAACAAGTGAATCTTATACCATAAGAGGAATAGATTGATATTTGTTCATCTTAGAATTGTTTGTTTCCTTTTCCCTCTTTCTTTTGTTTCCTTATTTTCACTTTTTAAGGTGATATAAATTAGCACAAAGGTTCAAAAATGGTGCGTTTTCTGGCATGCATTTGACATTGAACTACATTCCGGAGGTACCAGTTATAGGTAAATTTACTGTAACTATGTGAGTTGTTTCCCACAATTAGAAAACCATGCTAGTAATATATTTGGTGTTTATGATGATAAATGGGAAACTCGTTCTTTATACCCTTCACTGCCTAAATCATTCTAAATGGGGTAAATAAGGGTTTGTTGTCAGCCAAAGATTACTGCATGTAGTCTTTTTAAGTAAGCCGTTATTTTTACAATGTCTTAAATCACAATGGTAACTATAGAGTGGTTATTTGCCCTCATCTGAAAAAAAAAAATAGTTGATTTACTCGATGCTTTGAGTTCAAAAATAAAATAAAGACTGGAAATACAGGTACTTGACCTTTTTTGGCTGAGTTACTCTCTAGCAGTAAAGTTACCAATTGCATGAAAATTAATCGGTGCACTAAGATGCAGGGTGCCTCCTTCTGTGAACATCAAACCTGCTAATTTCTGGGTGCCTGGAGGTAACTGGCTCTCATATATGGATAATAGTGTCTAATTTCCCTTACAGGAACACAAATTTCCACGTGGTCTTTCATGGTTAGATTGTTTCTGCAAGTGACATGTGCAGGAAAATTAACTTAGTACATTCTGCTTGTTGGAAGAAACAAGGCAAAAGGAAAATTAAGCTTATGCTTTTAATTTTGGGTAAGATATTGTGTACATTTTATTATGCAACTGGAAGTAAAAAGTCCTCGATAAACATGCATAGTGAAGTATTTTTAGTCTTAAGATTGTAAAGATTGACTAATATGAAGAGCAATTTTGGAGCAATGACTGACGTTAGGGCTGCCCTTCCAAGCTTGACTTGATTTTCGGACTTTGTTTTTGTTTATATTTTTTATTTTAATTTTTAAGTAGATATGACACAAGTTTCACCCCTGGAATAGCAAATCTATTTCTTTTTTATTGTTTGGTTAACACAAACTCTTCATGAAACAACAGATAAAATGCAATTGCTTGAGATAAACAGAAAACAATTATATGGTGATAGAAATTGAGAATTTCTTTTCAGAAACGGTTTGCAATGTGCTTCTTATAAAATGCATTTCCTACCTTCGAATACTACGAGGCAGATCTAATATTTCTGGGAATTTAATGTCTGTTAAATGATAATAACCAGTTCTCAATCAAGCAGCTCAGTGTCCAAAATTATTGTATAAACACACCAATACGTCTGTGGATTGTAAATACTTGATCAGCTATTATGGGTCTTTCTATGGGTTGGTCTGTTTCTTCCTACGGTGTATGTTCTGTGTTTATGTTTGGTAAACTTAAGACTTCTGTTCAAATTTGTTTCACTGGATCAGTCCAGGTCTTCGGGAAAGTAAGTATGATTTTGTCCATCCTTCCTTTGGTCATATTTGTATTGAGAAAATTAGAGAGACAAAGTTATGAAAGTAATATAAATTTAAATTTAAATATATATATATATATATATATATATATATATGTATATAAGCTAAGGGAAGGAATGTAAATTTTAAAATGGTCAAAATTTAAAATTTTTTTTGAATTATAAGTTATGTATAGATAATATTTTTTAACTATTAAAAATTGACTTAAAATTTTATTAAATTTTGCAATTTGTATAAAAGATTCTTTTGAAAGATTCTTCTGATAATTTTTTCATCTAAAATGATAATAAAATTAAGTTATGTTAAAATGTAAAAAAATTATTTTGAACTTTTAGTCTTATATAAAAAATCTCTTTTAATTTTATGTTGTGTAAATTTTTTTTTTGAACTTTAGATTTTGTGCAAAAAAATTTTAAATAATTGTGTGTCTATTCTTTATTAGATCTATGGATAGAAAAATTAATAAAAAAATTTTATACAAATTGTAAAGTTTAAGAGTGTTAAGTTAATTTTTATTGTTGAAGAGATTTATCTGGATATACTCTATTCAGAGAGGTTATATGTATTTTAATCTTATAAAATTGATGTGCTAATGGTGTAATTAAATTTGAGAGTAAATTATACCTTCAAATAAAAATGTTAAAATTATATTTCTTACTCTTATATTATGAAAATTTATAAGAGAGTTTTATAATTTAATTTATTTTAACTAAATTACCCCTAATCTTTATTATTTATATATTAGAAATGTATTTATTTAATATAAAAATAATTTTAAAAAAATTTAAAATAAAGTAACTTTATCTTTTTAACTCAACAAATAAATTTTAAAAAATATTTTTAAATAAATTGTAATTTTTTAATAAAATTAATATTATCAAGAGTATTTTAGTTCCTTCCTTTCCTCGTTAAAAAATGTATAAGAATATATATCGTGTCATCTCATTTAATTCAATGGATTGCTAAACTGTTTGCTTTGGCCTTTTTTCAAAAAAAAAAAAAGAAAGAAAAAACCCTTTTAGGGAAAAATGAGAACATCGACTCTTAGTCTTATGGAAGGTTAAAAGATGCAGTAATTTTTCTTTTTTTAGTAATTTCTCCAGTTTTCTTCCAAATTTTTGCTCACTAAAGAGTCAAAATCCTTTTTCCTAAAATTCTAAGCTCAATCAAGTAAAAATATTGAAAAAAGACTATATATATATACACACACACACACACACACAATTCTATGTATTTTTGTAATTAAATTCTTTAATAAAAATAAAACATTAAAAAAATTTTAAAAATAATCTGTCTGAGTTGTAGAAATTATATATTTGTTTGATTAAAAGTTTGATAGTACATATATAAAAATTATATCTTAATTTTTTTTGTTAAAAAATACTTAAACAATTTAGTAATCAAATTCAACCATAATCAACAACAAATGAAGATTGAATTTAATAAAATGAATTAATTTTTATAATATAAAAATTAAAATTAAAATTTTTATTAAGAAATGTGCTTACATTTACTATCTGACAGCTTTTTAAACTAAATTATCTTTAATACAAAAATAATGGTAAAGAAAAAAAAAATCAACCGTAATCTTGCTTTCCTTCAATTTTACAATGAGAAAAGTTACGTCAAAAACGGTTTTGGGGGCAAAAAGGAGAACAGGGATTACATTTAGTGCCTGCGCTCCTCACATGGTATTTTGATATTGAAGGGTTTTTTTTATCCTAACTTTTTATCCTAAAAATATATTTTCACCCAACTTTTTATCTTTAAATCTAGTATGATTACAAAAATGACGAAGTACGAGATCTGGATTATGATTTTATAACATAAACTCTACATATACTCATCTTCAAGGACAAGTTTCCAGTTTCATCATTCAGGCAAAAATGTATCCGAGAGAGGGAAAAAAAAAAAAAGTGGAGACCCTAGAGTTTCATTTAAATTTGCTGTAAAAAATAATAATGGATAGATAACATAAATCAACAAGTAACTAGTTGAAACGATAGATATTATATTTTTCTTAAGTAAAATCTCATATTTAAATCTTGTATATAAAAAATTTTCTGCTGAGAAGATGCTTCCTTTGTTATAAAATTTTTGTTAATTTGAATCAAATTAATCAGAATTTAATAGAATTCTGGATACTGACAATTTCAATTAAAAAAAACAAATAGCATAAAGAAAGAAAACTCTTTGCTCTTTGCTCTCTGCCCTCACCCCCTGCTCAATTCCATTTTCCTAACAAAACTCTTCTAGATTTTCACTAAACAGTCCCCACATGTGCCTTCTTCGTACATATTTCCCAAAGCAGTTTTTTCCCACAATTCCATATTCCTTTCTTGCACAGCCCTAAATAATTGTGGGTGTCTATCAAAAAGCAATCGATGCTTGATCAAAATGCAAACCATAATATCATCAGTAAGTACTGCAAATTGGGTGTATGAAACAAAATAACCTTAGTATTCATGATGATGATGATGTCCAATATTGAATAACGAATATCTCCCGTAGGAGTAATGAGATTCAGTTTGAAAGGCAGTTGAGTCATAAAAAGGGCATTGTAAAACACCTCAATTAACTAATATACATTGTACACTATAGCTATTCTGTTATACTGTAACTTTTTCTCCACTGGTTGCAACTGAAAATACAAGTGGTATTGTCGATGTAAAAGAATGTCCTCTGAAGGTTGGGAAAGGAAGAGGGTGGGAGGACAAAACTGCAAGGAGTGTGATGAGAAATATTCAGGGATCTAAATTCACACGACGCATCTTACACACAAGATTTGCAGTTGTCAGATCAAGTAGGTTTCCTGAGTCTGCCTTCAAAAGATCTCTCAGCTGGTCTCTTGAGATAGAAAGACAACTTTGGAATGTGGCCAGGACTGGGGGTATTGGCATTGACAGAGCAGAAAGCACATTGCTAAGATATTCAATGTCAACTGATAGCTGTTGAGCTCCACGATCTGATATGTACTGAATCCCTCGCAACTGATCTATGTAAAGAGCTGTTGCACCCTCTGCAACCTAATATACATCGGCATTAAAAGAAAAAGGTTATTAATTCATCAGTGTACACGGCTTAAACAGTTAATGATTAAAGAACATCACAACCCAAATATTGTAGAATAATCCATCTTTAATTCACCAGTCCAGTGGTCGTCTAATTCTACGAACCTAGTCCTATTTTGTTTTCTAAGAAATTTTGAGCTCAGATTGGTGCACCTGGACAAGAAATACAATTTGATGCTGGATTAAAAAATAAAAGCTTCGTGGTAAAGCATTCAAATAAAATAGCAGGGCAATGACACTCAAACTCAGGCTATAACAGATGAAAAGAAGAATAACAATGGTATAACCGTTCTGCCTAGAATATAAAAAACTTCCCTTATTATCAGATAGGTCAGTTACCTTGAACATCCATTCAGTTGCAAAAAACTGAGCTTCATCACTGGCTTCATTGTTAGAGATGCCCTCAGCAAGTGGCTCTAATTGCTGGGGTAAGGTAAGAAGATATTCACCAACACTGGTCACATAGGACTGTGGATATGCACTGAAGGTAGGAAGAGGAAAAGCACTTTGTTCTTCCACTGACGACCATATTGGCAAACGGGACAGATCACTGAGGCGTTGCCGTACTTTAGATATGAGGACATCATATACAAGTTCATTAACGGTATCTGCGAATGCTGCAACTCTCTGAGATGCAAGGGGAAGTGCATGAAATCTGGGATCTTTAGACTGCAGGAAATCATGATAAAATTCAGGTAGCGCCAAAAAGGGAATAGACAAAGAAATATTTTCAAATATTTTTTTAGAATTAGATACAGTTGTTGAAAATAAAGAATGCAGAAGGCCCTTCTGATCATCAATAGTCCATGTGTTTGGCCAAGAAAATAAGGAAAATTAAATCAATGCTTCTTTATGACAAGGGTCAATTTAATTTGAAGATCACACTAGCATAAATTTCTTATGGTTTAACTTGCCATTTAACAATATATAAATTATAAGTCTGCAATTAAAATCTTTTTTTTTTCTGCCCCTATTTAATGCTTTCCAATTCCACCCCTTTTTTAGAAAGAATATCTTCACTTGCAGAAAAATAACAATAATTGTTTCTTTTGTTCCCGGAAAGAAGGAAATAGTTGTACCTTATCACTTCCATTTAATGCAAAGTAAGGCAGAAGCAGAGAGGGAGGGAGTGAGAGACGGAAGGAGACTGAGACACAGAGGGCAGATAACATTTCCAAAAGAACACCTACCCTTATTGGCATGGTACTCTTGCTTTTGATTTTCTCAAATGATCATCCTTTAACAATGTGAAAAAATTAGCCTTTTTGGGGGGATAGGGGGAGGATGGGGGCCATTGTGAAGTTAAACTGTGACCACATTCCAAATTCCAATACATTCCTTGGAGGGAGGGAGGAAGAGAGAATGAAAATGCTTAAAAGCATGGAAATGGAAATTAGTAAAATTGTGTTTTTAATGTTCCACATTCTATCTCTGAGCTGAATAGAACAACCTAACAGTAAGAAAAAAAATACAAGATAAAATGAGACCGCACTAAATCTAATCTAAGGTATACCTGATTCAAAAGGTTGAAGAGTTTCTTAGCCTTCTCAGGCACATCCATCAGCCGCAGAGATGCCACATCCAAGGCAGCCCTTCCACCTAAATTGTCTTCATTACCACTTGTTGTCTGGTTTTGGTCTAAACTTGAACCAAATACTGATAGTGACAGACTTGTGCTCAATCTAGCAAGAGTCGCTCTCAAAGATGCTTCAAAGACAGAAGATCTGCTAGTCAAACTATCCGCAACTGTGAGGATTTGCAAGGCCCCTTGGACAATTGACCACTCCTCCTCATTTGAGATCAAATCAACTCTCCGAGCATTTTGGTTTCCATCCTTTTTATCCATCTCCCTCTTTGAAGGACCATCACTACTATTATCCACACCACAAACAGTTCTCAGTGATTTAAGGGTCTCTTGCAGAGTAGAGATGTACTGTAACATTATGTCATCAAGAGCAAGAATTAGCTCATCTGCCTCAGAACCTCCTGTGAAGTTGATGCATCTCTCTACAGCTGCTTCAAGAAGTATAATAACTTGGGGAATAGATTCCTCCATCCTGCGAACTGTTTCACTGAGTTCAACTCCCTGTGCTCCAACACCTCGAATAACAGCTCCTCTTAAGTCTACTCCTGCAATCTCAGAGGAAAGGATGGCACGCTCCATTTGTCCATACCTGGAAAGGATGACAATGAAGTAATGAAAGATTGTAAGGAAAGAATAATTCTCAGAATTGGTAAGGAGTAAGGACCTCCTCCCCGGAGAGACGGATCACAAAGGCAAATAAAAAAGATGAAAAAAATGAATATGATCAACCAGAAAGGCCACCCAAACAACTGATCACAGGTGATTGACCAATTACAACCTGTTTATCTATGGGCATAAAAAGCAACTTCACAAGTTGCTTTCAAGACAGTTGATGTGCATTATTAGTTAATGATTAGTTAAGCCTTAGGTGCTTGATCCAAAATAACTTAATCACCTTTAATCACTACAACCCAAAGCAGATGAATAAAGTACTGGTGTATGACTCAAAAAAGTGCATTTTAGTACCATATAAATGATGCAAACAAGGCATCCGGGAGAGAATGATTCCCTTCAACAAAGAGCACACGTAAAGACCTAATGTATAAGATTAACCTTCAAATAAATACAACTTTCGAAGATTTTATTTGTTTCCCTTCATGCCTCAGAAAGTGCAGTTCTCTATCTCAAGTTCAATGCAAGTTTTAAGACACATAAGATTTCATATTAATCCGTGAAAGAATTAAAAAAAATAAAGAAATCTGAACATCAAAAGGTCCTAAATCCCTTGAAACACTCGTAATCTTTTCCACAGCTTGGTGCAGCTTTACTGTACAAAAATAATTAGCTTACACCAGCAACTTCCTCCATACTTGTGTGTTTTTGTAAAAAAAATTTCAAAATTGTGTTTTATTAAAAGTTTCTTTCCTCGTTTTTCCTAACACAACAGTTGAAAATCAAAGGCACTTGAAGGAGCAAACTAGAGCAGGAATTTGTGTCTGAATATTTTTTGATCCAATAACTGAAAAAAGGTAATTATTTGCTTTGTCCTTTACAAATAATACTGCAATATATTTCACGGTAAAAGGAAACATTGAAATAAGACACATAGTAGTATATTACCAATTTGGGAAAAAGACAGTTATAAAATAGGATCAGCCTGTAATTTTTATAATTAAAAAAAAAAGGATCCAATCAACCACTAGTATGGTTAATCTAGCACGGAATTCTGGTCATACATATAAGCATAGCACAAGCTTGACATTACCAATGAGATAGCAATTTTTAGTTGCTCCAAACTACTTCCATGAAGTGTAAAAGAGTAAAAACCAATCATCAGTTATTTTTAATACAAATTGTGAAATTGATGACCTGTCTCAAAATGCTTCCTTTTCCTGGTTGCAAAATCTCTAACTAAATGACCTTAATATTCCTGAAGTTGAAATCAGAATGCAAAATGTGATTATCGGAAAAATCTCAGAGCATAGAGCCCATAATGTTCCTAAATTTGGAATAAATTATTTATGCATGACTTAAACAAAATAGCTTTACTCAGTGCTAGGGTCCAACTCAATGTAGTTTTTCCTTTCTCTTTTCAATTTGGATCAAGACTTCTCCAAAGAAGGAGCTATTTATCTAAATATCAAAGGCTATCAAGAATCTCAATTGTCAAGCTTTATTTATTTATTTTAGAAAAAAAAACCATCTTTGCCAAATCTTGAGAGAAAATATAAAATTTAAAAGAAACTCACAAAAAGATGTCAAAATATTCTTATTTTAGATTATTATTTCAAATATTCTCTATATGCTCCTCACTGTTAAGCAGACTTATTGAAAATGGTGTTGGTGGTTTCCACCTGGGTTTTTCATGCAGTTCATCTTCAATATATGCGAGAGTAACTTTAACCTTACCTAGTTTCTATCATTAAGTGAACCTTCCAAGTTTACTCGATCAGAAAAAGCCTATACAACTGCTTATAAACATCCATACAGAACCAGAGGATGATTCTATTTACTATTATCCAAATACCAAGGAAAATTTTGGGTTGCCACCTGGCAAAAATTTACACTCAATGGACCTTAAGTATAGGAAGGCAAAGGTCCATAGAACAGATCTTGAAGATGACAGAATTAACTCATAGGAGAGATAAAAATATTCTATTTTATTAGGAAAATAATTTTTTTCCCTCAAATATAATGAAGCTGCAATACCTTAAAGAAATCAGCAGTCCTAAAGGAACAATTATATTGTGATTAAAAATACAGAAATCCTTGGATAAATTAATCTTGAGCTAGAAGTCAGATTTTTTCTCAAGGAAAATAGGATAATGTCCTTTTACCGGATAAAGAGAAGAGTTTTATCTCATCACAACCCCGAACATCCTACAGATTTCCCTAATTAGAGACTTGAACTTCTCTCAGAAGATTGGGAGAAAAATTCCTAGAGAGATCTGAGAGAAGTCCAAGGACAGCTTGTTAAAAAATTAGAAAATAGAGGAAATTTATTGACACAAGTCTGGAGAAAAAGTTAAAGGATTAGCTGGAGATTGTTCTCTAGAGAACTTGGCTAAAGAAATTAAAGTCTGTGGAAAATAAGAAAGCATGCGGACTGTTCAGCAATGAAAAAGGAAGAGCAGAATCCTAGGACTCTAATTCTCTACTTCTAGATGTTTCGCTAAGTCTTTTCAATATTCCAAGTCTTTTAATTTTCTATTTGCTTATGGAATAGTTTTTCTAAAAAGATATAATTAATGGTCAGGTTCAACTTAAACAAGAGTAGGAATTCTATATTAAGTTCTGTAAACATCTAGATGAAATATAAATTCTATTTTTCTGAACAAAACTTGTTATGTGTATCTTCAGACTAGACTACTAAATTTTTTCCCCCTTAATCTTTATTCCATTCTCTCCTTCCTTTTACATTTCAGTAAATAAAAAAATTGAGAGATATGAAGTCAAGACTATCTCCAACCCAGTAGCTCCATAAACCATAATAGTTCGCTATGCCTCAATTAGCCTTAGCAGGAAAACTTCACTTATTAAATCTGTGCAATTATGAATTTAACTGCAACTGCAAGTTCTTACCTCTGTTTAAATGATTCATATGGCAAGTACACAGCTTTGAGCACATCCATTAAAACCTGAACATCAGAATCGGAAAATAAGTGCTGAATATTCCTTGCAAAGGTCCCTGTTGTATTGTGTAATTCAATCAAGGCCTCCAGATGCTTGGTTTGAATCTTGATACCCTTTTGCATATCTCCAGATAAAATATCTAATAAACCTAAAGGAGAAAAGGGGAAATACAGTCACGAGCTACAATATCATATATCTTATAAAGTCAACACAAAGAAATACAATTAACCATGGAATTTATCTATTCTATGAAATTAAAGATTTTTTTTGAAAGAAAAAACTAAATCATGAAAGATCTAAACTTAAGTTTCAGGCTACTAGAAGAGAGTAATGAAAAGAAAAAAACAAAAGGAAGACAAGATCCATTGGCGAAGATGGCAATATGACCATATATATATTTGAAACCTTTTCAAAATAGAAAAAGCAATTAATTAAAACAAGAAATGGCAACCAGTATAGTTTCTCCCTAGCACACTACAATCATAACTTTTTTTTTTTTAGTAAAAAAGCCCAATGGGAAGTCCTGGAAGGTAAAATGGGGCAACAAATATCATAAAGTATAACACTCTATCACTATGGTATGCTACCATTTTTTTTTTTTTACTGACAGGTAACCATAAAAGATCTAAAGTCTGAACAACCTTTAGCCAGTGCCTTTGTTTCTGGAACAGCATCTCCAATGGCAAGGTTGATATGAGATATGAAACTGGAACCTATAGCCATCATAGTCTCACTTAGCAGCTTTGGAACAAGAATTTTATAATCTTCTGGAAAAGCAATTGTACACCTGCAAGCATCGGTTCAAAATAAATGCTATTATTTAACCAATCATTTTAATTAACAGTAACAAAAATTGGAAGCTAATATTATAAATGATACCATTTCCATTCTTGTTCAAGATAAAGTAGTAGCTCATCGTAGAAGCTTGGCAGCCAACTGGAAAATGATATTGTAGGTGAAACTGAATGAAATTCACCACCACTTCCAAACCTCTCGATTTCATTCTTCTCATTTGCAGACTTGTTAGCTCGATGTCTTGAGTCAAAATCTTCCCAAAGTTGTTTTATTGGTTTAAGGTGAACCTTTGTATATTGTGATTCTAGAGACTTAAACCTTCCAATCCGAATGAGAATTCCCCGCAAATCTTGAGCAACATTAACCTGAATAGCATTGACAAGAACTAAGACAAGGAGTTAAACTGGATATGAAAGGAACTAAGAACAAAGATTGTCAAGAAAATACAACCTTGCGATTGGATAACGCATCTGTAAGGCGAGGCTGCACCATTGTGTCTAGCCTATCCTCTAAGACTTCGAGTTGCTTCCTTATGTTAGCAAATTCAGCAACCTAATACAAGGAGTGGAGTTTGGAAGAGAACAATAAAACTATGATATCTGATGCAAAACAAACCTCAAGAACCTCACAAAGAATCTTGGGAAATTAATACCTCTCCAACAGCAGACAAGCAATGCCTCATGTTAGCCAGGGTTTCTGCAGCCCGAGGGAGATCACCACTAGCAAATACATCCTCCACAGTTGAACTTAATTGAGTTAACCCAGCAGCATCCTGCCATAAAGACGCAAGAAAACAGAGTTTTCCTGATTATACAAAATCTTATTGAGCTACATCAATTTGAACTTACAACTTACAAATATAGGAATTAAAATATCTACCTGCAATGTCTCATAAGCAGCTTCCATTCTCTGCTTGACAATGTCAACTTTAGCAAGAGCCGCTATAGATTCAGCTGATGATCCTTCTGCCTATAAAAAATAAAAAATAAAAAATGGAGGATGATACTCTGGCTAGTTTGCATAATAAGGATCGACACCACTGCTCCTTCCGTGGTGTACCACCAGCCTATAATGGAATATTATTACGGGAGAATGCAGGAATAATAAAGGACTCATTCTTGAGCTCGGTGTGAAACTGAGAAGACAAGATATATGTGAAACCCAACACCAACATTCTGATTTCAAATTTCCAGCACTCTTACAAAAAGAAACCCAATGGAGCAAACAGTAATACATACAAGACCCAATTGTCAAAATTTGACACTGCAAAATCTGATTCACCTTCATTTCTCAGACAAACGAAATGCGTACCTTCTTGATCTTCTGAAGGATCCCAGAGACGGCTGAACGGAGAGTAACGGCGTCGTCCCGGAGGCGAATGACATCCCGGGAGGCTCGTGGCACGCGGAGAAGAGCGGCAGCGCTCTGCTCCTCGAGTGATGCGGCAATTTCCTCGGACAGCATCTGGAGCTTCATCTCCAGATCCACCATGTGCTTATCTAGCGAGTCCTGGGGGTGCCGAGTCTGACATGCTGAGTTTATCCACTTCTTCGGGTCGAAGTTCTCACTCGAGAATGGACCCAAATCGAGCATCATGATGCTATCGGGAGAGGAACGAGTTGACTCGGTGCGTTCAGAGTGGGAGATCCATGGAGGTTTGTCTATTACTGTGCTTTTAAGATGCGTAGGGGCTAAAGTATAAATCAATTATTTTTTGTGGTCGTTGTATAAGAATTTGATAAACTGAAACGCACCGTTTGCTCCTTCCCTTAGTGTTTTTTGGCCCAATAAGGGTGGTTAACTGGGCCAGATTTTGGGCTTTTATGCTCTCTTTCTTATTAAAAGTTGGTAGCACTTTTTTCTTAAGTTTTATTTGAACAAAAAAGTTAATTTTTTGAATCGGGGCCTTGGCCCAAAATAAAAGAAACTCGAGAGGGAGCACGGGGCACATCAAGTCCAAAGAAATACAATCAGGAGGATGAGTCCAAATGTGCAGGCCCAATTAGGAGGAGAGCCCAAGATTTGCAAGTTTGTCTTTACAGCTGTTGCCTATGTACCTATAATTAATGGTCAAGATTTTATTCGTAAATCTGAATTATGTATAAATAAAATTTTAGTCATTAATTATATGTACATGTGATGTACCTTAAAATTTTTTCAATTGAGAATCTTAGGGAGGGTTGGAAAATTTTTTAACTAGAGAAAATGACTCCAATTGGAGCACAACTTGTCGAAATTGGAGGTTAGGAATTTTTTTTATTAAAACAAAAGTTTCAACATGTTAAGCCAAACTAAATTAAACCAAACCAAATTAATTATTTACATGTGTGTGTGTATAGAAATTATTTTTAATTAGTATTTGTATTTGTTCCATCCTTGCAAGAAATTACAAACATAAATAAACTCCCACTACAAAAAATAAGAGAAATAGCGGCGCTTTAAGTGACCATTTAGTGGCGCTTCAAGCGCCGCTAAAACATATTCGTGGCGCTTCCATAAGTGCCGCTATTGTGGGTGTCGGGACAACCTTTAGCGGCGCTTACGTGCGCATGAGGAATTTGCGCCAGGATTTTAAATTGTGGCGCTTGATAAGCGCCGCAATATTTTTGTGACGCTTTTAATAAGATTTTTTTATGCATTTTGCGGCGCTTGAGAAGCGCCGCTATTGATTAGGTTGAATTTTTTTATGAATTTAGCGGCGCTTTTCAAGCGCTGCTATGTTTTTCATGTAAAATGTTTTTTGAAATAATAGCGTCGCCTTTGAAGCGCCGCTATATTTTTAAATTTAATAATAGTGTCACCTTGAAGCGTCGCTATTTTTTTGACAGAATTAATTTAATCTATATTTCTACTCCATTTCGCCAACATTTAAGGCTATTTCATGCATGTATATAATTTTTTTTTGTATTTGATTGTTCCTAATACCCTTTAAACTCTAATTGAAGTAAAATTTTTAAAATTATTATTCGTTAAACTTTCAAAATGCAAGTATGATTTAAATAACATCAAATAATATAAATTCAACATATGATACATTCAAAATGGTATCTCGATTGCATCAAATGCTCATGTTCAAAATAACATAAATGTAATATATGCAATTCCTAATTATAATTCAAAATAATTAATAACAAGTCAATACCTTAAATTTTCATAGGCTAAATTTTGATACATAAGATTTTATAATACATATTTAATTACTACACTAAATACCAAAATATGTAATACCCCATCTACTGAGTGGGATCTTCTCCTGCCGACAAGTGAGGTTCAACTGAAGGCTACCCACTATTTGCATCAGATGCTTGAAAGGATTAATAAATTTTTTATAACTTAAATAAAACAAAGAAAATAAATATTTTAGCTAAAAAAATAAATATTAAAATAAATATTTGAATTGATATAATTATGTAATTTTAGAGTCCTTAATTTCATAAAATAATAATTCTAACAATTGAATTGTATACATAATATTTATTATATATTTATTTGTCATAATATTTTTTTAACCCATGACATCTTTGTAATATTTTTTCAAGACATGACATCCTCATAAAAGTTTTAGATTTAAGTGTTAATTTTATCATACATGTAAAATTAGAATTAGAAAAAGTGTAGGTTGACATAATAAAAATCAAAGTGTCATTCAGTGTGGACCAAGTGGTGAGGCGTGCTATGTATCTATTTAATTATCAAATATTCCATTTAACTATTTAATATAGGTTGCTAATTATACTTGAACATATTTCTTAGTATTGAAAGCATATTTTCCATTCGAGTATTGTTAGCGTTTTATATTTGAAAACCAACACGATATCATCAAATGTTTGAAAAGTAATAGAATACAAAAAACCAATTTCATCTTCTTAAACATATTAAATACTATGGATGCAAAACTAAGCAATCCACCAAAACAGAGAAAATCCAAATGGAGAACCAAAAAATACAAACCCTCAAACAAATGGAAACCCAAAACCAAAAGTAAACCCTCCCATCAACTTATAATCCACACACAGGATGAACCCTACCAACAAATCGAGCCCCAAATCGAAACCCCAACCAAATCAATAACTCAAATGAAGAAATGGAGAAACGAAAACTTACTGAACAAGGACGATGGATGAGTTAACGCGAAGGCTGAATGAGAATGGAGAGCGAGCGACTGCGAAAGTTGCAACTCAAACCAAATCTCGCCAATGCTTCGAAGGGAGGGAAATGGAAGAAAATGAAGCTTCTAGGCGCTCTTTATAGACTTCAGGAGGGAAAATAACGCGCCAGGACGAAGGGAAATATTTTTTTGGGTATAGCGGCGCTTTCAGGCGCCACAAAATGAAGAAATTTTATGGCGCCTTTAGTGAAGCGCCGCGAAAACAAATTAGTGGCGCTTATAAGCGCCGCTAAAATTCAAAAATAAAATTTTAAAATTTTAGCGGCGCCTACAAGCGCCACTAAAATTCAAAAAAATTTGAAATAATACTGCACTTTCAAGGCACCACTAAAAAAATTTTAAAATTTTAGTAGCGCCTATAAGCGCCGCTAAAATTTAAAAATAATTTAAAATGATACGGCGCTTCCAAGGCGCCATTAAAATAAAATTTTGAAATTTTAGCGACGCCTGTAAGCGCCGCTAAGATTCAAAAATATTTTAAAATGATAACGGCGCTTTCAAGGCGCCACTAAAATAAAATTTTAAAATTTTAGCGACGCCTATTAAGCGCCGCAAAATTAAAAAAATCTGAAATTATTCCACGTTAATTTTTACGGCGCTTTAAGCGCCACAATATGCTCATCAGGCGCCAGGAAATAGATAACTTTCCTGGCGCCTCTTTAACCGCCGCTATATTATCACATTAGCGACGCTTTTAGTGAAGCGCCGCTAATTAAGCGCCACAAAAACATTTTTTTCTTGTAGTGTCCCAATGACATCTACATTCTTCACATTCAATTTCTTCTTCACTTTCACTTTCATTTGACCACCCACTATTCTTCTTCTTCTTCTTATGCTCATTTTTCATCTTACAGCAATGATTTATATTATTATTAGGTTCTAATTTCTTGTTAACCCAATGATATTTCATGGTATCTTTGAATTTCTGGCGACACTTTCTCAGTGTTGTTGAGTTGTTCATGATGTTCTTTAGAAGTCTCATGCCTTGCTTCAAATTGTGATTCTCACAAAGTAGAATGACACCAAAAATGTATGAAGCACCATCATGACCTGAATTTGCAGATTCCTTTATGTACTCCAATCCTTTTTCCAGATTTTGATAATTAAAATACTCACCCTGAAACAAAATAATAATAATAATAACACACAAATTCTTAAAAATTTTAATTAAAAAAGTTAACACCCATATGTATGTATATACACCACTCCTTGTCTATATAGGGCTTCTGGATTCCCATTTTCCCAGCACTTTCTAAGGAAGCAAGAAACTTTTTCTCTTTTACTTTCAACCCATTCAACCACTGCCAATTCCTCCATTGATACTTGCTTATAAATGTAGGCATCCTCAGCTATAATATTCAAAGCCCTGCAACTACATGCATATATATATATATATATAATCAATAAGAATATTTGGAAAAAGAAGTAATTAATTGGTTTAGTAGTTGTAATTAAAATTAAACCTCATCTTTGCATGAAGAAGATCAATCAATGAAGAAGATGCAACTAGAGCCAGAATTTCCACAAGCAACTCTTCTGGAAGGGTGAAAATGGTAGGACCTAACATTATAATTTTGCAATTAATTTGATCTCTTCTTTGTGGGTTTTTAATTTTTTTTAAAGCAATCAATTCTGAATGTCACTACTTCATATATATATATATACATATATATGCACATAAAAAGGGTACTCTCCCTTTAGAATGCCCTTCAAGAAGACTTATCCTTCTCCTGCTATAGTACAGAGGCATGGATGTGCAGTGTACAAAAATTTGAATGTCTTATAAATGAGAATCTTATTAATTATTAATCTTTAATTAAATTTTTAATACACAATTAATAATGAAAATTAATACTAGATAGAAACCTATAGCCACCAATATATTTATGAAAGACAACTCATTAAAATGCGAATATTTTATTAATTTAATTAGGATATTATATATATCAAATTCACACACTTGGCATGTGTCTCTAGAAAGTACCTTGAGATATGATTCCAAATCCTGCATGCATGTCTTCATGCATAAATATCCTTTCTTTTTTTAAAAAAAATTAATAAGTTGTTATTGAGTCTTTACTTTTGCAAAAGGAAAGACAAGTTTTTTTGAGAAACATAGTTATTGTGAGAATTAATTAACCTTACTCTTCCCAGCTTCACACTGATATTAGTTTCAAATCTCATGTAATATAGAGATATTTTGAATTCTAAAAATATTATTTTTTTAATCATGTGCGATTTAATTAATAACATGAATTTTTTATTTTTAAATATAAAATAATAAAAAAATTGATTATTTAACTGATCATTGTACATGAATATATAATTTTAAAAGTCAAAGAATAAAATACTCTCAAAATTATTATAATATAAATATAATTTATCTTATATAGTATCTCAAGAAAACTAATTTATATAAAATTTAAATTTTATAGAAAATAAACTATATAATGCTAATTTTAAAAAATTAAACAAAATCCCTTTATAAAGACCAAATTATAAAATACTATTATTTTTTAAAACTAAATAGAAAAAAAAGGCATTCTTTAAAGATCAAATTCTTCATATATTATTTCTTAAATTATAAAAATTAAAACATTCTCAGTTCTTCTCACACATTCCCACAGCCGAAAAACCAACTCCACGTAGCAGATGCTGCCGTATCCCCCACGTAGGAAATGTATGTAGGGCCCAGATTTGTTTTTAGAATATTAAAAATTTTATAATCTCATTATTTTAATTAAAATACTGACATTATTAATTTTTTAAAAATTTATAATTTATTAAAAAATATACTTTAAAATTTATTATTTTATCATTATTTATTTTGAGTTAAAAGGTCTTGATGTTATCTGCTCTCTCCCTTCTTATGATTTTTTCTTCTTGTGATGTTTTTGGAGTTTTTATTTTTATAAGAGTTCTTATGTAATTTTTTTTTTGTTCTTTAGGCATGTGGCATGTTGTCCTAAAAAGATAATAAAGTTATATTATTTAAAATTTAAAAAAAATATAATTTTTTATTTTAATCAAATAAATATTTAATTATAAAATATTTCAAAAAATGAACGTAATTTTTTGAAATAAAAAAAATAAGAGTATAATTTTAGAAGAAGAATATAATTTATTATTATTTTTAGAGTAAATTACAGTTTATTCCTGTGATTTGTCTCAAAATCAACTTGATCCAAGAGTGTGTCACTTAACACCTGTGATTTTTTTGTTATCATTTAACTACCTTATATTATTTTCACCCAAAATTTGATCAGATTAGTGAATTGAACATTTTAAAAAAGTTAGTTTGTGTTTATGAAATTTTAAAATTATCATTTAACCCATTTTTATTATTTAACACTATTCATTTAGCACCAAAGTATACTCTATAATAATAAATTATATTTTTAACATAAAAATAAAATTTTAATTTTAAAAACTTTATTTAAAAAATTTAATATTTATCATTTAACTCCTTCATTATTTAAACTTAGCTATTCAACAATTTTATTGTTTATAATTTATCTTTCAACATTCTAGAATTATTAAATTATTCAAAATAAAGATAAAAAATAACAATATAATGGTAAATTACATTAGAAATAATATTTTGTATGACTATAATGATGAAAGTATGACTATGAGAGAAGAAAATTAATTAAATATTATTTAAAATTTTACAAATCAATTAAAATAAATAAGATATTAAACAATAATTTTATAGAAAAATATAAATTCATATAATGTTTATAATGGACTAAAACAAAATGACATCCTAATTTACAATAAATACTAACATATATAAACTATAGACTAATTCTAAAATTAAACTAATGCCTAATAAATGATTTCTTTTTGCTTTCTTTCTTTCTTATGTTTTGGTTTGGTATATTTACATATCTATTAGTCTGAAAATTAACATCCTCTTCAATGTACCTTCTTCTCTTATACTAAAGATATAATGCGTGTGTGTGTGTATTATTTTTTATCTTATTTTGAATGATTTAATAATTATATAGTATTGAAAGACAAATTTTAAACATTAAAAGTATTAAATGATTAATATTAAATAATAAAAAATGAGTTAAATGATAATTATTAAATTACAGGAAGGTTTGGATGATAATTTTAAATTTCATAGACACAATCTAATTTTTAAAAATTTTTAAATGACTAATTTGGTTAAATTTTATATAAAAAATAACACATGATAATTGAGTGATAATATACCAAATTACAGAGAGGTCAAATAGCACGCTCTTAATTACATGGAAACAAATTAATTTTAAGCCAAGGTTAAACTCCAATTTACCTTTATTTTTAAACAGACTCAGAAATGTCAGACTCTTGATTCTTCACGCGGAAAAGAATAATTCTTACTGGATATTCCAAAATTCCACTGTGTATATATATATATATATATTTTCCTGATCTACCGTTAAACAATTAAATGACGATTATACCCATCAAATTTATGTGTAAATATTTTTTTGGTCTTAATTGATGTGTAAACAATTAAATGACTTATTTGGTAATTTCCGGTCTTTAGAGGGTCAACGTTTTGGCTCTTATTTAAAGTCCTCTTATGTATCATGTGGTCTAGAGTTCTGAGAAATATTTAGAAAGAGGAGAGAAATTAAAGAGAAAGCACAAAACGTATGAACATCTCTGCAAAAAGAATTTGTAAGTACGTATATTCTCTTGCATGTGCTATGATTTACACCTATATATGATTTTTTTTTCTTTGTTATTATTGATGGTATTCTCAGAATTTGTCTAGACTTTAATATATATTGATTCAATATCAAAAGAGAATGGAAATTCTTAATCTAATAAGCTTTGTTATTAAAGCTAGGCATATATAATTAATTTATATTACCTATAAAAAGAGATATAAAATTAATGATTAATTTTTTCTGGGTAATGCTTACTTTTTCACAAAATTTGTTACACATAATTGGTATCACCAAACTAATAATCTCTTTAGAAAAACACCTTTTTACAAAACAAAGTCAAATATTGTAAATTGCTTCTCTTGCTAAGCATTACAGCATAATTAGATAAAACGTTTCTACACACACACACACACTATGAAAGAAGTTTATTTATGTGTGTATGTTTTTTTTTTTCTTTTTTGAGTTTCATAAATGCATGTTTGTTTATAAACAATTTTTTTTTTATAATTTAACCCAACCCATAAGAAAACCTATAAACTAAACATACCTAATCTGATAATGGAAACTATCAAAATAAGACTTTTTAAGATCTTACATGTTTATTTTAATTTTTTGATCTGTATATCATTTCTAACTATAAAAACAATTTATTCACATGAATAGAATTTTGAACTTAATAACTTTTTGGGTATTGCTAATTAATTTTTTTAGCATACTAGTTAAAGAAACATATAATTAATTTAATTAAATAATTTATCAACCTATCAAAAGTGTTTTTAACCAAAACTTTAGTTAAATCTTAATTTTCTTAATATTACTATGACGTAAAACATGATTAAGCATTTTTGTCTATTTACAATAGAAAATAAACAAATTCCATTGGAGGAAACTAGAATTTGTGGGAAAGTGTGCTTGCCTATCTTGATCTGGCTTGTATGGTAGTTTCTTAAGTGTTGTCTTGTTTTTAAATGATCAGAGCCGATATAGTCTTGGAAAGAGGGAAATGTGATATTAGTAATAGTTGGATTTATCTATTTATTTTTAATACACATAAAAATTTACCGATTTTTCAATATCTCAAAATCTTGATAAAAAAGAAAACAAGAAAGAATCTAGTTGGCAAATTGGTGTCAATTGCTTTGAGATAAGTGTTGTTCATTTCTGCTTTGGGTTATTTTCATTCTTTCTCTCAATCCAAACGTACCCCTCAAATTCTTCGGAGGGACACTAATATCGCCTCTATAGTGTGATGGGACAAGTTGTGTCCAATCCCATTTCTTCATTTTCATATTCCATCATTTTCTGTTTGTCTCCTTAGGTGTCATCATCAACTTGAAGATTGGTATCAAATTGAAGTCACACTCGGACAAAATTCATCAATACTCTTAAAATGGTGCTGTTTTCCATACCCCTCCCATTCTCTTTCTCTTGGATTTATCCAATTTAAAAAGTAATATAACTTTATTTTAAAAAAATCCGTATAATTTTACCAATTACTTGACAAGCACTTTTAAAAAAAATTGCTTATTAAAATGTTTTTAAATAAAAAATCAAATAACAAAAATTTATATTTTAAATATAACAAGAAAATTAATAGATATTTTTTAGTTTTAAAAAATTAAATAACTTTGCATTATGTTTCAAATTTGTTTTAAGATAATCATACATTTTTATTTAGATATATTTTTATTTATTTTTACAATAGTGGCCACAAAATAAAAATAATGATGACAATTGCAAATTATAATTATAAAGGCAAAATACATCACTTTCCATCCCTTAACTTTGACTTAACTTTTTTTTTTTTTTTTTTAAGTTTAATTGGTTTCATTTTGATCTTTTAACATTAAACAATTAATTAAATTTTTTTTAATTTCTAACATTATTAATTTATCTAACAAAAAATATTAAGTTTGAGTTAATTTTAATATTTTTATCCTATATTATTATTAAAATGATTACTTTATTAATTTAACATATAAAAGTAAATAAATTTATATGTAGCTTTATATTTAGATTTATGTTTGATGAGTACCTAATTTAAATTTTAAAATTTAAATTTAAAGATTTTTTTTACATGTAAGATCAATAAATTAATAATATAGTATATAGATATTAAAATTAGTTCTAATTCAATATTTTTTATTAAGTAAATTAAAATAATTAAAAATTAAAAAATTAATTAATTTTTTAAAATTAAAAGATTAAAGTCAAACTAATAAAATTTAAAGAACAAAAATAAAACAAAAGTAAAGATTAAAAGTGATCTTTTGTTAAGTATAAATTATATAAAAGAATCTAATCATAAATGTGATACATTTAATGACAGGAGAATTTTCAAATTTAAGAAAAGTAATTAATGTGATTTAAAGGGTAATATATTAGCAATAATTAACAGTTAAATGAATTAATCCCTTTCCCTATTATTGAATTACTAATATAATAAATAAGACCATAAGTAACGTGTGCTTGAAAACTACCCTTGGAAGCAAAAGTTTCAGAGTGGGTGGCAGCAATAAATTACTAATTTAATGATTCAAAATTTTGTAGCAAACTAACATTTAAAATTCCACGTGGCGCACAAACACACCCATGGTTTCCGCCTTGTGGCACAGACAACATCGTCCACCAGAGCTGCCGCGTCACAATCCATAAGTCCACTCTCACCAAAGACGGGCCCCACTTTTGAGCGGATATCCGCATCCCTTAACGAATAATACCACTCGGATATTCGAATATTCTTTTCCGATGGTTCTTTCCGCTCGCAGCATCTGAATCATTACAGGGAAAGAGGCCGGTAGCAGAATGACGATAACGCCCCTATTCGAAGAAGGCGGGCGGCAGAATGTCCATGATCTCACTGCTGATGACTTTTTCAAATTTGGGTGTCTTGACCAAAATAACCTTCGCGTATTGATAACATACAAGTTGGAACGCATGAATCGGTTTGGGGGTTCACCAATGAAAAAATAGCTGTATTACCCTATAATTGTAGGGAGATCCTTTTTTTAATGAATTTTTTAAATAGGTTTTTATCACGTTGTTTTAGGTACATTAATTAATAAATGCTAAGACACTAAGGTAATAATAAAAAATTAAAACGCTTATCATTAGTGTTATTTTTTTTTTTATAACTATAAGAGGGAACACAGAGAAATTACATTGAAGGTTACAAATAAGTATGAACAAGCAAAGAAATAAAAACATCTCTTTCTTCCCATATGGAAAGAGGGAAAAAATTATGAGAATTAAATTTAATCATCATATTAAGACATTGGTTGGTTTCACGGAAGATGAGACACTTTAAAAATATGTTTTAATACTCAAGATCAAATCAATCTAATATCTTAGATAATAATCCTCAGGTGATGAAAGAAAATATCGAATTAAATGAACCGCTTTAAGAAAATTAATTTTGAATTAATAAAAAATTAAAACGCTTATATCTTGTGTTTATTTTAAAAATTTACACTTATTTTTTAAAAAATTAAAAAGCTTACAATTTTATTTATTTTAATTAAAATATTTTTAATGACATTATTAAAATTATAATTCATTAAAAAATATATTTTAAGAAATTATTATTTTATTGTTATTATTTTTAACTTATAAATAATAAAATTATTTTATTTTAAATTTAAAAAATAATAATTTTTTATATTGATTAAATATATATTTAATTATATAAATAATAAATATAAAGATATTTTAATTAAAATAAGTGAAAGAGTAAAATTTTTAAAATAAAAAAAGAAAGAGTGCAATTTTAAGATTACTTGAGATCCATTTGAGTGAAAAAAATATAAGAAAAAAGAAAAGAATTTAATAATTTTTTTATTTAATTCTTAAAATTTTTTAAAAAATAAGTTATATAATTATATATTAACCTTTCTTAACTCTATCTTTTATTAATTTTAATTATCTAAAATTAAAATTTTTAAAAATTTAAATAAAAAAATAAATCATCATTAAACTTTTTCTTGCTCCTATTATCCTACCATCCTTCTTATTTCCTTTCCCTTTAATTTATTCTCTTTCTTTGTCCCCTTCATTTCCAAACTCAGTAATTCTTTCTTTATCTTTTCTTCTTCATTTCCCAATAAACCCAATATGTAAGTATTTTTTTTAATAAAAATTTAAATATTAATTTATTATATTATTAAAGACTAACTCTTTTTACTAAACTTAATCCTATTAATTTTTTATTATATTTTTAGATTATATTTTTATTCATAAAAAAAAATTTTAATTCTAAATTAAAAAATTTATTTTTTAAAGAAAAAAATCCAAAAAATTAGGACTGATTTATTAATTTAACTTTTACTTTACTTAATTCAAATAAAATCTGTTCCCAGACATATTTAAGTAATAAAAAAAAGTTTGGTCTCGAACTTTGACGCTGTACATTGTTAAACCCTAGGAATGGCGGCCTAAGTAAGCATAGAAAGGAAAAAATGATGCTACATTCCTTAACCAAATAAATAAATAATTTTGTTAACTAGTGCCCGAGGATCATATTGGAGGGAAAAGAATAGAGTAGAAAGAGAAAAGGAGAATTTACAAATTTCTTTTTGCTTTTTAAAATTTTAAAATAAAAAAATTAAATTTTTTTTATTAATTCTCCTTAATTATTTTTTATTAATTTTAATTATTCAAAATTAAAAAATTTAAAAAGATTTAAAAAGAGGAGAAAAAATTACTTAAAATTTCTTTTCTTTCTCTTTCCTTTATTTACTTATTTCTAAACACAGCCTCACAAGAAGGGAAAGATAAGAGAATATATTAATTTTTTTATTTAAATTTTAAAATTTTGAAAAGAAAAGATAAAAAATTTTATATTAATCCTATTTAACACTTCTTCATTAATTTATTACCTCAAATCTTTTTTCATTAATTTATTACCTCAAATTTTTTTTTTTTTCAGAAGATCAACATTCATGAAAAAAAGGCATCAGGCCATACAATATAGGAGTTACAACAAAGAGAACACATGCATGCACTTCTAAAAACTAAATAAAATAACAATCAGAACAAGAGGTAACCCATCTTTTATAAGAGTTTAACAATAATACAAAGATTAACAACACATTTAGTTAAGACTATAACAAAATAAGATACAAAGAAAGTTTGATGATCTTCATGAGAGACAACACACCTCCTCAATTTTTTTCTGAAAATTTTACATTTGCCAATTTCTTTTCTTTGAGAGCTATTATTATCACAGATTTAAATATTTGTTGTTAATATTTAATACCTTTAAAAACAAAGAAAAAAAACCTTCATAATTGAAGAATGAAAACCTTCCTAATAAAATAAGAGAACTTTCCTAATGGAAGAAGCTAAAAGAAAAGAAAAAACTAAAAAAGGAGGAGAAAAAGAGGAAACAACAGCCTCCATCACTACTTTTACTATATTTCTCAAACCTTAGCAATTAAGGGATTTTCATGGCAGGACTTCACTTTTCTTTTCCTCTTATTTTCTTCTCCTTTTCATTTCTAAACATATCTTAAATTTTTTTCTTTTTCTTCTCTTCCTCCTTTCATTGTTGTCAAACACACCCAATCCCATTAAAATTAAAATATATAATTCTAATATTTTTTTAAGAAAGAAGAATGTACTATAATATTTAAATGTTTGACACATGACTTGAAGCATAAAAAAAAAAAAGAAAAAATTATTATAAAAACAATGTGCAATTATAATGAACACCTCCTTACTTACGCGAAAACATGTCAAACCAATGTAAACACGCATCACTGTTATTTACAAATATTAAACTAGAATCATTTATTAAGACAAAACATCCAAATTGAATATACTCCGTTCTTCAAGGCTCAATTTGATCAAATTTTTTGTTTGTTTGTGTATATTATTTTATACTCTCGTGTGAAATATTAAAAAAAGAAAATAAAACAAAAATGCCACAGCTGTATTATACGCTATTTGACTATAGTAGTCATTTCATATCTCAAGCTTTTGAGCACATTTTCGTCAATTCACGTGGACCAATGGCATTCTAGTAATTTCGAAAATCAAACAAAGCCTGTTTTCTTCAAGTTGATCCTTGTTAGCAAGGGACAAAACTGACATTTCAGTAAATATAATAATATTACCGTCAATCTTAAGTACTTCCGTCCCACGTCGCCTGTAGTGTGAAAAACTGAAGAGAAAGGAGCTACAGAAAACAGACACACACACGCAAAGCCTTCAAGGAGAGATTTGAACGCAGAATTTGCGAAGAAGAATCAAAGCAGAAGCGAGCCAGTTAGCTTGGAATTGCTAGAGGTATAATTTCGGAGTGTAGCACGATTTTTAAATTCATTATTCTATGAAGATTCTTTTTCTGAGAAGCATTTGATTTTCTCGGTTCCGTTTAGTTTTAATTTGGTGTGTTTTGGAGTTCAGAAATTGATTCGGTTTTGGTGGGATCGTTGAGAAGAAGATAGGGTCAATGGTTTATCTTTTCGAATTTTAATTGATTCCGTTTGCAGTGGAATTAACTTTCGAAGTTTTTAGTATTGCGTGTTCTGAATATGGTTGCCTTTTTTTTTTTTTTTTGCAGTTGAATTCTATTTCTTCTTGTTGATCAGACGAACTAAACTTATTTTCTTATAATGTGTTCTCTTTCATGATGGTTTTGCTCTATTAGAAGCTTTCGTATTTTGCTGATGATGCTGTTGTTTTGTGTTCGACAAAAAGGAAAAAAAAATTATTTTTTTTCGTTTTCAATACAGATAAAATTTGTCTTGGAGACGAGAAACCACATCTCAAGGGATTATGCTGTTAGATTCTTGGGAATTGGGATATTTATAGTCTGCCTGATCTTTATATCTAGGATGAGTAGTGACATTTAATGTTTATTGTGCAAATAGAAAGCAATGAATGAACTGAATATTCTGTTTGGTCTAGATCACTAGGACTAGCTTACTCTTGCTTATCTATCTATCTATCTTACAATGTTTCTTTAACAATAATTTCTTTTTGGTCTTCTTATTTTTTGCAGATATTAGGGAAAGTTTTAACTTCTTCCTTCTCGTTGCGTCTGGATTAGGAAGTCATACATGGCTCCAGCATCAGAATTCTTACCTGAAAGAAGTCGCGATAAGCCTTTTGGGATTAGGATCCTGGAGTGCATAAAGGGAAGCCCTGTTTCCTTCAAAACCCACCAAGCCATCGTTCTGATTGTGACATTTTTTGCTTACGCAAGTTATCATGCTACCCGAAAAACAACTAGTATTGTTAAGAGTGTCCTTGATCCCCGATCATCAGAATTAGGCTTGAAGTTCTCATTCTCTCCATTAAGAACAAATAGTATCAATGACTCATCAGCAAACAGAAAATTATCCTGGATTCTTGGAGATGGTTGGGCTCCATTTAATGGATCAGATGGGACAGCCCTGCTTGGTGACTTAGATGTTGCTTTTCTTGCAGTATATGCGTTTGGGATGTATTTTTCTGGGCATTTGGGTGATAGATTAAACCTGAGGATTTTTCTGACAGTGGGGATGGTAGGAACTGGACTCTTTACTTCCCTATATGGTGTAGGGTACTGGGGAAACATCCATAGCTTCTATTACTACCTAGTAATTCAAATGATTGCTGGATTGTTTCAATCCACTGGATGGCCTTCAGTAGTTGCTGTTGTTGGTAACTGGTTTGGGAAGAAGAAGAGAGGGTTGATTATGGGCATATGGAATGCTCACACTTCTATCGGGAACATTACGGGTTCTTTGATTGCTTCTGCTATGTTGAGCTATGGATGGGGTTGGTCCTTTGTTGTGCCAGGTTTTGTAATTGGTTTCATTGGTTTGGTGGTTTTTCTTTTATTGCCCGTTTCACCTGATTCTGTTGGAGCTGATCGGGAGGAAGATGAATGTAGTTCACCAAAGAAAAGTGGAGATGAAGTAACAGAGCCACTGTTAAGGCCTGAGACAGAAGCTGAGGAGAAAGCTATTGACTTCATAGAAGCATGGAAAATTCCTGGGGTTGCTCCTTTTGCTTTTTGTCTCTTCTTCGCTAAGTTGGTTGCTTACACGTTTCTCTACTGGCTTCCATTCTATGTTAGCCACACAGGTACTTGAATTTTCTTCATAATGTTCTTGATAGTGTCATTATGTTTTAATCTGTATAGCATTTTCCCTTATTGCAATTATAGTAATCAGATTCTTTAAATAATACTGCATTTGTACTTCAGTAACTTCTTTGATTACTTATATGCTCATGATCTTGCAGCAATTGAGGGCAAATATCTATCTAGTGAGACAGCAGGAATACTGTCCACTTTATTTGATGTTGGAGGAGTGCTTGGAGGAATCCTTGCTGGCCACATTTCAGATCGCTTAGATGCCAGAGCGATAACAGCAGCGAGTTTCATGTACTGTGCAATCCCTGCTCTCTTCTTCTACAGGTGTTACGGGCATGTATCATTGATTGTAAATTTAGCATTGATGTTCATCACTGGCATGTTTGTGAACGGACCTTATGCTCTCATAACAACTGCTGTTTCGGCTGACCTGGGAACACACCATTCATTAAATGGAAACTCACGGGCTTTGGCAACTGTGACGGCAATAATTGATGGAACTGGTTCGGTAGGGGCGGCAATTGGTCCTTTATTAACTGGGTACATATCTGCCAAGAGCTGGAGTGCAGTTTTCACAATGTTGATGGTGGCAGCTCTAATTGCAGGGCTGCTTTTAACCAGGCTTGTTGTGACAGAGGTGGCCACAAAGATTGCCGAGTCAAGGTGTAATCGAGCACAAGAGCCTACTCTTGAAGTATAAGAATTTGAAGAGCTCAAAATACTGTTTGATTGTGTTGTGTGTCTACTCTACTCTGAGAATGTCTATGAGCTCTCATTCACAGCTTCAGGACATCAAAGTAAAGAAGAACAGCCCAATAATGGCTGAAATGGAGAGGGCGTTTTTAAATTTGAACTCCCTCCAAGTTCTTAAAGGGCAGATAATTGGGATGTTATTTGTTTGTACATTATGTGTGATTTACCCATTTTTATTATAGCATCATCCCAAATGATGACCTTTACAAGAACTGGTTATAGTTTTTCTGTAATGGAAATTTACCACATTGTTTGGAGCTCAGGATTGAGATTTCTCCCAGTCAGTTTACAAATGGGTTTTTCTGAGCATATTTAGCTGATTGTCCACCCTTTCTGAGGACATATTGGTTGAAGTACATAAAGATTCTTCTTTTTATCAATCAAACCCCTTCTCAAACCAATCGTACATCTTTTTGGATGTAGATAATTACATTTACATATATGGATCTTGTATATATAAAATGGAATACTGTATGATTGGATATAGAAGAATCCATTTCTGTCATTGTATTGACTCTGCTATTGGAGGCTTGGCTTCGGGTATGTCAGAATAAGAGAGTACTCATCTTGTTCAAGTATCTCAACTGACTAACACTGTTATGCACCAAAATAAGCATGCTCTACTGTAATCAAAATTCAGGGTCATCAGAAACCATTTCCAAGAAAGCTTCAACAAGGCGGCTTCAAAAGATTGCAGTATGGTTGTTGTATTGAGGTTTGGTTTAATAGATCTATTGTTTTTAGTTGTTAGATGAACTACTCAAAATCATGGCTCAACAAATGAAGCAATTCTTTTCTGTCAACATCTGTATAGAATTATTGTTACACTCTTTATAGTATGAAAAAGTACAAGAATATTTTTCCCCTCTACCAACTGGTCATGTTACACTGTTTATAGCTGCATGCTAATGTTGGTTAATTTGGTCAGAACTATCAGTACACTTTGACATTTAGGTCCGATGTAATTGAGGAAAATTCTGTTACTCATAATTTTGGTATATGTATATGTATATATATTTTAACTTATAATAAATAACTGATTCCTTAAAATAAAAAGTACATCCTTTAGATAGTGCCGAGGGTTTGGTTTGTGTCATTTGAAGAAATTTTTAAATTAAACTCATCATATGGGTTTGAACAAAAATTTTATATACTCCATATTTTTTTTATTGGTTAAACATGTTTTATCATAATTTTATAGGAAAAAAGTTTATCTCTTAAAACTATAATTTTTTATCCTAAAATATTTCGAAAATTTTATATTAATGTAATACATTCAAATATGACTAGTTAGATATTAACATAATAATAAGAACTTTTTAAAATGTAACAGCCACCAGATTTCTTTTTTCAATTCCGTTCTCTAAAAGTTTAGTATTTTATTTTAGTTTCTTTTAAATTTAGATTATTTATAATATAAAATATTCAATGACTACATCACTCATTGGGTTAGATTCTTATGAACTATTTTAGAATAAAAAAAATTGTTTAAAAAAAAATGTCCTTTAATTATCGGATAAAATAAAGTAAGAGAAAATATATTTTCAAAATCATACAAAGTCAATCACTTATAAAAAGATGTGGAGTGGTTAGACAAGCAAACATGAACTATTTTGATATCATCAACAAATAAAGACTAAAGAAGAGGAATTAGATAATGTGTATCTTAATCCTTAATATAGGACAATTAAAAAAATGATAGAACTTTGGCACTAATTATGGTAAGGATTGGATGGAAATTTTGCACTAAGATTTTTCATAGTTAAGATATTAGACTTTTATAACATGATAAATTTATATTCAAATTTTTTATTAAAAATTTTTTTTACATTTACTAATTATTATTAATAAAAGAATTTTCTTAAATGAGATATTTACATTTGTTGCTTGGCAATACTTAGAGTAGACCAATAAAATTAACTCTGATAAAATATATAAGTGAAAAATAAAAAAAATAATACTAATAAAAACTATTTATATAAAAAAAAGAGGAAAATAGTTCTGATTGCGTACAAGCAACGGAGGTGAGAACACTATTGCATTATACGTACACATTTAATAGTAATTAATTAATAATTTCTTAGCTCTATCCAGTAGCCTAAAGCATATTGATTTTATTAATTTGATTATTCGTACATTGGATTTCTACCCCACGTTCATTTTTTTAATGTGTTTTTTTATTAAAATTTTGAATTCGTCACGTCATAGAGAAATATTTACTTTCTTAGATCGAACTCTTGTGACCCTGTCGTTTATTTTCAAACACGTACGTCTCTCCTAAAAAATTATAGACCCCTTGGGGTTACATCATCCACCTATATTTAATTCTTTTTTTTTTGGTACATGAGAGACAGAAAAACAAGAACTAGGAGAAATGAGAACGGGAGAAAAGCATGCCAGAAGAATCTTGGTTGGCCAAGTTGATGCACTCAGCAGGGATTTGATCGAAGAGATGAATGCCATGAGCAGCTCTGAACCCCATTTTCGCAGAGTGGTCAGTTAACTGGTTGCATTCGCTGTAGACATGCGTGAGTTTGACGTTCCATTGAAGATGCATTAGTCTTAAAAATATGTTCTTTGTTAAAGGATTTCTGGGGTTGAAGCATGTGGGTGAGCTGTTTGATTGCAAAAATACCTTGACTACTGTAATGTTCAATGTTGTGTCCCACATTAAACAGATTTGGAGAATACTGTGTATTCTTGTTATATGTATATATATGATTTTGATCATCTTATCTAAAAAAATAATATAACAGTATTATATAATGAAAGAAATAAATATAAAATTGAATAAATGATAAATTTTAGTCATATAATAAAGATCATTGATAAATAATATATTCCCTTCTAGGTTTATCTTTTTTTCTCTTACTGTAAGTTGATGTGTAGCTAACTGTCTCTGCACTTGTCCTGATCTAGCTACATACTTGATTGGCCATTTGCACAATTCTTCAAAAATAACTGTTTTTATATATTCATGATCTTAAACGAAATCTACCAAATTAGACAATCTCACTCTTAGGTTGGTTTTGTACTTTTGTTCAATTGGAAGTTAGTTTACACACATTAAGCTAGCTAGTTTTTCACTTTCTTTTCGTTCTCTTACATGATTCACTTTGTTTCTAAATTGGGCCACTCACTTTGCATCATGCAAAAAATAATTCAATCCGTTCACAAAAAATAAGATCAATTGAATTAGAAATTTGGTAAAACTCATTTCAACAAATATTCAATTTTATCTTTAAGCATCCATGGCCATTATGCTTCACTAATTTTCCTAAGCTTGGTTAAGTAGACACCACATGAACACAATACAAGGAAAATTAAAACATTCCTATGTAAATTGAAGTGCTCCATCCTATATTATATTAGTGCTTAATATAATCTCTTCCATTTCCGTTGTGGGGGAAAGTTCCCTCATCCTACTTTCCATAAGAATTAAATCTCTATTTGTAAAGATTTATAAATGTAATTAGTGAGAGTTTGACTAAAAAAAAATTAACGAAAATTAAGTCTCATAAAAAAAAATTAATTTTTTAACATGACGAGTTAAAATTTAAATTTTTCTTGATAAAAATATTCATATTTAATATTCAACTATTCCTTAAATAGAATTATCTCAGATATAATGATACTTGTGAAAAAAAATATTTATAAATGTAGAAATGCTAATATAAGCATACTAACACGAAAGAGTATGTTGATTTTTTTTTAAATTTAATTTTAAATCCATCTCCACCCTTACGGGCAATTCCCACTGGGGTTCCATGAACAGAGAAAACTACCATGCCTAAGACATATATCAACATGTTGTGATGGAGTGAAAAAGAAGTTTATCAGCCTTTCAATTTTGTTGAAATTAGTAAAAGAATCTCCTTGTCGATCACTCGAGAGAGTTCGGATGCTACTTGTTGCACTATTAATCTTACTGGCTAGCAAATCAATCAGCTTAACAATACTCCTCTTTATTTCCTGGAAAGTGTGATATTTGTGCACTCATCATAGGGGCAAAACCCCACAAGAGCCAATGGAAAAATATGGATTTGGATCAACTCACATGTCATGATGTCATGTGAGGAGAGATTGAATTAGATTCTGAAAAAATAATTACAAGACAGTAAAAAAATAGTTCATATCTTTCTCCTCATATGATCATTTAAAAAATCCAAATCAGAAAAACAATGACTGTATCTATTTACCTGTTAAATAAAAGTAGACATAAGTAGTGAAAAAGAACTCTGACATTTTATCAAGTTTAGCATGGTAAACCAGTAAATAAGCTTTTCAACAAGACATGCTATCTATTATTGTAACTTATAAACATTGGATAATGGACTATATACCGAAACTAGATGTTATTGGCCAATGAATATTGAATACCAATTCTGAAGACCTTGAAACATATCTGGCCTGGAGCTAACATATCCTCCAAGGTTTGAATCTCTGCCATAGTTCTGATGTCATTATCTTGTAACTTTAAGATTCAGGCAAGCAATATAAATCCTAAACTTGCATAAGTAAAATCAAATAATTTGAGTTTCTCAATATTTTGTCAATACAAATCTTTGATCCTATATAATCCACGACCCAAAAAATTTCCAAAAGCAAGAACTTGATTCCAACATAGTGTGGTAATGGCACTAATCAAGGTTGTCATCATCACTACCCTTCTTCTTAGGCTTGCGATATTGTTCCTCAATGTGTTTGGCCATAACCAAGGCAGTGTCCGCAAGCTTCTTGATGTTAGGAACTTTATAGTTCTGAGCCAGGTAAATCCCACAGACAGTCCCAGTTATGAAAGAGAAGCAACTCCTGATTATACCCATCTCGGCTGCTTGAGTGCTTGTTTTGCCTAGCTTAGAAACTTTTGCTGTTATCGTGACACTTTGGCAAATATTGCTTTGTGAGAATTACTGTCGGAAAGAATCAAATCAGAATTAGGCCAAAATCTCAAGTGATGAGCCTTTATTTTTATTTGTCAAATTATCACAAAGAACACTAACTGCAAAAGTGAATTTAACATTTTGTTGTTGTTTTTCAAAGAACTATACTTAGATGCATAACATATAACATGCAGAGGAATTTTTTAAAAACACACAATCATGTTATGTTGAGTTGTAGAAAACTCTCATTTATCATGTTATTGGAGAACCTGATAGATAGCAAACACCTAAAAATTGCACCTAAATTTTCTTTTTTTCCTTTTTTTTTAATATATCAATCTGTAATGCTGCCTGAGAATTTATTTGTTGTGCAGTGAAGTTGTTAATGAAATTATTAAAAACAATTAAAAATGTCAATTTGGCACAATAAGAGATTGGTAAGTAAAATAATCATACATCAATTACTGTACTTATATTTAAGCTATATTGGGATAAGGGAGCTCAAACAAAAAGAAACAAACGGGGAAAAATATAATGGTCAACCTTAAAGGGGAAACTGAATAATAAATTAGCAGATCCAAATTCCTTTTTCATTTGCGAAAGCATGTTGATAGACATGACTTCCAAAGGGGGAAAAAAAGGACGTTAAATCTATTGGCTGGGCTAAAATATGATTGTATCAATGTTAGGAACCCAATTCAATAGGCCTAGAAACTCTAAAACTATAGCCCAAATCACTGAGGATTCAGAAAGCGGGAATTCTTGTGGTGACTCAAGGAAAGAACAGGAGGCCGCTAATGATTGGCTTCATAGAGAAAATGGTAAGACGAGAGAGAGTGAGAAAAATAACAGCTGGCTTGGTGTCTGGAGGCTCTATCACCCTTGGCTGCTAGTCTGGTTTACTCCCATCCTGCTCTAGTGCCCTAGAAATTTTTGCTACTGTTAGACTATGTTGGCTGGTTTTCTGCATTGTTCTCTGTTATTGCTTTAGTCTGATGTTATTCTAGTTCTATCAGAAGCTTGTCAGGACATTGGGTTCCAAAATGGCTTTAACTATCAGACCAAGCAAAAATAAACAAAAAGTAAGAAGATCAGAACTTTTATTTTGATTAGGACATCATGTTCCATAATTACGCACAGATTTCAAATCTCTCACCACCCTGTACTCTAACAATACCAACTCATGAAAACAAATTGCAACAAAAAGAATATATATACCGCATAGATAGAAAAACAACAGAGCCTGGATCCAGTTGGCAGCTATTCATATTTAAGTCTCACAGCCTCAAATTGACTTCATGTGTATAAATTGCACATAAAGGTCACATAAAGGTTTCTAAAAACAAAGGAGGACTAGGTGGAATTTGAAAATGTATATAATTTTGAAATCCAGACTAGTAAACTACAAAAAAACAATCAGAAAATCAATAGTTAAGCCCCTGCCTCGACAACCTAGCTATCTGCCTAGACAATATAGTGATTTTGGAGGGAGAGAGCAGAGAGATAAGGATATGTTTGCTCTAAGTGAACATAGTCCAATAACAAACTAACATAT
Organism: Senna siamea; assembly: GCA_031216115.1. Taxonomy (NCBI): domain Eukaryota; kingdom Viridiplantae; phylum Streptophyta; class Magnoliopsida; order Fabales; family Fabaceae; genus Senna; species Senna siamea. The sequence continues at coordinate 2,126,826 of CM062356.1, forward strand.
ATGTCATTCAGTTCTGCCTTCTCAAAGCACTCTTCCATTTTAAAAAACTTCAACTGATTCATTAACCAAAAAAAGAAATCATATGAGAATTGTGTTAAATAAATACATTGCTTTCAAGGCACACAGAATGTTTGTTATTAGGTTCCATCTTCTCAAGGCACTCTTTAATTTATACAATAAATTAAGGGTTTATATTATCTGTAATTCATATATAGACATTTAAAATACAAAACATATCAGTAAAAGGTGGACATATGTGAGAGTGGGTGATCAAGGGTTACGGTGATTATATTATCCTGCTTTAATTATGCTGAATTGAACTCTGAACACTACAACAAACCTTAAGAACTCATTGTCCGAAATTACATAATTTTATAGCCCGGCTCTTAGTTGAAAGTTATTATCAACTTCAAAATAAATATAGCCATGCATCTTAGAAGTTGCAAAACATCCCAAAGTCAACGTTGGATAGGATAAGAAAAATGATAAACCAATACACTAGGACAAGCAAGGCGTTCTTCTACCTACTCAACGTCAGTATTCTTGCACTTTTACAGCTTCAACTTGTCCATTCAAAATAAACCAATAACACAGAAGCAAACCATTCACGGATCATAAATGATAAAGAAATTTCAAGTAGCAGCCTTTTTAGGGAAAAACAAAAATCACTAACACCCATGATGAAAAAGATTAAAGAAAACAAAATTTCCCCGATAAAGAACAAACACTGTAACATCGAGCATATCTTACCGGCGCGAACAGCAAGTCAATGACGGTGGCACCGGGTGTCGTTCGACTTCGACCGAAAGGGAAGAAGAATACTAGAGATTGTGAGTATATGGTATCAGCGTCAGCAGATAGGAGGGATCCAAAATTTGTTTGTGAACATCTTGGTGGGGTTGAAGTGGCTGTAAAGGATGGTGGAGGATCTATCTAGAAGGGTCCTAACCGGAATCGCCACAGACTGGAATAGAAACCAGAACCCAGACCGCCAAAGCAAACCCAGTAACGAGTAGGAGCCGTATTTGGGAACCCTGTAGCCTGTGGAAAATTGAGAGGAGAAACGAAAATAATAGTATCGTAACAATATTTTAAAAATCAGTCATTAAATAAAAAAAACAATAGTTCACGATTTATGGGTTGTCTTCGTCTTCCATTTCTCAGTTATTTCTTTTCTTTTCTTAATGATTTATTTTCATGTCTTTCTACTTTTTTTTTTCTCTTAAAAATATTTTTTATCTAATCCAAAAATGAAAGGTTTAAAGCTTTGATTTCTGAATCGTCCTAACAGCTCAACGATCGATTTTTTTTTTTTAATTTTAACAGATTTTGATTGATTATTTTGATTCTTAATTGATTTTTTTATAATTAATTTTTTGAGTTATTTAAATTAAAGTTATGATCAATTCATCAATTTTTTAATTTAATTTTTTATACAATATAAAAAAAATGATTGATAAATCCTAAAATAAAATTAATAAAAACCTTTTTTTATTTTTAAAAATATTTTGACTTATAATTTAATTCTTTAAAAAATATATTAATTTTTTTAATTTTTAAAATATCACAAATGTTATCTTATGAGCGGACACACGAATGTAATATATTAAATGTTGATATGTAATGTTAAAATTAAAAGATATATTAATTAGTCCTTAAAATATTAAAAACTTAGCACAGATGCATTTAAATATTTAAATATAAAATAATATTATATTTTTAAATAATATTATATATATATAATATATAATTTAAATTTAAATAACTCAATAATAACTTGATATGTGTATATTTTAACAACATTGAATTTATTAGATACACTTAATATAATATTATAACTTGTTGCTTGGTCCATATATATATATATATTAAATGAGATTTCTTTTAAAATATAAAATTTAAACAGTTAGTTAACAATTTAAAATAGACATGTTTTTAATTTTTAAAAAATTAGACTAATCATTAAATTAATAAATGGAGTGATTTATGAGAAATTCTTAAATATAATATATGTAATATATCATTTATACAATGTCTAATAATATTATGTCATTTCTTTTACACATATATATCTTTTGCTATTAATGATCTACCTAATATATAAAAGTTAAAAATATAAATCAACATTATTGAACATTATATAGATGAACTAGTATATATATTGTACCTAAGAATTTTTGGTGATTTACTCACTAGTTCTAATTCTTCTTCTTCGTTAATGATTGTCTTTGGAGCCAACCAACCAGATACATAGGACGACATATTTAAGATAAAGTACCTCATTCGACTGATGAGAACATGAGCTGAAAGGAAATTAATTAGAACTTCTGATTATGAACAAGTTCGTTCAATAAGAAAAATACTGATCTCTACACACAATTAAGGGACAAAATTTATTGGGATGAGAATTGGATGGGAGAATACAAGGTGAAGGATGGGTATCATTTACTAAATAGGCAAATTCACCATAACAGAGAGGATTTTCACTTGTGGGTGGATTTAATATTGCAGGAAATTGTGGCTTTGATTGCAAAAGTATGGAAACAGAAAAACATCTTTTTCTATATTGTCATATTGCAATAGCAGTGTGGTTTGAATTAGACATTGCCTTAAGAACAAACAGTATGAACGTACTGGTTCCTAATTGGATTGAAAATCTAATGAAGGATTATAGAGTGAATAATAATCAAGAGAAGTTCAATAATGGATTGTATATCATTGAGTATGTGTCTATTATTTACTGATGCTTGTACTTTGCTCATAATAAATCCATCTTTGAAGGGAGAGAAGCAAATCCTCTAGACATATCCAAATGGCAAATAGAGTTGTAGCTCAAATTACTAAATGTAGGGATTGTAACAATGATGAACAAGGTGTAAATCTAAGGAGGAAGAAAGAAATAACTGCTAATGGGGCAAGTGGAAGGGATAACCAGAGCAGGATCATAGTCGGATGGACAAAGGATAAAAAGAGGAGATTAGTGTGCTGGTGCTCATTTAGATGGAACTTTTAATTTTTTTCTAGTTCAAATAACAATTTTTTACTCACAATAAGCTTTGAATGTTGATTATGAATTGAAATTCTTAACAATTTGAATCAGAATTCAAATTGAATGTAAAATTGAAAAGACATTTAAAAAACTTAAAGAATAAGTAAGTTTAAATAAAATGATTGTACTCACAATTGGTTTCGAATATTATTTCATCCACCAAATAAATGTATGGAACACTGTTGTGAGTATAGTTCCAAAAAGAAAAGAAGATATATTGAAAATCTCTTTAAAAGTTATACAAAACAAACGAAAAGTCATCAGAACTAATGACTGAAGAAAGATGCAATTAGATGTCCCTAACTCTCAACTCCCTCAAATGGAGAAAGGGAAACCAAAACACGTTGCCATTAAGGAAGGGATGTAATTCATCTTTCAGGTCCTTATAATTTTATAAACATCCATTATGTAAATATAAACAATCCAATGCTCTTTAACTATCTCAATTCTCAAACGAGCCCCATTTAGGTATCTACGTAAACCCTTAAAGCTGTTAGCTTCTGGCCTTTTCAAAAAACAAAAAAGAAAAGAAATATATATAAAAATGAAATAATAAATCAACACTTTAAGTTATTCTTGTACCATTGAATATTGATCCAAGTTATTTAATTAATACCCCATTAATATATACAAAATTAATGTACAATATAAACTTTAAATATAAGATAGGTTGAATGAAAATTATTAAATATTTATTTCTCATACTGCTAATATGTAAAATACCTTATTATCATAAAGTATTATAAGTATTCTGGAATTCATAACATAATATATCTATACCAATTATATTTTATATTATATGATTTTGAAAATTTTATTTTCTTATCTCTCAAATTATATAATATATAATATAATTATATAAACCAGTAAAAAATGTTTGATGAGTAAAAATTTAATTAAATTCTTATTTATATTTAAAATTAAATTAAAAAAAATCAAATTTTACAAAAATACATGTTAAACCCAATAATCTTATAATATACAAATTATAATAAAAATTGATATTAAGAACAAAACTCTCATAAAGTGATACTAAGTCTATTTTAACGATATTTTACTTTTTTATTCATCAAAATTATTTTATAAAATTAGTATTAAAATTTATGTTAATATTATTTTTATGTATTTATATACATACTATTAGTAAAAAAATTTATTTTTTATATTTTGTATTTTTAATCTTTATATTTTTTAGATAATACATTTTTATATTTCTAAATTTTATATATTTTTAATTTTGTATTTAAAATTTTTTTAAGTTCAATTTTATTTTTAAAATTTTAAATTATAATTAATTTTTTAAAATTTATAAATATAAAAAATATTTCATTTTTAAAATATAATTGAGTCACGCTCAAATCTAACCAATTATCTCATTTTCGCTGTTCCTCCTTCCAAATTTCAATATCGCTCGATATTATTCTCTTTGTTTCTTGAAACTTTTTAGTGTGATCGGAGAATAATAATCGATGACGGATGACTGTGTTGTCGAAAATCTAACTTACAATAAATTTTTTTCTTTTTTCTTCCTCGTCTCAACCTATCTTTTTCAGCAAAATCAAAAGCTAGACAATCTGATTGATTGATTCCTAATCTCTAAACCTTTCAGATTTATTTTTTATTTTTTCAACAGTTACAGACATTAGAGATTGGTTCTTAAGGGTAGAACTCACATATACGCCATTGAGTCAGACCTAGCTATTAACCCACCACAGCTGAACAGGAGATCGAAACCTTCATTCAGATCGATTCCAGTCGCCGCTACGCCATAACGGATCGTTGCGCGTACCAAGCAACATATTGTAACCAAGCACACACCCACCTTCGAAGAATGAACCACTCCAAGCTTTACTTGTTAGCCTTGTCAGTCGAGTGAAAACGAGAGGTACGTGTAGTCACTCATACACGCTATATGAGGTCATAATTAACATGCGAAAAAGCCATAGGATTGGCTGGTTCATGCTTACTGAAGACAATCTGTTCTTCTTTACTTCCTTCTTAAGTTTGATTCAGGATTATAAATGTCATCTGTTTTTCCGACATGAAGGTTAGAAAGTCTGATAACTTTTGAAAATAACAAGTTCAGAAGCTCTAATTTTGTAATGGAATATTATATCTCTCTTGATTGTGGCTAATTATGCTAGTTTAAAATCCTCAATGGCTAAATTTTGTTTGCAGTTATGGAACATTTCTTTGAAAACTCAAGCAAAGAAGCAGCGGAATAGTAAATCGATATCTTGAAGAACAAGAGATTTGATATACTTTGTGTGAGAATCATTGGATAGAAGCATGGGATTTTTGATCTTTAGTTTCATAAAGTTACCTTTGGAGGTACTAGTGTTATTAATGTTATGTCTCGGAAACATCAGCAACTCTGTAGCGTATTCATCATTATCTTCATCTGAATCCACAATGCATACTAATAATTGGGCTGTTTTAGTCTGCACTTCTCGCTTCTGGTAAGTCAAGCTTGTTTTTAATTTATAATATTAAAAAATTGTACCTATATCCTGTGTTCTTTCCCTATTATTTCCTAAGTTTGTTTTTGTCTAGTTGTTTTGACCTTGGTAATAATACATGTGAATAAAAAATAGGATACTTGGAGCAAATGCAATGAAAATCTCTAACTGGCCTGATTTCAGACATAATGTCAAAATATTTACCATGTGTCACTGCTATCTCACTTATGATTGCTTTAACAATTTTTTTTCCTTAGTTGTCTTTGTTCAATTTTTGACTTTTGGGGATTTAAGAGATCAATTAAAATTTATAATTTATAACTTGGTTTTTGGACCAATTGTTAGCATGCCTTTTGGTAGCTTCTTGATTACCTATATTATAATGTTTCCTAATATTTCATTATTTATGAAACTAATCTTATATCTATTTATAGATATTTCTTTCCCTTGTCCGTATCTCTAGTTTGCTTAAACGGAAATACTATACAGTTTTTTTCATTTGCTTAGCGATCTTAATCTGTGAATCTACATAATTTGAAACTTGAAAGCTAAAACATCTCAAGCCTTTTAAAATGGCTTATATTAGTGGAGTTGGAACTTTGAAATTGAGTGGGCTATGTGGGTATCCTATCTTTGGGCATGGTTAAATATGTGGTAATTGCTGATTACCATGTTTAGTTTATGCCTGATTGGTTGGTTAGATAACATACGATCTATATTCAAGTGTTATAGAACCCAGTGTTGTGTAATGAAGTAATTTATCACGTTAATCACATTTAAGTTTAAGTAGTCAAATTTGCTCCCATGTTAACAGCACTAATATTATGGCTTATCTTTGAAGGTAATCATTTTTTAATTCAATTAAATTTTCTCATTCAAGTTAACCATTTATTTTAGTTGTTTACAAGACACATAATTCTTAATGAAATTTAAATTTGTATAGTGTGCTTTATTATGGACTTATTCTATTTTTGATCCAGAGAATATAAACAGTTTTAGCAAGCTGCCTTTTGATTTAAAATATTATTTACTGGTCTAGTGAGTGCATCGTTGAAATTGCCCTTAAGATTAAGCATCAATAGTTTTGTCTAAACACATCACTAGTCTTGTAAAAGAAATTTATTACAGCAGCACCTCTAAAGACTTGTTCTAGAAGGAGGAAGCCCGCGTCTCACACTCAGGATAATGTGGGGTCAGTTCCTAATGCTGACAAGGATGAAAACCCACTATCCTTTCTGATTATGGGGGGTTTATTCGGTTAACTCACCTATCCCCACTACCTACTGCACTTTCTCATGTTTCCCTATTTTTATGCTACCACTTTATGTTTACATTTCAGTTATTTTTCTTTGGATCGGGTATGCATGTTATAAATACCCTTAGGTTCTGTTTTATCGTGTGCCTTGAATTAATTATCTGTAATTGGGGTTTAGTTCTACCTAAGGGCTCTCCAAGTTGAGTATTTGAATGTTCAGATTCTGCATTTTCTTATTCAATTTGTTCCTGTCCTGTTCTACTCTTTTCCTATCTCCCTAAGTTTCTTGAGGTTCTATCAAAATTTTAATTATGGTTTATCTCAAAGTCCTAGTCGTGTGACTTGGTCAGTATAACAAATTGTTGCTTCCCTTATTCAGGTTTAATTATCGACACATGGCCAATACTTTATCCTTGTATAGGTAAGTATTTAATTTAACTTTATCTTTCTGTAGTTTAATTATGCATGGTAATGATTAAATTATAAATTCCATGTAAATCAGGACAGTTAAGCGGTTAGGAATACCCGACGAGAGGATAATACTCATGCTGGCAGATGACATGGCTTGTAATGCTAGAAACAAGTACCCTGCCCAAGTTTTTAATAATGAAAATCATAAACTCAATTTGTATGGGGACAACGTGGAGGTGAGTTTTCTTTATGCATTACATTTTTATTTTTTTACAGATAACAGTATTATTGTTAGCTTTGGAAGTATCTCTTTATAAACTTAAGATGTTTTCTAACAAATCATAGACACTCAGGTGAGTCAGTCAAGGTTGTGGATGTGAAATGTGTTTAAATCAGTGTAAAAAAAAGAATATATATATACATATATAGACTTGCATTCACACATAAAAAGAATATAATGAGAGAGAAGAAAAGTAAAATGATGGAGGATGAGGTACCCTTCTAATAGGAAAAGAAAGTGGTTAAGAGAATTCACTGTTCACCAAAAAATCCCAAACAAGTTTTCTCACTACTACCTAGCCACTTCACTGTGTAGATAGAGATGATTGACAATTTTCAAACTCTTGTTGCTCATAATACAAATATCTGAGAGAGGGCCTTATGTGGCCTATGCAAGTGCAGAGATCACTACTGACTAGTATTAATCCTCTTGATGCATGGCTTGGGAGTGCCCCTCTCACTGCAATGCTTAATTAGACATAATAACACTTCTCTAATAATTATGTAAGTTTCCCATTTCTTTTTCTAATAAATGTACTCACAAATCACAATGCATTTCTTTGCTTGAAGTTAATCTTATGTTTTCTTAGAAGAGTAGAGTCCTAGTGTCATAAAGTACGATGGTTGATGTGATGAGGCCCCCTGTCTTGTCCTTTTCTTCATTGTAATTGAACACTTGTGTGTGTAGAGGCTTTCATCTCATATATTAGATCCAGAAGAGATAACGTTAACTACTTTCAACATGTTCTAGAGCTTTATGTAGAGTCTTTCAGAGGCTGAACATTCTGCTTGCAAACTCTCAGGTAGATTATCGTGGCTATGAAGTGACGGTGGAAAACTTTTTACGGGTTCTAACGGGTCGTCATGAGACTGCTGTTCCAAGGTCTAAGCGTCTTCTAAGTGATGAAGGAAGTCACATTCTTCTGTATATGACAGGGCATGGAGGTGATGAGTTTTTGAAATTTCAGGACTCAGAAGAGCTGCAAAGTCATGATTTAGCTGATGCTGTGAAGCAAATGAAAGAGAAGCTTAGGTGTGAAATTTTATGCAATATCAAATTTGTGATCTTGAAATTTGAATTGTGAACTTGATACTTGACGTAAAAAAAGGAGATGAAGAGCTATGGTGACATGCATTCTTGAAAATTTTTATGGTTACATATGTTAAAATGATGCTAATACTTGATTAGTGATCCTGCTGATATGCATCCATGAGTTCACAATAAAGTTTTTTTATGGAAAATATTTTATGGAAGTTGGCCATTTTTTAATACTACAAATCTTATATCTTATGATTGGGTTCATGTTTATTAGTTATATTGATATCTTGTGACCGTCTCTTTATTTAGGGAAAAAACTCATTTCTTGCTGGTAATGGGATTTATTAGGTTTAAGGAGCTGCTCATAATGGTGGATACTTGCCAAGCCTCAACTCTCTTCTCACAGGTCTCAAATTGCTCTTTAATAAATGGTTTTAAGAAAACTCTAATGCCAATCCTCATGAAATGAATTTTGTCTATATTATATGGACTGCACTCATCTATGGAGAGGAAAGTGTAATGACTAGTAACATATGGGTATTAAAGTTAGGATTAAGTCAACCAGAGTATTAAATTGCAAGATGTTGCCCTTTTAGTTAATATTTAATATCTAATGTAAGATTACTGCTGCCCTTATTATTTTTGATATGTTGAGTGGTGTCCTCAACTGTTGCAATGGGTGGAAGCACTGCATTTTTAATCATATTCATTGGTGAAACAGTCGGGGGTGTTAAGAAGTGTGAACAAGTTAGTTTGTTAGTTACGTTGCTTAGCTTCTGGTGTGGCTTATGATTTACTGGTTAAGGAATGACATTAAAATTAAAATAAAAGCTGTTTTTTAAGTAGAATTCTACAAACCTATAGAGAGACATTATCTTTGTTTGGTTATTCAATACTAACCCTGCCTGCATGTGCAATGTTGTAAAAGTCCTCTGCAACATGGACTTCTTTCTCAAATATTGGCAAAAACATTACTTTAATTCCTTCTTCAGAGTTCCTTTAACAAAAGTACTCTGGTAAGTTGATGACAGGAGATTTTCAAACATCCTATGCCAAACAGTTGAGGTCTTTGTCATTCCTACTCCTGCCAAACTAATTGTATGTCTTGTGCTGGCTCAATTTTATCATATCTTTATCCATGTTGAATGGCAGCATGTTGTGAAGTACGGAGTATGACTGCACCCAGTAATCTTCTGTCTGCTGATACTTATTAATTTTTTCTCTGCTTTTACTGGCCTGCGTTAACTTGATACGTTAGTACTTTGCGTCTATGCATTCAAATGTACTGATGGTAAAAAGTGAATATGGTGCATAGATATGCTTATCCTGCAAGGATAATTGTTTACTATGTCATATTAAGAAAAGCATTTCATTTATTTATATCTTGCTAATTATTTTTTCCTTGATTTTGATACTGATTTGGTTCTCATTTTCTGAGCCTGGCAGCTTCATTCACCGGGTGTTCTGGCTATTGGAAGTAGCATGAAAGGAGAGAATTCATATTCACATCACTTGGATACTGATGTATGTACCTATTTAATAGCATTAACCACTTTGTGCATTCTTTAAAGTTCAAACAATAGCAATGGCCTTAAAAATACATAAAACACAATTAGTGGGAAGTAAATGAAAGAACATAATTGAAAAATAATCACAATAATAGGATATTTAAACAGATAACTGCTTTGCTAAAAGAAGAAACAATGTTCAGCACCACATATGGTAAGGACAAATTAACCAAGGTGGGAAGAAATAAAACTTAAATATCATAATGTTATCAGCAAGAAGCAATTTGAAAAAAATGCAGTGAGCAAGTTGGTACCTAATAAAACATGGATCAGAACAGATAAAAACATAAGAATGAATAAAGTGATTACCTAATGAAACACAGAACCGACTACAGAGAGTGTAAATGAGTGAGTGTACAAGAAGGGAAGCACAGTGTGTGTTGGCAATCAAGAAAGAATGAGAGTCAAGAAGTTTAAAAAATCATAAGAGCAAACAAACAGTTGAAAGGCAGAGGCACAAACTCAAGCAGCTTTCACTTCATTTGTCTGTTCAGACAGAATGATGTAGGAAAAGAAGAGATTAGAAGAAGATAAAAGGATGAAAGTTGTTTGGTTGAGGATTTTGATCTGTTCTGTGATGATTTCAGGTCTCAAATGCTTCATTGGAGCTTTACTGGTTGGAATCCATAGCTCCAGTGCTGACTTTAGGAAGTGAGCTGTGATGTTGGAGTGTGATTTTTTCTCTGTTATATTGATTTATGTTATTGTAAAAATGACTGAAGGGTATAATACCCATATGAATTACTAGCCCATTTGTTGGATATGAGAAAAACTGAGGGAAGATAGGAGAATCACTATGTTGATATGCTGGATGGCATGCCATGGCAATGCTTTGTTGAGCTAGCCATGCCTTAGAGTTTTAAGGCAGGGTTCCCCCTTTTCTGCATATCATTCTGCATTGGAGGCTGCCATTGATGACACTGATTCTTTCAGATTTCAATACGTGTTTGATAGTTTTTAGCTATTTGAACTTTTCTTTTTTAAATTTTCGCATCTAGGTTCTGCCAACTAAAAATTCCTTCTCTCGTTCTACATGTGATACAGGTTGGTGTTTCAGTTGTTGATCGTTTTACATTTTACACTCTTGCCTTCTTTGAGAGGCTAAATATGTATGACAATGCCTCCTTGAGCAGGTAGGCCAATTTTTTTTTTTTTTTGGTTAGTACTACAAGTATATTATGACTTATTTTATTCTTTTTATGAAGTGTTTCTGTAATCTTTGTTTAATTTTCTGGTCTTGCATGTTCTTGAAATTGGATTTTACTTTCCTAACATTTTTAAACTGTAGATTTTGTTTTGATAAAAAAAGAAATTTAAGATTGAAGAAAGGTGCAGATGAGTAGGATTATGTATCCTCCAAGAAAGCAACATTACGGAACAGAACAACAAAATAAAAGGACAATTACAGTTAGACATGTAACAAAGCCCCCAAATTGCTCTGCTAATCCAAAAGGGACACTGTTAAAAAAAGCCTTGACCCTAACACTATAAAGCAGCTGCAAACAGTGTCCTTCTGCATGAGTCATCTGGAGACAACAAGAAACCCTTAAATATGGGCATTCCACACTAGCCAGACATTCCTAATTACTTCGTAAACCACACATAGCCATAAAGTTCTACCATCCTTTGTACGACCAAAACATTTGAACTGTATACAAAGAAATGCCCTAAATCCCACAGACAAACCCACTTCTCACCAAATATCTGAGGGAGACCTAAGCAAGTATAGGGAAGAGACCCTTAAAATCAGCCTACACCCCTTAAGTGCCACATGGATTACCTATGGCTCTTTGATGTGGGACTCCATCATAGCACAACCCTTGAAGAGTTCACGTTCTCGATGGCTGCACTCTGCAGTGCTCACTCTGGCTCACCAGGTCCCTTCGCAGGTAGCCCTTTTCATGGAGGTTGGTCAATGATCTTAGCTGTGGTACCAATTGATGGAGACCTAAGATAGTGCATGGAACCCACCCTTAAAAGCAGCTTGTGAGGGAGGAGAACCACTCCCTTCAAGTCCCATATGGATTATCTATGGCTCTTTAACGTGGGACTCCAATAACCCAAGCAACTTAGTCCAAAAGAAACGGCCACTTGACTGTAGAAATCAATGAGTTCCAGTTTCTGTGCTATGCATGCATATCATACAAATGTTGGGAGACAAATCTTTGTTAGGTCTTCATATTTGTGATATGTCATTTGTGTTAATTCTATCCAAATTAAAGTTAGTTCTATCCAAATTAAAGATTTGACTTTTGGTGGAGTTTTAGATTTCCAAATTGGTTTTTAAAGAAAGTTGCAGTTCTGTTTTCATAATTTATAATTCTATGGTCTATGCCAATTAAAATTTAATAGATTCATTTTGGGTTATCCACCTTCATATATTCTATAGTTAGCAAATGCACAACATTTTTCCCCCTTCTCTCTTTTTTGTGTAAGGAAAGATAATAGGCATGAGTGGCTTAAAAGTACAAGAAGAAAATATTGTTTGCAGTATGTCAAGCTTACAGAATTATATTCTTTTGAAAGCTATACTAATAACTCGGGGATTTCTTTTGTTTATTTTGCAGTCTTTTCAATTCATATAATCCGAGTTTGTTAATGTCAACTGCATATTATAGAATGGACCTATACCAACGCAGGTTAGAGGAGGTAATGAAGTTATGGACTTAATGCAATCAATCCTTTTTGTGTAATTTTTTTTGGATCACTTATATGGTGAGAAATTTTGTTTAGCATATTATCTGTTGAGGGATTATCTATTTAATCAAAAGACATCTGCTCCAGCTTGGCACAAATTGCTACCACCCAACATTGTATGACATTGCATCATGTGGTGCAAATAGGATCAGCCGTGAATTATTTTGTTGAAATCAAGCTCCATCTTCTGTGTATACTTTCTGTACAATGTCTTGTTTTCTATTTCTAACAAGGACTATATTTATTGCCTAAATCATATTTTTAAGCTACTACCCAGAAAGATTAGTAAAGCAATGAAAAAACTTTGTATACGTCACAAGATGAGCTGCTTACATGCTACACAGGCCTTATGGATATGTACGTTATTTATTGAGATTTAATGTGTTCATAAATATGAGCATTATTATGTTTCTTTGGGCTTGAAATCTGGAGGGGTGATTTAGTTTATCCTTCTTGCTAGGTACCTGTGACCAACTTCTTTGGTTCTGTAATGGAAACAATACACACAGATTCAGCATACAGATCCCACTCAAGTAAAGATTTTGGAGAGGCTAAAATCAAAATGTATAGGGATCAACCAGACTCTGACAATGACAGAAGAATTTTGAGAAACACAAATAACAAGGATCAATTTAGTAATCTAAGCACTGAGGTGATATCATATGCCCCATTAGGGTTGGTAGTACATTGTTTCATGTACAGCATTATTCAAGAGGAGAGTGGATTTTCTGTGCAGGAATATCTCCAGGATAGTGTTGGACAAGTATGGAATACTATTCTCAGCAAAGTGACTACAACTGAAAACATTGATGCATTTGTGTGCCAGGGCCTTCTTTTAATGCTACCTTTGTTGGTAGTTTTCATATGGCTATCGCGTTGAAGGACTGAAACAACATTCTTGAAGTTGCTGATACATTCCTTTGGTACGCGCATATGTCATGGTTGCTCGATATACAATTTCACATGGAAAAAGCTGATCAACCCGGGTTGTGGACAGACTACAGAGGAAGCAGCTTCATAGATTCACACCCTTGATTAGCCATTGTTGTTGTCTTGTTCAAGTGTGACGCTGCAGTTCTGACAGTGCATAGTCCCATGATGTTCTTTGTATAATTGCTTTTAGATGAAGTGGAGAGCTTTAGATATATGGTCAAAAGATTTCATGGCTGACTTAGGATTTAGGACACTTTTCAAAAAATTTTCAGTTAGGCACAAACTTTTTTAAAGTATGATTCTTCTGAGCCATGATAAAATGCAAGAGCAGCCAAGTTGATGTAACTGTTTTGTTTTGTTTTTTATAATCTTGTTTTTGTTTTTTTATATTTTAATTTTCATGATGGTTGCAGATAAACTTTTATGATCTTTTCTTATGTTTACTGGGATGTCTCTGGTATTGTGAATTTCATATGACACCCTTTGGTATCTCTCCACAGTCTTATTAACTCAACGATCTCGTAACCCTAGTGAGAAAAGCCCTTATATGCTATTCAATTAAATTTTCATTTTAAAATTATAAAATGTTATAATAATATTTTTGGCATAAATAGTTTGAAGTGGACATAAGAGAAGGATTATATATCATAGCCAAATGTTTTTCTTTTTTTAAAAAGGCAGGGTTTGGAAAATGTGCACGTGTGAATCTTATGATATTAAGTACAAGGACACACTTTAGATATAATTTTTAAGTGTTTGCTATTAAGATTAGGTAAAAATATGTTAACTGAACATATTTTTTTTAACTCTATTAAGTAAATGAATTTTTTTACTGAGGATTTAATAGTAAATATTTTTAAAAATTACTTAATTTTGTCTTAAGTACAATTCAAATTAGGTTCTTAATTTTGTTCCATTAATTTAGAACAGTCAATGTTGCTCTTTTGCTTTTTTTGTTTTTTTTTGGTTTATTTGAAATGATTCATATATAAAGTGCCATTGAAATTACTCTAACTAGAATATAATTAAGCTGACAGAAGAATTTAGTTGAGGCTAAAACACTTTAAATTGTTTTTTTTGGAAATTTTAATTTAAGCATAAAAAATCTCATACCGGCAAAAAATTTAAGAGTAGTAATTTTATAAATTTAAGTTCATATAATAGATTTTTCATATGTTAATAGTTTAATAAAAAATAGAGAAAAACGTATGTATAATTAAAATTGATAATTATAAAAAAATTAAATTATATTAACATTTTTTAAATCATATTAATTTTAATTTCATCAATTTAATATTAATGTTTGGTGAGTTTATTTATGTATGATTTGACCAATTTAAGTTTGTGAAAACTTTTTTTTTTTCCAATTTTAAGGTAATATACGGAATAACTTTATAGTTGCACTTTAACTAAGATAGTTTATATATAAGCAACATTTAGTTAGGTTAAGGAATAAAATTAAAAAAATAAAATAAAATGTACATAATTTTTTTAAAATATAAGTCATGTACAAATAATTTTATTCAATTATAAAAGTTAATTTAAAACTCTTCAAATTTTACATTTCATACAAGAAATTTTTTTTGTTAATTATTTAATCTGAGATTTTAATAAAATATAAATACGTTAAACTAATTGAAATTTTTTTTATAGAAAATCTAAAATTCTAGAAATTTTTTTTCTTAAGACCAAAAATTTATAAGAATTTTTTGCACAATAATTAAATTTTAGGGGGCCCCACTTTATGCATTTTCATATTAAATTTATGACTTAATTTTTTTAACCAGTCTGTACTACTCTCTTAATATTTTAGATAAAAAATTAATGAAAAGACAATTTTTTATAAAAATTATAAAATTTAAAAAGTTTTAAATTAATTTTAATAATTAAGAGAAATTATTCGCATATAATATAAAATTGAAGAAAATTTTTTACAGAAAAATTATTTCACAAAATTGAAAGAGTTAATTTTAATTTTTTTAATTATATTTATCTTATCATTTCCGTATCACTTTCCCGCAAAAATTGACAAGATATATAAACCCCGTCCCCCGCGCCCCTCCGCCCCACACACACTCTCTCTCTCTAAATTCTTTCCATCTCGATTTTGACTGTCCTAATTCTGATGCGAATGGTTATGGTAGAAACTCCAGCTCACGCTACCATTGCTTTTTCCTAGATCGAATCAGGTTCTTTTCTTTTTCTATCTTGCTTCATTGTTGTGATGCATTTTTCAGTCCAAGAACGAAAAGTGAAATTAGAGTTTTCTCCGTTTTGTGTTTCGTTTTGTACTTACAAAAATTTTATTCGAGTTTGTTCTCTGCCGTTTCTTTGCAAATTTTTCAGTCTAAGAACGAAACGTGAAAGTAGATTTTTCAATGATCATCTCGTACTCTGCGCTTGCTTCTTTGAATATGTTATCAAACTTAGAAGCTGGTATGGAGTTCTTCTATAAAACAGTTATTATGGTACTTCTACTTCATGGGTCAGTGGATTTAAGGGAGAAACGTGAATGAGTCAATTTTGTTTTCACTGTGGGAAAGGGAGGTGAATGGAAATAAAAGTGAAGTCATATTCTTTTTATGGAATTCAGTCTTTTCGAGGCTGAGTGGTTGACTTAAATTTAGATTTACTGATTCTGATCAGTGCTGACTGTATTTGATACAGCGATTGCAAAATTTCAGTTACCACTTTTATTTTTGGTGCCAAGTGTTTTTAGAGAAAAAATTTGAGAAATAAGTTTCACCGGCCTTCTCAAAGTTGAAATCATGAATTATTTATTTACTGATTTTTGCACCCTTTTTAACAATTATTTATTTATTGATTTTTCTTTTTGTTTCTGACAGAATATCCCATTTCATCTTGGAGGCCTATGATGATTAACAGATGTGTTTGTGATGGTGGCGTCTTAAGCTGACTATAAAGCCTTTGCGTGTGGTTCTGCTTGACTTTGAACCATATTCCATAATTAAAGTCAGATGAAAATCCTGGAGATTGGTGTTGGTAGAGAGGCTGAAACCATTACTAATGAGTTTGATAATAATTTCAGTGATTTCTACATTGTTAAGCTTTGTGGGTGTACAATTTGGCTCGGAATTGTCATTCAATAAACTAAAATCAGATGGACTAATTGGCAAGAGTTTGATTCATTTGGAGAATGAGAATGCCAGCCATGTCATTGAGTTGCTTTTGGGGTCGTACGCCTCCATCGGGTTACTGGCAAATTCTATGATCAATGCATTTATCCTTCTCAATCTTTGTCTAAAGGTAAGTTTACTGAGTGAATAGAGTAACTATTTGTTAAGTAGTCATGGATTATGCGGATATGTGAATTTCCTCTTATATGGTCTGCACTTCTTGCATAAGATGTGAAGAGCAGTAGAAAATAAGTAACATGGTAGAGAGAGATGTATAAAATGTGTAGAGCAATGGGAGGACTGACAACTATGTGTTTGTTGATGTCATGTGCTTGACTTTTGAATTGTTATGTACAATAAAGAATTGAAAATATTACTAAGAAACAAGTATACCATGATTTCTTAGTTAAGTTTTATACCCTTTTCGCTGAGTAAAATAAATAGAAAGAAGCAGGTTAGAATCAGCTTATGCAGAGATGCCATGGTGTATCAATACTACTTTAATTAACAACGAATATGATTTCTTTTTCTTGGAAGTGTATTCTATGTTGTCTCTAGGATATTACTACCTTGCTTAGTTGGCAGTTTATTTAGGCAGGGGGTTTTGCATCCAGCTTATTGACCATTTTAATCTGATGGTCAATAAAAATTTCCAACTTATTGAGGTACAGTTGTTCTTGAGGCACTGCAAAATCCATCCTTTTTGTTTAATTTTTCAAAGATTTGTCTTTATTCAATTTCCCAGATGTAGTTACTGTTAGACCTTATCCTATCTCTTTCTTGCTGCTGGTTGGGCTGGAGATATGTAAAATCTCTTTAATGTAGCCTGTGGTCTTGACAGTCTTGGTACTCAGATGCTTCTGCTTCATTACAAAACAAGGATAGAGAGTGAGAGAACTACCTTAAAAGCACAATGACAAGTTCTTGAGTTTTGACTTTTCATTGTATCTTGGTTTTTTTTTTGTGTGTGTGTGTGTTTGGGGGGGGGGGGGTTAGATGAGTGAAATTATAAAGTCCCTGAAAACTGTGATGGTTAAATGTCATCACTTGTTATTTTGCTGCCTGCAAAATTACTTTCTATTGGCAAATAGGTAGTGATAATGCTCTAGATAATGGTGATTATGTGTTCCTTCTCTCTCTTCCCTTTCCAAATATTTGAGTAGTCCTTAATTTCATCCATGGTAGTATAGATGGCCATAATTCTTTCTGTAAATGTAAATATCATACTTAAAGTTATTGGTTATTGTTTCCATTTGCAGACCATATTTTTCTCTGAGTTGTATCCTGCTGAAACTCGGAAGCTGGTTGAACGTCTCATAAATTATGTCATCTACAAGGTTATCTTTTCTCACTATGGATTTTAATAATTTTTCTCAGAGCTGTATTCTTCTTTAACTTGAAAGTTGGCTAAGTGTCTAGGCCATCCCTTGTTGTAGCCTGTCAAGTTGGAAACTGCTCTTGGATTAACTATTTGGAGTTTGAAGCAAATGAAAAGGTTATATAAAGTTCAGAAAAAAAGTGGCTTCTGAAAAGGCATGTTAATTAACTTAAAGTGAGATGTATTAAGTTCTTGGTTAATGCTTTTAAAGAGGGCAATGCAGTTGATGGACAGGAGTCCTGGATTCCTTCCTTTTTCTATTGGGCCATATTGATTCATTGTTTATGAGATATGTTAAATTTGATAAACTACCTAAGCTACCTGACCCATTAAAAAAAAGGTGCAAATTTACCATAACTGAAAAGAGAGAGTTGCCGATATAACCTGGATCTAGGATTTGAGATTTCCTCCATTCCAAAGGGCTCAAATAATATATCACAACTGGTGTAAGTGTTCTTTGGATTTCTGGCTACTGGGACATGTTGAGAAATAGATAATACATGACAAATCTAAACATACTTATAGGCTTGTTGCTTAGGCTTTATAAACATCTTTGATTGGTTGGAAGGAAGGTGCAATCAAGAAGGTGGACAGTACAAGTTCTATGCTGTGGGGGAGGGCTATTGCTATATTTAATTTTCCTTTTTCCAGCGTGTTTAACCTGCTAGTTAACTAAACTGAGATGCAAAGAAAATAATTACTTTTCTGGAATATATCCTTTTTTGCATGATCTTCGGATTTTCCAAATCATTTCATAATGGTGAGATTTTTGTTGATATGAAATTACCATATCCTTTGGATATCATATGAAAAAATTTCTAAGCATCCAGTGCTCAATATCAATTATATATTATGATGACTACGAAAATAATAAATGAAATTTGGAAATCTTTTGATGTTTGATAATCCTCACTCCGTTTAATTCTTGTTTATATTCAATGGTGAATGGACAGGGGATGTTTCTACCACTGATAGTGCCTTCAACAATATATCAGGCTGGTCTGTGGTCTTCCTGGGTGATAGTGCTATGTTCTTTAAAGGTATGTGGTACCAAAAAGGTTGAAAACCAATAATTCTGTCAAGTTTTAATACAAACAAAACCAATGCTCACTAACTTGTTCTGACGCTTCTTTTGCGTGTTGTATAGATGTTTCAAGCTTTGGCCCGAGATCGTTTAGAGCATTTAAATGCATCTCCATCTGCTAGACCCTGGACATATGGTCGTGTATATTCTGCATTATTATTGGTTTTCTTGGTTGATGTATTTTGGTACTGCTCACTCTTTTTTTTTCTTATTGTATATTTTTATTTTATTATTACTGCTGTCATTATTATTAGAGTTATCATGATTATTATTTTGGCAGGAAATTTTATTGACAGTGAATGTGATATGATATGTGGTTAAGAAATACACTTGTCAAGTTTAGAATATAATTAAAGTTGCGAAGTTCTGTAAAATCTATAGGAGCCTTTTAAAACCTTTAAAACTAATGAAACTACTTATGGTTTCTTATGCTGACTTCTTTTTTTTTTTTTCAATAGTGGGAAATCATTTAGAAATATTTTATTTATTTCTTAAGTTAAGCCGCATAATGAGCTAACAAGTATATGCTGCATTACTTGATTCCCCAAGTAATTAACAATATTGCGTCTTGGATGTGTTAGGATAATTTTGTACTTTAGGTTTCTAAATGGGTCATCTGGGGGAGGACTTATAGTGTAATTAAATTTCTGCTCCCTGAACCTGTTTAAGTTTTAATTTTCACTAAGGCTGA
Organism: Senna siamea; assembly: GCA_031216115.1. Lineage (NCBI taxonomy): Eukaryota > Viridiplantae > Streptophyta > Magnoliopsida > Fabales > Fabaceae > Senna > Senna siamea. Next base: position 2,146,806 of record CM062356.1, read on the forward strand.
GACTGTTACTTCTATTATTATAATTTTATAGTTTATAAATGCTTGTTCTTTTTTCCCTTTTAATGTTCCCAGGATAAGGCTATGTCTGGTGATAAATAAAACATACCGGTCCTCTATGCTTTTGTTGCTATTCTATGAGCCTTTCAGTATTGCTTTTGAGACCTTGCAGGTATTTATTATAATCTTTGGCTTTGCAGTCCAAGGTCATTCTTAAATACAGTTTAGTATTATTTGAGATGTTGATACTTGTTTCAATGAATTTGTTTGGTGTTTGATGAGTTGTAGGCTATTTTGGTACATGGATTTCAATTGCTTGATATATGGCTCCATCATTCAGCATGCAACAACACTGATAGTTGGAGGTCAAAACTGTTTGACACATTAGCAGCAGGTACTGTGGATAATTTATTTTCATGTGTGTATATGGTTGTATTCATTTCTAATCAATGCTGTTGGTTGGGTTGTGATTGGGATTTTGCCTCTTTGCTTTGGTAGAAGAAGAATTTATTGATGTGGAGAGAAAACAATATTATAAGGAGGACAAGTAATCCTCCCAAAACCCTGAGTTTAAGAGTAAAGGCTTAATGACTTAGGGTGTGTTTGGGAATAAGGAAGGGAAGGGAAGGAATTGAAGGGAAAGGGAAGGGGAGGGAAGGAAAGGTTAAGTGGTGACTTTTCCTCCCCTTGTTTGAATCTTCCAATCTTTCGTAATTTGGAATAATTAAAATTAACAAAGGAGGAGGGTTAAGGAGGATTAACCTAAAATCTTCTAATTCCTTTTTCTCCATACTACTCGATGTAAAACTTGGATGGCTCTACTATTCTAGGGACATCCCATACTATCCTTAGTCTCCATCATAGCATTACCCTTGAAGAGTCAATGTCTTGGCGGTTGCACTCTGCGGCATTTCACTCGGCATTGCGTCACTCTACCACAGTTAGCCCCTCAGTCAGTTAGAACTTAGAACCCTCTAAAGATAGCTCTCTCCATGCCATTGGCAAACCAGACTTTGATACCAAATAATGGAACCCAAGTGACTTAGGAACCCTTTCTTAAAAGCTAGCCATTGAGTTGAGGAGGAAAAATCTAGTCAGTTAAGTACCCCATCAAGCATTCCATATTATTCGATGTGGGACTTAGGTAACCCATACTACCTTAGAGACATTCCACATTATTCCTAGTCCCCATCAGGTTTATGACACACTTGTACAATTTGATTGCTTTTACAGAAGAAACTTGGTTTCATAATCTATTATTATTACAATATGGAAAAATGTATATTCTCGTAGGTGCTTGTTTTGACACAGGGGAGCTATCACCATTTTTTATCATTTTTCTTTGTTCAAAATGAATTTGTTTTATGTCCATGTTTAGTTAATACTGATGATAATGTTTTTTACTGAAAAAAAAAAAACTGCTGACATTTGTGCTTGTTTTTATTCTGCTTCCTGGTTCATCTTTCGTCTGCTTGCTTGCAAATCTTACTTGAAACTCCAATTTCCTAATTTACAAATGTGACTGCAGGATCATTAATAGAATGGAAGGGGACTCTAATTCGGAATTTGGGATTTTTGCTAGACATGGGAACTTTTTTGATGTCACTTGGCCATTACCTACATATTTGGTGGCTTCATGGCATGGCTTTCCATCTTGTTGATGCAGTGCTATTTCTAAACATACATGTAAATATTTGTGTAAATATTTCATTCTTTCTCTGAACGAATTTGACTGTCCATACTATTTTAACTCTCAGATTTGCATGATATGCTGGTTTATTCCTTGGTTTTGTTTACAACAGGCCCTGCTAAGTGCAATTATAAATCGCATAAAGGGCTTTATCAGGTTGAGGATAGCTCTTGGTGCACTTCACGCAGCTCTTCCTGATGCAACATCTGAGGAGCTACAAGCATATGATGATGAATGTGCTATTTGCAGGGTATGCTGGATAATTAGTTTGCCCGCCCACTTTTTCACCCGTTGATTTTGGTTATTGAAATACTTTTGATTAATATTATGAATGTGCTTATGACAGGAGCCCATGGCCAAGGCTAAAAAGCTAAACTGCAAACACCTTTTCCATCTTGCGTGTTTGAGATCTTGGTATGAGTCATTTAATGCTCCTTTTGTTCTTTTCTGTTTGGTTGAATCAGTTGGTGCTATTAGCTTCTAAATGATTCCAGGTTGGATCAAGGTTTGAATGAGATATATACTTGTCCGACATGTCGAAAGCCACTCTTTGTTGCTCGGCCTGAAAATGAAGCAAACCTCAATACACGGGAAATATCAAGGGAAGGACAGCATGCACGCCAAATAAGTTCCAGGCTTGATTGGTCAAACACTGGTAGACATACCATGGCTGCTGGATTACATCCCAACAACTCTATGGAAGGCATTCCTTGGAGGTTCAAATTTTTATAAAATGCTTTTTTGTCTCTTTTTGGCTCTCTGGCTGTAATTTTTGTTGTTGTTTGTTTGTCAGAATGGTATTTTGAACACTGAAGTGCTCTAGCTTTTTGCAAGTTCTTAAACTGGACCAAATAATAAATTCTATGTTTTTGGTGATAGAATGACTTATAAATAGAAAAATTAGGTATCTTTACTTCCTTTACAAAGTTTTCTTTTCTATAAAAGAAATTAATTGAAATAGAAGATCAGATAAGCTGGATAAGGAACCCTCCCAGAAAAGCTGCCAAATGTAGAAAATGAAAGGGGGAAAAAGATTCAGGGCCAACAGTGCAATCCAGTCTTTTAAATAACAATAAACAAAACCACCACCATGTGGTGGGGGTGAAAATGAACCGAAATCCAGAGAAGCCCAAAGTTATGAGCAGCTGGGTTTCAAATTGTAAACTGAAGGAAGGACTTGGATAATGATGTAACCCAAGTGACTTGGGGAATCCTCCCTCAAAAGCTAGCTATTGAAAGGTAAGATCGAAGTCACTTAAATACATTATCGAGCATCTTATTCTAGTCGATGTGTGACTTAAGTAGCTCATATTATTCTAAAGACATCCCATACTATCTCCATCCACATCATAACACCACCCTTGAAGAGCCGACATTTCGGTGGCTGCACTCTGCGACACTTAACTCAGCTTTGCTTCACTCTATTGTGGTTAGTTTCTCCACCGATCAGAACCCTTCATAGGTAGCTCTCTCTATACCGTCGGCAAAGTAGGCTCTGATACCAAATAATGGAACCCAAGTGATTTGGGGAACCTTCCCTCAAAAGCTATCTATTGAAGGAGAAGAATCAAGTCACTTAAATACACCATCGAGCATCTCATGGTACTTGATGTGGGACTTAAGTAGCCCATATTACCATAGAGACATCCCATACTATCCCCATCCTCATCAGATAAGAGCCAAAAGAGTCCAACGTGAAGTGATATTTCTTTCGCACTTTCAAACATTTTAGTTGAATGGAGAAATATGTTGTTTGTCTATACCTGAAAATGGTACGTTCAAGATCTCTATACATACAACTATATGTCTAATGAAATATGTTTCTTATTGAAAGAAAAGAGTTTCTGATTGTCTTGTTTTGTTTTGAGAATTTGCTTTAGCTTTGTAATCGTTTTGTGGTTCACAAAAAATTATATTCATGCATTGATTCACGACTTTGCATTTTTCTATTTAGGGGTTCAGGACTGGACTCAACTTGGTTGCATTCTTGGCCAAATCAAGGCATTGATGGGGTTGGTCCGTCTACTGCAGCAAGATCAGTTGGATTAGGAAGAGTTCAAATGATGATGAGTCATCTTGCATCTGTTGGAGAAACCTATGCTCAGAGTGCCCGTGAAGATATTGCTTGGAACCTTTGGCCTATTAATCCCTCTCAAGCTTCTTCAAGTGCTTCACCTATTCCTCCTCCTCATGGAAGATTAGCTGGAGGCTCTGGTAGTCTACAAATGAGGACTGCCTCTCGATATGCAAATGATAATCTGGCAAATATACTTGCTATGGCTGAGACTGTTCGAGAGGTTCTACCTCATATACCGGATGATATAATTTTTCAGGTATGATTAAATTTTTTTGAAGGTGAAGTGTTCTAGTACTCAAAATTATATGTTTGTATGGTTATTTTGTCTCAGATTTTAATATTGGGAATGCATGATGATCATCAAGTGTAGTTTATGAAGTAACTTCACTTTCACATGCTATGATTGTGAACATGCTAGGTGTGCTCCGTCCCATGTTTGTAGGGTATATTGATCTTCTAAATTTCCTTCTTACGTAATTATCAAATAGGATCTTGGTTATGGATGTCCACATTAAAAGAAGAGTTGAAAGAAACAACTAAAAAATAAACCTTAGGATGAGGTGGTGGCATTTGAGAGATAAGCCATGTGAGAATTTTCAGAGAAGGCTGCTGGAAGAGGAGATTTGGGAAGCACAAGGAGGTGCAAACTACATGTGGATTAAAATGGTTGAAAGGATTAGGAATATCGCAAAAGAAAGACATGGTATATTAAGAGGTTTCAGCCCAAAGGACAAAAGAGTCTTGGTGGTGGAATACAAATGTGCAAGATGAGATTAAAGTTAAAAGAAAGTGTTATAAAGCATGACGCTCATGTAAAGATAATGAAAATTAGGAGAAGTATAAAGTAGTTAAGAAAGATGTCCAGAAGATTGTGTTTAAGGCAAGAGACAGATCTTTTGAAGGGTTGTACCAATTTTTGGGAACCAAGGATGGGGAGAGAAGAATATTTAGGCTTGCTAAGAGTAGGGAAAGAAATACGAGATAGATGAAGAAGGTAATATGTTGGTAAGAGAATAAGATATCTAAAAACAATGGAATAATTATTTTCACAAACTTTTCAATGGAGGAGACGTCTCCTTGTCACGCTAGTAGGTTAAGTATTAAAGAGGAGGACAAAAATTATACTTTTTATTGGAGAATCCAAGAGTTCGAAGTAGTATAGGTATTGAAGAGAATGGATAATGATAAAGCAGTGGGATCAGATAATATATCCATTGAAATGTGAAAGACTTTAAGATGAAAAAGTATAAGTTTGTTAACAAACTTGTTTGATGAGATAATGAGATCCAAGAAGATGCCGGATGAATGAGGAAAAAGTACTTTAATCTCAATGTATAAGAACAAGGGATACATACAAAACATAGCAAATTATAGCGGATCAAGCTCATGAGCCATAGTATGAAGTTATGGAAGGTCATTAAGTAAAGATTGAGGTTGGACACCTGAATTATTGATAACTAATTTATTTTCATGTCAGGGAAGTCAACCATAGAGGTAGTATTGAAGATTTTTGAATAACTGAATGATTCTATATTACTTAGTTGTTTGTTTACACATATGAACAATGAAATTTATACACAGAATTCTTATTCTAAATTAGGAAATAAATCAAATCTGTAATTACATATTCGCATAATAAAATTTTCTATAATCATGCTATAAGAATAATGGCATAAAATAAGCTAGTCAACACTCTCCCTCAAGTTGGTGCAAAAATGTTGCACATACCCAACTTGCAAGCTAGAGTGTGAAACGTTTATTTGTTGAGACCTTTGGTAAACACATCAGCAAGCTGCTTTTTTGAAGTCACATGAAGCAGGCTTAGAATTCTACTAGTAACCTTCTCCTTGATGAAATGTCTATCAATTTCAATGTGTTTTATCCAATCATGCTGAATTAGATTATGAGCTATATTGATGGCAGCCTTGTTATTACAATACAAGGACGATTTTTCCTTTTTTAGTATTTTCAATTCTTATAATGGCTTCTGTAACCAAAGAAGTTTACAAACTTCTTATGCCATGACTCTGTATTTAGCTTCTACACTCGATCTAGTAACAATACTTTGCTTCTTACTTTTCCAAATAACTAAGTTTCCTCCTACAAGCATGCATTCGGATGTAGATCTTCTATCATCTAGAGATCTAGCTTAATCTGCATATGTGAAGGCTTCTATCTAGAGGTGAAGATGTTTAGAGAAGAATAATCCTGTGCCAATAGCTTTTTCAATTGGGACATCTCTTCTTTAACATCTCCAGTCATTACTATGTCATCAACATATACTATGAGAAGAGTGAGCTTGCCCTTTTGATGTCTTATGAAGAGGGTGTGATCAACATTACTTTGTTGGTAGCCAAAGGAGATCATCGCATTACTAAATTTGTCAAACCACACTTTCAGGGATTGTTTTAGTCTGTATAGAGCTTTCTTCAATTTACACACCTTTCCTTGGCTTTGTTCATTATTAAACCCAGGTGGGATTTTCATATATACTTCCTCTTCTAAGTCTCCATGAAGAAATGCATTCTTCACATCAAATTAGTGTAAATTCCAATCGAGATTAGCTGCACAGGATAACAGGATTCTAATGGAGTTTATTTTTGCAATAGGAGCAAAGGTGTCATGATAATCCACTCTATAAGATTGAATGAATCCCTTGGCCATTAGCTTAGCCTTGAATCATTCTATTGAACCATTAGCTTTATGTTTCACAATGAAGACCCATTTGCAGCCCACCTATTTCTTATTTGATGTAGGAGAGACTAAGTCCTAAGTTCCATTTTTGGATAATGCTTTCATTTCTTCAATCATGGTTTATTCCACTTGGGATCTATAATAACTTCCTTCCAATTCTATAGAATAGATACAAAGGAAACAAACAAGACAAAGACTCTGTGACGAGGATAGGGAGTCATAAGAAACAAAAGTTAGATATAAGATGTTCGTTACAAGACTTGACTGTGAGCAATTTTATAGATTGTATGATGACTTCTTCAACTCTATTTGCCTGGGTCCTTCTTGAGTATGTCAGCAAATCAGGTCTATTTAATTTACCCAATCTCCCAACAGTCTTATCTTGAACTTCATTTTCCCTTATATTTCCAAGTTGGGTGGATGAAATGGAAGATGGCTTGGGATGTTATATGTGATAGAAAAATACCACTCAAACTTGAGAAAAAATTTTATTGCACAACTATAAGACTTGCATTATTGTATGCTATCGTATATTGGACGATAAAAAGTCAATTTAAAAATTAATTTAATATTGTAGAAATAAGAATATTACGTTGGATGAGTGGACACACTAAAAAGGATAAAATTAAAAATGATTACATTAGAGAGAGTTGGAATAGCACCTACTATAAAAAAGTTGAATGAAATGCGCTTAAAGTGGTTTAGTCATTTACAAATGAGACCATTAGAAGTTTTTGTAAGAAAAATAGATTAAATGGAAGATAGCTCAATAATTAGAGGTAGAGGAAGACCAAAGAAAATAATTAAAACTATTAGGATGAATTTAATTATTAACATCTTAATTATAGAAATGAATTAAAATAGAACACATTAGTGTCACTTGATCTATGTAGCTGATCTTATCTAGTGAAAAAAGACTATGTTTATTGTTGTTGTATAATATTATCAAATATTGCTGAAGCCAATTATATTGGTAAATAATTAATATGAAGAACAGGTCTCTTATGGGAAATGCTATCACGGTAATTTAAATTTTTGCAACGATCATACTTGTATACGACATGATGGGTTAGATGCATCTCTACTATTAAATTCTTTACTTATGATAATTGGAGTTTAACCTAGTTGACATAGTATTAAGAAACATTATTCTCTGCCTTCTCGTCCTATCCTGGTGTTGTCCTTGTATTTAGTTTTTCTGAATGGATGTTAAAATTAAGTAAAAGGGTTGGTAAGGGGTGCAACCCCTTATGCAGATGCTTGATTTTGTTTATTTATTTGTATTTGCCATTTGGATTATATATTGGCCCGTTTTCTTTAGTAGAGCAAATTTATTCATCTCCCGAGGGTTCAAAAGTTACAGACCTACCTTTTAGTTTTAAAACCTATACATTCCTCCCCTTTAGGCTTTAGTCTTCAAATTTTCAACTTCTACGAAGGGTTTAGTCTTTTTAGAAGTATTATGTATCTGGTGAAATGCTAAATATGGTACTTATTTTGTAGAATATTTATGCACAGGAATTTAGTGGAATTTACTCTTATGATTTTGTGGGATGTTTCATATTTTGTGGAATCAAGAGTTCTTGATATTTTTATTTATATTGAGAGGATTTCTTGCCTAATATGTGTTAGAATCTAAAGCATCAGAAATAATGCAGGACTTGCAGCGGACAAATTCTGTCTCAGTTACAGTGAATAATCTGCTGCAAATGTGATGTACAATGATATTGTTTTTGCATATCAAGTATATGGAGAATCAAGGATGCATACAACTTTAAGTTGTTCAATAACTAGTGTCCTCGGAAATCCATGTGCTATATTTTCTGTATAGAGCCAGCACATGTATTCTGTTGTACTCAAGAATAAGAGCAGAAGTATAGGTTTTGTTTCTTCCACTTTTTCTTGGATCAATGAAAATAGTTGTTGTTCTATGTATTATCTAAAAAATTGATAATTATTCCATACTACCCGAGAAAAGCCATTCTCATCCTTTCCAGCTTCGCGTTCTTTTTTTTTTTTTTTTTTTTTTTTAAAAACAGTGAGCCTATTCAAGTTCTACTCCTAAGCAAGTATACATGACATACTAGTGGGTTATACTTTTAGTCAATATCATGATATATATTAAAAATATTTTACCAAACGGTTAAAAATTCCAAAGAGAACTCTTGGTTTATTCACGAGTCAGCGTTTGTTCTAAATTTTGTTTGGTAAACATCTTTTTATACGAAAATCTCTTAGCATCTAAGGACAATTGAATAGATGCGATTGGATAAAAGTGTATGTGATTTAAATTTATTTAATAATTTTTTAAATTGAGTTTTTGTTATTTTTTTTAATATGCCATTAGTATCCCTTTCAATAGTTTTAGGAGTGTTTTTTTCTACTATTATTTTTTGTTTACGAAAAGAAATTATTAGAGAAGATACATGTGATATTTTATTAAAAAAGTAAGAATTAAAAAATGTGATGTGAGAGACCAGAGATAGACAATTTAAATACCAATTAACTTTTAAAGGTCAAATACAATTGGATACTAATTGCGTTTATAGTTTTATTAGTGGTTGTCCTGTTGGCTTAGTTGATAATACTGTTGTTTATTTTCATGTGATAACAAATGTTATTGCAATCTTTGCCAAAATAATTATTTGTATATTATGGATTCTACAAAAAAGATAAACAATTTAAACTAAGTATGAATAAGAGTTTTACTAATTAGTATCTTTAGAATTTTGATTAAATTTTTATTTATTTATAAAAATTAAAAAAAATAATTTTTAATACTTAAAAAATTTTATAAAAAAATCTTAATTAATGTTCTTAGGACTAACCCCTATGAATAACACTTATGATTAGATTTATTCTCCACGCTGAGTTTTAAATATTTACACTTATTCAAATATTCCACCAAACTCAGTACCTAACAAGATACACGATACACCTCTGTAAAACATGCTGTACCAGTTGACCATTTGGATTTTGGATCTTGTGCTTGCACTTGTTTGTTTGATACCTATTTAATATTTTTAACGGTGATTTTTTTTGCTGTTAAAATTATTTTAATATTATTGTAATAAATATTACTGTTGTTATAAATTTTATTTAATGATCAAATTAAATCTGTAGTTTTCATAATTAGTATTATATTTATCAAAATACAAAAACTAATAATAGTCAAATTTTCAAACGAAAATGTAGTACATATTTTCATGGAAGCAGTTAATGATCTGAATCCTGATGTGTGAAAAGATTACGACTAAATTATTATTTTAATTTTTAAAAGATATATTTTATCTTAATTTAATTTTTAAAAAATAAAAATTATTAATTTTATTTCTAAAAGATACATTTGTTTTAATTTTAATCTTTATATTACTGTCAATAATAAGATATTAATAAAATTGCTTATATGACACTGTCTTAATTTAGTTTGTACCAGTCAAATGCATCATTTTACTTCCAATAAACTAGTGTTAACCAAATTAAAACACTGCTATGTAAATAATTTTATTAAAATTTTATTATTGACATTAGTATAAGGATTAAATTGAAATACAAATCATCTTTTAAAGACAAAATTAATTATTTTCATCTTTTAATAATAAAATTAAGATAAAATACATCTTTCAGATATTAAATTTGTAATTTTTATTCTTTAAAAATTAAATTAAAATAAAATATATTTTTAAGAATTAAAATAATAATTTATTTAAAAATACACATTATGTAGCACGTGACAGCTACACTCACTGTGGTAAAGAAATATTACAAGCTCCTCTACCTCGTCACGTACTCACGCTCACGTGAACTGAAATGCTTACTGCCTGACTTATTTCACGCCCAACAGATTTTCGCTCCAAAAATTTTCTGCTTTCGTTCTCGGGAGACAAACACCAGATTCAGCGAGAAAGTCTTTTCCTCTTGTGAACTCTCTGATGTGCCAATGAGTCTTCCTATACGTCTGCGGTTTCATTTCGTCGGATTCAAGTAAAATTTACTATTCTCGACAACTACTTGAAGATTTATAATCTTATTTTTATCAAGAAAATCTTTGTTCTTGGATCATTCTCGCCGATTATTTTCAGGTATTACTTTGTTTATCTGGACTATATATATAGATGGCATTGAAGTTGTCTGGTTCTGCTTTGTAGCAGAGGAATCTCTAATTATGTGACTTATAATTTCTTTGGTGTCGAATGCGTTGATTTGGCTGATTTTTCCTTCTCTGGTTTCATTTTCATTCAAGTAAAACTGACTATTCTTGACGACTAATTGCAGGTTTCTAATCTTATTTCAGGTATTACTTCGTTTCTCTGGATTTATTTCAATTTCTTCAATATTTTTTATTCTTAAATGGTATGGTTAATTTCCTACTTGCCAAACAAACAGTGGTCTTCCAGGAAAAAAGGCTTTCGGATTTTTCTGAAAATCTAGGTATTAGGCAGTGTGCTTGAAACTTGAAAGTTTTGTCATATACTCCTAGTGTTAGTGGAAGATTCAAATTTACAAGTGCAGTTTTCTTGCCACTATTAGAGCTTCATATGGCCGTTTTGTAAAGGCAAACAAAAGGCTGCCAGCTAGTATCACTATTTACATTGTACATCGCTGTAATTCTTTTTCTTGCCATTTCTTTTCCTTTTCTGGCTAATCTTCTTGGACTAATTTCCTTTGGTTAGAGTTTGCATATCTTGGAGGATTTCCATGCACTAAATTAAGCTTATTTTTATTTCTCAAAGATTGCACGTAAAATTAATTGCTCATCTCTTTGTTCATTATAATTGAAATTAGTTAGCTTAATTTGCGTTTCTGCAGTCATGGAGGAAAGTCGTCATTTACATGACGATGCAGCTAAAGACATGGAAAAACATGTTCCGCTGTTTCCAGGTACGTACGCAGGAGCACTATTAATATTCCTTTCTCAACGGATCGTCACTTTGGTATATAATACTGCAGGGATTTCATACCACTTAAAAGGGGGACGCTTCTACGAAATCAAATACTCCATGCTTTCACCAAAGGCCCTAGATCAACTAAAATTTAATCGAGTTATCTTGGTGTATATATATCTACCTCCTTCGGTTATTTTCTTCGTTTCCAAACTTCTTATCGTATAAAGATATAAACTTTGTGCGGTTGGTAAATTTTAGCTCAGTGAAACTGGTGAGGCACAAGTGTCGCTGAGGTACCCAAGCATCTGCTCTCTTCGAACGCACTTCAATGAAGAAAACCTTTGTAAGCCAGATCGAGAGGACATTCCTGCACTCGCTAAGGAATGTGTGATGAGCTTGGAAATCGATAATAAAACCCTTAACTGGAGAGTTCCAAACAAGGAATTTGCTGAAAAGCGAAACTCGCGGAGCTTCTGGGTTGCATCGTCTGACGCTGAAGCAAAAGAAAGAGATAGAAGCCTCGTGAAGATTTCCAAGAAGTGCTCGAGTTGGTTTCAACTACATTCACCTGGTATATATACTAAAGTGGGGTAAGCAATAGAGACTTGAGTTCTCAGGATGGCATGAGGAGCGCAATGTAGAAGGTTCATCGGAATCTGCAAAGGAACTCAGAGAGAGGGAGGAAGGGACAGAGATAAAGGGAAAGAAAGGTGAAGAGAAAGAGATCGTTAAGGAAGTTTCGTCTGAGGTCAGGATGACACCAAGTAAGAGAAATCAAAGTAAAATTAACGGGGTTCAAAAATCAAAGAAAGCAAAGCATGAGCATGACATGCAGGTTAAAAGCCAAAAGGAGGAGAAAATTACAATGTACAGATGGTCGGCCGAGAGGTAATTAAGGAGTGTCTGATGAGTTAGATATTCCTAGACTTTAATGATACATAAAGTATTATCTGGCATGTCGAATTTGAAGGTATAAGTTTGCGGAGGAGGAAGTGTAAAAGGTAATTAATGAAGGCCAAAGTAGCTATGTTTGGAAACCCAATATTGAGGTCAGACCTAAGATCAGAAGCTCGAAAGGTGATTGCAGATAATGTTTTCCTGGATCATTTGCTGAAGCACATAGTCGGGAAAGTGGCACCAGGCGGGACTGAGAGATTTCAGCGAAGACTCAATGCAGAGAGTGTGTTGGAATACTGGTTAGAGAGTACTGAAGCAGCAGGGGATAACCCTTTACAGGATCCCATTTGTGCCAGAGATCTCAGAATAATTAAGGAAGAAATCTCTAAATTGAAGCAGTAAGCACAATTTCTTCATTTTCGACTTTAATTTCCTGGTATTGAAAAAATAGAGAATACCCATGTTGTTCGCTTCCTGTCATTAATTTATAAACAGAGATATGCAAAAGTTGGTACCAAAAAAGGAAGAGGAAGAATTCCTCGTTCTGAGTACTCCCAATTCCTCTCTACCGCATTTGACTTTGGACAGTGATCGTTTCTTGGTTCTTATGCAGGTGAATCATAGAAGTAGGCTAATGCTATAGCTTAAGTGCTTAATCTAGTTTAGAAGAAACTTGGTATGGTCGATCAATTTTTTTACCATCTCTACATATTCAATGCAAGAGATGTACGCAGAGATGGTAAACAAGAATGCTCAAATAGGGCAACTAAAGGAATTTCACTGATTTTGAGCGGCCTGGAAGTAATTAATATTTATAGTCTACTAAGTGATTGTGATTGCAAGTGCACTCCCATTGGCTGCTTTCTTAATGCAGACTGGTGAAAAGAAACCACTACCGAAGGCACATGTAAAGCTTTTTGAAATCTTCTGTTTGTTAATTGATCTTCAGATATTCGTGATGAGCATACTTCATGGAATAATGAACATTCATTAAGATATACTCAACCTGTAGCAATGCAGTGAAATTAAAGTGGCACTGATAGAAGGCTGTTGATGCAGGAACAACTGAGAATACTGAAATCAGTTAGAGAGAAATTTGATGAGGAAATACAGTCAGAGAGACCAGAAGGCAGGACTGTAGAAGATGACAGGGAAGCTAAAGTAGAAAAGCAGAAAAGTGGGTTCCAAATTTTTGAGACAGTAGCAGAGAGGTGCATTGGCACCTGGCTTTTATGCCCTCACAATCATCCTCTAGTGAGCACACCTGCATCCAAAAGCATCGCAAAAGAGAGCCAAGATCATATTAATCTTAAGTCATAACCATACCTGACCCAAACCTGTAACCTTGATAACAATTCTATGCACAAATTCATGCACCTTAATTAGTGTTTTTTTCCCTTTTCTCAGAAGAAAAAGATAATATTTAATTTTTTTCCATTCCGTTTTATATGAATAACAAAATTTCTGAAATTTGCATATTTTGATTACCTTTGTTTTCTGTAAATGCAAAAGGAGGATATGGAGATGGTGGCCGAAAAAGGAAACCTCCTCCTTGATAGGTGCTACAAATATGGTAAATAGAAATAGAAATTGAACATATATTGCAAAGATTGAAGAATGAACATTCAAATTACAGTATAATTATACAAGCTTTAAATCTCTTTGATTACCACCTGGAGGACAAAAAATACAGCTTGAATAAGGGAGAAAACAAGGAGTACAATTCCAGCAATGGAGGCAGCAATTTGCAATGGTGTCTTGCAATAATCACATCCCAAAGTTGCCTTCTTCTTGTGCCAAGGATTTGATAGAATCCATTCAACCTTTTCCCAGTATCAAGGTTTTCAGAATTGCAATTGCATTGGAAGACATTTTTCCAGAACCATTGAATAGTTTGGCAACATCATTGGTATCAGCAAGTAACTGTAGATTATTTCCTTGTGAATGAGGACCTCCACATCTTTATTTGTATTGATAAGACAATCCAATATAACATATTCAGTTATATGAGAATCATAAGGATAATGGCATTGCTCTAATGCTATCATATTGTGAAACGAAGAATCAGTGGAATCTCCCACGAAAATCTGTGGGACCTCAAGAGCTTCCTCTGAAAACTCCAAGTCTAGCAGTAAGCACTTGCTTTAAACTTCACTCCTGCTTCTAGTAACTGCTTCTAGCATCTTCAAATGAATGCCTTTCAGGTCTCTGTCTTTGTAAGTACAACAATCTAAGAAGATCTGTGAAGGATCTTATTCTAACATTAGGATTTGGCTCTAATTTTTGCTTGTTACTCAAAGAAGTCATAAGTGAGCTTAAGAAATGGAGGGACATCGTCACAAAGGTAGAGGGGAAATGCTTTATTGTATGGCTCTTCAAGAAAAAAGAATGGAAGTTGATTCTCAAGGAAATGCAAATCCCTAAGTATGATATCCATCAATGTTTTGAGTTTTGACAGTTTAGCATCATTGTTTAACCAATCCTCCTTATACAACTTCCTGAAGAGCTCAATTATGAAACCAGCATCCACGAATATCACCTTCACAAGTTCGTTGTAGCGAAGTTTGATGTTCTCTGAATAAGATGCACAAACCTTTGGTTCTGAAAGTTTCACATAAATCTTTTGAAGAATATTTGTTTGTGCCTTTCCATGTTTTGTAGCCTCTCATTGCCATAATGATAAGGGCCAATTGAAACACGTCTAGGGGTATAAGGGTCCAATTTTAGAGTCTCTTAGATACATACATTTCATCATCTCATTTGTATATTAATTAATAATATTTAATTAAATTTTCTTACTTTATATTAATGACTCACATACTATGAAAAAATAAGTTAATTAAAAATGATTAAATAATACATAAATAAAATGACACAATATATATACTTAATAATTATTCTTAATTTTAATTCTCAGATTATACAAGCCATCTTTTAAATACATGTAATTGACAACGTACCTTCTTCACTATCCTCAATCATTGCTTTAATATCAATGATCACATCATTTTCCATCTATGACATTTTATTTAGAAGACAATCAGCAATTCCATTACCAAAATAAAAAGGGAACCATAATTAATCTTGTGAAATCAAACGTGTACTGTTGGACATGCATCACATTTTACTTGATTTTTTTAAAATTAGCATTAGACTAAATTAGCAATTAATTTGGTCTACAACTATTTAACAATAATATAAGTTTTATATCACTCCTTTCAGTTTAGTTATTTAAGAGAAAATAATAAATTAAATATTTAAATTTTATTTTTTAAAAGCTGATCTGTACAATATTCAGTAATTAATTTTTTTATAATAAAATATAATAATCTTAATAATTTAGAATTTAAAAATGATCAATATCAAAAATTGTAAAAAAAAAATACAAGATTAAAGAAAATAATAAAAGCCTTCACAATTGGAGGAGGAGAATATTAAAGGCCGTACCTGTTCTTCCAAAGTGTAGGAAGATGAAGGTAAAGAATGAACATGAATATTCAAATTTTCATAATATTATAGAAGCTTTATATCTACTTCACTACTACTTGGAGGACAGAGAGTTTCACAAAACTTACCAAATCATCTAAGCTGATATTCTCCAATATAAATCTTTTGAAGAATAACTAATTGTTTGTACCTTTTCTTTTGAAAGAAAGAAAAATTGGATAGGGATAGAAATTGTATTAAGTAGTGAAACTAAGCGACAAAATTAAAATAACAAATTAATAAGAGATGAAATTAAACTTCCGAAAAAAATTAAGAGACAAAAAATTAATTTTAAAAAATTTAAGTGGGACCAAATGAATAAATTCGATTATTTCATAAAAATTGTGGGGATTGTAGAAAAAAAAAATTATTTCAGTTTTACAAATGATAACTTTTCTCAAATAAGACAAAATATATTTTTTAAGATAAAAAAATTAGTTTCTGAAATCAAATTTAAAATTATAGCCGTTAATAAATTTTGATTTGGTCTTATTTTGACAGGCCTGGTACATGTCTCTTCTTGATTAGTCTCGTCTCGACAGGTTTCTTTACCATTGGTTTCGTCTCGACAACTCTCGTCTCACAAGATCTCGTCTCTCCATCTTCACAGTTTACATCAGCACTCTCCACTGGTACAAGGTATTTTACTTTACTGATTCATACATATAGGGTTTTGTAAAGAAAATGAATCTACAAACAAACTAGCCCATTAAACTTAATTTTTGGACTCTCTCTTCTCATCTATATATACTTCAATCAGAAATTCAGAATGAATCACTTTCCCTTTGTTTTTTGTTTCGCACATTCTCTCACTCAACCCAACACCTAAAGACTAAAGTAAGTAGCCGTTATATATGTTTGAAGGAGATTCCTTGAGTAAGATTGCTGGAGTTTTCTATCCCCAATAACCGGAAATCCATAGAAAACTGCTTTACATGTCTTTTTTAGCCAATTCTCTATTCTCTGTTCTGAGTTCTGACTGATTCCCAAAATTCCATAATGGACAATCACTCACTGCATGCCACTTTGGTACTTGAATTTAGGACAAAGCTATTTTGAAATTTTAATTTGTTTTCTTCCTAGAAACATGAAACCAAGATTCAAGAGGGAAAGTAAATCAACTGCGTGAGTGCTATAGGCCTATAGTAATTTCATGAGTCTTCGAGTCCTAATTCTATAAATATTTTGTTCCTCTAATAATTTGCATCAGTAAGAATAGAGAAGCTATATATGATATCCATATGAAGAATTGGTTCATCAAATTGTACTATTAGTTTGTGGGTTTAATTTACAAATGATCTATTTTTTCAAATGTGGGGATATTAATGACGTAAGTCCTTGGTCATTTTTTCTCCATATAATGCCTGCTTGGTCATATTTATACGAGAATATAATGGGACTTCTCTGCACTGAATCTGATTTTTTTGAAGTATTTTGGAAGCTTTATTTTTTTTTTTTGGAGTCATTGATGGGACTTTAAATTTAGTTTTACTTGCTTTAGGCAATTTCTTTAGAATGGTACTTGGCATCAATTCTATGCTAAAGCTATAGTGATATACATGTTTTTCCACTATGCAACACCTCTTTAATAATGCATATTTCTAATTTAGATTTTTCCAAAATAGTGTATATCACTTGTTGAGTTGTTTTGGTTTTTCATTCAGCAAGTGCTAATTAGTTACTAAATCATTTACAGGTTTTTCACTATACAACACCTTTATGCAACACCTATTTGACAATGCATATTTATTTACATTTCTCGAAAAATATTGTATATCACTTGTTTTAGTTGTTTTGGTTTTTCATTTGACTAGTGCTAATTAGTTACTAATATTAAGAGTGAATAGATCCAAACTAAATTGAACTCAACTGAACCAATTCAAATCGATCCAATCAAAATTAACTATTTTATTGGATGAAATTTTTTCGAAATCAATTAGTTCAGTTTGGTTATTGGATGATTTTGGTTTTCATCCAAAAACGAACCAATCCCAACAAATTAAATTAATATATGATTTATTTATTTATTATATTTTATATTGTTGGATTATGTTTGATTGTGCTTAATTTGTAGTAATAATTATGGTTATACTTACTTTAGAATTGTTTTAAAGTAATTTTAATGCAAATTTATGGTTAGAAAGACTTATTTTCATAGTTGAAATTGAAAAAATGATTGAATTTGAATTTTTTTTCTTAATTTGTAAAATTTTGCTATTGAAAATTGATTAACCAATCCAATCTAAATCGATTATGATTGATTTCAATATAATTGATTTGGTTGGTCAATTGGTCAAAATCGATCTAAATCAAATTAATGCTCACCCTTAACTAATATCATAAATAAAACAAAATAGAGCCATAACGTTAAAAATGAAAATTTTGATATGAACAATAAAAATGTTCTTAGAACATTTTTGGTGACTTTGCTTCTATTGGAGAGGAAGATGGCTAACTTAAACAATGGAAACCAACCTAAGAGATCTTAATGGCAGTCAATTCAACCACTCACTAGAGAAAGGTCAAGCGAACATGAACAATGAATCAACCAATAATCAAGTTGTCATTTCTTCAACACTTTGAAAAATATTCTCAAGAATATGCAGATGTTTAGTGATGTTATAGTAGCACTCAACAAAACAATTAGGGCAAAGAATCCATCTCATAACTCCTTAGATTAGGTTGACAATCAAGATAGAAAGAAGGAACCTATTGTCTTCTTAGGCATAGCTCTAAGAATGACCTTAATCAAGTGGAACTTGAAGGCTAAAAGATCTAAGAAAGACCTAGATAGCTTGTCCTTTGAAGCACCTATTTTTTGTGACTGAAGGAGTGCACCACCACTAGCTAAGGATGTTTATGTTAACTTTGAGAAGGATGAACTTAATCCCTCAAAGCTACCCAATATTATTTCCCGAGTACTAATGGAGTATGAGTATGTGACCAAAGTTGACTTGATGAAGTTCTTAAACCCCATGAAGTAGAGAATAGTTGACATCAACTTTCAACTACCATACCCATAATGGATATCGATGAAGCCTTAACCAAAACGGTATCAACCTCTCCAATTTCACACATTTGATAGAAAAAATGGATATGCCAAGGAGTATATCATGTGCCAAAGAGTTGTGTTTGAGAGAGTTTTCCATAAGAGAGGAAATATTCATTGCCTATTGTGCATGTGATAGACCTGGGCAAGTCAAACAATGCTTTGGAGAAAACATACATTACCAAAAAAAGGAATTTAATGGTGACAATAATTTTCTCCAAAGTCATACATTACAAAAAATTTTACTTTCAGTAGCAACATTTTGTCGCCACTGAAGGTAAAAAAATCGCCACTGTAAAACTACTGTGGTGACAAAACGATCATCACATGTCACTACTAAAAATTTCATCACTAAAGATCTTTGGTGGCGACAAAAAGGAGTCGCCATTGAAAACACATATAGTGGTGATATTTGTTGCCATTGAAGAAGGAAATTTGTAGCCACAGAAGTTGTAATTTAAAAGCCAAAAGTCACCACAGAAACTTATATTTAATGACGACGAAAAATGTTACCACCAAAAGGATTTATAATGGCAACACAAGAAAGTCACCAGTAAAACACCCTTTAATGACGACTTTCTTATGTCATCATTGAAAAGTCCTTCAGTAACTGCATTTTTGTCACCAATGAAGCCTCTTTCAGTGGTAACTTTTTTTTTGTTGCCATTAAATCATCTATATTTTACATTTATTTTGTTTTTGATATATTTTTTTAATTTTTGTATTTCCTATCACTTAAAGAGTATTACAAAATAAAATTATAAAACAAAATACTATTATATTATACAAAAATAATGTTATATTTTTGTTGATATTTACTGTAATAATTCCAATTTCCTGCAGCTTCTCCTTTCTCCTTCCATAGCTCTCTTTCACTCTCACCTCCATCAACCATCATCGTACCGTCACCTGCACCATGCCGCGCTATCGCCAGATTACAGGAGCTCCACCAACGTTGTCTGGAGCTTCGCCGAACCACCGCAGCGGCCAAAAATGGGCCTTTTCTTCCTCCTTTTTTGTTCCGATCTCGCCACCGATTTAGCCAAAAAACACCGTCTTCCAGCCGCACCGCCAGGTAGCCTAAGACGTCTGCTTCCTCGACCAGCCTTCACCTGCTGAAAAACTGCCACCACTCACCCGAATTAAGGCAGAAAGGGTCCACCGCTCCGTCCACCTTTCTCGCCAAAAAATCGCCATTAAACTGTCGTGTTTCGCCAAAACTAACTTCAGATCCTGCATCCTCGTGTCCCGATCTACATTTTGGACCAATTTTGGTTGATCGCCGCCATTGATCGGCGTTGACTATCGTTGACTGCCATCACAATGCCTTTTTTGGTGAGCTATTGAAGCCTATGTAGCCTAAACACTCCGAAAAATACAATATAGAAGATTTTTGTGACTATTAAGGTTTATTTTCAAGGCTAGGAAAAATTTAGGGATTTAATTGAAATTCTGTTGGATTATGAAATATATAATTATGCATTTTGAGATAATAATGGACTCCATAATATTTTAAGATTTCTTTGATGGAAGTTAGTAGGTGATGAAGTTCGAATTGCAACTATCTGGGTGGTTTTATACTAATTAGGTTCCTTAATTATTTTAGCAAACTCGGAGGATACTAAAGTCATTGCAAATTGTGCTAGATTGGTGAATTAAGGATTAATCTTTATTAATCCTTTCAGGTGAGTGTTTGATAAAGGAGATACCGTTTTCAAATATCCCTTACCCATTTGAATTAAAAATGAAATTAATGGTGTATGTGTTTGTATTTATTGTCTAGACAGCCATGGGAAACAATTAGGACATGCGTTACCTCTAAATTCGTGATAAATTAATGATATTATGTTTGTGTGACTATCGATACCCAATACAAGAAATTGTGTATTTTTGGCTATTTGAAAAATATATTATTATTCAAATTTCAAGGCTAAATTGATGAAATATGGAAATTGGTATCCTGGTGTGAGATGAATTGTGTAGTTGGATGTTATCTCTAGTGTTACCTTGTACTGAGGCACCTTGTACGATGGGAGGTACGGGCTGGTCGTGCATGCATACACAATGGGTTGTCATAGTGCGATTGAAGGTACAAGTGACTGGTGGCGCTGATGGGTTGTCACGTGTGATGGGAGGCACAGTGACTGGAGCGCGTGCATACACAATGAGTTGTCATAGTGTGACTGAAGGCACAGGTGACTGGTGACACAAGAGGGTTGTCCTAGTACAAAGGAAGACCAGAGATGATTGGTGATTATTTGAAAGTATTAAATATTGTGTTGATTTATAAAAAGATTATATTAGAGATGTTTTAACGTTGCATGGATTTAATTAGCTACATTGATTTCTAGAAAAAATATTATTATGGTAATATTTCTATTAAACGTTTATATAAAAATTAATTGACACTAAATTAATTTTTATAGCTCTTGAATTATTTTACATTATCAAAAACTCTGTGTGAGTCTGTTTTCTATTCTGTATATTTTTTTTATCTCACACTCACTGAATCTGTGTGACTCACCTTCTTTACTTTACATTTTTTTTCAAACCCTCCTTAGGTTGAAGAATAGAAGAGAATACAATCACACTTTTATCTTGGGTAGGCTTTTTCTTAAAGTCTCGCCAGCTCAATGATAACGCAACTTATCTATACCTTAGTATTAAATTAGTTGTATGTAGGTATAAATAAAAAACTTTGTAGACTTGTAATAGCCAATTGTATTATTGTGCTTTGTAATGAGTGTTGCTATGTCTGGGATATTGTAAATTAAAGAAACGTTCTATTTTCAGAGGATACTTTATCAAAACTTTGGTAAAAATTAAAATGTTAGTTAAGGACTTAAAAGCAGAGATTAAAATGTCTTAATATTGTTATTGTGAGATGAAAAAATTCTTAGACTGGCTTGACCTAATAGATGTTAAAATAGGTCTATACACCGGTCACGATCTTAGAATTTGGGTCGTGACATTTACTAATATTATAACTATCAATAATTACATAATTTATAATAATTACACAACTAATTGTAATAAAATATAAAACATTCAAAGTATCATTGCTGTGTAGAATTGTAGCTCCTTTCTGAACTTTGTCATTGTTTAAAATAAAAACATTAAAAATATGTATGATTAGTCTCATGATAATAAAATTATAAAAGTCACAAATTATAAAAAAAAACACAATATCACCAACAAAAAGACAAGACAACAAGCACACTAGATATAGTCAGGACTAGACATTAATGTCCTTGTTTCTTTTTTACTTTACATAGTTTGATTATTAAATAAACACTGTTATGTGCACCAATTAAACGTACGGTGAATGTAACCAAAATTCATGCAGCAATCAACAGGTAAAAAATATAAGCAGTTGAAATATGTACTAAGATCATCTTTATATGATAGTTACAGTGCTCTGCAAGTGATTGATGTGTTCAATTTCAAGCAGGTTAGCATTTTATATTAGAGAGTGTAAGAAACTAGTAAAAGCAAAATGAAAATTAAAAACTCAAAACTTCTAAGAGATAAAAAAGAAAAGAAAAGAAGTTTGAAAAACAAAGTTCATTGATCATTGACATAGAGATGAGCACTTGAAAACAAGTAGTTTTAGGAGTCATTCAAGCAAAAGAGAAGGTTGGAAACGCTTAATCCTTCAATAATGTTAAATTGATAATAAATCCAGCAGAAACCTGAGAGCAGTGGTCCTTGCTATCAACTTCATGCAGTAATGAAGTAAAATCCTCCTAATATCATATCTTATATAATATGAAATACTTGTACTGTCCACTCAATTTGCACACACGTTGACCTGTAAATATGGCGTTCGTTTTGTAGAAGCAAGTTGGAGGAATTAACATTTACATTCATGAACAACTCAGTGTAATAAACTTCAGAAGTGTAAACTCTGAGATCAAGTGAGAAACATATAAACACCACCAGAAGTACATTACAGAATCATCTTCTATGAGCGGGGGAAACAGAACTCACTTTTTCAAACCTAATCAATCCAGAAAGTAAATTTCACATTTGAAATTGATAGACCTTTGTCATTAAACAATTGAAAAAATCAGGAGAAGATGAGAAACAGATATTCATACTTAAATAGCTGAAGAAGATCATCAAAAGCATCAACACAGTGGACAGATGCTGGCCTGTTCAACTCTCTTGCAAGTTCAAGTTGTGGTTGAAAAACTTCAACCTATATTGAGGTTGTAGAGCATTAGCAACAATCTAGCTAACATTCTTAAGCAAAGGGAGGAACAGAACATGACACTACTTGTTATACATCCTCATTTTAGGGCATTGATGGCATCTACTCTCCTATATATGCATATGTACTTAGAAAGGAAAGCCATGTGCATTACAGATTGCCAATATCAAGTTTGGACAGTCTTAACCTTCAATTCACTTAAATACCTAGCCAAACAATGACGGTATACTACGGAACAGTCCCATCCTTCTTTGCAATATTTAGACCCATGTTTAGCTATGTTTCTTTTAATAATTTCAAGACAATTCAGAGAATGTTTGTGGCATAATATACACAGCATAGGGGTCACTCAAACAGGATATTCTGAAATCATATAACAGTCCCAATTTCTCAGCTCTAGCATCCCACATAACCAGAATTTTTTTCTTCATTAAACACCCATTTACCTTCTCTAAATTAACATAAAACTTCACGTAATATATCTTAGAATAGAATTTAAATTCTATACAGCCTCTAAACAGTGTCCAATCTGCACTATAACAGTTTCTAAGACTTACAATTCAGCCCAAAAAGAACTTTATTTCAGCTCTGCTACATAGTCGATTTGTGAGATCTCCTGTCAATTAAATCACATTATATTTAATAGCAGTCAGAAGAATGATAAAGGCCATCACGTTTCTATTCTACAAATACCAATGCCTTCATTCCACAGAACTTGCTTTTGGCACGGGATATTGGATAACAATTACCATCAGTAACTCACCTGAAGTTAAACAGGTCAGTGGCACAAACCATCATGTACAACACACTCATGGAAATTGCCACTTCCTCGTGATGATGCCAAGGAGAATACATATATAAACAGTGAACACAGTTACTAATGCTTACCTCTATGCAATGAAATTGGACCAGAGTCAGACATTTCATATCTCACATCCAACTTCTCCTAGTTTTTAATCTGACTTACAATCTAGAGAAATTTCTTGTTTCTCTCTTAACATGAGGGGGTAACATCATCTACATCATAAAGTAGTCCCGTTTCATCAAATTTGGCCTAAACTTCCCAAGGAAACTGGTCTTATAGAGTTTGTGAGGAAGACTCCTCAAGCACAACATGATGGTTTTTGAAGAATGCATGAAAAGCACCCTAATGAAAAATTTAATCCACTTTACCACTCCGAATCTCTAAATAATTAGTATCATTTTTTAACACTCAATGATTCCATTGATTTAACAAGAGTTCTCAACCAAGTTCAGAATTAATTTATCACCTAGTTCCAAGCAGATCACAAGAAATTTCGTGAAGTAAACCCTACAGTAGATAAAACACTAAAAATTCCTAGCATGAGAAATTATCGGGCTGAACACGCCGCAGTCATAGAATTCAGAATGAACAAAATTAAACCCCCCAAAAATTTTTAAATCTTTCAATTTAATCACCAAAACACACTTCAACAATATTCTGTGACAAAAAATAGAATCCGACCTTCAACGGCAGTGTCTTGAGCTTCGCACACGACGCGTCCACTGCGACGAGCGATTGTCGAGGCGAAAGCCAGCGAGGCAGTGAAACGAGCAACAGCGATAGGCCTGAGCTTCAAGCCTCTATATTATGACAACATAGCAGAGCTCGGACAGGAGGAGAGTGAAGAGGCGACATCGGAGAAAAGGCAACGGAAGGAAGAGAAGAAGAGCGAGAAAGGGTAAGGGAATCGAGAACAGTGGCCATTGATGCAGTACACTTGTGACGGAGACAGGGGACTCGCGATGGAGGACGGTGAAGGGCCGCGGAAGCACAATGAAGAACGCCTGTCAAGCACGGAGGCTGGTGAAGGGCGACGGGTCGGACGACGCGCGGTGAAGGGAAATTTTCAGACTTTGGAGCGCGCGATGACTAAAATAAGCGCTCTTTTACTTCAAAATGTGTATTATATATTATACGTTGCATGAGATACTGTGAAAGTTACTGTAGTATATTGGTCGATTCATTACACACTATTCATAGTGTCTTGTGTTCGTTGACCTTAAAAATGTTCAGTTAGGTCTTACGAGTGACGGGTTTCAGCCATTTCGGGATATGAGCCATAAGTATTTGGCCCTTTGTTTTGCTACCACATAATTTATCACCATTGGATTGCATGAAGTAACCCTAATTATGTTGTCACTTCTTATTCTAGGCTCCAAGTGTTTGTGAAATGATACAAATGTTTATTTAAGACCATTGACCGAAGAGTTAAAAGAATTATAAGAAGATGATGTGGATAAATATGATGCTTACTCACAGCATAATTTCATGATACCTGCAACTATCATGTGGAATATAAAATGATTTTCTTATTTATGGGAACTTGTCGGGGTGGTCTACCAAAAGTAAGTTCTCGTGCCTTTGTTGCCATAAAGACACATATTCAATTTGTTTAAGAAACAAAATTATATTACATGGGTTATCTTTGCTTTCTAACTACTAATCATCCTTGGCATCAGAACAAGATGGCATTTAATGGGAAGGTAGAAAATGATATTACACCTATTCCTTTAAATGGTGACTAAGCACTTAGGCAATTACAAAGACTAAACCCTGTGACTTTTGGTAAAGGAAAAACAAAAAATGTGTCCACAATAATAATGTTTATAACTGGAAGAAGAGTATTTCTTTTTCCAGTTGCCTTATTGGAAATCCCTTCTATTCCAACAAAACCTTGATATCATGCAAATAGAGAGGGACTGTCTCTAACAATGTCGTGCTAACAATTATGTACATGGGTGGTAAAAAAAAAGACACATTGAAGAGTGTTTATGACTTGATATGAATTTAGGCATCAGGCATGGGTTACACCTGGCTAATTGAAGACAAACACAATGTCTTGTTGCTTATTGCATGTCATGCATTGTCAATGTAAGGGAACTTGAATTTTTGTAATTTTTTGGGCTAATTTCAAGGTTCCATATGCATTTTTCTCAAATATTTCAAGGTGTGTCAACATCTGAGATAAGAAAATTTTCAGATTAAAGCATCACGATCATCATGTATTGTTGCAAGACATATTCCCACATGCAATACGTGATTTGTTTTCTAAGGAAGTTTATGATCTTGATATTCTTGAAACTCAAATTCAACTACCTTATGCAAAATGGAAACAATATTTTCATTGGCATTCTTTGATGTCATGGTTCACTTGCCAATTTACTTAGCGAGAGAGGAAAAGGTTTATGGACTTGTACAATATTGTTAGATATATCTTATTGTGAGGTAACAAGTTATAACATATGTACAATTTAATGTTGTAAGATTTTAATCATTAGATTATCATCTTATGCTAAACTTATGTGAATAGTACTTTCAAACTCTTAAGTTATATGTTCGCAACAAGGGTCAATCGGAGGTTAAAATCAAAGTACCTACACACATAAATTCGCAATTGAGCCTTTTGGTTGAGCTTTTTTGCAAACATATGACTTAAGAGTTCACAAGTACCTACACATATAAATTCAACTTAAGATGATAATATAGTGGTTAAATCTTACAACATTATGTGGCTAAACTTGTTACCTCTCAATGGGATACATCTATCGATATTGCAAATGGGAATGTTGGTGAACTATGACATCAAAGAATGTTGGTGGAAATATTGTTTTCATTTTGCATAAAGTAGTTGAAATTTAAGTTTTAAGAATATCAAGATTTTCATTTTTCAAGTACTTTGAGCAGAGATTCTTGAAAAATTTACCTATTTTTATTAGTATATAAAAACTTCCTTAGGCAACAAATCACATATTGCCAGTGGAAATATGTCTTGCAACAATACATGATGATCATGACACTTTAATCTAAAAATGTTCTTCTCATAATGTTGACACACTTTGAAATATTTGAGGAAAATGCATTTGGAACCTTCAAATTAGTCAAAAAATTGCAAACTTTGAACTTCTCCCATAAGGACAATGCATAACATGTAGCAAGCAACAAAACATTCTATTCATCCTCAATTGAGTGTAACTCATTATGCCTAAATCCACAAATTCATAACAACTCTTCAACATGGCTTTTGTTTTACCACCTGTGTCTATAACTATTGACATGATATTGTTAGAGACATTCCTCTCTATGTACATGACATCAACTTTATGTTGGAATATAAGAGACTTCTAATAAGGCAATGGAAAAAAAATACTCTTCTTCTAGTTGTAAACATTGTTATTGTGGACACATTTTCTCTTTTCACCTTTACCAAAAGTCATAGGTTTTTGTAATTTCCTAAGTGCTTCATCACCACTTAATAGAATAGGTGCAACACCATTTTATACCTTCTTATCAAATGCCCTCTTATTTTGACATCAAAGGTAATTATTAAGTGACAATGACTAATGTAACACAATTTATATCTTACAAAAATTGAATGTGTGTCATTACATGCGAGCTTACCTATGGTTGACTACCTCAGCAAGTTCCCATAAGCATGATAGCTACACGCATCATGAAATTAGACTATGAGTGGACATCATATGTTTCCACCCCATCTTCTAATAATTCGTTCAACTTTTCAATCAATAGTTTCAAATAAACATCTATATCATCTCTTAAGCACTTAAGGCCTAGAATAAGAAGTGATAACATAAAATAGGGTTTGCTTCATGCAATCTCATGGTGACAAATTATATGGTGCCAAAATAATGGGCAAAATATTGTGATTAGTGCTCATATTTTCATATGGCTAAAACCTGTCATTGACAAGACTTAACATTTTTAAGGTCAGCAAAAAAGTTAAGGTGTTGTTTACCAAAGGATTTGCAAGCCAAGGAGTTAAATGGATTAGTAGAATTAATGTCATTAATATGCTTCTCCTTATAACCTTGGGTATTCTAAAACTAAATAATTAACAAAGCTTAGTTCAATTTTATACTAATCAAAATAGGGCCATTATATTCCTTTAAGTTACTATTAAGAAAAAGGTGGATGTCTCCAAATAACACTAATATGACATAAATTTATTAACTATTTGTTATTGATTCTTTAGACAATGCCTTTATTTTCTTTCATATTTTTTTATACATTTTGAGTAGAAAAAAAGGAAATTTTTTAAGATATGTAATAAAGTTTTGGTGTTTAATCAATGGCTTCTTAACCTTAATGGTCCATCATAGTAGGCAATTTTACTGAGGCTCACTAAGGACATATGTCAGTGGGATTGAGGATAAATACTCATGATAGGACTCCCACATGCTCTCATATCCTGTAGTGAAGAAGCTGATTGACAAATTGGGCTATCGTTCATTTGAGAGGTGTTAATACTTATAGTCAAGAATGAATCTTGAGGATAGGTTAAAAAGGTTGTAAATAGATTGAAACTTTATAATTCTATCTTAAGTTGTGTAGGGTTACGATGAATTACACATACATTTATTGAACATCTTATTGACTAAAGAACAGTTTTTGTGGGTTTTTTTTTGCATTTAGGGGCGGTTTTAACCGCCACTAAAGAATTTAATTGTGATTAGCGAAACTGCCATTAAATGCCCTGGCACAAAGAATTTAATGATAGTTTCAACTAACCACAATAAAAACCTCCACTAAATAAAATATCTCCTAAATTAGTGGAGGTTCACCATTGTCGCTAAATTAATGATCAATCTTGACCGTCACTAATTTTGGCAGCGTTTAGCAACCACCACTAATTTAGTAGGGGTCTGCAATCGCCTCTAAAATAACGATGGTCAATAACTACTGTTATTTCTAGCATATTGTTTTCAATTAAATTTAGTGGTAGTTTTGAAACTACTACTGAATCAAACGCAATATTTTTTCTCCTTTTCAATCTTTTTATATTCATATTTAAATTTCACTTATAATCCTACATATTAATTACAAACTACAAGTTAAATATACTTAAAATCATATAAAAGAACAAAAAGTAAAATTTGAAATTAGATAATCAATAACTGTTAATATACAAATACTTCAAAAGTAAACTATAATTCAATTTAAACATATCTAAAAACAAGTTAACAATCTAAAATGTTTGGTACTAAATTAACATAAAAGTTTAATATGTAATCACAAACTACATGCAATACAAGTCATATGATGACTGTCCATTTATGCTTCCAATGGTGGTTGTACCTTTCTTTGATTACAAGAAGAGGGAGATTGTCCAATTCTTCCGTGCTTGAAATATATAATAAAATATTTCGTTCATTAATTAATAATATCACAATTAAAAAAATAATTTTGTTTATTTGTAATATTCAAATAGATTTTAATGAAATTATACCTTAGGACTTTGTGGTTTAACAAGTTCATACGGCAGTTGTACTTGGAAATTTTAAACTAGAAAAGCCATGACCACCTCTAATTAACGATTTCTCTCATTGGTTTCTTCCATTGTTCTTCTCATTCGTATGACTTATTTTGCAGTTGTACATATAAAGAATGTGAAGCCTTACTATGGGAATGAGCACAAACTCCAAACACTTGGGAATGAGACGACCTTAAACCCAATCCTCACTCTCAGCCTAAATGTTCTTGGCTTTTGAGTGTCATAGCCAATGAATCATATTGTGTGATTCTTATGATGAGCTTCCTTCAGTTTCATAGTTTTTTATCATATCCTACACAAGTTCATAGCCTAATCACACACTTACAGAAAATCAACATTACTAATATGACACTCACAAAATGCTGTATTTACAAAAAATAAAACAGTCAATCTGACACTCACAATATGATATACTTATAGAAAATCAACACAATCAATCTAAAACTTACAAAAAACCAATTTATCAATCACAAAAAACCAAATCAACACTCACAAAATGTTATACTGACAAAAAATTAACAAAACTAATCCAACACTCTAAAAAAATCAATCCAACACTCACAAAAAACCAATCCAACACTCACAAAAAACTAATCCAACACTCATAAAATGTTATACTTACAAAAAATCAATACAATTAATCCACCACTCTAAAAATATCAATCTAGCACTCGCAACATGTTATACTTGCTAAAAATCAACGTAACCAATCCACCACTCAAAAAATGTTATACTTATAAAAAGTCATCACAACTAATCCACCACCCTAAAAAGAAATCAATTCAGAACTCACAATATGTTATACTTACAAAAAAATTATCATAACCAATCCAGTGCTCACAAAATGTTATATTCACAAAAAATCAACACAAATAATCTAGCACTCACAAAACCAATGTGATAATCCAATACTTACAATAATAGCTCTTGATTCATTGTTAACTACTGATGTGTCAAACTTCTGATGAGTTGCAACCCCAAATTCTCCTATGCTGACTAGACTACCACACTTAGTTTCCTTCAAATGCAATACAATTGTATATAAGTTAGTGGACAAAAATAATATTATATATGATAACTTACAAAAATAAACTTACCAATTCCTTCAAGTAAGGCTTTCAAATCCACCTGTGTGTGGAATTGCTTGTTTCTTTTTATTTTCTTGAGAATTTCCTATTCATTAACAACAAATAAACATAAAAAAAATTAATTAATAAGTGCTTTTAGATGCTTTTTCCCTTGTAGACATGTGATACACCACTTATGAGGCCTAGTGCTCTCTGGATGCTGGATTGAACTTTTTGTGATTGCTAAATTGGTTGTCTTGAATTTCTATAAGTATAACATATTGTGAGGGCTGGATTGACTTTGAGAGTGATGGATTAGTTTGTGTTGATTTTATGTAAGTATAACATTTTGTAAGTGTTGAATTGGTTTTGTTGATTTTCTATAAGTATAACATATTGTGAGTTCTGGATTGATTTTTTTTAGAGTGATGGATTAGTTGTGTTGATTTTCTTTAAGTATTATATTTTAAGAGTGCTGGTTTAGTTTTTGTGAGTGCTGGATTGATTATATTGATTTTTTTTAATTATAACATTTCGTGAATGTTGGATTGATTTTTTGTGAGTGCTAGATTGATTGTGTTGATTCTCTATGTGTGTAGATTGATTGTGTTGATTTTTTGTAAGTATAATGTTTAGTGAGTGCTAAATTGGTTTCCTGTGAGTGCTAGATTGATTATGTTGATTTTTTGTAAGTGTGTAATTAGGTTATGTTATTATGTTGGAACTTGAACTTATGCAGGATAAGATTACACACTATGAAATTGAAGGAGGTTCATCATAAGAAATCACACAATATGATTCATTGGCTATGACACTCAGAAGCCATAAACATTTAGGCTGAGTGCGAGGATTGGATTTAGTGTTGTTTCCTTCCTAGGTGTTTAGTGTTTGTGCTCGTTTCTATAGTGAGACTTCACATCCTTCATATGTAAAATTGTAGGATGAAGTCACATGAATGAGAAGAACAATAGAAGAAACCAAAGAGCAAAAACGTCAATTAGAGGCAACCATGGCTTTATTGGTTCAAAATTTACATGTATAATTGTCACCTGATATTGTTAAACCACAAAATCCTAAAGTACAATTTTGTTTAAAATATATTTCAATATCACAAATGAACAAAATTATTTTTTTAATTGTGATATTACTAATTAATGAATTAAATTTGTTATATATTTCAAGCATTTAATGGAAAAAGTGGACAATCTCCCTCTTCTTGTAATTAAAGAAATAGATAGCCACCACTGAAAGCATATATGAACAGTCATCACCTGACATATAGTGCATGTAGTTTGTAACTACAGATAAAACTTTTATATTAATTTAGTACTAAACATTTTAGATAATTAACTTATTTTAGAATATGTTTAAATTGAATTATAATTTACTTTTGAAGTATTTATATATGACCAATTTTTTATTATCTAATTTCACATTTTACTTTCTGTTCTCTTATATTAATTTAAGTATATTTAACTTGTAGTTTGTAATTAACATGTAGAATTATAAGTAAAGTGTTAATTCACTACCATGATTGGAAATCAGTTACCACTATCACTAATTTAAGGACCAAATTGAGTTACAATATGTTTTTCAGAGATTAAATTTGATATTCATAATTCAAAGATTAAATTGAATCAAATATTATTTTGGACTCTTTTTTTAATTTTTTTTCGTTGTGCATTTTCTTTCCTATATTTCTTGGTTCTCTTACTCTCTCTGTCCACCTCCATCGTCCATGCCTCCACCACCACTCCCATTTGAGACCATCGGCAGCGTGGCGCCAACACCCAAAATCCTAGACGCTGCTGCATTCCTTCTTCCTTAGTTACTGTTGGCCCAATAATGAAGCGAAATTTGTGCTGCTTCTCGTTTTTTTCCTTTTTGGGTATCCAATATTTTTGAAAGAAAAGTTATTTATACTTTTTATTATTTAGGATGTATTGTCATTGTTTTCTTCTACAACTTCTGTGCTAATGTTTCTAGGGATCCTTACCTCACACTATGATGAAGAAGATCTTCTCAAATCCTTACCTACAAAGTTGATTATAGGGCTTTCTACACTTTTTCTGTCCATTACAACAATGATGATAGCTTTTTCTGCTACCATTCTTATAATGTTGCAGCATAGATCATACTCGTGGGTTTATCTTCCTATTATTATACTTGCTAGTGTTCCAAAAACTCTTTTTGTGTTGTTACAATTCCCTCTTCTTTATCATATGATTTTATCTACTTATGGTCCAGGCATGTTTAAAAGAAATGCGAAGCCATGGCCATGAAACATTGTATGTGTAATAATTGATATTCTACTAAAGTATTTCTATTGAAGTTTAATTTCTTGCTATTGATATATGTTAGCCCCAAAAAAAAAAGTCCAAGAAGAACCTTTGAATTGATAATTTGTATAGTTACAACAATTTTTTAAATTAAAAATACTTAGCTTCCTATTTTGCAAATTATGATGTATAATATAGCTTAAATTTTTTTTTTTCAATATGACACATGGAGTATAATTACTAAAACAAATTTAGGAACCTAAAATTCAAATTATTAATTTGACACAAAAAGTATTTTCTAAGTACTGTCTAGTTTTTGAAGACTTCAAAGAAAAAAAAATATTTTTTCCGAGTGTATAATTGACAATCTATTTCAAAATGAAATGTATAGAGACAATAAGTAGCTTAAAGAAGTATCTTATAATTAGTTTTCTTGTTATAAAAAAGAACACTACAATACTAAGGTAGAGAAATATTTTTTATACTAGAAGACACATTAAATTCAGAGCAAATAGTTGTGTGTATATTCGGTTTTCTTATTCAATTTTAACCTATGAAAGGGTCCTAGATCTCCTAGCTAGAATTAACACAAAGCTTTATTAACCGGCATGCTTAGGGCAAAATATTAAATCAGTGCAGCCTTTGAACCAATTTAATTCACACTAGAATTGACTAGAAAAGATAGATTGATGTCGGATGTACAAAAGTGCTTGTTAATTATAAACTTTTATGTTATAGATGTGATATCGTTGTTGTTTTTTTTTTTTTTTTTTACTTGTGTTAATATTGTTAGGAATTCTTAAGTCACATTATAATGAAGATTTCTTCGAATCTTTGCCTAAAAAGTTGATTGTAAGAAGATTTTTCAAGTAGCTACATGGACTTTGTTACTCATTTTCTTTGAAAAAAGGTAAGTTCTGAGAAATTAGATCAATTACATTGTTTGAGGGACATTAATTGACAATATATAGCACCAAAAGCATCAATTAATGATCAGATAAACTCCCATTTATGCTCTAATAACTAATTTATTAATTGTGATTTTACTGAATGCCATAAACTATGTTGGTTTGAAAAATAAATTGTGTGGAGGACTAATTTATAGAACTTTTATTTTGGCTAAATTTAAAACTAATTTATTAATTTAATATTTATATATATTAAATTCTTTCGTTTAATAAAAAGTTTACAAGTACTCCATAAAATTAGAATATTCGCACAAGCTAGCTGTATATTAATATAAAGCAATTCATGATAAATAATGTCAAATTCTTCCATATAGAAACAAGACACAGTGAAAGAAAGTAATAGGCCATATATATGCCTTGACATTAATTTCTAATTTACCAACATAGTAATATTCATAAGCTATATCACTATTCCATTAAAAGTCATTGTATGTGAATTTTTAAACATAAAAAATAAAACGATACTGTCATGATAAAAATAAGTTTATATACACCATAAATTTATGGTTTCTATTACATGAATAGAATTATATCTCTCCTCATGATAATACTATTATGTTATTCCGTAGTTTGAAACGTGATAAAGATGTGGGTTATCATGAGAATTGTAGATGGTGTCAAATTCACAATATAATTAGCCCATGTTGTCTAAAATGGCGTAATGACCATTATCTCCATTATCTTCTACCTTGCATTCTCCCAGAAGACTAAAGTAAAGCTAGTTCTCTCACTCAATATTTTCATATGAAAGAGATGCAACCACAGGGATTAATTAAATCCATGCATGTTAACACTAATATAGTTATAACATCAAATAAAGTCAAATTACTTTTATTAATTAATTAGTATAAGTTGCTCTGTTTTAGATAGGAACAAAAAGTCATGATTTATAAGATTTTAATTTTTAATTCAAATTAATCAAGACAACTTAGTTATTCAAGTATAACAAAATATATTTTTTATGTATCTAAATTTTATATTAATTTTTAATTTTATTTTAAAATTTTTTATAATTAATTTTATTTATAAAATTTTAATAACATTCAAACATTAAATAATAACATATATTTTTAAATATGACATTTGATAATAAATTTTAAAATTATAAATAAAATTTTAATAACATTTAAATATTAAATAATAATATATATTATTAAATTATATTATTTTTACTCTCATTCAATTACTATATGATATAAAAAT
This sequence comes from Senna siamea, assembly GCA_031216115.1. Taxonomy (NCBI): domain Eukaryota; kingdom Viridiplantae; phylum Streptophyta; class Magnoliopsida; order Fabales; family Fabaceae; genus Senna; species Senna siamea. The sequence continues at coordinate 2,181,626 of CM062356.1, forward strand.
TAAATTTTTTTAATAAAAACTCTAATAGATATTTCTTATATAAATTGAATAATTTTATTTATAATTTTATATCTTCTTCTAAACATAATATTATATTATTATTTATTTACTAATAATTTAAATAATATTAAGTTGTTAAATAAAATTAATTTTAATTTAAAATTTTAAAAATTAAATTAAAAATTAATATAAATTTTAGAGATACAACAAATACGTTGTATCTTTAAAATAATTTTTGAATAAAATGATAGTAAATAATAAAAGAGATACTGCGGTAACCACAGGCTCCAAACTTATGGAATAAGACTTTTAAACCACGTTAAAATCTAATTACCATTACAAACACAATTCTAAAGTCCAAGTATGTAGCTCATGACTGATGTGAAAACTAACTATGTAACTGATGACTGATGTGAAAACTAACTATGTAACTGATGACTGATGTAAAAATTAATAAAGACAATAGACACGTGCTTCGGGTTCTGTCAATTATATTAATGACTACATTGAACTGTCAAAAAGAAGAGGTAAAGATTATTGTGGCAACTTGTTGACAGCGATGTTCATTTCTAAATCACTCTGCTTCATGTCATGTCATGATCAGCTCGGGCCAAAAAATTTCAGCATTGGCTATTACAACGCGGAAACTATTGCAAACAAAGTTAGTTGTCATAGAAAGTTTCAGTTTTTAGAAAAGTAACATAAGGGGAAGTTGTTTGTGTTTGAGTAATTTTATAAAAAATTATATGTAAATTATCGATCAAAACTTGGAAAATTTCACCATAAACTGTTTTTTAAAATAAAAAAATTATCTTCAAAAAGTTATTTCTCACAAATCTTTATGTCAAAATAATCTCTCTATTGCTCGAATCAACTTGTTTGTTGTCTTGATATTTCTAATACTCCATCAGCAATATCGGCATCAACTTAGCGGAGGAAAGAAAATTCTTATGGGGTGACTCTTGCCACGTGTCAACTTGTTTGTTATCTTGATATTTTTATAAATATGTGGGGCCCACTTCCCAATTATACCAACTACTCCTCACATCTTTCATAAATTTAGACATTTAATAATTTATTTTATTTAACTTTTTTATTATGATCAAGAAATTTTTAAACTTTGTTTCAACAAAAATTTTTTCTGATAGTTTCAAAAGTATATTTTTTCACATTATTTTATTTTTTATTTAATTTTAAAATAATAAAAATAAAAGTTCAATTCATAAATTTTGTTTATATAATTAAAATATTATTTATTAGAAAAGTAAAAAAAATCTCGAAATAATTATTCCAAAATTTTTTCAATCCATAGTGATTGTTTAGAAGTACTAATGGATCTGAATAGTTATTTTTTTAATATTTAAATGTAAAATAAAAAATAATTATTATATTTTAATTTAATAAAAATTATTTAAACTTTAATTTTTTTTATTTTTATCTTAACTTTTAATTTTTTCAACTTTACTTACATGTTTACTTAAATTTATATCCTAGTCATATTTATCTTTAACTTCTTTTATAAATTTTATTAGCGATACTATTGATGATAAAATTTTAATTTATTGCATAATTTAAATGTTTAATTTTAAGAGATTTTAAATAATATACAGATAATTTTATAATTATAATCTTACTTAGAGAAGATTTTAAACAAATTTATTTAAAAAAAATCATAACAGAATTACCCTTAATTTTTATTAATAAAGTAAGAAAAAATTTACTATAAGAATATTTTAATATCTCTGTAAAAAATTTAAATAAAATAATTTTTACTAAAAAATTAAAAAATAAAATAAAAAAAACTTTCTGTAATTAATATGAATATTAATCAAAATCTCCTATAACGATAAAAATAAACATATCAAAAAATATATAAATTTTATTATTATATTAAAATATTCTCTTAAAAAAAAGATAAACCTACCAAAACATAAGTTAAACTAACTTTTAAATTTACATCTAATTTAATATGTTATAAATATAGTCGTTGTTATTATATAAAAAATTATAAAATAAAATAAAAAAATTAATTAATTAATTAATTATAGATAAAATTTAAAAATATAAATAATAAAAATATTATTAAAAAATTATTAACATCAAAAGTTAATTCAGGAATGTTTTTTAAATACAAACTCATTGATAAATAAATTAAAAGACATGCAACATAGCTGGCAAGTGCAGCATGCCGTCCGGGTTAACCAACTCGGTGGCGACTCGGAGGAGTGACTCAGCTTCATTGGGCGACAAATCGGAGAAGTTTGATTTTCTAGTCCATTTGACCCTTCGTGAGGCTAATCTTCGATGGAGAGGCTGTTAGAGGTATGCGAGTCGCAGTTACGAATAGACTTTGCTTTGAACTGTAAATGCCAAGCCAGGGTGCGTCTCAGATCTCTATGCGCTACCACATCCGTAGCCTTCAAGATCCAAACCTCCTCACCCAACAAGTTCCTGGTTAACCCACCTTGTGGACTCATCTCCCCTTTGTCTTTCGCAACCTTCCAAGTCATCCTCAAGCCTCAGTCCCAACTTCCCCCAACCTATCCTCCCTCTCCCCGATCGCTTCCTCGTCAAGACCGCCGAGTTCTTCCCCAACTCCTCCTCTTCCACTCGTCCTGACTCCGTCAGCTCCTGGTTCGCCTCCCTCCCTAACGCCTCTTCCACTCATAATTATTATATTTTAAATTAATAAAAATTATTTAAACCTTTGGTTTTTTATATTTATCTTAACTTTTAAATTTTCCAGCTTTACTTACATGTTTACTTAAATTTATATCTTAGTCATTTTATCTTAACTTCTTTTATACAATATTATTATGAATAACTTAGCTTGGTTTCTTTTTTAATATATTAAAATAAATAATTTAAATGTATGTGAGCTAATAAAAAACAAAAAGTTATTTAATTTTTTATTTTTTAAATTTAAAATATAAAAATATTATAATTTAAATTTTAATAAAATTAATATACACATACCAAATAGACTAGATTATTTTATTTATATGAGAAGTAGTTAAAGACAGGTCGTGTTCTCCTTTTCCTTTTACTTTTTTTCGTTTTCTTGTGCAGTCAACACTAATATGCGCAGTCAAGCTGTGATGGGCCATAGAAGCGAATTGAAAGGATATAGGCTGCAAGAACATATAACATATATATATATATATATATATAAGTGATGCAAATAATTAACAACATTTCAAGAAGAAAGATTGAGGCCAGCCTGCATAGTTTGAGCCTGCAAAACCACACAAGACTTGAAGATGCTTGAGGTTTCACAGACTTACAAGTTATAATTATTAAAAGTCCCTTTTCTTTTGCTACTTATATATTTTGTCACTTATTTCATTTGCTGAAACGAATTTCTTTTTAAAAAATAATTTGTATTTCTCTTGAACCAACGAACGAGGACACAGTGGCTTACAAGGCTAGAGAGTAAAGGTCTGTAAAACGCGACTGTTTCAGATTGGTGAATTATGGGTGGGAGCGGGAGGTATACAGTTTATAACGAGATAGTTGCCGAAGCACTTACAAAGGAGAACTATGAATATTGGTTTGATTGTGTTAAAAACTATTTGATAGCTCGAGATGTTTGGGAAGTAGTTGATGGTACTTTTGCAAAACCACCTGAAGATGGTAAGAAGAAGAAGGAAATAGTGAGATGGAGAAGAAAGAATGCTTCTGCATTGCACGTCATTCTCATCTCATGTGGCACGCAAGCTTTTGTTCATATCAGTAAAGTCTGCGAAGCCAAAGATGCCTGGAATATTCTCAATCATGCTTATAACTATAAGCCACCATTAGAGTCGGAGCTGGAGCTAAAGCCTGCGGCTGAACCTCCACCGCCAGGTCGCCCTTTATTTTCGAATAGTGGGTCATGAGTATTGAGTATAGCTACCATGCACCAATGAAATAATATATTAACATCTGCTCTTCTTGTGTCTGTCTCAGATCGATGCATTACTTCACCTGTTGATCCTTCAAACTTCAAGCCTTCAAGTAAGAATATTATCTGAAATTCGAATCACCATCTTGCGTTGCTTGCTTGCTATTACTAGAAATTATTTGGAATCATGGGGTTCCAAAACAGGAATAAGGAAATGGTTTGGGAGGAGGTTGGAGATATGGAGTTTTTGAATTTTCTTTTGAAAATAAAAAATTTTGGTGACAAAAATTAAGGAGGAACAAATATTAGAAATTAGTATTAGAGGGTGAGAAGAAAATTATAATGTAAATTAATTATATATGAATTTTATTAATTATATAAATATATATGTATTGAATTAATATAATTATAAAATATAACAGGTTCATATTACATATATTTGGGAGTTGTATTAATATATTTTTCTGAACATTTTGTGCAAAATTCATGGCTGCAGTGATTGCAAGTTGTGTTGCAATATCCACAACACCTGTAACTGGAGTAACAGCAACGCAAATGCAACCACAACCGCAATGTAAGATGGACAATATGAATTTTGTGAAGCATATTAGTTATATATACAATTTGTGCATGTGTGTATATATATACACATATATGATGTTGATAATGCATACATCAATTAATTTTAATTGTTGGTGACAGTGGGGGTAGAGGAAGTAAATTATGATGTGGCAGTACTGTATAAGAATATATGTGAAAACAACTGGAATGCTGCAAAAGCATTCCTGGAAGAACATCCAAGTGCAAAGGGGGCAAAACTTACTTCTTCTGGCCAAACAGCTCTTCATGTGGCAGCATCCCTTGGACATGTAAGCATGGTGGAGGAGTTGATGGGATTAGTTCCACCACAATATCTAGAAATAGTTGATGTTGAAGGCTTCACGCCACTCGCAGCTACAGCTTCAATTAGTGGAGACCTTCGAGTTGCAGATTGTATGGTCAATAAAAATAACAACATAACTGCCATTCCAAACTCGAAAGGGGTACTTCCTGTTACATTAGCTATTTCAACTGGTCACAAAGACTTGGGACGTTATCTATACTCACGCACTCCTTTGGAACTCCTTAAACCGAAAAATGGCGATCAAGGCGTTAAGCTTCTCTATTGGTGTTTCAACTTAGGAGAACTTGGTAATAATTAAAGCCCAACTACCTCTACATATATAAAAGCATTTATAGTATAGTTATACTTTGCCTTGTTTGTTGGCAGCTATAGTTATTATTTAAAGTTCTTAATTAATTTTTTCTTTCTTTATATATATTTAATTCATTTCATCTCATGTTAATTATGAATAGGTATTGCACTGAATTTACTTCAACAATGCCAAGAATTGGTTTTACACATGGATTCCAATGGGCTGATGCCAATTATGAAGATTGCAGGCATGCCTTTAGCATTTTCGAATGGAAGTGAACTTGTATTCTGGAAACGATGGATTTATAACTGTTAGTGTTACTACTTAATTTGCTTCAGAATATATATATATCTTCTTTTACATTATAATTTTCTGCATGTTTTTGGTTTTTATTTTAAAAAAACAGAAAAAATAATGCAGATGAAAGAACAATATTGTAGTTTGACAGACACCTCGAATAATTTGATAATTTCAATGTGAATTCTTTGTTGTGCATCAAAGTGAAAAACATGCATTATTTATAGGTTCAAGCCTTAACCAAAGGTCTTAAAAACAAGGCACAATTGACTCCTAAAAAATAGGAACTAGTATAACAGAAATTTTAAAATCCCTAAAAATTAGGAACTACAATTTAAAAAATTAGAATGGACTCTATACAATCCTAAGATTATTCAATTAACACTTCTCCTTGCCTTAGAAGCTGCATATTTTATGAAAAATTGAATAAGTTTTCCAGTTGTTCCAATTTCTACTTTCATTTAATGAAGCTGAATTTTTTTTTTAAAATTTCTTTCATTTTTTTTTGGGTGCAAGATATAAATATACAGTCAACCACAGATGCCAATTCTGTTCATCTAAACATTCAACAAGAAGGCCAGAGCGAAATAGTTAAAGGTACGTACACTATATATATATGTATAAGCACGTTGGATCTTAGAAAACTTGATCACTTTAAATATTTTTTGTAGTATTTCCATTTTTTGGGTCAAAGATAGGTAGCCCATATCTTATCCGATGCCTTATATCATGACTTTATCTATTTTATGGCCCACTTAGTTTTCTGTTTTCGTCATAAAAAGGGATTATATTGGAAACAAACAGGAACTAGAACAAAGGATCCAAGAAATGAATAAAGACAATAAGTCAATACCTACTATTTTTTTTTTAGTTTATTACGTGTATTCTTTTATTAAAGATAATTGTGTTCGAAATATTATTGAAGATTTATTATGAACATCGCGTTTAGCAAAGATTCAATCATTAATTCATCACATTACAAGAAATTAACTCATTTTGTTAGATCTAACTCCCGTTAGTATGGAAAAATAGTTCCCATATAGTTAGCTATAAACTAAGGGTACAAAAAGGCAGTGAAATCATCAAAAAAGTTAGGTCTGCACAAGCATTTCCGTGTCTGTGGATATGAGTGATAGTATATATTATGAGGAAACATGTTTAGCAAGCACCTGCAAAAATCAATCTGGGGTAAAAGCAGGTGAGAGTCAGGTAAATTTGTTTTCTACAACAATGTCGTTGTCCATACAAGAACCATCTGTGTTAAGCTTAAACCATCTCAAAGGGGGGCATCTAAGAAACAAGAATTGTAATAGTTGGCTTTTACAGTTTATTGATTTTATAGTATACTAATGGATATTCAACAATGTTGAGTTGTTGATGTTGAATTTTGTAAATGTAATATGACTAGAAATTTTTATTGTGATTGAAGTTTATAAATCATTATATGATTATAGACTGAGACTTTTGTAATATATCAATTGCGACAGGTCATAGTCTACTATCCAGATTCATTTCCAAGGCTTATAATATGTTAGGTATATGACTCAATTTGTTCAAAAACACTGATATATTTTTTGATTAATTAAATTTTGAATTCTTATATATACACTCAACTATCATAAATTAAGTTTCATTCATGTGAGTTAAATATAATATGAATATAGGAATGAGGGAAATATATAAAATGAAGTTGGTGCATGCACAAGCTGCTCAAATTCTAAGCTTACTTTGTGAGAAGGTCAGTTCTCTGGGTAGCAACATGATAATGGAGAGGGCTGCAGTTTTCAATGCACTGTTTCGTGCAGCAAGTGAAGGAAATGTTGAGTTTGTGGTGAAAGTATCAAAAGCAGATCCACAATTAATTCGGTTGGTTACAGGTAAGCAACGGAACATATTCTTCAATGCAGTTGAATACCGTCAAGCAGAGGTTTTCATTCTCATCCATGGCCTTCGCTTCAAGGATGGACTAGCATCACGGATAGATAACTCTGGTAACACAATGCTACATGTGGTGGCCAAGCTGGCTCCTTCTTCCAAACTTAACCAAATCTCTGGACCAGCTTTCCAAATGCAGTCGGAATTGCAATGGTTCAAGGTTAGAAAATAACTTGTTGCTTCCTCTTTTTTTCTTTCGCAACTAATCTGATAGGGATCACATTAATCGATATAACATTCTTCTGTTATGTCCAAATATAGATCCCAAACTATATATGTAGTATACATTTTTATAAGAGTTGGGAGTAATCTATGGTAGACGAAGTTACAAAGAGTAATAAGTTATTAACTTTATACTTATATTTAAACTGAAATTAAAAAAATTGACATGCACTAAACCCACTAATATTAATTAATGAAGTAGAAATTTGTAGTAGTGCTGATTTAACAAATAGTTTAAGATAAAATTTGTCACCATTTTTAATATCATTATTTTAAAATAAATGTAGGAGGTGGAGAGTGTAGTACCTCAAGGATATAGGGTATATCAAAATTTTGATGGCAAGCAGCCTGCAGATGTATTTAAAGAGGATCACGTACAGTTAAGGAATGAAGGAGAAAAATGGATGAAAGAGACTGCATCTTCTTGTTCTGTTGTTGCTGCTCTAGTTGTCACAATTATGTTTGCTACAGCTCTTACTGTCCCTGGAGGAAACAATCAAGAATTTGGGTATCCAATATTTTTGGAAAAAAAGCTATTTATACTTTTCTTAATTTCAGATGCGCTGTCATTGTTTTCTTCTACAACTTCTGTGCTAATGTTTTTAGGGATCCTGACCTCACGTTATGCTGAAGAAGATTTCCTCAAATCGTTACCTAGAAAGTTGATTATAGGGCTTTCTACACTATTTTTGTCCATTGCAACAATGATGATAGCTTTTTCTGCCACCATTCTTCTAATGTTACAGCATAAATCACGCACATGGGTTTATCTTCCTATTTTTATGCTTGCTAATGTTCCAGTAACTCTCTTTGTGTTGTTACAATTTCCTCTTCTTGTTCATATGATTTCATCTACTTATGGTGCAGGCATGTTTAAAAGAAATGTGAAGCCATGGCTATGAAATATTGAATGTGTAATAATTGATATTCTATTTTGTATTTCTATTAAAGAAGTTTAATCTCTTGTAAGTGATATATGCCAAGAAGGACCTTTGAATTGAGTATTTGTAGTTACAACAATTTTTTAACCTAAAAATACTCTGCTTCCTATTCTGCAAATCATGGTATATAGTTTAGCTTAAATTGGTTTAATTTTTTTTTCCAATATGACTAACACATGGATTATATTCAAATTACTTAAACCAAATTTTAGGAATCTAAAATTGAAATTATTAATTAGGCGAAAAGCACTTTTTGTGTATTGTCTAGTTTTAGAATGCTCTAAAGTAAGAAAATTTTGTTTTTGGCAAGTATATGGTTGATAAGAAGACCCCACTAATGTTGACACGACCACGCACGAACATTACGATGCCAATGTAGATTAATGTTTTTAATATCAAAAAATGTGATTTAAATGATAAGTGTTTTCGATACCACGGCAGTACCTAAACTTGTAACTGCTGCTACATATTGTGGACACCCTGAGTTGCAGAATATAGTCAAGAAAAATAACGACTTACCTGCCATTTTAACCACAAAAGGGACGTTAGTTCCTGTTACGTTAGCTATTGTTAATGGTCACAAAGAAATCGGGCAATATTCATACTCACTAAATTATTAGGTATTGCTTTGGATTTACTTCAACAATGCCAAGGATAAGGACGAAATCGGGTGGATACAGATTATGAATATTTCAACCATGGCTTCACCATTTTCCAATGAAAATGGATGTACAACTGTTGGTATTACTGCTTAATTTCCTTCCAAACATATATATCTTTCTTCTTTTTCATTTTAATTTTCTGCATCTTAATTATATAGTACAGTAGCGCTGCATTACGAATATGATGGTGAAAAAGTATATATTCAACTTGAGGAAAACAACTTAATTTTGTGCGCAAGTGAACTGAAAGGATCAATACTATATCCTCTAGGCTCCTGTTCCATTAATCCTATACCATTTTAAATGTTTTTCATGAAAAACTACTATACTATACTATGTATTATCAGATATGTTTGAGATTAATTGTATATGCATGTGCCCCACGATTGATTCTGTCTCTTAATAATTAAGTAGAATTAAATAGTTAATTAAAATAATTATGAAAAATAATTGAATATATTTTCCACTTACATATATTTTCTATTTTCATTTAATGAAGCTCATTTTTTTTTAATTTCTTCCATCTCTTTTTTGGTGCAAGATACAAATATACAGTCATTCAGATTCAAGTACCAACTCTGCCATCTAAACATTCAACATCAAAAGCAAAGTACACTTTTGTATATGTAAACTCAAGCCTAGTCTTATTCTATATGATCCATCAGAAATATTTGAATATCTACCCTTAAAATTCACAAAATACCAACTATATAAATTTGACAATTTTCTTGTCATTGTTATTGTTGGAAGAGAGATGATTTTAATTTAATTCGAAAGGGGTTTATTTAAAAAATTGATATTTAGAAGAGAAAATATTTTGAAAGAAGGATAGCTAAGGAAAAAAACAAGGAAGAGGCTAAGGGAGACAATTTTTTCTTACAAACTTCTCTTAATTTCTTGGCTTATTACAAAACGAGAGGTAACACCCCTATTTATAGTTCAACACCTACAAAATCAATGGTCAAGATGGTGCCAACACTTTTTGATCTAATGGCTATCATTTACTATCTAGAAACTTTTAACCAAATATCCAAGATATTTGTATAAGATTTTTCTATAACTTGCTTAGTTTTTTTTAAGGAAACTTTTTTAGATATTTCTATGAAATTATCTAGATGATGGGCTTTAGTTTGTAAAAAAATTTTGATTTATTCTAAGCCCAAATCAAGTTTAATTTCTGACACCCCCTCTTAAACTTGATTTGTCATTCAAGCAAGCTTCTTAGCTTAATGAAGTCTTTACATTTGAGTGGCTTAGTGAAAATGTTGACAACTTGATCCTTTGATTTCACGTACTCTATTTGGATTTCTTTTCTCAAAACACATTCTCTTATATAGTGGTATTGAGTATTGATGTGTTTACTTCAATCATAAAATACGAGATTCTTTACTAACATAATAGCTGATTTGTTTTCAACATGAATTTTCGTTGGTTTTTCCTGTGTCCATCCAAGTTCTTTCAACAAACTTCTTAGCCAAATTGCATGACAAACACTTAATGTAGCAGCCATGTATTCAACTTCACATGTTGAGAGGGTGACTATTGGTTGCTTCTTTGACATCCATGTGAAGGCCTATGAAAAACACAAATCTTGTAGTACTCTTTTGATTATCGACATCTCCAACCTAATTGTTATCACTGTGACCAATAAGCTTGTACTCATTAGTTGGAAAATAGAACATTCCATAATTAATTATACCTTTGATGTAACGAAGAATTCATTTGGTAGCTTTGAAGTGAGTTGTAGTTAGATTCTTCATATAGCGACTCACGAGCCCCGTAGCATAGATAATGTCTGGTCTCATGCAAGTTAAATATCATAAGCTTTTAACCAGACTCTTGAACAGTGTTGGATCCACCTTTTCTCCTTCATCATGTCTTGATAACATAATCCCACACTCTATTGGGGTGGTAACATGATTAATATCTTCTATCTTGAATTTCTTTAAAATTTCTTTTGCATTGCCTTCTTGAGAGATGAAAATTCCATTGTCTCTTTGCTTGAACTCAACTCTAAGATAATATGCCATAAGCCCAATGTCAGTCATCTCGAACTCCTTTGTCATGGCTTTCTTGAACTCTTCAAACATGCGTTGACAATTCCCTGTGAATATTAAGTAGTCTATGTACAAACACACAATCAATATGTTTTCTTTTTTAATTTTGACATAGAGTGCATGCTCGTGTGAGCATTTTGTAAATCCATTATCTTGTAAATATGCGTCAATTCTACTATTCCAAGCTCTTGAGGCTTGCTTTAACCCGTACAATGCTTTTTTTAACTTTAAAACTTTATCTTCTTGATTTTTCACCTCGTAGCCCATTGGTTGTTGGATATAGACTTCTTCTTCAAGCACTCCATTTAAAAAGGCATACTTGACATCTATTGATAAATCTTCCACCTATGTTTAGTTGCAATGAAAATGATAAGTCTTATAGTTTCTAATTGACCAAATAGAGCAAATACCTCGTCATAGTCAATTCATGCTCTTTGGTTGTATCCTTTCGCAAATAGTCTTACTTTGTATCTCTCGAATTTTCCTTTGGAGTTCTTCTTTACTTTGTACACCCACTTGGCTCTAATAGCTTTATGTCCTTGTGATAGTGTTGTGAGCTCCCATGTGTCATTCTTCTCGGTGGCTTTAATTTCCTCGTTTATCGCGTCTCACCATTTCTTACTTTGTGTAGCTTCTTTAAAAGTTACAGGTTCACAATCAGTAAATAATCAAAATAAGGGAAGATCTTTTAACCTTTCAGTTTCATCATAAATCTCATATAAATTCTGTACACATGGTATGGCCCTTTCATTTAAAAAAGATGGTGGCAAGTCGTCAATAGCCTTCGTAAGTGAAGTGGGTGGAGTTGATTACTCTTCCTGGACATCTTTTGCTTGCTTGACCATTCTAACGTCTTAGAATTGATGAGTAAAGTTGGAATTACTACTAAAACCAAAATCCCATACTCCTTCCTCATTGAACTCTATGTCTTGGCTTATCATGGTCTTTTAAGTGTTAGGATTATATAACTTGTAGGCTTAAGAGTTAGTCATACCTGATAAAGATGAATTCCTCACTCTTGTTATCGAGCTTACTTCTTGTCTCATCTGGTACATGTGCATATACTTTGCTTTCAAACACTCATAGATGAGATATTTCAGGCTTCCTTCAGCTCTATGCTTCTTGAGTTGTCTGTCCCCACACACTTTTATTTGGTGAACGATTTGATAAGTACACCGCACAACCAACTGCTTTTGCCCAAAACTCCTTTGGTAGATTCTTGCTCTACAACATGCTTCGCGTTATGTCTAGGATTATTCTATTCTTTCTCTTGGTCACTCCATTTTGTTAAGGAGATCTTGGAACATTTAATGGATACCAAATTCCATTAGCTTCATAGTATTCTTGAAACTATTTGGATGTGAATTCTCCTCCTCAATCCAATCTCATTGCTTTGATTTCTCGCCCACATTCCTTCTCTACCATAGATTTGAACTTCTTGAATGTCTCAAAGACTTCTCTACCCATATTTTTCTAGAAAAATCATCAACAAAGAGAAGGAAATAGTTACTTTTACCGAGAGAACTTGGCTTGATTGGTCCATTAACATCTGTGTGTATAAGCTCCAACGACTTCTAACATCTTAAGCTTAACTCTTTTGGGAAATTTTTTCTAAATTGCTTTCCCATCAAACAGCCTTCACATAGTTGTTTGAGGTGATTCATGGAAGGTAGTCCTCTAACCATCTCTTTCTTTAAGAGCAATTCCAAGCCTTTAAAATTTAAGTACCCAAATTGAAGATGCCAAAGCCAAGATGTATTTTTGTAGTAAGATTTGAGACACCTTGCTACATCATTTTATACATTCAACAAAAAAAAATTCTATTTTTGGACATTGGCACCTTAGTTATCAAATTATTTTTACCATCTCTTATCGAAAGACTATGATATTTCATGTGAATGTCATAGCCCTTCTCTAAGAGTTATCCCAAACTTAATATATTATTCTTCATACTAGCCATATAATAAACATTTGAAATAAATTAATAAATTTCATTTTATAGGAGAATCAAGATCTTACCTCTTCCTTTTACTAGAACTTTAGACTCATCTCCAAAAGAAACATTGCCACTTACTGTTTCATCAAGCTCCATGAACATGTCTCTTTTTCCACATATATGATTGCTCGCCCCAGTGTCAAGATACCAAGTGTTTTCTTTCCTTCCATTGTCACCTTTGTATGTTAGTAATAGCATGACAATTATAACATTTAGTTTGTGATTTATCATACCTTGCTCTCAGGTTACTCCCCCAACGACCATTTGTTGAGAAATCTCTTTTATCTTCATTATTGAAGTCTCCGCGTCCACATCCATATCCTCGTCCACATCCTTGACCATTTCCTTGGCCACAACTTTTTCTATATTGAGCACAGTCCTTGGTCGTACTCACTTATTTCTCCTTAATTTGCATTTTAAAAAGTTACTCTACAACATCTTATTTCTTCTTATGTTTTTCTTTATATACTTGTAATGATCCCCATAATGGATCAATATTCATCTCCTCCAAGCTTTTTGTTTCCTTAATTGTTACTATAATATGCTCAAATTTGGGACTTAAAGAACAAAGTATCTTTTCTGTAATTCTTATATCATCTAATTTTTTATCATTTCTTTTTATTTGATTAGAAATCGCCAATACTCTAGAAAAATAATCAGAGATAGACTTGGATTCCTTCATATTTAAAGATTCAAACTCACCCCTTAGAGTTTGAAAACATACCTCCTTTAGTTGCTTGGCTCCTTTGCACGAGGTTTGAAGCTTCTCTTATGTTTCCTTGGCGAACATGATGCTTGAAATTTTCTCAAAGCCATAATCATCCAAAGCTTCATAAATGAGTTAGATAGCCTTCTTGTCTCTCTTTCTTGTATCCTTTAAATCACTCCTTTGAATTTAGGATAAAGTAGTTTCATCCACGGGCTCGACATAGCCTTTCTTTATAATATCCCAAACATTATGTGCACTGAAAAAGGCCTTCATCTTAGAAGTTTTTGACTTTTCTATCGAAGATAAGAAATTTTAGTTAAAAATAATTAAGGCAGGAAAATTAGAAACTAAAATTGGAGAGTGAGAAGGAAACTAAAAATTGAAAAAATTTGAAAATAATTTTGAAGAGGGAAAGTTAGGTGAGATGAAAGTTTTGAAATTATTGATAGGATATATATAAATATGTGTTTAATGAATTAATATGATTATTGAATATAATATGTATGTATTAAGGATTTGCAATAATATATATATATATATATTGCCTTTAAGTTTTTATTGTCATTGTTCTCACATAATACCTACTATATAATATAAAATATAAAATAAAATATATGATGTAAAAAGAAGAGAGCAAAAATAAAGATAATAAAAAGTTAAAAGAAAATAGTAAAGAGTTAAATAATTTCTTATTATTTAATTTATTTTTTAAAATTTAATAATTTATTTTATAATATATTTTAAAAATTAAAAAAATAGTATGCACTTATTTTTGTACATACTAAGTATCTAGTACACACACACACACACACACACATATATATATATATATGGTGTTGGTCATACATAAATGGATTAAGTGTTGTTTACAGTGATGGGAGAAGAGGTAAATTATGATGCAGTAGTTTTGTACAAGGCTATATGAGAAAACAACTTGAATGCTGCAAAAGCATTCCTGGAAGAACATCCAAGTTCTTGGTGTGCAAAACTTACTTGTTTGGGGAATACAGCTCTTAATGTAGCAGCATCCCTTGGACGTGTGAGCATTGTAGAGGAATTGGTAGCATTAGTCCCTTCACCACAATATCTGGAAATACTTGATGTTGATGGCTATACACCACTCGCAACTGCAGCTACAAATAGTGGACACCCTCGACTTGCAGAATGTATGGTGAATAAGAATAACAACATAATTGCCATTCCAACCTCAAAAGGGATACTTCCAGTGACATTAGCTATTTTTAATGGTCACAAAGAAATGGGGCGTTATCTATATTCACTGACTTCTGTGGAGCTTTTCAAACCAGAAAATGGCATTCAAGGAGTTACGCTTCTCTTTTGGTGTTTCAACTAAGGAGAACTTGGTAATAAAACCTATCGACCTCTACATATATATATAAATATATATATATATAAACTTCTGATGTTTTAGTCTGTTGTACTGTTCTAACTTGTTCTACCATGCTCTTACTTGCTTTTTTGCAATTTGCTTAATATATTCTGACTTAAAGAAAAGTATAACAATAACCTACTTTTTCGCGTAATCAACTTTTAAAAATTTTAGAGAAGACTTTTATTTTGTTTGAGAATGGGTACTTGCCTAGACTTGGGCCTGTTACATTGGGCCAAAACTGAAAATTGGACTTTGTGAATTCCATAAAGATTGAGTTTAACAAAAATACATTGGGCCAAAACACTTGGACCTTTAGTAAAATTGTTGGGCTGAAGTTTTAGGATTTGATCAACTTTAGATATTTTGTAATAGTTTTTCAATAAACATTTTTCAATATTAAAAGATAATTTTCTTTGTTTAAAACAATTTTTCATTAATAAAAAATAAGTGATTTGTAACATATTCCAACACACACACACACACATATATATAGACAAGTCCTTTTATTTATTTTCCTTGTGCTTATAGCTACATCTAGTGAGATTGTTCATAATTAGACTAATAAGTTAATTTCTGGATATGTTTCAAGTCTATTTCATATGTGTTTATGGTACCCTTTTTGGTTTGTTTATGGAATTGCTAATAATTTATTTGTAAATCAAGCATGATCAATCAATAGATGGAAGATGAAGTGATGATTGACATTAAATCCATGATTGAGGATAGCGAAGAAGGGCTATTGTCACCTCCATGTTGTATCTACAGGGTACCTCATTCCATCCGTAAAGTAAAACAAGATGATTACACTCCAGAGGTAGTTTTAATTGGCCCCCTTCATTATGGCAATGAAAGGCTGCAAAATATGGAAAACCATAAACATATATTCTTCAAAAGATTTATACAAGAAGCTAACACAAGCTTAGATGATTTGGTGAGCTCTGCAAAACATTTAGAACCAAGGGTTCGTGCTTGTTACTCAGACAACATCAGGCTTAGCAACAATGAACTAGTGGATGCTAGTTTCATAATTGAACTCTTCAGGAAGATCTATAAGAAGAGTAGGTTAGAGGATGATGCTAAACTGTCAAAGCCATGGTTGGTGGATACTATAAGCAAGGATTTGCTTTTACTTGAGAATCAGCTTCCATTCTTCTTTCTTGAAGAACTATTTAATAAAGCATTTCCGTCTAACTGTAGTGGTAATATCCCTTCATTTCTTGAGCTCACATATGACTTCTTTGACTATTATAACATACAGAAATTAGAGCCTAATCCTAATTCTGATGTGAATATGATAAAGCACTTCACAGATCTTCTCAGATTCTTTCACCTGCAGGAACAGAAACCTCGGAGGCATTCATTCAATGAGGTTCAAAATCATTTTCTTTTACACAGTGCAAATGAAACAGGAAGCAAAAGTGAAGTTTAAGGCAAACACAAGTGCTTACTAGACTTGAAGTTCTCAAAGGGTGTTCTTGAGGTCCCACGAATTTTCGTCGAAGACACAACTGAAACTTTGTTTCGTAATGAGTGTTAGAGCAGTGTCACTATCCTGAAGCATCTTACATTACTGACTATGCTTTTGTATTGGATTGCCTTATTAACACAACTAAAGATGTGGATGTCCTCATTCATAGGAAAATTATCCATAACTCCTTAGCTGATACCAATGATTTCGGTAACCTATTCAATGGTCTTTCTAAAAATATAGGCCATTTGAATTTCTAATTACGTTGATATATGGAAAAGGTTGAATAGTTTCTGTCAAGATCCTTGGAACAAGATGAAGGCAACTTTGAGACGTGATTATCGCAACACACCTTGGCAAATTGCTGCCTCCCTTGCAGGAATTATTCTCCTTATTGTTTCCCTTGTTCAAACTATATCTTCTGTACTCCAAGTAGTAGCTAAGTAGATTAATTTAAAGCTTGTATAACAAACTTTTTTATGTTCCATTTCTACATTATTCACCATATCTATATAGCATCTATCAATAAGAGAATTCTAGAACTCGTTGTAATTAGTAAAATCCTTTGATAACTTAAGCCTTGTTCAAAGTAGAAATAATTTTGTAGCAGACTTTGTGTTCTATTTTGTCACACATGTTTAGGGTTTAAAGCTTGCAATAATTTTGTAGCAGAAGGGATTAATTCTTTATGATATAACAAATTAATGTTTAAATTTTTATTGAAATAAGTATTTATATTTAATGTTTAAAAATGTTTTAAATATAATTAGTTTTAACAAAAAGATATCTGTAAAACAAACTAAAAGCTTGTTTGAGTTTGAACAAGAGTTATTCAAACACTGTATATACTTCTTTATGAGACATATTTATAATTTAAAGGACTATTTTAACAAAGTTTAAATTTAAACATAAAGGATCAATTTAAAATCTTAGTTAAAATTATCGGACTAATGTATTACTTTAACCTTAAAATTTTAAAAGGAATTTTTTTATAAAAATAATATTAAAATTTTTGTCTTTCAAATCACTTCACGTCATTAGTAGATTTGCTCTTCTTATCTTTTTTTTTTTTTTTAAATCTCAATTAATGAGTAATTTGACTAACATATTCTACTCTAATTCATTTTATTAATAACAACTTTAGCCCCTTTTCTTTAAAATTTCTAGCCAAATCTTTAAAAGTCACCCATTTAACAAGATAACCATCTGTCATTTGATTTGGAAGAACAAGAAAATCGATTCCTAAAAAATTAATCTGGTTATCAAAACAGTGAAATAAAGTTCTCTTTAACACATACAGTTAATGAATTTAAATCTTATTGAATATTTGATATGATAAAGCCAAAAAATAAAAGACAAAGTAGTCAAGTTTAAATAAAACTCTCGTCTACCCCCTTTTTGTATCTATCTTTTCTTCAACTTCACCTTATAAAAGGTTCTTTAAAATACTGTTAACCAACAAGTTGTGCTATCTTAAATTATAAATGTTTACTTTTAAAAATTAAATTAGTCATTAAATTAATAAAGGAATTGCTTGATGAGTAAACGATTTAATCGTAATTGAATTAATATTAAAATATATATTATTTTTTATGAATATATATATTATTATTATAAAAATAAAAATATCATATAATTTTATTACATGTAAAATAAAATAAACCTATAATATATCTTAAATTATTTAACAAAAATCAATACACTACTCATCCTTGTTTTAGAAAATTTTAAATATATATAAAATATACCACATTTATTATTCTTACATACTTTTATCCCATTGCAATTTTTTATTCTTTTTTTTTTTTTCACCACGCCACTTGCCTTTTTTTTTTTTTTAATATTTTATCACTTCTCTGACTCTCTCCTTCCCTCCGTCCCTTTCTCTTTGTCAAAACCCTAAACCTTTCTCTCGTACATGATCGACTCTTCTTCTTTTCTTCTTTTTTAAATGTTTTCTTCTCCCTCTTCATCTGCTACTAATGCCGCCAGTATTTACCAATTTTTCTAATTGTTGATAATGTCCAAGCAATTTTTGATCCATTTTTTGGTTGACCAGTTTATAATTATTCCAATTGATCTGATCTAGTTTTTTCATTATTTGTTTAAACAATGATTTATACACCTAACAATGACAAGTTTTATATTTTTTTACAAAAGTTACCATTTTGTTTAAGAAACGTAAATTAATAATTTGATTTTTTTTATTTATTTTTAATTTAATATTTTAAGTCCAAAAATAAAGTTTCTCAATTTAATCTTTAAAATTTTAAAAATTAAAAAAATAGTATGCACTTATTTGTGTACATACTAAGTATCTAGTATACATATACATGGTGTTGATCATACATAAATGGATTAAGTGTTGTTTACAGTGAAGGGAGAAGAGGCAAATTATGATGCAGCAGTTTTGTACAAGGCCATATGAGAAAACAACTTGAATGCTGCAAAAGCATTCCTGGAAGAACATCCAAGTTCTTGGTGTGTAAAACTTACTTGTTTGGGGCATACAGCTCTTAATGTAGCAGCATCCCTTGGACATGTGAGCATGGTAGAGGAATTGGCAGCATTAGTCCCTTCACCACACTATCTGGAAATACTTGATGTTGATGGCTATATACCACTCGCAACTGCAGCTACAAATAGTGGACACCCTCGACTTGCAGAATGTATGGTGGATAAGAATAACAACATAATTGCCATTCCAACCTCAAAAGGGACACTTCCTGTGACATTAGCTATTTTTAATGGTCACAAAGAAATGGGGCGTTATCTATATTCACTCACTTCTTTGGAACTTTTCAAACCAGAAAATGGCATTCAAGGAGTTACGCTTCTCTTTTGGTGTTTCAACCAAGGAGAACTTGGTAATAAAACCTATCGACCTCTACATATATATATATATATATATATATGAAAAAAAGCATTTGGAGTTATTAATTAAATTTCTTCTTTAGTTTTCTCTTTCTTTATATATAATTTCATCTCTTGTTATATGAGTTATATATATATGAATATGATAAATAGGTATTGCTCTGGATTTACTTCAACCATGCCAAGAATTGCTTTTAGCTAGGGACGACAAGTGGAAGATACCAATTATGAAGATCGCAGGCATGCCTTCATGGTGAGTCTCCTTACTCTTTATTTCTCCATTTTTGTAGCTTCTATTCAGCGAAGAGATGTTGGAAATTGCCGGTATTTGAAGCTTAAATTATCTCTTAAAAATCTTTTACAGTTATAACTAAATTGGGACTTAGGGTTTAGAGATAGAATTAGGAGAAATCATTTTACTATGAAATTTACTTAAAATTCGAATAGAGATTTCATAATTGAAATTGTAAGAGTTGGAAGTTGAGAAGAAAAAAAAATAGAAATTGTATTTAAGCTTAAATTATGTGTTAGAGGATAAGATTAAAAGAGTTGGAAATTTATTTGGAATTTTAGTGTTTGAATCTAATTAGAGTTAAATTAAGAATTTTGAGATATTGGTTAAAGTTTAACTATGGTTTATATGTTGATTACGTTTATACGTCTGATTTTGGGTTTTAAAAACAAATATTTTTATAGAAAAAAAATGACTAAAATGTTATCTAGAAAAGACTGGACTGTCACTTACATGAAGAGAGACTCTTTTAAGCACTTCTCCATCATATACTTGAAGCCACTTCTTATTTTGTTTAGGGTGACGTTATGAAGAGTTTGACCATTTGAAATGTGGAGTTTCATATTTATATATATATATAACATAGACAAGTCCTTTTATTTATTTTCCTTGTGCTTATAGCTACATCTAGTGAGATTGTTCATAATTAGACTAATAAGTTAATTTCTGGATATGTTTCAAGTCTATTTCATATGTGTTTATGGTACCCTTTTTGGTTGGTTTATGGAATTGCTAATAATTTATTTGTAAATCAAGCATGATCAATAGATGGAAGATGAAGTGATGATTGACATTAAATCCATGATTGAGGATACGAAGAAGGTCTATTGTCACCTACATGTTGTATCTACAGGGTACCTCATTCCATCCGCAAAAATAAAACAAGATGATTACATTCCAGAGGTAGTTTTAATTGTCCCCCTTCATTATGGCAATGAGAGGCTGCAAAATATGGAAAACCATAAACATATATTCTTCAAAAGATTTATGCAAGAAGCTAACACAAGCTTAGATGATTTGGTGAGCTCTGCAAAACATTTAGAACCAAGGGTTCGTGCTTGTTACTCAGACAACATCAGGCTTAGCAACAATGAACTAGTGGATGCTAGTTTCATAATTGAACTCTTCAGGAAGACCTATAAGAAGAGTAGGTTAGAGGATGATGCTAAACTGTCAAAGCCATGGTTGGTGGATACTATAAGCAAGGATTTGCTTTTACTTGAGAATCAACTTCCATTCTTCTTTCTTGAAGAACTATTTAATAAAGCATTTCCGTCTGACTGTAGTGGTAATATCCCTTCATTTCTTGAGCTCACATATGACTTCTTTGACTATTATAACATACAGAAATTAGAGCCTAATCCTAATTCTGATGTGACTATGATAAAGCACTTCACATATCTTCTCAGATTCTTTCACCTGCAGGAATAGAAACCTCGGGGGCATTCATTCAATGAGGTTCAAAATCATTTTCTTTTACACAGTGCAAATGAAACAGGAAGCAGGAGTGAAGTTTAAGGCAAACACAAGTGCTTACTAGACTTGGAAGTTCTCAAAGGGAACAACTGAAACTTTGTTTCGTAATATGATAGTGTTAGAGCAGTGTCACTATCCTGAAGCATCTTACATTACTGACTATGCTTTTGTGTTGGATTGCCTTATTAACACAACTAAAGATGTGGATGTCCTCATTCATAGGAAAATTATCCATAATTCCTTAGCTGATACCAATGATTTCGCTAACCGATTCAATGGTCTTTCTAAAAATATAGGCCATTTGAATTTCTAATTACGTTGATATATGGAAAAGGTTGAATAGTTTCTGTCAAGATCCTTGGAACAAGATGAAGGCAACTTTGAGACGTGATTATCGCAACACACCTTGGCAAATTGCTGCCTCCCTTGCAGGAATTGTACTCCTTATTCTTTCCCTTGTTCAAACTATATGTTCTGTACTCCAAGTAGTGGCTAAGTAGATTAATTTAAAGCTTGTATAACAAACTTTGTTATGTTCCATTTCTACTTTATTCACCATATCTATATAGCATCTATCAATAAGAGGATTCTAGAACTCCTTGTAATTAGTAAAATCCTTTGATAACTTAAGCTTTGTTCAAAGTAGAAATTTCTCCATGAAGCCACAGATTAATTGCACTTCTTCTGATCTATTCAGACTTTGTGTTCTATTTTGTCACACTTGTTTAAGATTTAAAGCTTGCAATAATTTTGTAGCAGAAGGAATTAATTCTTTATGATATAATGAATCAATGCTTGAATCTTTATTAAAAGAGATTTTCACATTTAGTATTTAAAAATATTTTAAATATGATTAATTCTAACAAAAGGATATTTGTAAAACAAACGAAAAGCTTGTTTGAGCTTGAACATGAATTATTCAAACACCGTATATACTTCTTCATGAGACAAATTTATAATTTAAAGGACTATTTTAACAAAGTTTAAATTTAAACATAAAGGATCAATTTAAAATCGTAATTAAAATTATAGGACTAATGTATTACTTTAACCTTAAAATTTTAAAAGGAATTTTTTTATAAAAATAATATTAAAATTTTTGTCATTCAAATCACTTCTCATTAGTAGAAAATGATTTATTGTTATCCTTTTTTACAAATCTCAATTAATGAGTAATTTGACTAACACATTCTACTCTAATTCATTTCATTAATAACAACTTTACCTCCTTTCTTTAAGATTTCCAACCAAATCTTTAAAAGTCACCCATTTAACAAGATAACCATCTGTCATTTGATTTGGAAGAACAAGAAAATCAATTCCTAAAAAATTAATCTGATTATTAAAACAGTGGAATAAAGTTCTCTTTTAACACATATAGTTAATGAATTTAAATCTGATAGAATATTTGATATGATAAAGCCAAAAAATAAAAGACAAAGTAGTCAAGTTTAAATAAAACTCTCGTCCACCCCCTTTTTGTATCTATCTTTTCTTCTACTTCACCGTATAAAAGGTTCTTTAAAATACTTTTAACCAACAAGTTGTGCTATCTTAAATTATAAATGTTTACTTTTAAAAATTAAATTAGTCATTAAATTAATAAAGGAATTGATTGATAAGTAGATGATTTAATTGAATTAATATTAAAATATATGTATATATTAATTTTTTATTATAAATAATAATTTATAATAATAATAATAATAATATCATATAATTTTATTACATGTAAAATAAAATAAACCTATAATATATCTTAAATTATTTAACAAAAATCAATACACTACTCATCCTTGTTTTAGAAAATTTTAAAAATATATAAAATATACCACATTTATTATTCTTACATACTTTTATCCCATTACAATTTTTTATTCTTCTTTTTCTTTCACCACGCCACTTACTTTTTTTTTTTTAATATTTTATCACTTCTCTCACTCTCTCCCTCCCTACGTCCCTTTCTCTTTGTCAAAACCCTAAACCTTTCTCGCGTACATGATCGACTCTTCTTCTTTTCTTCTTTTTTAAATGTTTTCTTCTCCCTCTTCTTCTGCTACTAATGCCGCCAGTATTTACCAATTTTTCTAATTGTTGATAATGTCCAAGCGATTTTTAATCCATTTTTTGGTTGACCAGTTTATAATTATTCCAATCGATCTGATCTAGTTTTTTTATTATTTGTTTACACAATGATTTATACACCTAACAATGACAAGTTTTACATTTTTTTACAAAAGTTGCCATTTTGTTTAAGAAATGTAAATTAATAATTTAATTTTTTATTTATTTTTAATTTAATATTTTAAGTTAAAAATTAAAGTTTCTCAATTTAATCTTTAAAATTTTTTTCCTAATCAAAATATTTCATCTCCAATATAATCAAAATAATTCTTCCCTTAAGTAAATTTCTCTTAAAATAATTTCATTTAAGTAAATTTTACAAAGTCAAATAATTTTCAATACAACTACTTCATCTTTGTTAAATATTTTCTTAATAACATCATTTGGAAAAAAAATTGTCATTTGGATACATTTAAGTAATAATTAATGATGACGTGAGCCCATTTATCAATTAAGAAAAACTAGCAACATAAATATAAAAATATTTAAATACGTAAACATAAAATAATATTATATTTTTAAATTGAAATTTTTTGTATATAGTATATGTAAGCCACATAATAAATCAAGAACAGATATTTGAATTGATTTTCTTTTAAAATAAAAATATTTTGATAAATTTTTAAAAGTAATAAGTTAGGTGTATGTTGAAAATTAAGTGACCATTAAATTTTTTTTCAAAATTTTAAATTTTCAACTAACCTACACAGAAAAATTCCTATAAAATTTAACTAAATATAAAAAAAATATTAAGAAAATCACACTACAAATTTATATAGGTTGGGATCAAAACTTTTCTTCTCCACGAGCACACAACAAAGAAATTAACTAAGACAATCACAAAATAATACAACTTAATAATATTCTTTCAAAAGATTAGCTACTTCACTTTTATACCTACACTTGACAACCCTTTTATAAACAATACACCACGTTTATAAACAATACACCACGTTTATAAACAAATAATTAATATTTAATATTTTACTATTTAATGTATGTATAAATATGTATATTTGTTAAATATTAAATTGCTTTTTTAAATATTTTTAATATATGATATTAAATATCAAATTTTTTTATACATTTAAAATTCACACGTTTTAAATAATTCTATTTATTAAAATTTGAAATTTACATAATAAGTTATTTATGATGACATGTTATCATTATTTATTATTGATGATTCCATATCTGACCATTATAGGCAGTCATCCCCATACGTTTGGCTTGTCCAAGGCCTCAAATCGCCTATGATGGATTGCTCACTCATTGTCACATGTCCATAACTGACATAAAATACTTATAAATATTACCTTAACTCGTGGTATTAGATATGTGAAATCTATCGCTCTCTATGCTCTTACACTCTCTTATTTTCTTTGACTTAGGCATCCTAAGTACATGTGAGAAGTCTTTCTCTTTGTGCATTTTTTGCTTGTTCTTGGTGCAAGATTTTACCACTCCTAGTACCTCTCCTATTCCTTAATTGGTGAGTTTGTCAAAATTTGATTTATAAAAAAAATAATATTTATTTTAAAACTTATCATATCTAAAATTGTTAAAACAGGTTAGCTCACCCCCGAGCTCTTTTTTGTCTGATTTATAATGGGACAGACTAGCCTATTTTTAAAACATATCACTATTTTTCTAACCCAACCCAATCCTATAAGGGCCATGGGCTAGGCCAAACTAGCCTTTAAATTTTTTTTGAGAAAAATATAATTTAGTTTAGTAAATAATACTTTTAAAATGATAATTATAATTTATTATATTAAATTTTTTTAAAATATTCTTAAAACAAACAAGAAAAAAATAATTAAAATATAATACATA
This sequence comes from Senna siamea, assembly GCA_031216115.1. Lineage (NCBI taxonomy): Eukaryota > Viridiplantae > Streptophyta > Magnoliopsida > Fabales > Fabaceae > Senna > Senna siamea. The sequence continues at coordinate 2,206,987 of CM062356.1, forward strand.
AAATTTTAAGATAAAAAATCATGTCATTACATAACTTAATAATTGATCATAATAAAAATTATATATAAATTTTCTTACTATAAACAAGAAAAAACATACAATTAGGTTGCATTTGGATTGGAGAATTTCACAACTTAAATTCTTTATATTTGAAATTACTTATTTGGATAATCATAATATTTATAATTTTTTTAAGTTGTAAGTTGTAACTAATAAATATATGTATAAATTATAATTTATAAATATATGTATATAAATAAATACATATGTGTGCACAAAAATACATATCTATACATATATATATATACATACATACATATGTATATTTATGCATGTATTTATTTACTTGTGCTGACACCTATTACATAAAAGAGCTATTCTTTTGGACAAAACATAAAAGAGCTAAGTTAAAACTCAAGAATGCAAATTTCCAAGGAAAAGAGTGAAAAAGAATTAAAAGCAAGCATTCCTTGTGAAGGTAATGAGATAAAGACTTGATGACGTTGGGGACAACAACATTAGAAGATTGAATAGAGACAAAAAAGTTGTGGTGAAGAATGTAATCAAAATTCGTATTGACTAGATAACCATACATATTTAGGTTGGAATGATCAAAGAAAATAGATATTTGATTGATGATGAAAGAAAAATGAATTGGAGAAAGATATTTGATTGAAACCAAAACCCATGGAGGTTCGTTTGAAAAAATTAAAGAAGACAATTTTCTTTCTATACATGGCCATTTGACTTGAGAGTTGCATTGTTCCATTGAAAGAGATGCACATGATGACTTTTTATATAAGAGTTGTATCAATTCCAAAGGAAAGAATACGCAATTGTTGAAAAACTAAAAAAAAATTGTAGATAGAGAGACACATGACTTTTCATATAAGAGTTGTGGTCAATTCCCCAAAAAAGAAGAGAATAGGCCAGTTGTTCTCACTTGTAAGTTATTTTTACTGATGACAATAAATATGAGTATTACATAAATATATATAGATATATGTGTATACATGTATGTACATATGTATATATCTTTTTATGTATTGCATTAATATGTATATATTTGTATATATAAATACTTGTATATATAAATATTATGTATATAAATGAATAGAAATATGTAATATTAATTAAATTACTATAAAAATTTTTAATTAATTTTTTTATTTCAAACAATAAATTTTATAATGAGGTAATTGAAATACCTCTAACATTATCATTGAATTATTTTATCCAAATACAATCTTATAATACATTATATAAATTTTAATGGTTACAAGTTATTAAAATACATAATTTATTAATTTATTACATATCAACATCATAAAATAATAATTATAAATTTATTTTCATTATTTTTTTACTATCATTCATCTTCCACTATTATTGTATTCATTTTTACTAAATTTTTTTTACTATAATATATATCTTCATTTACAATTCAAAATAATAACATATATTAATAAAATATAGATTAAAGTAATTAGATAAATTAAATAAAAAATAAAAAAATAATATCATTTGAATTAAATGTAAAATTAAGTTACTAATTTTTTATATAAATATTTAAAAAAATATAAAAATTTTAAAATAATTAGTCTAGTCTGACCTTAACCTATTTTAGTTTAATTTATTTTAAAGTTAGGCTGAATCGACCTATTCTTATACAAGTCAAAAATTATTTAACCCAACCTTAATTATTTTAATGCATTATACGAATTTGTCCATTGGACTTAGCCTGTTGTGATGGTTAATCGTATTATTTTATAATTAGTTCTTTTAAAATTTGTTTTACATATTTTATTTTTATTAAAAAATCTTGTAACTAAATATAAAATACTGTATCTATGTCTATTTATTTTTTTAAAGACTAAAAAACTTATTTTTAAAGGATAAAATAAAAAAATGATTTTTTAAAATTAAATCATTCATTATATTTACTTAAATAAAATATCGTCATTTTATTTATTGCAAGTTGTAGCTGATTTTCTACCTACCAAGTTGATAGCATTTCACCCACGAATCCGATCGCTAAAATAGATTGACCGTGTCCGTACCGTTCCGTATATATTTTTTATTTAGTGCAAGTGACAAGTATTATATTATTTAGGAAATTGACGGCTAATCAATAATCATTGTATAAATTGTGAAGGATTTAATCCGGAACCCTTCGGCTTGGGAGAATAAATTTTTGGACTCACTAGACTTTATATCCACTTTAAAATAAAATGTTAAAAACATTTTATTTTAAAAAATCAATTATGAAAAAATTAATATTTTAGAAATTCAATTATGATTAAATTAGTATTAATATATTATTAAATTTTTATTATAAATAAATCAATAATTTAAAATAAAAATTCTATCATATAATTTTATTATAAATAAAATAAAATATTTATATAATATATCTTTAATTTTTTTAAAAATAGTACTTCATTCTTAAAACATATATATCATATTTATTACTCTTACCTTCTTTTATCTTATCATAATTTTCTATACATTTTTTCTTTCTCTTATTTTCACACCCACTACCTACCCATTTACTTATATTTTAACTTTTCTATATATATTTTACATATATCTTTGTTCCTCTTTTTCTTTCTCGAATCCTACCTTTTTTTTTCTTTTATGTATTAATGATGAAAATATTCATACTTATAAATATATAAAAAATTTATTCTTTAAATTTAGATTCAAGTAATAAAAGAGCAAATGTTGATTTGAGTTTGGCGAAAATGATACCTTACCTAAATCTAGGCCTACTTTATATAAATTATTTAAAAATATTATTTTTATTTTATAAAAAATATATTTAATTTTTTCTATTAAAAATATATATACTGTATTATTTGTTTTAATTTATCAATAAAATAAATTAATTTTAATATAAATCTATAAATTATTATAAAAATTATATATTTTTTATAAATTTATATATAAATAAATTATAATTAAAAAAAAATTAAGTCTGAGTATGAGAATTATAATATCCTAATTATTATTATCCCTAATCTTTCACTTGCTTCTCTGTTTTTTCTTCCTCCCCTTTTTTTCTTCTTTCTTCTTCCTCCTCTTCCTGGGATGATCCTTCATTTTCTTTTTTTGTTGAATTGGTTTTAGACAGTTTTTATTGATTTTTTGACCGATTCAAAAAGTTGTAACTAATTCTTTAGATAATTAATTTTGTGATTATACCGAATCGAATTGAACTAATTTTTCAATTGATCTCAGTCAATTTGATCAAGTTCGGAGAAAACATAAATAAAATAATAAGTTGATGTAGATCACGTCAATGGCTGAATACATAATTATTAAATGTCTCCATCCCAGATAATAAATGCTTCCAATCTTTCTTATTAACAATTCCTATAAAATGACGACGCGTGGTGAAACCATGTAAATCTAAGGTATTGTAGTTTTAGCAGCGTTTACCAAACAATATAAATTTTTTATCTAAAAATTTTTATAACTTTTTTTTGTTAACTTAAAATGCTTTACAATAAATACAGGATATGTCACGTCAATTGTTATACATTTAGTCTAATTTTTTATTATTAAATTATTTTAATATTATATATTTAATATTAATAAAATTATTTTATGAATATTTTATATTAATAGTTATAACTATCACAAATTTGAATTTTTAATTTTTTATAATTTTTTTATTTTAAAATTAGAGTATTTTAAAATTATATATCAAAAGAAAAATTAACTTTTTTAAATATGTAGTTAGATAGTAAGATAAAATTTTTTTAATATTTAGAATTTGTATTTCTATCTTTTTTTCTTTTATTTGATTTAATTCATATTTATTTAGTTAATCAAAATTATCTAATTTATTAAATATTTTTTGTCTTAATCAAAATAATTTAAATTAATTTTGATTAAATTAAATTAGATTAAATTTTTAACATTTGAAAAAGTCTTGTAAAATTTTAAATTTTAACAGTTTTTTTTTTAATTTTAACAATAATAAATATAAATTTTTAACAATAAAATTAACATTAAAATAAATTAAAAATAACTTTAAAATAAGTCAAATTATAAATAAATTATAATAACGTATTGTTAAGTTTTAAAAAAATAATTTAATAAATTTATTAATATAAAAAATTCTTATGTCATGAGAATACAAAATTTTTACTTGAATAAAAATATAAAAAAATATGAGAATAATTTATTTTCAGGAATATAATGTTTTTGAAAATTTTTTTTAGTCTATGTACCAAATGTGAAAGTACAACATTTTAAACTTCCTATTCTTAAAAATCTTTTCCTAAACAATATACCAAATACTTTAGGCTTTTTAATGTCTGATCTTTAAAATAATATATTATGGTTTTATATAATATAATTTTATAAAAATGTGATTTAAAGAGGTGATAAAAAAATTAATAAAATAAAAAGTTAAAATACATAATTAAAATATAGGAAGTTAAATAATTTTTATTTTAAAATATAATAATTTTTTTTATTTTGTATTTCAAAAATTAAATAAAATAAATATGTATCAAATCACTTGTATATATTAACTAGTAATACCCAATTACTCATACATGTATAATGGACGATATTATTATATTAATATAAAAATGTGTTTAAATATATATATATATATAACAATGATATAATATATTTATATTTAAAATTTAAACATATTAAATATAATATTAAAATACATATTTTAGATATTTGAAAAATTAAAATAATATTATAAAAAATAAAAAATTATAAAGTGATTTAATTTTATTTAATAGTCCTTGTTATATATAATAATATATAAAAATTAATTAATATTAATATAATATGTAAAATTTTTGAAATATAAATTATTAAATTATGATAGATAATATTTACACTTTATTTTTTTTTTTTTGATTCTATCTACTAAAAAGAAAAATAGATACAATCAATCAAAAAAAATTTTAAAATTTTTAATTTTTAGTTTATTATAGATTTTAGTATCCTTCTGTTTTCATCTATTTTTTACTAAAATCATTTTTAATAAGATCTACGTTGATTAATTCATAAAAATTTTATATGAGAGTCTAATTCTTTAAGAATTGTTTGAATTAAGGTTTAATCATTATAAGAATTTATTCTATTCGGTTTTGCGTGCAAATGAGATTTGTGAATTGACCAGAGAGATGAAACCGCAAAGCCGCAGGCGCGACTTTTATTCTCGGTTTGCATATCGTGTCAGGTTCCAAACCTGACCTGCGCATCCTGATTATATGACATTAGTCAAATCTAAACGTTCTTATTAAAAATTAAAGCGTTAACGCTATAATAATTTTTTAAAAAAGCAAGCTTTCGCTTTTATTGATATATATGATATAAAACAAGTACATATTTGGCCTGATACAAACAGTAAAGTTGATTAATATGCATATTTGTATAATGCCCATATATATTTGTGATTTGGATGGATATGCATGCCGCCCAGAACGTTAAGTTCTTTGTTTAATCAATTCAATTAAACTTTAATCATTATATGAATTGATTGTGACTTTCTTCCATTCCGTTTTGCGTGCGACACATTGATGCTGATCATATATACCAATTTTAAATTTCATTTTCCTGGAAAAACCAATGCCACATGGCCGTGTTTGAGCAAGACAGCCGTGTTGCTTCATGAAGATTGCCTATTTAAAATATATTAAATCGAATATATGTGATCCACATATATGCGTGATGGGCCCTTACCCACAGCTTGCTTGCGTATCACACACACATATATATATATATATATATATATATATATATTTATTTATTTATTTATTTATATATATGCAGCGACACGGCCGTGTAGGCCATCCATTGGGTCTCGCTTCCGTTGCACATGATATATATATATATCATTTAATGAAAGATTATTTATTTATTTATTTTTAATAGTTTAATAATAGTAAATTAATTCAAATTACAAATGATGTATTTGTTACAAATATAAGTAATGATATCTTTGTTTATCATTTGGGTGATATTTTATTTGTAACAAATATTTATATTTTGGTCTACATGCATTAATATTGCATATTTTTTAATTAATTAATTAGTGATTACTTAAATAACAATAAATTATAGATACTTAGTTATTCAATTAAATTAGTTAAAGCAATATAGTTACTAAAGTAACTTCTGTTATGAAAACTCTTTTAATTCTGAATAACTAAGATAGTAGTATATATTTATATTCATACAAATGATTAGTCAATCTAAAGGAAAATTATTATTTAAAAAGAATTTATACATACATGTAGTAATGAGTGAATTGGTTATTAGGTATCTATTATGAGTATTTAATTGACTTAAAAGAAAGTTATATACTTAATTAAATTATATCATTTCTATTTGATTACTACACCAAAACAATCTAATATGAATCAATTCTTTATCCAAAAATTAGAATTGATTTCACACCGGTTGTCTTCATATGGGTTACTATTGTTAAATAATTAATCACTATTCTTTGTTAGCATGTGAGCTGATTATGTGTTTTGTACATTTGTTCCCTGTACAACTAATATAGTTAATGCATCATTTGTTACTGCTACTATTAATAGCATTTTCATTCTTAGTGGTAGTAACTTTAAATCTTAGAAAAAAAAGGTAACTATGGTCTTAGAATGCATGAACTTAGACCTCACATTCAGAGAGTCACATCCTACACTTCTTTCAGATCAAAGCTCTTTTGATTATTAAAGAGTCTTAGAGAGGTGGGACCGCTCTAACTGCTTAAGTCTAAGGATAATGAAGAATACTATCTTAAAAACATTTTTGGACACTGTTTTTGGGAAATCGATGCCTAAAACTTCTTAAATACTCTTGAAGAGTGCTTTGCTAAGAGTGACAAAACAGAGACGAGTGGAATATTAAGAAAACTTATTTTCATGAAGTACAAGGGTAATGAGAACATAGGGGAGTACATCTTAGACATGTATCATCTTAGACATTTTTGTATTAGACAAAGAAGGTTATATTTGTTCATTTGAAAACAGAAAACGTAATGTGTATTTTAATTCTATGCTTAATGGAACTAGTATCTTATCTAATTGTGACAACTTTTTTTTTTATTAGATTCAATATATGCATATAATGAATCTTATACTACTAAAACTAAAGGCATTAAATACAAATTCTCAAGTGATAATTTCTTTTCTTTATGGCATAAGCGTTTGAATTTCTAATACCAATGATTTTGCTAACCTATTCAATGGTCTTTCTAAAAATATAGGCCATTTGAATTTCTAATTACGTTGATATATGGAAAAGGTTGAATAGTTTCTGTCAAGATCCTTGGAACAAGATGAAGGCAACTTTGAGACGTGATTATCGCAACACACCTTGGCAAATTGCTGCCTCCCTTGCAGGAATTATTCTCCTTATTGTTTCCCTTGTTCAAACTATATCTTCTGTACTCCAAGTAGTAGCTAAGTAGATTAATTTAAAGCTTGTATAACAAACTTTTTTATGTTCCATTTCTACATTATTCACCATATCTATATAGCATCTATCAATAAGAGAATTCTAGAACTCGTTGTAATTAGTAAAATCCTTTGATAACTTAAGCCTTGTTCAAAGTAGAAATAATTTTGTAGCAGACTTTGTGTTCTATTTTGTCACACATGTTTAGGGTTTAAAGCTTGCAATAATTTTGTAGCAGAAGGGATTAATTCTTTATGATATAACAAATTAATGTTTAAATTTTTATTGAAATAAGTATTTATATTTAATGTTTAAAAATGTTTTAAATATAATTAGTTTTAACAAAAAGATATCTGTAAAACAAACTAAAAGCTTGTTTGAGTTTGAACAAGAGTTATTCAAACACTGTATATACTTCTTTATGAGACATATTTATAATTTAAAGGACTATTTTAACAAAGTTTAAATTTAAACATAAAGGATCAATTTAAAATCTTAATTAAAATTATAGGACTAATGTTTTACTTTAACCTTAAAATTTTTTAAAAAAATTTTTATAACAATAATATTAAAATTTTTGTCTTTCAAATCACTTCACGTCATTAGTAGAAAATGATTTATTCTGATCTTTGTTTAGAAAAAATTTAATTTAATGAGTAATTTGACTAACACATTCTACTCTAACTCATTTCATTAATAACAACTTTACCCCCTTTTCTTTAAAGTTTCTATCCAAATCTTTAAAAGTCACCCATTTAACAAGATAACCATCTGTCATTTGATTTGGAAGAACAAGAAAATCGATTCCTAAAAAGTTAATCTGATTATCAAAACAGTGGAATAAAGGTCTCTTTTAATACATATAGTTAATGAATTTAAATCTGATAGAATATTTGATATGATAAAGCCAAAAAATAAAAGACAAAGTAGTCAAGTTTAAATAAAACTCTCGTCTACCCCCTTTCTGTATCTATCTTTTCTTCAACTTCACCGTATAAAAGGTCTTTAAAATACTTTTAACTAACAAGTTGTGCTATCTTAAATTATAAATGTTTACTTTTAAAAATTAAATTAGTCATTAAATTAATAAAGGAATTGATTGATGAGTAAATGATTTAACTGAATCAATATTAAAATATATATATTAATTTTTTATTATAAATAAATAATTTATAAAAATAAAAATAAAAATATCATATAATTTTATTACATGTAAAATAAAACAAACCTATAATATATCTTAAATTATTTTAAAAAAATCAATACACTACTCATCCTTGTTTTAGAAAATTTTGAAAAAATATAAAATATACCACATTTATTATTCTTGCATACTTTTATCCCATTACAATTTTTTATTCTTTTTTTTTTTTCACCACGCCACTTACTTTTTTCTTTTTTAATATGTCATCACTTCTCTCACTATGTCCCTCCCTCCGTCCCTTTCTCTCTGTCAAAACCCTAAACCTTTCTCTCGTACATGATCGACTCTTCTTCTTTTCTTCTTTTTTAAATGTTTTCTTCTCCCTCTTCTTCTGCTACTAATGCCGCCAGTATTTACCAATTTTCCTAATTGTTGATATGTCCAAGCGATTTTTTATCCATTTTTTGGTTGACCAGTTTATAATTATTCCAATCGATATGATATAGTTTTTTCATTATTTGTTTACACAATGATTTATACACCTAACAATGACAAGTTTTACATTTTTTTACAAAAGTTGTCATTTTATTTAAGAAAAGTAAATTAATAATTTAATTTTTTATTTATTTTTAATTTAATATTTTAAGTTCAAAAATAAATTTTCTCAATTTAATCTTTAAAATTTTTTTCCTAATCAAAATATTTCATCTCCAATATAATCAAAATAATTCTTCCCTTAAGTAAATTTTTCTTAAAATAATTTCTTTTAAGTAAATTTTACGAAGTCAAATAATTTTCAATACAACTACTTCATCTTGTTAAATATTTTCTTAATAACATCATTTGGAAAAAAAAATTGTCATTTGGATAAATTTAAGTAATAATTAATGATAACGTGAGCCCATTTATCAATTAAGAAGAACTAGGAACATAAATTTAAAAATATTTAAATACGTAAACATAAAATAATATTATATTTTTAAATTGAAATTTTTTTTATATAGTATATGTAAGCCACATAATAAATCAAGAACAGATAGTTGAATTGATTTTCTTTTAAAATAAAAATATTTTGGTAAATTTTTAAAAGCAATAAGTTAGGTGTCTATTGAAAATTAAGTGATCATTAAATTTTTTTTTTTCAAAATTTTAAGTTTCCAACAAACACCTATACAAAAATATTCTTATAAAATTTAACTGAATATAAAAAAAATGTTGAGAAAATCACATAAAAAATTTATACAGGTTGAGATCAAAACTTTTCTTCGCCACACGCACACAACAAAGAAATTAACTAATTAGAAAATTACAAAATAATATAACTCAGTAATATTCTTTCAAAAGATTAGCTACATCACTTTTATGCCTACACTTGACAACCCTTTTATAAACAATACACCACTTTTATAAACAAATATTTAATATTTAATATTTTACTATTTAATGTATGTATAAATATATATATTTGTTAAATATTAAATTGCTTTTTTAAATATTTTTAATATATGATAGTAAATATCAAATTTTTTATACATTTAAAATTCCCATGTTTTAAATATTTCTATTTATTAAAATTTGAAATTTACATAATAAGTTATTTATGATGACATGTTATCATTATTTATTATTGATGATTTTATATCTGATCATCATAGACAGTCGTTCCCATACGTCTGGCTTACCTAAGGTCTCAAATCGCCTATGATGGATTGCTCACTCATTGTCACATGTCCATAATTCACATAAAACACTTATAAATATTACCTTACCCCGTAGTATTAGATACGTAAAATCTATCGTTCTCTATGTTCTTATGCTCTTTATGTTCTTACTCTCTTTAACTTAGGCATCGAAAGTATATTTGGAGAGTCTTTCTCTTTGTGCATTATTTGCTTATCTTGGTGCAAAATTTCACCACTCCTAATACCTCTCCTATTCCTTAATTGGTGAATCTATCAAAAATTGATTCATCAAAAAATAATATTTATTTTAAAATTTATCATATCTAAAGTTGTTAAAATGAGTTAATTCAGCCTAAGCTCCTTTTTGCCTAATTTATAATAGGACGAGCTAGCCCATTTTTAAAACATACCACTATTTGCTTAACCCAACCCAATCCTATTAAGGCCATCGGCTTGGCTGAACTAGCCCTTAAATTTTTTTTTGAGAAAAATATAATTTAATTTAGTAAATAATACTTTTAAAATGATAATTATAATTTATTACATTAATTTTTTAAAAAATATTCTTAAAATAAACAATAAAAAAATAATTAAAGTATAATACATAAAATTTAAAGATGACAAATTATGTCTATTGAAAGAGATGCACATGATGACTTTTTATATAAGAGTTGTATCAATTCCAAAGGAAAGAATAGGCAATTGTTAAAAAAACTAAAAAAATTGTAGAAAGAGAGACACATGACTTTTCATATAAGAGTTGTGGTCAATTCCTCAAAAATAGAAGAGTATAGGCAATTGTTCTCACTTGTGAGTAAGTTATTTTTATTGATAACAATAAGCATGAGTATTACATGAATACATATAGATATATGTGTGTATACATATATATATATGTATATATATCTTTGTGTGTGTTGCGTTAATATGCATACATTTGCATATATAATTAAATACTTCTATAAATATTACGTATATAAATGAATAGAAATATGTAATATTAATTAAATTACTATGAAAATTTTAAACTAATATTTTTATTTCAAACAACAAATTTTATAATGAGATAATTGAAATACCTTTAATATTATCATTAAATTATTTTGTCCAAATACAATCTTATAATACATTACATAAAGTTTAATGATTACAAATTATTCAAATACATAATACATTAATTAATTACATATCAACACCATAGAATAACAATTATAAATTTTATTTTCATCATTTATTTTTTATTATCATTTATCTTCCACTATTATTATATTAATTTTTACTAAAAAAATTTTACTATAATATTTATCTTCATTTACAATTCAAAACAATAACATATATTAATAAAATAAAAATTAAATTAAGTAGATAAATTAAATAAAAAACAAAAAAATAATATCATTTGAATTAAATTTAAAGTTATGTTACTAATTTTTTATATAAATATTTAAAATAACATAAAAATTAAGAAAAAAAAAGGAATTAGTCTAATCCAACCTTAAATCATTTTAATTCACTTTATTTTAAGATCAAGCTCGACTGACCCATTTTTATACGGATAAAAAATTATTTAGTCTAGCCTTAATTATTTTAGAACACTATATGAATTGATCCATTGGACTTAGCCTATTTCGATGGCTTTAATCATATCACTTTAAAATTAGTTCTGTTAAAATTTTTTTTACATATTTTATTTTTATTAAAAAATATTTTAACTAAATATAAAATACTGTATCTATGTCTATTTCTTTTTTTAAAGACTAAAAAGCTTAATTTTAAAGGATAAAATAAAAAAATAATTTTTAAAAATTAAATCATTCATTATATTTACTTAAATAAAATATCGTCATTTTATTTATTGCAAGTTGTAGCTGATTTTCTACCTACCAAGTTGATAGCATTTCACCCACGAATCCGATCGCTAAAATAGATTGACCGTGTCCCTACTGTTCCGTAAATATTTTTTATTTATTGCAAGTGACAAGTATTATGTTATTTAGGAAATTGACGGCTAATCAATAATCATTGTATAAATTGTGGACGATTTAATCCGGAAGCCATCGGCTTGGACGAATAATTTTTTGGACTCACTAGACTTTATATCCACTTTAAAATAAAATGTTAAACACATTTTATTTTAAAAAATCAACTATGAAAAAATTAATATTTTAAAAATTCAATTACGATTAAATTAATATTAATATATTATTAACTTTTTATTATAAATAAATTAATAATTTAAAATAAAAAATCTATCATATATTTTATTATAAATAAAATAAAATATGTATATAATATATCTTTAATTTTTTTAAAAAATAGTACTTCATTCTTAAAACATATATATCATATTTATTACTCTTACCTTCTTTTATCTTATCATAATTTTCTATACATTTTTTCTTTCTCTTCTTTTCACACCCACTACCTACCTATTTACTTATATTTTATTTTTTCTATATATATTTTACATATATCTTTGTTCCTCTTTTTGTTTCTCGAATCTTACCTTTTTTTTTTTCTTTTATATATTAATGATGAAAATATTCATACCTTATAAATATATAAAAAATTTATTCTTTAAATTTAGATTCAAGTAATAAAAGAGCAAGTCTTGATTTGAGTTTGGCGAAAATGATACATTACCTAAATCTAGATCTACTTTATATAAATTATTTAAAAATATTATTTTTATATTATAAAAAATATATTTAATTTATTCTATTAAATATATATATATATACTATATTATTTTTTTAATTTATCAATAAGATAAATTAATTTTAATATAAATCTATAAATTATTATAAAAATTTTATTTTTTTATAAATTTTTATATAGATAAGTTATAATTTTTTTAAAAAATTAATTATTTTAAATCTTTTTGAATAAATAAATCTGAATTAGAGTATTCAAAAATTCTACTACAAATTTAGAGACGTGAATAGATTTTATTAGTTATGTAAGTCTGAGTACGATAATTATAATATTCTAATTATGATTATCCCTAATCTTACACATGCTCATCTTTTTTTTTCTTTCTCCCCTTTTTTTCTTCTTTTTTCTTCCTCCTCCTCCTGGGATGATCCTTCCTTTTCTTTTTTTGTTGAATTGGTTTTAAACAGTTTTTATTGATTTTGACCAAATTTTATTGATTTTTTTACCGATTCAAAAAGTTGTAATTAATTTTTTAGATGATTAATTTTGTGATTATACCGAATCGAATTGAACTAAGTCAATTTGATCCAATTCTATAATCAATGGAGAAAATATAAATTAAATAATAAGTTGATGTAGACCACGTAAATGGCTGAATATATAATTATTAACTATCCAATCTACACACGACTCAACTCGACACGTACGACTATAAATGTCTTCCTCCCAGATAATAAATGCTTCAAATCCTTCTTATTAACAATTCCTATAAAATGACGACGCGTGGTAACCATGTAAATCTAAGTTATTGTAGTTTTAGCAGCGTTTACCAAACAGGATAAATTTTTTTCCTAAAAATTTTTATAACTTTTTTTTGTTAACTTAAAATGTTTTACAATAGAGAAAATACAGGATGTGTCACGCGAATTGCTATCCATTTAGTCTAACTTTTTATTATTAGATCATTTTAATATTATATACTTAATATTAATAAAATTATTTATGAGTATTTTATATTAATAGTTATACCTGTCTCAAGCTTAAATTTTTAATTTTTAATTTTAAAATTAGAGTATTTTAAAATTATATCATAAGAGAAATTAATTTTTTAAAAATAAGTAGTTAGATAGTAAGATAATTTTTTTTAATATTTAGAATTTGTATTTCTATCTTTTTTCTTCTATTTGATTTGATTCATATTTATTTAGTTAATCAAAATTATCTAATTTATTAAATATTTTTTTTCTTAATCAAACTAATTTAAATTAATTTTGATCAAATTAAATTAAATTAAATTAAATTAAATTATTTACGTTTGAAAAAAATCTTGTAAAATTTTAAATTTTATAAGTAATTTTTTAAATTTTAACTATAATAAATGTAAATTTTTAACAATAAAATTAACCTTAAAATTAATTAAAGATAACTTTAAAATAAGTCAAATTATAAATAAATCATAATAACATATGATTAAGTTTTAGAAAGATAATTTAATAATTTTTTTAATATAAAAATATTCTCATAGTATAAGAATACAAGATTCTTACTTGAATAAAAATATACAAAAGTATAAAAATATTTTATTCTCAAAAATATAATATTTTTAAAAAGTTTTTTAAGTCTATATATCAAATGCGATAGTACAATATTTCAAACCTCTTATTCTTAAAAAAAAATTTCTAAACCACATACCACACACCTTAGGGCCTTTTTAAAATAATATATTATGTTTTTATATAATATAATTTTATAAAAATGTGATTTAAAGAGATGATAGAAAAAAATTAAGAAAATAAAAGTTAAAATACATAATTAAAATATAGGAAGTTAAATAATTTTTATTTTAAAATATAATAATTTTTTGATTTTGTATTTCAAAAATAAAATAAAATAAATATGTACCAAATCACTAGTATATATTAACTAGTAATACCCAATTACTCATACATGTATAATGCACGATAATATTATATTAATATAAAAATGTGTTTAAATATATATATGTATATATATAGCAATGATATAATATATTTTATTTAAAACATAATATAAATTGTATACCATATATTTAAATTTCAATATATATTAATATATTTATATTTAAAATTTAAACATATTAAATATAATATTAAAATACATTTTAGATATTTTAAAATAATTAAAACATAAGTAACATTTTTTTAACCCACTATAGTGAAAAATATGTAAAAGTAAAATCTTTATGACACAATATTATTAAATATTATATGAAAAATGTGAAACATATATCATCCTCAAAAATTTCTATGTCCTAATAGTTTTGATAAAGACACACCTTATTAATTACATTAAATATGTTTTAAATATTCTTTGAACAATTTACTTTAATATAATTTACTGGCTACAATTTCATATGATGTGGTAGACTTCTTTTATCAAGAATATTGTTGTTATATGCAAGACTTAATCTCAAAATTTTATTTAAATAAAATAAAATACTTATTATTTCAATTAATTACTTGATGAAATCATATTTTAGTAAAATATATTAATTCAATCTCTGAGTAACTTTGGGTGGAGAGGATTTAAGCCCACTGGAACTTTACTTCAGAGGAAATAAGTAGTTACTACTCCAATGTATATGATTTCATGACTTAAAAGAGATTTTATATTTAGGTATTAATTAGGCCATATTTTGACTTTTTTTTGCATATAATACAATGTATATATTGTATTATTACTGATTTATATATTGCAATTTAACCACGATTAATAATAAATTATAAACTAATGCTTTTAACAATTAAGTGACGTGCGATTTTTGAAACATTGGAATTAATAAGTATTAGTTCTATTCATCACGTATAGATAATATATTTAAATCTAAAAATTTAATAACAACAAAAAAATATAAGTATGTGTATATAAGTCTCATGCTAAAAGAATATCTCGTCTCGTGAATAGAAAAAATAATAAATACTATTATGCCATATTAGTCCTTGCTGCAGGCAACCGCGCAGTTAGAAACTGACCCGCGTAGGCCCTAGAATTATTGACTGCAATTTATATGACAAGTCAGGGGTATAAGAGGCATTTAGTCAATATTTGGTGGGAACCCTAGGACGTTAAGAATTCGAAAATTTAAAACGAGAGCACCGTATTGTAAGCGACAAACTCTCCAAATATTTAATACGATGACGTTGAAAGAAAAAGATAAAAGTGTCAGTTAGCTAATAAAACCCTATTGTGCTTTGGCACAAAATGGAAAAACCCCATTGTGCCCTCCTCTTTTTTTCTGTCTATCTTTTTTTCGACTTCGATCTTCAGAAATTATTTTGTGCTGTCTTCAAATTGTAGTTGTCTATACAATGATTTACGCACCCAACCTTGTTTTGTGTGACAAGTTTTACATTTGTTTTTGACACAAGTTGTCAATTTTATAATTTAATCTTTTATTTATTTAATTTTAAAAATAAAGCCTCTCAATTTTATTTTTTTTTTAAATTCCAACAAAACTGTTCTTCTCCAATATAATCAAAATAATTCTTCCCTTGAGCAAATTTCCCTTAAAACAATGTCATTTAAGTGAATTTTACAAAGTGAAGTAATTTTTCATACAACTACCTTATCTCGGTTAAATATTTGGTCAAATAAGATCATTGACAAAAATTTGTGATTTGGATAAATTTAAGTTATAATTAATGTTGACATGAGTTTTTGTTTATCAATTAAGAAAAATTAACCCACTGCGTCGGAAATTCTTGATTGAGAGGAATTTTATATTTTTACTATCATATATATATATATATATATATACACTAACTAGATGTTTAACATGTATAAGTGCGGATGTTATTTTTTATTTAATTTTTAAATTGCAATGTGAAATAATATTTATTATATTTTAAAATAATAAAATAATTAATGAAAATGTAATTAAATCTTTATTATTCTCTTCTAATTTATTATTATTTTTATTTTTCTCTCTTCTCTTCTCATCTCCTCACACATTATATGTTTTATTTTATTTTTTTATGTTATATAATATGTATAATTAATGTTTGAATAATATTTTTTACATGTTTTATTTTTTATTAACATATAAAAAAACTGTACTTAAATTTAGTCATTTCCAAAGACTTTATTAGAAAAAGAAAACAGTTTTAGAGAGGTTGACCATTTTTTTAAAAAAAAAAACCAAGTTTTAACAATTAAGTAAATCATCCAATATTTACTTAAAAAATATAGTCATTTTATTGCTGGTTAGTTAGTGGAGATGATTTTCTAGTGATAACATTTTCTAGTGATAACATTTCACCAATCCGATCGCTAAAATAGATTTACTGTATTGTATTGTATGTATATATTACATTAATTTTCCGTTATTGCCAAATGTTTTGAGGTGATACTTTGTATTAAGTTTCCTTCATATCTTGTTTCTTCTCTCAGCTGAAGAAAGACCATCATGAGCAACAAGAAAATTAGGAGTGCTGAATGTG
Source organism: Senna siamea (assembly GCA_031216115.1). Taxonomy (NCBI): domain Eukaryota; kingdom Viridiplantae; phylum Streptophyta; class Magnoliopsida; order Fabales; family Fabaceae; genus Senna; species Senna siamea. The sequence goes on from CM062356.1 coordinate 2,224,386, forward strand.
TAGGGTATCGTCAACTACTGTACTACGACCAAATATGTATTAGGCCAATTCTTTGATTAAGCAGCCAATCATGGTAGTCTCAAATACCTACGCGGTTTCCTTGGCTTTAGAGCGGTTGTTCGGAGCCATCCAACGAGAATGGAAATTCTTTGGAGACGTAGAAAATGAAGTGAAATTACTAAGCAATCAGCTTAGAATAATCTATCACTTCATCCAAGAATTCCCATATAAAGAGGGTAGTATGAAGGAGCAAATCGTCAAACTAGTGGCAAAAGCAGCTTATGATGCTGAAGATATCATCCATGGATATGTTATCAACTTCAGAAAGCGAGAAGGGATGAGTCTATTAAGTAAGTCTGTCCACTACTTTGATCATCGGACCAAGGCTGGTAACGTATTCGACAGAATTAATAAGCTCAATAAGGAATTGAAAAGAATCATCGATGACATGAACAGTTATAAAAGTGAGGTCAACGACGCAGGTGCAGAGGCATCCACATCCACATCATCACCGTGGGTGGATGATGTTAATGAAGACGACATAGTTGGGTTTGTGAATGAGGTGGAAACACTCGTACAGGATCAACTGATTGACGGTAACTTGCAGCGCCGTGTTGTCGAAATCGTTGGTATGAGTGGATCAGGCAAGTCGACATTCGCCAAGATGGTTTACAACCAGATTAGCGTTAGAAATCACTTTGACTGTCGAATCTGGGTAGATTTCGAAGAGGGAACTACTATTGACCTTCTTCTGCTCCAAATTACAAAAGGGGTGGTGCTGAAAAGTAGAATATGCCAGCAACTGATGATGAAATTGGAAAAACACCTCCCAGTTTTGGATGGATTGGAAGATAAGGGATTGCATGGCCGAGCTGCAGAGCTGTTGCAGCAGATGCCAAAGATGACCGTGGATGAAATGAGATATTCTGTCCGTGAACTTTTCCAAAACATAGAAGACGAGCTGGAGATCATGGATGAATTTGGAGCTGGAAATCGGTTGACTGAAGTCTTCAAGGAACAAGAGAGGACACTGCTTGAGGAGTTAAAAACAACTCAAGAAAATGAGTGGAAGGAGATGGTGTCAGAACATTTGAGAAGAAAGAGGTATCTTGTAGTCATGGACAACATACGAGAAACTCAAGTATGGGACAAGCTCCAAGATGCTTTTCCTGACCACTCCATTGGAAGCAGAATACTAATCACGAGCTTCCAACAAGGTTTTCTTCCATGTCCAGACTCTTATTGTCATCCTATTCCCAAGTTAGACGCAAGTGAGAGTGGGAAACTCCTTTGTAAGATAGCGTTCGGAGGAGATTCATGCCCACGCAATTTTGAAGCGAAGGGAAAGACAATTGCAGAGGAATGTGAGGGTTTACCACTAGCTCTAGTGGTCCAGGGCAGGCTTCTAGCAGAGAAACACAAGAAAAAACAAACTTTGTCCGTATCAATCTCTGACGGGAGGGAGCAATGGCGAGACAAAATTGCTCAGAGTTACGAAAAGTTATCCGGAAATTTGAAACTTTGTTTTTTCTATTTGGCTGTATTCCCAAGAAACACTGAGATTACAGTGAGGGAGTTGATACAAGTTTGGATATCTGAAGAGCTGATACCAGAAAATCCCGAAAGGGGCAAGGAGGAGATTGCGGAAGAGTACCTGCACAAGTTAATAGACAGGTGCTTGATCCAACCCATCAGCAGGAGGATGGACGGAGGGGTGAAAACATGTCGCATTCATAATGTTGTGCTTAATCTCTGCGAGTATGAGAGTGCGAGGGAAGAGTTTCTAGAGGTTCGTAGAGATTCCAACTTACTTTTCCATAGCAAACCTCGAAGGCTCTCTGTCCACTGTGACTCTAGTACTTCCCCAACGTTCCATGTCTTATTGTCATCCAAATGTTGCGACACTAGTACTGTTCGATCCTTCATGTGCTTCGGGAAAGACACTTATTCTATCGATGAAACTCACTGGAAAAGGCTTTCTCAGAGAGTTCGTCTGACACGAGTTCTGAAACTTGAAAATCTGAGATTCGAGTCATTTCCGAAGGACATTGATAAACTGATACATCTGAAATATTTGAAGTTGAAAAGTGTGTCACTTGAAGAACTCCCTGGTTCCATAGGTGAGCTTTGGCATCTTGAAACACTTGACCTAAGAGGGTCTGCTGTGATTATCTTACCAAAAGGGATATGGAAGCTCCATAACCTGAGGTATATATTCACCTCTAGACCCATAAAACTGCCTGTCTCTCCAAAAAATTGTACAAGTTTGCAGCTCCTGGTTCTTTCTAAGATATTTCTAGACCAAAATACTGTTTCTCTGATTGCCGACAACAAGTTTCCACTAGTTAAAAAATTGGGGTTGTTCGGAAATAGCAAAACCAACCCTCAAATGATTCTGCCCATGGCTTTTGAAAACCTGCGTAAGTTAAGATTTTTGGAGAGGTTGAAGATTAAAATGTCACCATCAGAGCATCTTGTTGAGCTGGCATCTCCCAATATTTTCTCATTGTTGACTAAGGTATCATTGATAAAATCCAATATTAACTCCAATGACATCCATGTCCTAGGGAAACTGCCAGAGCTTCGATATTTGAAAATAGTTGAAGGAAGTTTAAATGGCAACATCATGCTGTGTGCTCCCAACAGCTTTCCCAAACTCGAGATCTTTCAAATGAGGTGTTTTCCAATTCAACATTGGTCACTTTCTGAAGGATCCATGTCGAGCCTTCGGCATTTGATCATCAAGGAGTGCAGAAACTTAAGGACACTCCCTCAGGAATTGAGTCATTTAACTGAGTTAAGCGAACTCCATGTTCATCGACCCTGCAGCGACAACTTGGAAATACTACTTCAAGAAATGCAGATAAGGTGTATGATTACGTTTCATCCACCTCGAGATGTGTAGATGAAGGAGGAAACTAATGGGCTAGCTGCCATGTACGTCTGCGAAGAAATGGTATTTTATATATATTTTTCTCATTTGCTTTTTGTCATATATAGAGGTAACATTTGAATTTTGAACTAGCTAGTTAATAATTTAGATCATCTCACTTTTAAATGAGTTTGGCTAAATTATATTTCATGTCTCTAAATATCTCTAGCTATAGTTTCTCAATTATTTGATTAATTATATTACAAAAAGTAAAAAACTGCATTTTAATTTACTTTTTTAACTTAAAAATATGACTTTATTCTTAATATATAAAGTAAAGTTTGATCGATGTGCAGTATTAACACGTTTTTATTTTTTTATAGGATCCTAGATATATAGTTAGGTAATTTTATTTTTAGAAGGAATGTATATATATTGTCAAATGTTGAGAGATTACAATGATATCTTTGAATTAATTAAGGATGATTATCCTTTTCTGTTTCTTGTTCAGTATTTATCTTAGTTAGTTTTATAACAAGGAATAATATTCTATTGAATCCATCTCTATTTAGATTTAAATCTTCTCATGTAATAGAATAATATAATAATATCATGTATTGAAAGAAATAAACATAAAATTAAGAAAAATATATTATCTACTCATAGTATTCATTATGTGATTAGAACTTACCACCTAATTGGTTTAGTATTTATCTTTCTTTTTATATAATATTGTCATATTATTTTGTCATATAAGAGGATCATGATTTAGTTGGTTCTTGTACTCTTATAAGAATTGTAAATTAGAGTTGAAAAGGATAACTAGGGTTGCATAATATGCTGCTACGTACGTTGGTGTAAATTCTGAGCCTGAGTTTATATCCCTCTTCATTTTACAGAATATGTTTTGTGGCGATCCCAACTACAAATGCAAGGGCCAAAATTGCAGAGAAGAAAATATATCCAAAACTGCTACTCAATTTTATAGGCATGGTAGCTTGGAGAAGTGATGTTGACCAACCAGCAAACTTGTCAGCAACTATATATGCCCAAGCCATGAAGACAATCAGTGAGTAAAGCTAGTAGATATGTACATAACATTTTCAATTAATGGTGCAATCTAAGAAAACATATCCATACTGCTGCCTTTTAAGCGACGAAATCTCTATGTTGGTTTGGTTGGATCTCCGAATAAAAATGTCTTTTCTCCTGGCAGTTTTTGAACGGTAATTTTGATTCTCTTGATATATACATATATATATATGTATATATATAATGTCTTGATTTTTTTGTTATTGATCTTAAAAATCATATATTATATAATATAAAATATGTGATATATAAAAAAGAGAAAAAAAATAAAGATAGTGAGAACTTGTAATAATATAATAAAGACTTAAATAATTTTTTATTATTTAATTTATTATTTTAAAATATAATACACTTTATATCTTTATATATATATATATATATATATATATATATATATAACATTTTCATATTTTTTTTATTACTAAAATTTGAACCTTTGATGACAGATCTTCCATTTCTTTGAAGCAGAAAGAGTCCAAATTATTATTATGATGCATAAAAAAGTATTTAATTCCCAATTCACATAAAATATATTTTTATTTTTAGTGATATTTCTGTAGATTTTAACGTTTATTGAGAGATTGTTGACTGATTCAACTAATACTTTTTTTTTCATTGAATAACAATTGTCGATTAATTTATCTGATAAACTAGTTTAAGAAAAGGATAAATTACAATTTATTAATTTTTCCTAGTTAATTTCACTCAGCTTAAAAATCAAAATCCTTGGATGATTGATTCTTCATAATAAGCAAAGCTAATTAATTTCATGTTTTGTTTGAATTCAAAATCAATTTGCGTTATTTTTTACTTCAAAACATTATTTATTACGATCACTTTTATTATGACACTTTTATTATTTTTCTTCCATATTCCATGTCAAAATTTTCAATTTATTTTACAATAAATTTTTAAGGTTAAAATATTTATAAGACCTTTTATTTTTGAAAAAAAAATTATTTTAAAATTATTTCGTGGCTACAAAGTTTTTCTGAGAAAAAAAAGACTAAAATTTTTTTATTTAACGTAGAAAAATTAACTTTTTTTTTCTAAAACTTTTCACAAACACAAATTCTTTATGTTTGATTATGTTTCTTTTCTTAAAATAATTATATATATTATTTCTAAACATATAAATTAGAATATGAAACATTTATATATAAATTTATATTTTTTAAACTTATTTAAAATTTTTATTATGTTTTTATTCTTTATATTTTAATCATGCCATTTTTGTGATTTGATAATCAAATTTATTTTTTATACAAATTGGTGAAACACCAACTACTTTTTTCTTACTACACTTTTGATAAATCTCCATTTAAAAATAATTTATTTCAAAATAATTAAAATTTGACAGTCAAACTGGCCCTAAATTAAGATGATCACAAAGTTTTTCAAGCTTGTTCCTTATAAGAAATTTGTCGTGGAGAAAAAGGAGAATAATAAAAATATATATGCTCAAAGTGATGACTATATATTTATGTTACCTAGCTAGATATTTTATCTTTTTAATTTTTTATTGGTTTTGTTTTAATCATATTTTCACCAAAAATATAACTTCCTCTCTTGTCTTTTCAGTAATATAACATATATTATTTTAAATTTTATCATGAAAATATATATTCTTCCAATGTAAATTATATTGGATTTATTGAGTCTAAGAAATATTATAATATATTTTTTAGATATTAAAATATCATAAAATTAAATTTTTAGTCTATAAAACTAAGTTGTATCATTAATTTTTAATTGGATATATATTGTCAATTTAAAAGATATATTGATTATATTGATTCTTAAAAAATTAAAATATATACTAATTGATCATTAAAACATTAAATGTTGTGTAGACTTATCTTCTATTTAGTCTACAATGAACTGAGTTGAACTTTTCTGTAATCTTTAACTCTACTCATTTTTATATCATTTCATTTGATGGCTCTCATTCTCAATATACCAAAACTTACAAAATCACTCTTTGCAAAATCTTATTTTAACAAATAGGCATAATTACATCACTGGGTAGCATTTGGCGCTATCAAAAGCTCAAAGTGATCAATGATAAATCTAACCCCACCTTTTGAGTTGAAACCTCTCAAGCCCCTAGCTAGAGCTACATTTCTTCCCCACCTCATCTGATCAGAATTTTAACCTTCGAAAAGCTGCTTGATGAAGTAAATGTGAAGTATTTGCCTTGTCATCGTCTTAATTGATGCTTATTTGTTAGAATGAGATTGTAAATAGTAGTTTTGTAGGTTGTTGTGTTACTACTGCAAGATATTGCATGAAAAACAATATGAAAGTGAATAGAAAGAAAAAATTTTAACGCATTATATTGTTATTGTAATTTGACCAGAAATTGAGTGCGAAGGTGGTGCAATGCGATGTTTTAAGGATTAATTAGTATTTTTTAAAAATATTTTGGATTAATAAATATATCTTTCAACCTTAATGTACGGTATACAATAACATTTAACGTATTATGTTAGTATTTTATTCATAAAAAATGGTCTAATTAGATTTAATGAGTTAATTTTTATTATTTTTTAAAAATTAAAAAAATATATTATAAATTTTTTAAAGAACTAATATGTAGAGAAATCCTTTGAAAAAAAAAAGAAGAAAAACAGTTCTCTTACTTTTACCATTTCCAAGTAACTGTTTCACGATGTCGATAGCATTGCTCAGCACAACAATTTTTTAATGAAGTTCTTTTAACATCTTTCTAAAACAATATGATTTACTCTAACAATTAAATTAATCATTTACGAGGTTGAAAATTTATTAATATATATATAATAATTAAATAAATAAATAATTTAAAATAAAAATAATAAAAATATTATATTATTCAACATATAAAACAAAATAACTATATAATATATTTAATATTATTTTAAAAAAATAAAGAACTTATAAAAACGTTAATATTTTTATGTTCATTTAATTATCCTCTCCTTCTCTGTCTTTCTCTTCTCCGTGCGCCTTCCCAGCCCCAGGACTTATCTTTTCTATTGGCATTTCCTCTTTATTCTGTTGCTTTCATTTTTGTCATCATCTCTTCTTCTTTTACAGACGTCTCTCCTTCCATTTACAGGTAAAGTCTTTTTTTTTCCTCTTTTCCATTTTCTTTTCCGCTCTCTTATATTTTTAATGGCAAAATTTTTTTGAACCGCCTAAATAATTCAACCGGCCTAGTGCTGCGGTTTTTTTAAACAATGTTATTTAAATGCAATAGCCGAATGGTGATGGCGTAACATAATAATACTCAATTCGAATTTTTGTACATTTGGTGGAAAATGATTTAGATGTTTTTTATACTAAATGTCCCACTCCTTGCCAACCCAATGTTAAAGAAACAAATATCCATTCGACATTGCCACCATGATTCAAGCTACACAATGATACAATGATACAATATATATATACATAGTTGAGTTTTTATAAAATAGATGAAAATAAAAGTATTTTATTTATTTATTTCATCTCTCTCCACCTTTTCATTATAAATTTATTTATAATTAGACTTTGTCATCCTAATCGACACGCTTTTAGGTGGTATAATTAAACGCATTGACGTGGTTTAATTTCTGAAATTTGGTGATCGAGAGAGGAGGGAGATCGACATGGCCGACACCGTCGTTCGTCACCTCAAGGAACGTATGAAACAACTGTTGATACAAGAACCAGATATACTTGAGGGAGTGATCGAACAATTCAAACAACTATACGACAACTTGGATTTGCTATCTTTTCTGACAGATTTTGAGGAGAAATGGAAAGAAGAGAATATAGCGAAGGAGGTGGTGACCCTGATCAGAGACAAAGCAGAGGAAGCTGAAGATGTAATCGACCTATTCATAAATCACGTTAAGCAGCAAAGTAAGAAAAACGCAGTGACAAACGTGTTAAATGTTTATTGTAACAACAGTACCTGCAGAAAGTCAATTGAAGTGAATCAAAAGATGAAAAGCATCAACTTTATTTTCAGAGACATTTATGAGAAGCAAGCCTGCTTCAGCCGGAGCAGTGGTGGAAGAGCAAAGACAAAGGAGCCACTGAAGCGGTTAATAAGGACAGCTGCTGAGGAAGATGAGACAGTAGGTCTGGAAGATGACAAAGATATGCTGGTGAAGCAGCTATTGGGAGGGAAGGACAACTTGGATGTAGTTTCCATCCATGGTATGGGCGGCATAGGGAAGACCACACTTGCTAAGATAATTTACCAAGACCCACGCGTTAAGGATCATTTCTATTGCAGTTCATGGGTCAGTGTAACTCGACAATACGAGATTGGGAAAGTGTACGAGGATATCCTAAGGCCGGTGGTGGAGCAGAAAGCAGGAAGTAAGTCCAACAGCATTAGTACTAGTAATGACGAGATTGATTTGAAAGACAGGATTGTCAAGTATTTGAACAACAGAAGGTTCCTGCTTGTGTTGGATGACGTGTGGGACCATCAAGTTCTGAACAAAGTCATACTCGCCCTTCCTGACAGTTCAAACAAAAGTAGGATACTAATAACTAGTCGCATACAATCCGTGGCTTTATACGCAGGTCCAGGGATTTTCCAGTACTCTATGCCTTTCCTTACCCAAGAAGAGAGTTGGACAATCTTGTCTAACATGGCGTTCCGAGGAGAAAAATGTCCTCCTGAACTGGAAGGTTATGTCAGACAAATTGTTCAACTTTGCGGTGGTTTACCCATTTCTCTTCTGGTTCTGGGAGGTATTTTAGCGAACATAAATGACAGCTTCAAGAAGTGGTCAGAATTGGTGAACAACATGGATTGGTACCTTAGCCATCACACAGCAGATGTTTTGGATATACTGGCCCCAAGCTATAATGATTTGCCATGGAGATTGAGACTATGCTTTCTCTACATGGTTATCTACCCTCACAGCTCTGAGATACCAATCAGGCAGTTGATTCAACTGTGGGTAGCTGAGGGATTTATTCAACATACAGATGACAAAACCCCAGAGGACGTAGCAGAGGATTACTTAGCGGAGCTAATTGATCGAAACCTTGTTCTGTTATCAACTAAAAGGAGTGATGGGGGCGTGAAGACTTGTCGCATCCATGATTTGTTTAGACTCTTTTGTGTTATTGAGTGCAAGAAGAGCAAACTTCTTGAACTTTGCACTGACCCTAACATTTTGTCTTTGACCAAACCAAGAAGACTCACCCTCCATTGTAACATTCCTCTGTACATTTCTTCCAACCCTCCCAAAGCTTCATTTTTGCGTTCTTTGCTTTGCTTTGGGTCAGCTGAGTATCGCCTTGAAACTTGGCACTGCAAGTGGCTCTGCACAAACTTCAGTTTGATCCGTGTTCTAAATCTGGGACGTGTACAATTGGAAGCAATCCCCGATTCATTAAAGTGGTTAATCCATTTGAAGTATCTCAAGATTGAAAGCAAAGCTCTCAAAGTGGTTCCACCTTCTATAGGTAACCTCGTAAATCTGCAGACACTTGACCTGAGATACTCTAAGCTGAATTGTTTGCCGGCGCAGATATGGAAAATGCGAGAACTACGACATATCTATGTTTCCGGGCCTGTCGCTTTGCTCATATCTAAGAGGAAAACTTTGGCCCAAGTTTCGTGGAACCTTCTAGGACTCTCCACGGTGGCTTTAGGAGAAATAACTGCACAATTAATAAAGAAAGCCTCGTTTCCCAATTTAAGAAAGTTAGGATTACAGTATGATCCTAATAGCAAGTGTGGCCCCAATGTAGCTTTGGCTCATCTCTGCTACTTGAAACATCTTCGAACACTTAAGATTTACGGAAGCACTGAGCTTCCCACAAATGCCCAAGCATTTCCTCAGAGCATTACCAAGATAACAATAGTACAGCTGGAAGAATCGTTTTCCTTTCCATCCAACACCATGACTGTATTGTCCCAGCTTCCGTACCTCGGGGTGCTGAAGTTACTAGGATCAGAGAAGGGCGTTAACCGAAAGAAATTGGAATTCAACTGCAATGATGTGAATGGATTTCCCCTACTTGAATGCCTTCAAATGTCACGTTTGCACATTGAGAAGCCCCACATCGAAATAGGCTCAATGCCTTGCCTTCGAAATTGGACCATAAAGGACTGCACATGGCTAAAAGACTCACAGCAGCTCCAAATGCTCAACCTATCCTCATCGTTAGCAGTGAAATTTCGCAAATTGGTGGAGAAGAATGGTGGCCATCTCCAAATCCATTAATTAGTAATACAGGTGTGTCTTTTGATTTCTTATAACTAACTGTTTTAATTAAGTCATTTTATTCTGTTAATTATATGTATCTTTGGTTAATTTGTTTCAGTTCATCATTGGTCTCGCATGAAATACTCAGCCATTGCAGTCAACTCATATTTCTCTGCATCTTCCGGCATTACCCTACCCAGCACGCCAACCATGTTGAAGCTCAAATCTGATATAAAAATGTAAGTACTTGTTGGGCAAGAGAACTTGTTAAGCTCACACCCATGCCTCTTCTAATTTTAAAAGCAATTTAATTTTGCATGAATAGCACGGAGGGTGCAAAGTGGAACACGACACAACAATGGAAGTGAGGCTCCAACGCGTAGTCAGACAGTCAAAGCAAGGCGTATCGCTTCGAGTTCTTGTGCTTTAGATTTGATCTGTTAGCCTTTATGATGTGTGCTTTTTTATTATGTAATAATTTAGAGGAAAAAGTAGGGACTCTCTCTGTTTAATTAAAAATAATAATAAAATTTTAAATTAAAAAATTAGGAAAAGAGACAATGTAAGTTACGACTTTCTATAAACCTCCCCATAATGTATGATATAATTTATATTTTAAAAAAATGATATATTAATTATTTATTTTTTAAATATTTTATCTCTATAGAGTGTATTTAATACTTAGTGTATTATATTGCTAGATGTGTAATAATTTAAGGGCATGCACCGTCCTCTCCCCTTTCCCTCTATTTACATTTTTAAAAATAAAACTTAAAAGTTATATTGCTAGACATTGTTCTATTTTTTTGTTCCTTTAAAATTATTTTATAAAATCACTTTTAAAAAGTTATATTAGTATTATTTTTATGTATTTATATACATATTATTAATAAAAAAAATTTATTTTTTATTTTTTTAAAAAATAGAATTTAAAATAATGTTTAATTATTCTGTATTTTTTATTCTCAAAACACATATTCTAATTTTTATTTTTTATAAAAAACAATTATTCAAATAAATTTTTTTATTTTTTAAAATAAATAACAGTTATTAAAAAAAATTTTGAAAGAGGATATAAATTTTATTTTTTTCTCTTTAATTTGCTCTCCATAATTTAAAGTTTAAAGGATTATTAGAAATTTTTTATACATCAACCAAAATTTAAGGCAATTTTCATCTTTGATTAATAATTCTTTAAACTTTTAATTTTGTGTTAAAAAAACTCCAATACACATAAATTTTTTTTCACATCAACAAAGATAAAATTGTCTAATTTAATTTCAACTAAAATACTCAAATTTTATAAATTATTTTATGTCAAATTACCAAACTAAAGTAATGTTTTGGTCCTTTAACAATGAATATGATAGATTTTTTAAAAGAATTAAAAAAAAATTAACCATCAAGCAGAGCGACCCAAGAACAACAAGCCTCCACGGTTGTTGTTGACGGTCGACGTCACTCACGTCAGTAGCGTTCCCGCCTCCATTCGCCGTCAACGCACCTGAATCGGAGAAATAGACCCGTCGTAGTTACTACTTCCTGTTGTTCATCGTCGTCGCATACAGACAAGTCATCGTTGCACAAAGAGTTTCCGCTACTTGTACATTCTGTCACCGCTCACTGACACTAGAGTCGTCAGCCGCCGTCACCGCTAGTCACATCCACTGTTTTTGACGATTTTCGCGGACTATCATGAGTAAAGTATGTTAGGAAAAAATATTATGAATACATAAACTAAATTAAATTCAGAATATTAATCACGTTAAATCATCAAGAAGATAAATAACTAAAAGCGGAAGCGTATCTAAATCCATAACTCGTTCTTCAGTCTTGCAGTTATGGGTCTTCCAAATTAATAAGTATAAGTTTATGAGAATAGGGTTTCTCTCTTCTCTGATATCTCATCATCAGATAATTAAGATCACTTTTAATTTGGGCCAAACCCTTTTCTTATAATAGCAACTGACATACAATTATATATTTAATATAAATATAAATCCATAAAATACTCAACAATCTCCCACTTGGATTATATATATATAAATATATATAAAAATATATTACCTTATAATTGAATGTCACAAAATAACCTTATGAGCTCAAAATTTTGCTATCATAATCAAGAGTATTTTTGAAAAATCTCATCCATCAATCATGTTAACAAAGAACCAAGGCAACTTTTGTTACACTTATTGTAACTAAGTTATCCCTGATCACATATATCAACATAATCAAATGACATAGATCAAGCATGGATGTGTAGCATGAAAAATTACATGCAATGTGATCTAAACATGTCTATTTCCAACTGGTCCATTTTAAACCTTATTAAACCATACCAATTTTAAAGTGTGAATAAGTTGAAAGAAACTTTATTTCTGCAGAAAATATCCTCAAAATATCCATAACTGAAATAACTAAAGAATATGTCTGTAACATAAAAGCAAAAATTACAAACTCCCACTAAAACTGAATATCTTCAAATGACATAACACCCATATGAACAGTGTGCTCATGAAAGACCTTGGGTGTTAGTCCCTTAGTAAGCGAATCCACAATCATAAAGTTTGTGCCAATATGTTCTATAGACAACTGTCCACTTTGAACTCTTTCTTTAACATCTAGGAACTTAATGTCTATGTGCTTTGACTTCGTTAAGCTCCTGTTGTTATTGCAATATAAGACTACTGATTTATTGTTACAAAAAATCTTAAGTGATCTTTCAATTCCATCCATAATTCGCAGCCCAATGAAAAAGTTTCGTAACCATATTCCATGATTAGATGCCTCATAACATGCTATAAACTCAGCTGCCATGGTAGAAGGAGCTATAAGTGTTTGTTTGGCACTTTTCCAAGACACTACTCCTCCAGCCAGTAGATAGATATAGCCCAATGTAGACTTCATACTATCTTGGCATCCATCAAAGTCAGAGTCTTAATATCCAATGATCTCCGACTTATCTGATCTTTTGTATGTGAGCATGTAGTGTCTTGTTCTTTGTAGATATCGCATGACTCGTTTGGCTGCTTTCCAATGATCCATGCCTAGATTGCTTAAATATCTTCTTAACATGCCAACAATATACGCGATATTTGGATGCATACAAACTTGTGCATACATTAGACTCCCTACTACTGAAGCATAAGGAATCTTTTGCATGTCCTTTTTCTCAAAATCATTTTTAGGGCATTGCCTAAGACTGAATTTATCTCCTTTAGCCACAGAGGTATCACCTGGTTTGCAATCCTACATATTAAATCTTTTAAGAACATTTTTGATATAGGCCTTTTGTGATAATCCAAGGATACCTCGATAGCGATCTCTATGTATTTGAATCCCTAATACAAAGTTTGCATCACCAAGATCTTTCATCTCAAAGTTCTTTGCTAGAAAGCTCTTGGTTTCATGCAACATGCTTATATCATTACTGGCAAGTAGTATGTTATCGACATATAGAACCAAAAAAATGTGCTTACTCCCATTGAATTTATGGTATATACAATCATCAGCCAAATTTATCTCAAAATCGGACGAGGTGATAACTTGGTGAAATTTGTGATACCATTGACGAGATGCTTGCTTAAGCCTATAAATAGATTTCTTTAATTTGCAAATCATTGACTTTGCATCACCAGACACATAGTTTTTTGGTTGCACCATATATATTGTTTCATCAATGTTGCCATTGAGAAATGCCGTTTTGACATCCATATGATGTAACTCAAGATCAAAGCATGCCACTAAAGCTATTATAATCCTAAAAGAGTCTTTTGATGAAATTGGAGAGAAAATCTCTTTATAATCGATGCCTTCTTTCTGTGTAACTTAGCGACAAGACGTGCCTTGAACCTTTCCACATTACCTCTTGAATCCCTCTTGGTTTTAAATATCCATTTACAACCAATGGGCTTCGAACCTTCAGGCAATGAGACAAGATCCCACACATCATTGTCTTTCATGGACTTTATCTCTTTATTCATGGCATCAATCCATTTTTGAGAGTTAGAACTTTCCATGGCTTGATGAAAATTGATTGGCTCATTTTCTATCACTCCAATGTCAACATCATGTTCTTGGAGAAACACAATATAATCATCTGAAATTGCACTTCTCTTTTTCTCTTGTGGATCTTCTTAATGGCAATGGTTCTTGAGGCTATAGAGTTTGTTCATCTGGAACAAGTTCTTGAACTTTTTTCGAATGGTTAATGATATTGTCTTGATCTGAAGTTACTTCTTGAATAATTTCAGGTATAGTAATCATTTCCTGATCATTCTCAATAGCAATTAAAGGAATATTGACATATTCCTCTTCAAAGACAAAGTCCTTGACCCTATCTCCCTCAGCAAACTCAACATCCTCAAAAAATCGAGCATTATGTGTCTCGAATATAGACTTAGTCGTGGGATCATAAAACTTGTAACCCCTAGATCTTTCAGAGTATCCAATAAAGTAACAACTAATAGTCCTAGAGTCTAGTTTCTTTTCATTTGACCTGTAAGGCCTTGCCTCAGCTGGACATTCCCAAATATAAAAATGCTTTAGACTAGGCCTTTTACTTGTCCAAAGCTCATAAGGGGTCTTTTCAATTGCCTTAGTTAGAAATCTATTCAATATGAACACTGCGGTTTTTAATGCCTCTCCCTAGAGTGATTCAAGTAAGGTTGAATGACTAATCATACTCCTTACCATATTTTTAAGCATTCTGTTTCTTCTCTCAGCGACACCATTCATAGCGGGCGAACCCGGCATAGTGTACTGAGGGATGATACCATATTCCTCTAGGAACTTCGCAAATGGTCCTAGAGGTTGTTCACCTGATCCATCATATCTACCATAATATTTACCACTACAGTCAGATCTGATGTTCTTAATTCTTTTGCTGAGTTGATTTTCAACTTCAGCTTTATAATTTTTGAACATATCCAGTGATTGCGATTTCTCATGAATGAGATAAAGGTAGCCATATCGTGAATAATCGTCTATGAACGTTATGAAGTATTGTTGACCATTCCAAGAAGCCATAGGGAATGGTCCACAAATATTAGTGTGTATTAGTTCTAAGACGTCTAATTTCTTATTGGCACCAAATCTCTTGACATTTGTTTGTTTCCCCTTAATACAGTTTATACACATCAAAATCTGAAAAATCAAGGGGATCGACAATACCATCGGACACAAGTCTTTCTATTCTCTTTTTGGAGATATGACCCAATCTCTTATGCCACAATAAAGATGAATTCTCATTGGTTAATTTGCGCTTTTTACCTATTACATTAACATATAAATTTATTAAACAAAGAAATTGTATTAAGCAAGTATAGATTATCATATCCTGATAAAGAATCAGAACCAACCAAATTTGAATTTTGAAAAAGACTAAACTTTCCATTTTCAAATGAACAATAATAACCAAACTTGTCCAGTGTTAAAATAGAAATTAAATTTCGTCTAAAAGATGGTACAATAAAAGTCTCAATCAAATCCAAATAAAATCCAGTCTTTAACAATAATCTAAACGTTCCAATTGCTTCGAATTCTACTAACTTGCCATCACCAACATAGATGTATCTTTCACCATCACTAGGCTTTTGGCAATTCAGGCAACCCTGCATAGACACACTGATGTGAGTTGTTACACCAAAATCTATCCACCATGTATGTCTAGGCACCGAAGTCAAATTAACCGCAGAACAAACAAAATTAAGAAGCATACCTTTCTTTGCACGCCAAGCATGATAGTTGGTGCAATGCTTCTTTTTATGTCCTGTACCCCCACAAAAGAAATAACTATCCTGAGTTGGTTCCTTATGTTGTTTCTTTTGCGGTGTCATATTCGTAATGTCTTTATTCTTCTTTCTTTTGTTGTCTTTCTTTTTTTCCTTTGAAGTAGAGGCCAAATGGGCACTTGGTGTCTTTTCTTGCTTCAATCTTTCCTCTTCCTGAACACAGTGTGAGATGAGCTCATTAAGTGACCAAGGTTCCTTTTGGCAATTATAGCTCACCTTAAACTGACTAAATTGTGCAGGAAGGGATGACAAAACTAAATGTACCAACAAGTCTTCAGATAATTCCAACTTAAGTGCCTTCAGTTTTGAAGCAAGATGAGACATTTCCATAATGTACTCTCTTATGTTTCCTTTACCTGTATACATCATAGAGATGAGTTTTGCTAAGATTGTACTAGTTTCAGCCTTTTCACTCTTAGAAAATCTATTCTCAAGGTTCTCAAGGAAATCTTTGGCCGTATCTACTTGATCGGGCATAGTGCCCCTAAATGCCTCTGGAATGGCACGCTTAATTAAATGCGATTGGACTTTTCCCATTTTTCTATTTCCCTCCTTTCATTTGAGGTACTCTGATCAGTAAGATCAATGGGTTTATGAGTCCTTAACGTATAGTCTAAGTCCATAATTCCGAGAGTAATTAAAACACTCTCTTGCCATGCCTTAAAATTTGTGCCATTTAGTAGAGGAATAGAGTTAATGTTGGCAGTTATATTAACTACTAAAGTAGAAACTGAATTAGTACAAAACCAAGAAAAATACTCACATAAATATCAAAATTGGGCTATACTGAAATAATAAATTTAAATAAAGGTAATCCCATCTCAAGATACCTGACACTCCATTAATATCTCATCTTTGGATAAAATATTAACTTGTAAGTGATATCTTGGTATAGTAATTAAATATTGATAACAAAATAACATATCAAATCATAAATCTTCCTTTAGGTCGATTTATTGCTTATATGTAAAGCCAAATAATTATCACATATTTATTATCACAAGTGTATATGCAATTATATTAAATAGAGATTTTCTTTTAGGCCAATCAATATTTATATAAATTACATAAACACATCTATTTATATTTTAAAATAAATTAATTTTCACAATAACAATCACTTAGGTGATATATTGCTTCAAGTAAATAGTTTTAAAATATATATTAACATATCAATATTTACATTTAAATTTCCTAAATATTTTAAACTTTACATTATATCTTTAGAAATTATAATAATGTAAATTACTTAATTTACAATTTCAATAAATGAGTACAAATATGAAATCTAAGAAATCTTATCATAAATTCCAAAGTCTTAAAACAAAATAAAATTTATCATAACTTAAATTCTGAATTTCAAATTTGAAATTTAATATATATCTAATCAAATCTTTATATTATAATATATATGTATGTATATATATATATTTATATAAGCATAAACCTAAATTACCAAATTATTTACTACAATATATATATATATATCATACAATGTGCGGCAACAATTCAAATCCTTATATATATACATATATATATGCGCATGCCAGACGAAAACATGGATGGACTTTTATAATTGATTGTCGCACGTAAATGGTCCACACAATTCAATTTATATATATAAAGTACTGCACCGATTCCATATATTTACAAATGTTAAATCGTGCGGCATTTTATATATATATATATATCCCACAATGTCGCAATTCATATTCTCACACGTAAATCAAAAAGGTTATTATATATGAATATGAATTAAAAAACTTGGATGTCGGCAAATACGTTTATATATTTATGATATAAAATTACCGAACGTAAATTAAAATTCCAAACATCTCAAACTTGAAATTTTTTTTAGTCTTAATTTACATTATTTTGATTTTAATTTTTAATGATTCAACATGAAATTGGTTCTAAATCTATAACTAAAAATTGGTTAAGAAAAAATATTTTAAATATATAAATTAAATTAAATTTAGAATATTAATCACGTTAAATCATCAAAAAAATAAATAACTAAAAGTGGAAGCGTACCTGAATCTATAATTCGTTCTTTAATTTTGTAGTTATGGGTCTTTTAAATTGATAAGTATAAGTTTATGAAAATAGAGTTTCTCTCTTGTCTGATGATGGGATATCAGAGAATAACTGTATTTATAATTTGGGGATCATAACCCTAATTAAATAGTTGAATTAGGATCCCTTATTTCTAATTTAGCTCATCATAAAATTAAAAATTATAATTAGGGTATCTACATATATAAACTTATACTTAAAATTTAAACCCATTGCATTAAGTAAATCAAATTACTTTTAATTTGAACCAGACCATTTTCTTATGATAGCAATTGACATATAATTATATATTTAATATAAATATAAGTCCATAAAATACTCAACAAAGTATGCGTGATACTTCCCCCACTTGAAATTGAGCTGTTTGATTTTCACTTTTGATCAAATCTGGTCCTGGATGAATTTTGGGCATTTGGTAGAAAGTTGCAGCGTCATGGCTGAATGATTCTGGATTGGAATACCTTAATGTTCTGATTTCTATTTTTTACTAGGAAATTGATTCTTGAATTTCCTAAATTATCTAATTTAATTTGGAATGAAGGATCCCTTTTAAACGCTTAATTAGACTAAAGTTATAGTTGCTGTCAGAAATTTATTTAGGAGTTAGTATTTAATCATGCTAGTGTGATTCATGATTCAGGATGCCGTGGTGCTCTTTATAATGGATTTTGTAAGCTGTCAATTAAAAATATGGTTGTGTTGCTTAGACTAGGATAATGATAGTTAAATGTGATGCAGGAATTTTTTTAAATTGTTGATGTGTTACACTTTACTTTTTACCTTACAAGCTCTAAATTAGATCATTGGATATGCTAACTTCTTTGAATATAGGAATCCAAATTTTATTTTGTTCCTCAACATTATGGTACAAATTTTTGCCAGACAAATTAATTTGAACAAGCACTAATTCAATCTTTTATGTTAGTAAATGGGGAGCCATTTTGATAATGCAGGGCTGGAAGAGAACTGAGTAACCATCATGAACCCATAAGAAGAACTGGGGGCTCTGTGGATCCTTTTTATTCATTTGTTTGTTTATTTATTCTCATTTTTTATTTTAAGTTATAATTAAATATTAAATATCAGGTATCTTATCTATTTATGTATTTAAGTATATTTGTGACGTTAGTAGTCTTAGAGTCTTATGTTTATCACGGGGTGATAAGCTCGTCAACTTTTAATTAGAGTTATTGATTATTTTTTTCTCTAGTGACATGAGTAATTGTCTTATTATACGCGACTATTTATTAATACTGGTGAGAATAGACATAAGAATGCATTAGATTTGCATTATACATTTAAATTTCATCTTAATTTGAATTTATGAATTATATATTTGTTCACAAGATTCGCGTTCAAGTTTGACCCAATTTTATCCTAAAATTATAAATCTAATTTTTATTTTCTAGGAACCTTACTTTTCAAAATCCCAAAAAATATTTTCAATTTCCTTTCTCTCAAATTTCATTTTGTTTCAAATCATTTTCCAAAAATTCAAAAAAATAAAAGAGTGGTAAAATAAAAAAAATTTTAAGAAATATTTTTAAAAGTAAAAATTATATCAACCAATTTAAGTCATTTTTTCTTTTGACATTCTCTTAAATGCATATTTTTTTTTTTAAATTGAACCAACCTACAATTATCTTTTACATTCGAACTATGGGGACTTTGATCTCCATAAGGGATACATAGGCACTAGAGAACCTTTTCTAATTAAGTCACAAAATCAAAACATTTTTATTTTGTGTTTGTATATAATTGTTAGGGATAAATAAAGCTTGTACAAATTAATTATACATCTTTGATATCAAAAATTGTAAAGTTCTTAACACTTTTTTATGATTATCAACTCTTGAACTCGTCTTTGTTTTTTAATACTATTTTTTAAATTATTTTTTAAAAAAGTTTTTTTAAAAAATAAAACTTAATGGCGACTCCATTTCATTTGCAATTCACATTATATTAAGGGTGTGACAATAACTTTTTTTTTTTGATTTGATTCTTTATTTATTAAACTGTTATCAATTTAGTTCTTTTATTACTCAATCGTTTGAATTGTTAATAGTATATCATTAAAATTTACTTAAAATTTATCTTGGTGCCTCACAAATGAATTTTTTTTAATTTGGTCTCTTACAAATTTTATTCTTAATTTAGTCCCTCATACATTAAATCGATATTAATCTAATTCTTTTATTTTCAATTGTCTAAAACATTAACAAAACTGATAACACATAATCATTAAATGTTTAATTTGTTCCAATATCTTATTGAATCTTTGTTTTTTGCCCAATGTAAAACATACTCCTATCAAATTAACTTTACCTAATATGTATTTGACAAAAACTTTTGGAGGAGGAGGAGATATTTATTTTTGTCAAATACACACACACACACACGATGTCTATCTTGGAATTCCAGCATTCAAAATATTTCAACATTTGTTTTACATAAGAGATTTGAGATTAGGTGGAAGAAGGAGATAATTGAAGATTATGAAAATTAAGGTGTGTTTGGGAATGAAAAAGAAAAAGAAAGAAATGAATTGAAAGAAAAAAGAATGAAAAAAAAAAATTAAATGATATTTTGTAACTCTGAGTATATTTAGAGAGAGATTTATTTTTGATTTAAATTAATATGTTTATGTAAAAATTTGATATATAAAGTATTTAATAAAATTAATATACATGTGTAATGAAAAATTTGCTACAATTTATAGTTTAAAAATATTTGTAATTAAATTTTTATATAGATACTTGTTCCACTTTATAATTTAAAAAGATTACGTAACTAAGTAGAGTTACAAGGAAAGATGCAACATATGTATCAGATATATTTTTAAAATGTAAAGTCAAATTTGTCACTTTTTCAATGTAAATTAAAATTTGCCATTCTTTTCAAAGCGATATATTACATTTTTTAATGAATTTCCTAATTAATTAGGACACTTTTTCTGCAATATTAAAAAAAAAAAAACTAGTACTTATAGTGTGAACTGAAAGAACTGAATCGTCCGTGATTAATTTGGCGTAAGATACGACTAAAAACCTTGTAGTTGCCGCATAAAAGGCATATGCCATTATAAAAGGCATATGCCATTATGTAGCTGGCACCCTTTTAATTGATCCCGTGTTTCCTTCCGTCATTCAATCAATAATTCAACGTTTTGTTATTTTGAAAATACGTGGATTACAAGAACAATTATAATAAAGAAAAGGATAAAATAATGTTTTGGTCCTTTAACAATATTTTTTTAAAATAAAAAATATATAAATAAAAAAATTAATCTCTAACCAATTTATAATAAATTATTTACTCATTTATTTTTTTATTATCTTTTTTTTAGTAAACAAATTGATAGTAAAAAAAATTACCCTTAATACTATTAGATAATATACTAATAATATATTTAAAAGATTAATAGAAGTCTAATTCAAAAAAAATTTTGTATAAAAATAAATTATAAATAATTTTATTGATTTGTAACTATTCAAATAGCATTAAAATATTTCTTTAAAAAAATATTTATACAAATAAAATTTTAAATGATTTCAAAACCAATTCAAACCATCCACCATAATTCATCCTCAATACTATCCATATCAGCAGAGGCTAATCTTCACTTGGTGTATCGACTTTGAGGTGGTAAGCAAATTTTATTTTTGTGAATTTATTGTTAAATAATTTTTGTATAAAAATATATTATTTTTTTAAATATTTTTAAAATTATCTTATTTTAAGTCAAATTTATAAAAATATATTAATTTTTTTTAGTACTATAAATTTGTTAATACTATTAAAAAAATTTATTTTTACTAAAAGCAAATTGTAGATCAAATAATTTGATTAATAATTTATTCTTACTAAAAGTAAATTAATCATTTTTATACTAAATTTACTTTTAGTAACAGCGAATTTAGTAGACACCACCAATATATTAATTAAAAGCAGATAGTTGTAATTTTTTTATTTATTTTGTAGAGTAACTTTTTAATCACAATTTTTTTTTTTTTGCTAACATGTTTTTTAATAATTTAACAATTTATATTACCGTTACTATAAATTTTATTTAAATAATTAATTTAAAAAATAATAACACAAACTAATTTAAAAATAACTAATAATTTAAAGTTATTTTAATTTATATTTATTAATGATTAATATATTTTTATTTTTATATTAATATATTAAATATTTATTTATTTATTAATAATATAATAATAGATTAATAATATAATAATATAATTTAATAATTAATATAAAATATAATAATTCAGAATTTGATTTATATATTTTTCATATTTTTAATATATTAATAGAAATATCAATATATTTCAATATTTTATTTTAATTTTATTTAAATAAAAATAATTTAATATAAATAAAAATATTAAAAAAAATTAATATAAATAAAAGTTTTTAAATTTAATGTAATTTTTATTTAAATAAATTTTAAAGTTATAACTATATAATTAATATTTCATTAAATTTTTTAATCTTAATATTTTTAAATTATAAATTTTTTTAATTTAATTTATAAAAAATAAAATTTTAATCGTGTTATTTTTTG
Source organism: Senna siamea (assembly GCA_031216115.1). Classification (NCBI taxonomy): domain Eukaryota; kingdom Viridiplantae; phylum Streptophyta; class Magnoliopsida; order Fabales; family Fabaceae; genus Senna; species Senna siamea. The sequence goes on from CM062356.1 coordinate 2,246,991, forward strand.
AACAATTTGTTTAAACAAAATTTATAGCAACGATAATATTTGTTGCAATAAGATAATTTTTAAAATATTAAAAAAATAATATATTTTTATACAAAAGCAGTTGTTTGATTTCAGTTGACATTTCAATTAAAAAATATTTTTGAGACAAATTTAAAATTTTAAAAATTGTTTTAATACAGTTTATATATAAAAAAGACTATTTTGAAACACACCTAAGATTAACTCTAAATTAGTTTAATTTTTTAATTAATAGAATGGATAGAAAATTAACTAAAAATATTATTAATAGATGTTAAATGATTATTAAAAATTGAATAATATTAAGAAAAAATAATAAAAATAATGTATTTTGATAATGTATAATTTATAAAATAAAATACTTCAGAATTAAATTAAAATCTTTTATATTTTAAAGACTAAAGTAAATAAATATGTATATTTCATAAACTAAATCACTAATTCAATATTTTGTCATATGAGATGACAGGGTTAAACAAAGTTGATATTTTTTTTTCATATATACTTTACCAAATTTACCTTAATCTTATAATAAAATGTATTTACAAAAAATTATAAGTATGTAAAATATTATGCATAAATTATTGAAAAATCTTATATTGTATATTATATTTTAATATGAGAATGAAGGAATAAATTATACTTGAACTGTCAAATTCTTTCATAACTTCTACAAATATAATTTATTTAAGAGTAAATTACACTCTTTTTCTTTAAGAGATATCATAATTATATATTTTTTTTATTTTAAAAACTTACACTCTTCTTTCTTAAAGGATTAAAAGCCTCATAACTTTATTTATTTTGACTAAAATACCTTTAATGATATTATTATTCTTTTAAATATATTATAATTTATTATAAAATATATATTTTTAAAATATAATATTTGATTATTATTATTTATTTTAAGTTAAAAATAATAAATTTATTTTATTTTGAGTTAAAAAAATATTTTTATATTAGTGAAATATATATTTAATTATATAAATAATAAACATAAGGATAATTTAGTTAAAATAAGTAAAAATATAAGTTTTCTCATATTTCAAAAGAATAAAATATAATTTTTTTAAAATAGATAAAAAGAGAGTATAATTTTAAAATTTTTTAGAGAAAATAATATAATTAACTTTTTATTTAAACATAAGTATTTAAAAATTGAAATAGTAGATAACATTGATATATATGTGCAACCAAATATTACGCTTATATGACATTCTCTCACTCAATAATTGAACCAACTCAATCAACTTTCATAAATTTTTTATCTAATTTTTTTAATTATGGAATCTAGATTCTCTCCTATAAATGAAATAATATGATGGTATTATCTAAAGAGAGAAACCTAAAATTGAATAAGTAATAAGCCTCACTCTTATATATAATAAAATCATAGATAAATAATATATATTTTATGTGATATGTCTATATCTTTATTTACACGACATCAAAATATTATTTTTTTACATAAAAGAATCTTAATTCTTAATTAGGTAATCATTTTTATCAAGTAGAATTATATTAATTCAGTTAGATTTAGTTGAAAATAAATTTACTGAGGCCTATAAACAAATCTATTGGAGCATTTTGAACTATTATCACAGAAGGAGCAAAGACATAGCTTTGAAAAAAGAAAAATTTAAATACAATTTTTATATTTTTATTATTAAAATTTTTAATTAAAAATTAATATGTATATGATTTATATATGATTTATCTCTTTTATAATTTTTACATAAATTATTTTAATTAAAGAGTTTAATAATAAAAATAAAAAAATAACATATAAGTCTAATCTTTAAAAAATAAATAAAACATCTGTATAATTTTAACATTTTTTTAAGGAAATAATTTATCCAAATAAAAGACCATTGACAATCGCCTGTAGCTGAAAAATAACTTGATATGAAGTTAAATATGAGGTCAATTTAGGTTGCGTAACCATATGTCCATGACGAATAATATATCTAGAAAATTAACTAAATACATACGCAAGTTCTCCATTATTAAAGAAATTTGATCAGTTCCATTCGACAATTTGATAATATTAATAGGAATGGACTCCTTTGAGTTTGGCTTTACATTAAACAATAGCAAGTTGTAATGTAAAAACTTTTGAGTGGTGTGTACACTACTAGTATAAAATACACAAGGCCAAGAAAAGGGTGTTTTTTTTAATTTTTTTTATTAATTTATGCTATTTTGCATAATCTAAGAACAAAAAGAGTATAATATTCTATCCATACCTTGTTCATAATTATTCTTATTTAAATTTAATTTTTTAAAAAAATTAAGAACCTTTATCATCAAATTTTTTATTTAAAAAATATCAATATGTATAAGGTAAAGAATTTGATGATTAGCTTTTCTTTTGAAAAAGAGTTTACATAATTTATTTTCATTAAAAAATTTACTGATAAAAATGTAATTTAGTTTTTTTTATTTATTGTAACACTATACATGTATTTATTTTTAGTATTCGTGACTAGTGGGCATTAAAGGTAAACGGCATGCCGTTCCAATTCTACGTAATTATGTGGTGTCGTTCAATTCTAGTGCTTGGCACTTTCCATGAAAGCTGTGGGATAATTGGCTTCCGCGTTGTCAATCAATCGATTTTGTCTCTTTCAGTGTCATTTGGTTAATAATTTCAAATGAATTATCAAATTAACAAAGAGGGTGACTCACGCTTCATTGAGTAATTAAAAAATAACTCAAATTATTTATTTTAAAATTGATAAATAGACTGATTGGTTAACAAATTGACATTCCATTTTAAAATTTATATTTTAGACCCACCTATTTATTTATTTAATCTGAGGGAAAGCTATTATATAATTTATTGTTATTAACTTGATGTATTTATTAAGAGTATGTGAGAAAAAAAAACTTTATAGGAATATAAAAGATGGTACAAAGTTAAATTAATTGTGGTCAAATTTGGTTGTTCAAACAACAGCCAATAATGCATCTAAAATATAAATTTAATAGAGCAATTGATAACTTGATGTATCTGTAGGCAATTAAGTAAACTGTAAGATATAATTCATTAAGTTAATACATTGTTAGTATATGTTTAATTTTAAAAAATAATGGTTGTCTGAAGTAATAATTAATTATAACAAAATTTGGTCGACTTTATCAAAATATAATATTAATAAAGAAACAATAATTATTTTGAATACGCTCTTCGTCTTTAAATACTAGCTGAAGGAAAGAAAATCCAAAAAAGCTTGGGACATCTTCCAATCAAGTTCAACTCTATTGAAAAATAATATATTTTTTTATATTTAAAAAAGATAAAAAATTTATATTAATAAAAATTTATTATGAATAAATTAGAGACTAAATATATATATATATTTTAAATGTAAAGCAATGTAATCAAATTTAAAAGATTCATATTCAAATTAATTTGCAAGTCTGTACCGACTTAATTGACTGACTTTGTTTTTTTGTTTTCAAATTTTTAAAGTTATTTTATAAAATTAATTTTAAAAATTTATATTAATATTATTTTTATATATTTATGTATAAGTTATTAATAAAAATTCTTATTTTTTTTGTTTTTAAAATAACAGTTTAAAACGTCTTTTAATTATTAATTATTATTTATTTTAAAAATATATTATGTATCTTTTTTGTTTTCAGTTAAAAATAATACATTTAACATATTTTTTTAAAAAAATAAAAAATAATTTTTAAAATAAATTTTTAATAAGCTCTACTTTTCTAAGCACCCAAAAATTGGAGGCTAAAGATGAAAATGGAAAATTCGACGTGGTTCTGTTCGTTTATTTATTAAAAATATTTTATAAAATTAATTTTAAGAATTTATATTAATATTATTTTTATATATTTATATACATGTTATTAATGAAAAGATTTTTTATTTTTTTATTTTAAAAAATTAGAGTTTAAAATATCTTTTAATTATTTTTATTTTCTATTTTCAAAATAGATTTTAATTTTTTTTTTCTCTAAAAATTATCAGTCAAATACAGTTTTTTATTTTTTAATTTTTAAAAACTGTAATGTTTGTTGCTAACTTTTCTGCAGTTTAAGATATTTGTTGTCTTTGCTGATTTATTATTATTATTATTATTTATTGGCGTTTATAGTTGGTCGATATTTTCATACAAAACGATGTTCCGGCCTGAAAACTTAATGCTTCAGTTTTTTATAGAAGCAAGTCCACAAGATTACAAAGCCCAACCCAAAATATAGTGGCAAGGAAATAATAAATAATCGTATTTTTATAGTTGGGCTTTTCAAATCACATAAATGGGCCCCACAACCTCCAAAGATTTTCTAAGGCCTAAGAGGTTAGACTATCCTTCAATAGAAAGCCCACGCTATAGTCATCCAAAATAAAAAGGGCCACACATGAATGTCCATGGTTGGCATTAGGTTTTATATTTTGTATATTAATTTTCAATTTATAATATATTAAATGTAACCCTACAGTTTAAATTACTTAAATTTCTGTACTTTCTCATTTTATTTTACTTACCCACCATCAACTTATAATTAGTATATAAATTTTTTTATTTTATATAGTAATAATAAATATTGAACTTTTAAAAAAGTAATTGTTAGGAAGCCCTTTTGGTAAAGGACCAATAGATTGGTCTTAATTGCAATATATAATTTATAAAGATTTTCAGTTAAAGAGTAACAAATTGCATAAAGAATTTGTAACAAGTCAAATTGTAGGATTAGTAAAATTTTATATCGTAGGATATACAAAATTAAGATCTTAATAAAATTTTCATTGATTTCTATTGAATATATTAATAATTCGGTCTTTAAAAATTATATTTATTGGTATTTTAATTTCTCAAAGATATTGAATATATAAATTAGTCTCTGAATGTTTAAAAATTATATATACACATGTTAATTCTTACGTTAGATATTATTAAAAATATTTAATAGATATATTGACAAAAATAATGATAAAAGAATTAGTTCAAATTGTCTTTTCAACGCCAAATTTATGATTGGCAGAGAACTAAAAAAAGGTATCATATATACTTCAATTAATTAGCTTAAAGCACATGGCTCAAAGACTATTGTCATTGGATGCTGCGTTTTTTGTCTTAGGGTTTGATAATGGGAAGGTGCTTGTTGAGAAAGACGAGGACGTTGGTATGCTATAACATGATGCCATTGTTTTCATTTATGATCACGGAGACATTACATTTCTAATGCAAATAAGGGAAGACTACCATTTTAGCTATTTGATCCATATATTCCATCGTTCCACAAGTGCAACAATTATTATACAGATCGATTAGTTTGAATTTTGATTAGGTAGCTCAAGCTTGAGGACAAAGTTGTGTTGGAAACGATGGTGAAATGATTAGTGTTACAATTGACATCCTATCTATACTTCCATGTTGAGACGTGATTATTGCAAGACAAGCTGTATTTTGTATCAGCAAGTAAAATTAATGCTTGTGCAATACTATAATTTGAATGTTCCTTGGCTCAAGCTTTATGTTCAATATCTAGTTTTATTCATCATTTCTATAGCATCTACCAAGGAAGATACTCAAAACATTATTGTATAAGAATATTGGACATTGTGGAACAAACTATATATATATATATATATATATATATATATATATATATATTGTAATTTTTTATGTGTATCTTTTTCTAATCTTATTAAAATTATTATCTAACATTAAATATGAACATTTTTATTAACTGGAATTCAAACTTTGATTCGTTATGTTATAAGAGAATAATTCTTAAACTACATAACTATATTACTTTAGTAATTTACACCCTTAAAATGAATTCAATTAAAAAATATCTCAAACATATCTGAATCTTCTAAAAACATATAAAGTACGTACACATCAAAACACATAATTTTAGTAGCACCAATTATATGTATTATATGTAATGAGTACAAGACATAAATGCATATACATGTGTTCATAACAATTGATAAGTTTCGATCTTTTATAAATGTCTAGTGTATCTAGCCTTATGTCAAATTTTCCTCTATTTATTTTGTAATAGTAAATTGATTTGACTTAGATAGGGAAGTCCATGGTAATAATAGAGAAGGACCCCAGTCTCCACTATCATATTCTCAATAATTAGACCTGAGATAAGATTTCAGTGTTACTTTTATTAAAGTTGCAATTATAATAAGAGAGAGAAACACAAAAGGAGCACATACTGAGATCCTTTTCAACAATAATTTGACAGATGTTGGATATATATGAAACATAAAAACTTTATCTCTGAGAATACTGAAGAAATTAAATGGTGGAAATGGTATGACCTCCCTTCACTCGGATCACTTCTAGCTCATTATTCTACAACTTCATCTTCTGATTAATATATATAATCATTTGGAAGAACAAGTGCTACGCATCATTTACTGATCTCTTCCTGGCTCCTATAGTCTTGCTTACTTTCGTTGCACAATTACAGTTACAATTTGTGAGATTGCTAATGTTTATATAATTCCTAAATTATTAGGCTTATTTAGTTTTAATTTTAAAAAATTAACGAGTGTTCATCCTTGTGTCAAAAATACGTCAAGACTAATGTGTAACAATGGTTTATATATGACTATTTTTGGACTAAAAAGTGCACGGATGCATTAATTTGGAGATTAAAATTAAAAAAGAAAAATTCTAAACCAAATTGTTAGTCTAATTAGTTTAAATATTCTTTAATTTTTCTAGTCAATAAAAATGAATAAGAAATGGTGGATTACACTCATTCTATTTCTTCCAACCAACCATAATAATTGTTGAAAATGCGAAATTAGTCTTTGTTTATTGTGAAAACACAAATTTGATTGAACACAATATTCTTATAAATGGATATATTTTATTTTGCCTATGGAATTATATTAATTTCTAACCAATTGTTTTCCTAAATTAAATTTGATTATAATAGATGGCAAACGACGTGATCATTGACATTAAAGCAATGATTAGAGATAGCGAAGAAGGTTTGTTGTCTCCTTCATGTTGTATCTACATGGTACCATATGTGATCCGTAAGCTAAAACAAGATGCATACACTCCAACGGTGGTTTCAATTGGTCCATTTCATTATGGCAATGTAAGGCTGCAAAACATGGAAAGGCACAAAAAGGTATTCTTCAAAACATTTGTACAACAAGCTAATACAAGCTTGGACGATTTGGTTAGCTTTGTGAATGATTTAGAACCAAAGGTCCGTGCTTGTTACTCAGAGAACATCAAACTCAGCAAGAACGAACTTGTGAAGGTGATATTAGTTGATGCTGGTTTCATAATTGAGCTCTTTAGGAAGATCAATAAGAATAACAAGGATTTGTTAGTGAATGATGCTGAATTATCAAAACCATGGTGGGTGGAAACTATAAAGATAGATTTGCTTTTACTTGAGAATCAACTTCCATTCTTTTTTCTTCATGAGCTATATAATAAAGCATTTTGTGGTGGCCACGTCCCTTCATTTCTTAACCTCACATATGACTTCTTTCACTCTTTTAACGTACAAAAATTTAACCCTAATCCTAATAACGTTGAGATGATCATGCACTTCACAGATCTTCTTAGATTATTTATCCTACAAAGGCAGAAACCTCGGAGACAAAAAAGCCATGCTCTTTTGTACAGTGCAAATGAGTTACATGAAGCAGGATTGAAGTTCAAGTTGAATGCAAGCAGCAAGTGCTTACTAGACTTAAAGTTTTCAGGGTGTGTTCTTGAGGTCCCACGGATCGTGGTAGAAGATGCAACTGAAACTTTGTTTCGTAATATGATTGCATTAGAGCAGTGCCATTATCCTTATGAATCTTACATTACTGACTATGTTGTTGTATTGGATTGCCTGATCAACACAAGTAAAGATGTGGATGTACTAATTCATAAGGATATAATCCTAAACTATCTAGCTGATACAAATGAAGTTACAAAAGTATTTAATGGTTTATGTAAAAATATCTTGGAATTGAATTCCAATTCTAGTTATGTTGATATCTGCAAAAGGTTGAATGGCTTCTACAAAGATCCTTGGCACAACATGAAGGCAACTTTGAGAAGTGATTATTGCAAGACACCATGGCAAACTGCAGCCTCGATTGCTGGAATTTTTCTTCTTATTCTCTCCCTTGTTCAAACCATATGTGCTGTCCTTCAGCTTCAAGTAACGTAACAGATTTAAGTTTGTATATATAATACTATAATTTCAGTCAAATTTAAGTGTTCCCAGTTTGTTACATTACATTCTCTCCTTTTATTTGCCATATATATATATATATATATATATATAAAAGACAATGTTGAGGTAAGTTATTTAATTTAGTACATTTTTCAAAATGACTTGAATATGTCATTATTTTTTTTTTATAAAAGACACATGAATTATAATTAAAACATCAAGGTCAAGCCCAAATTAAATTTAATTATGAATATATCTTGATAAAATGAGCTTTTAAATAAATAATTAGGAAAATGTTCTAATGAAATCAAGTTAATTTTATATGAATCCATCTTTGTTTGGTTTACTAAACTGACATAATTTAATGGCTAAAAAAATGGTTCAATATTTAATTCAATTATTTTGATCATAAAAAAGTAGAGATTGAACATAACAAAGTTTGAGGAAGAAAGGAACACTCAACTTATAGTATTATAGAAGCTTAAATATTCTATTTCACTACTTGGTGGACAGAAGCTATGGTTTCAACAAGGGAGAAAATAAGAAGTACAATTCCAGCAATGAAAGCAAAAGTTTGTTGCCAAGGTGTCCTACAACAGTCACGTCTTAAAGTTTCCTTCTTGTTCCAAGGATTTTTACATAAAGCATTGAACTTTTCACAGTATTTCAAAGTAATTACAATTGAAATCCGTTTGAATGATATTTTTCCAGAGACCATTAAACACGTTAGAAACATCCTTGGAATTAGCTAGATAGCTACGTATTATTCCTCTACCAATGAGAACACTTTCATCTTTCTTTGTGTTAATGAGGCAATCCAATACAAAAGCATAACCAGTAATGTAAGATGCTTTAGAATGGTGACATTGCTATAATGCTATCATATTAAGAAGCAAAACTTCAGTTCCACATTCTTCCACCAAATTAAATTTGTGGGACTTGAAAGAACACCATTTGAAAACTTTAAGGTTGTGTTTTAGAAGATGATTTTGGAAGGAAAAGAAAGGGAATAAAAGAAAATATATTAATCTTTTTATTGTTTATTTTTTAAAATTGTGAAAGAAAAAGAATTGAAAGATTTTATATTAATTTTTTTAATATTTTTTAATATTTTTAATTATTTTAAGTTAAAAAAATTTAAAAAATATAAATAAAGAAAAAAAGTAATCACTTGACATTCCTTTACTTTTTTTTCAATTCCTCTCCTATCTTTTCCCTCCTCCTTGTCAAACAACCCTTAAATTTATATAGCATTTACTTGTAGTATTTGCCTTGAACTTCACTCCTACTTCCGGTAACTCATGTGCATTCTATAAAAGGTCATTTCTGCTATTAGAAATTTTATTTATTTAATATGGCATGCACTTTTTCTACTAAACAAATATACAACTCAAATTTTGTTTATATAACTCAATTTAACATATATGCCTAATCTTATTTAATAAAAAATTCGAGTAATTTGGCTGAGTATGAAATATATTTTTATATTATATTTAAAATATTTAAAATAATTTACTTATCTATATAACTTTTAAACCAAATAAAAAATTTAAGTAAAGAGTTTGGATAACTTTTAGACTAAATAATAAATTTATTTTATTAAAAATTTTTATGCGCTTTTTATTTATTAAATTTAAATAAACCTCTAAGCAGATCAACAGAAACGGTAGCTGAAAAAGGTCATTTCTGCTTTAAGAGGTTTTCAACTTACTTTACCAATTCACCCAGGTTCTGATCATAGGAGGGATTAACACCAGCTTTTCAATTTTTCAAATTGAATACTGATGCAGCAAAACTTTCTAATGGTGAATGGAGTTTGGGTGCTACAGTTCGTGGTCATCAAGGCACTATTTTCATGGCAGCAATCACAAGTACTCAGACGCAGGATGAAGTCTCAATTGCAAAAGCTCTTGCAGTGAGATGGCGACTTCAACTTGCTATGCAATGTTGTATCAATCATTTACAAGTAGAAACGGATTGATTGGAGGTCTCTCTTGCTTATCAGAAAGCTCAGTGCATCTCTCAAGAGTACGCTTTTGAATCTTTTAGCTTCACTCATTTGAATAGAGAGTGCAAAAAGGTATCTCATCATTTAGCAAAATCTCTATCACAACTCGCTCATTCTATTTGGTTATGTTCCTGAATGTGTTCTTCCTATTGTTAGGACTGATGTAATGAATTCTCAATTTTAATTAAAATTTTCATATTTATCTCAAAAAAAAAAAAAGTAATAGAGTAAATTAATGATTTGATTCTTAAAAGATGTTAGTTGTATCAATTTAGCCATTGAAAGATAAAATTAACAAATTTAATATTTAAGAGATGCATTTTCAATCAATTTAACTCCTTGGATGGATGGTTAAAATTTAACGAAATTGCTGACATGTTCTTAACAGATCTGTTAAATGCTTATGTGTATCCCAATCAGCATTTTAAAATTATTTTTTATGGCACATCAATTCCTGTCACCCAAAAAAAGAAGCAGCCTGAGTTTCATATGCATCAGTTTGATCCTAACACTATGAGAGAAGGCAGATTCATGGATGAAAAGCACAATCGCGCTGGGATGAGAACAATTCATTTTGGATCAACTAGTAACTCAATTTGTTTCAATGTCTGTTTAATTGTCGCCTTCATTTTGGATCAAGTTCTCTCTCTCTCTCTCTCTATATATATATATATCTTTTTTCATTTATTCCTGACTTTGTTTTGGTTTGATTTACTTTCATTGAGCCCTGTATATTTGATTATGACCATTAAACACGTTTAATGAAGATGCCATAAAGACTGTTCAGAAAAAAGAGACAATTTTAGATCCAATTAGCAGATGAGATCGAAGATTCAGTCGGCAAAAACATTTGAATAGTGAAAAAGAGGCAACAACATTATACAATCTTTCAAGATTGCATCCAAAATTATGGTTTTGAACATTAAGAACATTCAAATTGCATTCAAATTATGGTTTTGAACAAAATCAAGGCACAACAACGTTAATTTCACCATGGTTTTCATCAACCCCATGGGTATGTCAAAAATTAGCATGTGCCAAAAATTACAAAATATTGTTGTGAACCCAAATACTAAAAGAAAAAAGAAAAAAAGACCCAGGACTAATTCTTGAAAATCCAATCTCTAATTTGTCTTCTTCTTCCTACAGATTGAAGATGATGCTTGAATGGTTTCCTTGGACTCACGAGGTTAGCTATCTACCGATGATGCAAACTGTGATTGGGAATCCAGTTCACCAGAATTGGCTGCGTCTTGTTGTGTGGCAAGAAATGATTGATATGTCGATGGGTTATCCTAAATGGATTGAAAGGTTTAGTTGTCAATGATATATCTCATATGCATACAGTGCAGAATTGGAAAGCTTAGATGGGCATGATGAGTATACATAGCAGAATTGGAATGCCAAAACCATGCATTAAGCCACAACTCAATGTGTTTGCTTTTATACAGAGCATAATATTTGTTGTTTAATCAAAAGGCATGCAAGATATCGAGAATGCAGCACTAAGTCCAGAAAATGACAAAATGAACATGCCTCCATCAGACCCAACACCACAACTTCATCACCAACTATAGCAGTGCCTTGGTCAACATGGCCATTTAACAGCATTGAAGAACAAATTAAATTGATTTGTAGCGTCTCCCACACGCCTCTCTCTAAGTATCCAATTTTATTACTTTTTTGCAAGGCACTCCTGCAAGAATTTTTTATTTTAAGGAGAAAAAACTAAACGAAAAACAGTGCGCTTTTAAGAATCATGTAACAAAACATTTTTTTGGCATTTCAAAGAAATACCTAACACAAGAAACAGTCCATGCATCCAGCACCTCACCATAAGCAAAAATAACATAAAAAAATGGTTCAGCACCTCACTAGAAGCAAAATAGCGTAAAGAAACAGTCCAGCACCTCACACGAAGACGACTCCCACACGCCACCTGTTGCGGACGATGACGATGACACCAGCTCTATGCGATGAAGATGGGATGTTCTCCTTGGAAGCCCTTGCCCAGGTGCCCTACAGCCTGCAGAAGGAAACTAGGCTTCATTTTGCCATTGTTTTTATTTTATTTATTTTTTACTTTTTTTTTAGTGATTAGGATTTGACCTGACGCAAAAATAATTTAAAAATACTGATTGAAATATACACTAGCACTTAATAGATATGTTAAATTTGAGTAATTTTATTAAATTTTAATCATTTCTCAATTAAATAAATTAATAATATATCTTTTAAAAATTAAATTTATTTTTTTAAAGACTAAGTTAAAATAACTAACCTATTTGAGAAATTAAATTATTAATTTACTCATAATAATAATAATAATAATAATAATAATAATAATAATAATAATAATAATATATGTTAGTGTAAGAAACTTTCATGTAAATGTGATTTAATAGTGAAGTATTAAATATTAATTATCTATATATGAAAGTTGATGTAAATTATCTCATATTAATTATATACTTAATTTAATTAATAATATTATTAAATTTATATATTTATTTTATTATTAATGTTATTTAAATAAATACACAATTATAATATTTGTTATTGTTATTTTTATAAATTTATTATTAATTAATTAATTTAAATATTAATAATTAATGTTAAAAACATAAATTTATATATAAATATTTTATGCTCTAATTTATATGTTTCAAATTAAATAATATATAATTACTTAAAAAATAATTTTAAGTTAAAATTTTTAATTTTTTTGGATGTGATTTAATAGTGAAGTATTAAATATTAATTATCTATATATGAAAGTTGATGTAAATTATCTCAGATTAATTATATACTTAATTTAATTAATTATATTATTAAATTTATATATTTATTTTATTATTAATGTTATTTAAATAAATACACAATTATAATATTTTTTATTTTTATTGTTATTTTTATAAATTTATTATTAATTAATTAATTTAAATATTAATAATTAATGTTAAAACATAAATTTATATATAAATATTTTATGCTCTAATTTATATGTTTCAAATTAAATAATATATAATTACTTAAAAAATAATTTTAAGTTAAAATTTTTAATTTTTAATTTTTTTTGGGCACGAAATAGAAACTATAATTTTTAATTTATGCTCCATAACTAAAAAATAGTTTTTATTACCACTGAAATATATATATATATATATATATATATATGTACATGTATGTATTTTTTTTTTGAACAAACAGTTCTTGAAATAAATACTCGAAAAGATAATCATTTTTTCTTGAGAAATTTGGCCAAATAAGACATAATATTTCGGGAAATAAAGGTTTTACAGAAAACATGATTTCTAGATTTTCACTTTATCAAAAGCAAGAGTTTGATCTAAAATCAAAATGGTGAAGAATGGAGTAGAAAAAGGTCTAACTCCATTTGGGCAGTGAGATATGGGACCGCTTTCATAACGGTTTTTAAAATTTATTTTTAATTTTGAAAAATAAAAAATAAAAAATAAAAAATAGCTAACACAATAAACAGTCCTGCAAGTTTTTTTATTTTTTTTATTTTCTATCAAAATTAATTATTAAAAAAAAAATTATTTTAATAATTATTTTTGACAGAAAATAAAAATAATAAAATATATGTTTTGAAAAGAGAAAATATAAAATAATTAAAAGATATTCTGAACTCTAATTTTTTAAAATAAAAAAAATACAAATTATTAATAATATGTATATAAATACATAAAAATAATACTAGTTTAAAATTTTAAAACTAATTTTATAAAATAATTTAAAAAAAAAAAACAACTATAAAACGTCCATCATATTTATTTCCTTTTCTTTTTTTTTCCTCATCTCTTTCTTAGTCATCATATTGCAAAATATATGCTTTATGAATTTTGTTAATTAAAACTTTTTAAGATATTAATTCAAAAATGTTTATTGTTGCTATAATATTTAATAATAAAAGTTATCATTTTTGTTAACTCTTTTATATCTAACACTATTAAAATTTTATTAACCACTAAAATAATGTTAATAAGTATTATAAAAAAGTTCGTTAATCAAATTCATATAAATACAGAAAATAAAAGTAGAAATTGGACTTAACAAAGTTCTCGTGTACAAGCTTTTCTATTGCTTGTACACAAGAACTTTGTGTATACCCATATCTTTCGTATTTTTATTTAAAAATTTTTGTCCAAAGATTGCTTCAATATCTTAAATATAAAATATTGCATTAGTATTTTTCTAATTCACAATACCTTATATGTAAACCGCATACTGGTCAATCATTAAAATTGACATGAAAAATCATTTATAAAAAAATTTCAAAAATGATCTTTGCCAAGTGTGGCTTCTAGTTGGTCAATTAGTTCAGCAACATATTATAGTAATTTTTTTAAGTATTTATAAGAACATTTTCAACATAAAAATAATAGAACTTTTGAAAAATTTCGAATTATATGAGCTTTGATAGTTTGATTTGGATTTTAAATATTCCATGTGATATAAATAATTGCAACGATTTTGATGTTTCATTCATTAATCCTCACAATTTGTCATTTACCGTACGGTTTGACATTTTTCTAGCTTAGCATTATTTGTCAGATTTATATGATGTAAAAAAATTTCTTTAATTTCTTTGTCAAATATTTTAAAAAGAAATTGAATGTAGATGGTATAAATAATACAACTATAAGACCTGTATTTTTTTATGGTAATAAAAATTACATGATAAAAAATTATCATAAACAAAAATTTAATATAAAAAAAATGAGAATACTGCATTGAATGAGTAGATATATTAAAAAAGATATTAAAAATGATTGCATTAAAAAAAATTTGAGTAACATCTATCTTAAAAAAGTTGGTAAAAACATATTTTAAGTAATTTGATCATGTATAAAGAAGACTACTAGAGACTTTTATATGAAGAGTTAACTAAATAAAAAATAATTCAAAAACTATAATAGGGAGAGATCAAAGAAAATAATAAAAAAATTATTAAAATAAATTTAACTATAAATAATCTAAAATTATAAATGAACTAAGATAAAATATATTATTACTTGATCTGTATAATCGACTTTATCTAATAAGATAATACTTTGTCGTAGTTGTGTATGGACAGGGGAAAAATGACCAATGGAGTTTTAGTTATATGTAGAAGATACATATTCACATTCTCGGACCTTATAATGTCCTCCAATATAAACTAACAAATTGCACTTCATCTTACTATTTAAAAGGACGATTTCATTATATCTGGCTTTAACGCTACAGTTAAGGGACTCAGAAAAAGTAAGTGTGGTCCTACAAGAAGTTATTATTCTGGAGTTCATCTCACCTGCGAATGTTTTACATTATCATTACAAGTTTAAATTTCGGAGGTTTGCAAAAGATAAAAGTAGAATGAAATGAGATTGGGGTTCTTATGTAACTCTCTTGTTCCTACACAAAAATTATTTTTCTATTAAAAACAAAGGAATAAAGCATATGGGTGATTCATTTTCACAGGGATGGAAGCAAAAACCTACATATCTACAATGCCAAAATGGTATAAAATAATCTAGGCACATCAAATAAGAGGGTTACTAAATTGACTTCTAACAAATATATATAATGGACATAAATGATGGTTTACAACTTACTGTGTCAGCTATTAAGCTAGCTAACGAGAAAGGTGCCGTGAATCGAGTTGTTTTGCTTTGATACCAAGCAATTGTGTGGATCTTCCAGGGGACTGATCCTGCCATGCAGTGAAATTTGTTATAAGGAATCCAGGGATGCCAATAATAATAAAAATTCATGTTAGAGTTTAAATTCAACTACCACATTTCGCAAACCGTCTTGAGCATCAAAATAACTGGGTATTGTTTGTTGTCTGAAATGTAACTCAGCCTACAAGCATGTAAAAGCAGTAAGATATCATCATTGAACTGCATTTTACCCTAAAATGCTTGCCAAACGAGACTTATCAAATACATACTAGAATAGAGTATCACATACCATCCCATGCACCCTTTGTGGTGTCATGTAGTGGGCATCATGGATAGACGCAATTGAGTTCAATTGTCCCTGCAACATAAATTAATACAGATTCAAATGTTGAAGCCCAAAAAGTTATAGAAATTAAAAAAGAGCACACCAAAGACTAGCCAAGTTTGCATTACTTGGCCTTGGATGCTATGATGGTTGCTGTAATAATCATTTCGGTTAGTAGCTATTGAGTTCAGTTGTCCCTACAACACAATATGGGAGAGCAGTTAGAGTACTTAATATCACTAACAAGTACAGAACATTTGGATATTTAACGTTGAAGTGAATTTCTTGATCCATGGGTGTAAAGGACTTCTTACCATTCCTGAAACAATTTGTTGAGTGGCAAAATAGCCATCCAAGTTCTGTGCTCTTGAGTTCAGCTGATCCTGTAATAAAGTTAACAAAACGGGCCCAAAGTTAAAAAATTTATAAGATTCTAGTGATTTGAAAAAAAGTCAAACCATAAACCATCTTTTATCACAAGTGCATGCGGTAGCATTGAAAACATGTCATACCATCTCTTGAATGCTCTGCTGTGATTCATAAGAACAATCAAAGCCTGCTGCTCGTCGATTAGAGTTTGCCTAAAATGAACACAATCCATAAGATACTCCTTTACGATTTAATATCATAATCAGCATCTTCCTGATGATTTTAGTAAGTACTTCCAACTAAGATACCAACCATTTGCTGCCAGCTGCTATCAATTCCAATAGCAACGATCTCTGGCTCTGGGTGTACCTATTAATACATAATACAGAATGGGCAGCGAAAAATTTGTATAGGTTATGGAAACAAAACTTGAAATATGAGCGTAATGACAGACTGAGAATTCACTAACCAGTCTTTTCTTCATAGAACTGTTCTTTTTGTTCATATCACCAGCAGTGTTACTTAAATTCACATCTTGCAAACCGAGAATTGGCAAGCTTGGTTCAATGACACTCTGAACAGAGTTATTCATACTCTCACATTTTCTCAAAGCTTCTTCCAGTGCATTTACAGCAACAATGTAACTCTCTTGTGATAAAGACCCTTCATCACCCAGTTCAAGGGCTCGTTGGCATAGATTATTATAGCGGTTAATTCTAGAATCCACCTCCTCTGACACCTCTCTTGCCATATGTCTATTCTTTGCATCTTTTGTCCATCGTTTAAGTATGTATTGAGATGGGATGCTGTGTACACCAGAAATTTGTAGAACAATCATTACATGCCTACAAAGAAAACCATTGAATTCAAACAACCGGCATGAACAAAATGTATCAGATGTCATTTCATTCCATGAGACAATAAAACTTTGATTATCTTCAAAATCTTGAACTCTAAACATTTTTGTTGGTCCATCTTCACTTTCTAGTTTTGGATGACAAGCAACAACTCCTAAAACCTCACTCTGGAATTTCTTAAATATTGCATGTGTGTACAAAGATACCATTTGTTTGCCAAAAGGTGAAGGGGATTTCAATGCTGGTTGTTTATGCAAAGTTTCAAAATCTGCTTTTGCTTCCTCTTCGCATTTCCCTCGTAATATCACTTTATAATGCTCTAAAAACTCTTTCAATATAGTTTTCCTCTGCATATATTTGTCCAACAAACAGTTTATAGTTTCTGATCGTTGCATTGTTGACATTCCTGCTAAAAAAGTGTCTCTCATATACATAGGTACCCAGAGCTCACGGTCCTCATAAATTGAGGATAACCAGTGGTCATCGCATAAATTGAATCTGCCAATCATTTTCTGCCATCTTTTCTCAAACTGTTCATTTGTCCAAGACTTAAGCACACATTTGCTAAATTTAGTCATAAAATTTGCATGCTGACGTGTTACACGACTTAACTTTTCTGGAATCTTGCTCAGGATATGCCACAAACAAAAACAATGACGAGATCCAGGTAGCACTTCAGCAACAGCTTCTTTTAAAGCTTTTTCTTGGTCTGTAAGTATTACCTTTGGACCTTGTCCACCCATTGCCCTAAGCCACACCTGCATCAGCCACATATAAGTTGATTTAGATTCATCAGACACAATTGCACATCCCAGCAACAGGAACTGAAAGTGGTGGTTCACCCCAATAAAGGGAATAAAGGGCAGCTTGTATTCATTCTTGATATGCGTGGTGTCAAGAAGAACCACATCAGCAAAGTGTCTATAATCAAGCCTACTTTTTGCATCAACCCAGAAAAGACTCCTCAATTGCTTCTCTTCATTCAGATCTATAGCATAAAAGAAATTAGGATTCTCATCTTGCATACACATAAAATGGTCAAGCATAGCATGAACATCTCCTTCATCTAAAGCCAAATGCTGTCCATTACCTGCCTGATTTCCAGTGCTACCTTTTTTATTGTCAACTTTTTTATATCCACCAGATTTTTTGGACATTGAAAGATACATCTTTTTTGTTCTAGCCCTAATAGACTGTAATGCATCAGCAGTACTGATTCCTAGATCAAGGTTCCCATGTCCCCTAGAGTAGTGGGCTTGGTCAGGTAATATTTCATGGTTATGATCTTTTATGAAGCTACATATAATCCATCTACCATCTTGCCTTCTTTTGACATGCATGCAGGCCTTGCAATCTGTTTTTGCCCAAGACAGATTCACTCTACCTCGTTTCCTTTTTACAGGAATACTTGGCATGTTATCTGTATATGAAAGAGAATCTGGAGTTTCAGCTGCACTGGGTTCTTGTTTGTTTCCATATCTGGTACATGCAAATTTTGCATCAATAAATTTTCCAGATATTCTGGATCGACGGCTGGCTTTTATTATAGCAGCAAATCCCACAGATTTGGCATAACCTTTGTAGTATGAAAATGCATCCTCCTTTGAATCAAACTCCATTCCATCATGAGGCTCCGATATTTTTGAAGAATTCAAGTTGATTCCTTGTTCAATGCACCCTTTGTTTCTACAGTCTGATAATTCAGCATTTATCTCTGGCCCTGCATTCTCCTTATCATTTCCAAGAACTTCTAAAAATTTAGTGGGATCATTTCTACAATTTACTTCATCCACTCCATCAAACACATCAGCAATTACATGATGTCTACCGTCTTCCTTAGGGTATTCTCCAGAAGGATGCTCCAAATCTATCCCCATAAACAAAATCTGAACTTTCCTTTTACCTTTTAGAAACCAGCCTACTACATCTGAACCTGTAGAAAAAAGATTGGAACTACTAGATAAAACAAAAAGGAGCAACCAAAGCCATCTAAACAACAAAGTTTCATCAAATGTAATTCACATATTGATCAAATTAATGGAAAATTAAAAAGTCTAGCAGGGATAAATCTATCTTCTTTTTACAAGGAAAAATGAAATTTTCATTGAAGAACAGAAATATAGATGACATAGGTTCAGAAGGCTTGATCTCACCCTCCATCATGTCATTAGAGATGGAGTTGTGTTGTTGGAGAAAAGGCCATCGACCAAAAAGAAATTGTATGTTGTGTCAAGACACTATCACCCAGGATCCCAGTATATGCAGAAAGAAGTCTGCCAGAATTCTACTAAGATATGTCTTCATAATTGAGTGTCCTTCCTACTAGTTATGTCAAGTTACAAATAGATA
Organism: Senna siamea; assembly: GCA_031216115.1. Classification (NCBI taxonomy): domain Eukaryota; kingdom Viridiplantae; phylum Streptophyta; class Magnoliopsida; order Fabales; family Fabaceae; genus Senna; species Senna siamea. The sequence goes on from CM062356.1 coordinate 2,266,797, forward strand.
ATAATGGAGTTATGCAAATAGTTACCAGCTAGTTTGTAGTTCCAAACTTCCAATAGCTCAATCAACCATGAACTTCAAATTTTCAAAATTCCAGAGAATCTAATCAAGCTTCTCTATATTGACTTTAAGAGGACAGATGTCCTGAGATGCATCAAAGCGGTACCTGATATTAAGTTATCCAACATATATGCTAATGTCACCTTGATGGATTTAACAATGATCATCGGAGACAAATATCATTTTGCATTACTACAAGAGCTTCATCATAAATTGATTGTTTTCATGAAATAGCCTCAACTAGGTGCAATATATGTATATAAATTAATTAATTAAAAAATTAGTTAAAATTTCCATGCTTTAAAGAGAACAAAATTGACATATTTCATTTATGAATTATGTATATAACAAATCCTTATAAGGAGAATTAGACGAAATATCAAAAACAAAACTTTTACCAGTTTTGCTTGTCCAATAGAGACAGTTCCAACTTCCAACAATTTTAACTGAGAATACCTAAAATCCATATCCAACGTGAACCAGATGTCTTTCTAAATTCTCACTACCCTAAATATAATATCATACATTGAAAGCAATAGCAAGTCCATTATCATTTTGCCATAGTAAAACAAATACTACTAGCCCCATTCGACCATAAATCAAGAAAGCCCCTATATAAACTCTTATTCCTAACCAAAATCATACACCCCACATATTGACATTACAGCCGAATTTAAAAAATAGACGCTAATGACGTAACAGTTCACATGGCACAAACCTTAATCTTTAAGAATGAGATGACCTGGATGTTGTCCTTTCCCCACTACCTACAGCCAAGGCTTAGGCCTCGTTGTAACCAAAAAAATAAATAATAAAACAAAGGGTTTTCCTAATCATAATACAGGATAAGGACAATAATATTCAAGATGCTCAAGAAGAACAGTTCTAAATGAAAGGTTGTTCAGCAGGAGCATATGATCCTAGACTCGTAGAAGTAAACTCTGGTTTCAATCATAATCAAACAAACCTGACATTCCTAGTTGAACAAACAACTTTTACAAGTACATGTTATAGCTACTAAACTCAGCTTGACAGACAAATTTGCTAATTCTATTTTCCTCCAAGAAAATAGTTCTTATCACTAAACAATAAAACCTGTTTCAGTCTTCTTTCTTTTCTATCGTGTAAGTTCATAATTGTTTGGAGAGGCAATGATCCTGTCCAAACAAAGACATTTCACTTTTACAAACCATTATATTACAGATAAATTTCAAACAGGGACCTAACATTGTGATATTTACCTGTAAGGGCCAAGTAACCACTCCATGTGGTTATTTTATACAGTTTATTTCAATATGAACGGTTCCCTGTTAAACTAAAAAAAATAACTTTGGCTATTTACAAGCTCCAGATTAAAATGTAGACTCATCCATTCTGGAAACAACGAGAAGTAAACTCACAAGCTGAATTAGCCATTGCCACTTTTTTCTTGCATGAATTTAGAATTGGTTTGGGAAAAATGAATAAATTAAGTAAGGACTGCATTCAAATACCATATCCAACGCAAATTTAACGAAAGTAAGTCAAGTCATTGATAATTAATAACCAATAAATTATGAAATGAAAACTACCCACCAATTCTTCTGCGATACTTTGACTCGATAAATAGAAACCGAACTTGCAACCGCAAACTCGGACAAAAGAACCAATTTTGGAGCTCAAAGAAAACTGGGTAACAGCAAGATTGAACTTCTGGCAGCAATCTAGAGGTTATGGGCAGGGATGAAGTTGAATCACAAGTTTTTTGTGTTTTTTGGTGCTTTCTATTGGTTCTCTGGAAACTAGAAATCTGCTTGGATTAAGCAATGTCAGTGAAATTGATTTCTACTTCCGTTCATCCTTCCGCTTTGCTTTTCTTTTGTGCTCTTTCTATTTCTTCCTTTAAAAATTCTTTTCTTCATTTTTCTTTTTAGATTCTTCTTGTTTTCCTTGCCGTGTGTTTCGAAAAATCCCAAATTTTCTTTCAGGAAAAATGCTTAGTAAAATTCAGGCATTTAAAAGAAAATTAAATTGTGATGTATTTATCTATTTTAATTAATATTTTAAAAATTAAATGAATCATTTAACTGATAAAAATGATAATTCACGATTTATTTATCTAATTGTAATTAAATCACGGTCTTACTAATATCAATTTTAATAATTATTTTATATATATAATAAATATACAATTATTATATTAAATTAATAAAAATAATAAATATTAATTTATATTTTAAAAAATATATTTTAAAATTTAAATATCTTAAAAATTGATACATATTTAATACCTACAAATATTTTTAACATAATTTTATAATAATATATAATATTATTTTATTACATTTATTATTATTTTCTATCAACTTTTTTAAGGATACATAAAAATTTATTGTTTAATTAATTCTTTTTTTGCTTTTCTCTTTTTTTCATTAATTATTTTTTTCTTTTCATTTATTCTTTTCCTCTTTTCAAAGCATCTATCTCTCTCTCTCTTCATAACTTTTATTCAATTCTTTTACTATTTTTTTCACCCCGTTCTCCCTTCCTCTCTCTATTTGTCTCATTTTCTTCTTTTACTTCTCTCACCTATTTTTTTCTCCTCTCTTGATTTAACTAAGTCTCATAATCTCTTTTAGATTTTAAATTATCTGAATTTTTTATAATTTTTTGTAATAAAAAAAAAAATATATATATATATTAATAAATGAAAAATTAATTTTTCTTCTATCAGTTCACATTTCACAGTTATCATTCTACTTTTTTTTTTTTTTTTCCAGACGCAATGCCCTTCTTCTATGGAAGTCTTTTTTTTTTTTTTTTTCTCTTTCTTCTCTTTTTTCTTTCCTCCATCTTATCTATTTTCTTCCTCTTTTAGGTGGAAAAGTCCATAAAAGAGTATGATTTGTTTAAAACCAATTAAACCTTTGAACTGGCAAAATTCTTTTCATTTTTGACTGATATTTTATAAAAATAATTTTATAAGTTAACCAGACTGAACTCATAGTTGATTCACAGGGTCCAATTCTTTAAATCATTTCAATATATAAGACTTTTCTATTTTTTTTCCTTCTTTTCGTTTTTTGTTTCTTTTTCATTTAAAGAGTAAATCAAAATGATCTAACAAATTTTATTTTAGTATTATATATTTCTAAAGCAGTTTATATATATATATATATATATGCAATTAACAAAAAAAACTATTTCATGACATTAATGTCAATTAAAATCATACTCTTGTTTTTGTATTTCATAGTTTTTTTGTTACTCGAAATTTTAAGTCATGTATATGAAGATAAAATTATGAAGATCTACCCACAATTCTTTCATTAATGTAACATAAGTATCTATGCGTTTTGTAGGAAATTTATTTAAATTATATATTTTTTTCATTCATTTATTTATTTTTAAACACAATTTGATAAATATTTAAATTTTTTTCTTTGACAAATAAAGTGATCCAAATTATGATGAAATTACTAGTTATGGAATTTGAACCGCCTTCATCGGTTTAACTACTAATCAAATGAATTGATCACTAAATTAGTTTAGATTAATTATTTAAATTATTTTGCAATAAACCCAATCATGATACGAAGTCACCCTTTGAATTTTAAATTAACTTGATGGCCTAGAATTAATCCACTTTAGGTTGATCTAATCTACTTTTTTATTTATAAAAAAATTCTTAATTTTGGTGAATTATGATATTATTGATGTTGAATTTATAACTTATGCTTAACATGCATTGAATTTAACTACCTATTCTTTTTAGTACTCATTGTATAATTCATAGACTAGTTCAATACTTGTAATATTTAATATTTAATTACTTTTTATGATTTTGTGATCTTTTATTTTTACAAATAATAAATAACTAAATATTATGATTTGTGATAACTTTAACACTTGTTTAATACTTAATTTCTTATTAAATATTTTTTTTAAATAATGAAAAGTGATAATAAATAAATTTAAGGCTAATTTCAAGATTCACTAAATAATTCTTGCAGTATCCAGGCTAATTTCAAGAATTGTCTACTAGATTTGTTATACTGTGAGAGCTTTCCATATAAAGGCTATAAGCAACATCTTATAAGCCAAATGTTAACTTCAAATTCAATAGTTAAAGCAGGGAAAGCCTGGGTTTGACTTTGAGGCTGGCAAGTTAATATCAAATTCAAGTGCAACTTTGGATTCATGATTTAAGCTTGTCCTTCACACTCTTGTGTAACCCTGGAATCAAGAAATAGGGAAAAAAAAAAAAAAAGCTTCATTGATGCCTTTTTAACCTCTACCTTCTTGTTGCAATATCTCAGCCACCATTAATGTTTCTGTTTTTGAACATTCTGTAGTTCATTTTCAAGGCAAGTTAGTGCAGGAGGCCATCATTCCACATTTCATATCATTCTTCATTCTCAGCTATCTGTTTTCCACTCCATATATCAAATTTTCTGATTTATGCATAGTATGTACACAAAACTAGGTATATCAAATTATGAATGTCTAAAATTACACTTCAATTATTAATCATGTTGTAGGATTTTCTTGACAACCCTATGCTGTTGGATGACCAAAAATAGCCATAAATAGAGGTTTCTGAAGAAGCCAAGACATCACTGACTGTTCCAAGTTCTGGAAACTCCTCCCAGTCACTCATACCAATTGTCAATGAACAATGTCCTCTAACTCCCTTTCCTACAATAAACAAAGAATACATGAGGTTATTGAATATTACCACAAAGAAATAAGCATTTGCTAACTATTTCAAGCAATTTTCAGCATTTATATGAGTATAACGCAAATCAACACTAGAAAATCTAACCTTGTTTTATTGTTTTCGAAGATCTCTAGCAACCATTTCATGACGAAGCTTCTCTGCCTTATCATTCTCATCATTTTTCAAAAGTGCTTGAATAAATGTTCTATATGTTACTAAATCAGGGAAGTAGCCATTCTCTTTCATTTTTGAAAGCGAAGTTATTGATCATCAAACAAGCCTTCTCTGCAAAGGCCATTGATCATGATGGCATATGTCTGAACATTTAAACAATATCCATTGATCAAAAGGTTCTGAAACATCTTTAGTGCAATACCTAGTCTTCCACCTTTGCACAAACCATTAAGAAGTGTATTGTAAGTGCACAAATCGAGCTGAATACCTTGGTCTTCAGCCTGCTTATATAATGCAATAGCCTTGTCAAGATGTTGTCTTTTGCAAAATGAGTCTGACATTGTAAGTGACCATATTAGGAGAATGACCATTGTCATGCATCTCATAAATAACATTTTGCACATAGGAGATTCTCCCTGATTTGCACAAGCCATCAATAAGAGAACTATAAGTTACGTTGCTAGGAATCACATTTTTGCAATGCATCACTTTAAATAGATTCAAAGCTTCATCCACTCTTTTCATCTTACAATATCCATTAATCAAAATGCTATAACTGATAACATCTGGTTTCAAATCACTTTTGACCATCTTGTTGAATACTTTTTTTGACTCATTAACATTATTGATCAAACAATACCCATCCATTAAAACAGTGTAAGTAACAACATCAAGTTTTTTACAACACTTCATCATCATAGCAAATACATCTTGTGCTTCTGTGATCTTTCCTTCCTTACAAAATGCATCAATCACTATATTACAGGTATAAACATATGAGTTGATGTGTTTCAGTTGTATTTCATTTAGAAATCCATTTGCTTCTTGCCATTGACTAATGCTGCAGAAACCTTGGATTAGAGAGCTGTAAGTGAAAATATCAGGGGGAATTTCCCCATCAATCATTCCAATACACAAATCATGTGCCTCATTTACCAATCCATACTTACATAGGCCGTCTATGACTATGCTGTACATAACTACATTGGGCTTGACAACATGTCTCTTCATCGTTTGTAGCAATTTATTGGCAGGTACCGTAACTAACTCTGATCATCATAAAAATCTAATGCTTTCCCAACCTTATTATTAATGCACAGTCCTTTCATTAGTGTAGTCCAAGGTATGATCTTGGGTTGATTACCGTTCTTGAGAATCTTCCCTATTATAGAGAAAGCGAAAGGCATCTGACCCATATGGCAATAAAAATTAATCAAGATGTACAGAGTAACACAAGATGGCGTGAATCCCCTGGATTGTGCTCGTGTCCAAAGTGAAATAGCAGTGGGATAATGTTTATTCTTTGCAATAGATCCTAAAAGCTTATTAATTTGGATAACGGAGGGTGGGGGACGCATATGAAGCAAGCGATCGAAAGAAGCGACATCATGGTGTATGCCATTGTGATTTTGGGGATGATGAGAAATAAAACACAACTTGAGAAAGAGGACATAAGGGAATGAGTGAAGCAAGGAAGAAGATGCAGAAGATGTAAACAAAAGAGGAAATTTGGGTAAGGCGTACCTTGTAGCTGTAGACTTAGAGACATCTTTACCCTTGTGCTGTGGATGTCTCCCAATTTTTGAACTAAATATTTAATGAATTGTTGTAATTAAATGAAGAATATTAATATTTACTTTTATATTAACTAAACATATTGATCACTCTTTGATATTGGAGGTTTTCAGGCGAATGATTTGCAATGAAAATCTTTTCTGTTTCGCAGATGTGGCTCATAACCTCCCACCTTAGGGCTTAGATTTGCTTCTTGTAATTTTGAAGGAGTTCGTTTCTTTTCTTAAAAAAAAATTAAGTATAATTTTTATATTTTTATTATTAAATTTTTTTAATAAAAATTAATACATATATAATTTATTTTGTTTATAATTGATTCTTTTTTAAAAATTATTTTCATATTTGATTTTAATTGAAAAGATTGATAATAAAAATAAAACAACTAAAATATAAATATGTACATAACTATTTTCTATGGTTTGATTTGAAAATATCTATCTTATTTTATAAATAGATTATTCATATTATAATGATTTTGAATTTTTTTTGTCATCTCATAAAATAATATATTTTGTAATATAAATATAAAATAAAATATGTGATGTGAGGACTTGAGAGAGAGAAAATAGAGATAACTAAAAATTACAATAATTGAGAAGATTAAATAAATTTTTATTATTTTAAAATTATAATAAGTAGTATTTTATATTATATTTTAAAAATTAAAAAAAATAAAGGCACAAACATTTGTGCATAAAAAGTTTTTAGTATTTTAATATTAGCATACCTAAGTTTTTGTATTATTTCTATTGAATTCTCATAGGTAGAGATGGTAATAGATATGAATATTATGGATATTTGATGATATCTGTCTGCCAAAAATATCTAATAATTATTGAATATTGCATGAAATACATATAGTAAAATATAATTATTTATCAAGTATTCAATAAGTGTAGATATTAACTTTGGATACATTATATTAATCTAAAATGAATAAGCAAATAAAATACCTGATATCTAATATTTAAATAATATATATTACAAAATCAATATATATATTATTAAACAAAATTTCATGCTTTTTAATTTTATTAGAATTATTATTTTTAATTTTAGTTCATAATAATTATGTAATAGTTCTTTTATTGTAAAATAATTTTTTATAGCTATTTATAATATTTAAAAAATTTTATTGGAGAATATTATATATTGGATATATAGTAAATTATTTGGTTGTAAGGTATTAATATCTATTACTTTTTTAAGTATTTTAAATATTTTGGATGTGAATATTAAAAATAATTTTTTTTATTAGATTAAAATTTAAATATTAAATATTTTGGACATATATAAAAGAATGAAGTGTTAATTTTCACAGATATATTCCCTATGCTCAATCATTGGAATGATATGTATTTCAAAGGGACACAGTCATGGTCTCACATCTCTTATACATTTGTATATCGAGAGTTGTTCTAACGCCTAAATTTGTATCATTTCCAGAAAAGAGGATTTTTTGCCACAAAACTGGAGAGTTGTTAGATTGTAACTATGGAGAATTTAATAGCATTGTCTAAACACTGCCTAAACAAGGTAATTTTTAATTTTGTACCTTCTTGATCATGAACTTATAGTTAAAACATCAAATAAGATTTTATTATGGTGTAATTATTTATTGATTATTATTTGATCTAATAATGAGTATATGAAAGTGTAATATATGAAATAAGAATTATTAATAAAACAAGATTCTTCTGAGTTTCTAGCCAACTCTTGGAATCATAAGCATTTTCCTCCTTAGTATTCTATTATGTTTCTTACTGTTAGCTACACCTAATGTATTTAACATAAGATAATGAGTAGGATCTTAAATAAAATCTTGTAAGTTCTTCATTGTTTCCATAAATTAAAATATTAAATATATTAATTGTTTGAATTTATAAAATTTACACCGATATTCTTAATAATTTCATTAAGACTATTTTAGTTAAAATAAATAAAATTATAAATTTTTTAATATTCAAAAAATAAGAATGTAAGTTTTTAAAATAAAAAAATTAAAAAACAATTTCAATTTTTCTAAAACAAAAAATTTATTTAAGTATTATATTTTTCTAAAGTAATATATATATATATATATATGTAATTACCAAAACAAAATTATTGCATGACATTAATGTCAATTAATATCATACCCTTGTTTTTATATTCCATAGTCTTTGTTACTTGACATCAATAGTCAAGGATCTAAATGAATATTATCACTTTATTCATGGACGAGAGTTTAAATTTTTTGAAATTATTCAAAATATTATTTGATAGACATCTTTTTTTAAGAAGATCTCTTGACTCTAAAAAATTAATTGAATAGTTATAACTGAATAAAAATATTAACGAATTACACTTATGCTATAATTTATTAAGTTTGGTTTCTATTAATCTCTTCAACATATCACTGATTCTTGATAATTTTGAGAGTGTCCTTTTTAGTACCATTGTTTGTTACCAAAAAAACTAGTGAAAATACAAGCATCTATGGATTTTGTAGACAATTAATTTAATTTTAAACAAAATTTGATATATATTTAAAATTTTCTACCGCAAAAGAGACCAAGTTGCGATGAAATTACAAGGCATACATCTTATTGAAAGTAGACAAGTGGAATTTTTTTTTTTTTTTGTTTATAAGAATGCTCGATATGTGAAACATTTGAGGCTTGAACTTCGTCACATCTGAGGCTAGATTATATCACTAAAAAAATATTAATAATATCATTTAGTAAATAATTAACTTTGTCATAGTATATATGCAACTTTTAAACACAATGATACCTCGTTATACATTCAAGATTCACTAAATAATTCTTGCATTGTGAATTGTCTACTAGATTTGTTATGTAAAGCCTTCACAAGCAAGCTCTTCTAAGCCAAATGTTAACTTCAAATTCAGTAGCTAAAGCAGGGAAAGCCTGGGTATGACTTTGAGGCTGACGAGTTAATATCAAATTCAAATGCAGCTTTGGATTCATGATTTAAGCTTGTACTTCACACTCTTGTGTAACCCTGGAATCAAGAAATAGGGAAGAGAAAAGCTTCATTGGTGCCTTTTAAACTCTACCTTCTTGTTGCAATATCTCAGCCACCATTAATGTTTCTGTTTTTGAACATTCTGTTGTTCATTTTTAAGGCAAGTTAGTGCCGGAGGCCATCATTCCACATCTTATATCAGTCTTCATTTTCAACTATCTGTTTTTCACTCTATATATAGACATCAACAAAAGCAATACACAATACAAACACCGTAAGACAACAAAATATGAAGTGTTCATACATAATTTGAAGAGTCACAACATATCTAACATGTATGTCACGTGTAGAAAATAGCATCTTTTATGGGGTTTTATGCAAGTTGTGCAAAGATGATGTTTATCATCCCTTACAATCAAAAGAATTAGCAAAACTAAAATATATAATGCTTCAGAACTGTAAGAAACCTGAAGCATGTTTAGGCATTGTAGGCATGACTTGGAAGCTTCTCAGAGTGTAATCTTGCGGATGGACTAAGGTTTCTTCTGTAATTCTTTTCTGTGCCCAGCCATGTCAACCTCATATGAAGCAAGGGCAAGTTTATCTTGTGGTTGGCACATTGTTGCATATATTATCTTTGTTTTGTAGCCATTACTTGCAAGTTTGTTTTCGGAGATACCTCATCATCTAGTTGGCAAGTGTTGAGCATAAATTGTTTCACAAAAAATTAGGCAAGAAAAGAAAATAGAGAATCTCCTAAGCAAAGTTGACTTCTCTGCATTTCTGTGTCTACATATGAACTTAAAGAGAATGATAGTTCCCTAACCATCTAAATGCTTATATTCATCAATCACATACCTGTATGCAAAAGATAGCCTTCGGACAGAGTGTGTAGTCTAGACAACTTTGGGACTTGAACTAACGCAGCCCCATTTGAGGGCAAACACTTTTGAGCTAACCCCACATCTCCCAATCGTTATAATCCTAGAAGCTAGATTAAAATAAATAAATAAATAAAGTTTACAAGAAAGTTTTGACTTTGTGAAGATCCCATAATTGTAGCAAGGCTGCAAGGTCCATTCATCATTAATTTCTCCAGGAGATCACAAACCATCAATTGCAGTCATCAACTTCATCTTTTTAAGAATGACATAACCCAAATAACATATTAAAAAATTGAAATCTTTCTCCTTTCTTCGCTTCAAAGTTTGAAAAGAAAATTTCCTGATTTGTGCATAATATGTACACAAAACTAGGTATATCAAATCATGAATTTCTAAAATTACACTTCAGTTATTAATCAGGCAGTAGGATTTTCTTGACAATCCTATGCTGTTGGATGACCAAAAATGAGCCATGAATAGAGATTTCTGAAGAACAATGTCCTCTACCTCCCTTTCCTACAATAAACAAAGAATTCATGATGTCATTGAATATTACCACAAAGAAACATGCATTTGCTGACTATTTCAAGCAATTTTCAGCATTTATATAAGTATAACACAAATCAACACTAGAGAATCTAACCTTGTTCTATCGTTTTTGAAGACCTCTAGCGACCATTTCATGAAAAAGCTTCTCTGCCTTATCATTCTCACCATTTTTCAAAATCGCTTGAATAAGTGTATTATATGTTACTAAATCAGGGAAGCAGCCATTCTCTTTCATGTTTGAAAACAAGTTTATTGCTTCATCAAACAAGCCATTTTTGCAATGGCCATTGATCATAATGTTATATGTCCAAACATCTAGACAATAGCCATTGATCAAAAGGTTCTGAAAAATCATTTGCGCAGTACATAGTTTTCCACCTTTACACAGACCATCAAGAAGTGTATTGTAAGTGCACAAATTGAGCTCAATACCTTGGGCGTCAATCTTCTTACATAACGCAATTGCCTTGTCAAGATGAAGTCTTTTGCAAAATGCATTTAACAAGATACTGTAAGTGACTATATCAGGAGAATGACCATTATCATGCATCTCGTGAATAAGATCAGGCACATATGAGATTCTCCCTGAATTGAACAAGCCATCAATAAGAGAACTATAAGTTATGGTGTTTGGAACCAAGTTTTTGTAACGCATCTCTGTAAGGAGATCCAAAGCTTCATCAACTCTTTTCATCTTACAATATCCATTAATCAAAATATTATAACTAATAACATTTGGTTTCAAACCACTCTTGACCATCTTGTTGAATACTTTCTTTGACATATTAACATTCTTCATCAAACAATACCCATTCATTAAAGCATTGTAAATAACAATATCAGGTTTTTTACCACACTTCATCATCATAGCAAACACAGCTTGTGCTTCTGTGATCCTTCCTTCTTTACAAAATGCATCAACTAGTATATTAAAGGTAAGAACATCTGGGTTGATGTCTTTGAATACCATTTCATTTAGCAATCGAGTTACTTCTTGCCACTGACCAACGCGGGAGAAACCAAGGATTAGAGAATTGTAAGTGACAATGTCAGGAGAAATACCCAGATCAGTCATTTCTGAACACAAATCACATGCCTCATTTACCAATCCATATTTACACAGGCCATCTATGACTGTGTTGAACGTAACTACATCAGGTTTGACAACATGCCTCTTCATCGTTTGTAGCAATTCATTGGCCGCTCTTATTTGTCCACTTTTACATAATCCATTGATTAAGGTGCCGTAACTAACTCCGTCTAACTGAAATCTCTTTGCTATTAGATCGTCGTGAAAATCTAGTGCTTCCCCAACCTTATTATTAATGCAGAGTCCTTTTATTAGTGTATTTAGGGTTATGACATCGGGTTGACTACCGATCTTGAGAATCTTTCCCAATACAGAGAAAGCAGAAGCCATCTGATCCATATGGGAGTAACAATTGATCAAGATGTTCAGAGTGACAGAAGATGGCATGAATCCCCTGGATTGTGCTCGTGTCCAAAGTGAAACAGCAGTGGGATAATGTTTGTTCTTTGCAACTGATCCTAAAAGCTTATTAATTTGGATAATGGACGGTGGGGGACGCATACGGAGCAAACGATTGAAAGAAGCGACATCATGGTGTATGTTATTGGGATTTGGGGGATTTGAATGAAAACAGAGATTGAGAAAGAAGGCATAAGGGAAAGAGCGAAGCAAGGAAGAAGATGCAGAAGATGTAAACAAGAGAGGAAATTTGGGGAAGGCGTACCTTGTAGCTGTAGAATTAGAAAGCATGTTTATTCTTTACCTCAGCGCCTCGGAGTCCATACCCTTCGACGTGCATTTAGAAATACAAATACAAGTCTTACCATGCAAACGCAAGGACGAAGCTTTCATCTAAATATTTTGATGAATTGTTCTAATTAAACGAGGAATATTAATAAATATTTTTATATGAACTAAATATATAAATAAATACAACACTACGTTTTGGTTTGTAAATGTCTCTATTTTTCAAATGAATTATATATTTTTAACGAAAAAAATGGATTATATATTTATATTTGCCCACATAAGTTTTTGTATTATTTCTATTGAAAAATATTGCACTTGCCCAAAATATTTCTTTGAAGAAACAAAGTATGGACTATGGACGGAAGGATTGATTTTTTTTTAAATTTTTAAATATAAAATATAATTAATATTTTTAAAATAATAAAAAATTATTTAACTTTTTTTTAATATCTCATAATATTTTTATTCTCTCTATTTTGTCCAATGGCTTCACATGTTTTTTACATTTATATTTTATATAATATATATTAATATATGGTTAAGTTATTTATATGATCCTTGTAATTTCATTCAATACTTAATTCAGTTTTTATAATTTAAAAAGTTATAATTAAATTTTATAGTTCAACAAAATTTTAAATTAATTTTTAATATTAACTTTATGTCAAAATTTTGATGATATATGAATTATTTATCATTTCAATATTATGAATTTATTGAATTCAAGTCAATTTATTCATATTACTTAATATAAATTATATTTTATCTATATTATAATAATTATGGGCCCTTCTAATAAGTAGTCTCACAAAATAATATATTTTATACTATAAAATATGTGATGTGAGGGCATGTGATAAAGATAATGAAAAGTTACAAAAAATAAATTGATTAAATAATTTTTGTTTATTTAATTTATTATTTCAAAATTATAATAATAATAATTTTATATTATTTCTAAAAATAAAAAAAAGGCATGCACATTGTGTTGACATATATTTTTTTCCTTTTTGTTGACATAAATTATATATATTTATAGTGCTAGAATACTATGTGTTGACAATATTAATAAACTTTAATATAATTTTAAGAAAAATTTGACAACAACAAAGACAAATTTAAAAGTTTGTTAAACTATAATGATTCAATTATAAAATTTTAAATTATAAGAAGTTAAATTAAAATTTAATAAAATTATAAAGACTACAAGAATAACTTAATCTTAATATATAATTTTTACATTGTAATGTGTAGTTATTTTTGCATTTCTATCTGTTGATCTATTTGGAATCTTATGTTACTGTTCTAAGTTGGTCAATTCATACTGTTTGAGTTTTCATGTTCTCTTGTACGTGTCTTTAACCAAGCAACATTTGGCATGTTTTATCTTGGTTTGGTTCAAAATAAGTCTACCCATGTGATTCAAAGTGCCTCTTCTATTTTTTTGTGATTTGTTCTTGTTACTACTTTATCTGTCTGGTTTTCAATAATACTCTCCTGCGTTTTACAATAATGAACAATTTTACTATTGAAAGTGATGACTTAATTTTGGCAGAAGTCTCAAAACACTAAAAAAAAGGTTCAAGATACAAAAGAAAATGAATATTTAAAATTATCTCATGTTTTTTAATTGAATTTGGTTGTATAAACTACATACAAACCTAGCAGACTTTTTCACCAAAAAACTATTTATAAATTAATTAAATATTAAAAACCGATTTCAAAAAATTCTCATAACCTCTCATTTTTATTTATTTATTTTTAAGTAAATCCATCTGAATAAAGGATGGATTACACAATGTAATATCTTCTTTTAAAAAATTTTGTCAGAACTATTCATTTCAACCTATAATATTATGTTTTATCTTTATCCTTTCATGCTTTATATTATATACACCAACTAAAAAAAAATAGATTGTTATATTTTTGAGTAATTTTTTTTAGATTAAATTTAAGTTAGTAGTTTATTATTTTTATAACTAAATATATAATTTATCAATATAAAAAATTATTTTTTAAATATTAAAATAAAATAAAATTATCATTTTTAACTTAAAATTAGAGATGATCAAAATATTCATACCTTGTAGAACCCATAAAAATTTTCATCTAGTCGACTATTTGTATATAAGTCTCTAATTGTCTTCTCTATACATGATCAAATCACTTAAAATATATTTTTATTAATTTTTTTATGATAAGTACTTCTCTAACTTTTTCTCTAATGTACTAATTCCTAATTCTATCCTTTTTAGTGTGGTCTCATCCAACGCAACATTAAATTTTTGCTCATGTTAATTTTTTATCACTCAAAACGAATATGCAAGTCTTATAGTTGTATGATAAGTTTTTTCTTAAACATAAGTGATACTTTTTTATCATAGAAAACTCCTAAAGTTCTCATCCATTTCATCCACCCAACTTGAACCCTACGAATTAAGTCACTTTTTATTTCTCCATTATTTTGTATTATCGCTCTTAAATACTTAAAATTTATGACTTTTTGCATAGAATGGTCTTAAAGTTTCACTTCTGATCTAAAATTAGTATCCCTTTCACTAAATTTTCATTATATATTTATATATATATATATCAATAAACTAAATAACTTGTAGTGTGAATTGTATACTAGATTTGTTATATAAAGCCTTTATAAGCAAACTCTTATAAGCCAAATTCTAAATTCAAATTCAGTAGCTAAAGCAAGGAAAGCCTCGGTTTGACTTTGAGGCAGACAAGTTAATATCAAATTCAACTGCAACTTTAGATTCTTCACACTCTTGTGTAACCTTAGAATCAAGAAATAAGGGAGAGAAAAGCTTCATTGATGCCTTTTAACCTCTACTTTCTTGTTGCAATATTTCAGCCACCATTAATATTTCAGTTTCTGAACAATCTTTAGTTCATTTTCAAGGCAAGTTAGACCAGGAGGCCATCATTCTAGATCTTATATCATTCTTCATTTTTCAACTATCTTTCATTGAATATTACCACACATAAATAGGTATTTACTAACTATTTTAGGCAATTTTCAGCATTTATATAAGTATAATGCAAATCTAGACTAGAGAATCTAACCTTGTTCTACCGTTTTAGAAGAACTTTAGCAACCATTTCTTGAAAAAGCTTCTTTCCCTTATCATTCTCACCTCTTTCGAGAAGTGCTCAAATAAGTATTTCATATATTATTGAATTTGGGAAGCAGTCATTCTCTTTCATTTTATAAAGCAAGTTTATTGCTTCATCAAACAAGCCTTCTCTGCAAAAGCCACTGATCATAATGTTATACATCTGAACACTTACATAATAGCCATTGATCAAAAGGTTCTGAAAAATCTTTTGTGCAGTAGCTTGTCTTCCTCCTTTGCATAGACCATCCATAAGTATATTGAAGTGTACAAATTGGGATGAATACCTTGGGTTCAACTTGCTTATATAATGCAATCGCCTTGTCAAGACATTGTCTCTTGCAAAATATCTCTAATAAGATATTGTAAGTGACTATACTAGGAGAAAGACCATTGTCATGCATCTCATTAATAAGATCTTGGACATATAAGATTCTGCCTGATTTACACAAGCCATCAATAAGAGAATTATAAGTTACAATGTCAGGAATCACATTTTTGCAATGCAGCACTTTAAAGAGATCCAAAGCTTCATTAACTCTTTTCATCTTACAATATCCATTAATCAAAATGCTATAACTAATAACATTTGGTTTCAAACCACTTTTGACCATCTTGTTGAATATTTTCTTTGACTCATTAACATTATTGATCAAACAATATCCATCCATTAAAGCATCATAGATAAGAATATTATGTTTTTGACCAAACTTATCATTATAAAAAATACAACTTGTGCTTCTTTGATTCTTCCTTTTTAACAAAATGCATGAACTAGTGTATTATAGGTATAAACATCTAGGTTGATGTCTTTCAATGGCATTTCTTTTAGCAATCCAATTGCTTCTTGCCATTGAGCCATGCTGGAGAAACCATGGATTAGAGAATTGTAAGTGACAATATTAGGGGAAATTCCCCCATCAATCATTTCTGACCACAAATCACATGTCTCATTTACCAATCCATCATTACATAAGCCATCTATGACTGTGTTGTACATAACGACATTAGGCTTGACAACATGTTTCTTCATCCTTTGTAATAACTTATTGGCCACTCCTTGTTAGAAAATATGGGCTTACATTAATTCTATTTTGTTTTAAAAATTATGGGTTGATAAGTGGTCTATTAAAGGAGGCTCAATTAGAAATTATTGGGCCATGGCACACATTAAACTAAGTCTGATAAGCAGATAGGTGTAGGCCTTTAGTTTTACTTAAGCCTCTAATAGGAGGGCCTAGGAAGAAAATTCTATTTATATAGGCTAGGTCCCCTCTCTAACCCTAACCTTAAGTGGGCATCCCTATTGTAGTTGTTGTTCAAGTCAGGGAATAGTGAGGAAGACCTAGCCATTGCAATTGAAAATTCTGAGATTTGAATATGGCACAGATAGGTACACTATCCTTATCTAAACAAAATTTAGATTCAATGTTCTATGATTCATATATGTCTCTAGTTAAAATTTAACATTTGGTATCAAAGCCTACATATATGATTATAGGACTTGAATACTGCTTGAATGTTCGCGTAAAATGTATTATTTTGTTGAATTTTTCAGATCTAATTTTGGCTAAATTACTTGCAAAAGGTTAGGGCTTTTGTTCATCTCTGAATTAGCTTTGAATTAATGTATTGTATGCTTAATATCATAATGTATTTAGGGAGAAATTCTTACATGAATTCGATATCTAAAAAATGCACCCTTAACGAACCCTAGGATGATTCGGCCAATAATTTGCATGATTTGAACGAAATTTTTAGAAATTGAATGCATAGGTGGCTGAAATTGAAGGGCAAAGTCGCGAATATCTCTTTCAAAACCCTCAAGATTTCAAATGAAAATCTGCCTCCTAGATGCGTTTTTGGCCCCAATTGATTGTACATACAAGCTTAAAAGATGAAACCCCTAAAAAATTTTGGATAAAAATGCGTCAAAACGTGTGAAAACATCGCAAATCTCATATGCGAACCAGTTGGCTCCCACGGGTCGACCCGGCTAGAGGTTGAAGATGACCTTCCAGGATGATACCCACGCACGACTTCTAGAGGGGGTGGCGCATGAAGCTCACCCCTTACCCAATTGTACAAGTTCAAGTTGCGTTGTGATTTTTTTATTTTTCTTGATTTTTTTGTATTTTTATATTAATTTTTGAAAATTTCAAATATTTATTTTGAATTTTAAGCCTATTTTTTAAATAAAAATAAATATTTTAAGAACTATTTGTGATACAAAAAAATCATGTAAAAATAATATCACAGCCTCTAAACCCGTTAAAGATCCTTACTCTCCCTAGTCAAGCTTATAATTTGTATACTCTCAAGCTAAACCCTAAAGTCATTAATTATACATCAAAATTCCTTAGAAGGTGTAAAATCATTGTTCAAATTTTGATTGGGCTAATAATTAATGTTTTATAATGCTTCATAGTCTGAAAATTTTATTTTAGGATTGTTGAGAATATATTACTAAAGTGATTCATTCATCAAAGTCTATAAAACCATTAAATTTCTATATTGATGGGAAGTAGAGGCAATTTTAAATTCTAGTATGGGAAATTTTTTGTGAATTGTTGGGATTATTACCACTAAAGTGGTTAATCATCAAAATTTACAAAATTATATAAGTCTCATGTTAATAGAATTATTTATTGAATTAATACATGTAATTTCTTGCCCAAAGGGGGTTATTGTGTGTGTTGATTCCAGGTTCACATGAAGCATGCTGATCAGTGCATATGATCTTGAAAATCAATCAACCAAAAGGGAATCGTTTTTCTGATTATATGTTCTCATTGTATTTTAAAGGATTTTATTTGCCCAAAGGTGATTTGATTCTTTAAAATGTTTATATTGTCTTTACTTGCTTCATAAAAGGAAGGAAACCAATGACATGTTATGTTCTCTGCCCAAAGGGTAGTTTATAATGATACAATTGGTTTTCCTTCAAGTTTATTGAATATAATTGCCTCATTTATTGACCATATTAATTATTTACAAATATTTTCTTTCAATGTGAACAAAAACAATACCATAATTGAAATGTTTAAAACCTACAATACTGAAGTAGAGAAGCAATTTGGTAAGAGTCATTAAGATTGTAAGATCTGATCATAGTGGTGAGTATTATGGCAAGTATGATAAAGGTGGACAACAGAAGAGTCCTTTTGCTAAACACTTACAGGATTATGGTATTGTTGCTCAGTATACCATGCCTAGAAGTTCAGATCAAAATGGTGTGGCAGAAAGGCAAAATCTCACATTTATAGATATGGTGAGGAGTATGATAAGTAGGTCAAATCTGCCTGAATTTTTGTAGGGTGAAGCAATCAAAACGGCCACATATATTCTAAAATGTGTCTCTAGTAAATCTATACCTAAAACACCTTTTGAGTTGTGGATTGGTAGAAAACCTAGTTGGAATTACCTTCGTGCTTGGGGTTGCCCTGCAGAGGTAAAGATTTACAATCTTTTGTAAAGAAAATTAGACCTTAAAACTCCAAGTTGGCTTTTTTTTGTTATCTAGAGCATTCAAAAGAATTTATATTCTATTGTCTTACCCGTGGCACTATAATTGTGAAAGCATTAACTGCAAAGTTCCTAGAATTAGATGTGGCTAAATCCAACAAAACTGTTTCCATTCCTTTACCATCCTTAAATGAGACTTTTCAATTGTACATGTTACGAAGGAAACTGTGGCCTTACCTATTTAGGAAGAAGATCATAGGGCACCAATGACTGAAATTTCTCAAGTTAATGAACTAGACTAATCCCAAAAATTCCCTTAAAAGGATCTCAAAGAGAAATAAGACTTGTAATTAGTGCGACTACGAAGTGTATCTGGGTAAGGCTAACTATGATGTCAAAGTCATCCATGAAGCAATGTTATTTGTTAACATAGCACTGGCTTACTTTGAATTTTTATCCTTCAAGAGATGTGCTAAAGTATAATATATTAGGAATTCTATGAATTTTGACATTCTATCCATGCTTAAGTAAACCAAAAAAAAAAGGATGATAGTGAAAATTTTCTAGAATACATATACCTAGAAAACTTATATGAAACAAATAGTTAGGCTTTTAGGCTTATTAATGCTACCCATAAGTTAACCTAATTCAGCTAATTGATTTTGGGATATTTATATATATTTATCTTGTGGAAATTGGTTTTAGTTATGATAACTTAAAATTTAAGATTGTGACTTGAAAAGTTATATTAATTGTTGGGAATTTAAAAATAGAGGTGCTAGATGACACCAATAATTTGATGTCTTTGACAATTATTTGGCTCACTTTAGGCTAATTGCTTATGGATGAGAAAAATGAATATAGTAAATTACATTAAAGGGGAGAGAGACTCAAAATCTATTTTTTTTAATTTAGACCTCTTTATTTTATTTGACCATAAAGTCCAATTTATTAATCACAAGGGGTAAAGGTTCCTAAATTATCATTAAGATATGGACTCTTAGCTAAGGTTATTATTAACTAAGGAAATTTTAGAAATTCATAGAGTTATAAATGCAAGAAATTTGTTCTTGGAATTCAATTTCAGTCATTTAGACTTTTATAAAGAAAATGAGAGATTACAATTATACTTAGTAAAGTCATCATAAAGAAAACAATGCCTTGAAATGCTTGTTCATATATTATGATATAAAAGGGAGTTGAAAGGGTAATATTTATCGCACAAAATATTTTATAGTAATATACATTGGAGACAATCTTGTTACCAAAATGAGTTTTATAATTTGACCACTTATAAGGGTTATTATATAAATTTATTTGGATGATATTTAGCAATTAATCTTTATTATGGATTGAAATTCATCAGCCTTTTGTTGGGTTTTGTATCTTAAAGGATCTATTTATTGATTAATTAGCTCAACTAATTATATGTTACATGTTCGTTCCCACAGAGGACTTGTAATGATACGTTTTAAATCTCTAATGTTAAAATAATTAATGCCCATATGGCTAATTGCAACTTTATAAAATTTTTGAAGACTTAATTGTGACTTTAAAAGGGACAAAACATATACAATGACTTGATAGGAATAAGGAAAGAATATATCTAGCTAAATGTCAATAGTCAAAATAGTTATCTTAGGGTTATCATGGAAATTTCTCGTAAGAAAAGAACTCAAGGGAGTTTCTCATACCAAAAGAACTTGATTGTGTATTATCAAATAAAGGTTATGATTGTGAATTTTATTCCTCCTAATCTAAGAACATTGTTTTGTAAGTTTTTGAGTATGTTTATCACCAAAGTGGTTCGTACATCAAAATTTTACAAAATCGTTTAGTTCTTTTATTGATAGGAAATAAAGAAAATTTACTCTTCTTAGTTTGGGATTTTTTTTTATTTTTTGTGAATTGTTATGGCTTTTACCACTACAGTGGTTTAGCCATCAAAATTCTCAAAATTTGCAAATCCTTTGTTGATAGAATTTTCTTAAATTAGTCTATATGATTACTGTCCAAAAGGGATTATTGTGTGCATTAATTTTGAGATTTCAAAAAGGACATTAGTGGGAGTACATATCATTGAAAATTAATCTGCTAAAAAAGGATATGTTTTCATGATTATGTTCTCCCATTATTCTTGAATTGAAATATAAAATTTAAAATATTTTTTCTACCCAAAGGAGAATAAATTCTTTAGATATTTATGTTGTCTTCATTTGGTTCATGAGTAAGGGGACCAATAGCATGTTGAATTCTCTACCCAAAGGGGAGTCTATAATGATGCACTTGATGCTCATTAAAAACATGACTTGTTCAAGTATTGAACAATTTATGAAATTGCCTATTATACACAATCATAAGCCTAAAGAGTTAAAATTAAATAGAGCATCTTATCTGCATTGGTATTTTAAATTTTAAACCATTTTTTCTTTTCTTTTTTATGAAGACTATGTGTGTCCTAATGAGTAAATTCTTGTTTGCACTAGAAGCATAACATTAGTGAATAAATAAATGGTAATTACTTAAATATAATTCACATATGACAAATTCGTCATGAATTTAGGTTATAATAGACTAAGGATGCAAGATGCCTTATTTGCAAGAACTAAGTTAAAGCTTGTATATGGGTGTTAATTGTTATTATTAAAAATTGAAATTTTCATGTGAATTTATAAAATTATTATGTGTAGTTCTAGGTCAATTAAAGTTAATTTGGCAAAAGGTTATTTTCCTTAATTGATTGTATTGATTTAATCAATTTTACTTAAGGCATAAGGATGCTATGTACTTTAAATAGTACATTAGTAAAATTTTCTGATTTTACATTTACAAATATTTGCATTGTGGTGCATAAATGCAACCATTTATGGTTTGATTATATGACCATTTGAAACATGATTATTGATGCTTAGTTGACGA
The DNA here is from genome assembly GCA_031216115.1 of Senna siamea. Taxonomy (NCBI): domain Eukaryota; kingdom Viridiplantae; phylum Streptophyta; class Magnoliopsida; order Fabales; family Fabaceae; genus Senna; species Senna siamea. The sequence goes on from CM062356.1 coordinate 2,288,997, forward strand.
CTTACAATCAATTGAAATAGGATAATGTTATTGAAAACATTAGTAAATAAATGAGGTTACCTAATCCATTAGCAAAAAGGTTAAGATTCATACAGTTAAAAGAACATACTCAAATTTGGGTATGTTGAGGGGTCTCTTGATATATTAAGTTAGTGGGAGCCTTGTGTACTTAAAGTTTAAAGATCTTTTGATCTTTTAAATCAGTGGGAGTTTTGTGCACTTAAGGTTAATTTATAAGATAAGTGGTACATCAAAACACATGAAGATAAAATATCTGACAGCCAAATACTTAGTAAAGAAAGGTGATATAGTTATTGAGAAAATCAGTACAGATGCAATGTTAGCAGATCCCCTAAGGGGTTGAGGCCCATATAGTTTAAGCAACATGCTAAAAAAACATGGGTATGATAGGGTCTTTTGATCCTTTAGATTAGTAGGAGTCTACCGTATTTTTTCTTCTTGTGATCACCTTATGAATAATGCTCAGTTATTTTGAAATAAATGTGATTTTGATGCCATTTGCACTTTATGTTATTTCCATATGTATACATACATTTGGTTAAATATAATTGGTGATTATCTATGAATTTATGCTTTACCTATGCAAAGAAAGGTAGATACAACATGTGCCTTAAGATATGATGTCTGTCTTAAGAGCGACAATTGTATCTGATTTGATATGTCTCTGGTTGTGTTAATTTATATACTCGATATAAGGATTGAGACATAAGGGTTTATTTTAACCCAAATGATTTCTCCTATGGATTAAGTATAAATTATTGAGAAATCATACGAAGGACTGATAAGAAATAGTGCGTTGTCAAATACTAGAGAACTATTTCTTACTACACTTTCAGACTATTGATCCATGTCAATATAATTGTTGATATATGTGATTATGGGTTGATCAAATGTTGATAAATGGCATGATGATTGCCATTATCCCATATTGATTATTGTATTGGACCGGATTGTGTATGTTGTGCTGATATTGAACCATTTTTTTTAAATGTGCACACTAAAGTTGTTTTATTTGTACTATCAACCCAAGACTCTTTTTTTAAAATTATTTTTTATTATTATTTACATTTTTTTAATGTATTAATGTAGCCCAAGTAGGAGAATTTTAGAAAATATGGGCTTACATTAATTCTATTTTGATTTAAACATTATGGGTTGATAGGTGGTCCATTAAAGGAGGCTAACTAGAAATTATTGGGCCATGACACACATTAAACTAAGTCTGGTAAGTGGCTAGGTGTAGGCCTTTATTTTTACTTAAGCCTCTAATGGGAGGGCCCAGTAAGACAATTCTATTTATACAGGCTAGATCCGTTTTCTAACCCTAAACCTAAGTGAGCATCCCTATTGTAGCTGCTGTTTAAGTCAGGGAATAGAGAGAAAGACCTAGCCACCGCAACTAAAAATTCTGAGATATGAATATGGTACATACAGGTACGCTATCCTTATCTAAAAAAAAATTTAGATTCTATGTTCTATGATTCATATATGTCTCTAGTTTAAATTTAACACTCTTATTTGTCCAGTTTTACATAACCTATTGAGTAAAGTGTTGTAGTTAACTCCATCTAACTGAAATCCTTTTGCCACTAGATGGTTGTGAAAATCTAATGTTTCCCTATTACTTGTAGTTCTCTTGGATATATCTAAAGTATGTAATGCTCCAAGATTAATTGGTGCTTGAGGTATTGGCTACTGCAAAGCATACTTATGAAACACTTTATCAGGTTGGTGTTATTCAATTATATGGAAACAAATTAGTGGCGCATCAGTAAGCCACACATCTTGGCCTACTAGACAATAATCTGGAATCATTTGGCATGCATCTTCAATAGCATATGAACGTTAAATAATCTATAATGAATATAGAAAGACAAGTAAGCTTGAAATATCACAATGTATTACAAATGGATAGAATTTGTTTCAAGAAATATAATGTAGCTTATGTTCATGCATGCAATCTAATAGTAATCGATAATGTTGAAGGAACTATCTGACAGGTTGAATATATCTATAACTCTCACTCACCTAAAAATATGAAGAAAATATATTAGACAAATAATTATTATTAATGGTGGTAAATATGAGCCTGTGGAATATGTCATACCCATAACATAATGGTAGAAAAATTTCAAAAATATGTGCAAGCAAATTAGGCATTAGAGGTCGTGGAGGAGCTAACATCGAAAATCGATCCCATGCCCAAAGGTGTACCAACATCATGCAACCACCTATATCTCTCTGTTTATAGCTGGTGCCCTTACAGAGTTCTCGATAAAGAAAGGCAAGCACCTTTGATGCCCAACTATATGTCCTAGTATCTTCAAAGTTAGCAAGTAAGGGCAAGTACATAAGATAAACATTCCTAGACGATTTATCTAGCATAAGATACACCCCAGTTAATCGCAGCAAGTACGCTTGTGGAAATTGTTAGACCTGAACTTCATCAGCATTATTCGAAAGTTCTTTGAGGATTTTTGCTAACTAAGAAAGACTTAATCTCTGACAATCAATTTTATTCTCTGGTGGAACAACACTTAATAGCAAGCCACACATCTCTTGCCAATTATATATGGTGACCCCCGAAACAGGCTTTCCTGTGCATAGCAAACCTAGCATATTACCTTATCCTCAATGTGATAGTACATTCTCCCTATGTGGTGTGAAAAGTGAGTCTCTGGTTGCCACCTCTCTATAAGTGAAGATATTAATGAAGGCTGTAATGTGAAGTAGCAGAGTCGAGACACCCCATACAAGCTAGTTTGTATGAGGTCTGGAACAATGACAAGAGGTGGCTCACCCACTCGATCATGAACACATTGACTTGTGCAAAATATGTGATTCAGTTGTATCGAATATAATACAAAACATCATGTTAGTAATGATATAAACAACTTTCAAGTGTGTCCATCATTTTCTTTAATTATATGAACAACTTACACATCTTACCCAAATGAACTCAGAGCAATTTTTTGTTTGAAAATACAACAAAGATGAGTCATTTGGCCCAGGGTCATTACATGCCCATGTCTTGCCACAATATCACCTAGCCTGAAATATAATAGTAAGGTAAAACACCTAATATTATATAAAGACAATACATAATTTAAAACATATAATAATACACATATGCATTCAATTACATGAAGTGATTTGCATAATACATATTAATTATAGTTCAAGTAGTTTACTTTCAATATTACAACAGTCATAAGAAAACAAATATACACGACATGATAATGACAAAAGTTAATCAACAATAGCTCGATGAAGTCAGGGGCAAGTTGCACAGTTATGTCCTAACTCCCTACAAAGTCCACGCAAAGGACATTTTCTTAGTTCTTCCAATCCATCTCATTTTGTATACATCTAGAACGAGGCCGCCCCTTCTCTCGTAGCATGTCAGGATTTGGGAGTAGGGCAAGTCTAGGTACAAGTAGCCAATGAACTTTATCACCCATTGGCTAAAACCCAGTTTTGTAGACATTTAGTACATAGTCCAACTAATAAACAAGATCGGTAAACTGAATGCAGTTCATAGAATATTTTGAGCAATATTGACAAAGGAACCTATAAGCTTGAAATTCACTCCAATTACAATAACTATATCTTAAATTAACTTTACAACACCTCTCATATAGGTGATGTGCTTGATTATATGGCTTTTCAACCTCCAATGAAGAAACTGCATGGTAAAAAATTCTTACCTTAATCTACCTGACACCCATTAACTCTTTTGTGTAGCATCAATTAAGATTTTACGGTATACGTCTCCAATAGCTAATTGAGCCTCTATTGATGTGGCATGTTGAACAAAAAATTCATTTAATCGATACATTGATGCCTTCACAAGTCCAACGGATGATTACATCAAGTGCAACATCGATGGATCAGTCTACAACAGCAATGAAGTAGCTTATGAAGGTGTTATTAGAAACTTTTCAAGAGGCTATATTATAGGCTTCAATTGCAACCTTAGCATGTGTACGATAACTGCTGCTGAATTATTTCTATAAGAGAAGTTTTAAACCTAACTTGCAAAAAAGGCTATACAAAGGTTATAATGGAAGCAGACTCTACTATAGCTTTGAATTTGATAATAAACAACACTAATGATCTCCATCCTTACTTCTCTCTCATCCAAAGTATTTAGGATCTCATCCAACAAGAATGGAACATTATTTGCAAATGTACTTACAGAGAAGGCAATGGAATGACTGACTTCATGGCACATTGGGGACACCATCTGAACCAAGGAGTGACTATTATGCATGAATCACCCACTGGAGGAAGGAAAATCATTATGGAAGATATCATGGGAGTTTCTTTCCTTAAAGCTTGTGTTTTTTATCCTTGTGCTTAGTCTTGTTGCCCCAAAAAAAAATTGAAGTGATATATGAAGATACAATTATTAAGATATACCACAATTTTTATTTTATTATCGTAACATATAAGTATTTATACGTTTTGTAGACAGTTTTTAAAATTATTTTTTCTCATTTTTGTTTTATTATTGTAACATATAAGTATCTATACGTTTTGTAGACAATTTTTAAAATTATTTTTTCTCACAATTTGATACATATTTAAATTTTTCTCTGACAAATGAAAAGATCAAAATTATGATGAAATTATAAGACATACATCTTATTGGAAGTTGACAAGTGGATTTTTTTTTTTTGTGAGAATGCTCCAGAGATGTCCAACTTTGAGGCTTGAGCTTTCATTGTCACTTTTTTTTTATTAATATTTTATTTTCTTTTAAAGTTTAAGTGATAGAAAGAGAGTGGTCAACCTTTCCATAAGATAATCCTTTGGGAGATACCTCATCATCCAGTTGGCAAGTGTTGAGCATAAATTGTTTCACAAACAATTAGTCAAGAAAGAAAATAGAGAATCTCCTGAGAAAAGTTGACTTTATGCATTTCCATGTCTACATATGAACTTCAAGAGAATGATAATTCCTTAACCATTTAAAGGCATATATTCATCAAACACATACCTTTATGAAAAATATAGCCTCTCTATATAGCCTTTAGAGAGTGAAGTTTAGACAAATTTAAGGCTTGAACTGATGCAGCCCCATTTGAAGGCAAACTCTTTTGAGCTAACCCCACATATCTACTATCTTTATAATCCTAGCAGCTAGATTAAAAAAAAAAAAGTTTACAACAAAGTTTTGATTTTGTGAAGATTCCATAATTGTAGCGAAGGCTGTAAAGCCTATTCACCCATTAATTTCTTGAGGAGATCACAAACCATCAATTGCAATCATTAACTTCATCTTTTTAAGAATGGCAGAACCCAAATAGCAGATAAAAAATGGAAATCTTTCTCTGTTTGTGTACACAAAGAGTGAGTCTTGGAGTAATAATGGTAAGGTTATTGTCATATGACTTGGAGGTCACGAATTCAAATCTTAGAAACAACCTCTTTGCTTTCAAGAATAAGACTACGTACATTTGACTCTGTCTAGACCTCACTTGGTAGGAAACTCGTGCATTAAGCCTCCTTTTATGGATAGTATGTACACAAAAATTAGGTATATCAAATTATTGAACTAGTATAATTCTTAGACTAGTTCAATACTTGTAATGTTTAATTTCTAATTGCTTTTTATGATTTTGTGATTTGTTATTTTTACAAATAATAAATAACTAAATATTATAATTTGTGATAACTTTAACACTTGTTTAATACTTAATTTCTTATTCAATATTTATTTTTTTAAATAATGAAAAGTGGTAATAAATAAATTTAAGGCTAATTTCAAGATTCACTAAATAATTCTTGCAGTATGAATTGTCTACCAGATTCGTTATACTAAGAAAGCTTTCCATATAAAGGTTATAAGCAACATCTTGTAAGCCAAATGTTAACTTCAAATTCAGTAGCTAAAGCAGGGAAAGCTTGGGTTTGACTTTGAGGCTGGCAAGTTAATATCAAATTCAAGTGCAACTTTGGATTCATGATTTAAGCTTGTCCTTCACACTCTTGTGTAACCCTAGAATCAAGAAATAGGGAAAAAAACTTCATTGATGCCTTTTTAACCTCTACTTTCTTGTTGCAATATCTCAGCCACCATTAATGTTTCTGTTTTTGAACATTCTGTAGTTCATTTTCAAGGCAAGTTAGTGTAGGAGGCCATCATTCCACATTTCATATCATTCTTCATTTTCAGCTATCTGTTTTCCACTCCATATATCAAAATTTCTGATTTATGCATAGTATGTACACAAAACTAGGTATATCAAATTATGAATGTCTAAAATTACACTTCAATTATTAATCACGTAGTAGGATTTTCTTGACAACCTATGTTGTTTGATGACCAAAATAGCCATAAATAGAGATTTCTAAAGAAGCCAAGACATCACCGACTGTTCCAAGTTCTGGATACTCCTCCCAGTCACTCATACCAATTGTCAATGAATAATGTCCTCTAACTCCCTTGCCTACAATAAACAAAGAATACATGAGGTTATTGAATATTACCACAAAGAAATAAGCATTTGCTAACTATTTCAAGCAATTTTCAGCATTTATCTAAGTATAACGCAAATCAATACTAGAAATCTAACCTTGTTTTATTATTTTCGAATACCTCTAGCAACCATTTCATGATGAAGCTCCTCTGCCTTATCATTCTCATCATTTTTCAAAAGTGCTTGAATAAATGTTCTATATGTTATTAAATTAGGGAAGCAGCCATTCTCGTACATTTTTGAAAGCAAAGTTATTGCTTCATCAAACAAGCCTTCTCTGCAAAGGCCATTGATCATAATGGCATACGTCTGAACATTTAAACAATATCCATTGATCAAAAGGTTCTGAAACATCTTTAGTGCAATACCTCGCCTTCCACCTTTGCACAAACCATTAACAAGTATATTGTAAGTGCACAAATCGGGCTGAATACCTTTGTCTTCAGCCTGCTTATATAATGCAATCGCCTTGTCAAGATGTTGTCTTTTCCAAAATGAGTCTAACAAGATATTGTAAGTGATTATTTTAGGAAAATAACCATTGTCATGCATCTCATAAATAAGATTTTCCAGATATGAGATTCTCCTTGATTTGCACAAGCCATCAATAAGAGAACTATAAGTTACGTTGCTAGGAATCACATTTTTGCAAAACATCACTTTAAGAAGATCCAAAGCTTCATCAACTCTTTTCATCTTACAATATCCATTAATCAAAATGCTATAACTGATAACATCTGGTTTCAAACCACTTTGTTGAATACTCTCTTTAACTTATTAACATTATTAATCAAACAATAGTCATCCATTAAAGCAGTGCAAGTAACAACATAAGGTTTTTGACCACACTCTATCATCATAGTAAATACAGCTTGTGCTTCTGTGATCCTTCCTTCTTTACAAAATGCATCAATCAGTATATTATAGGTATAAATATATTAGGTATAAATACATGAGTTGATGTCTTTCAGTAGCATTTCATTTAGCAATCCAATTGCTTCTTGCCATTGACCAATGCTGGAGAAACCTTGGATTAGAGAGCTGTAAGTGAAAATATCAGGGGGAATTCCCCCATCAATCATTTCAATACACAAATCATGTGCCTCATTAAGAAATCCGTCTTTACTATGGTTGACAACATGGATCTTCATAGTTTGTAGCAATTTATTGGCCGCTCCTATTTATCCAGTTTTACATAACCCATTGATTAACGTTATGATCTTGGGTTGATTACCGTTCTTGAGAATCTTCCCCAATATAGAGAAAGCAAAAGGCATCTGACCCATATGGCAATAACAAATCAAGATGTTCAGAGTAACAGAAGATGGCGTGAATCCCCTGGATTGTGCTCGTGTCCAAAGTGAAATGGCCGTGGGATAATGTTTGTTCTTTGCAATTGATCCTAAAAGCTTATTAATTTGGATAATGGAAGGTGGGGGACGCATATGGCTCAAGCAATTGAATGAAGCGACATGGTGGTGGACGTCGTTGGGATTTGCGGGATGATGAGAATGAAAAGACAAGTTGAGAAAGAGGACATAAGGGAAAGAGTGAAGCAAGGAAGAAGATGTAAACAGGAGAAGAAATTTGGGGAAGCCGTACCTTGTAATCTTTTACCCTTGCGCTGTTGATGTCTCCCAATTTTTGAAATAAATATTTAATGAATTGTTGTAATTAAATGAAGAATATTAATATTTATTTTTATATTAACTAAACATATTGATCACTCTTTGATATTGTAGGATTTCAGGATTTGCAATGAAAATCTTTTCTGTTTTGCAGATGTGGCTCATAACCTCCCACCTTAGGGCTCAGACTTTGCTTCTTGTAATTTTGAAGAGTTCGTTTCTTTTGTTAAAAAAAAATTAAGCATAATTTATATATTTTTATTATTAAATTTTTTAATAAAAAATTAATACATATATAATTATATAATTTTTTTTTTTGAATTTTTTTACATATTTTTTTAATTGAAAAAATTGATAATAAAAATAAAAAAATAAACATTTAAATATGTACATAACTATTTCCTATGGTTTGATTTGCAAATATCTATCTTATTTTGTAAATAGATTATTTATATTATAATAGTTTTGGATCATTTTGGTCATATCACAAAATAGTATATTTCATAATATAAATATATAATAAAATATATGATGTGAGGACATAAAAAAAAATAAAGATAATGAAAAGTTATTAGAGTTGAGGAGATTAAATAAATTTTTATTATTTTAAAATTATAGTAATTAGTATTTTACATTATATTTTAAAAAATTAAAAAAATAAAGGCATAGACATTTGTGCATGGAAAGTCTTGGTATGTTAATATTAGCACACCTAAGTTTTTGTATTATTTTGATTGAATTCTCGTAAGTAGGGATGATAATAGATATGAATATTATAAATATTTGATAATATCTGTCTAAAAAAAAAATCTGATAGGTATTGAATATTGTATAGTGTATAAATAATAAAATATAATTATCTATCAAATATTCGATAAGCAAAAATATTAACTTTAGATACCTTATATTCATTTAAAATGAATAAGCAAATAAAGTTTCTGATATTTAACATTTAAATAATATATATTATTAAATAAAATTTCTTTTTTTTTAATGTTATTAGAATTATTTTTTAATTTTAGTTCATAATAATTATGTAATATTTCTTTTATTGTAAAATAACTATTTATAATATTTTAAAAATTTTATTAGAGAATATTATATATTGGATATATAGTAAATTATTTGATTATAAGTTATCAATATCTATTACTTTCTTTAACATTTTAAATATTTTAGATACAGATATTAAAAATATTATTTTTTTATTTGATTAGGGTTAAGTATTTTGGACAGATATAAAAGAATGGAGTGTTAATTTTCACTAGGTATATTCCCTCTGCTCAATCATTGGAATGATATGTATTTCAAAGGGACACCGTCATGGTCTCACATCTCTTACACATTTGTATATCGAGAGTGTTCTGACTCCTAAATTTGTATCATTTCCAGAATGAGGATTGTTTGCCACAAAACTGGAGAGTTGTTAGATTTTAACTATGGAGAATTTAATAGCATTGTCTAAACACTGCCTAAACAAGGTAATTTTTAGTTTTGTACCTTCTTGATCATGAACTTATAGTTAAAACATCAAATAAGATTTTATTATGGTGTAATTATTTATTGATTATTATTTGATCTAATAATGAGTATATGAAAGTGTAATATATGAAATAAGAATTATTAATAAAACAAGATTCTTCTGAGTTTCTAGCCAACTCTTGGAATCATAAGCATTTTCCTCCTTAGTATTCTATTATGTTTCTTACTGTTAGCTACACCTAATGTATTTAACATAAGATAATGAGTAGGATCTTAAATTAAACCTTGTTAGTTCTTCATTGCTTCTATAAATTAAAATATTAAATATATTAATTGTTTGAATTTATAAAATTTACACCGATATTCTTATAGGTCACATCCCATTCATAGACATTGGCGAATATATTAGAGAAGATGAGTTTTAATAATGTCATTAAGACCATTTAAGTTAAAATATTTTAATTAAAAAATATATATATGTAATTACCAAAAAAAAACTGTTGCATGACATTAATGTCAATTAATATCATACTCTTGTTTTTATATTCCATAGTCTTTGTTAACTGACATTATTAGTCAAGAATGTGAAAGAATATTATCACTTTATTTATAGACGAGGATTCAAATATATTGAAATAATTCAAAATTTCATTTAGTAGACAATCTTTTTTAGAAAGATCTCTCCAAAGATTAATTGAATAATTGTGATCGGATAAAACTATTAACGAGTTATACTTGTACTATAAATTATTAAGTTAAATCTCTATTAATTTCTTTAATATATTTTTAATTCTCGATAATTTTGAGAATGTCTCTCTTTACTACTATTGTTTATTACCAAAAAAAACTAGTGAAAATACAAGCATCTATGAATTTTGTAGACAATTTATTTATTTTTTTTTAATTTTAAACAAAATTTGATACATATTTAAAATTTTCTACCACAAATGAAGAGATCCAAATTGGCATGAAATTACAAGGCATACATCTTATTGAAAGTAGACAAGTGGAATTTTTTTTTTTTTTTCACTAGAATGCTCGAGATGTCAAACATTTGAGGCTTGAACTCCGTCACTTTTGAGGCTAGATTACATCACTAAAAAAATATTAATAATCTCATTTAGTAAATAATTAACTTTGTCATAGTATATATGCAAATTTTAAACACAATGATACCTTGTTATATATTCAAGATTCACTAAATAATTCTTGCAGTGTGATTTATGATTTAAGCTTGTGCTTCACACTCTTGTGTAACCCTGGAATCAAGAAATTTCGAAGAGAAAAGCTTCATTGGTGCCTTTTAAACTCTACCTTCTTGTTGCAATATCTCAGCCACCATTAATGTTTCTGTTTTTGAACATTCTGTAGTTCATTTCAAGGCAAGTTAATGCCGGAGGCCATCATTTCACATCTTATATCAGTCTTCAATTTCAACTATCTGTTTTCCACTCCATGCATATACATCAACAAAAGCAATACACAATACAAAGACCGTATGACAACAAAATGTGAAGTGTTCATACATAATTTGAAGAGTCACAACATATCTGACATGTATATCACATGTGTGCAAAATAGCATCTTTTATGGGATTTTATGCAAGTTGTGTAAGGATGATGTTTATCATCCCTTACAATCAAAAGAATTAGCAAAACTAAAATATATAATGCTTCAGAACTGTAAGAAACCTGAAGCATGTTTATGTATTGTAGGCATGACTTGGAAGCTTCTCAGAGTGTCATCTTGCGGATGGACTAAGGTTTCTTCAGTAATTCTTTTCTGTGCTCAGCCATTTCAACCTCGTATGAAGCAAGGGCAGGTTTACTTGTGGTTGGCACATTGTTGCATATATTGTCTTTCTTTTGTAGGCATTGCTTGCAAGTTTGTTTTTGGAGATACCTCGTCATCTAGTTGGCAGGTGTTGAGCATAAATTGTTTCACAAAAAATTAGGCAAGGAAAGAAAATAGAGAATCTCCTAAGCAAAGTTGACTTCTCTGCATTTCTGTGTCTACATATGAACTTCAAGAGAATGATAGTTCCCTAACCATCTAAATGCTTATATTCATCAATCACATACCTGTATGCAAAAGATAGCCTTCAGACAGAGTGTGCAGTTTAGACAACTTTGGGACTTGATATCAAATATTCATCTAGTTGGGACTTCAAAAGATAGCCTTCTCCTGCAAGGTCCATTCATCATTAATTTCTCCAGGAGATCACAAACCATCAATTGCAGTCATCAACTTCATCTTTTTAAGAATGACATAACCCAAATAACATAATAAAAAATTGAAATCTTTCACTTTTTCTTTGCTTCAAAGTTTGAAAAGAAAATTTCCTGATATATGCATAGTATGTACACAAAACTAGGTATATCAAATTATGAATGTCTAAAATTACACTTAAGTTATTAATCATGCGGTAGGATTTTCTTGACAATCCTATGGTGTTGGATGACCAAAAATGAGCCATGAATAGCAATTTCTGAAGAAGGCAAGACATCACCAACTATTCCAAGTTCTGGACACTCCTCCCAGTCACTTATACCAATTTTCAATGAACAATGTCCTCTACCTCCCTTTCCTACAATAAACAAAGAATACATGATGTCACTGAATATTACCACAAAGAAACATGCATTTACTAACTATTTCAAGCAATTTTCAGCATTTATACAAGTATAACACAAATCAACACTAGAGAATCTAACCTCGTTCTATCGTTTTTGAAGACCTCTAGCAACCATTTCATGAAAAAGCTTCTCTGCCTTATCATTCTCACCATTTTTCAAAAATGCTTGAATAAGTGTATTATATGTTACTAAATCAGGGACGCAGCCATTCTCTTTCATGTTTGAAAACAAGTTTATTGCTTCATCAAACAAGCCATTTTTGCAATGGCCATTGATCATAATGTTATATGTCCAAACATCTAGACAATAGCCATTGATCAAAAGGTTCTGAAAAATCATTTGTGCAGTACATAGTCTTCCACCTTTGCACAGACCATCAAGAAGTGTATTGTAAGTGCACAAATTGAGCTCAATACCTTGGGCGTCAATCTTCTTAAATAATGCAATTGCCTTGTCAAGATGAAGTCTTTTGCAAAATGCGTTTAACAAGATATTGTAAGTGAATATATCAGGAGAATGACCATTATCATGCATCTCGTGAATAAGATCAGGCACATATGAGATTCTCCCTGAATTGAACAAGCCATCAATAAGAGAACTATAAGTTATGATGTTTGGAACCAAGTTTTTGTACCGCATCTCTTTAAGGAGATCCAAAGCTTCGTCAACTCTTTTCATCTTACAATATCCATTAATCAAAATACTATAACTGATAACATTTGGTTTCAAATCACTTTTGACCATCTTGTTGAATACTTTCTTTGACACATCAACATTCTTCATCAAACAATACCCATCCATTAAAGCATTGTAAGTAACAACATCAGGTTTTTTACCACACTTCATCATCACAGCAAACACAGCTTGTGCTTCTGTGATCCTTCCTTCTTTACAAAATGCATCAACTAGTATATTAAAGGTAAGAACATTTGGGTTGATGTCTTTCAATATCATTTCATTTAGCAATCGAGTTACTTCTTGCCATTGACCAATGCGGGAGAAACCAAGGATTAGAGAATTGTAAGTGACAATATCAGGGGAAATTCCCCCATCAATAATTTCCAAACACAAATCACATGCCTCCTTTACCAATCCATCCTTACAAAGGCCATCTATGACTGTGTTCCACATAACGACATTTGGCTTGACAACGTGTTTCTTCATCGTTTGTAGCAATTTATTGGCCGCTCTTATTTGCCCAGTTTTACATAACCCATTGATTAAGGTGCCGTAACTAACTTCATTTAACTGAAATCCCTTTGCCTTTAGATGGTCGTGAAAATCTAGTGCTTCCCCAACCTTATTATTAATGCATAGTCCTTTTATTAGTGTAGTCAAAGTTATGATATCCGGTTGATTACCGTTCTTAAGAATATTCCCCAACATAGAGAAAGCAAAAGCCATCTGACCCATATGGCAGTAACAATTGATCAAAATGCTCAGAGTAACAGTAGATGGCGTGAATCCCCTGGATTGTGCTCGTGTCCAAAGTGAAATAGCAGTGGGATAATGGTTGTTCTTTGCAATTGATCCTAAAAGCTTATTAATTTGGATAATGGAGGGTGGGGGCCGCATATGGAGTAAGCGATTGAAAGAAGCGACATCATGGTGTACGTTATTGGGATTTGGGGGATTTGAATGAAAACAGAGATTGAGAAAGAAGGCATAAGGGAAAGAGCGAAGCAAGGAAGAAGATGCAGAAGATGCAAACAAGAGAGGAAATTTGTGGAAGGCGTACCTTGTAGCTGTAGAATTAGAGAACATCTTTACCTCAGCGCCTCAGAGTTCATGCCCATCGACGTCGACGGGCATTTAGAATTATAAGTCTCCCAAGGCAAGGACGAATCTTTGACCTAAATATTTTGATGAATAAACGAGGAATATTAATATTTATTTTTATATGAACTAAATATATAAATAAGTACAACACTACGTTTTGGTTTGTAAATGTCTCTATTTTTCAAATGAATTATATATTTTTAACGAAAAAATTGGGGATTATATATTTATATTTGCCCACATAAGTTTTTGTATTATTTCTATTGAAAAATATTCCACTTGCTCAAAATATTTATTTGAAGAAACAAAGTATGGACTATGGACAGAAGGATTGATTTTTTCTAATTTTAAAGTATCAAATATAATTAATATTTTTAAAATAATAAAAAAATTATTTAACTTCTTTTAATATCTCTTATAATATTTTATTCTCTCTATTTTGTCCAATGGCTTCACATGTTTTTTAAATTTATATTTTATATAATATATATTAATATATGATTAAGTTATTTATATGATTCTTGTAATTTCATTTAGTTAGGTCTCTATAATTTAAAATTTTGTAATTTAATTTTTATAGTCTAAAAAATTTTTAAATTAGTTTTTAATATTAATTTTTTATCAATTTTTTTTTGAATTTTAATGATATGTTAATTATTTATTATTTTAATATTATGAATTTACTTAATTCAAGTCAATTTTTTTATATTACTTAACGTAAATTATATTTTACATATATTATAATGACTATAGGTTATTTTAATTAATAGTCTCACAAAATAATATATTTTATAATATAAAATATGTAATGTGAGGATATGTAATAGAAAAAATAAAAATAATAAGAAGTTATAAGAAATAAATAGATTAAATAACTTTTTATTCTTTAATTTATTATTTTAAAATTATAATAATTATTTTATGTTATTTTTAAAAATTAAAAAAAGGCACACATAATGTGTATGTGAAGCCTTTAATTTTATATATAAAAATTATTTTTACATTATTATTTATTTTTTTCTTTTTATAGACATAAATTATATATATTTATAGTACTAGAATATTATGTATTAACAATATTAATAAACTTTAATATAGTTTTAACAAAAATTTGATAATAGAGACAAATTTAAAAATTTGTTAAATTATAATGACTCAATCATAAATTTTTAAATTAAAGAGACTACAAAATATATAATTTTGACATTGTAATGTGAAGTTATTTTTGCATTTCTATCTGTTGATCTATATTTGGAAACTTATGTTACTGTTCTAATTTTGTCAATTCATACTGTTTGAGTTATCATGTTCTCTTGTAGGTGTCTTTAACCAAGCAAAATTTGGCATGTTTTATTTTGTCCTAAGAATTATGCGGTATGATGATTATATTAATATTTTCTGTTATAATTTGATTTTTATTTTTTTATAAATATTTTTTTATTAAAAATAATCTTATTCGAGATATTATCACATCTCTCAATTAAAATTTGAATATTAATTTTCCTTTATATTTGATAATACAATAAAGGTCAAGGGTCCTCTATTAAGTTTTGTAGGTCCAGCTATACTTCTGTAAGATTAATATAAACATCAAACTAAATGAGAAAGAGATATGCGAGAAAATATATTATAATTTATAAACTATGCCTTCTATCACATTAGGAAAAGGCATGAAATGTGAGTAATAACTCAGAGTCAAAGCCTCTACTTTCTGTGGACTACAAAATCTTGGTTACCCATCCTCCTCTTTACAGTTTATCCCTCTTGGTTTGGCCATGTGAGTCAAAGTGCCTCTTCCATTTTTTTGTGATTTGTTCTTGTTACTACTTTTATCTGGCTGGTTTTCAATAATACTCTCTTGCGTTTTACAATAATGAACAATGTTATTATTGAAAGTGATGACTTAATTTTGGCAAAAGTCTCAAAACACTAAAAAAATGTTCAAGATGCAACAGAAAATGAATATTTAAAATTATCCCATGTTTTTGCATTGAATGTGGTTGTACAAACTACATACAAACCTAGCAGGCTTTTTCACCAAAAACCTATTTATAAATTAATTAAATATTAAAAACCTATTTCAAAATACTTAATTCTCATAACCTCTCATTTTTATTTATTTATTTTTAAGTAAATCCATCTGAGCAAAGGATGGATTACACAATGTAATATCTTCTTTTAAAAATTTTGTCAGCCCTATTCTTTTCAACCTATAATATCATGTTTTATCTTTGTCCTTTCTTGCTTTATATTATATACACCAACTAAAAAAAACGAGATTGTTATATTTTTGAGTAATTTTTTTTAGATTAAATTTAAGTTTAGTAGTTTATTATTTTTATAACTAAATATATATTTTATCAATATAAAAAATTATTTTTTTTAAATTTTAAAATAAAATAAATTTATCAGTTTTAACTCAAAATTAAGGATAATCAAAATATTCATACCTTATAGCATCCATAAAATCTTTCATCTAGTTAATTATTCGTATATAAGCCTCTAATTATCTCTTCTATATATGATCAAATCACTTAAAATACATTTTTACTAATTTTTTTTTATGATAAGTACTTCTCTGACTTTTTCTCTAATGTAATCATTCCTAATTCTATCATTTCTAGTGCGGTTACTCATCTAATGCAATATTAAATTTTTGTTCATGTTAATTTTTTATCACTCAAAACGACAATACAAATCTTATAGCTATATGATAAATTTTTTCTTAAACTTGAGTGATACTTTTTTATCATAGATAACTCTTAAAGTCCTCATCTATTTCATCCACCCAACTTGAATCTTATGATTTACATCACTCTTTATTTCTCCATTAGTTTGTATATCGTTCTTAAATACTTAAAATTTATGACTTATTGTATAGAATGATCTCAAAGTTTTACCTTTGTTCTAAAATTAGTCTCTTTCACTAAATTTTTATTATTTATTTATATACATCAATAAACCAAATAACTGGCAGTGTGAATTGTCTACTAGATTCGTTATATAAAAGCCTTTATAAGCAACCTCTTATAAGCCAAATTCTAAATTCAAATTCAGTAGCTAAAGCAGGAAAGCCTGGGTTTGACTTTGAGATATCAAATTCAAGTGCAACTTTGTATTCTTCACACTCTTGTGTAACCTTGGAATCAAGAAATAGGGAAGAGAAAAGCTTTAATGATGCCTTTTAACCTCTACCTTCTTGTTGCAATATTTCAACCACCATTAATTTTTCTGTTTTTGAACAATCTTTAGTTCATTTTCAAGGCAAGTTAGAGCAGGAGGCCATCATTCCAGATCTTATATCATTCTTCATTTTTCAACTATCTGTTTTCCACTCCATATATAGACATCAACAAAAGCAATACACAATATAAACACCATAAGACGACAAAATATGAAGCGTTCATATATAATTTGAAGAGTAACAACATATCTAATTGTTGGGATGTACCTTTTAAATTGGGAAGATTCTAGAAAATTCTAGAACCTTCTAAAGAAATGTAGAATTTTCTAGAACATTCTGGAAAATTCTAGAGAAGTGTAAAATTCTCTAGAAGCTTGTAGAACCCTCTGGACTATTCTAGAGATGTGTGGAACCTTCTAGAACCTTGCAGAAGAGTATGGAAGAATGTGGAAGAGAATGGAGGAGTGTAGAGACTTTATGGAAATCTCTAGAATAAGGAGAAGTGTGTGGAGAATTCTAGAGAGTTAATCTCCACCTTTGGATGTAATTAATCTCCACCATTCATTGTGGAAGTGGAGTAGTATAAATAGGGGTGGAAGCCTTCATTCCTATGCAATCCAATCCAAGGAGAGAAACAAGCCACTACCTAAAGTGAGAGTTAGAGAGCCTCCTTGAGAGAAAAGTGAGATAGCTTGAGAAGTCCCAAACCTTAAGCTTGAGTGAACCACCAAAGTGTGAGACAATTTTGTAAAACATCCATTCTTGTAATCCTACTATTTCTTTGTATAGTAGAAGAACCTCCATATTGGAGGGTTATAAACTCTTGTGCTCCCATTACTATCCTAATCTCTAAGTGCCCATCTTAATTTCACGAAGTGGGAAAAGTTGAGTTTTTCCCAACACTAATATGTGTCTCACATATGTGCAAAATAACATATTTTATAGGGTTTTATACAAGTTGTGCAAAGATGATGCGTATCAAAATACTATCCCTTACTATCAAAATAATCAATAAAACTAAAATATACAATGCTTCAGCATTGTAAGAAACCTGAAGCATGTTTAAATATTGTGGGCAAGTCTTGGAAGCTTCTCAAAGTGTCATCTCGCTGATGGACTAAGGTTTCTTCTGCAATTCTTTTATCTGCTCAACCATTTCAATCTCATATGAAGCAAGGGTAAGTTTATCTTGTGGTTAGCATATTGCTGCATATATTGTCTTTCTTTTGTACACATTACTTACAAATTTGTTTTCAGAGATACCTCATCATCTAGTTGGCAAGTCTTCGGCATAAATTATTTCTCAAAAATTAGTCAAGAAAAGAAAATAGAGAGTCTCCTAAGCAAAGTTGGCTTCTCTGCATTTCTGTGTTCACATATGAACTTCAAGGCAATGATAATTCCCTAACCATCTAAATGCATATATTCATCAATCACATACCTGTATGCAAAAGATAGCCTTCAGACAGAGTGTGCAGTTTAAACAAATTTGGGACTTGAACTGATGCAGCTCCATTTGAAGGTAAACACTTTTGAGCTAACCCTACATCTCCCTATCTTTATAATCTTAGAAGCTAGATTAAAATAAATAAATAAATAAAGTTTACAAGAAAGTTTTGACTTTGTGAAGATCCCATAATTGTAGCGAATGCTACAAGGTTCATTCATCATTAATTTCTCCAAGAGATCACAAACCATTGTAGTCATCAACTTCTTCTTTTCAAGAATGGCATAACCCAAATAATATTAAAAAAATTGAAATCTTTCTATTTTTCTTCGCTTCAAAGTTTGAAAAGAAAATTTCCTGATTTATGCATAGTATGTACACAAAACTAGGTATATCAAATTATGAATGTCTAAAATTACACCTTAGTTACTAATCATGCATTAGGATTTTCTTGACAACCTTATGCTGTTAGATGACCAAAAATGAGCCATGAATAAGGATTTCTGAAGAAGCCAAGAGACATCACCGACTAATCTAAGTTCTGGGCACTCCTTCCAATAACTCATGCCAATTGTCAATGAACAATGTCCTCCACATCCCTTTCCCACAATAAACAAAGAATACATGATGTCATTGAATATTTCCACAAAGAAACAGGCATTTACTAACTGTTTTAGGCAATTTTCAGCATTTATATAAGTATAATGCAAATCTAGACTAGAGAATCTAACCTTGTTCTACCGTTTTAGAAGACCTTTAGCGACCATTTCTTGAAAAAGCTTCTTTCCCTTATCATTCTCACCTCTTTCGGAGAAGTGCTCGAGTAAGTATTTCTTATGTTACTGAATTAGGGAAGCAGTCATTCTCTTTCGTTTTATAAAGCAAGTTTATTACTTCATCAAACAAGCCTTCTCTGCAAAAGCCACTGATCATAATGTTATACGTCTGAACACCTACATAATAGCCATTGATCAAAAGGTTCTGAAAAATCTTTTGTGTAGTAGCTTGTCTTCCACCTTTGTATAGACCATCCATAAGTATATTGAAGTGTACAAATTGGGCTGAATACCTTGGGCTTCAACTTGCATATATAATACAAGCGCCTTGTCAAGACTTTGTCTTTTGCAAAATGTGTCTAACAAGATATTGTAAGTGACTATACTAGGAGAAAGACCATTGTCATGCATCTCATTAATAAGATCTTGGACATATAAGATTCTGCCTAATTTACACAAGCCATCAATAAAAGAATTATATGTTATGATGTTAGGAGTCACATTTTTGAAAATCATCACTATAATCATAACAAATATGCTTGTGGAAATTGTTGAACCTGAACTTCATCAGCATTATTCAAAAGTTCTCTAAGGATTTCTGCTAGCCAAGAGAGACTCAGTCTCTAACAATCAAGTTTATTCTCTGGTGGAACAACACTTAATAGCAAGCCACACACCTTTACCCAATTATATACGGTGACCCCGATATAGGCTTTCCTGTGCATGGCAAACCTAGCATATTGCCTTATCCTCTAATGTGATAGTACATTCCCCCTGTGTGGTGTGAAAAGTTTGAGTCTATAGTCACCACCTCTCTACAAGTGCAGATATTAATGAAGGCTGTAATGTGAATTATCGAAGTCGAGACACCCTATACAAGCTAATCTGTATGAGGCATGGAATAATGGCAAGAGGCGGCTCACTCACTTGATCATAAATGCATCGATGTGTGCAAAATATGCGATTCGGTAGTATTAAATATAATACAAAACATCATGTTAGTAATGATATAAAAAACTTTCAAGTGCGTCTATCATTTTCTTTAATTATATGAACAACTTACACATCCTGTCCAAATGAACTCAGAGTAATTTTTGGTCTAAAAATACAACAATGATGGTTCATCTGGCCGAGGGTTCACTATATGCCCATGTCTTGCCATAATATCACTTAGCCTAAAATGTAGTAGTAAGGTAAAACACCTAATATTATATAAAGACAATACATAATTTAAAACATATAATAATATACATATGCATTCAACTACATGAAGTGATTTGCACAATACATATCAATTATAGTTCAAGTAGTTTACTATCAATATTACAATAGTGATAAGAAAACAAATATACATGACATGACAATTACAAAAGTTAATCAGTTGGGGGGAAGTTGTATGGTTATGTCCTAGCTCCTTACAAAGTCCACACAAAGGACGTTCTCCCAATTCTTCCAATTCATCTCATTTTGTATACATCTAGAACGAGGTTGCCCCTTCTCTCATAGCATGTCAGGATTTGGGAGTAGGACAGGTCCAGGTACAAGTAGCCAATGAACTTTATCACCCATCGACTGAAACCTAGTCCTATAGACATTTAGTATATGGTCCAACTAATAAACAAGATCAGTAAACTGAATGTTGTCCAAAGAATGTTTTGAGCAAGTAGCAATAACATTGACAAAAGAACCTATAAGCTTGAAATTCACTGCAATTACAATAACGATCTTTTAAATTAACTTTATAACACCTCCCATATAGGCAATGTGCTTAATTATATGGCTTTTCAACCTCAAATATGGTAAAAAATTCTTACCCCAATCCACCTAACACCCATTGACTCTTTCGTATAGCATCAGTTAAGATTTTGCAGTATACATCTCCAGTAGCTAATTGACCCTCTATTGTTACAACAAATTGAACAAAAAAATTCATTTAATCGATACATTGATGCCTTCACAAGTCCAAAGGACCATTACATCAAGTGTAACGTGGATGGATTAGTCTACAACAACAATGAAGCAACTTGTGAAGGTGTTATTAGAAACTTTTTAAGAGGCTATATTACAAGTTTCAGTCGCAACCTTGGCATGTGTACGATAAATGCTGCTGAATTATTCTCTATAAGTGAAGGTTTGAACCTAACATGGAAAAAAGGCTATACAAAGGTTATAATAGAAGCAGACTCTACTATAGCTTTGAATCTGATGAAGAACAACACTAATGATCTCCATCCTTACTTCTCTCTCATCCAAAGTATTTAGGATCTCATCCAACAAGAATGGAATATTATTTGCAAACGTACTTATAGAGAAGGCAATGGAATGACTGACTTCATGGCACATTGGCGACACCATCTGAACCAAGGAGTGACTATTATGCATGAGTCACCCACTGGAGGAAGGAAAATCATTATGGAAGATATCATGGGAGTTTCTTTCCTTAAAGCTTGTGTTTTTTATCCTTGTGCTTAGTCTTGTTGCCCAAAAAAAAAAAAAATTGAAGTCATATATGAAGATACAATTATTAAGATATAACACAATTTTTGTTTTATTATTGTAACATATAAGCATCTATATTTGTTGTAGACAATTTTTAAAATTATTTTTTCTGACAATTTGATGCATATTTAAATTTTTCTCCGACAAATGAAAAGATCAAAATTATGATGAAATTATAAGACATACATCTTATTGGAAGTTGACAAGTGGATTTTTTTCTATGAGAATGTTCCAGAGATGTCCAGCTTTGAGGCTTGAGCTCTCATTTGTCACTTTTTTTTATTAATATTTTATTTTCTTTTAAAGTTTAAGTGAGAGAAAGAGAGTGGTCAACCTTCCCATAAGATAATCCTTTGGGAGATACCTCATCATCTAGTTGGCAAGTGTTGAGAATAAATTGTTTCACAAACAATTAGTCAAAAAAGAAAATAGAGAATCTCCTAAGAAAAGTAGACTTTATGCATTTCCATGTCTACATATGAACTTCAAGAGAATGATAATTCCCTGACCATTTAAAGGCATATATTCATCAAACACATACCTTTATGAAAAAGATAGCCTCACTATATAGCCTTCAGAGTGTGAAGTTTAGACAAATTTAAGACTTGAATTGATGCAGCCCCATTTGAAGGCAAACTCTTTTGAGCTAACCCCACGTATCTACTATCTTCATAATCCTAGCAGCTAGATTAAAAAAAAAAAAAGTTTACAACAATGTTTTGATTTTGTGAAGATTCCATAATTGTAGCAAAGGCTGCAAAGCCTATTCACCCAATAATTTCTCCTGGAGATTACAAACCATCAATTGCAATCATTAACTTCATCTTTTAAGAATGACAGAACCCAAATAGCAGATAAAAAAATGGAAATCTTTCTTTGTTTATGTACACAAAGAGTGAGTCTTGGAGTAATAATGGTAAGGTTATTGTCATATGACTTGGAGGTCACAGATTCAAATCTTAAAAATAATCTCTCTGCTTTCAAGAATAAGACTATGTACATCTGACTCTCTCCAGATCTCACTTGGTAGGAATCTCATGCATTGAGCCGCCTTTTATGCATAGTATGTACACAAAAACTAGGTATATCAAATTATGAATGTCTAAAATTACACTTTAGTTATTAATCATGCATTAGATTTTTCTTCACATCCCTATGTTGTTGGATGACCAAAACTGAGCCATGAATAGCAAGCTCTGAAGAAGCCAGGACATCACCAACTGTTCCAAGTTCTGGACACTCCTCCCAGTCACTCATACCAATTGTCAATGAACAATGTCCTCTACCTCCCTTTCCAACTATAAACAAAGAATACATCTCCCCTATTTCTTTCAAAGTTTCAACTGTTTCTGCTCCATTGCTCACAAACTTTTCTACATATCCAATTTTACCTGAAGCCACATACCTATTGTAGAAATCAACCATAAAGGTATTATCAATCTCATTCACAGTCTCTTGTCCAGATAAAGACATTAAAATGTCTCTCTCATCTGATTCATGTTCAATTTCATTTTGTGGCAAAGAAGTGAGTAGAAATCGGATGATTGTCAAATTAATTCGAGAATGTTGTGCAATGCGAATGCTCCAAGCAATAGCCTCGCGATCATCTGAACCTCCAAAGAAAAGTGTTGCAACATTTAGTATGCCATCAGAGGCAATTAGTTGTGAAAAGCTAGGGACCCTAGAAAGTCCTCTTTCAACAATGATACCCACTGAACACGGGGCATGTCTAAGAATCTTCTGATTAGTGGTCCTTATGCCTTCCTTGCCACTTTCCAATTTTCCATCAATGCGTTGATGCTTGTGAAAAGGAATTAAAATAATGGTTATATGTGAATCTTCTGCATCATTACAGACATCTTCATACAAACTTGGGAAAGAAGATACTGCCTTCTTTTGGTGAATCAAAATCTTTGTTTGAGTAGTGAAGGTGTCAATAGCATCATTTATTTCCACTATATCATTTCCACCATATTCTTCTTCATCACTAAGCTCAGGGTTTTCTTTTTGGTGGTATAGCATGTTAGACTTGATCTTCTTTACAAGCTCTATTAGGTGCATTACGTAAGTGGTTGATGGAGATGTTCTTGAGCCATTTATTGCTAAAACTAGTGCTAGTACAGCAGATATTTGACGAGGATCATATACACAAGCTAGAATCCGAAGCTCATCATCCACTGCTTGTGATTCAAGAGCAGTATGATTGTTTGCAAACATTTTATCATCTCCTTTGGTTAGAAAAGCAACAATTATGCCTGATATAATTGTGTTTATTACTATTGCTGCTAACAATACATTGTAAATGTCTGCAGGAAAACTCTGAAAATTAACAAAAAAGCGTCAATGAATTATCACATAAAAGTTGAGATTTTAATTATGAACAATTTAGTGAAAGTCAAGAAATAAACTTACAATGATTCCCTTTGATGCTGCACCGAAAAATAAAAGATCAGCATACCCTCTGGTGTTCAATATGAAGCCAAGAAAAACTCCTTCACTCAGAGGAATTTGAAGGTAATGGCAAGCCAAAAGAGTACCACTAAGCTTGCTTCCAATGCTCAACAAGATCAGTATGGCTACATTGGTCACATCATTCAGGCTCTTTAAGGCAATTAAGTTACACTGAAAACCCAGGTATCCAAAGTAAACTGGAAGAACAAAGTTGTAAATAGAATAATCCAGTTTATGTATCAATGTTCTAGCTGTTTTGCCTTCCCTGGGAAACATCAAGCCAACGACAAAACAACTAATAATACTGTTGAAACCCCAAATTTCTGTAACCATTGCGACACTTACAAGAATGAATAGGATGAATAAGAGCTCAGGAGCCTTGAGGTACTTCTGGTTTGGATGTTTTTTATTTAGCCATAAGGCTAAATACTTGTTCATAAGAACCACCAACCCGGTGATTACAATACAACCAAATCCACGTAAAATGGCTTTTGCAGTCCAATTAACTATCACATTAAAAAATAACAAGCAACCCATTTCTGTGATTAATGCAGAAGACACCGCTATTCGCCCCATGTTTGATGCAGACAACCTCATCTCTGCTGCCAAGCGAATCACAATGGGAGAGCTTGTGTATGATAAGATAAGCATAATGATCATGCAAAAATAAGGCATAGAGGCAGTTTCACGTAACTGGCCATGCAAATAAAAGGACACTCCTAAACCAAATAAGCTGCCCACTACTGCACCACCACATGCTACCAAACTGACCAGACGCAGGTTGAGCATAGTAAATTGAATATTCATCTCCAACCCAAACAAGAAAGTTATGAGGATTCTGCAGAAGAAACTCACAACTTCATAGTAATTTGTGGTGCTCTGAAGAAAGAACACGTCCTGTATTTGCTTAATATGAGACAATGCTGTTGGCCCTAAAACCACCCCAGCCTGTTGAAGAAGAAATACAAAACACACCCACAATCCCATCATCATCCATGGATTTAGAAGAAATACTAATAGAAACAGTATCTTTCTCCCTTTGAACATAAATTTCATTGTCCTAGTGAAAACCCCCAAATTGAAAATTTTCAGTAAGAAAGAGTAATTACCAGAATTTGAGCAATGGATCCAGGCTGACCAAGAGTCCTGAGCACGACGTTGAAAAAGTGTGAGATGACGAGAATGCAAGACACTTGCATGCCCATTGAGCTTAGAGGGTTCACCAAATCTTCTTGGCGACAAAACATGGTGTGTGTGGCGTCCATTGTTGCTACAGTACTTGGTCGAAACTCCGAAATGTCAGAGATTAGAGAGAAACAATGAATACGAAAATGGAAAATGGAAAATGGAAAATGGGTTTGATTTTTGGATAAAGATAATCATTAGGATGGCATGGTGTTTTTCAGATCCTATAATACTGGAACACGACGTTCAAGTGACATAACACATAAGGCCGCTTTTACTTGTTCTTCCTTGGCTTTAGCAAATGGTAATAATTAATCAATTAATTAAATTAAAACTAACAACCGAATTAACTAAATAATATTACTTGGGGACAAACTTCTTCTTATTTGGTCTAATCTTGAACAAGTTTAACACCTTTATTAGTACACACCTACTAAATTGTAGTTATTTTTTAGTAGAAGTATTTTTGTTTTAAAAAATTATTATTTTTTATTTTGTTCCAATTTGAAAAGATTTCAATTCTTTATTTCTTAGCCAAAATTTTAAAATATTTAAAGTAAATTACATTTTTCTCTCTTAAAATTTTCTTTTAAAAAAAATACTACTATACTCTACTTCCAAAATTATTCCAAGGCTTATAATTGGGTACCCTATAGGCCACTGTACGAAGAGCTCATAAAAATTTAGATAATGTTATTCAACCATGTTTTTATGACTAGACTCAATTATAATATGATAATTACGAAGCAATATATTTTGACATTTTTAATCAATTAAATACCTTAATAGCAGATATTGGGTATTTGAAATTTGCATTCATCCAATGAAGGAGAAGATTAAAAACGATAAGTTAATGAAAAATTCAGCGTTTTTTAACGATGCAATTTTGAATCCACAATGGATTCATATTTTAATTTTATCCAATTCACTTAAACAATTATTATAATTTTAAAATATAGTAAATTATTTAATTTTTAAAAGATAAATTTTATTTTATTTAATTCTTGAATTAATTTTTTAAAAAAGTTACATCTTTGTTACTATATGAGTTATTGCAATATTATTTGAGTATATTAATTATTGTTTTATCTTATTTTAATACTATTTAAACATTTATATAATTATCTTAAAGATTAAATTATTTTAAAATATTTTTAAAAAAAATTAAAAATTTTATGATCAAAATAATATTGTTTTTTAAAATAGTGTAACAGTTTCATCTGTCAAATCAAAAGTCAAAAGTCAAAAGTCAAAAGTCTTCGTAGAGTTATGAATGGTTATCCATAAAAAATAAAATAAAATAATTTAAGAACATTAAATAGTAATACCACACGTAGAGTGAAAAACAAAAGAAGTACCGTTATAGTAGTTGGAAGCATCCAGAAGAACGAAAAATGTCGAGGGTAGTGTTCATTGGTTGATCAAACGACGCCGTCACTGACCAGTTCAATTCTACGTGATGATGCGCTCTCTTCTTTTGAAAACTGTAACTTCTTCCCCTTTCGTTCTTTCTCTCTCTCTCCTCAATTTTCTTTTCTTGGGGTGAATCTCTCTTTCTCTCTCCTCAAATTTTCCTTTTGGTGAATCTCTCGCTTTCTCTCTCTCATCAAATTGAGTAACGACTTTTGAGTTCTATACTCCTGTTTACCTCATTTCTATCTCTCTCTAGACTTGCGAAGATCCCTCTCTCTGTCTTGTTGGGTCTCTTCACGTATTGTCAGCTTTCTGGGGAGGTAATATTGATTCTGCTGACTATCTGGGAAAGTTAGGGTTTTCAAATCCGCTTGTTGATTGATATGCTTTTACTGCAAACCAAGACTGGGTTCGTTTTCGTTTTCATTAGATTGTATTTTTTGCTGGGAAAAGCGTGAGGTAAGGAGAAAAGTTGTTGTTTTGAAGATTACTGGAAAAAGGAGTAAATGGCTGGTGGATTCATTTGTAGTTCAATTGATTATCTGGGACATGGTGTTTTCATCATCGGTTTTGTATTTGCCGATCTCCCCGCTATCAAATAACTTGAGAGCGGGTTTTGCTCTTCAAGTGCAAAATTTTTGTGGGTTTGGTCCTTTTTCCTTTATGCTATTTGGTTCTTATGATTTTGCTTGATGGCTGCAAAGCGGAGAGGTTGACTATGTATGAATATAGTAATTTCTCATAAATTTGATTTGATATGTTTGAAGAAATCGATGAGCTTCCCTTTTGACAAACATCGAAAGTTGTGAAGTATATGGTGAAAGAATTAATGATCATACTGCGGTTATAGTTCTTTTTCGTTAAGAACTTTTAATCGTATTGATGATTAGAAACTTTCCAATTATCATTGACTTGCCTTCCGTGGGTTCACTTCTAAACAGGATCAACTAACAATATTCATTGAGTTGGACTGTGGTCTTTGCTTCCGGTTCAATGCCTTCTGCCGTCTCACCTCAGTGGCAAGAGAAGGCTAGTGGTTTCTTTTCCTCCTCAGGTGTCTTTTACTAAATCTATGCTCTATTTTTTTTTTTCTTATTTACTCTATGGCCTATATTTCTTTGTTTATTCAAATATAAGCTTGATGTAGGGGTCAAGCTTAAAGAGGCTGGGCAATCAGCTGGAACATTTGTAGGTGAGGTCACAAAGGATGCAAAGAGTAATGTAGCTGATGCAGCAGAACGAGTTGGTTCAATGGTCAAAAGTCGATGGGCACTTCTTCAGCAGCCATCAACAAGACATGCTGTCCAGGATCGATTGATATCAGCTGCTGCTACGACCGGTACTTTGTTAAGGAGAGGCTTGTCAGGGACAAAGGATAAGGTGACTGTGGGCAAAACAAAAGTTGAAGAGGTATATAGCTCAATAATTGATTTATGTATTCTGATAGTCATAATGACTTCTTTCTGTTGATATAACAGAATATATATGTTGTGTTTCTTCATTGATGTATTTGAAAAATTCAAATTGACATAATTAAAAATTCAAAACTGATAATCTGTTTCTGCCCTGCTTCATTAGTCATAAATCATAATGTCTGAGAAAGATAAATGCTAAGCAAAGATAAGAAATATTATTATGAGAACAAATTTTAGAATGAAATATTTAATCCAATAGTGCCCTTTGACTAATTTAGAATGGAGAATAGCAGTATTCGCATTGTTTACTTATGAATGGTTCCTTGATATTTTTTTTGCACAATAATAAAAAAAAACATCAAAGTAAAACAACATCAGCTCAAAAGGGCAAACCAATACTTTTGCACAATATACAAAGGATTCCCTACAATAAACCCATGAGCAGAAACGAACCAAGAGGCTAAGAAAACAAACCTGTCTTGCTCTCAGCTCCCATCATTAATCACGACATAATGGTGTTAAAGATAATAATATGACTATTCATGTACCTTAACTCTTAGGCTGACATTTTATTTAGGCAGACAGTTGGTTCCTACTCTTGTATTAATTTATATAGAGAATCTTAATGCAACTAAGATAACTGGACATGAAAGATACTGAGAATTTTTAGGAGGTGATAACTAATCATCTAATTAGAGGAATAAAAATTGGAAACTTTGGAGTAGTTGTGTACTGATATTAGGGCGTTGAGAAGATATTGTACCTGGTTCTGGAGAAAGTAGCAGTTTGAGTGACTATGACTTGCATCTTTTTCTTCTAAACTTTCCTCTTAGCATAGAGTTTGGGCTGTGAGAAATTAAAGATTACAAGACACTATCTGTGGACAATGTAATACAATTTTTCATCTTTATGTATGACTTTCTGAGTGCAGCTTCTTTGTTAGTTGAGGAGATGATGATTAGACATTTGAGTTGTTGGGTGGAACTTGTAGTAAGCAGTGATGTGCTTAAACTACCATAGCATAGGATAGCTTGGGAATCTTCTTACCTTGCAGATTTCTTATTTTGAGAATTTTAAGACGAGTGGTTAAAGGATTGCATTCTGATTGATTTTAGATTACTTGAGTTCACTCTGTCTGTTGGAAATGGGACTGCTTTGGTTTTTTTATTGGCTCTATTCTTGGATAAGGTACTGATTAAGTGGAACTTTCTTAAGGAAGAAAAGCTCTAGCTTTTGTCTTTCTCTCTTCTTCTTTCTATCTCTTTCTAATATTTGCTTGTCCTACACACATTATCTTCATGAATCATTATGAAATTTCCCTGCACAGATTGGTGATTAGATTCTATTCTTTTCCTTTTTTTTTTCCTTTGATGTGGCATCATGGTGATGTATTTTAGGTCGCAAAGAAAACAGCACAGAAAAGTAAGACAATATTGACAGACATTGAAAGATGGCAGAAGGTACATCTTGTTGAGCTGATTGTGGCATGTTTACTATTATACATCAATTTTAAAAATTTTGATCTAGTTTTTCTTTTGCAGGGAGTTGCAAGCACTGATGGTAAGTTTCTTAAACCACATAGCTCAGCATGTGAACTGTTCTTTCCACGTGTCATGGATGACTATATTAAACTTAATTCCATTGTTTCTGTAAGTCATCTTGGATATGACCAGTGTTAGTTTGGCTCTTTGACAATGAAATGTTTGAAGACGAGTTAACTATTAAGTTGTTCAGAGTCCAGAATACATTATTATCATGGCATATATTTCCTTATTTAAAATTGTCCAGCTGTATTATGGTATTTAATTATTTCATTCCACAGTATTTGGAGTTCCAATTGAGGTTACTGTACAGAGGCATGAATCCAGCCGTCCTATTCCTCAGATATTGGTCAAATGTGCAGATTTTCTTATACTTTCAGGTAGCGAGTTTTAGAGTAAGGGTCTATATCTATGCATTAATCCTTGTTTTCTGATGTATGTTCCAATGCAATAGTCACCCTTTCTTGTTCATTTTGTAGGATTGAACTCGCCTTTTCTCTTTAAATCTGAAGGGGATAAAAAGGTCATTCAACAGTTGGTTGCCCTATATAATCAAGGTATTGCAGTCATTTTATTATTAGTAAAAGAGTAGGTTGTAGTTTTTATATTTAAACAATTTTAAACTTTTTGTTGTCATTGCACGTTACAGATTCAACTGCTTCAGTACCAGAAGGTATAAATCCAGTTGATGTAGCAGCTCTTGTTAAATATTATCTTGCTAGCCTTCCTGAGCCGCTTACCACATTTGAGCTTTATAATGAGATCAAAGGCGCTCGATCCAGTGTACATTCCATGAGAAATATACTTAAGAGGCTCCCAAGTGTAAACTACATGACTCTGGAGTTTGTAACTGCTCTGCTGCTCCGTGTTAGCCGGAAGTCACTTCTCAATAAGGCAGGAGGCATCTCTCTCTCTCTCTTTCTCTGTGTTGTGCCTGATTGGCTTGTGGGGGGGGGGGAGTCTCATATACGTGTAGTGACAAGCAATTGAATATTTTTTATCTGCACATCTTCTATGAGATAGTATTGTTTCCTAGCTTCTTTCAGCTAATGGTGGTATTAGGGGTGTTTTGTTGCCTGCTTTGTGTAATGTAGCACTATTCTGTTCTGTATATTTTTTGTTCTGTTCTGGGAGAATTTCTTGCATTTTTCTCCTCTTCTAACGATAGTTTCTACGATGCACGAATTGCTTAATTTGTTATAATTAGCAGTCTTCTTTTCCACCTGCAAAATGATCATCAGCGTAATTTATTATTTTTGGATTCCATTAAATGTTTGACATCTAGTATATTCACACAGTTTTAAGATACTATATACCCATTTTCTAGGCATTCTCAAGATTGTTGACTTATTGCAGATGGATGCTCACAGCCTTGCAATGGAAATGGCACCTGTTATTATGTGGCAAAAGGGGTCGACTCCTGAATTTTATCGTCATTATTGGAGTCAGATATCTAAAAGTCCTTCCAGAAAGAGCTTGGATCCGGTTCCTGGTTCTTCCTGGGACATGCTTAATGGTAGGTTAAGTGATGCCAACTTCTTTTTCTAAACTCTAATTGTGTTGACACAAAATGTTACAGCTATATCTAAAATCTAGTAGTTGATTTATGGTTACAGCTAAAAGGATTACAACCATATAGGAAATTTCATGATCATGAACCATCAGAGCTATATCTAATTCATAGCAATGGTGATTCTTTATATGAACCAAGTTATTAAGTTTATCAATTGGCAGTGCAACTGATGTAAATGACTTGACTGAATATGACATAAGATGTCTATAAGTTGTCTTCATTTGCATGCGTTAAGTACTTGTGTACTGTTTAGATGCCTTTCATCACAGGCCACGGGAGTCTCCTACAAAATTATAGAGGTGGACTAACAGATTGCCTTTTATTTTTTTTTGGGGTGAAGAAATAGATTCTCTTCTTGCACGTTAGTGATAACAATCTATGGTTATGTAAAGTAAGTTTTTATATCAAATTGTCCGAGTCTTTTTTTTTTTTTTTAGTTAACTGATTATATGTTCTTCTTTCCTAGAGGTGGTTATTAAATAATTTAAAAATTCACGTGAAGAAAGTTTTATACTTGCAACTTGTGGATTTTTAAGTAGCATTCTCATCACGTCGCTTGATTCTTTTTACTTGTATCAAAAATTCTTTTATTCTGAAGAAACATACATGTAGTCTGTAATATCAGTGATTTTTGGAAATAGCATTTTTCATTTTTTTTTCTTTTTGTGGTGCAGATGAGGATGAGGGCATAGAAGCATCCTCTCCCATTCCTTTAGATGATGGCACTCCAGTTGACTTTGCAGCAATTGAGGTTGTTCAGTATCTCATTGAACATCATAATGCGATTTTCACTGACACAAATGAGACAGTGTGGAGATGAAGTTTTTTCCTGTTCTGCATCAGATTCATTTACTTGGATATCTTGAAGTTTTTTCCTCCAACCTTGAAGTTTTTCTCTCCAATCTGGTCAAGATCATCATATTAGCTTTATTTTTGGAGTTGGCTCAGACATATGCTCGGGGTGTCTGGTTTTCGCAGTCCTTTTTGTTCATAGGTGTGCAGGTTTTGCTTAAACAAGTGGGGAAGAAAAAGAAGCAAGGGGTGTACTGCATTTACCTCTGTCTTGCTTGAGAAATTGGAGAAATACACTTGTTATCATGAAAATACATCACTAATGATGTGTTATGATGGTTTTCTAGCATTGATTGATGGTTATATGTGATCGTTGTTTATAGTTAATGGATAGAGACATGATTTTACCTCATAATCGTGGTCAATTAAATAACCTTGTGACGATAAAGAGTAACATCTAAATCTTGTTTCTTATTGCAAGAATGTTACCAGAAAATGGGAGGGGAGGGGTAGGGGGGAGGGGGTGTGGGGGGAAGAATATCTGATTTTTATTAGGATAATATGAAGTATGAGTTGTAAATTGGAAGTTCAAGTATACCAAGAATATTGCATCTACCACTTTCATAGTAAGGGAGAGGGAGGCTATTTATAAGGCAAAGGAATAGTAGGGGATCATACGGGGGTTCGCAAGGAATCATGGCAAAAGGGACAAGTGACACGTGTATGATAATGATTTTTGTATGAAGTTAGTTACAGTGGACGAAATGAAGAGCGGTGGGATAGATGATTGATAATGATGTCCAACTGAACGAGGCAATACAAGTGACTTGGTTGGTTGGTCAGCAAAGATAGATATTATCCATAATTTTATCAATTGATCAAAAGTTTTATTAACCAATAGGTACTAGTTAAGAAAACTCTGATATTTGTTAGTCCACTTGTGTCTTAGTGTTGGGAATCCCAACAGCTTACTATTTCCAAGGCTTTCAAGTTGTCTCACGTTAGATAAACATAAAATCAAGTATCTGTACATTCTTATTTATCATATCCAAAATGGCAATGAGGATATATCATTTCCAAGATTATTGGTGAAAACATAGTATCAGTAACGCTCCTCTTATTAAGAATTGAAGCATTAATTCACTAGTATCAGATAGAATCTACTAAAAAAAATCAGATATCTGAGTTGAAAATTTTGAAAGAAGCCATTTGCTGGACTAGTTTGCTTGAGCATTCCTCTCCTATTCAAAAATGTGGAGAGAGCCACATGGTGGGGTTGAGGGAGCACTTGAGAAAAGGTGTACCCTAATTAAGACTGAAATTATGGTACCAGGTGGAGTGGACACATACTTGCACCCTCATGGGTTTTCCTCCACATCATTGGAACAACAAAAGATTTCATGATTTTCCATTTTTGTATTGCTGGGTCTCCTCAAGTTTTGCTTCAAACAAAACAGCAATCTTAACTACTTTTTCTCCCACATTGATTCGGTAGTTAGGGCAAAAGGAATTCTTGTTTACACCTTGTACATACAATAAAGCATAATAGAGGGTCGCCCCTTGCTAACTAAAATAAAGTAATTGCAGCATCAAATATATACATAAACAAGAAAACTAAATTAGTATTTATAATTTATCCAAATCCATGTTCACCAACTTTTTCTAGTCTTCTTTCTCTTTCACCACTCAAATCATTATAGCTATAGACCTTCTTCCTTGTAGAAAATACCAAACAATACCCATTCATAACTATATATATTCCATCACATAGCCATTCTTCTCATTAAACCCTATTTCTTTCAAGCTTATGGTCAAAACTTTTTACCAACAGTTTGATTCATCATAATTCAAAACTCATACTCTAAAAATAACTCTATTAACCAATAATGTCACCAACCCCCACATGAAAATACCCATGTCAAAACATTATTGGTGTTCAATTGTCTATATAGATTCTGTTGCAATCTTAATGAAACTGGATATAATAATTAAAACTATTTATTTTAACATATAAAAGAAATGATATATTTCTAGTACAATAGTATTGAAAAACG
This sequence comes from Senna siamea, assembly GCA_031216115.1. Taxonomy (NCBI): domain Eukaryota; kingdom Viridiplantae; phylum Streptophyta; class Magnoliopsida; order Fabales; family Fabaceae; genus Senna; species Senna siamea. Next base: position 2,323,358 of record CM062356.1, read on the forward strand.
CAGTACTACCACGGTTCCTATTTTGAGAAATAAACAATTCTCATTGCTAGAGTACATACTGCAAATCCAAGAAAATTTGTTTGCCTTTGTTTTGGTGCTTTAGAATGTTTTTACTTGCATTAAATAGTACTATCAAATTGTCCGAAAGTGTTTCAAACAACATTATTTTCAATAAAAAATATCTGTGAAAAATAAAAATAATACTATCAAAATGAGTCATGGCCTGTAGGTCGATTAGTTTAGCTCATTAAATAGAATGACATGAGCAAAAAAATTGGCTCATTTAAAAATAGTTCAAAAAGAGTTGATTCATTTAATTTGTGAGCTAAATGGACTGAAGGCAAGCCGCCTATGGGACAACTGCCAAAAAATAAAAAATTTAAAAAATAATATAAATTAATTTAAAATAAATATAAGTATATAATTTAGTATACTTTTACATGTTACATCACTATTTCAATTTTACAATGTGAATAATTAATTTAATGTCAAGATAACAATAATTTTTAAAATAAGTACATTAATTTAGACATATTATTTTTATCATAAAAAATTTAATTGACCTTTATTTTTTAAAAAAAATATAAAAAGTAAAAAAATAACAATATTACTTTGTATTTACAAGTGTTACCTATTATCAGAGTAAAATATTCAGTTTAAATTGTTGCAATAATGTTGCAAAAGGTGTTGATCTATGTTGCATAAAATAGTTGCATAAACTCAAAAAAAAAAAAAAAAAGACTGAAACACTAAAAAAATGTTGCCAATATCTCAAAATGTTGTAATGAGATGAGAAGAATAAATTGTACAATTCCCTGATTTGAAGGGAGTTCTTTCCATTTCAACCATCTTAAAGTTAATTTATATAAGAGTTTACTTAATTTATATATATATATATATATATGAATCTTTGAAAATCTTCATGTCCTCGTGAAAAATAGGGATAAGGAAATTTTCACTGGATGACGATAGTGATAATAGGGAAGCAAGGAAGTGGCAAGGATTAGGATGGAGAATGTCTCCATGGTCCCTCCCATTTCCATCCTTAAGAGAGATCTCATCCCTAGCTAACTCTAAAATTTTTTGCTTTTAAATGAATCAGTAAGTCAAGTAGTGATAAATGGTTGTTTTATGTGACATTTTTGTTAATAAAATTAACGAGAAAATTAACTAGACCTGAATTGACGTATAAAGAATCACTAATTAGAACTAAGATGAATTTAGAGATGCAAGAGTTGTCGGATGAGGATGAAGATGATACATCAAAATCGGAGGAAAGTATGGATGAGAAGGAAGAGGAATGTGAGGAAGCTGATCCAGTCTATCCGAATATTTTTGTTTTAGAAAAGGAAAGGAGGGAGTGGTGTAAACCATGAAGAAGATCACTTATTGTGAAAGTTCTCGGTAGGGAAGTTGGGTTCATGTTTTGGAAGAATCGATTACTGAAGTTGTGGAACCCTAAAGGCCAGGTGATGATTCTTGATCTTGGCAATGGATATTATCTAGTGAAATTCAGTGAAAAGTCTGATTATGATTCTGCACTAGAAGAAGGGTCGTGGATGGTGGTTGTGCATTAGTTGATAGTACAAAAATGGAGAGTTGACTTTGATCCTCAGGAAGATGATCGCAAGAGGTTATCTGCCTAGGATAGAGTTCTAGAATTACCAATTGAGTACTATAATCAAATTTTTCTGTGGAGGCGTAGTACTATTGTAGTAAGGACATTAAAGGTAGATATTCATACCTTGAGGGAAGTATATGAGAATAATGGATTGTCTTAAGTTCCGAAGAGAGGAAAGTTTGCTAGGATTTGTGTGAAGGTTGATTTGAAGAAGAAATTGATCTCAAAAGTAAGAATAAAGAGGAGAATTAGGAGAATTGAATATGAAGGTTAATTTAATCTGTTTTAGCTCTGGGTTGTATGGTCATCAAAGGGAATTTTATAGGAAGGAGAATGATCAACTAAAAGAAGAAGCAACCAGTGGCCAAATGAACGAAAGAAGAGTGAGATAGGAGGTTGTTGAGAATGACTATGGGTCTTGGATGATTGCCTCATGAGTTGGGAGAAAAAGACAGATTAAGAAGGTGGATGGAGGCATAGTGGAGAAAGGTAGTGGTGAGAAAGTTGAAAAGAATCTCAATGTTGTGACAGGATCTAGATTTGAAAAGCTTATTGATTTATAAGAGGAAGGAGATGTTATAGGAGAAAAAAGAGTAAGAGATAAGGTAGAGGAAGAGGCGAATAATATAGAGAAGGAACATGAGATAGTGATGCAGGTTGTGGAAGATTCAGAAGGGCAATAGAGGAAAGGAGAAACATATTTAGTAAAAGAGAAGGAAAAAAAGGAGGAGATAGGAAAGAGGAAAGGTTGGTGAAAGAGGGAAAGGGAAAAGGAAAGTTAATGGGAAAGAATATTCGAAAGGGAAGGAAAATACTCCTAAGCGGGGTAGTAAACAGAATAATCAGGGTTGTCAGTTAAAGGATGGTAGAGTGATGCAGAAAAGAGGTATAACCAGGAAGCCTCTAGCACCCATGAATGATAGCATTATGGATCCTTTAGTGACCAAAATCCTTTATAATGTTATCCATAGTGTTACTAAAGGAAGAAATGTGAAGGATGACCCACCTGATAAAGATAAAAGGGGATGTTTAATGCAGGTTGATGGTATGTTGGTTGAGGAGAGGGAGGATGATTTCTGTATGGAGATTGACCAGTGATGGTGTCCTATCTTCAATCTTTTATAATGATGAACATCTTAATGTGGAATAGTAGAGGGATGGGTGTGAAGACCTTTCCTCTTATGGTTAATGATATGATAGATGAAAATCAGGCTAATATTGTTGCGATTATGGAGACTAGAAGAGGTGGAGAAATTAGAGAAAACCATCAAGAGGATTAAGCTTAAAGGGTACCATAAAGTTGATCCTAGAGACTATAGTGGGGGTATATGGCTACTATGGGATGATGGAAAGATGTATGTGGAGATTATTCAAACCAATCGCCAATTTATTCATACTAAAGTGAAGCCAAAATATGGGATAGAATTCTGCCTTACTGCTGTCTATGCTAGCCCAGATGTTGGGAAAAGGGAAGAAGCTTGGGAGGAGTTGAATAGAATTGCAAAATATGAATGAAAATTGGGTGGTTGGAGGGGATTTTAATGCGTTTGTTGCTTCGGATGAGAAGAAGGGTGGAGCAGGTTTAAACAGCAAAAGTATGGCTAGTTTTGGGGAATTTATTGATGATTGCGTGTTGATAGATCTGGGTTTCAGTAGTTTCAAGCTCACTTGGGAAAGAAATGGTATAATGGAAAGAATTGACAGATTCTTTGCAAAATGTGATTAGAGGACTTCGAATTAGAATGCAAGTGTTAAACATTCATTTTCAGGGAAATCTGATCATCGGCCAATATTACTATGTGGAGACCAGAACAGGAATTCAAAGAAAGAAGAAAAGCCTTTTAGATTTATGGCTTCTTGGCTTCTAGATGACAGATTTGATGAAATGATGAGGAACTCATGGAAAGGAAGGAATGGCTCGGTGGATGCTTCTAAAGACTTCATTATGATGTTCAAAAGTGGAATCATGAGATATCTGGGAACATTTTCAAGGAAAAAAGGCAGCTTAATAGGATGATTGAAGGGATTGAAAAAGATCTTGCAAGAAGAGGAAATAGGGATCTACGCAACCTGCAAAAGGAGCTTTGGAGCAAATAAAAGAAAATTATCGCTAAAGAGGATATGATTTGGTTTTAGAAGTCAAGAGTGAATTGGCTGAGATTTGGGGATGAAAATGCCTAAAATTTTCATACTTCCACCATTATTAGAAGAAGGAAAAATAAAATTGAAAAGTTAAAATATGATGAAGGGAATTGGGTCTCTGATGAAGATAGATTAAAAGAAATTACTGCTGACTTTTATAAGATGTTGTTTAGTAAAGAGGAGGAGCAATCCGTGAAGTGCCCAATTGGTAATTGTTTCCCAAGCCTAGATGAAGGCAAAATGAATAGAATTTAAGGAAGGGTCATGAGGAGATTAAGGATGTTGTGTTCATTATGGGTGCCTACAAAGCCCTTAGACCAAATGGATTCCAAGCCATTTTCTTCCAGAGTCAATGGGATGTTGTGGGGGAAAGTGTTTGTGATCTTGTGAAGGAAATTTTTAAGAATCCAGGAAAAGTGAAGTAGGTTAATCAAACCTTTATTGTGTCGATAGCGAAGCTGGAAAGCCCATACTCTATGAAACATTTTAGGCCCATTGGCTTATGCAATATGGTTTATAAAATTGTAACCAAGATCATTGTGAATAGGCTAAAGGGTGTTACGGAGGAACTAGTGGCACCTTATCAGGGCAGTTTTGTTCCATGAAGGCACAGCTCTGGTAACATTGTTATTGGGCAAGAGGTGAGTGATTTTATGAGAAAGAGGAAGGGGAATAAAGGATGTATGATTATGAAACTGATGTGGTCAAACTTATTTTTATTCCATTCCTTCACTGCGTTGGTGAAGATGATGACGTTGTCATGCCAGTTCTCTTTTGTGTTCCAATTTTGTTACATCAACGATGGGAAGGATTCATCCGTCAACCAGGTTGCCTGAAAACGAAAAGGTCTATTAATTCTATTAGTCTCATGAGAAGTATTAAAATTTATAAGAATGGGTCTATGGTCAGATTTAAGATCAGGAAGGTGGGACACAGGCTTCAGTGACTTGTAGGCACCAGTCCGAATTAGAAAAAGCTCAGTCAATTCTTTCTTTCACTCATTGTCTTTCCCGAGTATATTTGGGACCTGTAAAACCCAAATCTAACAAACTGTAATCATAGATGAAAAGATTAAAGTTATTAATAGAGCTTTAGTTAATATAAGCAATCCTTGTTTTATCATTTGGTGACAGGTAACCATTAAAATCCCCAATCACCATCCATGGCCCTATAGTTCAACTCGATCAGAATGTCCCAAACGTCATTCCAAATATTAGTTCTCAGATATCTATGGGGGTTTCCATAGACCACTATTGCGAACCAGTATGTGTGACCCATCTAGTGTTTAATTTTAACATGTATCATGTGCATTTTGGCGCTAAGAACTTGAACATCAAAATTGTTGTTATTCCAAGCAAGCCAGATTCCACTCACAAAGCCTTCAGCCTCTACACGAATGGAGCCTATTAGACTAACCTGCCTCATAACCATGTCCGCTTTTCGTACGTCCACTAAATTTTGTTTCTAGCAAATCAATAAAACCCACATTATGAACAAAAATCAAATCATTTATGAGGGTGGCGAAGGCTTTTACACCTGCGCCTCTATAATTCTATAAAAGAAAATTCATAAGATAGAGAGAGAAAATTTATAGAAAGTTATCACAAATTATTGTGATATACAGTAATGCAACCCATCATTAAAAGGGTATCAACTTCACTATTTTTCAACCATTGCTCTCCAATTTTAATCAAATGTAATGATTTGGCGAGGTTTGGTGGTTTTTTCTGTTGGAGTGTGCCTTCTGTTAGTATGTCATCCAGTTTGGATTTTTTTTTTGTATGCGCTAGCTTTGGAAACTTCTTCCATCATTTATGTTTGGGCTGTTATAGTGGACTTTGTTGTTGTGACTAAAGTAGCAGGCTCCTTATTGGAGGATTCACCTATTTTCCCGTTGCCTTTTAGATTCCCTTTCCCATTGCCCTTCATGTGCTCCATAAGGCTTTCACGTGTCTTTCGCAATTCAACACCCACGTGGTTGGTAGTGGCATGTTTAGTGCCTAGCATATTTTTCTTAGCAGCATCAATACGAGCCTTTGTCTATTTGACCCTAACGTAAATAAGATGTTACAACCATTCATTTTGTTCATACTTTAAAAGTTAATATAAATTAAATAGCACATTAAAAGAAAAACAAGATCAACACAGGTTCTTTAAACTATATCATAAATAGAAGTGTGTATGTTGAGTATTTTGTCTCTATAACCTACAAACATTAGACATCCTTGGGTTAGGAATCGTTTAATATTAGCTGAATGTAGGTTTGCATTCCAAACCCATGATCAATTCCCACGGTAGATGCTTTTTGATGGGTTTTAGAATAATTTACAATTCCATTGCCTTGAGAAGACAGTTCATTGAATCAATCTCTTATTGCAAGCTCATTATATCCTTGAAATTACAAAGAAAATATAAGTTTCCATGAGTTTTGTAGGGTATAATAAATCATGAAGGGAGTGGTTCTAGTTAATTTCTCAAAGTAATGAGGAAGAAATTATGTTCAATTAGATAAGATGTCACTAGATGATATGAGTTTCGTAATTTGTTTACAACATATAAAACTTCTTATTTGTTTTCCACTTAATATTTTGTAGCGTATGGTCATTCTTATGGTTAAATTCCCCACATATGGAAAATCTAAAAGTCCTTGAAAATACGTTTTCGAAAACAAAGTGAATTTTCGTACTTTTTTTCCATACAAAACAAAATATATTCTAACAACGTTGTGAGCATGGCCAAATGTTTTCACTTTTCAGTTTATAAGTTATACATAAAGAGAACTGTTATAAAAAAAATGCTTTCCATTATCGTATTTCTTAGGTTACAAAAAGAGCTAACTTACCATTGCTTTTATATATTCTAAAAGGATAATATTCTCCTTCTGTGTCAACCCAAGAAGTCAAAGACTTTTCCTCAACATAGGCATATATCGTCACTCCAGAGAGATATTAATGTCTCAATCACAAACCATGCTTGCAGTCACAATGTTACTTTTTGTTATTGGTGCGTTTTCTCTGATGCCTGGGATCTCATCAACTGAGTGTGCCAAGGGCCATGATGCTTTATCACCCTCTGATCAATTACCACAAGAAGAATCTTCTGTATCGATTGCTTATCTAATTAGATGTGCAAAAAAGTTTACAAAAAATTGTGGCTATCTTACGTTTTCCAGTATAGTTTATCGTAATGCAACCGTCACAGACGAGTGTTGTGATAACATAGTTTACGAGGTGGGAAAGGAATGTTATGATAGTTTGATCGTACCCGTTCTTCAATCACCGGAATTCAAAGCCAATGCTTCTCAAATAGCATCGAACAATGAGGAAGTTTGGAATAGATGTTATTCTATAATAGATCGATCAGAAGAATCTCATTAGTGTAATTTTCCCCAACGAAATCTACAATAATGTAATCAATAATGGATTTAAAATCCTTGATATTCTAAAAAAGTTTTAAAATTGGCGTGCGAAAATAATCATTATTGATAGGATATCGTCTCCACTATTTTCAACCATTGTTCTCCAATTTTAATCAAATGTAGTGATTTTGCTGTGTTTAATGGTCTTTCCTATTGGAGTGTGCCTTCTGTTAGTATGTCATCCGATTTGGATTTTTATTTGTATGGGCTAGCGTTGGATGTTCCTTCCTTCCTCTCTTAAGTTTGGGTTGTTATAGTGGGGTTTTTTGTTATTACTAAAGTAGCACGCTCCTTATTGGAGGATTCACCTATTTTCCCTTTGCCTTTAAGTTTCCCTTTCCAATTGGCCTTCACGTGCTCCATAAGGCTTTCACATGTCTTTCGCAAGTCAACACCCACGTGGTTGGTAGTGGCACGTTTAATGCCAAACATGTTTTCTTATTAGCATCATTGCGAGCCTTTGTCTATTTGACCCTGACGCAAATAAGATGCTACAACCATTCATTTTGTTATACTTTAAAAGTTAATATAAATTAAATAGCACATTAAAAGAAAAACAAAATCAACATAGGTTCTTTAAACTATATCATAAATAGAAGTGTGTATCTTGAGTGTTTCGTCTCTATAACCTACACACATTAGACATCCTCGGGTTAGGAAGTGTTTAATATTGGCTGAATTCAGGTTTGCATTCCAAACCCATGATCAATTCCCAGCGTAAATGCTTTTTGATGGGTTTTAGAATAATTTACAATTCCATTGCCTTAAGAAGACAATTCATTGAATCAATCTCTTATTGCAAGCTCATTATATCCTTGAAATTACAAAGAAAGTATAAGTTTCCATTAGTTTTGTAGGGTATAATAAATCATGAAGGGAGTGGTTCTAGTTAATTTCTCAAAGTAATGAGGAAGAAATTATGTTCAATTTGATAACATGTCACTAGATGATATGAGTTTCGTAATGTTGTTTATAACATATAAAACTTCTTGTTTGTTTTCTACTTAATATTTTGTAGTGTATGGTCATTCTTATGGTTACATTCCCCACATATGGAAAATCTAAAAGTCCTTGAAAATACGTTTTCGCAAAAAAAGTTATTTTTGTTCTTTTTTTCCGTACAAAACAAAATATATTCTGACAACGTTGTGAGCATGGCCAAATGTTTTCACTTTTCAGTTTATAAGTTATACAAAAAGAGAACTGTTATAAAAAAAATGCTTTCCATTATCGTATTTCTTAGGTTACAAAAAGAGCTAGCTTACCATTGCTTTTATATATTCTAAAAGGATAATATTCTCCTTCTGTGTTAACACAAGAAGTCAAAGACTTTTCCTCAGCATAGGCATATATCGTCACTCTAAAGAGATATTAATGTCTCAATCACAGACCATGCTTGCAGTCACAAAGTTACTTTTTGCTATTGGTGTGTTTTCTTTGATGCCTGGGATCTCATCAACTGAGCGTGCCAAGGGTCATGATGCTTTATCACCCTCTGATCAATTACCACAAGAAGAATCTTTTGTATCGATCGCTAATCTAATTAGATGTGCAAAAAAGTTTACCAAAAATTGTGGCTATCTTATGTTCTCCAGTATAGTTTATCGTAATGCGCAACTGTCACAGACGAGTGTTGTGATAACATAGTTTACGAGGTGGGAAAGGAATGTTATGATAGTTTGATCATACCCATTCTTCAATCACCTGAATTCAAAGCCAATGCTTCTCAAATAGCATCAAAAAATAAGGAAGTTTGGAACAAATGTTATTCTATAAGAGATCGATCAAAAGAATATCATTAGTGTAATTTTTCTCAACGAAATCTACAATAATATAATCAATAATGGATTTAAAATCCTTGATATTCTAAAAAATGTTTTAAAATTGGTGTGCGAAAATAATCATTATTGCTAAGATCTTCTAATTTTAAGAATCGTAAGAATATCATTATTGTGATATACAGTAGTGGCACTCTTTACTGATAGGATATCATCTCTACTATTTTTAAACCACTGTTCTCCAATTTTAATCAAATGCAGTTATTTGGCTAGGTTTAGTGGTTTTTCCTGTTGGAGTGTGCCTTTTGTTAGTATGTCATCCGATTTGGATTTTGTTTTGTATAGGCTAGTTTTGGACGCTTCTTCCTTCCTTTTTTATGTTTGGGCTGTTATAGTGGGCATTTTTATTATGACTAAAGCGGCGGGCTCCTTATTGGAGGATTCACCTATTTTCTCTTTGCCTTTAAGTTTCTCTTTCCCATTGGCCTTCACGTGCTCCATAAGACTTTCACATGTCTTTCTTATTAGCATCATTACGAGGCTTTTGGATCCCCTCCTGGGTGCCTCTTTCTGGCGCCTGCTGGGCTTTTTAGCGGCGGTTTTATCCGTCGCTAAAGTGTATTTTAATATTATTACAACGAATATTATTGCTGCTATAAATTTTGTTTAAATAATTAATTTAACAAAAGTTATAGTGACAATAATATTTGCTGCAAAAAACTTTAGCAACGGAAAAAACCGCTGCTAAAACGCCCAGCGCCCAGCAGTGAACTCCCAGCAGAGAATCCGGACGCCATTACGAGCCTTTGTTTTTGGAATGTTGGTAGTGCTCTGCATGGGAAGTTCCATGATCTTTGGAGGCTTCGAAATTTTGGGAGATTCTGTCAATCTCGGGACTTCCTCTTGACCTTTATTGTTAGCCGTTCTAGGATCTTTAGCATCCATATTCGTGCACTAGTTCAGCAATAATCCCGAATCTAGGCCCTGTATCATTATTGTAGATTTCTTTCCCATATTACCATTCATTCCCCCTACACTGGTGTCGTTGTTGTCACGCGCCGCCGTGTTCATCTCTTTTTTGGTCATAGATCTTCTGTTTGTTTTCTTGGAGATAATCCAGGTTCCGAACCAACTGTCTTTATCTTCTTCCTGCATAGATTTAAACCAATTCGATGACCCGAATTAATTCAATCCAATATAGTGAGTTAACCCAACCTACAGTAAACAGCCCTACATCCAAAGAGAATTCATAATTTATGCTAAAACTCTATCTTATTGTATCACTGTAATTGATTGGTTCAACTAGCATGGATTAATTAGGACTGATTAAATGAAACTTATTATATCATTGTAAGACAATATTGACAGACATTGAAAGATGGCAAAAGGTATACATGATGTTGAGCTGATTGTGGCATATGTTTACTAATATACATCAATTTTGAAAATTTTGATCTAGTTTTTCTTTTGCAGGGAGTTGCAAGCACTGATGGTAAGTTTTTTAAACTTAGGTCTAGCAAAATTAATCATGATACATGAAATCAACCAAACCCAATTAAGTTATAAATCTTCTTGATCTAACTATGTCATTTTTGGTTGAGTCAAAATTTAACCACAAAAATTTGAGTTGGATTGGGTCAACTTATTTTTTACCGAACAACTCATTTCTTTTATTTTTTTAGAATGAGATATTTAATCTTTTGTGACCCAATTTGAGAGAAAATATATATTTTTTAAAGGTTAAATCATTATTTTACTTAATTTATTTTTTGTAGTAAAGATTTAATCAAAAATTTGATACGTGAGAAAATTACTAAAAAACAAATAAAATATTTACTCTATGTCTCATTTAAAGTATAAGTGTTATTACATTAACTAAATCAATAAATTTATATTAATTTTCAATAAGGAATACTTGATGTAATAATAATGAATAAGTGTTGTATAAAATATTAATTTTAATGGAAATATAACTTAATCTATCCATTTTGTCACCCCTAAAACCACGTAGCTCAGCATGTGACTGTTCTTTCTTCATGTCATGGAGTCATATTAAACTTGATTCCATTATTTCTGTAAGCCATTTTAGATATAAAACTGTCAAAATAAGTTGATTACAGCTTTCTAATATTAAATATTAATTTTATATTATTTCAGCATCATTTTCAAATTCATCAAACTATAAAGAATTCATAAATTATTTTTAAAATATCATTAATGAAAATTTCAATATAAAATTAAATTTTAAGAATTTATAATTTAATATAATTAATTTATAACTTATAATTTGACAGTAAGTAAATAAAAGAAAATAAGAAAATGAAAAATTTTATTCTTTATAATTGTATTTTATTTTTATTATTAATATAAAAATATAAAATTTTACCTATATATTACATTATTATAAATTTTTTTTTGTTGAAATACGATTTCATTAAAATAATTGCCAAGAAGGATGGGGTGACGTACATCACCCAATTCGGAGGTACATCTACTGAAAGCGATTTTGGCTATCTAGTTATACACATTTAATAATTAAGCCAATTAAATTAATTGTTTTAAAATTTCATGTATTTGATTCAATTAATTAGTCAATTTCGAATGGAATCTGTCTGGTTTTGCTTGAAAATATTTTTTTCATTTTACATCAAAAAATAATTTATTAATTTTTTTATATTATTAATTTTACTTATATCTTTCTATAACAATCAATTTCACAAAAAAATTTACTAACCAAAAAAATTATAAAAGGCCATGTAAATTTAATATAAAATTTTTAAAGATTTAGGGACTCGTCAAGCGTAATTTAATTGACTTAATTTTTAGGCATATTTGAATATCAAATTCATCTCAAATAAAAAATTGCGTCCTTCTTAGGTGGATGAAACAATGTGTTGTGACATTGACAGGATTGAGATTTCTTTGTTTTGTGACAAAATTGGCAGTAAGAAGAATCATCTCAAGGTTACTGAATAATGTGTTAGTGACATGTTGAAAAGATTAATAAAAACTTAATTCAAAAGATTGTTGTGTAAATTTAAATCACAAGATGTTTTATCTAAACGTAATTATTCAACTAACTTTGAGTGTCAAAAATTTTTTTTAAAAAAGAATATTCACTAAGCAAAATTTTGAATAATTTTAAGAGAATTTGAATCCTCACACGAAATTAAAGCGAAAGTTTTCTTTTTGCAGTGGATCCTTGACTGTAAATGTTGAAGGTTTTATTTAGCTTTGAAGGACAAAGATTTTTTTTTTTTCAGGTAAATTCGATATCTAAGTAAACAAATAAAAAAAAAGTTTATTAAGCAAATGCTTGTCTCGTGTTTGGTTGATTCAAATTATTCATGTCGCAATGTCCTCCAGAGCTGACACTTAGGAATTTCTAGATTTTTATTTCTTATTTATTCTGTTTTATTAGAATTTTCGCGGATCTCTTTTTTTATGCTGGTGTGATTAGTCACCTTTAAAAATACATCAATCTAAATAACTTTGTAAGATATATACTAATTGATGATTTCATGAATCTTCGTAATAGATTTAGTATTGGAAAGTTTTGCTTATGAGTTGAGAAGGTAGAACATGGCTCATCTTATATGTATATACTAGTTGATGATTTCATAAATCTTCATACCAGATTTAACTCTTGTTTTTATTTTTTCACTCTTCAAATCATATATACATACATACATATATATATATATATATATATATATTGAATTGAAATAATAAAGTACAAAAAGAATAAAGAATAAATTAAGAAATAAATTAAAAATCCTTCGTATATGAAATACTCTACACGTTTTTTTTCTTTCTTTACACTTTATCATTTAACATTTCTCTCCACATATCTAAATTCATATATATTCCACGTACCTCAATGTTGTTGCAAACACCAAATTAAAGCATTATATTCACAAACATAATTAAGTTATGGTCTCTCCACGCAATGGATGTATTGTAATCCAGTTTGACAATCCCGAGCATCAAAGTTTTTAATTTCAACAAAAAGTTGTCTTTATGGCCATCAAAATTCTTTGAAAGTTTCATTAAAAGATGTATATGCATTTGCAACAAGACTTAAATCTGATTAATATTGATCAAACTTGAGAATATTTCAAATATTACATATATAATGCCCTAAAATGATCAACAAGAATATCCTCCAGGTCCTCCAAAGGTTAAAATATAACCTCCTTGTGTCTCCTCTTTCTTCGTCTTGACCAAACCATAGCACTTAGGAGACTCAACAACGTCATCAGTTTCACTGTCCTGAGGAACTTGAAAGGCCATGAAGTCATCAACAAAACGAAGATCAATGAAGAAAGCAGAGTGAGTGTAGTCTCCATCTGGCATCACACCGTTTCCCATTGGTGCCCATATTCCATTACTTCCAGCCTTAGTGGTCCCTCCCCATCCCACATGGTTAGAACCATTTCTCATGAATGGGAATAGCTCACTTGGCCAATATCCCACTGTTATTTGTCCTATGGGCTTTACTCCCATTAGAAGCCACCACTTCCCACTTGGACCATCCTGCAAATTTACCAAATTTTTTGATTTTTTATTCTATACGGCAATTTTATTTAAGATATTATTAAATATAAAAAAAATAAATTATATTTTTTTTATGAGAAATGTTAAAATTATACTTTTATTATTTTACTTATTTTAATTAAAATATTTTTAATGACATGACTAATTTTTAAAAATATTATAATTTATTATAAAATATATATCTTTATATTATTTAAATATATACTTAATTATATAAATAATAAACGAAAAGATAATTTAATTAAAATAAAAAATTATAAATTTAATCTCTAAAAAAATATAATTTTTTAAAATAAAAAATATAATTTTAATATCTTTTAAAAAAATAAAAACATAATTTATCCACAAAAAAATAAAAATTTAAATTTTAGTCGATTCATTATTACCTGATAAATAATGAATTCTATAATCTTCCGAGTACCAAATGTCATGTCTGAGTTTACTGGAGAGCCAGGGGCGATCGTTGGATGTACTTGCACAAAGCCTTGGCATAAAAGATTATAGCACCCCGACTTAAATGCATCAGTCTAAAAATAAAATAGAGCAAAAAAAAATCAAATTCACAAAAAATATATCATAATGGATTTTATTTTAATTAAATAAATACAATTATATAAACTTACGGTCCAAAGTGTAAATAGATGAACATCTTTATCACCATGTAGCTCTTTAGAAATCTGCATCATACAAATTGTATGTAATCTTTTTATTTAAATATTTGTGCGAATCATCTAATACATTCATACATATATATATATCATCTAATACATACATACATATATATATGTCTGTGTGTGTATTATTTTAACGTGCTAAATACACATTATTTATGTTAATAAAAATAAATAATGAAATAAAATAGCTCATTGTATAAAATACAATTTATATATATGTATATATACTAAAATATTAATTTGGTCCTTCATACATTCTTATGGTTACATTCTCCGCGTATGAAAAATCTAAAAGTCCTTGAAAATACGTTTTCGCAAAAAAAAGTGATTTTCGTTCTTTTCTTCCATACAAAACAAAGACAACGTTGTGAGCATGGCCAAATATTTTTACTTCTCAGTTTACAAATTATACAAAGAGAACTGTTATTAAAAAAAATACTTTCCATTATCGTATTTTTTAAGTTACAAAAAGAGCTAGCTTACCATTGCTTTTATATATTATACCATTGCTTTTATATGTATGTATATGTACTAAAATATTAATTTAATTTCTCATAAATTTTTCTTTTAATTTAATAAATTATAATTTAATTTGTTATTAATTTAATTTTTTTTGTCTGAATTTTATCTCTAAATAAGTAAAAGAAATTTGATATATTTTTTGTGATTTTAATTTTTTGATAGATTTTAATTTACTCATTTTCAATGTAGTTTTATTTATTTATTTTTGGACAATTTTTGTATATGTATATATATTTGCTAATTTTATATGGTGATTTTTGTATATAAATATTTGTGGGTTTATTTTTATAATTTAAAATTTAAAATTAAAAAAATTTAAATTTTATATTTATAACGATAAAATTATGTTATTATAAAAATAAATTATTCATTTATAAATGTTAGTTGAAAAAAATTTAAACACTAAATAACATAATAAAATAATATTTTAAAAAAATTTACTGCTCCGAAGACATAAATTCTTAATTTAATAACGTACCATTAATCCAGCAGACATGATCTCCATGGTATCAGGGGCCCCACTTTGGACCCACAAATTAGATGAAGTTGATTGGTCATCTTGCAAGTTTATGTGTGAAAGTGAGACACATGCCTTAGCTCCAAAATATCTGTCTGGAATGTATTTCATTTTTACTTGTACTACCTAAAAAAATGAATTATTCAAGATATATAATCAATTAGGAAAAATATTATATTAAAAAATGAAATTAAGCATTTAATTAATTAATTAATTAATTACCTTGTGATCAGGATATAAGACATTGGTAGTTGAAGCATTAAACATTTGTTTCCAAAATGATTTTGCTCTGATCAAATCCTGCTTTGTACTTCTTTTTATGGGTACTGTTCCAATTGGGCATGTCCTTTTGAAGCCTTCAATTGCTGACTCATTTACTTGTACTCCTTTTGGATATAAATTGGGTTGCATCTACGTATATATACATAAACAAATAATACAAAAATATTTTTTGTAAAATTTAAATAAATCATATTAATTTACTAGTCTTTTAATTTTATTCAAAAATTTTAAACCTGAATTTTGTGATTCTTCAATAAAGGGTGATCCAGTGAAGGCTGCTCATTGATTTTGATGCAATCTATCGTAACTCCTTCCTTCAACTTCAAAACAAAACGAGGTTAGATGAACTCAGAATTAAACTCAAATGACACGAACAAGGTCAAATAATATATTTTAAATATAATGACTAAAAATGTATTTTTTTGAAAAATTATGGAAACTAATTTAATTTGAATAGTTTGGAATAACAATGGAAATGTACCTGAAAAGTTTGAACTGGACGTTTATTCAGAATTTTCAGTTGCCTTTCCAACTCCAAATCTTCTTCCATGGAGATACCATTAGTGTTAATAAAGCTTGAACAGAAGAAAATAAGAAGAAGACGAAGAAATGAACTATTTTTTGAAATCACTGAGGCATTATTCTTGCACATGATGATTGTGTTCGCTGCACATTAATAATTTTGTCTATGATACTATTTATAAAACAAAAATGGCTTCGATTAATGCACACTGATGTAAATGTAATTAACCATATGTTTTAATGAGGGTTTGACTCCGTAAACGAAATTAAAAGAGGTTTAATTGCAATAAATTAATTAAATGGTGAGAGCTTCTTTATTATTTTTTGTAAAAAAATAGTTAATACATAATAATCGATGAGGAATTGTATTGACGTTTCCAACGACATAGTAAAT
Organism: Senna siamea; assembly: GCA_031216115.1. Classification (NCBI taxonomy): domain Eukaryota; kingdom Viridiplantae; phylum Streptophyta; class Magnoliopsida; order Fabales; family Fabaceae; genus Senna; species Senna siamea. The sequence goes on from CM062356.1 coordinate 2,339,785, forward strand.
GCAAAAGATTTTGGCCGGAACACTGAGTTAAGTAACTACTGCTCCCCCGCAACGGACTACAGGAAATATTATTATTAGTTGTAAGTTCAATAATTTTCTTAATTTAATAGTTCGCGTTGGTCCAAACCATCTTAAATGAATTAATTAATTGATTAGTACTTCATAAGGTTCTCAAAACTTGAAATTTTAAGTAAATTTATAAAAGAGAGATATATATAAACTTGACTTATAATTTCGTGAGAGTTTATTTATATTAATAATAAGTAGTTATAAAAATATATATTTTTATCATAATTAGTGTTTAATTAGAATAAAATTTAAATAACATAAATTTAAATATATAAATAATTAATATTAAGTTTACTTAAATCATAAAATTTTAATATATAATATCTAAATATAACTATTTCAAATCAAATATTATTTATAATTTTTTTAATTAATAATTCATACATAATCAAATCTAAAAAATTAAAATAAACTTTAAGATTTTTAAAAGTTTTATCCTTATAGTCTTTATCATCAGTACTCAATTAGATTAAGTATGTTGGACTTATAATAAGTTTTCTTATGAATTAGGTTGAGCTATGGATAAACTTAGGGACAAACATATTTTTACAAAACAAAAGAAAAAATACAAACATAAATGAGTTTTTTTTCATAGTGCAAAAAAGAAGAGAAGTGGACTTCAGGTAAAATCACGAATTTACCTTCAAATTTACTGATTTTAAATGAGTTTAAACGAGTTTACCTGAGTTTTATTGTGATTTAATACATTTTTCTTATGTAAAATCGTAAAAGGTCATTGGTAACAAATTACAGAAAATTTATCTTGAATGAATTAAAGACAAAATAATTAAATAAACTTTTTGTTTTCTTAATGATATAAAAATTTTAATTTAATTAATTCAATGAAAAATTAAATATTTTTATTTTCAGAAATAATTATTCTCTCTTAATTCATGTTGTAGAAATATCTAAATTATATAATTTCTCTCTTTATTCTAATTATAATAGTTCTAGAGTCTTATGGTCAATTGTCTCATAAAATAGATATATTTTATAATATAAAATATAAAATAAAATATGTAATGTCAGAATATAAAAAAGAGAAATTAAAAATATATAATAAAAAATTATAAAAAATAAGTAAAAAATAAATAAATTTTTATTATTTTAAAATTATAATAATAATTATTTTATATTATATTTTAAAAATTAAAAAAATGACATATTCTTTTTAACATACTAAACATCTAATATGTGTGTGTGTGTGTGTATCCATTACAATTAAAGGATGAAATCTAACTTTAAAACTAGTTTTGGATTTAATTTCCACCAGCAATCTTTTTCTTTTTAATTTCAAAATTATATTCCACAGACAAATCGCTACCAAAAAATTTAAACTAACTATACATTAGATATATAGATTATTATTTAAAATTTATCAAAAAAATTTTAAACCAGATAAAAGTTTATCAATTACAATTGAACAAACAAAAATATTTTTCTTTTGGATTAATACTACTATAAAATCAACCTCTCTGAGAACTTAACGAAATTAGTTTTTGAATAAGCGGTTTCATATTTCTTCTGGATTTTGAGAAAGAAAAAAATTATTCTCATCAAACACATACGCCACAACATGTCAGAAATTGCTATGCAACAGCAAAAATTTAACGTCCATGTAATCGATTATGCTGCCATTGTTGAAAAAGATGATGAAGAAGAAGAAGAAGCAAATTCAAATAAGCACAATGGAGGCGAGGTTGTGTCTATAAGATCAGGTACGTGTCATTCATGTGAGGTTAATCTTTTTACTAATTAAAGAATGAAATTGATTAATAATTGATCTTTTAATAACTAAATTAAAATATTTTATTTTTTTAAAATTAAATTAAAAGACCATATATCTTTGAGAGATAAAATCATTAATTTATCCAATGTTTTTTGTTATTTCTTTTTTATTTCAAGAACTTTACGTCTTTTTTCCTCTTCAGGTTTAGAATTTATTTGAATTCCTGCTTAAGAAAATTTAAATTTAGAATGGCTACAAAGAATAAACAAAAAACAAATACTGTTTGGAATTGATCAGTGTTTCCAAGGTTTAAAATTCTCTGATGTTTTTTCCCAAAATATGATTAAGTAGACAGAGACAAATTTGAATCTTACAACACTACATATAAAATATGTTTCTCTATGGCCTTAAATTAGATAATTTTATGACCTAATTAAAATTAAATATTTTGAAACATAATTGTGATTACAATATTAGTCCACATTAAGAAATCCAACATTTACTTTCTTTCAACTTTTTCAAGAATAAGAGAATGTATTTTTTTTTTTTTTTGGTCTCTGATATCTTTTCTTTGTTATTACCACTTGTTGAAATTCTGTTCAAAACTCAAAAGTTGTATGAAATAAAGACATACATTTAGTGTGTTCCATTCTTGTTATAGTTATTGTTGCATTGCATGCCAAGTATGATGCATGTCCCTTAAATCACTGTTCAATCAGAATTATATATATATATATGTGTGTGTGTGTGTGTGTGTTTTTAATCAATGTTGTAGAAAGTTAGAGATTAGGGTGATTTTGGGACTGATTGAATATTATTTTATTTTTTACTTTTAAAAATTATTTTATAAAATTATTTATGAGAATTTATATTATTAGTATTATTTTTATTTGTTTATGTATATGTTATTAATAAAAAAAACTTGTATTTTATATTTTTTGTTTTAAAAAATGAAGATTTAGAATAATTTTTTATTATTTTTTGTTTTTTGTTTTCAAAATACATTTTATTTTTTATTTTTAATTGAAAATAGCAATTCAAACATGCATTTTTTTTATATTTTTAAAAATAAAAAATAAATTTTAAAAATTATATTCAAACAGTTATTTCTTGTTCTTCTAAATCATTTATTAACTTGAATTTTAATAATCTTCTTTTTAGATCAAGAAGGTACAGAATTACATGATGATTTGATAAATGAAATATTCTCATGGCTTTCAACAAAATCATTATACAAGTTCAAGTGTTGTTGTAAGTCTATAATTGAACTCATAGAAAAGAAAATTTTCAAAGTGAGAGTCTCAAAATATGCTGCTAAAAAAATGATTCTTACTTCTTCATTCAAAAACGTTTCTTCGCAGGCCCAGAAACTGAAATACATGCATTATATGAAGAGGATGCATCATCTTGTGGTGTTTGGCCAAACTTTATATACTTTCTTCATAAAATGATGTCCATAAGAATCCTGACTTATAGTAATGGCATGCTTCTTTGTCAAACCTTAGATGAAATCCCTCCAAGCCTATATATTTTTAATCCCACAACATTGTCATGCTCTCACATTCCCACCCCACATACTTTGCAAGAAAATGCAAGGTCTTCTTATGTATGTGCCTTTGAATGCAATTAAGAGGATTACAAGTTGTTTCGTTTTGAGAATGATCTCAACCAATGGTCATCTTTGGGGTGCAAAATGTATAAGCCAAAGGAAGGTACATGGAAAGTAATAGAAAAAAGATTCAACTTTATAGATAGCATAGACTTGATATTCGACTTGTCCGTGTTCCATAAAGAAATTATACACTTTGTCTCAGTTTGGTCTCCTTGTTATGATATAGATGTTATTTATTCTAAACCATACATAGCGTAATATAATTTGAGAGTGGCATATAAAAAATATTCATACTTCCAAAATCCACTGAAAACGATCTAGTATTCGAAGATGATGTGGATATTTTTAAGTGGGGAAGCATTGAAAACTCAAATGAGTCTATTTGTTTAGTGAGATTAATCAATTGGACTATTTTTGACTTATGGGTTTTGACTAATTATGAATCAAATTATTGGTCAAAGCTTTTGACTATAAGTTTGGAAGAAATAGGGCTTGGTAATGAATATTATGTTAGGGGATTTATTGTTATGAATGAGAAATCTTCAGTGTTTAGTATAGAAAAGAATGTGTATAGATATGATTTGATTGGTGAAGATAAAGGAAATTTTCTGAGCACAAATTTGGAAATTATGTCATACACTTTACTTCTAGAACAATTCCCATGCTGTCGTATTATTGTGTTGTCTCTTGCTGTCCAATAAATCCTAACTATTTGCCTGATCTTGCGTTTCAAATGATTTCACGTGGCTTCTTTTTTATATAAAACAGTTCGAAACGCATCATTTTACTCAAGTAAAACAGTGTGTTTTGAGTTTTTTATTTTGCTTAAAGCATTAAACGAAACATACCATTTTATACATAAAGAAAAAAAACAGATTGTGAAAGCTTGTTTCCCACCAAACATGACAGAGTCTTCTATACTGTCGATGGAATGGAATGTTTGGAATGAAACAGCCCTTTCTTCTTCAAACGTGATAGAGCCCTTCTCCCTTTCTTCTTTAAATGTGACAGAGCACATCGTTATAGAGCCCTCTCTTCTTCAAATGGAGCAACCGTTTCTTCAAGCAATCATTTAGCACTTTCTTACTCAAGAAAGTTGAATATGTATGTTTTTTTTTTTTTTTGGTCCTAACTTGTTCATTTTTTACTTGTTCTCTTTTTTTTTTTTCTTGTACAATAAAGTTGGACTTGAATAATAAACATAAAGAAAAAATATTGTTCAGGTACATACACAGTTTCATTATTCCATCTCTATTCTCTGTAGTTTGATTGATTATAAAGGCATCAAAGAAGTAAAATGTAAATCCCTATTCCCCATTCCCTAACCACTCCCTTAATTATTATATATTTTGCTTATCTGTGAAAACAGGAAGCACCAAGAAATTTCATGAATATTGATACATTGAATTCCATTCCTGGTTTAGCTTGGTCCTTTCTGTTATACTTGTCATGCTATATGCAAAATATGTGTTACTTGTCAACACGTTCTGTTCTTCCTTTTCTTAACTTTTTCCTTCCCTTTAGCTGCTAGCTATACATTTGGTGTACATTAAATAAGGTTATTATATCATTATTATGCAGGGGATAATTTCTTTACAATTAGACAAGTAAAGTTTTGGTACGTGTATGATAATCAGGCTTTTTTATGAAACATATGCTATGTCATCTATATATATATGGCAAAATATTTGATATAATGTTAAGTCATCTTAAAAAGGAAAGAGTTTGTTTCCTTTCTAAAATGACTTAACATTATATCAAATACTATCATACTTTTTTTCCTTGATGTGTAACAAAAATGGTTTTACAAGCTTCAGATTTAATTGAACTCAGGATTGGGTGTATGTGACTAAGATATTATTAACGAAAATATTTATGCAGATTGTTTTTAATGAACTAATGCATTGACATGTATTCCATGTGTTTAAGAAAACTATTAATAAGTAAGTTAATGCAAAAATGTGGAAGCTGAGTCCTGAGGATTTAAGAAGCAATATACTGTACTTCTTGGTTGGTCCATTCTTTGATGAACTGTGATCATCCTTAAGAGATGAGCAAGTACTTGGTTACATACTTTTTTTTTATAAAAGGTTACATGTAATGTTGTTATCACAAATAAATCAATGTCTCCAAAGTGTAATTAGCTTGCTGTATGATTTTAGCAGGTGATGGCACCCTTGAGAGCGTTTACTTATGTACTTAAATACAGAAAGATCTGTTATTTTCGTCCTAGCTATGGAAAACCATTGTATCAAATATTTTAAAAAGAGTTTGTTTCCTTTGTCCTTGACTTCATGATTATGTTTCATGAAGAATAATGTTTTACATGTCCCTAACTTCTCATTTTACTCTTATCAGATGACCAACAAAGAAACAAAACACTATATGCAGCCCTTATTTTGATTAAAAAAAAAAAGATCACAAATATAGTCTTGAATAGTACCTCATCAAAGAAGGCCAGAATACCAAGTACAAGCATAAGTATAATTGACTGAAATCCTGGAAACACAAAATCCTGCATCAAGGAGACAAGTTTGTTTTTTTTAAAAAAAAAAGAAGTATCAACAAGATTCATACAAGAGAGATGACACACAGATTGATCCTGACTACAGAATTTGGTGAAAATACATAATATGCTAATTCCTAAAATTTAGGAATTCATAATACGGATCCCATGATCCTATCAATTAAGTAACTAAGGTTTGTAATGACTAAAGATCAATAAAAACTAGGAGTAAAGGTGAAATTCCTTTGAAAAGTAAAAACTAATGCTAAATATAAAAAACTGCACAGCATTCCCTTTTATTTATTGTCTTTGCTTAAGTACTATGTTTGTGCATATTTCACTTTTATGGGCTATCAGTTAATGCTTTTATTAATTAATTAAGAAAAGTAGTACATGCATTGATTCATTAATTGGATCATTATGATGAAAATGTGTCTTGTAGGAAAAATTAACATGAAAGCTAATACATATGTCTTACAGGGAAAAATATAACTATGGAGCTTGATTGGAAGCCTAAGTATATGAAGAGTGCATAGAGATTTTGGTTTGACTATGGCAGTAAAATGAGATTTAGTGTTAGGAAGGACTACATCAACAAGAATAAAAAAGACAAGACAACGATTACTTTGTGCAAGTTTGTTTGTTGTACAAAAAGACTATGAGAAAAAGACAAAAGAGAGTATTTAGTAGTTAATCATCAAGCTAAAACAAGAACTAGTTGTAAAGTGAAAATATCTATCCCTTGTAAGTGGGAAGCTTAGAGTACATGATTTAGTAGAAGAACACAATCATGTACTTTATCTTGCAAAGACCACACATATGCTAGCTTATCAATATAATATACTTAATTTTCAAGCTCATGAAATTAAATTAGCAACTGATTCTCAAATTTAACAAAGATCTACTTTTACACTTATGAGTAAGCATGGTAGGAAACAAAGTAATCTTAGATATACCCATTTGAATAAGAAGAACTATCTGTGTACTCGATGACAAAAGAGTTTGGTGTATGGTGAAGCTGGTTGTTTATTGCATTATTTCTAAGAAGAAATCTTGAAAAATCAATCCCCTTTTAGCGCCTATCAGATGGATTTAAATAAACAAATAACGAACATTTTTTGGATTGATGCAAGAATGTTACCAGATCATGGCTAATTTGATGAGATTGTCTCTCTTGATACGACATATTAGACTAACAATGTACATATGCCTCTTGCCATATTTTTAAGATTTAATCATCATAAAGGAGTAGTTCTCTTTGAGACTGTATTGTCATATGATGAGACAATACCATCATTCAAATAGTTATTTGAGACATTCTTGAAGGTACTAATAAAAAAAATGTCGAAATATGTTTGTTGATCAAGATTAAGCAATAACTAGGGCCCTACATGAAGTGCATGACATCTGATGCAGAATGACATCAAGCATTTAGGAAACTTGATGAAGCATGGATGTTATTTCTTGTGAGACTTCGAGGCTTGTATGTATGAATATGCTAATGGGACAGAGTTTTAAGTTTCAAGTTGTAAAGAAGAAGTCTCCTTAGTCTATAAAGCTTTGGATGAAGTGACCCAAAAAAGTCATGACACTTCAATTAGGAAAAACACAAGTGACAACTGATGTGTGTCAACCAACCAACATGACACAACCAACCAATACGTCACAACCAATTGGTATTAAAAAGCGGCTTGAACAAAAAAGAAATAGACGCCTCAAGGATTGGGTTGACCTTCAACGTCCAAAGAGAAAGGTTTCAAAGTCCATGTTACAACTAATTGTCACATATTCACAAAGTGAACAATACACAATAAGCACATTGAATTTGTTTATCTCAAAGCTTTGGAAACAATTTTAATGTGCATCCACTTTTCTTGTAGGACATTGGAGCTTCTAGTCAAGTGAATTGTGAGAGTTTATGCGGAGATGATAATCAATTTAGTTTTACAAGATTGTTAATAGTAAAATTTTTAATGGCCATCAATTTTTTTATGTGCAAATTTATGTGGTGATAACTTGTTTTTGTATTTGTTTTATTTACATAAGAACTTCTTGAAGGACCAATTTTTCATAGAGGACAAAAGTTTGGTGGCGACAAGCTATGATGAATTTAACTTATTTTTGCATGCTTGTAATTTTGTGAATGATTCATGCTTGTATATTTTTAAAGGATTATTAATACTTTTGAGCAATTCAATGGATGAGAGTTACATTTTCATGCTTGTATATTTTTAAATGAACTTGTAAATGATTATTAACATGTTTGAGCAATTCAATGGAGAAATCTCTTTTTTTTTTTATTGAAAATTAATATTCTAGTACAATGGCATCCCAATTACAAAATCCCAAATCTATCCCCAATTACAAAATCACAAATCTAATCCCAATTACAAAATCCCAAATCTAATCCCAATTACAAAATCTCAATTCTAATCCTAATTACAAAACCCCAATTCCCATCCTAGCACAAAAGTTTCAAAACACCAGCAAAACAGTTCCAATACAACTCCAAAACAGCTTCAGCACAACCAGAAAAAAACCAGCAAAACAACTTAAGTAGCACAGCCGTGCAACTGCTAACCGCCGGACATGCCCAGTCGTAGGAGGTTAGAACTGCCAAAAATATAAAAATGACATTAGATATAAGTAGCACAGCTGTTATGTCACATAGCACAATGACATGTTGGAGAGCTGATTTACAGGGATTTTGCAAACAACACTGGCAGGTCCTCTTTGTTTCTTTTACTTTTTTTGCTTTTTAGAAGTGTGAGAGAGGATGTGTGAATATATGTCATACCTCTATGTTTCTCTGAAGACTCTGAAAGTAGTAAGCTTTTCCTTTTCAAATTGATGAAGATAGACATGCATGAAAGCAAGAGCTTGTACTTAAAGGGCACCTTCTTTTGTGGTAACAATCCAAAGTTAAATGGAAGAAGCTATCAAATATTGGTCCCTTCATATATAACTATTTCTACCATTCTGTGTGTTGTTTCAGTGTCTTATTCTCAAAACTCTCTTTGTTTCTGTTGTTTCTGTCATTTAAGCAAAAACCAAGCCGCCAAATAAAATAATAATTACGTCGCCACTACAATTTATTGGAGAAGATTAGGTAGATTTTTTTATATTCTAAGATGAACACGTTATGATTGTGCATGATCCTCTAAAAAAAATTAAATATTTTAAATTTAATCTTCTAAATAATTTTTTTCCATATAAAAATAGCCACTATCTCAAAAAAATTTCTCTCAATTATAAAACGAAAGTCTATGAATATGTTAACTGAAATTTTACTTAAATGACATATTTTTAAGAAATATATCTAAATATATCTCTAGAACAAGTTTAGATCTTAAGTTAATGGTCATATAAACTTCTATTTATTAATTCAAGAAAATTTATTTAAGTGATGATCATGTTGATTTTATTTACCTCTTATATTATCTAATTAGACAAGAGGAATACTTAGGAATTTTTCAAAAATATATGACCCTGCCAGCCCCTTCATACCTCAGAGACAGACAAATCATTATGGACTTAAAGGCTCAACAATTACATCATGAAAAAATTTCGTGTGCATGTGTGATATTCCAAATTTAATCTAGCCTGAAATGTTCCAATCATATATAAAACCAATAGCGAATATGAGATGTAGCTTAAATAGTCAAATTTGAACAGTAATAAGCAGCTGAATGATCAAAGCCATCTCCTCCCTCCTTTTTCCCCAGGGGAATCAGAAGGGTTTCCTTGACATGAAATAGAAGACAATGCCAAGCTGCCAAGGTGCACAATAAGAGAACAGAGCCTGAGAAGCAGTGGTTCTGCACTTCCATATCTGAATTCAGCTCTGAAAAAGTATGAAGAACCAAATCTAGACAGCCACCGATCATCAAGAACATCATGGATATACTCAATCGACCAAAACCCATTACATACATAGATCAAAACTTGGTTCTAGCATGAAAATGGAAAAATGAGACAAGTGAGAGAGCCAAGAAAAGGAATGAAAACTTATCTGTATTCGAGAAATCTGTGTCGTGCCACCACGCGACAGAGCCACCGCGCACCTCCATCATCTCACCTCCAGAGAAGATGCAATTTTTAGTTTAAAGTTTGTTACTTTCTTCTGTTTCTTTGTAGAGATACACAAATTTTATGTATTTTTATAAACAATTTGTTTTACTTTTTTATTTTATTTGTTTATGATCATATTGGAGATCTGTTTGTTTTGCAAGAAATTATTTTAAAAATATTTTTGACACATGTTTTTTCGTCTTTATAATTCAATGATCTAAAATTTTTCTTCAATTTTCTCTTCTGAAAAATTAATTTTCTATAAAAAAAGGTATATGAATGCTATTTAACATTTTTTTATAATTAGCAATTTTTATTTTTAATTTCTAATATTTTGGAGCATATCACCATAAAAAAATTTAAATTAATTATTTAATAGATATATAGATTATTATTTAAAATTTTATCAAGAAGATTCCAATTAATGTTTTAAACTAAATATTTACAGGACTCATATTTCCACTTCATTTTTATTGCTTGAGCTAGTAGCCTAAAATTTATCTTTTGGAGACGCATCATCTTTATCAACAAAATTAAATTAATCACATATAGACTACAGAGGGACATTATTATTTAAAAACTTATCAAATTATCCATAAATTCTAATAAAAACCAACAAGTTGGAACTAATAGTTAGAGTATTTAATAATGCTAGGTTAATGAAAGAAAAAAATTTTATTGGCTAAATTTTTTATTAACCAATCAAAAATTTTCTTAGGGCAGTAGTAAAATCTTACTACAATTGCATTAGTGTTTGTGATTCTGAAATTGAAAGGATTATTCTGTTTCAGTACCGAATTCATAAAGATCTATTTACGACACAAATGTCTAATTCTAATATAAATGTTTAATTGGATACAAATGTTTAGTACCTATTTCTTTTTAAAGTGTCAGTGATTTTCTTAGGGCGCTTTTAAATTAGGATGAATGCGGAAAAGAGAGAAAAGGAAATTTTTTATTTTAATATTTTCTTTAATTTAAATTAAACACAATCTTTTTCTTATCGATTCAGAAATATTTTAAGGCTCAAAAATATAAATTTTAAATTTCAATTTAAGAAATTATCAAATTTTAAATTCCACTTCTCTCCCCTTCCCTATAAATAACCAAATTAGAAACCAATTGAACGGGGGTAGTAATACATTAGAACACTTGTAACTTTTATTAAAGACCTGAAGAGGCACACATGAAAGATATTAAATTTCGTCTCTCACCTTATACTTTCATGTAGTTGAGTCATAGTTCTACAGTTAAGAAGACCCATTCATCATCAAACATGAAATTCATACTGATTCCAACGTTTTTTTTTTTTTCTAACATTAAGTTGTGTTCAGAAGACTGATCAGAAGACTGTTCAGATAACATTCAGTCTAACAAATGGAGGGGAAAAAAAAATTTTCAACTAAAGACAACTTGAAAAATAATTATCCAAGCTTGGCACGGTTGAACTTTCTGCTGAAGGCTTGACTCGTATATCTAGATTTTTGCCACCGTTTCAAGAACCCTGCAATCAGAAGAAGGGAAATTTGTTGGGGCTTTAACAAGCAAATTCAATGGGGAAATAATTTTGGGACAACACTGCTCACCATATAGCATCCGGATGAGCAGCAACAAAAATATTCATAATAAATTCTAATGAAGATTATCTGCTAAAAACAACTCTCCAACATTTCTGGGAATCCAGGTTTCCTTTTCTGTTATCTTATTTTTGGTGCGAATGCCATGCAGTGCAGCGGCCAATAAATTTTGGTCATTGTATTGTGTTATTTACAGAGAACTTAACTAAAAAAACGAGCAAAGATAAAGTACACTGATGTCACTTAATTTATATAGTCAAAATTTCACTTAGTAAAAAAAGATTTTATTAGTTGTTGTGTTATTCACACGATTCAGTTGAGTGAACAGATTTAGCCAGTACAACTAAGACGAAAATCACTCTGTATCTAAGAAAAAGGCTCCATCACATAATAAAGGAACTACTACACTAGATACAACAGTTACTTCAACCGTAATTGCGAACGTATTGCGCTTTGGAAGAGTGAAAAACTGAAAATAGACAGTTCAATTATGGTTGTACACGTGTTTACTGTATTTCAACCTATTAATCTATATCCTTCAGAGGTTTATGCAGAAGGCATCACTGTGTTAATAGACAAGCCCCTCATCAATGAAACCTACCCATTCTTAACGTTACTATTGACAGATTAATAAACATGCAAAGTAAAAATCACTTTGCCACAATAGATCATACCCACTTCATAAAAAATCTATATATGCTATATTTCCCACAAATAAAATGGACATATGCACAACTGGGAATCAAAACTCCCTACCACAAAAGGGAAAGCTAAGCCTCTAAAGAAGAATATGGCAACATGCAACAGAAATTTAAAGAAAAAAAAAAAAAAGGAATTGTTCAACACTCAATAGTTTAAAACCTTCCCTCCTCATTGAGATAGTAGTAAAAAAAAAAAAATGCAACCCAGTGCACAAGGCTCCCATCAAGTAGGGTCTAGAGAGGACCAGATGTACATTGTCTTACCCTTGCAATCAAATAGGCTGTTTCTAGAATTTGAACTTATGACCTCTAAGCCACATGACAACAAATTTACTGTTGCTCCAAGGCTCACTCTCTTCAATGAGATAGTAGTATGCAACCAAAATAATAAAAATGCTAAAACACATTAACAAATATGAGATTCACTTTCCAGCCACCAAGAAAGTAAAACATTGTTTATCAAAATCAGTCTTGTCAATGGCAGAAGCCATGGTACCATGGTGGCATGGCATAGTGGATTTCCAAGAAAATCCCATAGATGTTCCATGTCTTGGCAGCCTTTACATGGTGCCTCAATGGCGTCTGCTATGCTAAAACAGATAGCATGCATGGCAGAGCATGGCAATTATATGGATTTTCTATCAAGAAAACTATTGGATAACAAATATGAGTAGTTAGGACTTCTGGCCATTTACATAGAAATTTAAATTTAAAGAACAAAAAAGAGGACTTTGGAATTTAAAAAGCCAACAAGGATCTCAACCTATATATAGCATATGCAGCTGAAGTTCAACTACAAGACATGAAAGCTGAAAGACTGAAACATGCAGCCTGAAGAATTCAAACATCCAATGATCTTAGATTCCTTACTTATTTAGGTTTTCTGTTTTCTTCTTGCTGAACTTCTGACATTTGTTTTCATTTTTATTTGATTGTCTTGCTTATGTTTTCTGTTGTTGTACAATCACACTGTTTTCAAGTGATGACACTATTTGCTAGGAAATTATCTTAGTATGACTGTAATAATTTTTTTTTTCAATTTTCATTATGTTTATACAATTTAAACAATCTTTTGAAGTGTTTAAATAAAAACGAGTCGCTCTGCATGTACGCCGCAGCTGCCACACCATCTGCCACATGATGGTTTTTTGGCTTGCCACTATTTACTGCCACATACCATTGACAACAATGACCACACTGACCGTAATAAAGCAAATACAATTGGCTCACAAAGTAAGGTTATTAATTGGTAACTCACCCTATGATAATAAAAATCATTGGTCTGCAAAATGTTTCAAGACACCCAATAATCACCAGAAACAGGTAATGCGATTACAATGTACCTAATATTAATGCTACTTCATTTTGTAACCAATAATTAGTAAATCAAGAAAAAACACTACTAAAGAACCAAAAAATCACATTCAAGCCACAAATACTACAACGAAAATAAGTAAATCAAGTCGATACACAAAATTAAATAATCAAGAAATCAAATTCAAGCTGTACATTTTACAAAGAAAACAATAAACTAGCAAGATTACCAGCATTAACGTGAAGGATTGAGGGCCATAAGCAAGTTCTTCCCACCGGGCAGGTATGCCACATTAGGCGACTTGGCTAACGTTGATGCCACTTCCCTGGATGCTTCAATCCTCCTAAGCTCAATCAGCCCCATACCAGCAGCCGACGTTGCATCTGAAATTAGCTTAGCAGCTTCACTCTCTCCCTCAGCCCGAATAATTGCAGCCCTCCTTTCCTGCTCCGCCTTCATCACAACGAACTTGGACCTCTCTGCTTCTTGTTGCGCCACCTGCTTCTGCTCAACGGCCCTTGAAAATTCAGCCCCATATGACAAGTGGGTAATCGCCACCTGTGTAATTATCAGTATATACACACAATAATATTTATAAATGAATCAGATTCTTCAAACAAAGTCAACCCAAACAAGCTTCAGATAAGAATTCACTTATTATACGTCATCAAGAAGTATATTGAAATCCTTAGCTCGCCGGACCAAGCTCTCGCGAACTAAAGCCGACACTTGGGGACGCTCTGTCAACAGCTGATCCGCATTGAATTGCGCAACCACAGCTTTCAGCACTTCATTCCCGATTGAAGGAAGAACCTTCTCGTCATACTCGAGACCCAGATTCTGGACAATCACAGGCAGGCGATTGGTGTCGGGGCGAGAAAGCACACGCAGAGTTAGGTTGACCATCTGCAAATCCTTCGTCCCGGAGATGGAGGAGAAGGTGTGAGGGCGAGTGCGAATGTCGAAAATGTAAGGCTTCTGGACCCAGGGGATGAGGAAATGCGTTCCTTCACCGACGGTTTCATCAAGAATCCCCCGGAAACGGTCGAAGAGGACAGCGCGTTGGCCACCGTCAACAGTGTAAAGGCTCGTGTTAAGAATCGAGGCTGCGGCACCAAGCCCGAAGGCGGCCCGTGCGAGGTTCGTGAGGAAAGAGACGGCTCCTTGGCTACTGCCCATTTGAAGGAAATAGCTCTGAATGTGATCTGTGAAGATTGAAGAAGAAGAAATGTGAGATAGGAAATGATAGAGAGAAAGAGGGTTTAGAAGGGAGAGAGGGTTTTACTCTTCTTCGTCTTTTATTCCCAAAACCCTAGTTTGGCTTGCAAAAGAGGGCAGGTTTTTTTTTCTTTTTTAAAATTGATTGGGCTTTCGTGGTTTTGGAGCAAAACAGTATTTTACTTCTTGTGTGAACTTTTCTTATTTTGGCCCTTTAATTTCAAATTGGGTTGACCTTGAAAGCCTCTACATTAATGTTGCTTGAATTTTAAAACATTAAAAATATTATTTTAATTTTTTATAGATGATAATTTTTTTAATTTATTTTTTCATAAATTATCCTTTTTAATTTAGTCTCTCATACTTTAGTTTGTTATTCAATTTGATTTCTTTATTTAAATATTGTCTAAATAAAAAATAATTTTATACTTATACATTTTTCGTTAATTGAGTAATGTTAAAAGTCAGTTAAATTTTAAAATATTGCCTTTGACATATTGATGAATTGAATTAAAAATAGGATAAAAACTATTTTAGACGTTTTTGATGTTTCTCAGTTAGCATTAAAGGTTTAAGTTATCAAAATTATAACTAATATAAATAATATTCAGATGAAAGAATCAAATTAAAAATAGATCAAATTAAAAGAGATCAAAATGAGAAAAAAAAAATCTATAAGGGACCAAATTAAAAAAATATCATCAATAAGAAATCAAAATAATGTTTTAGTCAATTACAAAATCATAGCATATCCCTTTGAGAACTAAATTATAGATATCTACATTATAATGGATTAGAATTATATGTAATTTATTATATCTTTTTTATTAAGTTCTCTAATCAAAATAAAACATATAAACATTTTTTTAAGAAGAACAAATCATGCGAGAAAAGAATTGTACAAATCTTACATGATTCTAATTAAGAAATCTTATGTTTAAGATATAAAAATTACAACTAAATTTTTTTCCATTATAATATATGGTTGGACAAAATTATTATTGTTCCTTAATTTTGTATATAATTCCAACTTTGTTTCTTAGCTTTAATAACTCGTGCAATTGCGTCTTCGGCCTAATGACTTTAGTTATATTGACAGCCCAAGTGTCATTAGTTATATGAACAGTCCAAGTGAAAACTAGTAAAAGAGTTTTGATAATTAAAATTTTTTTAGCATTCTTAATTTGGCATTCAAAAACCTAAATTAAGAATCTCAACATTTTTTCAGTTGTATGAGTATTAACTTTTTGTTGTGGTGGGCCATTTTGGTCGAATCTAAATTCTTTTATTAGTTCTGCTATGCTTTAGCTACAACAATTTTTGTAAGTTTTATTTGTAAATGTATTATTAGTAATATATATACATTGTTGCTTGTCCAAATACACACACACACACACACACACATTGTTTGGTTGAGAGAAAAAACTGCACTAGTTATACAAAATAATAAACAAAATTAAAAACAAAAAATAAAATTGAAATTTCATATAAAATATAAAGTATATTAAGAAAGTGAACTTTCATTACATTTTTTATTATCTTAAAATATAATAAAATATATTATAATTTATTTTATATTAAAAAAATTAAAGTGCAAATCATTAGTACATAAATTTTGTTCTTGGACTATTGAAAATTTGGTTTTAGTTTCAAAAGTTAGTGAATGTTTGAAATAATGAACTCATTACATTTTATTTTTTATTTTGGTATTTTTGGATTACTTCACAATCTTGTAATAGAAGTTAAATTCTCCAAGTAGCATAGGATTCATGAATCCCCTTATGTTGCTGGATGAAATCAACCAAAGTGTTTAGAAGCACCAAAATTGCATAGGGAGGTTGCTATGTACTATGCCAATTATACTTCTCAAAATGATTTATTAGATCCTAAACTCACAATCCATAAGTTTATACTTCAAGTGAAACTTACGTTTAAAATTTTTTATTTATATTTATCAGTTTTCTTACAAGGCAATGTTCTGTGATTCACAAGAGAATTTAAATTCATCCCATAGCATCTTTAGTCACACGTAAGATATGGATACTGAGGGATTTTTTGGCTTGTGGTGAATGAATTCAATTTTTTTTAATAAATTACACTCCTTTGGGATGACCGTTATAGACAGTGCAGATACCTCTAATGTCACTTAGTGTATTTGTGTGGAGTCTTTCATAAACTTCTAACTACAGGAAACTTCTCATTCTTTTAGGTCCTGGCTATTTCCAAATGGTTTTCCAAATTTGGTCAACAAAGCCAAGTTTCTCACCCATAAATAGATAATAGGTTGACCTTAAATTGTAAGTGCCATCCTTCTCTCCTATCCATTTGTGTGTCATTCCTGTTTCTGTCAATAGGTGGACTTAATGCGTGGATTCTAAAGGTTACATTTCTAGAAATTAAATCCTCAAATAACCTTAGGTCCCATCCTTTTGAGCTGCTTATAATATCGAGCACTCTCTACTTAAGAGTTTCCTCAATTCAAACTCATGCAAGTATGGTAGAAATTTTCAATATCCTTGCTGACCTACATATCAATCCAAAAACTCACTTTTTGTCCAGAGCCTATATCACATAGAGTATGGTTTTTGAGTTTTTCCAAGAAGTAGCTAAGCCCTTCCATAAGTATGTCCCCTTCGGGTGTAAATTAGAGTTAATGCTGACCAATAGTCCTTTGCTGTACCTGTGTTTAAGTATGCCTACAATTCACCAATGTCATTACACATTCTACATCCTAATTTGAGAATACATGCATCTTTCATAGTACTGAGATGGCGCACTCCCAAACCTCTGCATTCTTTACTTTTGAGGAGATAACAATAGGGTGGAATTTCCTTTACTCTAAATCGTGGCCCCAAATGAAACTTCTTTCAAGCTTCTATGATCCAGGAAAGGTCATCCGAGTATCGAGTCGTGGGGAATCAAAGGTTTCATCTTGGAAGAGTACTCTTTGAAAATAAGAGGTTACCATTGCTTTAATTTCCTCCGAATCTTGAACCCAAATTCCTTCATTGTTCTTAATCATGTAACATTTTTTACGATTCCTTCTAGTGAATGTTTTGAGATGGTAGTACCTGGTGTTACGGTCCCGTTGTTTATGCACTTTGTTCTTGACTTTTGAAACCACAGTATCTCCTCTTGATGGACGCATTCTCTGAGGTCTTTTTGAAAAGCCAATTCCAACTTATGGAGATGGTGGGTTGAAAGCCTGCTTGTTTGAAATTTATTCTGAATTCCGTTAAGTCGAGTTAGCATTGTTTTTTTTTTTTTTTTTTTCTCTTGAAGATATCCTTAAATACATCCTTATTCCATTCTTTCAGCTTTTTGGTCAAGGCATATAGGTTTGCATCATTGTTCCAATTGTCGGCTAGTAGTCCTTTCAAGGTCCTATGAATAGGCTAAGTTGCCTCAAATTTAAATGGTTGGGAAACATAACCAATTAGCTTGTCGTTGACTTTGACTAGGGTGTTTGGATAAAGAGATCTCCATTGAGTGTTACATAGTACCTTGTTTAGCTTCTCAAACAGCTGCTCATAGCCTTGATTCAAGGGACCTCGCTAGGTAAATTTAGGACCTGTTGTGTCTAAGTATTTGTAATTATTTATATAAGAAAATTACATTAATTTTCCTTTATGTTTAGTTAAATTATTCTTATCATTTATTTAGTTTGAAAAATTATACTTATTTTTCATATAATTTATTTTTATTAATGAAAATAATTTTATATGCATGATAAGACTATTGGCAAAAAAAGCATAATGAGACAGTGAATTTGTTTTTAGTAAAATAATTAATGCAGTTAAATTTATACTAAGTTTTAATTTTATCTTTTTAATATTAACATTTTTAATAAGATAAACAAATGAAGTAGGTCAAAAAAATAAATCACAAATTATAAATATTTCAAATAAGATCTTGAAAATTGAGGTTTTTTATGGTTATATAGTTAGGATGATTTTAAACTATCGTAACGGACCTGATTAGATTTTTAGTTTTTAAACATTTAATTGATGGTTCAGATGTTCAAATTATCTTAATTATGGATGATAAAATTTTTTAAATTTAGAGATCTCTGTAAAGATTATTCTATTTGAAAAATAAAAAATGAAGATTTTCTCCTCGCATATATTTTTAAATTATTCCTTTAAGTTCTAACGAAGCCCTTGAAATTAAATTGAGAATATCCGAAACAACGAGAATAAGAGTTTCGTCTTTTTCTTAAATTGGTCAAATTAATTTTAGTTGTGAAAAACGATATTTCAAACCTCTCGACATAGTCATATTTCATTGGCTGTTTCACCATAGAGATCACGTAGCCTGCAATCTCAGGAGAAGTTGAGCAAAGAATCCAAGGTTTCACCAAATAGTCAACAAAACATAATCTTTTTCGTTCACGTTGACCAAAAAAGAAATATATGGATAAAATTTTAGTGTTAGTACTGAGTTTTTAGTATTTTTTTTATATATTTAGTCTTTAATTTGATTTTTATTAATATAAGATATATATTAATAAAATCTTATTTTAAATAAATTAAAAATCAAGTAAATAAAAAAGTACTGAAAATTCAATATTTTCATAGTATTAAAAATTTGTTCAAAATTATAGGCTCTAATTACATGTTAAATATAGAAGAGTAAAAAATTTCAGATATTCTCATTGATTTGGCTTTACATAGATTGTGCAAGAGATCCTATTATCTGTAAGGCACAAAATTAGGAAAATAAATTTACCTATTTTTACGTACTTGATTTTAGGAGAAAAATAAGGAGTTTCCTGATATTAAGTTAGATATGTGATAATAATTTACCAAAAAATATTTTGTTGGTGAAAATATTTTTATAAATTAGATTTTAAAAAAAAATTAAAAGGAGAAACAAGTACTTAGTTTGAATCCAACCATGTTCCTAGGATTAACAACTTGACACGAATTAAAATCTTGAAAATTAATTAAAATAATCTCAGTTTCAATCTTTTTTGGTTAAAAATATTCTGTTCAAATTTTCTTTTTTATCAAATTACTATTTTTTTTTCTCTGGTTCTTTGAGGGATCTGTTCAGCCCACCAAAATTCCAACCAAAAGCGTGAATCTTGCGTCATTCTCACCGACGCAAATAAGAGGACAAGCGGCTTTTCCTTCATTTTCCTTCTTTCTGTGTATCTTTTTCTGCTGAGCATAAACCCTATACCTGTTGAATTTTTCTTTACAATCCCTACAAAATTTGTAAAATTCGGGTGAAATTTATCTCGTTTCCTTGACTCTTCCATTTTAAATGGAGAGAGATGGGAATTATAGTATTGCAGGAGATAAATCTCACCCAGATGCTCTGATTGATGGCGAAGATTCCATCTTGAGCTCGACTATGTTCTTAGATCATGTTGGAGAAGTCACCCTCACTTTCAGTCCAGAAGATGGGTTATCATGGAAATTGGTCGATCCGTTGGTTAATGTAAGTGCCCTTCCATTACTTTAAAACACTAATCCTGTGCAATTGGTTATGACTTATGAATCTTATGGATTGAAATTTTCTGCATTACAATGATATGCTTAAATTTTGGAATCTGAATTTCATATATTATGGTATGATTTAGTTTAGCCATCTTATGCCTGAGTTAATGTTTTATACGCATCCTTATCATTGTTAAATTTATTTATGGAGTGCAACATCTTCACAGCTTCATACTTGAGGTTGAGGATTTAAGGTTGGAGAGGAGGAGACAAATATGGTATGTGAAGATTTTTGTATGGTTTGATGGGGTTTTCCATCATACTGGACTTGTCTGGTCATGTTTTGCTTTCATTCCCTGCTAAAAAACAGTAATCCTGCGCAATTGGTTATTATTCATGAGCCTTATGGCAATTGATCCTTATCAGCTATCGATTGAAATTTTCTGCATTACAATAATATAATTAAATTTTGGAGCCTGAATGATATATTATTGTATGATTTAGTTTAGCCATCTTATGTTTGAGTTAATGTTTTATATGCGAGCTGTTAATTACCTAGATGAGCATGCTGCATGCAGTCCAAATTTCATTGTGGTACTATTTATTCTAAACGTTCAATTGAACAGGATAATTCAGTCTGTTTGGGGATAAAATGCTCTTCTAAGGCTGCTACAGAGATCAAACTTGCTGACATATACTCTGTTGAGTTTATCGGTTATGGTTTGATCTATTTATCACATCTCTCCCATGCTACAAAAAATCTTTTTGGGCATGATGTCAAGGTTTGTTCTAGTTCTTTTTATGTGCTCATTTTGCTTCAGAGGCATAAATCAAGTTTTTTTTTTGTTTTTTATTATTCTTAATGATATTTCCTACAAATGTGCAGCAACTGTACCGTTTTACAGTGCATGGTGTCCTAAGGAATGAACCTAAGCCTTCTCCATGGGTCCTGGCTACATATACCTTTGGTCATGATAATCTGCAAACATGTAAGGCGTGGGTAAATCAGCTTAATGCTTCCTTGAATTTCGAAGTTGGAAGACCAAGGAATCTTATGGTATGTCCAGCTATTGGTCAAACACCAGCCTTTATACAGTTTTTTTTTTTTTTAAAATTTTGCACTTTCATTGATTAATTGAAATGAACTTTTCCCAGAGATAATTTCTGATTCACTAGGTTTTTGTTCATCCAAGGAGTGGGAAAGGATGTGGCTGCAGAACCTGGGAAGCTGTGGCTCCTATATTCTCACGTGCTAAAGTGAAAACAAAGGTAAATTCTTTTAGCGTTTAGTAGTTTTCTGAATTCATAAATCTGCTAAACTTTAAATATTTATTAGTTTGCGTTTAGTCCAGTATGCTATATCTTATTTAAGAAGCTCATAGTGATACAAGCAACAGCTTATTCAACCTTTTGTTATTTTGAACTATGGTCCATGGTTTAAGTTGAATGACTTTCTGTTTTAATTCAAATTCATTTCTTGATGCAAATGTCTGGAATTTAATGATCCTTTCACCTACTTTCTGTGGTTTATAAGGAATTAAGGATGAATATTGTGTCTTATCCTCTATTGAATTTTTGATTGAATGATAATACGTTGATTGTTTTCAGTTTACTTTTCATGGCTTGTCAATCTCTTGTGAGCTATTGAAGTTTGTCTTGTCCAAGGATGGCTTAGGCTTGATTTGTATATTAATTGAATAATCTGCACATGATATGATGCTGGATTATTTAATTGAGCCAACCATGAACATGTTGGCTCAATTCATTTAATCATCGTTGATGAAATTGTTGGCTAAATTATGACCATTCTTGTCATTTATATTTAAGAATACATTCAAAATGTCAATGGCATCTTTTGGTGGTAATTAGCAAAAAGAAACTTATTATTGGAAATGTGTGTTAATAATTTTGAGCAGAGGGGAATAATAAAGTCATAACTCATAACTCATAACTCATAAGCAATTAAAATTGAAGAGTTATAGTGATGTTGTACAGGAATCAAAGAAAACTAAAAACACCTGCAGTCCAACTAAGATTCAATTATTCTCATTATTTCAATCTATAACAAGGGATAATTTTCTATGAATGACTTTTGACGTATTTATTTTCAATTGAACTTAATTGAAGCAATTCTAATTTAACCAACATATGAATACTGGAATCATACTAAGTTATTACTAGGGAATAGGATATCCCTATTCCATCGGGCCCAAACACCTGTATTAAAATCATAAGGTACTGATAATTATCCCTAAACTTATCCTGAATTCTCAACAACGAACTCTAATTCACTAATGACAGTTACATCATAAATTAATATAACAAATATTAAATTCTTTTTCTCATACCATTGTGTGCATTCCCTTATATGTCTGATACATGTATATATTCTTGTACTTGAACTTGACTATAATTGAGCACAATTGTTTACTGAATGAATCAAGCTTGAGCAAGGAATTATAGGTTGACTCATGTTTGAGCTTCAGGATCATTATATTTTAAATGAATCAGCTTGAGCTGATTAGTATTTAACTTAGCTTAGATCATGTAGTAGGGATATGGAAGTATGTGCAAATTATAAATCCATTTGGATCTGAGATGAAGTTTCTGTTAACTCCAATACTTAATTGTGCTAGGATGACAAAAAAAATACATTTTAATATTTGATTTGCTAATGGGAACAGGTAAATTACTGCTTTATATAATTAGATGCTAATTATTTGATATTCTCATCTAATTTGATTGTTAATCAGTGGCATAGTAATCCATTGTGCTTTCCTTTACCAGGTAATTGTAACAGAGAGGGCTGGACATGCGTTTGATGTGATGTCATCAATAACAAACAAGGAGCTTAGCTCATATGATGGTGTCGTAGCTGTTGTAAGAGCATACATTTGTTTTTTCTTAGTATGATTATTGATTACAGTAAGGCTATTTAATTGGTGAAATTCTAGAAGTGTTTCTAGTGATTGTAGAATGGAATGCTTCTCCTTGATCGCAGTAAGTAGTGTGCCTAGTTACCTTCATGTTGACATGCCACATTTTTTACTGCTAAATGAAATCTTTAGGTAGCTTTTTGGTTAGCTTCATTTCCCTCCATGATAAAAGAGCAAAGAAGATACTTAAAATTTAAAGGAAGAAAGCCCTATTTCTTTGGATTCTTAATTGTCTAAAACCTTGTTCTAATATGAAGATCATAATTTTCTAGTCTTGCAAACTAACAAAATGATGCAGTCCGAATGTCACAAAATCTCTTACGGGCAACATTGCAATTTTATAACATGTAAGAACCTTACACACGTTTATGTCATGACTTAAATAATTTCTATGGTCATGCAAATTTTCCATTCCTTTTTAACGGAGGAAAAATCTATTTTGGACTTGTACTTTGTGGAATTTGACTTGGGAGTTCATTGTTGTATTCACTTTTTTCCAACTTTCCTCAATCATGTTTAAATTACACAAATCAAATCATGCAGTACTTATAATAGTGGTCAAGATTTTGCTAAATCATCATCGAAACTCACATGCACTTTTATTTTCATTCTGGTATTTGTATGAAGATAAACGTCAATAGAAGCTCAAACCTTGATATTAGATGCATCTGTTTACTCTCTTTGCTAATTCCCCTTGTGCTTTCAAGTGATTTCT
This sequence comes from Senna siamea, assembly GCA_031216115.1. Taxonomy (NCBI): domain Eukaryota; kingdom Viridiplantae; phylum Streptophyta; class Magnoliopsida; order Fabales; family Fabaceae; genus Senna; species Senna siamea. Next base: position 2,363,678 of record CM062356.1, read on the forward strand.
TACTTTTGTTTCAAGTATTTGTTGTATTCTAATTGAGGTGGTTCCAGGGTGGTGATGGATTTTTCAATGAAATCCTTAATGGGTTTCTTTCTCCCAGGCTAAAAGCTCCTGTCCCACCAGCTCCATTTGATTTTGTTCATTTGGCTAGAGATAGACATGTTTCCTTGGTTCATGACGTAAATGAAACAGCTGAAGAGAATCCCAACCAAAGTGAAGAAGATTTTCCTCTTATTTCAAGTTCGAAACAAATTGGATCCAGAATCTCAAATTCCAGTGCGTACAGTTTACTTGTACTTCTGTACCAATCATTCTGCAACTCCTTCCTGGTTAAATTGCTAGATTGCTCATCAATTTATACATTTGTTTACTGGCTGTTTCTGAAATTACAGTAACTGAAACAACTCTTGTAAATAAGTCATTTTTTCCATACTTTATAAACTAATGTCATATGTTAGTTCTTCAACCACCATCTCTTTTTCTGTTTTACATTTTATGGTTTATTATTTATAGAAACATACCACCACTGAAGAAAAAGTGACAGTAAAAAAAGGCAGAAGGAAACTAATGGTGATAATTATTTGGATTTTGAAGATGCAGGAGATAAAGATCCTGACTTTACCATCCTTAATGAACAATTTAGATTCGGAATCATTCCTGCGGGTTCAACAGATGCCATTGTAATGTGGTATCATTTTTCCCTCTATAATATTCTTTCCTTTCCATTTGCCCCTAGACATGACTTATGCTTTATATTTAGGATCAATTCAAAAGAACTATATTTGTAAGACTGTATCAGGTTTTATTTGGATGGGTTAAAAATATTTCCATTTCTGCAATATCTTTTATTAATGATAGCTATCTAAGATAAAAGGTTCATGCTTCAAGGCTTGCCTAAACAGTATTATGTACTGTGTGGCAGATGGTACAGATATTTTTCAATTTTATACATTTTTGACTTGAGGAAGTCCGTGTACAGATCATCGTGATCAATATGACTTCTTTTGTTTGCCAATGATAAAGAACATCTACATAGTTATTCAACATATGGTTCATTGGTGGTGCACATTTTGCGTAGTTGCAAGTTAAACTTCTGGTGATTATGTGATGATCTTCTATGAAGTTGTATATAGCATACCTCCTTTACAAATGACATGACATTTATAAGTTTTGTTGACAATATTTACTACAAATGTTACAATTTTTCTAGTACTAGTCTGTGGGTTTATCTGAATACAATTTTCTCTCTTTTGTAGTACAACTGGAAATCGAGATCCCATAACATCTGCATTACATATTGTCCTTGGTAAAAGGGTGCACCTTGATGTAGCTCAAGTTATAAGATGGAAAACAACACCTAGATCTGAGGTTGAACCTTGTGTGCGCTATGCAGCTTCCTTTGCAGGGTAATTCCTCTCTATCAGTGTCTTCTAATGACATTAGTAAAAGAATTCAGTCCAAACTATTATTTGTGAATTAGATTAATTTCTTTAAATTACTTGTCTTTTAAGCATCTTTTTTTTTTTCACTTATTGAATTAGATTGATTTTAGATTGTTCTTTCTTGAAGAACTTGGAACTTATTATATTATGTGAAGCTATTCAATAGGTACACCACCAGCAAAGAGTGCAGCCTGTATTACAAAGTGATTTTTATATGTTTTGCTAATAATTATTATTATTTTAATTTAATGTTTTCCTCTTTTGTGTTATAAAACAAATATCTTTAGTTAGATTCTGGCTCTCTATTTTCTTCCTTTGGATTGAAGGACACACTTGGGAGAACTAGGGAAAATAGTTTTCAATTGTCAGGATATGAAACAAGTTTCTACAACTAGATTCTTTATGGCAGTCCAGGAAACTAAACTGATGCAAGCTATCATGAAAATTTTTAGCAATGTTGCTTGCTAATCATACATTGAGCCTTAGATTCACTAGAAGGTGAGAATTGAGAGTGAGGAAATTTATGAAATTATCATAAAAGCACACCTACAAACCCCCAGTCCTGGATGCAGTTCACTTTAATGACATTTTACAAACAAGCCTAAATTTTGTCCATGTTCATCTTTAAATGTTTATTTCAGTACCTATTGGCATGCCAATAATTAAGTTATATTCTGATTTGTGAACGAAAGACTTTGTTTAGCTATTGCTGCTTTTTAGCATGTTTCTTTTAAGCCTATTTTAATTGGGAGATATTCTTGTGATCATCCACAACGTCTCACTTTAGTCCTAGACCTTGATGCATATTCTTGCTTGTACCACATATTGATCCTTCTTATAAATTTTTCTTCAATAATCTCTTGTTCTTTCTGATGACCTTAGGTATGGATTTTATGGTGATGTCATCACAGAGAGTGAGAAATATCGCTGGATGGGCCCCAAACGATATGATTATGCAGGGACAATGGTGTTTTTAAGGCATAGGTGAGCTAAATGTCATTTCGTGAACTTATGCATCTTTCTTACATCTCTCTTCTTCCTTTACTTGATAGACATTACTATTTGTGTGGTCTCACAATCTTGGACTGTTCTCAGACCAATTGTTTTCAAAGTTCAACAATATCTGATAAAATTTCACCCTTACCTTTGGTTTTCTTTGTGGAATAAAAGAAAATGACATTATAGTATCAGCTCTTATTGATAAATGATTAAGACAACAAATAAGTACTCATAGTAGTCTGATGCCAAATTCTTTGAATTAATCCTACCTTTCTTTTTTGGATGAAGATGGCATCTTGGTGCATTACTTATGCTAAGCTTAAAACATATATTAGATTCTATTATCTAGGTTCAGATTGAAATTCTTGCCCTACTGCATAAAGTATCCCAGACTTGTCCTAAGGAATGTCATGTTCGTTTTGCAATTTTACTTGTTTTATCTATTTCGTTATCTTGCTGCTCATGCTGAAGATAGTGTTTCTCCAGATAACTGCTACTTATTATGTTGTATGCATTTCACCTTATATATATATATTTTAAATTATAGTTGTATCACAGAATCTACTAATGGCTTGTGCTTTCCATACTTTATAACAACTATTAGTACTTAATTATCTTTTTCTGGATGAATTGTCATCCAGGTCATATGAAGCAGAGGTAGCATACCTAGAAATTGATTCAGATGAAACCAATTTGACTCCCAAGGGTAGCCGTCTAGGTAGTCTGATACGTGAAAAGAGGAGTTCCTATAATTCAGAAAGATATATCTGCCGTGTGGATTGCCAACTTTGTATGCCAAGTCACGGTACCCCTGGAATTTCTCGTCCAACACCTTATTTGTGTACAGAGAATGCCAGATGGAAGAGATCCAAAGGACGTTTTCTCAGTGTAGGAGCTGCTGTAATATCTTGTAGAAATGAAAAAGCACCTGATGGTTTGGTGGCTGATGCACACCTTTCTGATGGCTTCCTTCATCTTATATTAATTAAAGACTGCCCTCATGCTTCTTATCTATGGTACACTCTACCTGTCTTTTCAAATTTCCCTTGTTGAGTTATTAAAGTCTATAGGTTGATACAGTATTTGGCACTTGAACTTATGGGGAATTGACTCTAGAAAGCTATAGTATTGTAAATGGCCTAATTAGTGGGGCTAGACTGCTTGAGCTATTACTGCATGATTGCTTCTTATAGAAGTCTCTTGTAAGTCTTGTTTATCAGAACTTTTCTGGTATCAAGGATGGAGTCTTCATCTAGCTTCTGTTGGAAAGTAATTTATTATCCTGATTTACATGGCGTATTAATCAGTTGGAGATTTGGCGTTGTTTGGATTGAGGATCTGTTACATGCAAGAAAATGCCCATGAGATTAACATGGCATTTGGTACGTGGGGATCTTAATTTTTCAAGTACTTGGAAACTTATTTATAAACAATTTGAACTTCACATATAACAAAAAATCCAATTTCCCTATATTGTTTAGGACATACACCACACAAATTTCAAATTTTTCATGTTCATATGATCATATCCAAACATCTTAAAAATGGTTTCCAGGCACTTGGGAAATTGAAATTCCCATGAACTAAACACCACCAAGGCACTGCCCTCTGCAAAATATAACATCTCTTCAATATCTACAGGATTTCTGTTTTACTTTGCCATCTTCCTTAAGAAAACAAAAAGAAAAAAGAGGAGAAAATTTCTCACTCGAAGTTTTGAATTATCCTTCTGATTATTTCTTCTGTGATTATTTTTCATTCTTTCGCACTGCCTTAAACATATTCAATGAGCATTGTATTTTTATATGTTTATCCTTCTGATAAACTCTTCTGTGAATTTATTTTCTTCCTTTCCTACTCTCTCTCTCACATACATGCTCCTTGAAGTTGTTTAAGACATCATATCTTTATATATTCGTTTGTTTTATTACTCTACAAGTATCAAATATAACTTGCACATTTAGTAACAAGAAACTGTCTTGCATGTTGATTGATGAATACAGGCACCTTACTCAACTTACACGAAAAGGTGGAAACCCCTTCAATTTTAAGTTTGTTGAGCATCATAAGGTTAGTTTTGTGCTATTTTCTCACTACCTGATCTCTCATGGATAACTCCCTAATCTGTTTAGCCTTTGCAGACCCCTGCGTTTACTTTTACTTCTTCGGGCAAAGAGAGTGTATGGAATCTAGATGGCGAGCTCTTTCAGGCACACCAACTCTCAGCACAAGTGTTCCGTGGGCTTGTTTCCATGTTTGCATCTGGTCCTGAAGCTTAATAGCTGACGTACATATTTGCTGGAAATTGTTTTGGCTGTGCCATCAATAGGAATTCATGATGAATTTATTGCATGTTGTGTATTGTAACATATAGTATTAAGAACTTTTTATATCTAGATGCATGGAGCAATGCCTAACTGGCATCTTTTTGTGAAGATTTGGCATCTTCCAAGTCCGTGTTTAGGACCTTTTAGCATTGAGGGGAATTTGGCAGTATGTGAGTACAGTACTTTTCCTCTCAACATTTCAAGATTCTCTCTATTTATAATTGGAATCTTGAGACCATGAATAAATATAGGCACTACTAGTGAGAGGATTAGGTATTGTATTTTGATGTTATAGCTATTTTAGTAAAACATTATTCTTCTCCTATGGCTATGGGTGTTGTATCATATTTGAATAAATAGCTATATTAATAATGTTTATGTGTTACTCTATTATATTTTTTTTCCCTAGATTTTTTTGGGGTGAAAATTCAAAGTATTTTAAAGTTACATTGAATTTGAGATTAAGTCTTGTCAAATTGAGAGTGTGATAAAGTTTTTTTAACGAATATGTTTTTTGAAAATCGAACTTATGTCTTTTTTATGGATATGAGATCATTTTTATTTTAATAAACAACTTGTTGATTTGTTTTTTCTAGATTTGACTTGTTTTCAAGATTGCAAGAATCCATTAATCCAGCATTTTCCAATCTTCTCTGGTTTTCTTTGTAATACTTGATCTCATTCATCTGTAAGGAAATAGAAAAAGAATAAATTGAAGCTCTCCTGTACAGTCTAGCTACAGTGGAGAATGGCTCAGGTGTGCCGTTTTCTTCTATCTTCTTTCCTTTTTTTCTTTATAAATATTATTTTCTCTTATTAGAGCAAGTTTGATCAATTTGTGTATCAGTGTTAATATTAAATTGTAAAAAGTTATCACCACTCATTTTTCCTAGAAAATTTGATACTTTGGAAATATTATTGATAGTGACAATAATGTCGTTGTCAATAACATCAAAGATGACAATGGAAGAAGAGTAAATTAATTATTAAATTAAATTTATATATAATTATTTATATTTTATTAAAATTTTTAATTAAAATAAAGTATGTAATTTTTATAAAAAAATAGATTATATAAATTATACACGTATTAATTTTTTATTAAAAAATTTAACAATAAAAATATAAAATGTATTTAACTTTTTTTCTTAATTATTTAGGCTAAAGGTTTTTTTTTTCAAAGTAGACAAAAGAATTTTCACCTAGCCAAATTAGGCTGCTACTTTAGACTTTTAATGAATTTTACATTAATCATCATATCAAATGTAGACTAAATGAGTTTATACAATATAGTGTTTACATTGATCAACCTATAGGATTGAAGTATTTCATTAACTATGTATTAAATAAACTAAGTTCTAATACTATTAATCAAATAAAGATTCAACCATATTGTTGAATTGCTTCTAAACTTTTTAATACCTTTCTTATAAGCTCTTTCTTTATCTTTGTAGTATGTTAGTTGGTTGTTAGAGTTGCAATATATTTTTTTAATAAATAATTATACACATTACTCGTGTCGGTCGAATCTAAGTTTACCCTAAACAATTAACTTCGAACTTATGTTGTTTATTATTTTTAATATATTTTTCTGTCACACACATATATATAAAGATGCCTTTGTCTCTTTTTTGATTGATTTACTAATTACTTTCTCTTTGGTTGCACTGTTTCTTTCGTACTTTCATGAATTGCAATTTCTACTAATAAATAAAGGGTTTTACTACAAATATTGATTAAAGTTTTTTTTATTAATTGATAAAATATTTTAATAATTTAAAATGTATAAAAAATTAATAAAAATAATAATTTTTAATATAAAAAAGTCTCATTAATCAATCAAACCGGTTAATAAAACTTACAAATAAATATTCATCTAAAATTAATAAATAAATAAATAACAAAGCGGTGGGCCTAAAGAATTGTGACTAATTGCTGCTTGTAAATGCAATGGAGAAACGACATTGACTTGATCTCCTCTAAAACTACCGTTTTTGTAACAGTTTAACCCACAACGACATGTGCATCACGACCCACAACAATTAGATTTTAGATCTCTATATTTATTTTTTGCAGTAATTTTTTACAATATGAATTTTATCTTTTTTTTATTACGTAAAAATGTATAAATGTTGAAATAGACGCAAACAATCACAAGGTCTGAAACTACAATTGTGGGCGAGCCTACGTCTACACTTGACTTCTAACAGCTTGACACTGTTCCAATATGGGCTGGTTTGTTTACCAGACGTTAATATTTAAATTTGTATATTTTATAATTTAACAAATAAATGAAAGAAGGGTTATGCGGGTTAACAAACTTAATTTTTGAATATTAAAAATTATTATTTTTATTATTTTTTATAAATTTTAAATTATTAAATATAATATCAATCAATTAAAAAAATTCTTAATTAATATTTTAAGAGTATTAGTTAGTAAAATCTATTAAAAATTTTAAATTTATTTTGATAAAATTAATATAATTAAATTAATGTGTTTATTTTTTAAAATTAATACTGTCTTCATTTTAAATTAAGTTATATATAAAATTATTTTATTATTAATTTTTTCAACTATAGAAAATATATAATCTCAACATATAAAACCATTTAATCTATACTATCACATATTTCAGTCACTAAATTTTAAAATCATATATCAACATATATAAAATAAAATTATAAATTTAAGAATTATGTTAAGAGAGTAAGATGAAAAGAAAGGAGAAAAGTTAAAATAAATAATAAGAAATTAAGAAATTAAAAAAATTCGATTATTTAATATTATTATTTTAAAATGTAATAATTTTTTATTTGATATTGTTGAGGTGGTGCTTCGTGAATCACGTGAGCTTGAAAATCCTTTTACCAGTTTCCTGTAAGACTGAATAAATGAATGCTTTCAGATTTCGCATTCACTTGGTCGGTTGGGTGAAGTGACAGATTTTCTTTTTCATTAAATGCAGGCCAAAATTGTGGTTTGATTTTTTTTTTGAAAAACTTTAACTCTAATTTTTATATTTTTATTATTAAATTTTTTAATTAAAAATTAATATTTATATAGTTTATTTTTTTATGATTAAATTTTTTTAAAAATATTTTTTATATATTTTATTTTAATTAAAAAATTTAATGATAAAAATATAAATAATTATATATAAATTTAATTTTTTATATATTTTTTATTATAAATAATTTTATTTAAAATATTATTTGAAAATAAATATAAATATTTTTTATTTGAGATTCAAATTTTAATTTTTAATTTTTTTAAAAATTAATTCCTTATATTAAATCTAATTTCTCTTGATTGATTGGTTAATTATATATGCATTCACATTCTATCTAAAATAATTGAATTTTTAGCGTGCAATATAAAATAACTTGTTGTATAAATCCCTGAAAATTATAGCATAACAAAGATGCTGAAAAAAAATTTCATCTATTAATTAGTTTTGTAATAAAGACAATAAAAAATAATTATGTAAATAAATATTATTTAATAAATTTGAGATTTATTTGAAAGATAATGTTTATATATTTTTAATAATTAATTTATATATTTAGTGGAGTACGAGGTTAACATGAAGACGAAGATAAAGATAAAATATTTTTTAAAAAATAAAATTAAAATACATGTACTTTAAAGATAAAAAGGAAATTAACTTAGAAAAAAATTAAGAATCCATGGACTAAATGATTATTTTTTATCCAATCTCTTGCCAAATAGAAATACATCAACTTTTAACTGCAAAAAAAATCCGACTGAAAATGACAAAGTTGAATAATGAAAATTCCCAGCAAGAGAGAACAAATTTGTCTTGGTCTGAGAACCTTACCACAAATCCGAGATTATGACACTACTGATAAAATAATGATTTGTATTTGTGTTTGGTTTTGAAAGTAAGCAAACAATCACTTCATATTTTAGCATTTTAATTTGCTTGCATTTTTCAAATCAAATTCCACCAATAAACTACCCAATCATTTTCCTTTGCTCCTGGCGGCTACCACTCTCTGACCAGCATCTTTCAAGGTCACAGATTAGCTAAAATAACCGAACAGAAGCTCAGATAAATTTTTTCTTACCTCTGAAGGTTAAATTCTCTGAGCTTTTGGGATACCCACATGGTCTTTCTGCACATTTGATATTGTTTTCTTAAAGACAGAGATTGTTGCGTTTAAGAAAGTTCAAGGCTTCAAGGTTCAACAGAGCGGGCTGATTGGTTAGTAGGAAAAATATTTTGGGTTTTCAAATCTTTTCCTCTCTCTTTGTCTCGTCTCTGTTCCTCTAGATCTTTGAAAATTCCATTTCTTGTTTTAGTTTGAGAATCAAACCATGAAAATTGGGGAAAAAATGTTCTCTTTTGCTCACTATAATTTCTGTTTAATATATTTAAATTACGTTCTCATAATATTCAGGACTTTAATTAAGTGATCTGGACCTTAGTGTGTCAAACACTCACCCTATATCTTAATTCAATCATTTATTTGCATAATTGTCATATCTGCATAGTCTTCAATTTTCTTTTATCTGTTCATATCTATCTTATTCTATTATGTTTTGCTGCTTTTCTTTTCTTCATTTTGCAAGTTGTATAACAACTTACTGAAATCCATTGCTGCAAATAGGATTCTATTAACATGGATAAAAAAATTCTGTGTTGCAAGTAGCAGCTTCAAGTTAACTTAAGAAGCGTTTTGACGCTCAGTATCTTCGATATCCAATGGCCACGTGTCATCCAAGATACCATGAGGCATATCCAAAAACCATGGGATCTCACATCCCTGCACTCATAACATTGTCAACTTTTATAAAATAGCAATTGTTGTATCTTTCTATGACAACTTTCAATTGTTATTCTCGGATACTATATACTTAACTGGTATGAGGATGATACATACAACTAGAAGAGCATTTACCAACAAGTTTGGGTCTAGTGGTAGTGGAAGTGATTAGTCTCTCACAACGTGGCAAACCAAGGTTGGAATCCTCATTATAGAAGGTGTTTATATTTAGTGTCCAATAGTGCCTCAATCATTAGAATAATCAAAATATCTATAGCTTATGGATACCCCGTAAAATAGTATAAATATATATTTAACTTATTCTATTGAAAATATATATATTTAAATTATGTTATTTGTTTTAATTTAATTAGTAAGATAATTTAAATTGAATATAAATCAATAAATTATTATGTTTAGTCATTTTGTAAGGATAAATTTGTTAAAATTTTTATATTGATTACATATTTGAAGTTTACATAATATAATTGATATAACTTGTATATTTTACAAATTTATATGTAGATAAGTCATGTTTTTTTTTTAAAAAAAATTATTTTGAATTTTTTCTAGTAAATAAGTCCAAGTATTCAGAGATTTGATGGATAAGGGGATAGGGATACCCGCTCAAATTCGGGTCCGGGTACGAGTACTATAGTACCCTACCCATACCCACGATCATCCTTACTCGAAGAGGATTGCTTCTAATAGGAGATACTTGTGGAAAACCAAAAAAAGAGAAAAATGAAAGAGCATTCATTTTAACTGTTTTTTTTTTTCTAATTTGGATATGTTACAGAGAATTTACTGTGTTCTACAAGGAGAAGAGTGAAGATGATGGACATAACCTGGGGTAAAGGAGATAAATTTATCAAGTCTCAGTCTCAGAATTCATCATCTTCAGTTGTTGCTGTAGCTATTAAGGGTAACAAGAAAAGCAAACATGTTTTACAATGGGCCTTGGATAAGTTTGTACCTGAGGGAAGGATTATGTTCAAGCTGATACATGTCCATGCAGGTATAAATGTGGTTCCAACAGCAAGTAATATATGCTTTTGTGTTCAATATGTTTAAACCTTCTTGCAGTAGAAAGTTTTATGTAGTTTATACCATATTTTATAAGATTTTATGGCATCTAGAACCTTCTTGGCTGTAATGATAACTGTGAAAGTTCCATTTGTATCTGAAAAAGATATAGGATAGCTGGTGTTTTTATCTCCTGGTTAGATGTTTGACAAGTGTTCTGATTTAGGGAATTTTTGTGCTTATATTATTGTTAATAGCATGATCAAAACCTTTAGATCCCATTTGATTGTGTTGCAAAATTTGTTTTTATGGATTTTTTATTTATTTTTGCTTTAAAAATAAGTTTATCAAAAAGCTAAGTAAAAAAGAGGTATTTAATGTTTGGCTAAATTGTTTGGTAAAGGCTATAGTGCTTGGTCAATCTTCCAAAAAATTATTTCTTTTATTTTCAAATTACTCAGTGAGACTTATTTAGAACAAGGACAAGGTTGGATTATATTTGCAAATTTTTATTTTGAGTGAGGGTCATTTTTTTTCAAAAGAAAATTGATTTCTGCTTCACAAGAGAAGCTTCAATTATCTGATTTACAAGCAGTTGAGTCTTGGCCAAACACATAAAAAATAGAAAGTTATTTTTCTCTTGGGGAAAAATGCATCTTTTTTCCTCTTCTGTATTAGAGTTTTTTTTTTTTTTTTTGGGCAATGTATCTTACTATTTGCAAAGATAGAATAGTTGGCGGCACTTGATCTATATAGCTAACCTCACTTAGTGGAAAAAAGTTTGGTTTATTGTTGTTGTTGTAGTGTATCTTACTATCTTTTTCTATCATTCAAAGTCATTAAAATGAATGAGTAACTAATGTGGCCCAGTCCATAGTAAAATTGATATTCACATTTTCGGTGTAACAAGTAACTTCATTATCGATAGGTGACTACATAGAATGGTTATACTTATACATAGTCAAGTGAAGATTTTACAAAATGACTACCTAATTCATTATGCAAATTCAAAATCTTTGTTTTTCCAGTGGGAAATGTCGTCCCTATGTCACAAGCACGTATTGATGTAGCAGCTGCTTTCAACAAGGAAGTGAAGTCCCAGACAAGTCAAATGCTTCTACCTTATGAGAAAATGTGTGATCAGAGAAAGGTCATAGATTATTACTCATTGAGATTTAGTTAGAATTCATTCTAAAAAATAAATAGGATCTATATAGTTCCACTGTTGATGCAGGTTCTTGTAGATGTTACAGTGATTGAATCTGATGATGTGGCATCTGCAATAGCAGAGGAAGTTGCTAAGGGTGCTATAACCAAACTGGTTATAGGTGGTTCATCTCATGTCATATTTACAAGGTATTTACTCGACATACTGATCTATGTGCAATAGTGGTTCTGGTTTTTGGGTTTTGGGGTGTCATCAGAAAATTAGTTCTTCCGTACTATTATGTTAAATCTTGAAAATTCAATAATGCAACCTTGCCTTGCACATTTTGGCTTCAAATTAGGTGTAATACTTGAGGCCCAAAACCATGTTTTATCCATGAACCTTCCCTTCTATCTGGTGTTCTTGCATCAGTTGGGCTCTAAAATTTTGTCCTATCAATTATTTTTTCATAACATACTGCATTGGAAAAAGAGGCTGATTCTGTTATACTTCTTAACGAGTGTGCATACACACACTCATACAAAAAGATATAGGTATATATATCAATCAACTTTATCTTTATCTCTTTTTAATTTCTTTAAGATTTTTTTAATATTTTGACATTTTATTATGATATTCATCCGGTCATAGCGCTCTTCTAATAATAACTAGCTTCCAGTAAAATTAAGGGTCTATCTGCAAAAATTTCGGCATGTACTCCAAGATTTTGCTCAGTGTATGGTGTTTCCAAAGGGAAATTGTCTTCTTTACGGTCATCAGACATAGACATCAATGGAAGCTTGATAGATGACAACAGTGAAACCAGTTCCACCAACAGCTCTTCAAACTACACTTCCACCTCTCAGACAGGTATTATAGTTAAACAATATTATAAGGATAATGAAATGTCTTAACATTACTTGTAGAATCTGTAGTTAGTGTCATCGTCATATATTCATATTTAAATTCTTAAATATATTCTTTTTTTTATTATCTAAATTTATAGAAAATCCTGTTGACTAAGTGTTACAAATTGCCATTACTATAATCCCTGTAGAACTGTGAACTCTAGGAACTTATGTCTGGCACAATAGTCCTGTATTGCTGCAGTTTAGTACTCACGACATAGTTATGAACCTTCTCATACTCCTATCAATGATTTTTGTAGTCTAATTCTGAGGAAAGAAAAACCTTCTCATACTCCTGTTAATGGCTTTTGTTGAAAATGTATAAAAAGAAAGAAGTCCCACATAGGCTAGTTAAGACAAAAGTCCAAGGGCTATATAATCCATGAGGATGCTAGACTAGGCAATTTGGTCATAAAGGATTCTCCACATTGAAGCCTATTCCCAAGGCCCAACATTATGGATCAACACTCAGCCATACAAACTTGGATCGGGACTATCAAACTCTAATAGCTTTCATATGAATTCATGTTGAATGCTAATAAAGATACCTGGTTTTGAAGGTCTTGTCTTTTCTGAGGAGATATTAGCTGTTTATGGATTTGGAACACATCAAGCAGAATAATATTTTAATGACATTATTTTGGATGTGCACAGACTCTGGCTCTGTTGCATCACATGCTCCTCTACATTCTTCTTCCCTAGCAGCACAGAGATATCAAGCTCTTTCAACCATTAATCAGACCCTCCAAAGCACAAAATCTGGTTTAGCTGAAACTAATCACTCTAGATGCCATTCTCTAGATCTCGGGATAGAGAATACTGCTACATGTTCTTCTGCCAGAAATTCAGATATTGACTACACTCTGAGCCGGGCCTCTAGTTGCAAAAGCAATCTATCAGATACAGAATTTTGGAATTACTATCAAAGTCCCATTGTGGATGTGCCACCAGCAACTGAACTTCCTTCACCTGATAGGCAGGTAACATTTTGTCTCTCTTTTGACTTGATGAAAGGGAACTTGTATACAACTTATAATCCATTGAAAGGTGCCTTTCTGAAATTCACAGTATATAGGTAAGTAATTTCAGTAAATATTTAACAATCATGGGTGAATAATTCCTATGTTTCATGGTTGTTATTCTAATTGTAACTGTTAATTTGACAATAGTGAAGCAATATTATATCCAGATCCTGTTGAAAAAAGTTGATAATATTTGTCAAACTACTCTTGCTTTATCAATTTGCTGTTGGGTAGAGCTTCAATTTGGAAATAATATCATTCTATTTTTCTCTGACCAGGAAAATTTTAACTTTGAGCTGGAAAAGCTGAGAAGTGAGCTAAGACATGCCCAAGAAATGCATGCCATAGCTCAAACTCAGAAAATTAATGCAACCCAAAAGGTAATATTTATTTTCTTTTGGCCATATACAAGCCATATACATTTTCTAGTGTCCCTTTCTCTATATTGAGATTCTCCATTTTGCTATCTGTTTTTCAGCTTTTGTCTTCCCACTATTTTCACTTCTTTGCAAACTTCTTATTTACTGTAGGGTCTTGCCTACCATATTTTGGCAATCTTTGTCCATTGGAGACTTTAATGCAGGATTTTAATCATTGCCATCTATAATTCAATAATCTCCAAACTATCTACATATATTTCAAATAACAGCAATCTCAGATTTTGTAGTTAGAAATAGTATGGTTACTGAATTTGTTGCTTAGCTATATTGTGCCTACTAGCACTGTAGGCATGGAACTGAATTCTTGATTTAAATTGTTGATGGAGTAACATTTCTAATTGCTCTGAGCAGCTGAACGATCTAAGTAAGAAGCGATATGAGGAGTCCCAGAAATTGAAGGATATTACTGCTAAGGGGGAGATGGCCAAAAAAATAGCAATACGGGAGAGAGAGAAATGTGAAGCTGCACAAAGAGAAGCTTCTTATCTGAAAGGATGTGCTAAAGAGGAAGCCATTGAAAGAAGAGAAGCAGAGATGAAAGCTGTTCGTTCTGCCACAAGGAATGAAAAGCTAGAAAATGCTCTTAGTGGTTCGATGCTTCAGTACAAGAATATTACATGGGATGAAATAGTGTCAGCTACCTCATCTTTCTCTGAAGAGCTTAGAATTGGAATGGGGGCATGTGGAACGCTGTACAAGTGCACTTTGTATCATACAGCTGTGGCAGTAAAAGTTCTCCACTCTAGAGAGAACCACAGTATCAAGCAACTCCAGCAGGAGGTATGTAAGTTTTATGAACACATAGGATATCCAAAAACATTTAGTTAATAAATGTTAAAAGCATAAGAATAAAGAATAAAGTTAAGAATTATTAGGTCTTCTTGCAAATATGATGCTTCTCTATTCAATTGTTTAAAATGGTGTTCCTTAAGATTAACTTTTCTGTTCTACTCAAATGTCTCAGTCATGGAACCCTTACTATGATTCAGCTTACCGATTTTGAGTGTTCTTTTATTCTTCTCTACAAGTGCAAACCCACCATTCCAATTCATTCAGCTTGGTCAAACTTGGAAGATAATGATTGCCAAAAATTGGAAAACTAATAATGATAATGTTGAATGAAAAAGTATGGATATGAGACCAAGAAGTGAAACTCATGACACGACTTACATATTCTTCTGTTTGCTTCAGCTAGAAATCTTGAGCAGAATTCGCCATCCAAATTTACTTCTCCTTATTGGGGCATGTCCTGATCATGGATGCCTCGTTTATGAATACATGGAGAATGGTAGCTTGGAGGACAGGTTACTAAAAAAGAACAGTACTGCCCCAATCCCATGGTTCAAGAGGTACCAAATTGCATGGGAAGTAGCCTCAGCTCTTGCCTTTCTTCACAGCTCAAAGCCGAAACCTATTATCCATCGTGATTTGAAACCGGCAAACATCTTGCTTGATGGTAACCTTGTGAGCAAGATTGGGGATATTGGCCTTTCTACAATACTCAATTCAGATACTTCTTCTACCATGTACAAGGACACAGAGCCTGTTGGGACACTGTCCTACATAGATCCTGAGTATCAAAGGACAGGGCTAATATCTCCAAAATCTGATGTTTATGCCTTTGGAATGGTGATCTTACAGTTATTGACTGCAAAACCAGCAAGAGCACTAACTCATGTGGTAGAAACAGCAATTGATGATGGAAATTTAGCAGATATTTTGGATCCTGAGGCAGGGAATTGGCCATTTCAGGAGACACTGGACTTGGCTCAATTAGGCCTAAGCTGTGCGGAACTTCGGCGTAGAGACAGGCCTGATCTGAAAGATCATGTCCTTCCCACACTAGAGAGACTAAAAGAAGTTTCAGATAGGGCTCAAGCTTCTGCTTCAGCAGTTACTGTTAAATCTAGACCACCTAATCACTTCATCTGTCCAATACTTCAGGTATTTAAATAATTCATATTATCTATAAAATTGATTACCCATTTTTAAAAAGTAAATTGATGTTTCAGATTCTAGCAATAACTTTCATAATATGTCCTGTCAAAGAGTTAACTGATTGGATTGAATATTACTAATACAATAAAGTGGTACTGAATTAGAAATCTGTCCACATTTTTTTTTTATTGGATAACTTAATAGCAATGATTAATGCAGGACGTGATGGATGATCCTTGTGTTGCTGCTGATGGATACACATATGATCGAAAAGCCATTTTGAGATGGTTGCAAAAGAATGACAAGTCACCAATGACAAATATGGCATTACCTCATAAGAATCTGATTCCAAATTACACTCTTCTATCAGCAATTATGGAGTGGAAATCTGGAGAAAAATGACACAAACATCTGTAATTTTCATTGTCAATGTTGAGATATTGGTTTCTATTGAGCTTGGGTAAAAATTCAGTGTCTATGGTGTCTGGTAGTTTCTTAGATGAAGATTTTGTTTGGCTCTATTATCATGAGCCTGCTGTTTGGTTAACTTAGAGAAGATTCATTTTCAAGTGTAAATGTGTTTCATACTTTCATTTTAGTGTTAATTACGCTCTTATTTTTAAAGGAGATATTCTCTGTAATACAATGAGAGAAAATGATGATCAGTTCTATTTCTTTTCTTTTATTCTCTTATTTCTTTGGTAGTGTAGTTGGATTACTGACTCTACTTTTCCACTTTTTCAGATCGGTGAAAAAGAAAAAACTGTCAGTTGGAAGAAGTCTTTTGTGTTTCATAACCAAAAGATTTGTCAGCTGATGCCAGTTGAATATGCAATTCAAGACAAAATGAAATAATTTTAATCTTGGAGAGATTTACTTATGAGTAATTTGGTGAACTTGAAAGATGATTTCTGAAAAAAAATTGCTGCAAAACTGGTGTCATGTCGCTCAATCTAGTTATTCTTGATAACTAACACCTGGAAGGGTGAATGAGTGTATTTACAAATTATACAACAAATATTTACAAATTATACAACAAACAAAGTTTTTTTTATTAAGTGAGGTGGATTATATGTATCAAACAATATTAACGTGTTATATCTTACTTGTATTTACAAATTATCTTAAAATCAAAATTTTATTGCAGCGACAAAAACAGAATAAATTTTACAATTTTACCAAAGTAATTTTGCCAAGAACAATTAAAAAATAAATTTTCTTAATTAGTTGACAGAAACATATAGATAACAAAATGGATTCTTTAAGCCAACAGAATATTCAATAAAGTAAGACTAATCCAAAATAATAAATGTTCAGGAAATGAGAAAGAGAAACAACACCAGAAAATTATCGTGGTTTGATCCAATGACGACCTATATCTAGTCCCCTTGCAAATTCACTATACCAACATGATTTTACAATCACTTACAGTTTACAAGCAACGATAAAAGATGCTTTTTTTTTCCTAGCTCACCAACCACAAGTTTTATCCCTGTTCACCTAAAATGAACTCACTAAGGATGCACAACGAAATACACTCTTGTAAGTTGTACTCTACTAAATTTGTAGAGTATTCTGATTGCAGCAATCTGCTTCCAAGGCTTGAGCCAATTTGTGCTTCAATGAGTTGGACTTCATTCCATAATGAGAGATTATAATGTGTGCCTTGAGCTTCATTCTGCATTTCATTTTCTTCCTTAGTTATATGTTTCCAGCGTGCATGAGAGCTCAAGACTCAGAATAGGAGAAAAATTACCCTTCAATATTGCAATATTTTCTGGGACGTGTTCTTATTACAAGCTATTCAATTTGACTTCAAAACTTTCCAAAATAATGAACCAGATTAGCAGCATAATCTGACCAAACTAGTACACAATAGTATTGACATATTTCCTTCTTTGGACATGTAGACTTTTCCTTGGACTGCATCATGACTCAAGGCTCAGAGTAAATTATTAGATGGAGAGAAATTGACACAAAAGTAAATACCTTATGAAACATTCACTTCAATGAATTTTCATTGGCTCCTTGCACTATCAACTGCTATATTTTATGCATATAATAATTTCTAGTTGAGAGAACAAAACATAAGTCACCTTTAGAAAGATTGATTTCCTTATAATTTATTCCCTATGGATGAATCAATTTTGGTCTGACTGATCGTAGAGGAAGCAAGAAGAGTACTGGAGGAGACAAGATCCGGCACAAAGGGAGCAAACAAGAAATGCACTGAGAGAGATGACTCTTTGGATGCATCTGTGATGCTAAAGTTAGTAAGAGAGAGTAGGAGAGCATGAGAGTAAGTGTAGCGAGCTTAGAGAATGATAGATTTCGCGTATCTAATACTGAAGAGCAAGACAATATTTATAAGTGTCTTATGTCGGTTATGGAAACGTAACAATAAGTGGACGACCCATATGGGTGATCCAAGGCGTTGGGCAAACTAGGCATGGGGGGACATGTTAATATGTTCCATTGCACACTATACTTTTGCTACCATTGCCATTCACATGATGAAAAATTCCCAATTATAAAAAATGGCTAAAGAACAAAAAAATACTAATAATGAAGAATTAACAAGCATATTCAAATGCCTCATTCATAACACTATGGATTGTAAACTCAGTGCTAGAATAGCTCATATCATCATCAATCTCTATGAATAGAACGTGAGGTGTAAGAATATGGGTAAATCCTACAAATTCATCAATTAATAAATTAAATATTCTAATTTATTGAAGCAATAAGGAATTGAAAAGACTTTAAGATCCTACTCTTTATCTTCTGTTAAATACCTTAGGTGCAACTAGCTGTAAGAAACACAGTAGAATGCCAAAGATCGTGATGCTTAGAATTCCAAGAGTTGTCTAGAAACTCTGATGTATCTTGTAGTATTACAACTAATACCTATATAATCTAGGCATTTAGAAGGCAACAATATCATAAATAAATCAATACCATTTTTTTCTTTTAATCATTTCATATATAGCAAAATTGAGCCCTAACACTTACTGTTTGATCTAGTACTAATAAATGAATAGATATACCATAATAAAAACTTTTTTTTGGCAGAGCAACAGGTCGAAGCCAAGAAAGTCACAAACAAAAAATAAAAGAGAGATCTAAGAAGAAGCTATTTTAAGAGTCAAAGGAGATTTTAAAGGTCTGATTAATAAGATGTAAGTCAAAAAATAAAAACTGTTTGATCTTATGTTTGTTATCCAATCTACACACCTGTTAGCTTCACGATAGCTATGTTAAAATTTCTCCTCCCGTTGTTTATTTGCCCGGATGAAAATCCATCTAGCTAGAGAATTGAAGAATTTTTCTTTATTTCTACTTTATGATGGACCCCAATACTCGAGGCTTCTTCTGAAAGAGGGGGTATGTTTCGAAAAAAACATGCGACACTTGGAGAGGAAATTTTAACTTTTGGTGGCATTTTTGAACTACACAAAAGGCTAAAAAAGTTAGAAAGATTTTAATTAAGAAGAGGGAACTATTAGAATTTGGAAGCAATTGGAAAGTTTTGGATATTACCTAATGGTAACATTCTTATATTCACTTTGAGGATAAAGTGTATTTGGGAAGTGTCTTGTTGGGCTTTTTGATGAAACAAGAACAGCCATTTGAGCAAGAAATAACTAGCCAAAACTTCTAATGCTCATCTTGAGGACAAGGTGAAGTTTGGAGGGTCAAATAATCATGGACTCCAATACTAAAAGGCTTGTTCTAGAAGGGTTGGGAAGGAAAGTAGATGGGAGGAGATATATGGGTAGGTTGTTGTGTAATAGTTGTTAAACACTATTATTGGTTTTCCTAGTACTTGTTCTAGTTTTAGAGCTATTTTGGAGTGTATTTTGCCAATAAAATAGGTATACTTCGTTAATTTTTTGTGGGTTCCTATCAGTTTCCTAACATGTTGATCGCAGAACACCTACCATGAATAACATTTAATGCCACACTATTTACCAATTTAATCAACTCTAGTAAAACCATATTTCTTCACAATATCATTAATTGTAATGTTTTGTAGTATTCTTGGAGGAAAAAAAAACTATTTTTATAAGGGTTAATTTTTTGTACTGACATCTTACAAAACACATTTAAGAATTGAAAAATACAATTTTTTTTATTAATGTTAGTTTCTCCATGAAGAAGGAGATCATCGCAACTCTAATAAAACTTTAGATTTTAGAATATAAAAAAATAAA
Source organism: Senna siamea (assembly GCA_031216115.1). Lineage (NCBI taxonomy): Eukaryota > Viridiplantae > Streptophyta > Magnoliopsida > Fabales > Fabaceae > Senna > Senna siamea. The sequence goes on from CM062356.1 coordinate 2,383,928, forward strand.
TAATTAAATAATTTTTTTATTATTTTTAAAATTAATTATGTTTTTTATTTATATTTTAAAATTAAAAAAGTTAATTCTTCAATCCATATTTTGTTTCTTCAAATAATACAAAAGCCTAGTGGACCAAAATAAATATATAAGCCATTTAAAAAAAAAATGAGAAACATTTAGAAATCAAACGATGGCATTGGCGCGTAGTGTTGTACTTATTTATATGTTCAGTTAATATAAAAATAAATATTAATATTCTTGATTTATTTACCGCAATTCATTAAATATTTAGTTCAAAAATTGGGAGACATCAACAGCACAAGGGTAAAGATGTCTCTTAAGTCTACAGCTACAAGGTACGCCTTCCTTTACATCTTCCTTGCTTCACTCTTTCCCTTATGTCCTCTTTCTCAACTTGTCTTTTCATTCTCATCGTCCCGCAAATCCCAACGAATCCATCACCATGTTGCTTCATTCAATCGCTTGAGCCATATGCGTTCCCCGCCTTCCATTATCCAAATTAATAAGCTTTTAGGATCAATTGCAAAGAACAAAAATTATCCCACTGCTATTTCACTTTGGACACGAGCACAATCCAGGGGATTCACGCCATCTTATGTTACTCTGAACATCTTGATTAATTGTTATTGCGATATGGGTCAGATGCCTTTTGCTTTCTCTATATTGGGGAAGATTCTCAAGAACGGTAATCAACCCAAGATCATAACTTCGACTACACTAATGAAAGGACTGTGCATTAATAATAAGGTTGGGAAAGCACTAGACTTTTATGATGATCTAATGGCTAAAAGATTTCAGTTAGACGAAGTTAGTTACGACACCTTCATCAATGGATTATGTGAAACTGGATAAATAAGAGCGGCCAATAAATTGCTACAAACTATGAAGATACATGTTGTCAAGGCCAATGTAGTTATGTAAGCAGTCATAGATGGTCTGTGTAAAGATGGATTTCTTAATGAGACATGTGATTTGTATTCTGAAATGATTGATGGGGGGAATTCTTCTAAATATTGTCACTTACAATTCTCTAATACATGGTTTCTCTAGCATGGCTCAATGGCAAGAAGTATTTGGATTGCTAAATGAAATGATATTGAAAGACATCAACCCAGATTCATTTTGTAAAGAAGGAAAGATCACAGAAGCACAAGTTGCATTTGCTATGATCATGAAAGTAGTGGAAGATCCTAAGTTAACTTGCATGCTACAATATAAACAACTTAGCTCAAACTTGTTAAGTTAGCAACTGAGGTGGCTGATTCTGAAGAAGAATTCTTTTTGGTCACTAAAGGTGTGGAAGAACTGAGTAAGCAAGTTATGGAGCATCCATTAAGGACAAGAGATGTCACAATGAGACGGGATGATCTTATAGCACCTATTTGTGAAGGTTCGTCACAACCAACGGGTATTAAGAAAATCTTTGGCAATAAAAGACAGAAACGTCTTAAGAGTTGGGTTGAGCTTCAATCTAAGAGAAAAAATGCGTCAAGTGTTACAAATTCTCAAAATCAAAGATTCATAATAAGTTGGTTCACATACATATTTCTTTATGTCATTAATTAACATCACATGTTTGAAGTGTTCATTGTTTGTAGAAATTCTCAAATGTTCATTGTTTGTAGAACAAGAAGCTAGTGCCTTAAGGATAAGAGAATCAATTTAGTTTTACTATGTTCTTGTTGGTAAGGTCTAATTAACATTAACTTATTAAGAGATTTTCATGTATTCTCATAAACTTAGACATTTTGTAACTCGTTCTCTATATTTTTTAAATAGGAACCTTTTGACCATCCTACACAGTTTCTTAGAGGATTGGAGTTCTTTGATAATTTTTCAAATGTGAATGACCAAGCTAATAAAAAATCATAGCTATATAGTGATTTTGAGATATGTTAGTTTAAGTTATACTATTTTGAGATTGGCCTTTTTGTGTATGATATACATTTACTTTGTATATATATATGCTTCTTTTGAATATATTATATTAATGCTTTTTGTATAGAAGAAAGTAAATGAAAAGCCTAAACAATGAACCTGAAAAAAATCTTGTTTTATTGAGACAGTAAAGTTCTATTACAAGTCTACAGGAAGCCTCAACATTGGTAGCTTGTTTGAAAAAAAACAGTGTTTTGAAATTCAACATATTTATTACAAGTTTATATTCCAATACATTCAGTCAACAAAATTCTATTACAAGTTTGTATTCCAGTACAGACATCCTCTATATCATTTTCTGGTGTTGCACGTGTTCATTCTACCTCTGGTGTTGCTTGTGTGCATTCTGTATTCTATAAGCTCCTGAAGTGGAGCCAACTCCTTGACAACAGCCCAAACTCCTGCATGAAAAAGACTTTATTAATGTCTAATTAACTGTAACAATTGCTAAAAAGTTTCTTCCACAAAATGGAGAAAAATAAACATTAGGGATTTGGTTGTTCAGACAAAAAGTCAACAAGACAGAACTGAAATAAACAAACACAACAAAACGGTAAAGACTCACGCAGGTAAAGAGTATAAAATGCTTAAAGCATATGTTTAGGTGGGTGGACTTCTTCTTGAAGGGTCACAATTTTCTGGAAGTGTGAATGATAAATATAAGTATCCAAATCAAAGAAACATAAATGTTTATTCACAACTTCTCATTCAATTTGGCATACATCTTTGTTACAATAATTACACATGAAAATCCCCCAGAGGACTTGATCATGTACCTAAATCTTTTAATGTTGACAATATGAAAATCCACCAGAGGATTTGGTTGGCACACTTGATTAAATTCTGTTTGAAACATCCTAAAAGAAATGTGCATGCTATATATCATTGAATTTGACAAGAAAAAGTGTAAATAATTTGTCTTCAATTAATATGCCCAAAATTACTAACGTTAGACAGATCTAGTGCCTGTACATCCAATTTTCCATTTTAGATTCAACAATTTAGCTCTTACACTTCAACAAACCAATAAGATCTGTCTCAAATCAATTGCCAATAAAAATATGCACTTCCCAGCACTTGCACAAGCAGAAGCAGGAGCTATGGCAGCAGACAGACACACTACTGAGTTGTGAAACAATGAATTTAATTGCCAAATCACACTACTGAGTTGTGCCTGTAAAACAATGAAAGCATCAAAAATGGAAAATTGTAATATTTCTGTTGTTTGGGAAATAAATTCAAAACAGTCTGAAAATTCAGTAACCAAATTATTAATTTACTCTGTTGCTGAATTCTTTGTTAATAGGTAGTGGAATTGAAACCGTACAGGGAGAATCAAAGGCATGTAGTTTCATTTTCCTGTTTAAATCCAGACTTCATAAAATAGTAAAAAAACTAAGCTAGACTCCAACCCTGATACTATTATATCCTTTGTTCCTATTAACTAATTAACAAATATAGAAAGTGGTCACAATAGCAATAAGCAATGTACACTATTAGGAGCATGAAAAATCAAAAAGTATCCCACATAGGTTGAGATTTTTCATACTATTTACAATAAACCTTCAGTAAACACATCATACTTTTATACTTCCTTTCCTGATGCAATAATTTCTATATCATAATGGTCCAGCATATTTAAAACTCCAGCAACAAATGAATAGCATGAAAGATGTCATAATGCATGATTGCAATAGCCAACAGGAATCATTCAAGTAACAAGTTAAAGGAATTGAGAGTCAATGTATCCTTTCCTACTGATCCATCCAATGACAGAGACAAATTTCAATTATGATGTAAAAGTGGCATACGATCATACCTCCCAATAATTCGCATTACCTTGGCATCTTCTAAATACTCTAGAATAATACCAATTGTCTCATTCAGCTGGCGAATTACCTTTGTTCAAGTGCCTTGATCAATGAGGTTACCTAAAAAACATTACCAAATATATGATAGTTTTTATAGAGAGAACATCCGAAATCCAATATATTTCAAGCAACTCAGCATAAGCCATGTCTGGACTGTGCTACAACGTGACCTCCATGAAGAAAAACAAATAGATAGCAGCACGGATAACAACATTAACTCTGCCAAGATCATCAGGATCAACATTAGCATATCAAATAGATTTATTCTTCATCCAATTCTTTCATTCATTTTTTAATAAAAAACCCACTTACCACACAGATGGAGTTAATATTCTCAAACTGAGTCAAAGGACCCATAGCAAGGCCACAAAAGATAATGATTGTTACAAAGGAAAAAGAAATCCGTCCAATCATTTTCAACAAGGATGGATTTTCAACAACAGCAGAAATTTATTAAAAGAAATTGGTCATCCAAGAAGTGAATCCATTAGTAGAAGTTGTTAATTAAGAACATGTTTGGTAATTTACATTGGGCATGCGTTGTTACCATTCAAGAAAGGGACCATCTGCAAATAAAATGGTGACCATCAGCGAAACTATCATCTACCACCTCGTCACAAGAAAGGGATAGAGATCAGCGGCGAAATGCAAGCGAGAGCCACCACTGGCACTAGCGTCGATGAAGTGGCAAAGGAGGCGAAGACAATGGGGGTGAGCTTAGAGGCTTGAAAATCGCTGAAATTTGTGGTCGAAATGACGCCATTTCATGGAGGAAGAAAAATTGCCTTCGGTCTATTGATTTTTAAATCAGAGAAATTAAAAAAAAAGGGACAAAATGACACCGTTTCATCGCATTTCAGGCGCACTGTACAAGATGCTCCCCATTCTCTCACCCCCATCTTAGTCGTCTTCCTCTTAAGCTTTAGTTCCTTGGGGGCTTCCCAATTCCAATTTCCTTCATTATCTGTGACACCACAGGCTCCCCAGCTCGACGTACTTTCATTTAAGCTACTTTTTATCGCCTTCCAAGGTTTTGTGTAATTAACTAACTATTCTTATTTATATATTTAGTTAGTATAAAAATAAATATTAGTATTTCTCATTTAATTAGAACACTTCATCAAAATATTTAGATGAAAGCTTCGTCCTTGCTTTAGCCTGGGAAGACTTGTATTTCTAAATGCTCCTCCAAGTGCATGAACTCTGAGCTGAGGTAAAGAATAAACATGCTTTCTAATTCTACAGCTACAAGGTACGCCTTCCCCAAATTTCCTCTCTTGTTTACATCTTCTGCATCTTATTCCTTCCTTCGCTCTTTCCCTTATGCCTTCTTTCTCAATCTCTGTTTTCATTCCAATCCCCCAAATCCCAATAACATACACCATGATGTCGCTTCTTTCAATCGCTTACTCAATATGCGCCCCCCATCCTCCATTATCCAAATTACTAAGGTTTTAGGATCAATTGCAAAGAACAAACATTATCCCACTGCTATTTCACTTTGGACACGAGCACAATCCAGGGGATTCACGCCATCTACTGTTACTCTGAGCATTTTGATCAATTGTTACTGCCATATGGGTCAGATGCCCTTTGCTTTCTCTATGTTGGGGAAGATTCTCAAGAACGGTAATCAACCGAATATCATAACTTTAAATACACTAATGAAAGGACTCTGCATTAATAATATGCTTGGGGAAGCACTGGATTTTCACGACTATCTATTGGCAAAGGGTTTCCAGCTAAACGAAGTTAGTTACGGAACCTTAATCAATGGGTTATGTAAAACTGGACAAATAAGAGCGGCCAATAAATTGCTACAAATGATGAAGACACGCAGAGTCAAGCCTAATGTAGTTATTTACAACACAGTCATAGATGGCCTGTGTAAGGATGGATTGGTAAATGAGGCACGTGATTTGTGTGATGAAATGATTGATGGTGAAATTCATCCTGATATTTTCACATACAGCTCCCTAATTTATGGTTTCTCCAGCAAGGGTGAATGGCAAGAAGTAACTCGATTGCTAAATGAAGTAACGTTGAAAGACATCAACCCAAATGTTTATATTTTTACTATATTGGCTGATGCATTTTGTAAAGAAGGAAGGATCACAGAAGCACAAACTATGTTTGCTATGATGATGAAGAGTGGTCAGAAACCTAATGTTGTTGCGTACAATGTTTTAATGGATGGCTATTGTTTGATCAATAATGTTAATGAGTCGAGAGAAGTATTTAACAAGATGGTCAAAAGTGGTTTGAAACCAGATGTTATCAGTTATAATATTTTGATTAATGGATATTGTAAGATCAAAATTGTTGGTGAAGCTTTGGAACTCTTTAAAGAGATGCCTTGCAAAAACTTAGTTCCTAACACTGTAACTTATAGTTCTCTCATTGATGGCATGCACAAATCAGGGAGAATCTCAAATATGCTAGATCTTATTCATGAGATGCATGACAATGGTCATTCTCCTGATATAGTGACTTACAATATCTTGTTAGACACATTTTGCAAAAGACAACATCTTGACAAGGCGATTGCATTATATAAGCAGATTGAAGACCAAGGTGTTCAGCCCAGTTTGTCCACTTACAATACACTTATTAATGGTCTGTGCAAAGGTGGGAGACTAGGTACTGCACGAAAGATTTTTCAAAACCTTTTGATTAGTGGCTGTTGTCTAAATGTTTGGACATATAACGTTATGATCAATGGCCTTTGTGGAGATGGCTTGTTTGATGAAGCAATAAACTTGCTTTCAAAAATGATAGAGAATGGCTGCTTCCCTAATTTATTAACATATGAAACACTTATTCGAGAACTTCTGAAGAAAGGGGAGAATGAAAAAGCAAATAAGTTTCTTCATGAAATTGTCACTAGAGATCTTCTAAAATAGTAGAAAAAGGTTAGTTTCTCTGGTCTAGATTTGTTTATAATTATATAAATGCTGAAAATTGCCTGAAATTGTTAGCAAATGCTTCTTTCTTTGTGATAATATTCAATCACCTGACTATTGTTGATGAAGTTTTGTTCAAGTCAAACATTGCGATTTTTTTTGGTCTAACATTACATTGTTTTTTCTTTCTAGTTCATTGGTAATTTTGTTGCTGAACTTCAAGTTGGATCTCAAATGTTGCCCATAAATTAGCATTTCTCTAATTTAAGTTGTATTCAAAATTTAGAATTCTTGGTTGTCGTCGAGGCCAGAAATTATAAGCCCAGGAAAAATATTTTGGGGAACAGAAAATTCACTAATATTTTTTGGGTGTAGAGAAAAACTATTTCTGAACTTCTGTGTGAGTAAGTTTAGATAAAGGCATAGAATAAGTAATATACTAGTGTTAATATTGACTTTGCCTGAATGGTTTTTTCAAATGATGGTTTATTTGGCAAACTGAATAAGTATTGTTTTGTCATATTTTATACTCTGAAGTTGTAGAGGATGCCTTTTCTTACTACTTTCAGGAGAATGTGGGGTTAGCTGTCACAAACATGTGATGCTTGAATGCTCGACTCTCCAAGATTTTTGTATTTATAGTTTTTTCTTAAATGAAGTAGTAAATTGAAGTTTTCTCTAGAAAGATTTTGATAATGGGTAGACCTAATATATATATATATATATATATATATATATTTGCATTTCTAGTTTTGGGGATTGATGTATGCAAGCATGTTTTGTGCAGGAAAATTGAAGGTATGTTTGTGTGTAGCCAAAATGAACTTGTTGGTTATTAAAACTTCAAACTTTTTTTAGTTTTCAGGATGCTCTATTTTTTTTTTTTTTTTTTCTGGGCTACAAGGTATGCCTTCCCCAAATTTCCTCTCTTGTTTGCATTTTCTGCATCAACTTCCTTGCTTCGCCCTTTCCCTTATTCCTTCTTTCTCACCTTGTGTTTTCATTCCCATCCCCCAAATCCCAATTACATCCTCCTTGATGTCTTCTTTCAGTCAGTAATGTACAACAAATGCAAAAAGATAAAAGTTCAGGGAATGAAATTCACGTTCTGGTGTAGTTTTCTAATCTTGTGCTATACAATAAACAATTGAGATAATAACAGACTTTTAAATCTCAAAACACAATTATTGATCAGAAAACTTCAAGATCCAGGGTAAAAATCTATCATATACCATGAGCCTGTGCACAAAGAACATTCCAAATTTACAAAGCTAGAGTTCCAAATCATTCTTTTCATCATGACCTTGCAAGATAGTACATAATAAATAAACTATATCACTTTCTTTTCATTAAGTTATTATATGAAGTTCTTTTTATGTTTTGTTAATGCATCACACCAACCTAATACCTATCAAAGAAGAAAACAGTTGAAACATTAAACATATAATGACTGACATGCCACAATCTAATTATTAGATTTTGTTCATTTCTGGTGCAGCTTTTGCTACCAATGCTATATACAGAAAGGAAATATTCTAATAAACAAGTAATTCTATAAATGAGTAAAAGCATTCTACACAATATACAATTAAGGTAATTTTTATTCAGAAACTCAAGTTACTTCTATCATTGTACAGAAGATGAGTAATCTTTCCCCAATCTTTTCCTTTCAGTCTTCAGATTTGAACCTCCTTTGGCAATCGTTGAAGTGTCATAGCTTCATTAATATCATCAAATTGATCTTTATAGATGACTTCTGCCATAAATGACTACGAATCAGATCATGTGGTTCAAATGAGGCATGATTTTGCCTTATGCAATCTTCATGCTCCTGGGAAAACTTTATTCTACAGTCAACACAGGGAGAAATTGAAAAAAAAAAGAGTAAATATGATTGTGATGGGAATGAGAATAGTATGTAATGTCCCTAGGAAAGTATGAGCTATTCAAGTCCCACATCGAATAGTGTAGAATGAAAATTTCTGTGTGTATTACAAGAGCAAAGTGTAGGGTATTTATACAAGAAGAAAGGACCTATTCTAAGAAACCATAATAAATACAATAAATATAATTAAATGATAATCCCTAATGTCTAGCCTAAACTCTAGGCTAATTTTATTCTAATTGATATAATTTGATACTAATTGATACACAACACTCCCCCTCAAGCTGGAGCATATAAGTCATATGCACCAAGCTTGTTACATATATATTTTATCCGAGGGCATCTTAGAGACTTAGTGAATATATCTGCCAATTGATCATTTGAATTGACAAATCGAGTAACAAGACACCCAGATTGAATTTTTTCCCTAATAAAATGACAATCAATTTCAATATGTTTGGTCCTCTCATGGAACACAGGGTTTGAGGCAATGTGCATTGCTGCTTGGTTATCACAAACCAGCTCCATCTTTTCCGTGTTCCCAAATTGTATCTCCTGAAGAAGTTGCTTTAACCATAGTAGTTCACAAGTTGCTAAAGCCATAGCACGATACTCAGCTTCTGCACTGGATCTTGCAACTACATTTTGTTTCTTGCTTTTCCAAGAGATTAGGTTACCACCGATGAACACACAATATCCTGACGTGGATCGCCTATCATCAGGTGAACCGGCCCAATCTGCATCAGTAAAGCCAACAACTTGGGAGTTCCCCTTATCTTCATATAATAATCCTTGGCCTGGTGCTCCTTTAATATATCGAAGGATTCGAACAACTGCATCCCAATGACTATCACATGGTGACTGTAAGAATTGGCTTACTATACTCACAGCAAAAGATAAATCTGGACGAGTGATGGTGAGATAATTAAGTTTTCCAACAAGTCTTCGATATCTTTCAGGATCTTCAATCAATTCTCCCTGTCCTAGATGGAGTTTGACATTTGGATCCATTGGAGTGTCAGCTGGTTTGCAGTTTGTCATGTCTGTCTCTTTTAATAGGTCAAGTGCATACTTTCGTTGTGAAATGGCAACACCAGTACTGGATTGGGCAACCTCAATTCCCAGAAAGTATTTAAGTTTCCCCAAATCTTTGGTTTGGAAGTGGTTACATAGATGTTGTTTGAGTTGGAGAATGCCTAAATCATCATTGTCTGTAATAACAATGTCATCTACATAAACAACTAGATATATGCACTTGCCTTGTGATGTATGGCGAAAGAAGACTGAGTGATCAGCTTCACTGCGAATCATTCCAAAATCTTGAACCACAAAACTGAACCGGCCAAACCAAGCTCTAGGTGATTGTTTGAGTCCGTAAAGAGAACGACGGAGTCGACATACTTTCCCAGACTCCCCCTGAGCAACAAAACCAAAGTGTTGCTCCATATAGACTTCCTCCTCCAATTCACCATGAAGAAAGGCATTTTTAATGTCAAGTTGATAAAGTGGCCAATGATTTATAGCCGCAATTGATAAGAAGACGCGAACTGAAGCAATTTTGGCAACGGGAGAGAAGGTATCACCATAATCCAAGCCAAAGATCTGAGTGTATCCTTTTGCCACCAAACGAGCTTTTAGTCTTTCAACTTTTCCATCTGGACCGACTTTAACTGCATATACCCATCGGCAACCAACCAGAGATTTTCCAGGAGGGAGAGGAACCAAGTCCCATGTACCATTAGAATGCAAGGCAGTCATCTCATCAAGCATGGCTTGCCTCCAACCCGAATGTGCTAAAGCTTCACTAGTAGTCTTAGGAACAGAAATAGAATCCAAAGAAGACACAAAGGCATAATATGGAATAGATAAACGATGATAGCTCAAAAAATTATAAACAGGGTGAGGATTACGAGTGGAGCGAGTACCTTTACGAATGGCAATTGGAGGAGTAGTGGGCAAATGTTGGACCGGAGCAACGGGCAATTCGAACGAAGGTAGTGAGTCAGCAAGAGCATCTGTGGACTCAAGACGCAGGCGACGATGATAAGTCTGGAGAGGAGGACTAGGGGGGACCTATGGTGAAGCTTCTAAAGAAGCAAGGGAAGGAATAGGAAGGGTCACAGAGGTATTATCAGGTATAGTAGACACAAAGAATGGAGAAGACTCAAAGAAGGTCACATCAGGAGAGGTGAAACATCGTCGAGTGGTTGGACAATAACATCGGTAGCCCTTTTGGAGACGAGCATATCCGAGGAAAACACACTTGATGGAGTTGGCAGCAAACTTATCTTTACCTGGGGTCAAATCATGAACAAAGCAGACACAACCAAAAACACGAAGAGGAAGATGATAAAGAGGGTCATTGGGAAACAACAGAGAATGAGGAATTTGATCATTTAATACAGAAGAAGGCATGCGATTAATTAGATAACATGCAGTGAGAACAGCATCACTCCAAAAAGAAGTAGGAACATTATGATGGATGAGTAAAGTACGAGCTGTTTCAATAAGATGACGATTCTTACGTTCGGCTACCCCATTTTGTTGTGGAGTATAGGGACAAGAGGTTTGATGTAAAATCCCTTGAGAAGTCATAAATGTCTTAAAAGAGGTAGATAAATATTCTTTAGCATTATCAGAACGTAAGATAGAAATAGAGGTATTAAATTGAGTCTTTATTTCAGCACAAAAATTTTGAAAAATGTTAAATACCTCAGAACGAGTTTTCATCAAGTACAACCAAGTACAACGAGAATAGTCATCAATGAAAGTTACAAAATATTGAAAGCCAAAAGTAGAAGACACACGACTAGGACCCCAGACATCAGAGTGAACAAGTTGAAAAGGAAATGTAGACCTATTATTAAGGCTAGTAGGAAAGGAACTACGTGGTTGTTTACCCAACTGACATGACTCACAAGGGAGGGAGGACAAGGTAGAAAGAGAAGCATCCATTTTGCGGAGTTTGGAAAGGCTTGGATGTCCCAAACGATTGTGGATGAGAGATGGGGAGCAACTGGATGTGCATGCAACTCGAGATGTTGTAGGCGAAAGATGGTATAAGCCTTGTGACTCACGTCCTACGCCAATCGTCTTCCCCGTACTCCGATCCTGGACATAAACGCTTTGATTAGAAAAGGTAATGGAACATTTGTGAGAGTGAGTCAATTTACTAACAGAAATAAGATTGAAAGGAGACTCAGGAACATAAAGGACAGAATCAACATATATGGAAGGAAGAATTTGGGCTTGCCCAATCCCTGTAGCAGCAGTTTTAGAACCATTGGCCAGAGTTACTAAAGGAAGAGAAGAGGAACTAGAAAGATAAGAAAATAGATTTTTATTACCAGAGATATGTTCAGAGGCACCCGAGTCAAGAACCCATGGTCCAATGTCAGGGGAACGAGCAAAGCAAGCAGTTACATTACCAGTTTGAGCAACCGAGGCAGCCACAGATGACTGTTTAGCTTGTTGGTACTGTAGATACTCATTGTAATCTTCACCAGTTAAACAGATAGACTGTGAAGAATGATTATTGGTCAATGATATGTCAGACTGAGCAACATTGACAGAACGAGATGGACGACCATGGAGCACCCAGCAACGGTCTCGAGTATGTCCCAGCTTATTGCAATGTGTACATTGAGGACGTTTGCGACCACTATTACGCCCGCTTCCTCCACTTGGATTCCCTTTCTCACCAATTTGAGATACCAATGCTGAAGAGTCAACAACTGGAGGAACAGTATTATGGATAGTTGGAGTCTGTGATACAGAGATGCGCACCAACCGAGCAAGGACATCATCTAATGTGGGAATATTAGAACCTCCCAAAATCTGATCTCTAACTGCATCAAGATCAGGACGTAAATTGATTAGTGTCATAACCATAAAAAATTTGTCCCATTGTGCTTCTTGATCAGAAGTTGAGGCTGTGGCAGGCATCAATGATCTAAACTCATGTTTGAGAGCCTCAATTTTGCTCACATATGTGGTAGTATCCAAGTCCTGATGCTTGAGATTGACAAGATTAGATAAAACATCATAATAGCGGCGAATATCATTACTATATATTGAGGCTGCCTTGTTCCACACATCATAACATGTTTCATAAACTTGGTATGTTGGAAGTAATCGAGAGTCCAGAGAATGCCATAATAAGGAACAAAGTTGAGCATCAATTTTTATCCAATCTGGTCTATTCATTTCAGTTATATCAATGTCACGCGTAGTTAAATGTTCTAAATATCCTTGTCCTTTAAACCATGTTTAACCGATGCAAATTTCAAGATTTGTAATTGGATGCCCCATGCAATTTTTCAGAGGTAATGGTAGATGTTCCACTAATGGTGGAAAAAATACCTGATTTAGCAGTATTCATCACCGTTTTTGGTTTGAAGGAAGCTCTACTTCTTGAAAATAGGAGGAGGACAGTACGGCAACCACTAGAAATGAGAAGAGGACAGCACGACGATCACTACGGCGGAAACAGCGGCGGTCGATAATGACGGAGGTGGCGTCACGGGCCGGCGTGCGAAACGCAGCTTCGGTCGGCGGCGTTAAAACTTCTGGCAGATCGGAACCTTCTGAACACGGTGGTGGGGCGCGTGTTTAAAGAAAAGTCCGGGAATTGGTCGGGTAATGAGTGACCAGAATTGAAAACAGATGGAAAAGAAAGTGTTTGGACTGGAAAGAAACACAGCCCAAAAGAAATGCTACCGGAGGATCACAGTAGGCTCTGATACCATGTAGAATGAAAATTTCTGTGTGTATTACAAGAGCAAAGTGTAGGGTATTTATACAAGAAGAAAGGACCTATTCTAGGAAACCATAATAAATACAATAAATACAATTAAATGATAATCCCTAATGTCTAGCCTAAACTCTAGGCTAATTTTATTCTAATTGATATAATTTGATACTAATTGATACACAACAAATAGTATGAGGTGTTCGATAGAGTACTTAAATGATTTGGTTTTCTCCTTCAACAGGTAGCTTTTGAGGTAGCATTTTTCATGTCACTTGGGTTCCATCAGATTGTCACTCTCAAGGCTGGAAACTATAGTTGAAAATATAGTATTTTTGAGATTTGGATTAAAAATTATCATGAACCTGTCAAGATATATATGAAAGCATGATTGTTTCAGAGAATAAACCAGAAGTCACCTCTAAGTTTAGTGTTTTCCTTTTGTTCCTTATAAATGTAATTAGTTCCAGTGTAGCAACATACTTTGGCTACCATTTTTAGGCAAAGAACAGTCCAAAACCATCAGATATCTTCAATTGCAGGATGCACAACAATTTTTCGATTAGAAATTCACTTGCTATAGTAGGTACCTGATCTTGTGAAAGATAAATAGAAGTTGAGGAAGATCTCATCTGAAATTTTTAAGCATAGAATGTGATCTTTCTCCTGGCCTCTCTCAATTTTGAGACTGCTATTTGAGCAATGTAAAGGTTAGTAGGGGAAATGGGTTTAGCCTCCTTGGCAAGCGTATGAGCCTAGAGCTGTCCTGAATACCAAAAGAATTCCTTTAAATTCAGAAAATCATTTAGTTCATCAAGTTCTTTTTATTAAAAAATTATTAAATCTTAAAAAAAATGAAGAAAAGCTAGAAAATATTTGAAAGTTGATGAATATACATGCATGCATAGAGAAAGCAGTCTCACTCGTACAATAATTTTGGCACTTGTTCTTCTCTTCAGAAGCTCAAGTTATTATTTCATCATCAATCTTAATGCAGGGGATGTGAGCAATCTTTCCCCAATCTTCCCCATTCAGCTTTTGTAACCATTGTTTAACCAACTGACAATTCCCCCTAATTTCAAGATAAGAAAGGGAAGTAGGGAGTCCCTCCTCTGGCAAGCATTGGAGTCCAGGACAGTTTTGAAGAACTAATTTTTTAAGAGAGGATATGTGACAAATACCCTTATAGTCCAGTGTTCTAAGAGGAAAGGGAAGAGTAGGTGGCGGTAGTCTTGGTACAGGCAGAGACTCCAGATGTGCATATTCAATAAGCTAGTGTTCTAGAGAATTGTGACCATGCAAATCCTATGTCATTCGATATGCAACGAGTCTCAGGCATCTGTAGATAGAAAGATACTTTAGATTCGATGGCAAACCCCCCTCAGGAAAAGATTCTATTTGTGGACAATCCATTATCATCATATCTGGGAGAGGGAAAGAGAATGTTCATACCCTCAGACAGAGATTTTAAACTCTCCAAATGTGCCATGCGAAACCATTCCAATGTATGGACAATTCCAGATATGTATATCTGTCAGACATGTAGAATCATGCTTGCATCCCTCTGAAACAAAAATCATTTCAAGATTACTACATCCAACCAGATGCAGTGACTCTAGCTTAGGGAATAAATCCAACTGAAAGGTCCTAAGAGAGTCACAGCAACTTTTTATCTTTAATACACGTAAGTTATGACTGTTGCATTGGGAAATCCAAATTTAGACAACATGGATATTAAGTTTTTCAATGCAAGTGTTAACAATGGTATGCTCAGTTTTTTCAAGCAAGTTACATCCATGCAGGGTCCATCGAAGAAGAGTGTTTATAGAGTAGATGGAAGATATTACAACCGCACCTTTCCACAGTTTCGAAGAGTCAAAATACGAATTGTTGGAGCCCACGGAACTAAAGCCACAAGTTGTTGGTAGTTGACAATATGGAGTATGTTTAAAGAAGGAAGTTGTTTAGGCAAATGCTGTTTAAGCTAAGGACAATTTATTATAGAAAGCTCTTGAAGGCATGGGAAGGCTGTTGATACAGTTTCACACTCCCATTCCTCCCAATTCACCATTTCCTGAAACGTCAAGGCTTTTGCAGATTAGAGAGAAGACATACTGAATCAGGAAGCTTTATTATTCTTGTGCAAGACAGATCTAAATAGTGCAGATGTATAAGATTACCTATGCAATCAGGTAACTCATTAATACTGAAATATTCATACAGATATAAAACTAGCAAGCACTTGCCTTTGGATATCAGACCAGATATCATCTTGCTAGATATCCAGTAATTTATGGGGTAATAGGTAAGAGTGTCCGAATTTTGTTAGCTTTGTGTAGACCCTCAAACCGTTTAGATTCATCATTTTGCAACTTCAAGAACGAAAAGTGACAGGTCACTTTTGAAATACATTGCCCCTGTTTAACCTCTTGTCTAAAACAGAATTTTCCAGAAACAAATTTTGCCAAATCATTGAGAAGGTCATGCATGACAAAGAGTGTTTCATATTTACTGGATTGCTGAAAAAATGATCTTGAGACCAACTCTTGAAGTACTGAAAACCTACTTCTTCAACAGGTATTTTTGACTGAGGGTCTTGCAGAAAACCTTGAGCCATCCACAAGAAAACTGATTGCACCTTGTCAAATTCATAATCTTAAGGGAATAAGGAACAGTAAGCAAAATATCTCTTAAGATGAGAGGGGAGATACTGATAGCTGATTCTCAAAACTGGAAGAATTTTGTTATGATCATCTCAAATGCTCCATATGTCACTAGTGAATATGCTATTCCATTTTGTTTTCAAGGTCAGAGGTAAGCCTTTGCATTTTTTGAAGATTTTTCTACTAATTTCTTCAAGACCAAGATTTGCTTGATAATAAACATCCCGGAATGCATATTTAGTATATAACAACCAGCCATCAGCTTCTGATAATTCCCTTAGGTGGTATATTTCATCAGAGCGCATAACTAAAGCAACCTTCAATCTATTTTGCAACATATTTAGATCTTTAGTATCGTCACTAGACATAATTATTACCTCAAAAATTGTTCTAGTTATCTTCACAACATCAAAGTCATTTGAAACACATCCAAGCTTTGTGGTCAAACTCATCCTTCATCCTTTGATCATTGTAAAAAGCGATTTCTCTCAGATAGCAACCACTTAAATAATTTCCTTGTATCATCTCTACCATATATTCCAGCTTCATCCACCAAAGATGTTGTAGGAAACTTTCTTAATGTTCTAACACCAACTCCACTGCCTTCTTGCAATCCTAGTATAGTCTTTTCATTTTCAAGAAATTCTAGGTTGTCAAGGACTTGTTGCATCCTTGATTCAATTTCCTTGTTGAATGAACTAACAGTAGTAGTGAAGAAGTTTTGTACCTTGCTGGTAACAGTGGATTGAAATTCAGCTTCCAGCTTGTGTTTAAAGAATTCATAGTGAATGGTGAACTGCTTTTCCTCAGAATCATCAATCATAGTGTTGATGGATAACAACACAATTATTCAACTTCTTTAGCAAATTCTCATTCAATCTTCTTTTCTTTGAAGTAGCCCAAAATTTCAAGATAGACCGACCTTTTCAAATGTGACCTGAAGGAATGCAGAGAGAAGAGAATCACCAATCAACTCTGCAGCCATGGTAGAAGGAATCAAAATGAACAAGTGATAAAACAAGTAAAATAGAACTTGGTGTAAGCTGATTAATAATTCGTTGGTGAAATTACTTCAGTGGTTGGCTACACAGAAAAAATGTGTGGAATAAAGTACTCATTATATCTCAATTGGAGAAATGAGTTACAAGAAATAAAGCTTTATTCGTTAACAACGTGATTTGAAGGATTATTTTTTGTTTATAAATATATATATATAACCAGCTCTACTTTGAAATCATCACCTTGAAATTGTGCTCATTCACTTCAATATGAGACAGAACTTGGAAGTAATGGCTTTTGGTTCCTTTTGAGTTTTGAACTGTTTTAGTGGGCTTTTGATCAATTAAGCTGAATTTTTATTTTTATTTTTTCAAATGAAGCATGTGAAGTGGCTTTAGCTCGAGAATCAAATTCTTGAGCTATATATGTTGTTTCTGAGCTTGTCTAATTTGTGTGCCAAGCTAAGAAACTACTTACAAATAACTCATCAATGTGATATTCTCTGTAATACAAGTTGAGAGAAATGATAACTAAGAATGAACAGAGAAGACAGAGAGAAGTTTCTGGAGCTTTATGTAGTGTAGCTGGATTATTGACTCTAATTTCTCACTTGCTTTTCAGATTTGTGAAAAGAAAAAGCGTTGACAATTCATATTTTTCCCACTCACTAACAACAATAGGTTTTAATCCTAGTCACCTATTATAATAAAACAAGTTCATTAAGGGTTTACTTACTATCCCACAACAATGTAAGAGTTTGAAAAATATGGTGGACGCTTTTATAACTAAGGGAATATACTTTTGTTCACTCTCTTTGTACTCTCACAAGTAAAATATTCCACATAGTATGCTCACAAAAATAACAGGGTTTCTCTTCTGACAGTAAGAGCTTCAGCTGAGTTTGCAACGTATTCTGATTGCTGCAATCTGCTTCTAAAACACTATGTATTGAGAGCACACGTTCCAGAGAAGTTCATATCATCATCAATCTCTATGAATGGGAGGTGAGCTGTTCCCACTTTCCCTATTCTGAATTTGGTACAGTTGTTTAAGCAAACAAATATTACCCTCCACATGAACGTCAGAGTAACTCCTGAAAATTCAGCAATTAATACTTTTAATATTCTTTATAGAACCAATAAAGAACTGAAAATTAAGATCCTTCTCTTTATATTCTAGTAAAATACCTTAGGTGCAGCAGAAAAAAACATAGTAGAATGCTAGAAAGAGAGTGATGATTCTTAGAATTCCAGGAGTTAGCTAGAAACTCAAAAGAATGTTGTAGTTTTAAGCATTTAGAATACTACAATGTCATAGATAACTCATTACTATTTTTAATGATTATTATTTTATATATTACACTAGTTGAACTCTATCACACTTGTTGTTGGATCAAATATTAATAGAAGTTGTCTAAAATTTATTTTAGCTAACGAAATTCAAGTTATATAATGACTAAAATATGTGGCTAAAAAATGGAAGGACAAATGAATAAAAGTTACCCGGAAGTCAAGTGTTCTTTATGTTAACAAATGATGCTTAATTCTGATGCATCTATCTTGGAGTGTTATTGCAATCTACAAAACTAAATTTAGATGCATTGGATTAATGAATTATAGTATTCTGATTAATGAATATTGTGAGATGAAAAGAGTGGATAAAGCTTTGGATTTTTTGTGCAAATTAGGGAGAATCTAATATGTGCAAGATCTTGTTAATAAGATGCATGACAATGGTTTTCTCCCTAATATAGTCACTTATAAGTCTTGTTTTAGACGCATTTTGCAAAAGACAACATCTTGACAAGGCGATTGTATTATAGAACCAGGTTGAAGACCAAGGTATTCAGCCTAGTTTGTGCACTTACAATACAGTTATTGATGGTCTGTGCAAAGGTGGAAGACTAGGTATTGCACAAAATGTTTTTTCAAAACCGGTTGATCAATGACTATTATCTAGATGTTTGGATGTATGACATTATGATCAATGGTCTTAGCAAAGTAGGCTTGTTTCATGAAGCAATAACCTTACTTTCAAAAATGAAAGAGAATGACTACTTCCCTGATTCAATAACATATGAAACACTTATTCGAGCACTTTCGAAAAAAGATGAGAATGATAAGGTAGAGAAGCTTCTTTATGACATGGCCGCTGACGTCTTGTAAAACAATAGAACAAGGTTGGATTCTCTAGTCTAAATTTGTGTTATACTTGTAAAAATGTTGAAAATTGCCTGAAATAGTTAGCTAATGCTTGAATGTCAATCCACTAGTTTACAATATGTTCTTGATTTTTGTCTACTATTTTGGTTTGGTATGCCCGGTATAGTTTTGTTGGGTAAGGCCTTCATAGCTATTGTGAATAAATTTTAAAAAACTAAATGGAGAAGAGCAAATTTAGTTAAACTTTTGCTGCCTCCACAATATTTCCATTTTTCCTGCAGTTGCTTTTTTATGAGAAATACATTTTACTCTAGTACTGACATATATTCAATAGGCAACCTATTCTGTCTTTCTGTGATGGCAAACATCTGTAGTGATTTCTCTGTGAGACCACTTAATGATATAAAATTTAGTTGAATTGGATTAAATTTCTCTCATTATTTTGGTGTACAAATTTGCTTTTGTTACTACTTCATGACGTTTAGCCCTATAGTAACATCAGATTCTACTTGTCATCCTGAATTATGCTCTTTTTGTTTGACTTCCTAGCTCTGTAATCAATGATTGTAGCTACATAGTTTCTAATATGTGTTTAATGAAGCAAAGAGTATTGGGAGATTGATAGATCAAAAATAGAAAAAGGTACTATAAGAAAAAGGAGCCATACATTAAATTTTATATATGTATATATCAATATACATGTAAGTAACAAAATTTTAGGGAGGCTAAGCCCACCCCTACCTCCCCCGCCTCCGCCCTTGCATCTGTAAGATTATGATCAATGATCTTTGTAAGAAAAGCTTGTTTCAACAAGTGGAAGTATTTTTCAATATAAATAATACAAAAACATAGGTTGGCCAAAATATATATTTCATTTTAAAAGTAAGAGAATACTTACAAACGAAACGAATGGGTGTATTTATTTATATATTTAGTTAATTTGAAAATAAATATTAATTTTCTTCATTTTTTTAGAATTATTCAAGTAGTCGAGACGTCGTCGAGTACACATCTACAAAGTACACTGCATACTTTCATACATACTGGCAATCGCTCTCGTGTCTTCCATGCCATTGGACTTAGAAGGAGGGGTGAAAAATAAATTGGTTTGCTAGTTGATAGTCGTTTAATCAAGCCTAATATGCATGTAATTTTTCTAAATAAAATAGGTCATGTTTATATGATTTTCTTTAATTATAAAAATTGATATAAAACTTTTAAACTTTAAAAATCCTAACAAATGTTAGATATATCAAATTATTTGAAGGAAATTTTTTTGCTCAAAGCTTAAAATTTAAGGAAATTTTTTGCACAATACTTAAAGTTTAAGAAACTTTTTGCATGATGCCTAAAGTTTAAAAGAGTTTTCTGTTTTTTGATAATTTATATTACTTAATTTTATTGATGTGTTATTGTTATGTTAGATATTTGGATAGATAAGTTATGGGAGTTGATTTTTTGCACAAATTACAAAGTTTAAAAGATTTTAAGTCAATTATTATAGTTAAGAAAATTAAATTGCTATATAAGATGAAGAGACACACTGTCAAGTCAAAAGTAGTTATGTACAGTATAGTCATAAATGGCCTATGTAAGGATGGATTGGTAAATGAGGCATGTGATTTGTGCTTTAAAATGATATATAGATGAGGGAATTGCTGAATGAAATGGTATTGAAAGAAATCATTCCAAATGTTCATACCTTTGTTATACTAATTGATGCATTTTGTAAAGAAAGAAAAATCATAGAAGCACTAGCTGTATTTGCTATGATCATGAAGTGTGGTTAGAAACCTAATGTTGTTACCTAAAATGCTTTAATGGATGGGTATTGTTTGATCAGTAACGTTAATGAGTCAAACGAAGTATTTAACAGGATGGTCAAAACTAATTTAAAATCTAATGTTATCAATTATAATATTTTGATTGATGGACATTGTAAGAAGAAAAGAGTTGATGAAGCTTTGGATTTCATTAAAGTGATGCACTACAATAACGTGATTCCTAACACAGTAACTTAAAATTCTCTTATTGATGGTTTGTACAAATTAAATAGAATCTCATATGTGCAAGATCTTATTCATGAAATACATGACAATGGCCATTCTCCTGATATATTCACTTACAATATCTTGTTAGATGCATTTTGTAAAAGACAATCTTGACAATGCAATTGCATTATATATGGAGGTTGAAGACCAAGGTAGTTAGCCAAATTTGTGCACTTAAAATATACTTATTGATGGTATGTGTAAAGGTGGAAGAATAGGTATTGCACGAAAGATATTTCATAACCTTTCGATCAATGGGTATTGTCTAAATGCTCAAACGTACAACATTATGGTCAATGGCCTTTGCAGAGAAGGCTTCTTTGATGAAGCAATAAACTTGCTTTCAAAAATGGAAGAGAATGGCTTCTTTCCTAATTCTATGACATATGAATTCGAGCACTCTAAAAAAAAGTGAGAATGATAAGGCAAAAGAAGCTTTATCATGAAATGCTCACTAACGATCTTCTTATGTTAAAAATGATATTTAATTTTGGAGCAGCTAGCTTCGAGTATTATTGCAATCTACAAAAAGTAAATTTGAGATAAACAAATTATATACATGAATAAACCCACAAATAGATAAACATTTATATGATTTGAAAGTAATAAAGAAGACAGGGATACCTTATGAGTGGGTATATAGAACATGAAAATAGAGGCACTTGTCCTTGAGAAGTTCAAGTTACTATATTATCATTGATGATTATGAGGGGATGTGTGCAATCTTTTTCCAATCTTCACCTTTCTGGTTTTGGCACTTGTTTTCAAGTGATGGACACCTCACAATTGCAAACCCTCTTTCGGCAGGTATTGAAGTTTAGGACAGATAAAAAGTTGCAACTCTTTCAGAGTGTACAATTAAGAAAGATCTCTATACTCAAGTGCCCTAAAGTTTGAACAATAATTAAAGGTAAGAGAAGTAAGAGAAGGTGGCAATAGTCCTGCATTCTCCACATTTGCATTTGAAATATGCAAGTTTTCAAGAGAAGTATGAGTATGCAAATCCCATTCCATTTGAGAGGCTATGAGTTTTGGGCAATTCACAATTGAAAGAGACTTGAGATTTGATGGCAAACCACCCTAAGGAAATGATCCTACTTGTGGACAATTTGTTATTTCAAGATCCTTAAGACAGGGAAACAAGATGACCATGTTTATAGGAAGTGCTTTTAAATGCTTCATATTCATAATCCAACACCTTTCTAGTATGGGGGCAGAAAATCCTCCTTCAGGAAATGACACAAATTTAGGACAGCCTTTGATTTTCAAAGTAGTAAGAGATGTGAGAGCATGATTGTGTCCCTGTGGAATAGATATCATTTCAAGGTTACTGTATCCCTCCAAATGCAATGACTGAAGCCCTGGAAATAAATCCAGAGGAAAGTTCTTAAGAGAGTCACAACTATGCCTTATTCGAATTTTCCAAAGCAAGTTATGATGAAAATTGTGCAATGGGAGTTGTAGGTTGCCACAATTAAAAATGTATAATTCTTCAAGGCAGGTATTGGCAATGGTTTTGTCAATTTCTTCGTTCAAAAAGCATTCTATGAATGGTCCATAAATGTAGAGAACTTTTAGAGTTGATGAAAGACATTCCAACTTCATCTTTCCATAATCTCTAAGAACCAATTCATGAATAGCTGGAACCCATGGAATTGACGCTACAAGCTGCTTGCATTCCTCAAAAACAAGCTTCCTCAAAGAAGGAAGTTGTGCAGGAAGGTGCTCTTTCAAATTGGGACACTTTTCCATGTAAAACTCTTGAAGACATGGGAAGACACCTAATACACCCTCACATTCCCATTCCTCCCATGCCGCCATTTTCTCGAACCTCAAGATTTCTAGGGATCCAAACGGAGTAGTACAAGAGCTATTTCCATAAAACTTAGGACCAATAACTACTATACTATTAAAACCTGTAATTGATAATGATTTGAGAGATGGAAAAAGACCTAATGGTGGCAAGGAAAAACAATATTTGCAATTGTTCAACTCTATAGATACTACATTGAACAATGTATTATCCGAAAACCAATATGAAAATCAAGTACCACCATAGTTGCTAATTGATAGCTTTCTCAAGTTCTTGTGAGGTTGGAGTTTCTCCAACACATCTCTTTCACTATGTGATTCATCTTTGTTCATGCTCCATCCCAATCTTAAATCCTCAAGGTATATTTTATTTTTTAAATTGATTGCTAAAATATCCATAGGGTACTTTACATTTTGTAACTCCCAAATAGACAGAATACCTTGAAGACTAAGTTCTTCTAACTGTCTGATGTTGGTCTCATTACATTTCCCCACATAAAACGATGACAATACTCAAAGATTTTTCAAATTTCCCAATTTCTTCAGCATCTCTCGCACCTTGGTTTCACGAAAATCAAGATAATGCAAATTAACAAGTTTATGCAAATTTGAAGGTAACACCTCCAAGTAATGACAGCATGTCAACTTTAATGTTCGCATATTATAAATCAAACAAATTAAATCTGGCAATTCTTTTGCTCCAGTCCTTGATAAGGCCAAATGACGCAAATGTTTAAGATTGCCTATTGATCCTGGCAACTCAATAATGTTTGAATAGCCAGACAATGATAACAATTGCAAGCACGTATAGTTAGACAGCAAATCATGTATCACCTTACTAGGTATCAGACAATAACTTTGGTATGTATATAAAGGCATGAAAGTGTGTAACTTGTTAGCCTTGTAAATCACCTCAAATTGTTTACTAGCATTGTAGAAACTACTTAAAAATGAAACCTGACGAGTCTTCTCTAATAGATTATGTGCTTCATCTATCCCTAACTTGAAACAAAAATTTTTAGACACTGCTTTTGCTAAATCATTAATAAGGTCATGCATGAAATACTTCTCATCTCCATGTGATGGTTGAAAAAATGACCTAGACAATAGATCTAGAAGAATAAATTTCTTACTTCCCTTATGTCTTTGCTTTGATGAGCACATTGTAGAATGTTTTCAGCCATCCACAATTGAATTAGATGTTCCTCGTCAATTTCATAATCTTTGGGGAATAAAGAACAAGAAGCAAAGCATCTCTTAAGATGAGAAGGAAGGTAATGGTAGCTCAATCTTAAAGCAGGGAGAATATTGCTCTCTTCCTCCCATATGTCACTTTTTAAAATGCCATTTCATTCCTCAAAAGATAATTTGGTGTACAAGAGACTCCCAATTGTTTTTAAGGCTAAAGTCAACCCTTTGCACTTTTTAATGATTTCTCTACTAATTCCTTCAAGGTCAGAGTTTGAATGAGAAACATCTCCATTATGAAATGCAAATCTCCTGAACAACAACCAACTATCTTCTTCTCCTAAAACCTTCAAGAAATGTCTTTTATCTTATCGTGTGGTTGAAGCAACTATGTCACTTCGGGTGGTTATAGGAATTTTGCTTCTTGAAGCCCCAAGACTAAAAGGTATTTGCAGAGTCTCCCATTGCAAATAATCTTCATTCCACACATCATCCAAAACAAAAAGAAATCTCTTCCCATTTAACATCTCCTTCAATTTAACTTGAAGCATATTTAGATCTGAAGAGTCATCTTTAGACTTGTTGATTGCCTCAATGATTGTTCTTATTACCCTCAGAACATCAAAGTCATCTGAAACACATACCTAAACTTTAAGTTCAAATTCATCCTTCATCCTCGGATCATTGTAAACAAGCTGAGCCAAAGCAGACTTTCCCAACCCACCCATACCCACTATGGAAATCATAGAAAAGTGACTGCCATTATCATCGTTCGATAGCAACCACCTAATGATCATTTCCTTATCATCATCTCTACCAAATACTCCAGTTTCATCCACCCAAGATGTTGTTGGCAACTTTCTTCTTGATCCAATGCCAACACCACCTCTTCCTTCTTTCAGTCCTAGTAATATCTTTCTACTTTCAAGAAATTCTAAGATGTCAAGGACTTGTTTCATCCTTGATTCAATTTCCTTGTCAAATGAACTAACAGAGGCACTAAAGAAGTTGCATACCTTGCTAGTAACACCAACAGTGGTTTGAATTTCAGCCTCCTACTTCTGTTTGGTGAGTTCATAGTCAATCTCATCTAAGACGTCCTCAGCCTCAAACACAGCATGTTTGACCTCAGAAACCCAGGCTTTCACATTTGGATCTCTGAACTGCTTTTCCTCAGCATCATCAATCACGATGTTGATAGATAGTAGCATGATATTCAACTTCTTCAGCAATGTCTCATCAAGTCTTCTTCCTCGGAAATAGTCCAGAAATTCACGAGAAGCCAACCTGTAATATGCAACCTGAAGGAAAGAAGAAAGAAGAGCAACACCAACTAATGCTGCAGCCATGGGAGCAAAATGAATCAAACCAAATTGCCAAAGCAAGTGAAATCTAATTCCATTTTGGCCAAATTATTTCATGGGATTGCTTAACATACAACATGTTGTAGTTGACATGGCAAGTGACATTTTTTTAAGACAGAGAATTGGAAAATGTCAGACTAAAGAACTTGGGATGCTTGGGAATATGCCAAGCAGTAGGCAAGTTGAATGATTATAATCAAATATTATGAAGGTTAATAATTAGGGAATGCTAACAGATTTGTTTGACTTCATTAATTACAGGCTCACATTGTTCACAAGATGGCATTAAAATAGTTCAAGTTCAACTAATGTTTATAGATAATCCACAAAGCTCTGATAAAAACTCTTTGATAAAAAATTAAAAAAAAAATTTCACTCATTCAGAGAACAGTGTGTTGATGTGCAA
Organism: Senna siamea; assembly: GCA_031216115.1. Taxonomy (NCBI): domain Eukaryota; kingdom Viridiplantae; phylum Streptophyta; class Magnoliopsida; order Fabales; family Fabaceae; genus Senna; species Senna siamea. Next base: position 2,409,932 of record CM062356.1, read on the forward strand.
ATAGTCTCTTATAACAACTTTAGTCTCTTATGTATTAGGTGCTAGGCTCAACTGCAGTGTGATTTTCTTTCTTTTTCTCTTCCTTTTTTTTTTTCTAATCTTTAATTATATTTTGTAAGGGAAAGTATAACTTTGGTGGAAATAAAAGAATAATATTTTTTTTCTTTATTTTCCCCAAGTTTGTGTTTAGACAAGCCAAATTCCAAATGAATGCAATTGATGAAGGATAAAATAATCTCATTTATCAATTAATCTCATTAATTTTCCCCAAGTTTCAGTTTTTCACATTTATCAATTAATCTCATTAAGTTAGCTCTTATCATAATTGAGAAGAAGGATAAAATAAATTGGAAGTATTGTAATCCAAATTAGTATAGGCAAATTCATCTTAGTATCTGTGCAGACCAGAATTAACTATAGTTTTCTTTATCTTTATAATTTGTATATTCTTCCTAAATTATCTTAGAGAAATCAAATACACGTATATGTATTTTATGTGATTTTTTTTTAATAAAGGACTAAATTTAAGTAAAGCCTTTTTTTCTAAATTTTCTCCAACTATTCATATATTAAATAAAAAACTTAATAACAGATATAAAATTAAAATTGAACTTAAATTTCCTTCCATAATAAATGGAGCATGCTTCAGTTTCTGATTGATGGAGGCAAGAAAATGTAAGTACCAAGTTCTATAATTTGCATAGGGGAACCCATAAAAATACAAGAATGATAGAAAGGGTTTGGGACTTCTTGGGTAAATAATGATTTTTAGGTTGTGGAGTGAATAAAATAATAATTTTTAAGTTACATATTTATTCGTATTTAATTTTAATTAAAAAGGATAAGATCCTGATCATTATGTAAAATCATGAAAAGAAACATCAATGAAGAGTAGATCTAACAAAAAAATTAGTTTCTTAATCACAATATGATAAACTAAGGTTTAAATATTTATTAAAAAAAATGTTCATATTTAATATTTATTTAAAAATATCTTAAATAAGATTATCTTTAATAAAAAATATTTATAAAAAATAAAAAAACCATTAAAAGAAATACTAATTTTGTTTAGCCATTCTCTTTTCTCTTTGTATCTCTAGGAAGACCGAAGGAAAAGGGGTAAAAAAGAAACTTATGGAACAATCTATCATAATTATGTTTTGAAATTCAAATTGCACTTTCTTGACCTCCATAGAAATTAATGAAAGGACAAAGCAAGAAATAAACATTCGTCAGAGAATCAATAACTTGCTTTTAGTATGTATTCAGTTTTCTTTCTATGCATGAATATGAAAACTCATGGAAAATAAAAAATGTTAACATATTTATATAGATTTGAATAAAAATAAATAATTTTTTTTTATTTTTCTCAATTTAAGCATACCTTTAAACATTTAATATTTATAGTTGGTAAACGAAGATTTAACATCATGTAAATATTTTATACCATTAAAAATACAAAAATGGAACATCTGTAATTTTTTATTTTATTTTATAAAATATAAATTATCTTTTTAAACTTTTTATAAGGTTAAAAATTTTAAATATTATTTTATACACACTAAACCACATAGCCCTAGAGATAAATATAACAAAATCAGGACTATTTCATATAAAGAAAATAATATAAGAGCATCGTATAGATATATAATAAAAATATATTATTTTTTTATTATATAAATAAAATCAATCACTTGATCAATTTTATATTTATTTTTTTATATGATATTATTATATTATTTTTTTAATTAAAAAATCCAATCAAAATTATTCATTATATTTTATTTTAATTATTTTTTCCTCAGAAACTCATGTTTATTTAGAAGGTCACGTAAAGGGCATAACTGGATGTTCCATCTCCTCTTCCTAAGTCCCCATACCCCACATGTCTCAATTGTTTATGGAGAAATTGTGGTTTGATTGGACCCTTGACCAACATGACCAACAAATTTCAAAAAGCTCATACATTGTAATTAGAATAATATTGCAATTTGTTAGTACAATAATCAATGACACCATCTTTCATTTAAACTTACGCTTGATATTTTAAAATTTATTATTCGTAAATAAAATTAAAATTTTATATGATATATATTTATTTTAAAACAATAAAAGTACTAAATTGTCTCTATTGTTATAGTAAAAATTTCTTATTAAAATTTAATATAAATTTAACATATTTATTTTTATATTAAAAAATTATAATATTATTATGTGTAAAAAATTATTTCGATTGATGGTATAATTTACTATAATTTTTATTTGTAAGAGACTAATAACATAGTAATGATGTATGAAGGAAGAAACAAAAGTTCATCCACGCCTACCATTACCCACCACCTTCCTCATCCAGAAGTTATCAATGACTAGTTAGAATAGCTACAATATTTATAGAAGAGATTTTAATGTTAAACTCAATTTTTAAAAGATATGTAAAATAAATTAATTAATTATAAATAAATGAACAATAAAAATTAATTAGAAATAATTATATAAATATATTGGATTTTTACTACGAAATATTGACCTAATGAGAGAATGAGTTTTCTGGCTTCCTTTTTTTTTTTATCTGAAGATGTGTATTATTTTATTTAAGCCTGAAAATATCTAGATAAGAAAAGAATCTGATGGTGAAAGTAAAGCCACTTAATTTATGAGAATTTGAGTTTTCTATTACCAGACTTCTTGTAAAAAAAATAAATTATGACTATCATATTTATATTTTTATTTATAATTATTTCAATCTACTTATTTTCTATAAATCAAATTACATAATTATAACAAGCACTATAATTTCCTGGTTAGTTTTTTTTTTAATACAAAAAGAAAGATCAAATTAACAAACTTTTACTCCAATCTCCATTCCTTAACCACCGAGCTAGCCTCATATGGCAATGGTGAGATTTTTGAAGTCTGTTACACAGTTCTAAACTTCTGCAGTAAACAAAAGAGTGATGATTCAAATAATTCAGATTCCTCTGCACTTCTGCGGTTCTAATAACAAGAAATTTGATGTAGCTGCTGTTTATAAACAGTGTTTCTGCACTGCACACACAAATTATGTGCCCTTTTGCAAGCTTGAGCAGCACATTGTTGATGGTGAAAGAAGAATTGTTATAATCTGCATCAAAACTTTCCAGCTACGCAAAGAATAGTAGTACTAAAATGGTCGAACTCATGAGAATTCCACGTGTTAAGAATGTCCAAAATCTCATAATCCAATCCAAGTCAGCAACTTGGGATCCAAAATCAATGCCTTGAATTATGCAGCTTCAGTTCCAAAAACTAGAATTCTTCATTTGACTTTCACCCTAAACATCAACATCAACAATTCTGAAACCCTTGTTTGGTATCCTATCCCAATTTTTTATGCCCTCAAAGTGCCCATGCCAGCTAGTATCCAAATCAATTTCCTCAAAATCATCCCCATGCCCATTATTTGAGAATCTCCTCAAGCTTCCAAAGGACTTGCTTTATGTTTGGTCTAAGAGTAGGAGAAGGCGAACAACAAGACATGGCGAGTTGAAAAAACTTGAGAACACATTCTTCCCTAACCAATCCTGCTCCATCACATCTACTGTTGCTGACAAGAATTGCAGGATGGTACAAATCAGAAATTCTATGTCCAAGCACAGCAGATCTCATGAAATTCGGCAGATAGAAATCCTCATCCGGTGTCGGATGCTCATTGATAGGCTCCTTCCTTGAGAGTAACTCGAGCATGATCACACCGAGGCTATATATATCGGTCTGTTCACTAGCATCCTTCATTTTGATCAGTTCAGGTGCCTTATAGCCCTGAGCAGCTGAAGCTTCAAGCATTTCTTGGGCAGCAGTGGGATTCAACAGGAGATGCAGGCCGAAATCTGAGATGTATGGCTCATAATTGCGATCTAAAAGGATGTTTTTGGACTTGAGGTTACCATGGATCATAGGCTTCTGAAGTCCTGTGTGAAGATACTCTAATCCTTTGGCTATAGCAAATGATATTCTATATATTGTAGTCCATTTGTAACACTCCCCATTTCCATCTGCTCATTATTGAACATTTTTTCATCAGTTAAGGATATGCAAATACATAAAGCATAGAAAGCAAAGCCATGAGCAAATGAAAATATAGAAGAGCAAAATGTGAATGGCATCATCAATGAAAGTATAGCTTTATTTCACTACAGTGTTGGATCAAACCAGAACATGACAGCAGAAAATTGATAAAGATGAGATCTCTCCTTATCAACATGATTTGTTTGAAGAGATCTCGAAATAAAACCTTAAATCCACTAGGCCAATGCCAAGAATTGCTTCCTTAAAATTAAAAATTAGTTTCAGAAAAACCCAGAGACACCAAGACCATAATACCAATATGTATATTAAATGACGATGATTCAAAAACCATGCTTGCTTAATTCCCTAATCCCCACAATTCAACAATGCGTGTCTCATCAGAACTACCTAATCCAAATTAAGTAGATGATTTTGTAATCATTTGAGATCAACCTATCTTTGGCTCAGTGGTATTGAAAAAATATTTTCAAGGGTTTAAGAAGCCCAAAGTAACCCAAAAAAACGGAGATCAAGCACTGTTTCAATGACATGTAAGCTAGTGCAGAAATCCACATCATGGTAAGAAAATCCGGAAAGAACATCAATAAACCTTTCCCAGGAAAATAAGAAAGAGAAATTTCTTGGGATCCAAACAACAGAATTCAACTGGGGGAAGTAAAAAAAGAAGGCAAGAGAATGAATCACCTCTTATGAACTGAGTCAGATTCCCATGACCATAAAAGGGATGAACCAGAAGCTTCTCACCCCTGGGGCCTGTGTAAAACCCCACAAGAGGAACCAAATTGGGGTGCCTTATCTCTCCAATCACCCGAATCACTTCCACCAATTCTTCAGCTCCTGTAGTACAAACTGGCCTCAAAAATCTCAGCAGCCTCACTGCATTACTTCGCTGCAATAATGCCTTATAAAGCGTCCCATAATTGGATTTTCCAATCACTTCTCCTGGAGCATCAAGAATATCACATATCGTGAGGTTCTCACCTCCTTGGAAGATCACCAAATCCTCTTTCTGCACTGCATCTTCGGGTTTGAATCCTGAGCTTTCTATGTCTTCACTCTCATGGGTCGTTGTTCTTTTGCGGTAAAAGAAGATATAAAATACAATAATCGCCAAGACTGCAGCGGAAGTTAGTCCTAGAAGAAATATCACCATGTTGGTCTTCTTCCTTAGCTGAAAATTTTGAATAGTTTAGTAGCAAGTACACTCAATTGAAGACAAAGGGGCCCAGAAAATTGAGATAATGGAGAAAGGAGAAATTGGAAATTAGGGTCTGGGCATTACTAGAATAACTGAAAGAAGAAATTGGAAAATTGGGTTAATTTTCCCAGAAAATAATATCTATTCTGCAAATAAAGGACAAACAAAAGTACAGAACTCTGAAGTGGAACCCAAGCTGTTGGGAAAAATCTAGAATAGAGATAATGGGGGAAGAGGAAATTGGAAACTAGGATCTGGGTATGATCAGAGTAGCTGAGATGAGCTTGTTTGGATGGAAAATTGGCTTAATTTTCCGGGAAAACAGTATCTAGTGTGCAAAAACAGGACAAATAGAAGGAAATGGAATGGAACTTTGTGGTGTGATGGGGAATATGAAGTATCTGAGGAGGCAGAAGTGTTCAATTATTGGAGAAGAAATGGACATTAGAGTGAGGGAAGGAAGGCATAGGCATTTAGCAGTGTGATCAATGAAGGCTATTTGGGTTGAATTGAAGGATGGAAGAACGTAATACGCACTGGCTGGCACCAACACAGACAGATCTAAGCCATGTGAGCCTTCTATCTTATTTTGACTATATTGTCTGTGCTGCAGACTAAAATTACTTCTTTGCCCTTCAATTTTTTTTTTTAATCACCCAAAATTAAAATAAAAAATAAAGATTTTTTTTTTCTCTCTCTCTCTTTTTGCTGATTTTTTAGAATTTTGTGAGTATGGAAAATCAAAGCTAATTGTTGAGTTTACGAGAGGCGTTACTTTTATTTTTTATTTTTATTCTAAAAATTTTACGCGAGAAGAGAATGTATGAGTTTAAGGTAAACGTAAGTCGTCCGACTCATAGAACACATAGAAAGATTTATAAATAAAGAATTACATGAATTTAAATTATACAATTATCATAAACAAAAACAATTAAATAATCCAATTTTTATTGGCTTAATTTTAATTTTTTAAAGAAAAAAGTAAAGAGTAAATATTTAAAATTTATGTTTCAACTATCTACTTATATAATATCCTTCTACTTGGTTCATTTGAAATTACATTTTTTTAATTTACAATTTATTAATTATTTAGATTAATGTACCTAAAAAATTAATAATAAATTAAAGCAACATTATAGTATTTATATAACGGTAGATACAGGATAGCACTAATCTATTAACATTACATTAGTATAATTTGCAATTTTCCCCTTCTTTAGTACTCATTCCAATTATTATGATGAAAATAAATTTCATTCACGAAACTAATCAATCTATTAAGATTAGCTCAAATCTGAAAACTCTCATATATTATTTAAATTTCTGATTACAAAATCACACCTAAATTGAAAATTCCCTCCGATCTTTCCATAATAAAAAATATCCCTCCCAACAAACCAACAAGCTTTACCAAAAAAACTTAATTCAGATCTCAATCTGATTTTTTTTCTTTTTTTTTTTAATAACAAAAAGTTTAGATATGAAGACAATGCTAAAAAGTCAAAGTCACAAGAAATCTCTGACTCTTGAAAGTATTTATAAGAGACTTATAATTCAAATCTCAATCTAATTTTCTTTTTATTTTTTTTGTAACAAAAAATTTAAATAAGAAAATGATAATCGAAATTTAAAATTCTGAGTCAAAAAATATGTATAAGAGATTTACAAATAAATTATTAATAAAAAAATTACTTGAAATCGCACTTAAAACAAACAATTATTGCAAAATACACTAAATATAAAATAAAATGAAAAGGCAGATCAGTAATTTGGTTGTCTGTGTAAGATGTATATAATAACTTGGAATTTAGACTGATTTGCACCACATGTGGTAATTGATGATGAGTGTATGATTCACAACATAATTCTAAAATTATATATATTTGTCAGATATATTTTATTAGTAAAATTACTTTTATAAATATTTATATATCATATCAATCTTTAAGAAATCAAGAGAATTTATCTTTTATACCTTCCCATATTATTCCACTAAATGTGACTATTTGTAAAGCATTCTTCCCAACTCATCAAGAATGTTTCCAGTTCCATACAAAATTTTCATTTTTTTTTTATTCTTTCTTCTTCTGAGCCATGTTACTTTCCAACTCCACAAATGAAGACAGAACAATCTGAAGCACAACAAGTTGTCAGTCTCAGATTCAAAATATACTTCCAAGCTATCCCAATAATATGGTAGAAAAATTTTCAATTTATATTATAATAACTTTTAGTCTTGTGATTATTTCTATTTAAAATTATATATTATATAAAATAAAATATATGATATGAGAACATAAAAAAAAATAATGTAAAATTGTTAAAAAATTATAATAAAATAATAAGAAGTTAAATAACTTATCGTTAATTTATTATTTTAAAATATAATAATAATTATTTTATATTATATTTTAAAAATTAAAGAAAAAATAGTATGCACTTTTGTGCACAAAAGATGTCTTAGTTCAAAATATCCAAGGTTATTTGAACTACATGTGTACAAGTTATAATGTTTAAACTTGTCTTAACCAATTAACGTGAGACTTCATATATTTTTTCTTTTCTTTTTTATTCCAACAATACATACAAAATTTCTAGTATATTATATATATTATTATATCACAAAATAAGTTTAATATTTTTAACATAAAATAAATAATATTAAAATAATTTTTTAAAAAGTTTTTAACAAGTATTCTCTTATTGAATAAATAATATTAAAATAAATTTATTTTGTGATTTTTAACGGATATTCTTTTATTAAAAATAATTATGTTTAAAAAATTTACAAGTACTAAATGTTAATACTTCACTAAATAAAAATTTGAATCTTAATTTATCACTTTGTGAGAGACTAATTCTGTTATTAAAATAAATTTTTGAAAATGCATTTTCTATTAAATGTATTTTTAATGAAGGAAATTAATCTTATTTTTAAGAATATTTTGGTCAAATTTGATGTAGCTCTGACTTATATCTTAATTTCAGATAAGGTCTTTCTATAATTTTACAATAGAAAATAAGAGAGGGCCGTTAAAAATATTAATCAAAACAACATAGATATTAAGAAACATTTATTAGTTTGATTCTAAATTAAATGATTTTTTATCTCTTTTTAAATGTATTATTTCTTAAATTTAGAGAATTTAACTGTAAATAAACTAATATGATTATTAATTAATATAAATTTTTTTTTTTTGCACGTGAACATGTGTAGAGCATAACTATTTTAGTATTTATATATATATTGGGTTATTTGCTTTGTCCAAAAAAATATATATTTAGTTATTCGCAAGAGTATCATATTTAAACGGAAAAATGTAGTTTCATTATCCTATGATTTGAACCAAGTTATCTTTTCTATCTCAGGTTTGAAAGTTGGAGGAGTTCTTTTTTTCGCTGGCATAACATTATGAATGTATTGTCTACTTAAATCTCAAATTTAAATCCCGTACGATTTTCTTAATTTCTTCATATATATTTCTCCTCCTTAATCACCCCTTCTAACTATTGTCATTTTTTTATGAATAAAATTAAATATAGTTTTGATGAAATAGTACCTAGAGGTGATAGTTGCAATGATGGTTGATCAAGCTCCGGTGAGATTCAACTTGCAATCCACATATAGTCATAACTACAAGAGGGACGGAGCCTCCATCATAGACTCCGATAGTTAAATTAGCCATTGTAGAGATAAGAAAAAATTGAGAGGAGAGGAAAAAGAGTCACAGAGGAATTTAAGAAAAGAGGAGAATGTGTCAAAATTAGGGTTTTATCTAGAATAGAGAGTTAAATAATTTAAACTTGGAAATAAAATGTCATTTTATTATATCGGGTCAGATTTTTATTATAAGTCTAGATCGATCCTATCCAGTCTAAAATATATATTTATCAAGTTTATTTGTTATTCCATAATTTGGACTAGTATTATGCCTATGCCTCTCATGTGTAGTTCATGTAGACATTCTACTATCTTGAAGTTTGCTATATTAGCGCAATACTATCATGTACTTAAGTTTTGTTAAATATCAAACAAAAGGTTAACATTTAAATTCCAAAAATGATTCTAAAAATTTACTTGGAATCAATTAATTAGGACAAAGGCAAGCATTTGGGATGTTAGATTGAAAAGTAGGCAAGAATTAGAAACTAGAAGTCTTAATTTGAAAAAAAGATAGTAGGAATTTTTAGATTAGGACAAATTTGAAAAAAAAAAATAGCCTGGGACTTTAGATAATATTTACTGATAAAATTCTAACCATTGCATATATATATATATATATATATATATAGTGTACCTTAAAATATTTTTACAATGGTTTGTTAACACATAATATAAATATAAAAATTATGTATGGGAATATCAAACTAATTAAATTATCTTGATACTTTGGATAGAATGCCTCCTCCCCACGCAAGCCCATCAAATATAGAGAACTTTTGCGGTCATTAACTAATTATAAGAAAGAAGTTAAAAAAATTTGAGATGAAGTTAAAAAGAAATTTTAAAAAATAGGATTCAGGAATCTACGTTGAATATTTAATCAAGACTAAAATATACATAATTTTTTTGAATTATAAACATAAAATCCTTTAAATTTTGCAATTTTGTACAAAAAAACTTAATTATATAATTTTTTCGTTCAAAATGATAATTTATGCATGCGATCAACTTTATTTGTTTAATAGAATTTTGATTTGATTAAGATTTTAATATAGGATTCACAGTTTTATTTTATTTTGAATGTTTGAAATTTATCTGTCACATTAATGGTTAGATAGAGTGCAGCTAATTACATCCCAGCCTGGCTTTCAGATTAAAGGGCAGGCATCAATTTGCGCCGTTAATTTACATAAATCTTGTTACTTGTTTGGTGCCTTTGATAAAGAAACTATAACAGAAGAGAAAAGGCGTTTCATTTGCACTAAAAAATAATTATAACTGTCATATATGAGCATATGGCCCAGTGTGACCTACCTTGGTGGCAACAGTACTTTTCAGGGGCCAAAATAAAGTTTATAGGTCAAAATTAATTAAAAAAGTTGCACTTGAGTTATTCTTCGATAGCTTTTGTACGAATATATCTTATTTTTTTTATTATTTTTAAAAGTATTTTTTTAGCATAATTTTCAAAAATTATATCATTTTTCTTGTAATATCACGAATTCGCTAGCCGTATCAATTGTCATGTAATATTGACAAACTCACTGTCATGTATTACGAATTTTTTGGTCGAAAAGTCTTAACTTAAATTTGCCGTTGCTGACTACAAATTACAATGCATCAAAAGTTTTACCACAAATTTACTAAACATGAACGCGAAATCCTTGAATCAATCAAGAATTCGCTACTCTTGACAGTGAATTGCTAGTGAACTCCAAATTTGCTACATCGAGGTGGCCATGAATTAGTTAAAATTTAAGGTAGCTAAATTCGTTAGATGTGGGTGCAAATTTAGCCAACTAAATTTGTTAATACACCTAGTGAATTTAGTTCTCTAAATTTGGTAACACGATTAGTAAATTTAACTTTTTAAATTTATCGACACAATTAACGAATTTAACTTCTTAAATTCATCGATACGATCAGTTAATTTAGTTTCTTAAATTTTTTAGTTGTAGACACGAATTCTTATTACCACGTATATCTGTCAAATTCAGTAGGCGGATGGAGCTGGTGAATTACTTTTGCTTCGGCCTAAAATTTGGATGAAAGTACGGATTTTGGATCCTCTGCCGTGAGTTGTCTGTTTGGGCTTAACGTTTTTAGCGTCGGTTTTATCCGTTGCTAAAGTGTGTTTTAATATTATTGCCACGAATATTATTGCAGTTATAACTTTTGTTTAAATAATTAATTTATAGTGACAATAATATTTGTTGCAAAAACTTTAGCGACGGAAAAAACCGCCGCTAAAAAGCCAACCACAGAACTCTAAGTGAGGAATCTGGACGCGAAAATAAAAGGTTAGTAAATCAAGCAAGTTGATAATCAAAGATAAAATAAAAAATATGAGCATTTTCCCAAAATCCATAACATTCAAGCTGCAGAGCTTAGACCTGATTGAAGACTATACACTAAAATTTAGAGCATTAAGTTTCTGGCAGAGACTATACACTGGCAAATTCGAATGTGAGATGCTTTCTACTGTACACGTGTTAAGATTTATCCATTTAAAATTTTATCCACTATAATTTGTTACCCCCAGTAGTGAATTTACTAAACTTAATTCGCTAATGGACATAGCAAATTTCGTAGGGTAAATTTCAAATTTTCCATCACCAAAATTTGCTGGATACCCTAGAAAATTATTTGAAGAAAATTTGCTACCACTTCCAACAAATTCCTTGTAGAAATTTTGTTGGACCCACTAGTGAATTTTCCTATATACATACATATATATATATGTTTTAATTTTTAAAAATTCGCTACCACCTCAATTGTCAGACCACACACTCAAATTTATTTTCTCATGTAGCAAAACATTTGAACCCATTACAACATCTTTTTTTTTCTCGTTTCCTCTGCCAAGATTTCCTCTTCATTGTTTCTTGCCTCTTGGGTTTTGTTTAGGTTTTGTTTTCTTATTTTCAACATGAACCAAACAAAATAGATGAGATTTGTCCCTACTGCCCATATCTAAAAAATCGTGTTTTTTTGAACATGAAGAAATAAAGAAGCCATTGCAATTGCCGGGAATACTAGTAGTAAAAAGAGTTAGAAGTGATACAACCTTTGATGAGTTGAAAAATTTTATTCAACAGAAGCTAAACTTACAACCAAATTAAAAGGTGTCACACTTGATATACAGGATGCCTTCCACTCACTCTCTCACTCTTTCTCTTAACATCCATCGTCATCGACCACCATCGTTAGTCATTGGCCACGCCACCACTAGCCAGAAAATCTCTCTCTCCTCAATGCTTTCTCTCTCATAAACTTCTCTCTCTCTATAGTTCAACAAAAAAAATGGTGATAGGGTAAAGTTTGCACTCTATTTTTGGTGAGTTTGAAGCTTACTCCTTTTTAGTCATACTTTACTAGTTATTAATCCTCACATTCTTTGTCCCTTATTTTTTCTTAGTAGTAGATTATGTGAGGGTTTCAAATTGGGAATTTTCAAGATGATGATTTCTAAGCTCCAATTGAAGTCTTGAGTACATTTCTACACACTTTGATTTGTCAAATCTAGCTCTCAAAGATAATTTCTAACTCAAATATTAGCTTAATAAATTATAATGATGCCTTAGGAATTTTGGATAATAATATATGAGAAAGATATTAATTAATTTTTGTGGTTAATTAAATAGAAATAAAATAAGTGAGAAATTGAACTTTGATAATTTTAATTGAGTTTATAGTAGCAAAATATAAAAGAGAATGAAAATTGGAAGGCAATTAGTATATCATGGTTACCACGAGACTTAAACTAAATGATAGATATTGGTAATTTATTTGAAGGTGAGAATGACTTTCTATAACATTTATAATTTTAGAGACCTCCAAGGGTGTTTCTAATACAGGAGCTTGATTGAAGAATTATTGGAGCATATTTTCTGTGCTTGGATTCTTTGTGAGTGAATAATATTTACTATACAACATTTTTATTCCTTGTGCATTTTGATGAATTTTATCCTATTAACGTTATTTAAGGAACACGCCAGATTTTTATAATATTATCTCTCATTTATTCTCTAATTGATGAACTCTTTATACTTAACTAATATTTTAACGATCATATTCTACTATATTCCATGAATGTTATTCAAAGGTAACGGCCTTATTAGACTTGAAATTATATTTTAAGTATTTATGAAATTATTAGTCTATAATATCTTTTTTTAAATCTGATTATTAAATTATACTAGTTAAATTTTCTTTCATCTTGATTTGAGATAACTCAGTTGATGTGAAAATTCTCTAAAAAGTTGTTGTCAAAGGAACACTTGTTTAAGTAAAGAAAGTATGAATATATTATTTGGAAGGCAACATGAGAGAAACCAATTGATGTGAAACCTCTATGAAATGATGTTATTTGAAAATATTTATTTCAATAATAAAAGTATAAGTTCATTATGTGGAAGCAGTTTTATGCACTTTGCTCAATTAGTGGGTTGTGATTACCTATTATTTTTTGACTATGATTTTGAAAATGTGAAGTGATTTAGTGAATTTAAATTAATATTTACCTAGAGTATTTTATTTAGAAATTATTTAGTGCAAAACTCTATAACTAATGACAATATCTATCAACTTTCAATGCAATTTGGATGCTCTAGCTAACAAGGGTATTGCTAACTCTTTGTACCAGCCAACACAAGTGGATTGAATCTATTTAAATGATATGAGAGAAATGCTCCTATAAATTATATTAAACTATAAATTTTTTTGTGATTAGTTACCTTTTTATGAGCAGTGTATTCTTTTTTGTGTTTAGTTTACTTTTACAAGCATTGTGCTTACTTTTATTTTTATTTTTTGTTACGTTGATGTGTTTTCTTAGATATTATATATATATATATATATATATATATATATATATTCTTTACACTCATAAGAAAAGAAGTTAATTCAAAAAACATTGCTAGTTAGATTTTTTTGAAACTAATATATGATTATGGTGAATGAAACTTTCTTTTCTGAAACCCTAAATGTTTTATCAATGTTTACAAAATGCTTATGCATCCGGATTTCTTCCTTTTTTATTATACTATGTATGATTTATTTTGAGTTGGTGAACCCACTCTCTTATTATTATTTTTTTTTTTTTGATAGATGTTGTAGCACTAAATCTGTCTTCCTTCGTTTAGTTTGAGACAACTTTATTTTGGTAAGCTCACTTTTTGTGTTTGGGTTGTCATCCTTTTTTATTTCTTTTTAATCAATATTTTGACTTTAAATAGTTTCTTTGGTCACAAGTAGATCCCTTTTATTCTTTCGATGTATTTTTGATAGTTATATCCTAGTTTTTGGATTGGTAGAGAGTGGAGTTTTCTAGTAAAAATAGTGTATAGATTTTAGGACTGCTATACTAATTGGGAAATGTGAAAATTTTACGGGGGCTTTGCCAGATTTTCCGTTGAATTTTTGTATACCTTTGAATGGTAATGTCATAAATTTTATACATTTTACTTTGTTGTTCTGACTTAATAAATCATGGATTTTTTTCTTAAGTCGAGTGCTAGTCCGTTCTCTTTTATTTTTTTAGGATGTGATAGTTATATTAAAAATAAAATTATAATTTTATTTAATATAAAAAGTTATCTTCATTGATAAAATTAAAATTAAAAAAAAATTAAATATAATTTTTTAAATTAAATAAATAATAAATATAATTTAGTAAAATTTTAAATTTCTTTAATTTTATCAACTTTTTCTTTATTTATATATTTATATTATAATAACTCTAAAATCTTTTAATCATAGTGTCCATAATTATATATATTATATATTATATAATATAAAATAAAATATGTGATATAAAAAAGAGAGGAAGAGAAAAGAGGAAATATGAAGTAAAAATAACAAAAAATTACAATAAAAGAGTGATGATTTAAATAACTTCTTATTATGTAATTTATTATTTTAAAATATAATAATTATTTTTATAACATATTCTAAAAATTAAAAAATTAATATGTATTTTTATACATGTAAAACTTCTAATACTTGTACTTGTATTTTTTATTATTTGACTGCTTCATATGACTTATACATCAAAGAAGAATACAATATTTCATGAGACTGTAAAACACAGTGCTTAGATATTATAATGGTATTTTTGGATGACAAATAATAGAGTGGAAGGGAAGGTTTTATTGAATTTTTGTTCTCTTATAAGTTATTATTATTATGCTATGTCACTAGGAGAGATGAACGATGAAAGTTTTTTAATTGACATTCCAAAACCCTCTAAAGTTCTTATTTCTTATTATATTTTATAAATTCTCCCATTGAGAGGTTTCAAAAAAATAAAAATTTTCCAAAACAAGAGGAGAAGAAAAATTATCATTAATTTAACCATCCCTTCTCATTCCTTTTTCTTTTCTTCCCTTCCACATTCCAAACATAAGCTAAAGAAAAAACTTTCTAATTAAAAAAAAAAAAAAGACAAATTGAACTGCATAAAACAGAAGAAGGGAGGAAATTCTGCAAAGCATGAACTTCCTGTGGAAGACTCACTGTGTCTTACATAAACTTTCACATTGTTTTGTCAGTGACCAAAAAGCATTTTATGGTCCCAAAAGACACAGACAAAGATACATAAAAAAAAAAAAAAAGCAGAACCGAAAACAGAAGCCTCTCAAAGGGCAAATAAAGTTACATATTCTGAAACAAATCTTAGACCAAGTCAAGTTTAGCTGCTTTTGAGTCCAAAATATAAATGCGCTACCAAATGCTTCAACTTCAACAGTTGAAAATGACTCAGCTGAAAGCAATATGGGAAATGAAAATAACTTTTCTTACCAATTCAATGACTGTTTTTTGGGGACCAATAAGTTCTTCAACAATTAATGTGAGAATAGTCATCACTCATCATTTTCATTGTGGTCCTCTTTCATAATGGAGGAGATTACAGACCTTAGTCATTTGAAACAGTTAGTGTAGCTTTTATTAATTCGCTACACAAGTAGCTAATATATATTATATATGAATTTTAATATAGGAAGTTCAACGTTAAATTACACATCTCTGTATATAATAATAAAAATTTATTTTATAGAAATCTGAAAAGAAAATTATTTAAAGGTGTCAAGTTCTCCATATCATTACTTGTACACAATATATGTATATAAAAATTTAAAGACTTTTTTTTCTGGGGACCAATAAGTTCTTCTTCAACAATTAATGTGAGAATAGTCACCACTCATCATTTCCATCGTGGTCCTCTTTCATAATGGAGGAGATTACAGACCTTAGCCATTTGAAACAATTAGTATAGCTTTTTATTAATTCCTTACACAAATAGCTAATATATTATATATGAATTTTAATATATAAAGTTCAACGTTAAATTACACATCTCTGTATACAATAATAAAAATTTATTTTATAGAAATCTAAAAAGAAAATTATTTTAAGGTGTCAAATTCTCCATATCGTTACTTGTGCACAATATATGTATATAAAAATTTCTTGAGGAGAAAATCTACTTTTTAGTTTAGAATAAATTATATTCATTTTTTCTAAGAGATGTTAAAATTATATTTAATTTTTTTATTTTAAAAATCTATACTCTCTTTTTTTGAAAAATTAAAAAATTTATAATTTTATCTATTTTGACTAAAATATATTTAATTATATTAATAATTTTTTAAAAATATTATAATTTATTATAAAATATATTTTTAAAAGTTATAATAGTTTATTATTATTTATTTTGAGTTTAAAATAATAAATTTATTTTACTTTGATTTAAATTTTTTTATATTAGTTAAATACATATTTAATTATATAAATAATAAAATAAAGATAATTTGATTAAAATAAATAAAATTATAAATTTTTTTAATCTCTAAAAAAATAGTATAATTTTTTAAAATGAACGAGAGAAGAGTATAATTTCACAAAAACAAACTTATTAATCAACGGGCTCTTAATAGATACTTTAACGTGGCTTGTTAAATGCTAATTTTGACTATTAAATATTGAGTGAGATCCCTACTCAAAATTAACATACTAATTTCTTTTATATTATTGTTATTTTATTATCATATTATTATCTCGTCACTGCCATATCATTATTACATGACAGTAAGTGATTTGGTGAGGATGTGAGAGTTATATAAAATAAACTAATACACTTTACTTGTTGAATAGATATTCACTTAACTATTAAAATCAGCATTTAATATGGTACATCAACTTGTATATCAATGACTTGCAACTCAATAACTAACATATTAACTTATGTAATCTTTGAAGAAGTAAAAAATATATTATGACTATCAATGACTTACACCCAATAACTAACATATTAACTTATGTAATCTTTGAAGAAGTAAAACATATATTATGACTATGAAAATATCTTTTAGAGGGAGATATTTGGGAATATGTTGCTAGAAATTGTAGTGGCCAACATCCAAAAGGGTGGAAACCAACTTTGTGAAAGGATGGTCTGGGACAGTGATAGATGCTCTTTTTTGTACAGATAAAGTGGTTGTGGAACTATAAAAGCTAAAATAACTAACAAAGAAGAGGACAAAAGAGAGAAAGTAATTAATTAAAAGACATGCATGGTGGACCTTAAGAATCAAAGTGATTGTGCTTCAGCAATTGGTCTTGTACATGAATGAAGCTGCTGGAAAAGAAATTAGACCATGTTCAATGTCACAATTGACAGAAAAAAAATTTCATATGGAAAGGAGTTTACATTCTCATGTTAATAAGAGAAAAAACAGAAATAAAGAATTAATTAGTTTTTTTAAAATTTTCCTCGTTTATAAATTTGACAAATTTTTCTCACCTTTAGTTCGCATATCCAATATAGTTACTTTTCCACATGAATCTTGAAACCAACATATAATATATGCATTTCTGTAAAGGCTTTCTTATGAATTGAGATTCAATTTTTTCTTTATAATAATTAACAATTATAGCTAATATATCCTCATTTTGTTGAGTAATATCTAGAATCTTAACAAAATAAATGTATAGTGTGCCTTAATTGCATAGATTTTTTTGGCATATTGAAAGATAGACTTGTTTAAAAATATCATCCCAATTGTTAACTTACTATATTCAATCCAAATCTTAAATCCACCACTTCCAAAACAAATCATGACTAGATGTATCTTCAATATTAATTTGAAAGAAAAAAATATTACAAGATCCTGATAAACATTAACAGGATCAATTAGAACTAGCTCACTAGGTCTTTTCCCATCTTTACCATAGACATCCTCATTTTTCTCCCTCTGTGCTTCTTTATCTTCCCCATCATCTTCATCACCTCCTCCCAGCCCTGGTTTTTCATCACTAAAGTTATCTAAGTTGTTCCTTGGTAAAGGAGAATGACTACAAGCTGGTGGTTCGCTAAAGCTTGGGTCATATGTCAAGCACTATATAAGAATTAATTGTTGGTCTGTAACATGCATTTGAAGAAGTGAAAGTGATGTTAGAGAGTTATATGACCAAGTCATTTGTGTCTACTCCATAAAAGGTTGTGGATGAGATTGCAGGTGATGCTTGACATTCCACATTTAAATATAATTCTAAACTTGATATTTCTACATGCAACTCCATGAAATTGAGTTGTGTTTGATTTTTTGAGTGAGTGGTGGTCATTAGTTTAACATTACTGTTATTTTCTAAATAATAATTTTTGTACTGTAATAGAACTGATGATATTAAAATTTTATAAATCAATTGTAAAATTTTCTGATGTGAAAGAAGTTTTAATTTTTCTCTTATCAACTCCTTTAGTTCTTCCAAACTAATATTTTGAACAATTTTTGCCTCCTTGAGTCTATCACATTCAAATGTAATCGCCATTTCATTATAATAGATTTTTTCATTTGCATATATATATATATATATATATATATATATAACTGTACAGGTCTTGTTCATTTTGTTTTTTGCAACAAAACTTACAAATGAATATATGTTAAACAATGTGTAAAAAATTATAAATTATAAATTTTTCAAATTTAATAATTTTAAACATGAATTTATTTTTTATAATTATATTTTTGATTTTTTAAATTAACATGCAAACCAAAATTTAAATTTAAATACATTCTAATGTAAAAATTTAATAATCCTAATGACTTCAATAATTTATTACTAAATTAATTAAAAACTACAATAAAAAAAATAAAAATCACTTATCATATATTGCAAAAAATTTTAAATATAAAAAATAATTTCTTTTTTTAACACATATTTATCATCAAAATAAAATATATTACACATAATTTAAATTTGTGTGTAAATAATTTTTTTAAAAAAAATTATTTAATTTGGGATCACCTCCACACTACAAAAGATGAAAAAGATTTGTAGGACCACCAGAGTTTATATTACAAACAAGAGAGATCTCTTGGACCACACCACACTACAAAAAATGTTTGTTGAAATGAGTTAAAAAAAACAGTGTAAACAAAAATATAAGACAAAATACAAATAAAATAAAAGAAGATTCGCTTACCTGAAAAATGGATCCAAGGAGAGAACAAAGAGCAAGCAAAAGTGAGGATGAGGGAGACAGCAGAACTCGAGGGATATGAGAGTAATCAAAGAAGTGAGAAAATGAGACAAATGGAGGAGAAGGAAGAAAAATTCGAATGTGTGCAACGATCAAAATTGCCTCATTAAAACTGTTGCCTTTGTTTTCTGTCACAGTAAAGGTAACAATTTTGCAGACCTTTGTCATGTCACATTACGAAAGTTTATTATGTCAGTCTGACACGACGAAAGGCGTAGGTCAGAGAAAAATAAAAAATAAAAGCTGACAGTTTATTGTATTAGGAAAAATAAAAATTGATATATTGTATTTAACAAAATAATATTTTTAGCTAAAAATGCCTGCCAAAGCGTCAACAAAGTAAGTTTAATTTATTCCCGAAAGAATACATTAGAGATTATCTTTCGAATTCCCTGCAGGAAGTTCATGAAGTGCCAATAGTGATCGTACTAGAGAGGCAACGATATTTGAATATTTTCAAAGACAACTCCAGCTCCAGGTCTGGTGACATCATAGATGAAGATTTGAAGATTTAAAAATATCTCTCTTCTTTTTTAAATGGATTAAATATTAATATTTGCTCACCTTAATTTTTGTATTATTTCTACTAAAAAATGTTCATTTGCTCACTCGCTTAACATATTTAAATAATCAAAAGTTATTTAAATTTTTATTTTTTCATTTTCTCAAATTTTTCTACTTGCCTCATATTTTTTAAAATTTGTATTTTATATTTTATGTTTTAATATATAATTTTAAAATCTAAATACTAAGACTCAAATGATTGTGACATTTAAGAGTTTGGCCAATGTCAACAATACTTGATAAAGATATCATTCTTATTTTAATGGCGAAGCGTTCAGGATGAATTGATGGTTTAAAGATTAATGAATTAATTTTTACATTCTTTTAAAGATTAAGAAATATACTATAATTTTTAAAAGATTAAATCGTAAATAAAAATATTTTTTTAAGGGCTAAAAGTATGTTTCTAGGAAAGCACATGCTACAAAACTGCTTGGTGCTAATGGTGGATATAAGTTGGGCACAACTGCTTCTTTTCATCAGTGTCGAAAAGAAAATCACACATGACGAAACTTGAAACTAAGGAATACCAATGGAGGCAGGGGAGAAAATGTTTTAGGTACAGAACTTGAAAAATGTACAAAAAGTCAATGAAAATTCACCAAAGCTAATGTTTTAGATAATAGAATTCACTTACCAACCTGTTTTGAAGAGATTTGGTTGGCTATTGCACCAACCTGGGGTGAAATGGAGTTTTAAGGACAAAATATAGACTTCCAATTTTGAGCCAGCGCAATCTTATACATGGGAGTATCAATGCAATAAGCAGCACATGAATTAGTCACATTTATGTACATTTTAGACAGCCATTGCTAACAAGGATGAAGAAAGTTTCCATTGCTAACAAGGATGAAGAAAGTTTAGGGAAGAAGAAGAAGAGAAGCTTTATTGATTGTGAAAGAAAACACACTCAACAATTCTATATCTGTTCGCTCATTCCATACAACTCAGCTGCTTTATAAATACATTTACATCAGTCTACAACTTGCACAACTAATACTACATGCATAACTAACTATAACCAATTATAACTACTTCTGGTTGCTTTCAATGATCAGAACACCTTTCAGCAGATCTTCCAGAGATTTCCAGAACCTTCCAATTAATATTTTCACACTTTTGATCTGTTATCAGCCATTATTTTAATGCATAAAACATGCTTGCACACATCATTCCCCACAATTATAATTGCAAATAAAAATATATGTAATAGGTCTACCCATTATCAAAATCTTTTTATAGAAAACTTCAGTTTCCTACTTCATTTAGGCAAAAACTATAAACAAAAATACTGGAGTCAAGCGTTCAAGCATCAGATTCTTCTAAAAGTAGTAGAAAAAGGTATCCTCTAGGACTTTGGAATTTAAACCATGAGAAAACAATATTTATTCAGTTTGCCAAAATAAACTAACATTTGAAAACACCATTCAAGCAAAATCAATATTAGCACTAGTGTATTACTGATTCTATACCTTTATTTGTACTTATACTCACAAAGAAGTTCAGAAATTTTCTCAGTTTCCAAATAAACCTTGTCAATAATTTTGTGCCCCAAAATATTCTTCAAGGGCTTATAATTTTTGGCAATGCTGATGACAACCTAGAAGTCTTAATTTTGACTAAAACTTAAATTGGAGAAATGCCAGTTTACGACCAACATTTGAGAAAGCAAAAGCCATCGGACTCATTTAATGTTAAGCAATCACATTAATAACTAGAATGAAAAAAGAAACTATATCATGCTAGAGAGAAAAAATTGCAATGTTTAGGTTGAACAAAACTTCATCAAAAATAGTCAGGATATTGAATATTGCCTCAGAGAAGAAGCAATTGCTAACTATTTCAAGCAATTTTCAACAATAATACAAGTATAATGCAAATCAACACTAGAGAATCTAACCTTTTTCTATCATTTTAGCATACCTCTTGCGACCATTTCATGAAGAAGCTTCTCTGCCTTATCTTTCTCACCTTTTTTTAGAAGGGCTCGAATAAGTGTTTCATAAGTTATTGAATTAGGGGAGCAACCATTTTTTTTTTTCATTTTTGAAAGCAAGGTTAGTGATTCATCGAACAAGCCTTCTCGGCAAAGGCCGTTGATCATAATGTTATACATCTGAACATTTAGAAAATAGCCATTAATCAAAAGTTTCTGAAAAATCTTTAGTGCAATACCTAGTCTTGCACCTTTGCATAAACCATCAAGAAGTGTATTATAAGTGCACAAATTGGGCTCAACATCCTGGTCGTCAATCTGCTTATATAATGCAATTGCCATGTCAAGATGATGTCTTTTGCAAAATGAGTCTAACAAGATATTGTAAGTGACTATATCAGGAGAATGACCAGTGTCATGCATCGCATAAATAAGATCTTGCACATATGAGATTCTCCCTGATTTGTACAAGCCATCAATAACAGAACTATAAGTTACAGTGTTAGGAATCACATTGTTGCAATGCATCACTTTAAGGAGATTCAAAGCTTCATCAACTCTTTTCATCTTACAATATCCATTAATCAAAATATTATAACTGAAAACATCTGGTTGCAAACCGCTTTTTACCATCTTGTTGAATATTTTCCTTGACTCATAAATATTCTTGATCAAACAATACCCATCCATTAAAGCATTGTAAGTAACAACATCTGGCTTTTTACCAAACTTCATCATCATAGCAATCGCAGCTTGTGCTTCTGTGATCCTTCCTTCTTTAAAAAATGCATCTACCAGTATAGTACAGGTATGAACATCTGAGTTGATGTCTTTCAATATCATTTCATTTAGCAATCGAGTTGCTTCTTGCCATTGACCAATGTAAGAGAAACCATGGATTAAAGAGTTGAAAGTGAAAATATCAGGGGGAATTCCCCCATCAATCATTTCATTACACAAATCATGTGCCTCATTTACCAATCCATCCTTACACAGACCATCTATGACTGTGTTGTACATAACTACATGAGGCTTGACCATGTGTCTCTTTCTAGTTTGCAGCAATTTGTTGGCCGCTCTTATTTTTCCATTTTTACATAACCCATTGATTAAGGTGCCATAACTAACTTCGTTTAGCTGGAATCCCTTTGCCATTAGATCATCGTGAAAATCCAATGCTTCACCAACCTCATTATTAATGCAGAGTCCTTTCATTAGTGTAGTCAAAGTTATAATATTCGGTTGATTACCGCTCTTGAGAATCTTCCCCAATATAGAGAAAGCAAAAGCCATCTGACCCATATGGCAGTAGCAGTTGATCAAGATGTTCAGTGTAACAGTAGATGGCACGAATCGCCAGGATTGTGCTTGTGTCCAAAGTGAAATAGCAGTGGGATAATGTTTCTTCTTAGCAATAGATCCTAAAAGCTTATTAATTTTGATAATGGAGGGTGGGGGACGCATATGGAGCAAGCAATTGAAAGAAGCAACATCATAGTGTATGTTATTGGGATTTGGGGGATTGGAATGAAAACACAGATTGAAAAAGAGGGCATAAGGGAATGAGTGAAGCAAGGAAGAAGGAGAAAATGTAAACAGGAGAGGAAATGTGGGGACGACGTACCTTGTAGCTGTAGAATTAGAGAGCATCTTTACGTCAGTCGTCAGCTCCAGAGTTCATGCCCTATTTCTGTCCTCGTACAAATGCTTCTTGTAGAAAATAGAAACAAAGAGAGAAAAAAGTTCATACCTTCGACGGGCGTTTAGAATCACAAGACAGTGCGAAAGTAAGGAAGGCTGAGAAATTCAATTTCATTATATACATAGATTATGTAACTGGATGGATTTAATTAAAATTTACGAAAATCAATTTAATTAATTCGATTTTATTCGATTTATCAATTAAATAATATATTTAAAAAAGCATATATCGTATATTAATTAAAATTTTAAATAAATTAAATGTCATTATATATTTTTTAATTAAAATTATTTTAAAATTGTTTAAAATTAATTTTAGTGTATTATTTGTTAATTATATGTATTTTTATAGTTAAAATTTTAAAAATATTAATATTAATTTTTAATTTTATAACCTTTTTAATTAAAAATTGATTATTCAAGTCAATTCAAATCAATTGAAATTGGTTTGAATTAGTTTGATTGATGTTTAAAATATTGAATTGATTAAAAGTTAAAATATAAAAAAAAAAGTATAGATTATGTATAAATAATTTTTTTAATTATAAAAATTAACTTAAAATTATCTAAACTTTGTGATTTGTGTAAAAAAATATTATCTCTCATAACTTTTTTATCTAAATTCTTAACAAAATAATGATATATCAATAAAATTAAGTAATATTAAAATGTTAAATACTTTCTTAAACTTTAAACGTGATGCAAAAAATTTTTAAACTTTAGAAGCAAAATTTTTTTAAAACTTTAGAAGTTGTATGAAAAAATTTTTTAAATTTTGAACGAAAAATTGACATATCTAACAATGGAGTAGATTTTTTGCAAAAATTATAAAATTTAAAAGTTTTATATTAATTTTTACCATTAAAGAAAATTATATATACATGATTTATTTAATTAAGATGATGTTCATGAAAATAACAAATGGATGCATAGTTATTTATAAAATCACAAATACATCCATATTAAGTGTACAAACATTTATTTATCATTTTTTACTTCAAAATGAAAAAAGAAATATTATATATATATATATATTTATAGAGAGAGAGAGAGAGAGAGAGAGAGAGAGAGGATAGTCTTCATAAAACGTACCTATTCATGATACAAGATTTGCCATTGTTGAGAATGAACGAGGGAGAGTCTGCAACCTACAAGATTTGCATTTTGCCCCAATACAGTCGAGAGAGTGAGACGAGAGAGAAAAACAAATTGCTAGAAAGTGTGTATCTAAATTACGTTAAAAAAAAACTCTTATTGGACTTTGGTGTATCTTGTCCAAAGGAAAGTTGCCCATTTCTAAGAATATTTTCTTATTAAATAAGATTTAATAAAAATATGGTTTATATATATTTGATTAACATTAATATATTTATTTTAATAATTTTTCACTTACATATCAAGATAATCACCAAATGCATTTAAAGAAAATTTTTCTCTCTCTTACCTTCACTCAATAGTCTTTAAGTAAACGGGTTCGTTATCCAAAAAGATTTGTAAGCAATCAAATTTATCATTGATTATTTACAGTTAATACATAAAACCAATGCATTAGTCCAAAAATGAAACAACACAAAAAATCATAGAATCTAATGAAAAAACTAGTAAAATAATAAATAATTTCTCAATATATGACCAAATAGAACACAATGAATTATTTGGTTGCTTAACTTCAAGGTGGACCTCAGATGTTGCTCATAAATTAGCATTTCTCTAAGTTGTATTCATAATTAAGAATTTTTTGTTGTTATTAGCATTGCCAAAAATTGTAAGCCCATGAAGAATATTTTGGGCACAAAAAATTTCCTAGGTTTTTTTGGCATTCGAGAAAGACCATTTCTGAACTTCTTTGAGAGTACAATTATAAATAAAGGTATAGAATTAGAAATATACTGGTGTTAATATTGATTTTGCCTGAATGGTTTTTTCAAATGATAGTATATCTGGCAAACTGAATAAGTATCGTGTTGTCATAGTTTAAACTGTGAAGTTCTAAAGGATGCCTTTTTCTACTACTTTCAGGAGAATGCGAGGTTAGCTCTAGACCTCCTTATCACTTCATCTGTCCAATACTTCAGGTATTTAAATAATTCATATTGTTTGTAAAATTGATTACCCATCTTAAAAAAAGAAATTTTGTGTGAAAGATGTTTCAGATTCTAGCTATGACTTAATAATGTCATGTCAAATAGTTTACTGATTTGTTTGAATATTACTAATACAATAAAACTGAATTATATAACTGTCCACATTTTTTTTATTGGATAACTTAATAGCAATGTCCAATGCAGGACGTGATGGATGATCCTTGTGTTGCTGCCGATGGATACATATATGATCGCAAAGCAATTGTGAGATGGTTGCAAAAGAATGACAAGTCACCAATGACAAACATGGCATCACCACTTAAGAATCTGATTCCAAATTACACACTTCTATCAGCAATTAAATCTGGAGAAAAATGACACAAACATCAGTAATTTTCATTGTCAATGTTGAGATATTGGTTTCTAGTTTAGGTTGGGTAAAAAATTCAGTGTTTATGGTGTCTGGTAGTGTCTTAGATGAAGATTTTGTTTGTCTATATTATCATGTGCCTGCCGTTTGGTTAACTTAAAGAAGATTCATTTTCAAGTGTAAATGTGTTTCATACTTTCATTCTACTGTTAATTGCACATTTAATTTTAAAGGAGATATTCTGTGTAATATAATGAGAGAAAATGATGATCAGTTTTATTTCTTTTCTTTTATTTTCTTATTTCTTTGGTAGTGTAGTTGGGTTATTGATTCTAAAATTTTCCACTTTTTCAGATCGGTGAAAAAGAAAAAACTGTCAGTTGGAATAAGCATTTTGTGTTTCATAACCAAAAAATTTGTGATCAGCTGATGCCAGTTGAATATGCAATTCAAGAGAAGATGAAATAATTTTAAAATCAGAGGGATTTACTTAAAAATATTTACTTGAATACCTTTTTGTTGGATGAGAAACTTCAGATTCGCAAATGCTGAGCTCTTGCTTCTCTAACGCAATGATGGAGAACTGTTGATTTTCCTGCGTATTATTACACAAAAAGTTCCTTAAGTGAGATAATAAAAGCATATTATACTTAGTATAACTTTCATTATGTACTACTGAGACCCTTATCCACTGTCCTTGCACTGTGAGAACTGAGATTATGAATTTTTCTTTTTTGTACTTGTTGAATATTAGGAGGCAATTTTATTTCACCTCAAAAACAGAATATGTTTGACAGTTTTACCAAAGTGATTTTGACAAGAACAATCAAGAAAAACAATAAATCAGTATTAGGAGGCAATTTTTTGCTCTGATTTCCTAGTTTGATAGATGATGTTCCTGCGATCTCCTATTCCAATGTTTCTTTGAAGCTTCCACTTTTTCTGTTGTTCTGTAGGTTGAGATGTCTTCTCTTCATTGGATTTAGGTATTTTGTAATGTTAATTTAGGCAAACATTCAAGTCCTTCCATGCATAGTATGTTTCTTGCTTGCCATATGTCATTCAAAATTAACATTATTAGAATGACATGCCCCACAACAGTGTTTTCATTTTTATCTAACTTTTTGAATCATGTGTCTAGCCAGCTGACAACCAAACAAGGTGTGATCATATCTACTATGATAGATAGAACTAAACCAAACCAAACTACCTTTGCAAAAGCCACTATAGAAATACACGATCTAAGGATTCTTCTGCATTTGATCAAATTTGGCATATATAGTAAATATCTGATGATGTTGTCTTAGATTACAAAGTGTTGGGAGGGCATCATTTCTAACTCTCCAATTGAAAGTTTGAAGTCTTGGAAGGATATAGAACTTCCACAATGTGTTCCATGGGAATTCATTTTAGGAATATTTAATCCTTCCCTTTCAAAAAGGGTTTTATATCCCAGCTTAATTTTATACTTAGCATCAGGAGAAATCTTTCATGTGATCTTATCTGAAAGACCACGTTTAGAAATGGGAATAATGGAGATTGAATTTGCCACTTCATTCCCATTTATTTGTTGCAGTTTGTTGATATCCCATGAATGGTGGGATGTTGAGGTTAAGGGTCTGTTTGAATATAATTCTGTTTTTTTGTTTTTTAAAATTATTTATAAAACTAGTTCTGAGAATTTATATTATTTTTATTTTTATATATTTATGTACATGTTATTAATAAAAATATATGTTTTTTTGTAATTTCTTTGTTTTAAAAAAATTAGAGTTCAGAACGTCTTTTAATTGATCTATATTTTTTGTTTCTAAAACACATTCTATTTTTTTACTTTTTGTTAAAAACAGTTATTCAAACATATTTTTTTATTTTTAAAAACCAAAAACAATTTTCAAAAACTGTTATCAATGCCAAATTTGCATTCTCAGGAAGCCATTAGAATTTAGTGCCAATTTTAACCTTGTATCCTGTTCCAATTCTCCACCACAAATTATCTAGAATTAGCTTACCAGAGGCACAAATACTTTTCCATGCCCAAGAAGGCTGTGTAGTCTTCTTTGGATCTTGATTTATGTTGCCTTTATAATAGTTAGCAACTATCCATTGGCTGATCAATGAGGATGATTGATCAAATATTCTCCATACTTGTTTTGCCAGCATGGCTTTATTTAAAATCTTAGTATTCCTTAATCCCAGACCACCTTTGTCTTTGGGGATGAATAATCTGTTTCTATTAAGAAGATGCATGAATGTCTTATCTCCCTTAAATCCCTAAAAGAAATTTGTAGACATGGCATCAATTTGATTGGAGTATTTCTTGAGAATGGCTAAAGAAGCCATTTGATATATAGGAGTTGGTTGCATAACTGATTTGATCAGAGTAAGTTCCTTAAGTAAATATCTCCTGTTGAAAAAAGAATGACTAAACTTTACTAGATCTTTAACAATGGGCCAAAATTGTTGAAAGCTTGTTCATTTTCACTAGGATTAACAAAAAGAATGAGATGTTTTTTCAAAGATTTAATTTTATTTCATTAGTCCTCAATCTCTTTCACCCCACTCCCTTCATATTCACCCTATTAGTATCTTTAGGGATGTTTGATAAAACAAAGGAAAAGGAAATAGAATATAAAAAAAAATGATGAAAAAAGAAAGACAAAAAAGAGAGATTTCTAATCTTAACTGCTTCATATATAAAAGAAAAATAAAAATAAAAATTATCCCATAGATCACTCATGTGCATAAAATTATACTTGAGGTATTGTAGAATTATAATGAAAAGGATATTTTGAAATTTACAATACATAACAAAGAATTAGCCATCAAAGTTTACAAAAATTAAAAATAGTTTGTGTGTTTTCTTGGCCAACAAAAATAGCTTGTGTTAAGTTTCACAAAAGAGTGAAGTATGTGTAAGTATCAAGAAAATATAAATCAGATTGAATTATTTTACTATAATTAAAAAATAATTGTCATAGTAACACGCAGGGGTATTGTTGTCAATGTCTCTATGAAAACCCTAGCGCCATCTGACCTACCATATTATATTAGTGTATCTTTTCACTCCCTCCCTCCTCTGCATCTGCCTCTCCCTCTGCCGCTGCAAAACTTCACTCACCTTCCATTCCAATGGTACGTATTCGCTCTGTTAGTCTCTTCTTCTTCTCCTTCTTCTTCTTTTCATTCTTCGATAATTCATAACAATGAATAATTTTTGCGTTTTGGGTTCTTAAATGCACTGAGAGCAGGCTTCAGAGAAGAAACTGGCGAACCCTATGAGGGAAATCAAGGTCCAGAAGCTTGTCCTCAACATCTCTGTGGGTGAGAGTGGAGATCGTCTCACTAGAGCTGCTAAGGTATTGATCATGCCTACCGTCAATGGTCGTCCCTCGTTCTTTCTTGGTTCGATCGACCGTTTGATTCAAATCACTCTTTTTCTTTGTAATAGGTGTTGGAGCAGCTTAGTGGTCAAACTCCAGTATTCTCCAAAGGTTAATTACTGGTCCTTTCTTTGTTTTGCTCGATTGGCTTTGTGCTGCGGTTTTGTTTTCCTTCTTGGGTTGAGAAACATTGGTAGACTGAAAATTGTAAAACATGTCACCATTTTGATGATTATGTGTTTTATTATGCATTAACGATGATGCTTGGGTTTTTAATATATGGTTTTGCTTGACTGCTAAATGTGCCTTAAAGCGAGATGCTTAAGATTGAACTTGAAATACGTGAGTGACATTTTCCTCCCCCGTGATTTATATATATATTTTTCATGTCTAAGAAGTATAGTTCGGAATGTCATTGTTATTAGCCTAATAGATTTGTAGTTTTTATGATCCATAGCTCGAGACGATCAAATGCGAATGAGAATTTAAGAGTTCTTATTATAGTTTCTCTAAACTTGTTTGATATTGGTGGAATGATTATTTCCGAAGGATGATTCCCTAAATGCAATATAATTTATTCTTGAACTATTTTATATTTAATTTTTTTCTTTGTGACCATTTTTATCTGAATTGTTATCACTTATTAGAGGTTCATGTTTATTAATTACAGTTTGTGAAAAGCATGTTATAATTTTGAGGCAATGTAATATTATTAAGATATAGGAACCTGGTCTGTGGCTTGAGTTATGTTGGGTTGACAAGTTAATTTAGGCACTAAATTCATAGTTCTCTGTTTTGATATCATATTGAGGAAGTGATCAATTGATCATGCAACACTTGTACCCTTTGGCTCTTACACCTGTCTTCTGCTTTAAACTTTTTGTTTTCAACTCCCTTCCTGTTTCACAAAAAAGAAATGACTAGTCTTGTTGGAATATCCTTGAACCTTGGAAAGAAACATGTTTGATGAGCTTCACTTCTTCTAAGTTTCCAACATATATTGGCTGTACCTTTTTCCTTGATTTGTTCTCATATCTCTCTTGTGCTTGTCTGCAGCAAGGTATACTGTTCGTTCCTTTGGTATTAGACGAAATGAAAAGATTGCATGCTATGTCACTGTTAGAGGTGACAAGGCAATGCAGCTTCTGGAGAGTGGTCTGAAAGTGAAGGAATATGAACTTCTGAGAAGAAACTTCAGTGATACTGGATGTTTTGGCTTCGGTATTCAGGAGCATATTGATTTGGGAATCAAGTAAGCTGAAAAGCTCTTACCTTTTATGCGTCTACTAATAAATATTTTATCTCATGCTGAAATATATAGATGTTATATGCTAGACTTCAACATATTTAATGGTATGTGAAGTTTTTACAGGCTGTGGTATATCTGATATATGTATGTTGTGTATTCTAAATCTCTCTTTCTAAATGATAATCAATCATCAAAACCATGTTCTAGTTTGATGTTGAACATCTGCTCTGCCTCAGGTATGATCCATCTACTGGTATTTATGGAATGGACTTCTATGTTGTTTTGGAGCGCCCCGGTTATCGAGTGGGACGTCGCCGTAGGTGCAAGTCACGGGTTGGGATCCAGCACCGTGTCACCAAGGAGGATGCTATGAAGTGGTTCCAGGTGAAATATGAAGGAGTGATCCTTAACAAAGCCCAGACAATCGTTGGTTAGATTGCCATATTCACAATAGCAAGTTCCAATTTTGTTGATTTTAGTTTGTTGTTTCTTGGACTAGTTTCTTAGTATCTGGTGGGATACAAGTATTAATGTGTCATTAATTTTTTGTCATCAATATTAATACTATGCTGTTGACCCCTCACTAGGTAAATGTTTTACATTATCTATTTACACTATTCTCCCACAAGTTTTGGCTATTAGAAGTGTGGAATTTTATATTGGCTGATGAAATCAATCATTATTTCATGAGCAAATTACACTAAGGTCGTTATATTTGGTTAAATTAAGTTTCTTTTAATTTGTTTTTGTTAATAAAATTTGTTTTGCACAAGATTATGACTTTATTTTTAATATAATAGTAAAAATAATGATACATCTTAGCATGGGATTTTTGGTCTAATATTAAGTATTTTTATTGTTTTGATAAGAAAGTATATTGGATAAGAAGTTCACTGTATTAATAGGAAATAAATTAGAAGGAAGGATTTTATTCAAATATAGACGGCGAAGCCTGATGAATGCTAGGGTCTTCGATCAACTCCTGAACAACATTGGAGCTATGAGGGTGTACTTAGGGTGTTCTCAGTTTTAGTTTGAGGGATTTGAAGATATTTTTAATAGTGTAATTATTGTTTTGAGTTTACATTATTAAATAAAATCATAAATAGTTGATTTTGAATAATTTAATTTTTTTTAATTTATTAATTTTATACATATAAGTTTATTAAAATGAATAATAAGGTATTTTTAACTAATACATATTTAAATAATATTATAAAATCAGTAAATAATAGTTATATTAATATTTTAAATTTAGTCAAAATAATTATAAAATTAAACTAATTTCAAAGATAAATTTTAAGAAAAAAATATGATAGCCTAATTAATTTAATTTTTCAAATGTCAATTTTTAACCTTGTTCCTTGAAAAAAATTAAGTGTACAAGTAAAAAATAAAAAATGAAATATTAAATTAAAGTAATTAAATATAATTTATTTTGAGATTATAAACACTAAATATACATATACATTATATTTAAAAATTAAATAATCATAAATTAAAGAGTAAATAGATAATAATATATTTCATATAAAGGTAATTTTTTAATATAACATATTATAATTATATATATAAGTGGTTTGAATTAATTTTTTAACACTTCAAATTGCAAACCAAACTAAATCACAAAAAAAGTATTTAAACCAAATTTATCAAAATTGAATTTTGATCAAATTTGTTTAGTTGTTATTCTATTCAGTTTGATTTAGTTATAGGACATCAATTTTAATTGATTCTAAACATTTTTAGATGTACCACTTTCAAAGATGATTGTATAATGTTAAATAGTGATATATCAATATTAATCAAGTACTGATCTTAAATTATTCTACCAAGAAAATAAATTTTTTTTTTAAATAAAGAGTAATTTAATAATTTGGTCTATGAAAAATATATTTTTTTCTTAAATTTAATTCTTGAAAAATAAAATATTTTTATATAATCTTTGAAAGATCAATCAATTTAAACTTCTAATTAATGAGATAAATGAAAAGTTAACTAGTAGTAATATTAATAATACTAACTTGACTATTAAATAATAAATTAAATCTTATTTAATAATAAAAAAGTAAAATATCAAATTTATAAAATAAACATTGTTAGAATACACAACTAATATTTTTTAAGTGTAATTTGTAAATTTGATGTTTTATTTTATAAATTAGTAAATTATACATTGTCAAAACATATTATTTGTATTTTTTGATAAATAAGATTCAATTTATTATTTAATTTTCAATTAGTGTTCATAATATTATTATTTGTTAATTTTTTATTTATTCTATTAATCTAATGACTAAACTAATTAAAAATTAATTTTTTAATAATTATATTAAGACATTTTATAAATATTAAATAGTAAGAAAAGTTGGAAGTTTCCATTGCTGTCAACTTATGTCAACGTAACCTTGATTAATTTTGGAACTCTTCTTCATTAGTAGCAAGATTATTTTCAAAGCAATAATCTTCTTTTTGTAGAGAAAAGCTTGATATAATTTGAGCTAGTATGTATCAGCTTCTTTCATCTTTTTTGAAAATTCGCATAAGTTAATTGGGCTAAATTTGGGTTTTAATTTTAATGAAAGGAAAATTTTAATTTTTTTGATTAAGTTATTTTTAAATAATTTGACTTGTGATTAGTTAAGCTTTTGTAAGTTCCAAATAAGATTTACATGTTGAAGCTATGGATGTTATGCAACCCCAATCTGCATTGCTAAAATATTCCAAGCTCAAGACTAAACTCCCATTTTTCTTGTTCCAATATTCCTAATCATTACATGGAAAAATAAACATTATGTCGATGTGCAATTTTTTATTATAAAATAAATTTCTTAATGAAGAGTTAAAAAAAGAGTAACATTTTATAGTTTAAAAAAATTACTTTCAACCCTTTTGAATTTAACATTAAATAATATTATATTATAAGGGTGCTAGTGAAGTATTATGATATTTAAAATAACTAAAAATTAAAGATAGAGTGATATGATTATAACAAGATATGATCGACTATAACAAATCTCATAAGAATAGATTCTATTATGTTCATAACTAATTTGCTTAGATATAATTTCATCTTTATTTATTGAGATATTGCTATTTTATTATTGATGATAGATCTTATTGACAAATACTCTAGATGCACAACACCTTCTAAGTAGGCAAGTAGATTGTAAAGCATACTTATATCTATGTTGAATTTAGAGTAAGACTTACGACTATTCTAAGTTAAAGAAGGATTTCAATAAGAAAAAGAGAGAAAACTTAAAACGCGTGAACTTGTTAGCCATTTATTAATTTTTAGTACAAATTAAAATGTGATAAAAAAATATTAAGAATTTGTTTTGTGAAAATTTTAGTATTAAAGATCTTAAAAAAGTAAATGTCATTTTTGGTATAAAAATTAGAAGGATGAATAATGAAAATTTTCTTGATCACTCTCATTATGTGAAGAAAATATGTTTATACTTTTTTAGAGTTAAGTATTTGTTTAATTTTCACTATTAATGATAAATTAATGACTAATAAAAAATAATATGTTAGTATGATTGAGAGTGTACGTTTTTAACAGATTGTATTAGACTTAATATTATTTATGCAGTTAGCTTACTTGAGAGGTTACAAGTAAACCTAATATGGCACATTAAATAAAATATTTTATGATATATTTTTGTGACACTAAAAATTATGGATTATTTTATAAAAAATATCTTTGTATACTTAAAGGGTATTCTGATTTTGGTTATGTATTTACTTTAAGCAATTGTGCAATTTAATAATTTAAAAAATAATAAATAATTACTAAATCAACTATAGAAATTGAACTTATTGCTTTAACATCAGCAAAGGAAAAAACTAATTACCTAAGCTGCCATAGTTCAAGGTGCAATATTATTATTAACTTTGGATCAATATATGTATATTTTTCTGAATATATATTCAAAACAAATTTAGTTATTTATATTATGCATAATAATATATCTCTACATATATGTATATATTTTAATATGTACTAATTTATAATAATAAATGAGAGATTGTTAAGATATTATTATAAATCATTAAAATATTAAAAAAAATTCAAATGAGTAACAATCACAAAGGAAAAACGCTTGAACAAAGTAAATTAACAAATTAAAAGCTAGGAAGAAAAACGTATAAGACAGTCGATGAAATTATATGACATTTAAAAATGGCTTTGAATCAATGAATACATCAAGGACGTTTCCGGGATGGTTTTTAATCAAAGTTTAAACGTCTGCTACACGTTTTAATCAAATGTGAAACGGCCAAGACATCGTGAATTTGGTGCAACGGTACTCTCATTTTCACCTATAAATTTGGATAGCAAAAGTCATTTGAAAGGTTGCTGAAAAAAGATAAAATAAAAACTTCATAGCGAAAGAAAACTTGTGTGATGTTTGGGTAGAAAAAAGTGTGGGTACTTTTGTGTATAAATTATATACATTAAAATGTGAGTATTAAATTATTGTATATTGTAAATAACATGTTTGTGTGTGTGTTATACTATAAAATATAATAAAATTAATCCGTGCCAGACATATTTTATTTTATCATTCATACCCTTATTATATGTTATTTTGTTAAGAGAAAATAAAAATTAAGAGTTATAATTAAATTTAAAATTTACATAAATATAATAAAAATTTGAATGAAAAGTTTTGCTTTTTTAAAATGATTAAAATAAAATAATATAGTTAAATAAAATAAATAAAAAATAGAGATTAAAAAAATTTAAAATATTTAAACTATCCCAAACCTTTGAACATCTGACCGAAGTTTATAAAACAAAATCCACGGCACAGCTGTGGTTGAGAAAACCAGAGACGACAGTTTCGTGAAATTCTTCAAGCGAGGAAGCAGTAGGCCCAATTTCTCAGAGTAGCATTACGCTTTGCAATATATCTTTGTTCTGCCCATTCTTCTTCTGTTTCCTAAATACTTGTAGTCCTTTATTTCGATTAGTTTGAATCCATTTCGTTTCTATTAACAATGGTTATGGTGGGTAAAACAAGAGAAGTAGGGATTCCATTGATGAAGCTGATTAGATTAAAAGGGTTTCCTATTTTGGAACAATTGTATCTGGAGGAACGGCTGCTTCGGACTAGTTCTGATAATTGGTGTCTGATTAATGATGGAACCAATTCGCCTGCCATTGTAATGGGCTTGTCTGGGTATGTCTTCATTTGTTTTACTGGTCCCTTTATCTGAGAATCAGAATCTTCTGGTTTTATCCTTATATTTCCATGTAAGATATGCATTTTCCCAATTTTATTTTATATAGTTGATAGTTGATGTTTATTCCCCTGTAAAATGCTTGAAATTATGAAGTCTGATAGCAATTCACAAATCTGATGAACATGTTATAAGTATTAGATCAGAAGATAGTTTAATAACTAGACGTTGAGAGAGAGAGCAAAGGAAACAACAAGAGAAACTATTTGATGGATTTAACTATCAACAATCTAACTATAAGCTTGATCCTTTGTTGTTGTATTTTTCTTTTCTATGTTACACTCCTTGCATCCATGATAGGCTCAAGTAGCCAATAAAAACTCATCAAAATGGATGTGTTATTGGACCCCACAACCTGAAACATCCATTTTAGTGAGTTTTGTTCCTTGCAACTATCTTGGGTCGAAAAAGGAAGGAGTGCAACACAAGAATTCTTCATGTTTGATAGCTTATAACCGTAGACTATGTATCAGGTCTTTTCTTCCTATTTATATTTGTTGCTTTCTAAGAGGTCACTTCTTGATTTGCTGCCAATATGTTTAAGGAGGAGAAAATTTTCCTTTTTTTTTTTTTCTTATTTTGTCTTTTTTCCTTTTGATACGAATAAGCATGAAATAAATAAATTTTAATCTGAATGTGGATATACTACATAGGAAACTTTCAGAACTTGTTGAAGTCAGGTCTGTGTTGCGAGATCAGATTCCCGTCATCAAAAGGTTTACTGGGGGAGGCACTGTTATTGTTGACCAAGGGACCATATTTGTTACTCTCATATGTAATAAAGATGCTGTTCCAGATGTTCAACCATTTCCCCGCTCTATCATGTCATGGAGTGGTCTGTTATATGGTCAAGCTTTTGAAGGGATTGGTGATTTCAATCTCCGCGAGAATGGTACATAGGTTGACCCCTTAATCATTGTTGTGCTTTATCTAGTTTTTATAAGACCCTTCTATCTTCAAGTACATATGTCAGATGCATCCAGAAGTTTGACTATGTCAAGTCATTTTTGTGCTGCTTGCATTCTTTTTCAATCCTTTGGCTTAGATCCAACAAATTATTTTGGGGTTGATATTTGATAATGTAGGTTTTCAAGTCAACCACAGATTATAGAAATGATAGTGTGAATGGCTTAAAATATTTTGCTATCTTTTTAATCTTTCTTCTTCTTCACAACAGATACTTACTCTAAAATCCTTTTGGAAATTCGTTTTATAATTTGATTCTGAGGTTTCTCTTCCTCTGTTTTCCCATAAAACAAATTGTATATGACAACTTTTCACAACTGTTGCTGTGTCCTTTTCTATTAATTTTGGATTTGAAACATGTACATGTGTTTTGCATTTTGGAACATTTGTCTCTCTGAATCAACTTTATTAAGTCTAGGAAATGTTCTGTATCTTTTTCAAGAATAGCTTAATGAGGCTTTGATGGGATTCTGATTTCATTTAATCATTTTGCTCTTAGATTATGTGTTTGGTGATCGTAAGTTTGGTGGTAATGCTCAATCTATAACCAAGCAACGGTGGGTGCACCACACATCATTTTTATGGGATTATGAGATCAAGAACATGTCCTACCTCAAGTTACCTGCTAAAGCTCCGAAGTACCGACTGGTAATTTTGGTGTCTCATAATGAAACTTTTTTCTTTTTAATAAAATTATTGTTAACATTTTAAAATTAAAATGTTGTGTTCTAGTTCTTATGGAATCAGTTAGTGCTTATTCCTGTTGTTACAATTTTTTTATTTGAATAATCACTACTTCTGTAAGTGTTGGTCTCAGATATTGGTTATTATGTTTCTATGAAAAAAGAAAAGGAACTATAATTTCTTGTGCCATTGAAAGCTTGAAATTTTTTTATCCTTAAATATTCAATTGCTTTCAAGATGTGCCGCATGGAAAGGGACCAATACACTCAATGGCTAAGGATACATCTGGTTTCTTTACTGTAATCTTCTCTGAATCCATGTCTATTAGTGGGTTTTAATATTCTATTTAGTGTATTAGATTTCTAGGGAAACAAGTCGAATTCTTCAACCATATCTTCTATGTTGAGTAGCATGGTAATTGAAAACAATTGTAGAGTTGCATATTCTCATTGCACTGGAAAAAATGAAGTGAAAAGGGAATCGGAATTTCTCATAAATCCATATCCATATTGTCTCGTTGAATGGTCCAATCCTCACTTAAGCATGGAGCCCTTGGGACTTAATTTCCTCGAAGAATCTCTGAACTAAATGACACGAGGGATTGGTTATATTCAAGTGCCTATTCTCTGTTGCCTTCTTTTTGCTGGCAGAAGCAGTAGTTTCAGATTAGGAGTCAGTTGCTATTAGGGTTTTCTTCTTTTTCTCTTTTGGGCCTTGGCATCTTTGTATTCACTTTTGGATGTGGGATTTTGGTGTTCATGTAGTTTCTTGTGGTGCAGGCTAGGGACCATACAGATTTTGTATGTCGAATGAAGGAATTTCTGCCACGTTCAGAATTTATACAAAGGACAATCGAGGCAATCGGATCTCGATTCTCTTTGGAAACTGTATCTGTTAACTTGGAGGACATAGATGATCCATCTGCTGTCAATTTTGCTCACAGCACTAGGCTTCTCACTGAGCAAGAGATGAAGAAAGAAGTATGTGCTACTCAACTTTAGAACGCCAGTTATAATTACGAAGTTGGTAATGTAGAAACTGGTAAAGCATCATAAGATAACGGGTTGGAGAAAATTCATCAATTGGTGATATGGAAATGCAGTTTTCTATGCTTCTACAGAGAGATTCTTTGTGATAGACTCAGATAGACTGAATCACAAATGGATATATTAGGACATTATTTTAGTGTGCTTGACTTTTTTATTTCTTTTTTTTTTTTTCCCTATTCATGATTAGTTTGATTTACCTTTCTTTGATAGACTGGATTTACCTAAGAAATGTTGGTTACTTTTTGACCTTGATTTCTTCTTTAATGTAATAAATTTGTATCAAACCTATTGATGTTTGTGTATTTTGTTCGGCTATGTTTTAATAATTAACAAAAAATAAGAATAAATTTGAAATTGACTTACCAGGTTTAGACTTTCACTTTTATCTCAAAAACAAAATAAATGGTTGAAAATAAAAAAAAAATAGTTTTATCTTTGTCTTAAATTCATATTTTTAATCAAAAGAAAGGAAAAAGAAAAATATTTTTATTATTATTATTGTCTTATTTTGCCAATTATTTATTATTCTCAATTTTTCCCTTCTTATTTTTTATTTCTAAAATACCCTTTTAACCTACATATGAAATACCAAACAAACAAATGAGTTGGGAAAAAGGAGAGGCATTACCCGCGAGAAAGCTGAGACTCAATTAGATGGAGGGGGGAAAGAGATATCACGTTTTTTCTTCACGGGGACCGAGTGCAGGGAGTTGAACCATAATATTAATTTTCAGTCAATTTTGTTCTCTAAAAAATAAAATATTTTAATTTAATTTTTAAAAATTAATATTTAATTAATTTAACTATTTAATTAATAAGATGAATAAAAAATTAATTGATATAAATATATCAAATTTATAAATTATGTCTATTTTTTTGGCCGATACAAATTATGGTAAATTAAAATATACTATTTATATTTTTTTATAATTTATAAATATGATAAATTTTATTTTTTTATTATTAAATAAAATTTAATTTATTATTTAATAATTAAGTCAATATTTATTAATATTATATCAACATATTAATTGACTTTTTTTTCATTAATTTACTCATTTTTAAAAGAGTCCAAAAAACACATAAACAGAGTTACAATAAGAAATTAAAAATTTAATTATTAGAAGAATTTTAATTAGGAGTGGATGGAAATACAAATACGTAATAACTGTTAAAACCACGTCGTTACACCCAAGTTCTTCTGTCGCCACTTCTCCTTCTCAGCGTGCTGCTTTGCGGCGAATGTCAGTCAGCCCCAATAGCGATTCCACCCGCAAGGCCAGAATCACGAACCAACTGTCTCTCTGTGCACTTCATAAGCTTCTTCTCGAGACGTTTTCATAGCACCATTGAATTCACTGTGTCGGAGGGAGGTATGTTATTGCAAAACCCAATTTTGCAGCTAAATGCCCTCTAATCACTGTCTCAGTGGAAGAATACTTGGGATATGTATCGTAATGATAGATTCTTTTGTTCGGAGTTTTTTGTCATATTTCTGTAGGATAAGAACTTCAGTTTCATTTTCAGTCAGTGACGTAAATGCTGAGTTCTATTCGGTTTTATTGTGCCGTAGAAGTGGCTTTGTTTGCTTTCACCACCTGAAATGTTTTCAAGTTTTGGGTTTTCCTAGATCTTGATTAACTTGTTGTCTGGGGAAAGTTATTGAGCAACTGAAGTTTTATATGCTGAGCAGTGCTTTTTAAGTTTTTGATTCAATTTGCACAGTATCGTAATTGATTCTGTTTTCTGAAATTTACGAATTCTGATGCCGATATTCAGTAATTTAAAGTTCATGCATTCTTTCACCTGCGCATTTCTGGGTGTAATATATATAGAGGACTGAATTACTTTTTGTTGTAGTTGTAGATACTTTTTATTTTGCTGATGGCTATAATGGGGTTCATATAGAATGTTGTAATATGCAAGTTTAAATTAAAGTTTCTCATACAAATTTGGTGAAGAAGTGATTCAGAATGTTGCAAAGGTGGAGTAAAGCCATTACTCACATTTCCAAAATTGGATGCCAAAGTAACTTGAAATTTCGCAATGACATTTGTGCCTTGACTCACCAAAGCTATGCAAAGGTTGCAACAGCATCTGCACCGACTACAACTGATTTTAAGGAGAAGGATTTTACAAGCGAACCCAAGGTATGGATATAGAAAAGCCATTCCTATTTATTTGTGAATTCCTATTTTGGAACTGGGCTTACTTGCTAGTGTGATAATTATTCATTACTGAAATTCTATTTTCAAGGATTTGCTTTAGAGTATGTGGGGGAAATTTTGTTGCTTCATTTTGTTTTTTTTTGGTGTAAATCTTGTTTTTTCAGTTTCTATATAGCGTATAGACAATGCTATCCACTTATTTTGATGTTGATAATCATAGCCCTGCATTTTGCAGGTTTACTTAGAAAAAATGTTTTGGTCTAAGCCCTGTTCACTGGCCTTGGCCAAAGATTCACCATTAAGAGTCGAAGAACCAAACTTTGAGGGCTTCAAACGATTCTTTCTAAGGCTAATGCTGTTTTATAGCAAACAGAGCAAGTCAATTCGGGGGGCTAATGTGGTTTACCAGAGAATCATTTCACAAGTTGATAAACCTCCTATCTATGAAGGTGATTCCTCTGCTATGTGGCTATAAATTTGATCTAATTATTTAATAAATAAAATAACATATTTTCTTCTATAATTGTTAAAGATCTCTTCTATCTAACTCTCTTGTGGGTGTGGGATTGATTGTCCTCTCTGTATCCTCTGCTTGTTCACTCTATGCTCTCCATGTGACCTACGTCCTGCAGAACAAAATTCCACTAGTAAAATTTGAGAGTTTGCATGACATATGTTATATTAGATGGTTCCATCATATTTGCTAGTGCAAGAGGGACTGGTGAGTGGTATATTTATGTCTTCCTCAATTGACCATCATAGATTAAGGAAGACATAAAGAATTTCATACTTCCAAGTTACTGAAACTGAAAGCACTTTGCTTCTGTTTCTGATCTGTGTCACTTGCATCCTAGTAATTCATCTTAAGATTCTTATTCCTCCAAAACTGCTATGAACCTTCCTCACTTACAGTATGTTTAAGACCCAGCTCTCCTTTACTTGAGTCCATTACTAAACAATCTTAATGGATAGTTTGGAGACTTGCCATGTTCTCTGGATGTTCTGTCTTGGAATAGGTGGTGTAGATAGTTCTGCATTAGGGGAAAGGTGTTTGTTTGCCTCCTTGTGGAATTTTTTGGTGACTTGATTTTGAGGTTTTCTTAGTATGAAGGAAGGTAAAATTATAGGGACATGTGCTATGTTTTTTTAGTTGGTTGATATAGACAAAGGCCAAAATTTTAAAGATAGATTCTACCATCTATGTGGGGGCAATAATTGTTCACTTGACTTCCATTTGATGTTTGGCTCAATTTTATGTTGGTGTATTTATCTTATGATATGAATGCTATTTTTGTCATCATATGTTTGTTTGCATGTGTGTTTTACTTTGACGTCTTTAACTTTTCTTTTGCTTTATAGGTAATATCTCTGTTTTATTAGAATTTTGATTGGGTGACCATGTTTGATACGCTTACATTCCCTCCATTTAATAACTTTGTTAAATCCAACTATTGAAGGAAAGTTCATTGGATTTCCTCTAAATTGGAAAAATATCAGTCTCACTCCTAGTGCATCTCAAATGGAACCCCCCCCCCCTCCCCAAAAGTAAAAAATAAAAAAACTTCCTCAAGAAAAAAAAAAAGAAACTTTAGTGAGCGAATTTAACATGAACAAAACCCATAAGCTTTACAATGACCTTGTTTTTTGGCTAATTAGAGTCAATAGTAATTATGGCTTGGGAGAGTATAATTTAAGCTAATGCTTGTCAAAAAACTTCAAGTTCTTGTGTCATATTTTAACTGCTTTCTTCTGCATGCAGTATTTAACTTGGAGAAGACTTTTAAAACAACATTTTCCTTGCTAGTGCTTCACATGTGGCTATATTTGCGTCGTTTGAAGCAAGAGGGTAAGGAGGGTGTTGAATTTGGGCAGTACCTGTATGAGATTTACAATCATGATGTGGAGCTCAGAGTGTCTAAAGCTGGAGTGAGTAGTCTTTCTTTCCTTTTTTTTTTTTTTAAGAAAAAAGAAAGTGCTTTGGAATCTAATATTTACTGTTACTACTTTTGGATATATAATTTCTTTGGTTTCTTTACTAATTCTCATCCCACCCCAGCAAGATATTAGATGCAATTCATCTCACAAATTAGAATGTGTGATTCATTTTCCTTATTATTTTAACTTAGTGAATCTATGGAAGATCATTCTTCTTTTGTTAGGTTGCATGGTGTACAGTTTTTGGTATCCAATTTTATGATGATGAGAGTGTGGAATGATCAATCATGTATACTTGCATTTTCCATTTTCAAATGAGTCTGTAGTGTTTATTCCAATGCATCAATCTGCAAGGACCAAACAGGGGGGCATGGAGGAAATAGAATTTCAAGTATTGCTATAAAAATGGACTCTTGGTATCTTTTTTGTTTTTTAAATGGCAGGTTAACCTATTATTGACGAGGTGGATGAAGGATTTGGAGAAAATTTTTTATGGGAATATTGTTGCTTATGATGCTGCCTTGCTTCCAGAAGCTAAACCAAATGATTTCTCCCATGTGATATGGAGGTAGCTTTTGATTCAAACTTGATTTTGTCTTGCCTAACACAATCTTCTTGTGTCTCTTACAGCACTTCTTGCACCTGCTTAGAGTTTGAAACATTCGATCGAACCTTTCTCCTCTCTTTTAGTTGTTCTAGCAAGAATGCAATCCTACATAACACAATCTGTGTTTGTTTTTTCGGTTTCAGGAATATATTTTCTGATGATGGTTCTTCAACACCAGATGATGCTGCATTGCGGACAGTGCAGGTATTTCCTCCACAACATAAAGTTTTACATTGTATTAGGGGAACAGATCATGTGTGACCTTTCAAGGAAGGCTTCTTAGCACCTGCTGTCATTTTAGAAATATTACCTTTTATATTGAAGTTACTATTGATGGACTGGGGAGCATTTAATGAATAGTGATAACTTTTCATAATTGAATAAGACTGGCTAAGGGGTTTGTTCCATGTCTAGAGCTTCCTGTCTTTACGGAAATTGCCATTTGATCATTTTATCCAGCATTGTTTCACAACTTTTATTTTTCAGCATATTGAAGTCCACGTCAACACCATCTTATGATTTCTTCTTGTTTCATTTGCTTTCCATTTTTAATTATATACCTGGTTCTTTTAGTTGCTTTCCTTTTTAATATTTTCCATTTAAATGAGTACATAAATTGCCACTGAATCTCAAGTTTGTCTGTCTATAGGCAATGGCCAGGTATGCTCGCCGTGAAGTAAGTTGTCTCTCTTTGACAGGTAAATGCTCTGTTATTCCACGTCCTAAATAAGTGGATTAAAGTGATGCGCTGATACAGTAATACTATATTAGCAAGCCATAGATTGTTAGGAGTATTGCTTAAACTTCTTGCTAATAGGCTGCACTTACTTGCTGTATGTTTAGATTAAGGAAAATAGAAATGAAGG
Source organism: Senna siamea (assembly GCA_031216115.1). Lineage (NCBI taxonomy): Eukaryota > Viridiplantae > Streptophyta > Magnoliopsida > Fabales > Fabaceae > Senna > Senna siamea. Next base: position 2,454,220 of record CM062356.1, read on the forward strand.
ATAGTGGAGCCTTGGTTTAATTTAGACATTTCTTTTAATTTAGATTTAAGTCAAGTCTTTACTTCCTTTTCTTTCTCCATCATTCTCAATCCAAACATATCCTAGAGATCAACTGTTCCTGACTTGCACTATTTTTTCCTAGGTACCCATGATCATTTGGTTGAGAAATATGTAAATTCGTTTCAAAAACAAAAGAATTGTTTTTGAACTCATCACATTCTGCATCTTGCACGACACTAGTTCTGTTGTCACAATATATGAATGATGTGTATAAGAAAAAACAAAAGATCTTCTGGGTATTATATTTGTGTCTCTTTTTCTTTGTCGTTTTCATTTTTAAATTGTTCTTTCTTGTCTGTTTTGCCTATTTTTAGTTTACTGAGTCATGGAGTTTGGATTTGCAGATAAAGAAGCAATATTTTCAGGGAATTTCACGTTTACCGCATTGAAGGAAGAGGCCACAAGCGCAAAGGGAAAGAGCATTAATAGATAATCATTTCTAAAACAAAATTTTAACTACGTCTACCGTCTTTCATTCTTTGTTGCTTGAAAAATTTATATATTGAATAATTATTGTACAAGCTTGCATAAGTTTACAGAGGGTTCTTATATTTAAGTGGCTTGGCATGTAGGAACAAGATTCTCCAAGGGAAAAGTGATTTTAAAATGTCTCACTTTTTCCCCACCTTTTAGTATTTCGTTCCTCTCTATTGTATTTTGGCCGCAAGAATTGTGTCTCCGTTGACACCATGTATTATTTTAGCTAAAATTACATCAATCTCCTTTGAGGATTAGAAAAAGGCTAAAATTAATTTTGAAGTTTTAATTTTGTTTCTTAACTGTTTTTTTTTTCTATTTGTTTTTTATTTTTACTGATTAGTGTAATTTCTTCCTCTTTTAAATGTCATTAGTCATATTTAGAACTTAAGTAAAATTACTCTAATTGAAATATAATCGAAGTTTATATAAAATTAAAAACCTTGAATTTTATTTTGAAATTCTCCATTTGAGTAATTGAAATCCAAAAGTAAAAACTTTGAAAAAATTTTGAAACATTATAAAAATTAATCTAATAGTTATTCTAATATCATTTGAATTCTTCTGTTAATTCAATTATAATTTAGTAAAAATAATTTTACATAAATTTTATATATGAAATTATTGCTAGTGATATATATATATATATATATATATATATATAATATTTGATAAAAAAAATTATATCAATTAATTGAGATAAATGACAGTTAAAACTAGAAAAGACAAGGGACCAAATTAATGCCTCAACAGCAAAAGGTTAGTTTTGGCCTTAGTAAAATTATATTTGGTACCTTTCTTGTTTCAGAGGTTACAATGGACTCTGAGATTTAATATAATGTTATACAAACTTACCTTTCAATTTATTATTTGTCAATAAAATTAAAATTTTATATAATATACGTTTATTTTAAAACAAAAATTTAATATTAGTTTAACTCACTTATTGTTGTATTAAAAATAAAATGAGTCATATTTTTTTAAAAAAAATCATTTTTATTAATAGAAAATAAATTAAAAGAGATGTCAGTATAATTTTTCAAATTAAAAAAGATACTAAGCTAATTTAGTTAAATTTTAAGGATGCTATTTTAATTTCCTCTATATTCTAAAATGATAATTGAGGCTGGTATGTTAGCAACTTATTTCTTTAATATTATACTGGCTTGTATTGTAACCTGTGCTAGCTAGGCATGAACATTATTTATGCAGGCTTGCTCTGCAAGAGTATTTGCAAAACTAAGAACAATTCCTTTATTCGGCAACGAAGCTATACCTCAAGCCTCTAAAAGGAGGAAAACTTCAGCCCAATCTTATGAACAAACCAAAGCGAACAAAAAAGAATAGTCTCTTCAACACGAAAATTGAAGAAGTTTTTGTCTAACCCATAAACTGGAGAGTTTCACGTGTGTGTGTGTATATAATCCAGAATTCAATTTGATGCAATACTTGTAATTGTGTTTGGTGAGGAAGAAAACTGAGAGAGGAGAAAGTGAAAGCAGACAGAAAAAATGGCTCTGAGGCCAAGAAGATCAAGTTTCAGGACACAACCTTCCTTTCGTCCTACATATGAAGACTTCCAGCCTAAGTCAGAGATGAAGGAAAACCAGGAAGCTTGCTTTCTGCGTATTGAACTCCCTGGTCAGTCAGTATATCCTTCTTTTGCATTTCATTTTTGAAAAAAATTTCAGTGCAGTTTTTTATTATTGGATTATTCAACAACAGACACATAATTTATAATGACTCTTTTATGATTAATTTTTTTAAAAAAAAATTTATATATTTTATTTTAATTAAAGATCCTCATAATAAATATATAAGTAATTATATATAAGTCTAATCATTTCATTTTGTTAAAAGATGCATCTTGTTAAAAATTGAATTTAGACAAATTTTCTCATAATATTCTATTTATTGTACGTAAGAGAATGATATTTTTCATGAGGAATAACGTAAATATTCTTGTATTTTAGGAAAGAAATGAGAACTTTTTAATTAACGCATTATATGTAAATATTGTTTACCTCCAAATAACTATTGTCCAGACTAAAAATATAAAATTCCTTGCCTTTCTTCAATGACATGATATCATGATCAACATACATATACAAATATTTTTAATTCTTCAAATTAGCTTTTATCTTGAAGCTCATCAATTGGTGGAAGTAATAAGATTATATGATTAGGTGTTAAATTATAATTAGGCATTAAAGTTTAGAAAAAAAGAAAAAGGGTATAAATCATGATTTAGACTAAAATTAATATATCTATATTATAATAACTATGTGACTTTTTAACAAGTGATCCCATAAAATAATATATTTTATAATATAAAATATAAAATAAAATATATGATATAAAGATGTGAGAAAAAAATAAAAAAATAAATGAATTAAATAATTTCATATTATTTAATTTATTATTTCAACACTATAATAATAATAATAATTTTATATTATATTTAAAAAATTAAAAAAAAACATACACATATAAAGCCTCTAATATAATATAACATTATATATATATATAATATAATATTATATTATATATATAATATAATATTATATTATATTATATATATATCTTTTATTTAGAAAGCTCTATCACAATTATAAAATTTTACTTATCTCAAATTAAATTTTAATTATTTTAACTAGTTAGAGTTTAATAAAATTTTGAATATTAATAATTTTGACAAAAAAAAAAACTCATTCAACTTAATTTGTTTCCTTATTACTTAATCACCTATCATTTTTTAAAAATTTTAATTTAGACTAGAAAGATAATGATTAACGGCTTTATAATTAAAAGCATGCATAACATGACGTTTTCATAGTCTTTCATAAAAAAAATTAAAAACATGCATTTAATTAGAGCAATAACCTGCAAACACTGAAAATATTCATGATATAAATATTTCAAACTTTTTACAATAAAAGTATCTATAATCATAGTCTTCGTGCATTCTCTCCAGAACACTTAATTGTTTATTCTCTGAAACAAAATTTGCCTTATGCAATTTTCATTAAGTTTCATAGACTTTGTGTTTCTGTTCTGCTTTTGTAGGCTTCACAAAGGAGCGCATAAGGATTCAATTTGAGGACTCATACCGAACAATGAAGATTTTTGGAGAAAGACCAATTGATGGTGGCAACAAAAGGAGCCGTTTCAAACAATCATACACAGTTCCTCAAATTTGCGATACAAATAAAATTCAGAGCAACTTTTCTCGGGGAATCCTTACCATTACAATGCCCAAAAAGCTCATTTCACAAGATGCTGCTCCTAAAGCTAAAACACCCCAAGAAAAAGCACCAAGTCCTCCAAAGAAAGCCCAAGATTTCATTCCTCCAAAATCAGCAAGAGAAGAACCAGGAGATAAGAAGAGTGCTGCTTCACCCTCAAGCTCGGGTAGAGGCCCTGATGACTTCAAGGGACAAAAGAGACCTTTTGATGGCCAAATGCCAGACAAGGAATTGAGAGCTAAGGGTGAAAAGGGTCAAGAGGAAATTCTGCAGAAGCCCAAGATAACAATGGCAACAGCTCCTGAAAAGCAAGCAGACAGTAAGCCTATGAAGGTTCAAGAGGAAACTGAGCCAAAACCTGCATCCAAAATGGCTCCTATAAAGCCAAAGGATGAAATGGGTCAAGAGAAAATTGAGTTGAAGCCTAAAATAACAGCCGCAGGAGCACAAGAAAAGCAAACAGACGGCAACAAGACTCAAAAGGATCAAGAAGAAACTGAGCCGAAGCCCACAGTAAAAGTGGTTCCCAGAATGGCTATGGATGAAAAGCCTCAAAAGGGTCAAGAGGAAAGTGAGCTGAAGCCCAAAATAACTATGGCAGGAGCACCAGAAAGGCAAACTAAAGGTAAGCCTCAAAGGGTTCAAGAGGAAACTGAGCCAGAACCCACATTAAAGATAACTCCCAGAAAGTCAATGGATGATAAGCCACAAAAGGGTCAAGAGGAAATTGCGCAGAAGCCTAAAATAACAATGGGAGAAGGTCCGGGAAAGAAAACAGATGGTAAGCGTCAAAGGGTCCGAGAGGAAACTGAGCCAGAACCCACATTAAAGATAGTTCTCAAAAAGACAATGGATGACAAGCCTCAAAAGGGTCAAGAGCACATTGTGCAGAAGCCTATAAGAATGGCAGAAGATTCAGTAAAGCAAACAGACGGTAAGCCTCAGGGGGTTCAAGAGGAAGTAAAGCAAAATACCACATTAACAACTATTCCCATAAAACGAGCAGATCAGAAGACTGGTACAAGGGATGAAGATGCTGAGAAAGAAAGGGTCTCAAAGAAGGAAACTAAAGAAGTAGAAGGGAAGCCTTCTGAATCAAGAAACCCTGAGGAAGGTGCGGTGGAGAAGGATATGGTTAAAGAAAAAGAAATTAGAGCAAGAAGAGAGTTACCCAAGGCAGATGAACTTTGGGCTCCGAAAACTCTTGAGATGGAAAAGAAAACCACCAGCAAGGTTGCAGCTGTCAATGACTATAATCATAATGATAGTATGATTGATACAATAGAGAAGGGAATCAAAGAAGTGGCTGCTTCTGCTTCCCAGGCTTTTACAAGAATTGCAGAAGGGAAATGGGATGATGGAGACAAACCCATACTTATAAATATGGGTGTCTCAGCTCTAGTACTTGCAGCACTGGGAATGTATGCATTTTACAGGTTTTCCTCTTCTGAGAGAACCTAGATCTATTATACTCAAATCCTTATTAATAATACCAAGTTAAAGCAAAAGCAATTCTTAGGTTACTATAGCACCATCTACAAAACAGCAAATGTCAATCATTTTCTAAGATTTTAGTCTGAAAAACAACGTTCTACACACAAATTTATAGCATAAACCTGCCAAGGAATAATACTTACATCCCCAGAAAGATAAATTTGATATTTTTTGGACAAAAATACCCTTGTGCAAATAATAATTAAAAATATTATCTCAAACATTAATGATATTGCTAAAAGCATTTGTTGAAAACTTTAGTCAAAAGTTAAGCTACTTCTCTATCAAAACATTAGGGAAACAAAAATTTTAAATTTTCAAACAGAAAAAATAGCAAAGCAGCTTGTTAACAGGCCACAAGGATTAGAATTAAAAGTACTATGTGGAATCCATCTTTTATTTCTGTACAAAAATGAACTTAAGCCCCCACAAGATCAAACTCATTAGATTTGGAGTCATATCAGATGAGTAAAAAAAAGAAGAAAAAGGTTCTCTAGCTATTCCAAAGATGATCAAATCAACCATTACCTGATTTTCCAATAGGTATCACAATCATGAATATGATGCGGCACTGAATGATATTAGTTCTAACTTCTAAGGTGAAAACGCATAAAAAAAAAAAAAAAAGCTAAGCATTTGATAATAAATATGAATGTAAATTTATTTCATTACTTGATCGAAAATAAATGCAAATTTGACACAAAAATATTCATTACAGTACAAAGAAAAAAAATTTGATTAATTCAAATAGAAGAAATAGGTGCCAAACTCCTATGCATCTAAAACGTACATGTCCAACTCAGTACAGGTTCCAAACAAATATAGGAGGTGACAATTCGTTGGTAATAGTTCCCTAAGCTATATAGACTGAAAGATCAAGTCTCCCCTAGTGTTTGTGAAAGCACTCATGCTTGTGTTTCCTTCTCTCCCTAGATATATAAATAAACCAAATTAGCTATCCACCAAAGTAATGAAACCAAGTGATGCTCTTCATAGCGGTACAAACTATATACAGCAAAATTACATAAGTTGCCTACGTCCGCTGCAACAGATGTAGCAAAACAATCAGAAGTGCCATTTGTTATCTTGTTGTGTGAGTTCATACTTGCACAATAAATGAAACCAAGAAGAGATATCAGAGTTCAAAACTCTTCAGTAAAGCATGTAAAACTTCAGAGTCATCTTTCAAATGCACATAAAAGTATGGCTTACTAATGTGCTAAACCTATGTGATGGACCCCAGTTCTTGCAATATCACAAATCTTATAGTTCTATTTATACTTACATAGCATGGAATATCCTTGTACAAAGCCAGATACAACGTAGAACTTACATTGAGGAAAACCACACTAATTCAAACCAATCCAAATGCATGTTTCGCAGAATCAAGTGTGTTAGAGAGTAGCATTGATATTGTTACTGGTCCCAAACCTCCAGGCACAGGGGTAAGGGCTGACGCCACCTTGATTGCCTCTTCATAACAAACATCTCCCGTGATATGGAAGCCTTGGCTGCTTTGATCCTGTGAATTATATTAACTACAAATCAAAACAAGTGAGGAGAATTTATCTTCTCTCATAATTGCCTCCATTTCACTTTTATAATTCTTTCTCTTTTTTTCTTTTTTCTCTTTCAAAAGCCTACGCGTAAAAGGTAATTTATATCAATTGCTATGTACCAGAGAGAAAATAATGTGCAGTGCCTTCCATGTCCACAACTAATCTCTTTTGGTTAACACCCTTTAACTTATATTCTCATGTCCTTTTTCTATTTTTCCTATTATGCCTTAGTTCCTTTTCTTTTCTATTATGCTACCTTGGTCATTATCAACTAATTATATATTCATGCAAGATGAATTTCTTTTTTCTTTAGGTTACAAAAGAAAGGTAAGTTCAAGTCACAAGCTACCGATGGGATTGCAGCGGCAGTTACTTCAAAAGTTCCAATAGAATACTGGTTTTGACATAATGTAGATTGCCTTGAAATTAACCATGTTCATTTGTTCATGAATCATGATACTGAATGAAAGTCTTGGCGAAGAGGCTTTACTTAATCATTTATTGATCCAATCAGGCAATGATGTATACATTTCATACCTAATAAAACACTTGATAGTATGAGAAATTCTCTCTAGCAAACCCCTTCCAATAAGCCATTATATATATAATTTTTTTTTTTTTTTGTGTTCCATGGGATATCTTTTAATTAAATGAGATTTCATACAATGCCCACAAAATTACCTTTTCTGGCATCATCTAGCAAAATAAATTTGAAAGAACACTAACATAATTGAGAGATTTGGGTTTAACTTTAATTTAATGCTTCTCTAAGGTCTTTGTCTAGAATCTAACATTATAACTTTTGTTCTACAATCCCAAATCATCAAGATACTCTTTTCTTTGTTTAAGCGGTTTGATAAACAAAATTCAGTTCTTCAATATCACATATATGACTTAACATTCCACTGCTCCGGCATATTAAGCAAGTACAAGAACATCTTTATTTGATAACTAAAACCTCAGCATGACAAAGAATCACTAATAAACCATTCTAAGTCAAATAATTAAGTTACATAAACAAGCATGAAGAATCTGAAAATTTTGCAGACAGAAATATATTTAATGTCATTCTAATTATAATCCTAGCTGAAAATGAATAAAAGAAAAAAAAAGAAAAACATTTGTTTATAACCTCACATCAAGCAGTCAAAATATAAGGAAAACCACAGAGATAGGGATATCCTATTCACATAAAATTAAAAACTAAGCAAACAAACAACAACAAAAACAACGAAGCTTTTTTCCACTAGGTATGGTTAGCTATATGAATCAAACGATGCCAATGTGTTCTATTTTGACTCATTTCTATAGTTAGATTGTTGATAGTTAGATCCATATAAATAATTTTTCCTATTATTTTCTTTTATCACCTTCTACCTCAAGTTATTGGGTTATCTTCTATCTAATTTACTCTTCGTACAGAAGCCTCTATTGGTGTCTTATGTATATGACCAAACCACCTAAGGCGCATTTTTATCAACTTTTCTATAATAGGTGCTACCCCAACTTTCTCTTTGATGTAATTATTCCTAATTCTATCATTTCTAGTGTGTCCACTCATCCAATGCAAAATTTTCATTAAAGCCTTATATTAAGTACAAATATATTAATTAAAAACAAGGCAAACATTCTCACTAAGATAAATCTCTATATTAATTAGAAATATAGTGTGAGAATTAGAGAGAGAGAGAGAGAAGTTAATAAGTAACTCTTTCTTCTTCCCGTTGTTAATTCAAATGATTATGCATACATTAAAGCTTTACTTTGGACCAATATTATTCTTAAGTTGAATGTTCACAGGTTCAGCTTTTTGGCAAATTTTGTACAACATGAATAGCTTGATGTAGCAGAAAAGTAGTCACTTGCAGCTATGGAAATCCAACATGAAAAACGTTTTTCTTTTCCATAATGAATTTTCCATATAGAATGTGAGGAGGTTTCAAAGAATTAACCTTAAAGAACCAGAACTTATTTAATGTTGTACTGTTTTGATCAAACTATCTGTCTCTCAATTGTTGTTGACTAGTCAATTCCTTATTTCGATTTTCTTTCTATTTTCTAAATATAAATTTCATCATTGACCTGAAAGAGCATCACATTTTGAGAGTTACAAAACCAAAAATTCTATTGTCTTTATTCATTTAGCTTAATGAAAATAATGGAAAAGTTTGTATCTTAACTTGGTTTGTTCCCATGTCAATCACAATTGCTCCTTGCTTTAGCCAATTGCCACGAACAATGTTGGGGATTCCAACATCTGCCACCACAATGTCAGCTTCAGAAGCTATCTGTTCTGGGTTCTTAGTGAATGCATGTACCATGCTAACTGTTGCGTGGTGCCTCTACTCAAAAGACAATAAATCAGGAATTTAGCAACTGAAAAATTCTGCTCAGCAATGACATATAAGTTACCTACCTGCAATAGCAAGGAAGTGGGTAACCCCCCAATTTTACTTCTTCCAATTACAACTGCTCTTTTTCCTGTAATTTCCACTCCATGCCTAAGTAACAACTCAATGCAGCCCTTAGGCGCACAAGGGATGAATAATGGTTGTCTTCCCCTCATGGCAAGATTTCCCATATTTAAGGGATGAAAGCCATCCACATCCTTTTCTGGACTCACAGAGTTCATAATATTTTCCTCGTCCAAATGCTGCATAAACATTTTAGTATAACATAGTCATTAATATTGACATTCACAGAGAGCCAAATAATGCCATCAGTATTATGATTAGCATTTTCAGACTAAACTTCTCGTAGCTTCACTAAAACGAATCTATGGGAACTGATTGCCCTGAGTACAGAGCTTCAAATTAATAAGCACACTTAATTTAAAACAGTAAAAATGGTGTAGAAATTACTTGAGGCAGAGGAAGTTGCACAATTATGCCATGTATAGTTGGGTCTTTGTTAAAACTGGTAACAATGTCAATCAGTTCTTTTTCTGCACAGTTTTCAGGCAACTGAGCTACCAATGTTTCAATGCCAACTTTATCACAGGCTTTCAACTTAATGTGGATGAAAGTCTGCGAGTCTTTTCTATCACCAACCAAAACCACAGCCAACTTAGGAATCTTCCCAATGCCACTCTTCATTCTGCCTATTTCTTCAGCTACTTTCAGTTTTATGTCTTCGGCAATCGATTTACCACCAAGAATTGCAGCATTATGCCCATGAGATTTAGCTCCTTTTGGATTACAAATAACAAAAAAGAAACAGAAACCATTAGCCGAAGTGACCAAAACTGAGCTCTAGATAAACGCGAGATTTGCATCATTATGCTCATTAGATTTAGCCCATTTTGCACAACCAATAACCAAAAAGAAACAAAACCCATTAACGAAAGTGACCAAGAAAGAGCTCTAGAGAACACAAGAATTGCATGCAGCATTATGCCCATTAGTTTAGTCCTTTCTGCATTACATACAAATAAACAAAAAGAAACAAAACCCCATTAACTAAAGTAATCCAAACCGAGCTCTAAAGAACGCAAGAGCGGTAAATTGAAACCTTGTAACTCAAAGCTGTGTCTTTCAGAGAAATGGGTATCAGGGGAAGTGTTCTTTTTTGGTACCCAAATATCAGGAAGGTTGGGGCCAAGGAGAGCACAAGAAGATGGAATAGACACAGAATGCAATAAAGTTTTTTTGAGCATTCTACACCAACCTACTGCCCCAGAAGTGGCACGAGCTCTCATATTTGATATTTCCCTCGATTATTATAAGACAGTCACAGATATTCAGCGACGAAATGAAGTCACAAACTGAAGAGAGCAACTATGGGGTCCCTTCCCTCACAGCTGTCCATGAATATGGTATCGCTGAATGAATTTGCTTTTGTATTTAAAAAAAAAAAAAAAAGAATGCATTTGGATCCTACGAATTTGCTTTCTTTTGATGGATGGCTCCAATTAGAACTAGATAATCTCTTTGAAAATTCGGACTTTGGATTTGAGAGGCTAAATACTTCTACCCTTTTTGGCCACTGCTTCCGAGTTCCGAGTGAACAGATGGAAAAACAAAATTAAGAGAAAAGTCAACAAATGATTTTTAAAATTTTTATTTTATTATTATTTATTTTAAGTTAAAAATAATAAAATTATTTTATTTTAAATTTTTAAAAAAATTTATATTAATTAAATACATATTTAATTATATAAATAATAAAAATAAAGACATTTTAGTCAGAATAAATAAAATTATAATTTTTTTTCTTTAAAAAAATATAATTTTTGAAAATAAAAAAATGTAGTATAATTTTAAAATCACAAGAATAAAGTATAATTTATTCTAAATTAAAAATGATAGAATATATTTTATTTTATAATTTTTAATTATAACTTTAGTATATTAATTTTTTAAATTAACTTAATTATAAAATACAATAAAATTTTCTATATTTTTTAAAAATTGAAAAAATTAGCTATTTGTTTCATTGTTTTGTTATTTTTAAGAAGTAAATATAGATACTTTCTCTTTGGTTAAAAAAAAAAAAGTTTATTTTAATTGGTATTATGTGAACTACTAATTGATCGATTATTATACTTTTTTCTTAATGACAAAAAATTATATATTACACTATAATTGAAAGGATAAAATTTTTATTTTATAAAAACTAATATTTCGTCATTTATATTATTTTTATTATTAAAAAAATATTTTTCAAACAATTTAATTCCTATAATAATTATATGAATATTTAAATAATATTATAGCAAGGTGAACAACAACCGACATACCAAATATATTACAATAATTCAAAAAAAAAAACAATTAGTATACCTAATGAAACATTTATATAACTAATGTAGATACTAAATTATTTGAAGAACATTTTTTGAAAGATGAAAATAAGTATTTGATTTTTTTTAAGAAATAAATTAAAGTAACCTATATCTTTTAATGAGTTAAACATTATTTTATATTTTTGTAACTGATATTGACTTTTGTTTGGCGAATATACAATTGAAATTTCAACACGATGAAGAATGCTAGAAGTTCAAGTGTACGAGGCAAACAAAGAACTGCAACTTTATGTATCAAAGAAGTTATGCCTATTGCGTCAGCCTAAGGGGAATTCAACAAGTTTAATCATGAATCCCTTCACATTTCTGACGCACCCAACAAGGAATAGTCTCATTGGTAAGAAAACCCAGAAACACAAGGCATTTATATTCATCACTATAAATACTATTGAAGCCCCATGAATTATGGCATTCAACAAATTAATATTGCCATATATAGTTGTAAAATACAGAGAAGAAAGAGAAAGAAGAAAAGCAAGTGGTTCAAGATATGTCTACAGGGCAAACATCCAATCTCCCACAAACATATGAAGATTTTCGGCCTCACGTGGAAACAAAGGACACCCCTCAATCTCATTTCCTGATTGTTCACATCCCTGGTGTGTATTATTGATCAAACTTAATTTAATTTAGATTTTTTGCTTTTTTTTAAAGAAATTAACATAATGGGTTTTTTTATTATTAAAAAATAAATAAATAACTCAATATGTGAAGCCCAAATATCTAAGGATTAAGTGGGTAAAATCTGTCATTTTTTTAGTGAATTTTATGTATATATATTGAGGTTTGGTTAACTTACATTTGGTGATTGTTTCAAAAATTATAATCGGCCTACGTTTAATTTATTTTTACTTAATAATGAGTGATTTAATTTTAAATGACAATACAAAAAGTTAAGTTGATGTTAAATTTTAACATGAGATTACAATTCAATTTTAATATGATAATCTTTTTTTTAAAGGAATGCATATTGTCTAAAAAGTTATTTTTATTGACAAAAAACAAACTAGAGGGTAAATATTTGTAATATTACATCAAATGATTAAAAAACTGAATATGAATTTTTTAAAAAAAAACATCAAATATAATTTGACTAAATATTAAAATAAGTTAGCCAAATTTACTATTTTCTTCCAGGTTTCACATACTGCATTTTTTTCCTTATTTTGTGTCATACAAATCAATACAAAAGAAAAATTTTCAATTATTGTGTTATTTTCAAATGACTAATTGAGGAACATGATTATTTTAAAAACTAAGTAATAAAACTCCCCAAAAACTAAAACATTTTTCTTTGATTGAAGCAACTTCTTTTTCTTTAATCACATTGCTTTTTACGTAAACAACTCATCAATATATTCAAATTTTCAGGTTTTGCAAGAGAACATGTTGGTGCTCACTACGAGGCAGCTTTTAAGAGAGTTAGGGTTTATGGTGAAAGACCTATTGACGATAACAGGATAAAACGTTTCAATGTAGAATATCAAGTTCCACAAACTTGTGAAGCAGATAACCTTAAGGGCAAGTTTGATCAAGGAGCAATTATTACCATTACAATACCAAAAAAGCCTATTCAAAGTGTTACCACTACAGAAGAATCAAAACCAAATCAAGAAGCAGCCAAACAGGTCACTCCTCCAAAATCCACTCAAAAGGGTGAAGAGGAAATTTCTCAAGAACCTGAAGTACCTCAAAAGGACAAAGAGGAAATTTCTCAAAAAGGTGAAGAAAAGGAAAAGGGTGATGAGAAGAAGATGACTGAGGAAGCTTCTAGAATGCCTGAAAAGGATAAGCAGGAAATTTCCCAAAAAGATGAAGAAAAGCAAAGGGAAGATGAGAAGAAAGAGACTGAGGAAACTTTTAGAATGCCCGAAAAGGATAAAGAGGAAATTTTCCAAAAAGGTATACCAGATGATGAAAAGCATGAGGAAATGAAAAGGGATGAAAAAAAAGAGACTAAAAAAGCAGATAATGGGAAAAGTATGGAAAAAGAAAGAAAAGAACCTTCTATGGTTGCTGCTGAAAGACCAGTCATGAAAATTGCAGAGACGGAGAAGGAGGAAATGGAGTGTAAAAGCAGTGAAGTCAATGAAGGGAACTATGGAAAGACAACAGGTGAATCATCAATTGGAAAAGGGCTAAGAAATATGGCTAACTCTGCTTCTCAAGCTGTAACAAAATTGGCACATAGGTTCAATGAAGAAGATAAACAGAAGCTGATATATGTGGGTGCAGCAATTCTAGTGGTGGCTGTAGGTGTTTATGCCTCCTTCAAGCTTCGTTCCTCAAGAACATAGACATATTATTCATATTTCACAAGTTCCACTCAATAATTACATGTAAATTTACTGTAAAATATGCATGCCAATTCTAGTGGCTTCATAATCAAAAGCAAGAAATATTTGAAGTAAAACAAAAAAAATTATCATTAACTGTCTCCTCATTCTATGTTTCAAAACATATCCTATATCTGCTTATTTTACGATGCAGCAACTCTAGCTCATTCGACACTGTACTTGAGTCGTATAGCACATTGCTCTCATCACAATTACATCATTGATCCATATCTTGAAAATTTGACAAAGGTTTATATTAATTGTCAATTATCTAATATAACTCTCTTCTTTTTATTCAGTTTGGGATTGGTTACGAAAGATTTAAAAAAGAAGCTTGACATAGAAAGATTTCATTATCTATCTTCTTATATTACTAGGAAAAAAAAAAAGAATCTGCTATTATTTATCAGAAAGCTCATAACCATAAAAACTGGCACCATTATCCTAATCAAAGAAAGATTTTATTTTGAAAATTTGACAGTTTACAGATTTTGAGGGTGTCTTGTTCTTGACTTTTTCTACCTGAAACTCCAGCCCTTTCTCTTTGAGGTTTCCGCTTTCTTTTCATGTGTGTTCGTTCCCCCTGCATCTTCTACAAAAGAAGTATTGAAGGAAAGTGACATAAGAATCACACAATAATTAGAAAAAATGAAAATATAATAAATTCATAACTCAACCATAGGACTGCTAATGAAACAAAATTGCTGATTGATTATTTTAGAACTTAGTGCCTCAGAAAATGAATAACTAAACAAATAAAAAAGGAATTCCCTATTCATGATGCTCCTTTTTTTAAAAAACATTTTGAAAACATTTGTTCATGATAATTGTCCTTGAAAACATTTTCCTTCTTATTCTGTGAGAGAGAAAACAACTCCCTTACCTGTAACTTGATCATAGAAAGAATTTCCAATGGGTTGAGATTTTGTCCTTCCATAAGTGTCTTGTTCCTTGCGGTCCAATTTGAGGTGTTTGGGAATAAGAAGGGAAAGGGATTGAAGGTAAAGGGAAGAAAGAAAAAAAAATGTTAAGTAATGGTTTCTTTTCTATTTATTTTTGAATTTTTTAAAATTTTTTAATTTAAGATAATTAAGACTGACAAAGAATGAAAGTTAAATAAAAATAACATAAAATCTTTCAATTCTTTCTCCTTTAATTTTTTAGAACCAAACGAAAAAAATATTACTAAATTCTCTTCTCTTCCCTTCTATTTTCTTTCTACCAAACACATCCTAAGTGTATTTGGGGATTGAGAAGACCATCATCACCTTTAGATGTAGACATACACAACTTATCCAGCCAAGAGAAATTGATCTCATTGTGGACAATCCAGAAGCTCTAACAAAACCACAATGGAGAAGAGTATGAGAGGGGAATTATTACAAAAACAACACACCTGAATGGTCGTAAGATGATGAGCCATAAGAACATAATCCGAAGGTAATGCAGTATTCTCAAGTTTCCAAATGAAAAGTAAGACCCTGGAGGGAAAATGAAGTTTCCAGAACCATTTTCAAGGAAATCCTATTGTATTTGGATAAGGATTCTGATTGGAAATCCGATTAGAGAGAATGCTATAAACTTGTCTGACAGATGGACACGTTTTCCAATATAGCTTGTCTAGTAAGGTGAATCAGGATTTTGGTAAATGCTTGATCCTATTAACCTCATCAATTTTAGTTGCTGCTTTTTGTGGAATTTGACAATTGGACAGTTGATACACAAGAATTGACTACAGTACTGATTCAATAAGCGTAAGCCTCCCTACTTGTGACAAGAGCCTAGATTTTCATCCCACTAACTTTGAATTTATTTTCCAATAGTTCAAAGTAAATACTATTATAATTCAATCTACCATCCATGTAAAAACCAAGATACTTACCTCGCAATTGATGCTTTTGTATTGATACATTGACTTGCTAGTGAAATGTACAAGGACAAATTCTGGAAATCTCATTCGCTGGAGAACAATCAACCTTGAAGAATAGTACAATATCATCAGCATACATTAAATGAAAAATTGCCAGACCTCTTCTGGCAAACTAGATGCCCTGAAGTTTCTCTGTATCCTCAGCATAATGAAGCATAACAGATAGTACATTTGAAGTAAGAATAAAGTAAGAAATCACCTCTTAATTAACCATTTAAAAGCAAGGAGAAGGACACTGAAGATACACAGTTCATTATTATTTGAAAAATATTTGGCGGAACTGCAACCTGATTAAAGCTGCATGAACAAATTTCTAGCTTAGTTTATCATATGTTTTCTCTATATCCAACTTTAACACACACCAAGGCATTTTTTTTTCTAGCTTTATAAAAAAACTCTATTAATTCATACACTAGTGCCAAATTGTTAGAGTCTGATACATTTATTTATATTTAGAAATAGATAAAAAAAAAAATATTTGGTCCATAATTTATTTAGAATAAGTCTCTATCAGTAATTTCTTATTTTTTTTTCTTCTTATCTTTCTTTAAATATAGATAAATGTATTATTAACCAGTCTTAAATCTTTAACTTTATCAAATTTTGATGAATATGGATTAGCGACATAATCATGCCGTTATACTTTAAACTTACTAAAAGTTTAGAAAAACCAAGACTTTCAAGAAAGAGCAAACTGCTCCCTCATAAATAGCAAAGGTTGAGACAACAGAATGGGGTCAACAAACCTCGAACATGATTTTCCAAAATAGCTTGATGCATTGTAATTTATAACCACTTCGAAAAGTACAAGAGTTGGAGTTAACCTTATTCACCCAGAGGATGTTTATTAACTGGTGCCATGACAACTATCACTTAAACCCCTACTCACCACTAGCATATGTGCCAATATTTGTCCCAACAAGATTATTCCTACTTGTGTGCTAAAATTTTGCTATCCACCATTTTTTTAGAAAACATCACTCCCACCAACAAACAATATTCATTTGTTATTTTGCTATTGGATAACTTAATAATAAAATTAAAAAAATTATACATAATTTTTTTATAATTAAACTCATTATATATTAGTGTGATTTGACATGCATTAAAATGCATGTTAATTTTTTTAAATTAAATTTAAATATAAACAATAAATTAAGTAACTTCTTACTTTATTATATGTTTTTGAAAAAAATGTATATATCTTTTTTCAATTATCACTTAATTGTAAATACTTTTTTGAATTATTATTTGTAGCAAATATTTCACTCAAATTATTACTCAGTCGTAAATACCTTCCTTATACTTTCACTCATGGCAAATACTCTCCTCTAACTATTACTCAATTACAAATAATCCTTCTAACTATCACTCCGTTACAAATACTCTTTTTTAACAATTACTCAATTGTAAATACTTTTATTCAACTATTACCTAATTGTAAATACTCTTTTCCAACTATCACTCAATTGCAAATGTCCTATAAACTATCCTTGTGACAAATACCCTTTTATACTTTCATATATTTAAAATTAATATAGTTAAATATTCCTTTTGAGAAAAATACATATATCTCTTCATATATGAATTAGTTACAAATATTCCTTAAACTATAAAATGTGATGAATGATTTTCAACTATGAATTTTACCTAGATTTATTAATTTTTTTAAAAAAAATTTCCTAAACTATTTTTTTTTTTAAAATCCAAATAAACTTTAACTTTTTATAATATCCAATTTTCTTCTAACATTTAATCTCAAATTCATTAGATAAATTTTTTAAAATACTAAAATTGCAAAGCCTTGAAGTTATTGTACGCAGCAGAAGGGCTTGCAATTCAAGACCTCCTTAAGAAGCACATGAAGTAACACCAATAAAAAAAATGACATAGATAAGTTTTTAATATAGAAAGTAATTATTTCATCCAAAATTAATAATGTCATTTTTTTCATTAATGTTACTCCTTGTATTTCCAATTGTAGTATTTTTTTTATGAGATTGAATGTTGAAAAAAAATTGGAGATTATAAAAATTTATAGTTTATTTGAATTTTTTAAAAATCAAAATATTTTAGGAAAAATTATTTTTTTAAAATTAATAAGTCTAAATAAAATGCATAGTTAAAAGAGATTTGTCACATTTTATAATTTAAAGAGATATTTATAACTAACTCATAGTTGAAAGGGGTATATTTATTTTTTTTCAAAAAAATACTTAACAGTAGTAATAAAAATATATTAATTAGAGTTAAATTTAAACATATGAATATATGAATGAAAGTATAATGATATTTTTGTTACAAATGATAGTTTAAGGAGGCATTTGTTGTTGAATGATAGTTAGAGAGAGTATTTGTCATAAATAATAATTTAAAAAAATATTTATAATTAAGTGATAATTAGAAGATTGTAAATGAATTTTTTCTTATATTTTTTCCCAAACTTTTCTTTTCCAGATTTGGAGATTAAAGAAACAAAAAACTAAAATCATATAATATATTATAAAAAAAAACATCAAATTGTATTCATATGTAACCTTTCCTCTGTTTTTTATTCTTGAATTTTACAGTTTAATAATTAAAAAAACTCTGGTCAACGAGTTAAAAATCAACAATTAAGTAGGTCAAAATTGAGTGAATTACAAATTGATGTAATTCATTAACCCGGTCTAACCCCGGTTCAACCAGTCCCCGGGCGACCAGCCGGGCCACAATGCAATGGTTTATGCCTTTATGTAGGAAGGCCCATGGGCATGGTGTTCTGCAACTTCTATGGTCCTCCATCAAAACGCGCCGTTTGGACAGAACCCGGCCCTGCCACTGCAAGGCTTCACGGTATTCCAATGTTTCTCCCCAGCTCAGTTTTGCAAAAACTTCACGAACGCTTTTCATTCACTCTCGCTTTAGCTGCTCGAAACTCGAAGGATTGGTGAATCCCTTAACGAGATTCTCTCAAGGTAAGAATATTTCTATCTGATGAAGTTTTAATGGGTTTTATCCATCTCTTTCTCATTTTCCAGTTAAATTTTTAGGGTATTCTGACCGGAGTTCTTTATTTATGAGTACGTGGGTACTACCCAAATACTACCCATCTCCATCTGTCTTATCTTGCCCAAGCCAGAGCTGAAATCGCAACGCCCATCAGCCAAGTTCGTTGACAACCCCAACGCCGACGCACCACCTTCGACCACCGCAAGCGGCACCAACGGTCACCGTAATAGGTAAAGATTTTTCGTCTTCGGCTTGTGAGGGGTTGGCACTTGATGTATGTGAAGTTGTGTCTACACTCTGGTTCTGAGAAAAGCATGAATCCCCGTTCTGATTCTGAAAAAAGCATGAATCCCCGTTCTGATTCTGAAAAAAGCATGAATCCCCACTCTGATTCTGAAAAAAGCATGAATCCCCACTCTGATTTTTCCATAACGAACAATGTAATGAAATTGCAGAGTATAAGGGTTGTATCAATGAAGGGTTGCTATCAGTATCTATTATAAGGGCTTTTTAATCTAAGGGTTTTTGCTATCAGATTACATACACATAGTCCTTGTCATTTGATGTGCATTTGTGCATGGAATTGCAGAGATATAATTGAAGTGACTTCATTTTGGATTTTCTTTTAAAGTGTATGTGGTGTTGCTTTTCACTTTTATAAGTTATAACTTGGTTTTCATTTAACAGTTTCACTCTATTTACTCTAAAATCCATGAAACTGTCTCTGTTGCTTCATTTTCTGTATATCCATTGACTCTTTCTTTCTAAAATCCATGGGATAAGATTAGAAACAATGAATGATTAGTTGATTACTAACCTATTGAGCTAGTAATGAAAAAAAAATGAAGCTATTGTAGAAACAATGATTACTATCCATTAACTATTATCATACATATCTGCAACTCTGCTAGCATTTTCAGTTTTTACTTTTATCACTCTTTTGCTTTCTCTTAAACCATCAGATTGTGATATGTGTTTGAAAAAAAATTGTAAAATACCCAATCAGAGCTAAGGTGAAAAATGATTTTGTTTTATTAAATAATTTGATAATAGACCCTTAAAAATCATACTCTCTTTATAAATAGATGTTTGGTATTACAGCTGTCATCACTCTAACCTAATTCTATTTGGGCATTAATCAAAATATTATTAAGGTGTCAAACATATTTCCTGTAGTGGTTGACAGCACCATATATAAGTGTATTTGGAAATTAATCAAAACAAATTGAAGAACTGATTTACATATGTATATACCAGTGCAAGTGTAAAACAAATTGAAGATTAAGACCTTGATTCTCTTATTTAAAGTTGTTATAGTTAATGAATTGTATTATAAGAGTTTATTATAGCAATATGTTTTTGTTATATAATGAACTTATATATATATATATATTATTGTATTAGAAAATAAAGTGTGATAATAGACGAAGTCTAGGCTTAGCCCATGGGCTTGGGTAAATACTGGCCCATTGTAATGGGCCATAAACTATCTAGGCTCGGGCCTAAGCTCATGCATATCTATACGAAGCTCATGGACTTAGGCTCAAACTTGGCCTGGCTTGGCCCATGAACAGGTCTATTTATGACGGGTAGAAGTAGCAATTTTGTTTTGTTCTGTTTTGTTTTGGTTCTTCGTGTATTTGTCGCTTGAAATATGCGGTTCTGTTAGTACGTTTTTGTGTTTGGATTTGCCTCTCAGGTGTTTGACAAATGTTTTCATTGCGTTTGTTTCTAGCTGAATCTGAGTCCTGGAATTTACAAATTTAGGCTAAAGAAGCTACTCTTAATTTGGCTTCATTAACTAGTTCAAGGTGAAGAATATGGTTCTAGTTTTTTCTTGATTGGTTATTTGCAGGAGGGTTGAGATTAAACTTGTGGATTCAATGGATATGGAATGGTCTGAATCAAGGTATGAACCACGAGAGGGTAGGGATAATCAAGAGGATTCTCCAATGAGGGAGCAATATGATGATTTGGAACTAGCTGGGACAGACAAGTCTGGCAAGCATAGAAGCAAGGATAGGAAGAATAGCAGCCGGGGAGAAGAAAAGGAGCATAGAAGTAAGGACCGAGAAAAGCTAAAGAGAACTACCGAGGATGCTTCTAAAGAAAGAGAAAAAGAGGCAAGAGATCCGGAGAAGGATAGAGTGGTCAGCCGGGAAAGGAAAAGAGAAGATAGGGATGATCGTGAAAAGGACAGGGGTAAGGATAGTAAGGTGAGGGAGAAAGACTACGATAGAGAGAAGTATAGGGACAAAGACCGTGAGAGGGATAAAGATAAGAAGGATAGGGGTAAGGATAAAGATCGTGAGAAGGAAAGGGAGATTGAGAAAGATAGCGATAGAGGACGAGAGAAGGAGAGGGGAAAAGAGAAGACTAGGGATAGGGATAGGGATAGGGACAAGGCAAAGGAAAGGGAGCGAGAGAAGCATAGAGATCGAGAAAAGGAGAGGGAAAGCTATAGAGATGGAGAAAAAGATAAGGGGAAGGATAAAATTAGAGAGAAGGACAGGGAGGCAGATCAAGAAAAAGATAGGTCCAGAGATAGAGACAAATTAAGCCGAAAAACTCATGAAGAAGATTATGGTTGGAGCAAAGATGATGACCACAAAGTGGACTACCATGAAAAGAGAGATGTGGAGGTTGGCAAGCAAGGGAAGGCCCCAAATCTTGATGAGGGTGAGCAAAATGGTGAAGCCTCAGAAAATGCATCAACAAAAGAACTCGGGGAACGCATTCTAAAGTAAGTCAGAAGATTTTTTTTCCTTGTTAATCCCTACTTGATATGTTTGACGTATATCTCTTTCACTTTTGTGCCTATTTTAATTGGTAGACTCTGCAATGTTAATTTGATGTCTGTTACTTCAGTACATGCTAGATGATAGTGAAAATTATATCCAAACAACTACAGTGGTCAACAATCCCTCAAAAATAACTTAACATTACTTGTTAAGCCAAAATAATTTATCAAGGGTTCAATTTTACATAGAAGAATGATTTAAGACTGCCCTAGAATATTATGTACTCTGTGCCGTCAAATTCATGCTTTCCCCTTGTTGAGAAACAGATCATAAGACAATAGAATGAGAACTAGAAAAAGAGACTGAAAAATTTTGTAGGTTACCACATAATGGTTCTTGCTTCTCCATGTGACTAGATGGCCACCACAGAGCTTGATTATTGTTCAGCCCAAGTGCTTGTTTATTAGTGTTCTCTTTTGTTAGTTGGGGGGGAGGGAAGGAAGAAAAAGGGGGGGGGGGGGAGGGGATTGTGTCTACAGGTTATACTGAGGAAGTAGAACATGATCATTCAGCCAAAAAAAAGAAAAGAGAAAGAGTTTAGTGGCTATTACAAATGGAAGGTCATAAATACAAAATCACACAGTCAACCATAGTTTATTGAAAGCAGTTACAATAACCAATGGAGCAAACAAATTTATAGGATGGATTTTTCAGAAGATCCACTGTTGGATTAAAA
This sequence comes from Senna siamea, assembly GCA_031216115.1. NCBI lineage: Eukaryota > Viridiplantae > Streptophyta > Magnoliopsida > Fabales > Fabaceae > Senna > Senna siamea. The sequence continues at coordinate 2,476,593 of CM062356.1, forward strand.
GTTCTCATCTTGCAGGTGATGCTCAGAAAGTCTCCAATGAAATTCAAAATTAGGTTCCACTAGTGGATGTTAAGATTAACTTACATTATGTTCTTTAATCAAAAGGCAAGATCATCTATTTGGTTAAACACTTACTAATCTTCAATTTTTCTAAAATTTGACATGCAAGAAGAAAATGATAATTACTTATAGTTCAATGTTTGGAATGTCCAAAAAATATTGTTTAAGTAGTTATTGGAGGGTCAAAGTGTTTTATTTTAGTGTCAATTGATCCTAGCCAGTCATATATTTACTAATATTTTGTGATTGTTCAAACAAATCATTTCTATGTTCAAAAGTATAGAAACCAATATATAGTGACAATGCTTGTTTCTTTTCTTTTCTTTTCGTTTTTTTTTTTTGGGGGTGATACTGGACAGAATGAAAGAAGCAAGGTTAAGCAAACAATCTGAAGGTGCTTCCGAGATCTTATCCTGGGTCAATAAAAGCCGTAAGCTTGAGGAGAAAAAGAATGCTGAAAAGGAGAAAGCACTGCAGCTGTCAAAGATTTTTGAGGAGCAGGTTATTATTATTATTATTTTAATATTTTTTAATGTCATAGATTCAAATTGTTACACAAGGAACTGTTGATTCCATGTTTGATATTTGATCAAATGGCATGTATCAATTTTTCACAGGACAATATTGCTCAAGAAGAAAGTGACGATGAGGATAAAACCAAACATGCATGAGTAACACCCCGGTTTACTAATTGAAGAAAATCTGTTTAGTAGAGGGATTATTTGATTGGAAGATCTTGGGCGAGTAAATTGAGAAGTTTTATCTTTAGAGGACTAGATAATTAATTTAATGATAGGGGCTAAGATGGAGATTAAATTAATTAATAACAGAAACACATATAGATAGAAACATATACACACACACTAACATGCACATATGCTTGAATATACACAAACACACATGTCTACATACACTTGTAATGTACATACAAACGTGGGTGTTAGACACATGAAAGTACCACCATTTACTGATAGGGGCTAAGATGGAGATCAAATTAATTAATAACAGAAACACTGGAAAAAGAAAGGGTGCAGGATCTGAACACCACTAAACTTCCAATAAATTGGTTCGTAGATGTTACCAAACCCGAATAAAAGTGATAATCTGAAATTGCATAATGTTGAAATAAATTTTAGGGGTAGGGGTATTTATAATGATATGCCTGACTACATGCATGCTAGGAATTAGGGAACAGTGCTGAAAAATAGGAAACTGACTAGAACATGGTAATAAACATGCAAACATAGGAAAATGGGGTCAGCTCTAGGGGTTTTCCCATGTTCCACTTGTAGAATAGATATGGTGTGGATATTTCTAGGAGCTGAATGAGTGGAATTGGGTCAGACTTATCTGCTGGTTGCTTTCTTCTAGAATATATGAGCAATGGTTTGTTGGTTATTGTATACACACACAGGTATGCATACACAAGCACATGTGTACAGACACATGCACATGATATGTGCGAGTATGTGCGAATGTAATATATGGACACATGTATGTATGTAGATACATATGTGTGTGTGTGGCGTGCTTGCATGATTATTCAAACAAGGAATTTAAATCGCAATAATTTAAATATCTTACATATATGGAATTCAAAATCACACTATCCAAATGGAAACTTAAATCTTTGTGTGATTGATGATAATCTGGTAGGTCAAACATACTTATATTATGTTGAATTTTTTTATAGATCATTTAGCGGGGGTTAAAGTCCTTCATGGCATTGACAAAGTAATAGAAGGTGGAACTGTAGTTCTGACTATCAAAGATCAGCCCATACTTGCTGATGGGGACATCAATCAAGGTACAACAAACATTGTGCACTTCTTGTATTGCGCCTGCTTGAAATCTGTGAATGATACACACCTTTGTGTTCTGTCATGGCAGATATTGATATGCTTGAAAATGTGGAAATTGGAGAACAAAAACGACGAGATGACGCTTACAAGGCTGCAAAAAAGAAAACTGGCATATATGATGATAAGTAAGATGGCCATTACTATTGCCTTTAATATTAACAGAACAACAGAAACTCAAAAAAAGAATGAAATTTTATGGGAACTGTTTAATTGCAGGTTCAATGATGATCCCACTGCAGAGAAAACAATACTTCCAAAATATGATGATCCAGTTGCTGAAGAGGTTTGCAGCTTTTTCATTTTTCTTAAATTTTAAAGCAAAAGATGTCTGAATAAGGTTGTCTGTGCAGATAATACTAATCTAATTCTTCTATTTAGGGTTTAACTTTGGACGAAAGGGGAAGATTCTCGAATGAAGCAGAGAAGAAACTTGAAGAGGTTAGCTTTTTTTTTTTTTGGTTGATCTCTTTAATCCAATGTTTTGCAAGAAAGTAGAAATAAAACTCTAATTTCTTGAGGGTCGTAAGCTTTCTGTTATCAGATCAGAAATTGTTTCAAATCTTTCTTAATGTTTCTTCCTGTCTCTTTCTTACCAGTATTTGTCTTGGAATTTTATTGCTGAGCATTGAGTTAGGCCTTGATTATTTTATATTTTGTGATTTTTACTCTAGTTATTTTCTAAGGGGAATTGCTTTTTCTATTGCCAGCTCCGGAAAAGGATAACAGGTGTCTCCACGAACACCTTTGAAGATCTAAATTCATCTGGAAAGGTATCATCAGATTACTATACTCATGAAGAAATGCTTCAATTTAAGAAGCCCAAAAAGAAAAAATCCTTGCGGAAGAAAGAGAAGCTAGACCTTAATGCCCTTGAAGTTGAAGCTGTCTCTGCGGGGTTGGGTGTTGGTGATCTTGGTTCTCGAAATGATGCAAGGAGGCAGGCCGCCAAGGAGGAGCAAGAAAGGCAGGAGGCTGAAAGGAGAAATAATGCTTACCAGTCTGCTTATGCTAAAGCAGATGAAGCTTCCAAATTGTTGCGTCTTGAACAAACACTAAATGTTAAAACAGAGGAAGATGAAACTCCAGTTTTTGCAGATGACGAGGATGACCTTCATAAATCACTAGAAAGAGCTAGGAGACTAGCTGTTAAAAAGAAGGAGGAAGAAATGGCGTCTGGCCCCCAAGCTATTGCATTGCTTGCAACCAAAAATGCTAGTAGTGAGACAGTAGATGATCAAAATCCTACAGCTGGAGAGTCAGAAAACAAATTGGCATTCACAGAGATGGAAGAATTTGTCTGGGGTCTCCAGATTGATGAAGGTAACTTCCCATTTAATTATTTTTGTGTTTCAGACTTTCAGTTACAAATAGAATTCATACTACCTCAGCCCTCTGAACAGATGCTGTCCTGATTGAATGTAAAGTTCAATCATATTTTTCCTTTTTTACATTGCTCTGCTATTTGTCTAGCAGCTAATAGTCATATATGATGAAAAATATGGATTGGCAATATTATAGTCTATTCAATCATGGAATGCTTCTGCTGCTTCTTTTAGTATGCATCCATTTCATTTTCCATTTATCCATTTCCTCGCTTTATTTTTTTCTTTTTTGTTCAATTTTGGGTCAATCTCTGAATAATTATATATATGTTATGTAAGCTCTCTTTGTTGAGCTATTTGAAATTTTTTAGGTCTTCTGCCATTTATACAATTTTGGCAGTTCATTTGAATTGTGAATTTTCTTCATTCTTTTTGATTCAGAAGCACGAAAACCAGAAAGTGAAGATGTTTTCATGCATGAAGATGAAGAGGAAAATGTTCCTGATGAAGAAAAGAATGATGAGGCCGGTGGATGGACTGAAGTTAAAGAAACAAATGAAGATAAAGAACCAGATTCGGAAGATAAGGAGGAGATAGTTCCTGATGAAACTATTCATGAAGTTGCAGTGGGGAAAGGATTGTCAGGTGCATTAAAATTGCTTAAAGATCGAGGAACGCTTAAAGAAACTGTTGAATGGGGTGGCAGAAACATGGACAAAAAGAAAAGCAAACTGGTTGGGATCATAGATGATGATGAAGCAAAGGATGCACATAATAAAAAAGAGATTCGAATTGAAAGGACAGATGAATTTGGGAGAATTGTAAGTGTTCCATACTCTAAAAACATTCTTTTCATCACATTATAGTTACTAGTATAGCATTGTATTCTTATTATATGGTTTATGATCATTGCACCGACATTATTTTACCAAAAAACCAACACTTCGCACATAAACTAGATGTGAAATGCTAAAAGAAAGAGGATTAGGTATTTACATGGCTTTGGTTTCCTTCAGGAATCCTTATACTTCTTTCAAGGTTGGCTTGGGTTAGTCCCAAAAAACATATTCCTTCCTTTGCATATCAATTGAGTAGGGAAAAATAAAGGCTTGTGGGCTTGATCCAACATTTAAGTTTTGGAAAGTGTCTTGTTTATAAGGAATCTGAACTTACTGTTGAATCAGGGTAATTGCTTTTTGTGATGGTTTCAGAGCACCTTATACCTTTTTTTACAACAACAACAACAACAAACAAAGTCTGATAACGATCTGACATGTTATGTGATTATGACCTTTTGGTCCATTGGCACCACACCGCCATAGGATAACTGGTCACAATTAATACATTTTAAATAATTCCAGCTTACAAATCCAAAATGTTGGGTGAATAGTTAGGTGCGTGCATGATTTTATTTTGGCGTAGAAAAAGAGAATTTTATTTAGGAAGAAGAAAATTACAGTATAGGAGAATAGGGCATCCTCCAAATGAAACCTCAAATATAGAGAGAAGTACACAAACCAAAGAGACCAATTTTAAGTAAAGAAAAGCACCCAAGCGGCCTAGTCTTTTTGCAAATCTGAGATTGCTACCCCTTTAAAAGACCATGAGTTGAAGACCAAACTGAGGACATGAACAGTGACCTTTCTCCCAACAAACCAAAGAGACCAATGTTAAGTAAAGAAAAGCACCCAAGCGGCCTAGTCTTTTTGCAAATCTGAGATGACTACCCATTTAAAAGACCATGAGTTGAAGACCAAACTGAGGACATGAACACTGACCTTTCTCCCAACATCTCCAAAGGCGTAGATCCACCCTAAAAAATTCAAGCATCCTCTCGAACTATGTATGCCATATTCAGTACCACAATCCAGACAAATGACTTTACCTTAGGGTGAAACTTTACATGTCCAAATGGTTTTATGTGGAACTAACTTTTCCTTATTTGGAGAATGGAAGTTGATACGATCATGATTTATGAAAGATATTAAAGAATTTGCTTGCTGGATACACTTTTTCCTTGTGAGAAGGATATCTTATATTTGCTCTATAGAGTAGACTGGTAATGGTGTGTTTTCTCCAAATAGCAAGAAAATAAATAATTAGCATAAAGGCAAACAGTTTCTTTCCTATGAAATATGGGAATAGTACATCACTGCGTCAGCTCATATTTTTGCATCCATGTACTTTGCATATTTTAAACAAGTATCTTTGTATAGTAAACATATACATCTTTTGGGTGTTACTGTCATAATTTTGGAATTTGCTGAACCTTCAAATTGGCATTGGCCTCCTTAAAGAAGTATTTCACCATTGAATTAAAAATTTTGGTTGGGAAATTTCATTGGAGAATCACTTATCCTTGATGGATTTATTCTTTATTGTTTCCAGTTGACTCCTAAAGAAGCCTTTCGGATGATTTCTCATAAATTCCATGGTAAAGGGCCTGGCAAAATGAAGCAAGAAAAGCGTATGAAGCAGTACTATGAAGAATTGAAGATGAAGCAGATGAAGAGCTCAGATACACCATCACTGTCTGTGGAGAGAATGAGGGAATCCCAAGCTCGTTTGAAGACACCTTATCTTGTCCTTAGTGGTCATGTTAAACCAGGGTATGCCTTTAACTTTTGTGGGGTAATAATTGCCAAGCTCTTGCTATAAGCAAAGAAATAAAGAATTACTTACAAGGGAAGGGGAGGAAAAAAAAAATAAAAGAAAAGGAAGCAGACTTTATTCCATGATTTGATTCATTAGAATTAGATCTTGAAGAAGTGACAGGCTACTTACTTAAATTAGACAATCTTCTTTTCTGTTCTCTTAAAAAATTTTACTTTTATACAGTGGCATGTCTACGGTTTTGAGTAACTTAGCTGTTTGAAAGTTATTTTTAAAAACTATTTTTGATTTTTAAAAACAGAAAAACAAAAAAAAGTCCGTTTGAATTGCTGTTTTGAACTGAAAACAAAAAAATAGAATGTGTTTTAGGAAGTAGGAACAGAAAACACAAAACAACTAAAAGATGTTTCACAAGTATTTTCAATAATGGGATGTACATAAATACAAGAAAACAATACTAATATGAATTCTCCAAACTAATTTTATAAAACTTATTTAAAAAATAGAAAAACATAAACAGAATCAAACAGACCCTTAATTTTAAATCTTTGATATATTATACACTAGTTGGTCTGAGGTTCATATAGTGATCTATTAATCTCAAGAAAAGTGATTTTTTTTACAGAACAGCTATAGAAGTAATTTTTGGAGTTTGAATTCTGTTATATATGGTGAAATCATTTTTGGCTGGGCAAGAAGCAAGAAATTACCTACTTTAGACAAAATTTTGTTCTTCTATCTTTGCTGGAATGAGATTCTATATTGCAAAATGAAATATTTTATTTTGAATGTGTAGAAGTGATTGTCATATGCTGTAAATTTCTGATGTTGTTTGGAGTCAGAGTTTTATACAACTTGGTCTTTTATTTTTACACTTGCTCAAGGATGTTGTTAGCAGTTACGTTAGAAATGGTTGTACAGGATTGTGCTAGTTTTTAATATAACTTCTAACATGAAAATAATAAAGAAATGTATCTGGCTTGCTCTGAGTATCTTCCTCTCTTCTACTTTCTTATATTTTCTCTGTTTAACATACTGATATAGTATATGTTCATTCATTTTTTTAATTTCCAGACAAACTAGTGACCCAAAAAGTGGGTTTGCTACTGTTGAGAAGGATCTTCCTGGGGGCTTGACACCCATGCTTGGTGATCGTAAGGTAATTTATGCATATTTTTTATTATTGATTAGACAGCGACAGTCAGTGACATTGCATATCGATCCTGTTAAGAACAAAATGTGTTAGAATTTTCTGCAGTGTTTTCTATAGGTCTTATCATATTGGACCTCATTCTTAATGTAAGTTTTCCATTGTTATAAAATATGATAGATTTGAAAAACTTCCCCCAAACGAACATGGTTTTTTACTGTGTATTAGGCTCCAGGAGTTTCTGTTTGTAGGGCATGAACTATGAAGCACTGATGCTTTAATCGTATGAATTATCCTTTGTATTTTGATCTTTTTCTTGCCATTTATTTGGTGGTTTCTTTTTGTATTTATGTAGTTTGTGTATCTTTTAGGGTCCTTAAAGGCATTTATGCATTAGAAGGTGAAATGATGAATAATTTCAATTTTTGTTTCTGCTGGAATTTCTGGCATTACTGAAGTAAATAATAGGATTATGGGTCTAAGTTTAGGCTTAAGGTTCTTTGGCTGAAAATGTACATACAGTAATTAGTATAATTTGTTGGTAGAATTAAGTATGCTTCAGCGTGGATGAAAAGCAATAAAAGGTCTACCTGCTGGAAAATTCTGTATGGACAGGGCTGAAGACTGGCCATAAAAATAAGAACAGCACTCAAGATGGAGTATGGGATTGAGCAATCTTGGTTGACGAGGCTAAATACCTTCCTATATTTATTAATTCTACTTGAAATCTCCATATAATTGACATTGGGTCTGATAATGATTCTTTAGTAAGAAGTGACTAATCCTAACTGGATTAGAGTTTGTAAATCTTTAGGTGCTGTTTGGCACATGGATGTTTAGTGTGTATTTTATTGTTTTTAAACTTGTTAGAAGTATTATTTATTTACATAATATATATTGCGGTATCTAATGTTTTGAAAAAATTACCTTTCCCACCATGCTCATTCGCACTTGTGCAATATAGGTTACCAGCAATAGCATATGTATTTGTAGTATTTGTCACCTAGTACTTGATAGTGCCGTATGAGATTTTGTGGCATTCAGTTTGAGTTTTGTATTTTTCTATTGTTGAAATCATGTTCTGATCCTGTCAGGTAGAGCATTTTCTGGGAATTAAGAGGAAAGCAGAGCCACCAAGTTCGAATGCACCAAAAAAGCCTAAATCTTGATTCTTCAGTGTGATGCATCTTTAAGCTTGTAACAATGGAAGCAGTGGGAGAGCCGAATTTGGTATGAGATTTTGAAATTCCTTGAAGAAACTAGTAAGCATTTCCAAGCTGACATTTTTACTTTGCAATCTCTTGGTTATTGTACCTCCTTGCATCCATACAGGTTATTAACTAATTAATGTTTCTTCTTACTGTTGCTTTGGTCATGCTACAAGTAGTTGAGCTCCTCAGTTCTGGCCATTGGATGCTAGGAGATATATGTATAATAATATTGAAAATTAAATGAGTTAATTGTATTTTTTTCACCTTTTCTTTTAGGGGATCTTTGTTGTCAAGATTAGATTTTAAATTTACCACAAGAAATTATTTACCCGGGCAATTCACTCTCGAATTAAATACTTTGACAATCAATAAAATTTTGAGTGTATGGATATTAGAAGAAAATAAAATGAGAAAAACCGAAATGCCGTCGTTGTATTTGGGATTAATTTGCCCAAATTGGGAAAGCTGAATGTCATTTTTAGCTTCTTTAGTTTTCTGAGAAATTTGAAGAAATCTCCGTACCAACTGCATTTTTCTCATTTTCTTTTTATTTGACTATATTACCGTCACTTAAAAGCGACACATTTAACCCCACAAAACAAGACTATCTGCTACTTGAGGCTTTGTGAGTGTAATGTAGAGTGACATTGATTGTGCATCTCAGTTAATAAGACTAATTTTTTTTCTTCATGACATGCAAAATTCTTCATAAATAAACTTCATCTTATATGGACTTAGTATAATTTAGGTAAATTATATTTTAGTGTCACGCGGATGTCTCGATCTTATTTACTTATCACATGGTTTAATTTTTGTTTCAAATGATCGATTTGTGATTTTGCGCTATTAGGACTTTGTTGTTCTGTTTTATTGAATATTTAATTGTGCTTAAATGTGTCATGTAAATGCCAAAAAAAATGTGATTTTTTATATTTTTCTTCAAAAAACGCATTTTTCTTCAAAAAAATGTCATACTAAAAGAAAAAAAATAATTTTTTTCCAGAAAAATTGTTTTAATGTTTAAAAAATGGTTTTATTTTATTTTTTCACTTAAACTAGAAATTTTTTTTATTAAACTTCAAACTCTGAACTTAAAATCTTAAATTCTAAACTTTAAATTTTAAATCCTTAATTTTAAATATAAACTTTAAATTTTAAATTATAAATCTTAAATCTTAAAATCTAAATCATAAATCTTAAAGTCTAAATTTTAAAATTTATACTTCAAAAATTAAAATTCTAAACTTTAAATTATAAATTCAAACCCAAAATCTTAAATTATAAACAACAAATAGCTAAAAGGATATTTTAAAAATTGAAATTATAAATTATATATATATAATATAAAATATAAAAAATATATAATATATTTATAAAAAATAAAAATATAAAATATAAATAATTATTAAATAATATAAATAATATAATAATATAGATATTATATAGAATTCTAAATTAATCTAAAAATAGAAAAAGATAGAAAATAAAACTAAATACTAAATGATAAATGCTAAATGCTATATTATTTATATTATTATATTATTTATAATATTATTAATTATTAATATATTATATTTATATATTATTTATTATATATTGTTACTTAAATATATATTTGATATAATTATTTATTTATTTTATTATTATTAATTAAAATTTTTTTAAAATTTTTTTATTTATAAATATATTTTATATTTTAATATATATTTTACATATTATATATACTTTATAATTTCATTTATTTTTAATTTTATTATATTATTGAAGAGATTTGTTGTTTATAGTTTAAAGTTAGGGTTTAAATTTATAATTTAGGGTTTGAAAATTAATATTTAGAGTATAAGATTTAAGACTTAAAACTTAGAGTTTAAAATTTAAGACTTAAAATTTAAAGTTTAAGATTTAGACATTTAGTATTTATTGTTTGGGGTTTGGAATTTAACATTTAGGATTTAATTAAAATATCATGTTTTAATAAAAAAAAAATCAAATTTTAGTTAAAAAGTAGAAAAAATTAATTTTTTTAAAGAAAATTAATTTTTTGAGAAAAAAAATTCATTGTTTTGAGAGAAAATAGTTTTTTTAAGAGAAATTTTTTTAAAAAAAAATTAGTTTTTTGGAAAATTTTTTAAAAGAAAAATCGGTTTGTTTTTTCAAAAATTTGACGTTAAAAAAATTGTCAATTTTTTTTATGATCACATGTGGGTATTATTAAATTTTTAATGGAGATAGGATACTAAATTGTTACCAACAAAAATTACAGACCATTTGTTTAAAAAAAAATTAAACAACATATTAATTAAGTGAAATTGAAACAATGTGTATAATTTACTTTATAATTTATACAACATGCAGTAATATTGTGCAGTAAAATAGTAATGAATATTCCAAGTATTTCAGAGTTAGGCCATATGAGTAGGCAATGAATGTATGCAGGCGAAAACTAGAGTGGAATGTGCTGCAGTTTAAATTTCAGCAATTCTTGCAACATTTTATGAAGTGGAATCCACTAAGTAATCACCAATTTATCGCTCTGCCATTATGAATTATCTCATAATGAAACCCAAGTTCTCAAGTTTAGCAGCATCTCCATCGTCCGTGCCTTCAACGTCTAGGATCGCACCACATCTCTTAAATTAAATGAAACGGTGCGTTTTGGATCTTCACCCTAAAACCTCTCGCACTTTTTTGGTCATCTTGCTTCATCCTGATTGTTGGATATTGCTGCCCTGTCCTATGTTGTTCGATTCATCTGAGCCGTCCGCCTAATCCAGTGCACCAATGCCACGTCGTCTTTCTTTTTTGGGCTTTTCTATTACTGAAACGCACCGTTTCTCTCTTCCTCTCATTCACTTTCCCCTTCCCCGCTTCCTCTTGGTGTCGCGTGACCAGACCCTAAAGGATCAAAGTCCATTGCGTCGTTGCCGTTCGTCCACTCTGAGCGTGGTGCCTCTTCCTCTACAGTGTCGCGTTGACGCCTCCAGCTACGGTAAGGAAATTTCTTCTCCATTGCTGCGCATGAATTTGGTTCTGTTCTGTGCATTCCCTTTCCTACTCAATTCTAACAACAAAACAACGTCATCAAGGATCTTACAATCTTCAGTCTGATCCTATATTATTTGGTCTTTTAGACACCCTTTAGCCGATAAGATTTTGGTCTTCATGACCTTGCTCCTAATATTCTTTTCTAATTCTTCATGATTTCACGTTATCATTCAAAAATTTGTTTGGGTTTTCTTTGAACTGCAATCTGACTGGTGGACTTCTTGGGTTGGGTGATTTTGAGTTGATTGAGTATTACTTTTTCTCCAATCAAAATCTGAATCTGTGTGCTTATTGGTCATGGGTTTTAATGATTTGCATCATTTTGATTTAAGTCAAAACAAATTCTGCTATTGCTATTTTTATGAAGAGATTGTCTTGTTCAATTGGAAACACAAGCTGCTGGTTGGTTGCTAATTAGAGGCATATTTTGTTACGTTAATTGGGATGCTCATTTGATAGCGGGTTTCATCAGTCATGGCATATAGTAATGAGCTGACGGATGTGGTATGCATATTTACTATTGAACAGATCTTGAGCATCACCTGTGACACCTTTTTGTTATGATTGAAGTTATCACTAATTAAGGTATGTGAAAATTGTATATTGTCTTGGGGCTTATATTCTTATTGAATAGTTTATTAACGTTTGGAATGCAAATGCTCAACTTATGAACTTCATAACAGACAATGTAAGTTGCAGCAGATGCTTGGTTGAATACTATGAAATGGTAATTAGGAAAGTTCTCCGACTCATTCTTGTTATATGGCATTTGTAATTAGTGTGTGATAACTTTTTAATCTGGTTGGAATTGATTTCTTTGTTCTTTGTGGAATTTCTTATGTAGATGTTATTATGTCATGCTCTCTATTTTCTATTTTAATGGATTGCACTGCAAGGAATGGACAACTGCTATAGAATGCATAAAAGTTGAAGAAAAAACAAAAATGAAATCTATGAAATAGTTTTCTAATATTCTTGAGTTTCATTTATTACATATCTTTTTCTTTTACCTAAGAAAAATTTCTTTTCTCTATTGCACAGAACCATGGCCAGTACTGTTGAAGGTGATCGCAAGGAACCAGTAAATGAGCAAGTAGTTGCAAATATGTATGCAGCTATGAGATCTGAACTCAATCAAATTTACTCAAAAATCACCGAACTTGAAATGGAAGTTAGTGAGCACTCTTTGGTTATTAATGCCATTCAGCCGCTTGATCCATCTAGACGATGCTATCGCATGATTGGAGGGGTGCTGGTGGAGAGAACCATCAAAGAGGTCCTACCTGCTGTGCAGCGCAATAAAGAGGGTCTTGAAGAGGTTATTGCGAGGCTTAATGAGACATTGGAAAAAAAGAAAAAAGAAATTGCAGAATTTGAGTCTAAATACAAAATCAGGATAAGAAAGGCTGATGCTGAGGTGAAAGATGATAGTGGTAGGAAGGAAGGTTCTGCTCAAGGAGTTCTTGTAGGTCCTGCTAGTGGAAGTGAATGAAAATTTTTTCTTATGGAGTTAATTGGGTGTAAGCAATCTGAATGTTTGGTTTCTTAGGGATCATTCTGCAACAATTATTTTCTGATAGTTTGGTTGCTTTAAAGCTGAAGACTGTTTTAGCTTTTAGTTTTGAGCAAATCATGAGTGGGAAACTGATCTTCATAGGGTCTAGTGCTCGCTGTAGATTTTTGTGTGCCAGACAAAAGGATAATATCATGACATATTTTGTTTCTTGTATCTGCCTTAGTTTTGTCATTATAAATTAAAACGCTTTTCTTTGACGTCTCTTAGCTTCAAGTTAAGGTTAGAGAAAGGGTGAATCGTTTTTGCATTTGTTAAATTTTGGTTTGTTTTTATGAGAAACCGTCTCTAAATTTTCATATACTCTTTATGTGATAGTGAGTTTTACTTATTGATCAAACTTTAACAGGTTATGTTTACTTTAACATGCCAATTATATTAAGATATTTTCAAAGAATAATTTGTGTATTTCAAAAAATTTGGAAACCAAAATGGATTTAGAAATTCGGAGATGTTGGTTAGCAATCTTAAAGGTTTTCACTTCCACAAAATTAGACGGAAGTCTAGATCTTGCTATTTGTCAGCGTTTACATGAGTGATATGGTTAGCTTGACAGGATTAAGTCTCAAAATTTTCAACCCTACCAACTAAAGAGTTGTCAGGTTGTTGCAAAACCATTTCAGAAGATGCCGCATTAATTACTCTCCTTCAATCCTTTTTAAAATTGAATCAAACTGATCAATTAAGATGAAACAAAGTAGAAAGTCAAAGAAGCTAGAAATCTGAAATTCCAGGTCCTGAATAAACTTCCCACGGAGAAATCACAAACTTCATTAATCACCTAGGCTGTTACATTATAATTGAGGTTTCCCATCAAGAAACGCAACAAAGTTATAATTTACAAAAACAACTATGATGATCTTAAAAAGTGTTCATGTATAATTAAAAATGACGACATATTATCTAATACAGGTATTCAACTTTTAAGATGTAGACATAGATACTCTTTCTTGAGAAGGAAATACTTGCTGGCTATTTTTCAAGTTCTAGTTAAAAATGATCATGTTATAACTGTCATCAAATCAGAAACAAAGAGGTGATCTTGGAATGCGAAGTCACTGGTTTAAATGCAAATTAATTTATTGCAAGTTTTTCCTAGATGCACTCTTGCTTTTAACTAGAGTCTAAGAGCAAGATATTAATCAAGGCTACAAATTCCATGGCAACATGTTCAATTTTTAGCACATACTGGATATTAATAGTCCAACAAAACAAACAAAATGATAGATGCGTACAATAATAGACATATTTCGGGTATTTTAGCTTTAAGAGTTTGTGCAGTACATATCTATCATTTTAAACATAAAATTTTGACATACACCAGCTTTCCTATTTAGGGCATATCTTCTGACTCTTGCATTTACTACAAGATGCATTAAAAATATACAGTAGTTTAACTCCATTCCACAGTCATACAAAAGTAGCAGCAAGTGCCAATACAAATCCTGCTTTCACCCCACTAAAGCCTATGCATCACTTCAAACAATTCTACCTTTCTCATTTAGCAGATCAAACTCAACCTTAGTCCACCATAGGTGTTATAAATTTCTTCCAGAGACTTCTCAATCTTATAATTCATACAAGTCCAATGACTAAGGTTCCATAAGTAGCTTCATATGACAGAAATGCTTTTGCAATTAGTTCATCAAGAAATCCAGAGACTTCTCACTCTTGTTATTCATACAAAGTTCATTTATTAGAGTATTCAAAGTTACGGTATCTGGTTGATAAACCCTCTTAAGAATCTTTCCCGATATAGAGAAAGCAAAATCCATCTGACCCATATGGCAGTAGCAACCAATCAAGATGTTCAGTGAAAATAAACAGGCTCTTGTTAATACAAAAAGATTGATCAATGGTAGCTAGCAACACAAAGTCAAAATAAATATCATATGATATGAACAAAATTTCTTTAATAGCAGTTAGGCCATTTAATAATCCAACAACTTTTATCAGAAACAAGCAAGCATTTGCTAATATTTTAGACGTATTTAAACATTAATTCAAGTATAACATAAACTAGAACTAGAGCATCTGAACTTGTTTTATTGTCTTAGAAGATCTCTCGCAATCATTTCATAAAGAAGTTTCCCTGCCTTATCATTCTCGTTTTTTTCCAGAAGAGCTCGAATAAGTGTTTCAAATGTTATAGAATCAGGCATGCAACCATTCTCTTCCATCTTTGAAAGCAAGGTCATTGCTTCATCAAACAACCCTTCTCTACAAAGACCATTGACCAGAATGTTATAAGTGTAGACATTTAAATGATAACCTGTGATCAAAAGGTAGTTGAAAAAATCTCGTGCTGTATTTAGTTTTCCGCCTTTGCACAAACCATCAATAAGTACATTGTATGTGTACACATCAGGCTGAACTCCTTGGTCAATAATGTTGTTAAATAATATGATTGCCTCGTCAAGAAGCTCGCTTTTGCAAAACGCATCTAACAAAATGCTATATGTTATTATATCAGGAGAGAGATCACTGCCATGCATCTCACAAACAAGATTTTGCACAAATGATGTTCTCTCAGATTTACAGGGATCATCAATAAGAGAACTACAAGTGATAATAGTAGGAACCAAATTTTTGCGGCACATTTCCTTAAAGAGACTCAAGGCTTCATCCACCATTTTGATTTCACAGTACCCATTAATCAAGATATTATAACTGCAAACATCAGGTGCCAAACCAATTTTGACCATCCTATTGAATATTTCTCTTGACTCTTTAACATTATTGCTTAAACAGTACCCATTCATTAAAGCACTGTAAGTAACAACATCAGTTTTGACCACACTTCATCATCTTAGAAAACACAGCCTTAGCTTCTTTGATCCTTCCTTCCTTACAAAATGCATCAACCAGTATATTAAAGGTATAAACATTGGCGTTGATATCTTTCAGCACCATTTCATTTAGCAATCCTGTGGCTTCTTGCCACTGATCCTTGCTACAGAAACCGTAGATTAAAGAGCTGTAAGTGACAATATTAGGAGATATTCCCAGCTCAATCATTTCAGAACACAAATCACATGCCTCGTTCACTAATCCTTCTTTACAAAAGCCATCAATGATTGCAGTGTACATAACCACATTAGGCTTAATTACCTGTCTCTCCATATTGTACAGCAATTGAACGGCTGATCTTGTTTTTCCTGTTTTACATAACCCATTGATTAAGGTTCCATAAGTAACTTCATCTAACGGATATCCTTTTGCAATTACTTCATCATGAAATTCCAGTGACTTCTCAGTCTTATTATTCATACAGAGTCCTTTCATTAGTGTAGTCAAAGTTATGGTATCTGGTTGATAACCTATCTTGAAAATCTTCCCAAATATAGAGAAAGCAAAACCCATCTGACCCACATGGCAGTAGCAATTGATCAAGATGTTGAGTGTAAACAAACATGGTGTGAATCCCTTGAATTCCGCTTGTGAAAAAAGAGACATAGCAGTGCGGTAATGTTTGATCCTTACAAGTGATACTAAAATCTTATTAACGAGGCGTATGGAGGGAGGGGGACGCATATGGAGCATGCGATTGAATGAAGCGACAGCATCCTGGATGCTATTCGGATCTTGTAAAGAAGAATGAACACAAAACCTGAAATTAAGGGCATAGGGGAATAAGAGAAGGAAGGAAAACTTCAGACGACAGAAGAATGAGAGGAAATTTGAGGAAGGTATACCTTGTCCTTGTGTCCGTAGTAAAAATCTTCATTTGAGATTCCGAGAAAGTCTTCAATGCATTAATGCTGATTTGATTGAAGCTGTTTTTCTCTTTTTGCTAACAGAATGTTCACAATATTCACAAATTCAAAAATTTTATTTTCAACATTGTCCCTGAGACTTTTTTCGATTAATTTTATTTTAAAATTTTAAATTATAACTTATTTTGCGTTACAATTTAATATTATTTAAATTATTAATAAAAAATAATAAAATAATATTTAATATTATATTATTAAAATTAATGAGTCAATATTTTATTTTTATTTAAAATTTTAATATTACATCAAATATAATAATATTTTTTTTAATAATTAAAATAAAAATTAATTATAAAATAAAATTAATTATAATTTAAAATTTTAAAGATATAATTAATCATAAAAAACTTTAATAAATAAAATTAAAAATTAATATAAAATTTAATAACATAATAAATAATTTTATTTATATTATATTATTATACTAGATGTGCACTAAAATATATCTTAATTTCTTTTAACTTTTGAAATATAAAATAATTAATATATTTTAAAATAATAAAATTAAAATTAAAAGATTCATAATTTCTTTAAATATAAAATTAACTTAAAATTTTTTTAAAATTTATAATTTATACAAAAAAAAATTATTAAATTTTTCATTCAAAATTTTAATAAAAAATAAAAATATTAAATTATTTAAGAGAATTTGAGATCTGAACAAGAAACTTCAGTGCATCAGCACTTTTCATATTGAAGTTGAGACCAAGTGTAGAAATTGTTAAAACTTTTTTATGTAATAAAAATTTGTGGGCTTATTCCTTTTTTTAAATTTAAAAATAGTAAAAAAATTATATAATTTTCTTTATTATTCTATAATTTCCCACTTTCTTAAATGTTATTATTACCTATATTGAATTTTTTTATTATTTATAATAACATTCTCAATATTAATATATTAATACATATATATAATTTTGTCATCAATATTTACAAGGCATGTAAATATTAAAATATGTTTCTATCAAATTTTGTTTTATAATAAGTGCTACGTTATTGTTTTTAATACAATTTAATTTTATCTTTTTTAATATATTTATTCATTCAACCCAATATTTTTATTTTTATAAGTTAAATTTTTATTCATATTTACTTTTTATTATAAAACTTGTATCTAAGTTTAATTTGATATGAAAACGCAGTAAAAAGGACCAGCAGCACTGTATAAATCTGCAAGTATACTCCAAAAGTATGAACAGCGTAAGAGTGACTCTGCTCCTTCCAGGTAGAAAGAGGTAAAATTTATAAAGCAATATTGTAAAAAATAGACAAGACTCAAATTAAATTCTTTATATATTTATTATTAGTTCTTTGCTAAAAATATAACGCTTGAATAACTTTTATACCTCTATCATATTATTGACTCTTCAAAATCCTTTTTTCTGTATGTCAACACCTCTATTGGGACACTTGACAGAAAACATTTAAAAATTGCGTCTAAACTTTTTCCTTAATAAAAAATTGGACCATTAATAAAAACTTGGGACCAATGCCGATGGTAATGCAAAAGCATAAGGTTTAATGGGTTGGAAAATTTAGATACTTGGGTAGAAACTTGAGGGCTCCACTGAATAGAATAATATCTGGAGCAGCCATCTCTCTTTCACCATTTTCTTCAGGATTGACAATCCTCAAATATGTTTCTTGGCCTATATACCACCTTTCCAGGTTTTCTGCTTTTGGTTTCCATGCTCCAGAGTTCTAAAGAGAGACAAGGATTGCTCTCCATCCTCCAAGGAAAAACCTATAAATTGGGAAAAAAGGAAACTTAAAAGAAAAGACATTCCAGAACTCAAATCCATAACATGGCAACATCTTTTAACGTATAAGTCTCTTGCTAAAAAGTAAGAACACTGACACAAATATAGTACACAATGCTATGAACATCACCATATGATAAATTATGGAGTATGTAGGTACGACGTACAATTTGAAAAGTTGGTTCCTGCCTAGCATGAGTGTTAAACATGTATCAAATGCAACTCCATCATTGAAGTACCTGTGCTTCATAGGTTTCTTGTATCCAAAGCACATTCATTCATTCAAACCAGAAGTTTCAACTAGAGATCTCTCAGTATGACGCTAGTATAAGTGATTAATTTCAACATCAGCATGTACAGAGCGTTTAGCAAACTTAAAAAACTAGTTATCAACGCTGTACTTAATATTGTACTATCAAATTCAGCTCAAGTTACTTCTAACTTGCAGCTGGGTTTAGAAAGCCCAAGGTTATTTTCAGTTTATCACAATTTTTCAGATCCAAAAACACCCATGAGCAGAGCAAACAATGAAGATTTCACTGGCAACAGGCATATAAATAGATAGCTTTGTCATACAGGTAGTGTGACATACTTACCTAAGGAAAACACACCTGAGTTGTGCAGCGTGAAATTGAATCTCACTTATTATGAGCCTCTAGAATTTTCTGGCCAATCACCAAAGGCCATCCTGAAGTCAAAAATTAAATTTCTGAACAGCGATCACAGACACTAGTATACTCTTTAGGAGAACCATACCCAACTTAAAAAAATAGCCATCCATGTGAAAGCTCTGTATTGTCGTGTTGTGTCACCATGTCATTATACTGCAATACAATCTCAATGAATCCCTTATATTTAGCATTAATTATGGATCATTCCATCACTGACATCTATTCAGATACCTTCTGGGAAAATAAGGCTTAAAAATTCCTCTCAATTTATGCTGGTCAGCAAGATGAAATGGTATGTCAGGTTTAACAAATGAAATTTCATATAGGTTGAACTTTTCCATTTATTAGAATAATTTGAGTGTGAGGCTAGGTTAAACTGTGTTAGTGATTAGAGGGTTTGGACTTGTACTATATGAACTAACCCTTATACTTGGTCTAATTGACAGTTATAAATAGACACACAGGGCGCATAGCTAACTTTGAAGTCAGCAAACCCCCTTTAGTATTCTTTCTCGTCTCTTTCTCTGGACCATTTATTCCACCGGTGGCAGCGCCTTTAACAGATAAGTGCCAGTTATAATAATGGATCTATACTAAAAGGATTCTTGGGGATTGGGACGAGCTCCACTAAGAGATGCATTTTGCATAATCAACAAGGGAAAATTTAGTACAATGAACAGATGATGAAATCATCAAGAATGGAATACAGAGCAACATGACTGCCCTGTTACTTGCAGCTATGGAGCATGTGATTTCAGATAATTTAGAAAATTATATCAAGCATCTCATGCCTGTTATAACAAGTGAGTTCAGATAATTAGGTATAACTCTACTAAATTTTAGAATCATCTCACTAGGCCAACGTATGGAGCATGGACACTTAAAAAAAATAAGATGCCGTGTCTGTCTAAAACATGTTGAAACTCATAATATCATAACAGATGACATAACATTTTAAATTACATATGGAAATTTCATATTTTGTTGCATATGCTTCATAGAGGCCATTTCATCAGGGTCCTCAACAATGATGAACTAATTATGCTCTCATATATTGGGTAATGTCAGATTGAGTAAATTTGAAGTACAAGTAGCAAGTTCAGATTTAATATCATTAGGCCAATACATATATTTTTTTTAATTCAGAATCTTTATTAGATGAAGCATGGGCAACGATGATTGTGGTCAATCTTTTAGTTAGATCAATTTTCAGTGACAAACCTTATGCTTCTGGCTTGGTTCATTGATGTTTCCTTGTCATAAAAATCATTTGGTGGGTCATGGAGAGGACCAGTTGTGGGTTCCTTGGAATTGGAATAGTGTAAAACTCCAACAACTATAACCCTCTGCCACAATGATTCATTTACAAACCTAACACTTGCAACAATATAGTAGTCTGTGCTTGCATTCTGGTCCATAGAAACCATAAAAGCGTATGACTGCAGACTACCCAACATTAATATCAAACTGTGTATAATTCAACTGACTCGTGTAATGCCCCTCCGTTTCTGCCAGTATTAGATTATGGTTCTGAATTCTGAAGTTTGAAGTAGTTGAAATTCCCACATTGCGAACATGAATCTGATAAGTCTTGCCTACAATATATAATTGTAATCTCAATCAATATTCAAACTTCTCCAACCAATTAACCTAGAAAAGTACTAAGTAACAATAAAAAGGATAAGACAAAAACAAAATATTTCAGTCATAACAAGGTCAATCAGCATGATACAACAGCATTAATTCCGATATAATTCTAACATCAACAACATCAAGTAGCTACAGGCTTACAGCCAGGTTGAGTACCTGATTGAAGGCACACAAAAGAAAATCTCCAAAGATATTAATCCAGATTGTGAAAGAACATTTAAAAGAGTAATCACCAATATCCAGTTTACATTTTCACTGAAAACATACAGGACCAGAAAACTTGAAATGAAGCCATAACTTAGTCCTTTGCATAAGAAAATGAGAAAGAAATTGACTAAAAAACTTGCTTAAGAAAGCAAACCAATTGAAACAATTAAATGCACGAAGCTAACAAGATTATACATGAAATATGACTGGAAAACAATGAGTAATAACCAGTTGGAGCACCTCCATTCAATGGAAGAAGAAAAGAAAAATAGGCCACATCAACAAAAATATGATACCTTTAAAAGGAGGAAGAATAAAATACAACATGTTTAGCAAATTATACTCCACGAAGAGAGAAGTAATAATATCAGGACCAACATTAATAGTTTCTTACTCAATACAGTCAGGTACAAGAGTGGTGTTGTCCCGGTAGAGTCCCTTCCTGTTGATAAGAACTCCATTAGACATCTGAAGGTCTTTTTCAGCATCAAGTATTGCTGGCAGGGCCCAAATTCAAGATATGCCCATCAGAACAAACCCCATCACCAACTATGAGGTATGGACACTTAAAGAAGCCATGTCCTCCACCATGTGTTGACACTTGTATTAGATACCACAGATTTGATTGTGTCATGGTATCTATTTCAGTTGTAGTGTGCTGTGCCATGTCAATGTATTGACCTGTGTATATGTCATCAATGTCCGTGCTCCTTAGATCACCAATACTAAAAAAAAAAAAGAAAAAAAAGATTAATAAAAGAGAATGACTAACCATGTGGTCCTGTGTAAACCAGTCATCAATCATAATGAAAGTATCCCATGCTGGTTTTGCAAAAGGAATTGGGATATTTCCCTGTTATTGATAATAAAGGGACCAAAGCCACCAGAAGCTCTTAGGAAACTAAGAGAAAGGAAGTTTAAGAAGCTCCCAATTTGATTTTTGTCTTGAAACTGATATGTCCAGTTCCACTTGGAAGGAATTGGCTAGAACAACATCCCGCTATGAATTATGTCGCATTTGAACACCAGGCCTGCCTCAAGCCCATCTTTCCCACAAGTACCCAATCCAAAATGACCAACTACTTAAGAAATTGCAGTTTTTTAGCTCTCAGAATACCACGTTCTAAAGCTGAGAAAATATTTTGGTCTGGTGCAATTCCCTTAGACAGCATATCCTTAAGCAGCATAACAGGCTTATTGATGTACCCTCTATTACAGAAGCCAGAAATAAGAGCATTGTAAGCCACATTATCTGGTTCTAGTCCATTACCAATCATTTCATCAAAGAAAATAATGGCTTCCTGAAGGTTATCTGCCTTCACATGTCCATCAATCAACACAGTGTATGTTATAACATCTGGTCTAACTTCCATGTCCTTCATCTCTCTCCAAACGGTAGAAACATCCACTATCGCTGTCATTCCATTATTAAACTTAGGGGAGGAATTTGTTCTTAAATTTGATTTGAAGTGCCCATCAAGTAAAACTGTGTAGGTGATGACATCAGGTTTGATCCCTCTACCCTTCATATCCTGGAAGAGGTAATGGGCTTCTTGCAGGCAATTCATCCGACAATAACTATTTATCAATAGGGTGTAAGTAATGACATCAGGTGTAATTCCTCTCTCAACTAAAACATCAAACAAGGAATGGGCCTTTTCCATATCTCCAGCCTGACACAAAGCAGCTATGACTTTGCAATACATTATTTTGCCAGGTTCCACATTCAATGACCTCATTTTCTCCAGCAACACAAGAGCTCCATTAGTGTCACCTTCATTGCATAGTTTACTTAGTAGCATAAAATAAGAACCTCCTTTTACAATAATACCTTGGTTTGACAGCCTAAGACAAAGTTCATATGCTTCTTTGATAAAGTTTGCTTCACAATATTTATTTATCATGACAGAATAGATTTCAACACTTTTGTCTTCTAGAATGTCCAAAAATGCCTCAGCTTCTTCAACCTTACCTGCTGAACATAAACCTTGGATGATAATCTTGTGTGTATCAGAATTTGGCTTCACCCCTTGAGTCTCCATATAATCCAAAAATTGAATTGCCTTATAAGCATGACCATTCCTAGACAGTCCGGAAGTTAGTACATTGTAAGTTACAATATCAGGCTCAAAACCCTTTTCCTTCATTTCATCAAACAAGTTAAAGGCAATAGTGAGTTTACCCTGTTGACAGTACCCTCCAATAAGGGTTGTGTAGTGTTTAATATCTAAAACCATATGCTTACGTTTCATATCTTCCAGTAGCTCTCTTGCATCATCCACTTTTCCGAGTTTACATAAGGCATCTAACACAACATTGTAGGCCACCTCATCTAGATATATACCAGATTTTTTAAATTCTTCAAATAGATCCAACACTTCCAAACTCATGCCCATCTCACACAGGCAGTGGAGGAGGCAGCTAACAATCACACAATTTGTTTTTATGCCCCTAGAAATCATGTCATTGTGCAGGGTTAAAGCTTTAAGTAGATTCCCATTTTTGCAGTACCCATGAATCAATTCACAATAACTAAATACATCAGGAACCAGCCCCTGTTTTTCCATGTCAACAACAACACTCTCAGCTTCATCTAGCTTCATTTCATTACAAAACCCACGAATAACAGCATAGTAAGCATAACTATCTATTGGGGCATTTGCCTTTCTCCATGCTTGGAGCACTTCATATCCCAAATCAGGTCTATGATGGTTGCACAGGCCCTCAATATAAGTTGAAAAACAAAAGGAATTGATAGGCATCCCAGCTTCCTCCATTTCTTGCAACAAATCAACTACTTCTTCCAATTTACCGCTCTTACATAGTGCCTTAATTACAATGGCATATGTGTAATCATTTGGGCTTAAACCTAACCTCTTGAGTTGCTTGTATATGGCAAATGCCATATCCTCTTTGTTATGGTCAATCAAGCGATTTATGAGGTAGTTGCAAGTAAAGATGTGGGGAACAATCCCACATCTTCTAGTTTGAAACAAAAAATCAATAGCTTCATCAAACCTATTAATGCTAACATAAGTTTTGACCAATGCATTAAAAGCTAGAAGTAAGTGCTGATTTCCTTCAACCCCAAGACCATCCAACACTTCTTCAAACAAATCCTGGATCCCAAAGGTTGGGCAAGCTTCAGAAACAGCAATGAGCTCAACAAACAAAGAATCCAATTTCCTATCCAAGCCCCAATAACATAATATTCTAATCAGTGCTCCATAAGTTGAGATATTATGCTGGAAACCTTGTTCCTTCACTTGATGAAAGAAGGCCAACGCAAGAGTGGGTTCCTTTTGCAAACGGTTCAATGTTTCAACCACCTTGAACGTATCTAACTCAAAGGAATTGCATACTGAAGAAGGGGTATTGCTAGACCAACCAGAAGAGGAAGATACAATTTCGTCATAATCACTGAGTTGGGTGTCTGAGAAAGTGGCTGAATTCAAGTGGGCAAGTGCCGTCGATGCTAATTTGAAGCTTGAGGAGGATCTTCCAAGAAAGTTTAATCTGAGAAAGAAACCACATATAAAACAAGAGTCATTAAGATAACTAATGAGAAAGTGGCACTAAACTGCCACCAATGAAATAATATTAATCACAAAATCATACAATCAAATTTTCATCTTCTGATAGACCCAATATTCAAGGCTAATACTAGAAGGTCCAGGAAGAAAGGCGCAGAGTAGGAAGGTTGTTGTAGGTTGTTACGTAATGGTTTTAGGCAGACTACGGCAGCCCTGGTTGGCTGAGAAAAAGGGAGAGAGAAGAAGCAGAGAAGATAACTAACCAAGACCAACAATAAAAGCTTTGTCTTGAAAAAAAAAAAAAGGTACATAGAGCAGACAATTTTCAACAAAATTGATGAAGCATACAAAAAAGGAGCAAGAGAACAACGATGGTGCATGAACGTAGAAGGTGTTGAGGTGAATGGAAGTACCGGCGTATGAAGACGGCGGCCGGCAATAACGGCGGCTGCAGATACGGCATGGACGGCGAGAGTTGCAGATGAAAGAGAAGCTGCAGCTGGCGAGAGTGAAAGGGTATTTTGGAACGGCGGATTTCATTTTGAACTGAAATTATACTCCCTTTGAGAATTTACACTGTTCCCTTAGAAGGGATAAAAAATCTTACAATTTTGCTCCATTAAAATATTTTTATATTTAGTATTTATATAATTAAACATTTATACAATTTGTTCTAATTATAGTTTGCAAATATTATTTATGTAGAGGTTATACACGATATTGAATTATTTGTTTGACAGTGGCACCTATAAATCTAATTGGGCGATACGGAATTTGAAAGAAGGTTATAGTTTTTTTGCTAGCGTTATAGTTTTATTTAATTTTTAATTTTTTTATTATTTAAAAATTTATACTTTTAGATCATTATATTTTTTAAGAAAATATAATTTAATTTCTACTTTTAAATTTTTAATAGTTTATTATTAAAATTTGCTCACGTGGATAATTATACGTGAATTTGACACTAACTGGTTTATATTAATAAAAATGATGAAGATAGACAAAATGAAACAAAATTATACATATAGTATATAATTCAATATTTTTTATTGACTTGAATTTTTTAATTTGAATTATGCATAATAAAAATTTCAAGATATAATTGATTGTAGTAGTAAAATTTGAGGATAAATTTAAAAATTTTAAATTATAAGATAAAATTAAATGTTTAGTGAAGTTATAAGAAAAATTAATTCAAGCAAGCAAACAAATTAAATGAGTAATAGATAGGAATTGGACAAGGATATTGTATTGCGGCGAGAGATATTTTTATTGGGTTAAATTTTAAATATAAATAAAATTTTATAATTTTTAAATATAATGTAATGATGATTAGATGAAATTAAAAGAAGGACAATGGACTTTTAATATTTTAAGATTGAGTTGGTTTTAATTTAATTAAAAAATATTTTTTAATGATTCAAATATTTTTTAAATATTTATATTTGTTAAATTATATAACAAAATTTAGAACAACACTTATCATAATTATACATCAGTTAAAGCACTTATATATATATATATATATATATATATATATATATATATATATAAAAGCAATTACACCAATATATATTTCGCAACAAGTGCTACTTTAAATTTTTTTAAAACAAATTTTAAATATTGTTATAGATGAATTATTTAATATAAATTTTTTAAAATATAAAATAAAATAATTTTATAATTTTGAATTCAAAATAAAAAATAAAAAATAAAAAATATTTTTTATGATAAATTATAAATCCAATACTTCACCAACCTCATTATTAGTGCAGAGTGTAGTCAAAGTTCTAATATTCGGTTGATTACCGCCCTTGAGAATCTTCCCCAACATAGAGAAAGCAAAAGCCATCTGACGCATATGGCAGTAGCAATTGATCAAGATGTTCAGCGTAACAGTAGATGGCACGAATCGCCTGGATTGTCCTTGTGTCCAAAGTGAAATAGCAGTGGGATAATGTTTCTTCTTAGCAATAATCCTAAAAGCTTATTAATTTCGATAATGGAGGGTGGGGGACGCATATGGAGCAAGCAATTGAAAGAAGCGACATCATAGCGTATGTTATTGGGATTTGAGGGATTGGAAGATTGAAAAAGAGGGCATAAGGGAATGAGTGAAGCAAGGAAGGAGAAGATGTAAACAAGAGAGGAAATTTGGGGAAGACCTACCTTGTAGCTGTAGAATTAGAGAGCATCTTTACCTCAGTCATCGGCTCCAGAGTTCATACCCTATTTCTGTCCTCGCACAAATGCTTCTTGTAGAAAATAGAAACAAAGAGAGAAAAAAGTTCATACCTTCGACGAGTGTTTAGAATTAGAAGACAGTGCTAAAGTAAGGAAGGCTGAGAAAAATCAAATTTTAATTGAATTCAATTTCATTATATACATAGATTATGTAGCTGGATGGATTTAATTAAAATTTACGAAAATCAATTAAATTAATTCAATTTTATTCGATTTATCAATTAAATAATATATTTAAAAAAGAAAATATTATATATTAATTAAAATTTTAAATAAATTAAATCTCATTATTTTTTTTCTTAATTAAAATTATTTTAAAATTGTTTTAAATTAATTTTAGTGTATTATTTGTTAATTATATTTATTTTTATAATTAAAATTTAAAAAATTATTAATATTAATTTTAAATTTTATAACTTTTTTAATTAAAAATTGAGTATCCAATTCAAATCAATTGAAATTGGTTTGAATTAATTTGATTGATGTTTAAAAGATTGAACTAATTAAAAGTAAAAATACACAAAATTCTATGTATAGATAATTTTTTTAATTATAAAAATTAACTTAAAATTATCCAAATACTGTGATTTGTGCAAAAATCATCTATCATAACTTTTTGTATCTAAATCCTTCATAATACAATCACACATTAACAAAATCAAATAATATCAAAATATTAAAAATTCTCTTAAACTTTATACATGATGCAAGAAGTCCTCTAAACTTTAATCATTGTGTGGAAAATCCTTTCACTTTGGATGAAAAATTGACATATCTAACACCGGAGTAGATTCTCTACAAAAATTATAAAATTTAAAAATTTTATATTATTTTTTACAGTTAAAGAGATTTATATCATTAAGATAATATTCATAAAATTAACAAATGAATGTCTAGTTGTTAATAAAATCACAAATAAATCCATATTAAGCGAAAAAAAACATTTATTTATCATCCTTGTAATGATATTCTTTATCTTTTAGTCTTATCAATATTTTTAAAAATAGGTGAGACATTTTTTTTTTCTACCAACACTTATTGAGATGCTTTTTCAAAAATACTTAGTGCAAGTTGGAGGTCTTTCTTCATTTTTACAATTTTTACAATGTGTGATTTGAATATTTTGTCAACCTCTAACCTATCCTTCTCTTGATATCTTCTGTGTTGTCTATATTATTGCTTTTTATTTTATTATAGAAAATATTAAATTATATACTTTGTCTGCTTATTTTTTTTATTGAATATATACATGTATTAATACTTACAAAGTATGTATATTGTGCCTTATCACATGTTAATGTCCTGTTCATCTCAGAGGTGAGCGCAGAAGGAAGTAAAACTGATTCTCCTCCTCACCCAAATTTATTCATCCAAAGCCAAAAACTACCACTGTGCAACCAGAAAACCAAGGGGACAATGCCCACCGCGCATAGGGTAGAAATCTGCATTTGGATTGGACCTCTCAATTCTGCAGAGAGGAAACTGGTTCTGCCTTCTCCCAAATTCTCTTTTGTGAGAGTGTGATTGCATTTTGGGTGAGGGGATTATAGGTTCGTACCCTAAGAAATAGTGCCTTGTTCTGGTTTGGGTAGCTAAGTCAAAGCCATAATGGTGCATTCCACCTTATGGCTTTGAAATTAAAACATACAGGATCAAACAATCCAATGATCTAGATAGCAATCCTACCCTGATTCTGGCAATTTTCTCTTTATTTCTTCATCTTTCTTGCTTCAGAATCAATCATCTAGTATCAACAAAATGCACAAACAGTCACGAGACTGAGCAAGAGTTGTTGTTCAATCAATAGTTAACATAGAAGAACCAACTGAAGCATCTAGAAACTGAAGATATTCCACCTAAATTTTCACCTAGTTGATGGACATACATCCATTAGTACGCTAAATATTAAATAACTGAAAAAAAAAACAGAATATAGCATCATGGCAAACAAATGAAAAAGGAAAAAACCATCTACCTGCTACCATAGTGTCGAATGGCAACTCATCAACTCAATACAAGGGAGAATGACAGAAAATAAACAAGCTCAAAATCCTGGATCCTAGAAAAATACAAATATGTTTCAAAAGTTAACACTAAACCTTCGTCCAATTCATAATCCCAAACAATTGGACTTGGCATCAAAATCAGTGCTATATCAGATCATTAGACGAAAAAACTGTCTATTTTTCTTGCTGTCTTTTGCTGTCAGCTTCATCCTCGCCGTCCAATTCATCTTAAGTGGTCTCGTGGTGTCACGTTGTGCTGAAGTTTTTTTTTTTTGTTTTTCAAAATGGTCAAAATACATTGTTTTAGTTAAGTTAAATGGTGTGTTTTGACCATACGTGACATTCATTTGACCGGGCCTGAAACGCATCGTTTAACTGAAGTAAAACGATGTGCTTTGGGCCAAAATTTCTGCATCAGTACTGAGCGAAACGATGTGTATAGAGTTGCAAGAAAATGAAAAAAAAAAAGCTTTCAGCGCGGTGAAGCTGTTGCTGGAAATGGTAACTAAAGACGTACGTCTGCAATATATGAACGAAATGGAACAGTGGGTTGGTGTCTAGAAATCTCCATTTTCGTTCTTCTCTGTGGCATTCAAAAATCTCTATTTTTGTTCTTCTCTATTTTCGTTCTTCTTTGTGGTGTTTTTTCCTTCTTCCATTGTCGGACGTCTAGAGTTTGTTGGACAACTAGAGTTTTGCTAAGGAAAGAGGGAAAGAAAGGCAGCGACGATAAGGAATCTACATCTGGAGTTTTTGATATTTTATTTGTATAAAATGTGTAGCTATGTATATGTATAAAAATGGCTATGTATATGTATATTAGAATCAGTACTGTAATGTTTTCTAGAGTTTTTAGAGTCTCTGTATATGTATAAAAATGGCCTTTCTATATATGTATAAATTTTGCTACCATTGTGGCCTTTCTAGAGTTTTCTGCTACGCATCTTATTGTTGTATAGCTTAATAAATACCAATCTATATGTGCATGTGGCAATCAAATACAAATATATATTTGATTGTGGGGAAGTGGATCTTTGAATTTCTCACGAAACAATATGACCTTTTTGTATATGTACAAATTTTGGTACAATTTTGGACTTCATTATTGATGTTGTATTGTTAATATATATGTCTTATAGGGAAAGTATTACAATGAAATTTGATTAAAAGCTTAAAGTAGGAATGAAATTTGATAATTTGGAGACTACATGAAAATTTTGGTTTGAATATGACAATAAAATGAGATTTGGAGTTAGGAAGGACTATTGAACAAGAATAAAAAGGACAAGATAACAATTTTTTCGTGTAGGTTTATTTGTTGTAAACTGTGACTAAGAGGAAAAGATAAGAGGGATTATTTAGTGGTCAATCCTCGAGTCGAGACAAGGACAAATTGTAAAGCGATAATGTCTTTGGTCCTTGCAAATGAAAAGCTTAGAGTACATGAATTAATTAAAGTACACAATCACATTCTACATCTGTCTGAGATTACACACATGATGGCCTGTCAACGTAAAGTATCTTATGTCCAAAGTCATGAAATAAGGTTAGCAAATGACTCTGGAATCCAACAAAGATTTGCTTTCACACTGATAACTAAGCATGTTAGGGACGGAGTAATCTTGGATATACTGGTTTAGATTAGAAGGACTATCTCCGTATTCGAAGACAAAAGAGTTTGATGTAGGAAAAAGTTGGGTATTTGTTTGATTGTTTTCAAAAATAAATCACAAAAAATTCATCATTCTTTCATGCCTATCAGATGGATTCGGAAGAACAAATAACTAATATATTTTGAGCTGATACACGGATGTTATTAAATTATGGTTACTTTGGTGAAGTTGTCTCGCTTGATACGACCTACTGTACAAACAACACACAAACCACTTGTCTTATTTTTAGGATTTAATCATCACAGATGAGTGGTGGTCATCGGGGCTGCATTATTATATGACGAAATTCTAATACTCATAGGGAAAATTGTGAAGAACAAGATGAAAAATGAATTTGGGATGTTTACCTTTCTCGGGCAAGAAGAGCCAAAAGGTCTAACATTGCTAAATTCTAACCGGCGGCGTTTCTCCGATGACGTGCAGCAATCAAGATGAAAAATGAATTTGTGATGTTTACCTCTCCGAGGCAAGACAAGCCAAAAGGTCTAACATTGCAAAATTCTGACCGGCAACGACAGCTATGGTGGTTATGGAAGCTTTTGACTCGATCGGGATCTAGGCAAATTCTGACCGGTGGGGTTTCTCCGGCGACATGCAGCGGTCCTCCTATGGTGGTTCTCTTTAGCGACGACAGTAGATACACTCGAGGAGGGAGACAGATGGTTGATACGTGCGACTGAATGAAGGAAGGAGAAAAATGCCCTCGGTGGGTGGTTTTCGTGAACGTATGAAACGTACCATTTCATATGTCTGGAAAAAAAAAAATCTCTCAGATGAATCAAACGGCAAGGATGAAGCCGACAACAACAAATAGCAGGGGAATGAGACAACAGGCGATCCTTTCGCGAGTGTTTGACTCTTCTTTTTGTTTAGCCAGAAAGAGAGTCTAACTCAACTCACACGAAAAATTAAAAAAAGGTTAAAACAAAAAGTAAATTAATTATTTAATATCTATCAATTTAATCTTTAAACAAATTTTTTAATTTAATTATTTATCTTTAAAAGATCTTCGTACTTTTTTTTTATCCTTAACAAAAATTTTATGATAAGGGTAGAAGTCTCTTAACAAAAATTATTTAATACACAAAACTTAAATCTAAAATATTATTCTAAAAAAATGAAATACCTATAACTTCAATCAACTACATATTAATACAAACTATGTATTTTGATAATGTTTAATTTGTAAATATAATATATTTTCTTTCTTTTTATTTTGAATAAAGTTTCATTCATTGTTATGTTTTACTAACCAATGTCCTTAAGGTAGAAGTTAAAGAACATGAAATTTTTTTAAAAGTATCATTTTATCATATTATTTAATATTGTTTAAAATTTTTTAACTAATAGTAACAAATATGTAATTTATTTTTAGAATAAGACAAATTTATCCTTACTAATACAAAGTTTTAAGTTTTAAACTTTTAATTATAAAATTATAAAATTATAAAACCTTAAATCTTGTGATGTATTTTATTTATTTTTTAACGTGATTTTTTAAAATATTTTTTGACTAATTTTATATGGTAATTTATATATAGATATATGTATATATATATCTTTGGGCTTATGTTTTACAATTTTATAATTTAAGATTTAAAAAATTATAAAACATAAATCCTATAAATGTATTGGTGGTTTTATTTTTATTTTTTTGACAATTTTCATACATATATTTTTGCTAATTTTTATGGTAATTTTTATATATAAATATTTTTGGATTTATGTTTTATAATTTTAAATTTTAATATTTAAAAATTTGGATTTTGTATTAATAAGAAAAAAATTGTCTTATTTTAAAAATAAATTGCGCAATTATTATCGTTAGTTGAAAATTTTTAAATAATATTAAATAATATAATAAAATATTATTTTTAAAAATATTTAATTCTTCTTATTAGGACACTAGATAAAAATTTTTTTTACTATTTAATAATCAAGTTAACATTACTAATAAAATTGTTGATAAATTTTTATTTATTCTACAAAATTAATTGTGATTGATATATCAAATATTAAATTGTCTATTATCGTTTTTTTTAATTTTTAATTTATTTTTTTATACATATTATTGACAATAGAATTATATATGAAGCTCATATAAAATTATATTTAATAAAAAAGTTTATATAAAACTAAAACAATAATTATAGTAATCATATAACTTTAATTTTTTTTTAAAATTCTTAAATTTTTGAATTCCCTATACTCAAATAAACTCTTTTAAAAAATATTTTAATATCATATAAGTGTTATTATGTTTTTACTAATCTTTTAGTTTCATACATAACTTTACAACAATTAAAAAGGAAAAGAAATTATATTAATTAATAAAAGAGAAATAATTAAAAATAAATAAAGATTAATGAAAAAATTAATATTTCATGCAAACTTAAGAGATTAAAAAATTGATTTTAACCCAAAACATTTAATAAGAATGTAATTTTGGCATATGAGCTTAATGTAGTTTTTTTTTTCTGAAAAAAAAAAAAAAGGCGTTAGCTAAGCTAAACCTAAACCGCTGGATTTTTAGAATATGAGGATTTTGCATAATATGTTTGCAATTGCGTGAGTGCGAAATATGAAATATGAAATATGGTCTGATCGGAATGTGGATGTCTCTGAGTCTGAGTATGTGAGTCTGAGGTTCTGAGCTGTTTCTTCCTTACCAAAAGCGTTCACTAAACTCGAATCCACTTCCACTCCGATGAGATGACTGGTTGATGCTTTAATGGTCGAGCTGCCCACCATCTTCGGAAGACGGCCATGAGGCCAATGCCTCAACTTCACCCCTTAGAATGCACAACTCCAAGCAAGCAGTTGTTTTTCTCATAGGATGTGTGAAAAAGTATGTGCAAGTCCACACCCACACTCACTTTCTTCCCAACCATCCTAGTTTTGCTTCAAGGGCACTCCCTGAATGTCGACCTTGGCTTTCTTCTATATGTAACGTTGGTTTCCTCATCGCCAAACGTCGGTTTTCTCGGTACGCCCTGGAGCAGTTCTCCGATGATGAGTATGAATGTGATTTCGAGAACCAGCAGGTTTGATTTTGGCTGTTTGTGTTCTTTTAGAATAAATTTATTGGTTTTTACTGGAAAGGGATAGGTGTTTTGTATTTTTTTTTTTTTTTAAGTGGGTGTTTCGTGCTACTGTTTATGATAGCGTATTCTCTGAATTAAACCAAAAAAAAAAAGTTCTGAAATCTTCTTGTTTGTTTAACAAGTTATGGATGTATTATCCGTAATATAAGCTCTAAGGTTTGGAGATGGTTAAGAATACTTATTTTTGTCATTCTGGAAAGGTAAAAGTTTTTTTTTTTTTTCCTTCCTGTTTCTCAATTATGCTTATCATTTGCTGTTTTGTTTTGAGACTGTATGATTATGAACTCAATTATCTACCATTTGGGATTTTCGTAGTTTTATGAAAAATGTAATGGTTACAGGCATCATCTACGGTGGCCAATGTTGATGAGTGGAAATGGAAACTCAGTATGCTGTTACGCAGTGAAAAGGACCAGGAGATTGTATCTAGAGACAAAAAAGATAGAAGAGACTATGAGCAGATATCTAATCTTGCCAAAAGATTGGGACTTTACAGGTAAAGAATCATGAATATGTATGCTTTGTACAATGAGGAACCAAATTGACTCATTGCTAGAAGATGTCTGAACTTTGATTGACTTTTAATGATTACTTTGAACATGCTAGAGAATCGTAGTCTATTGTTTTCAGTCATTGATTGGTATATCTTTTGTCACACTGTACATAGTGAATTGTATGGAAAAGTTGTTGTTGCAAGCAAAGTGCCCCTTCCTAATTACAGGCCAGATTTGGATGATAAACGTCCTCAAAGAGAGGTAATAACTTGAGGTGACATCACTGAGGCAATTTAACTTAACCTGTGAATGATGTTAATTTTAGATTCTAGAAAACTAAAGTTCTTGCCTTGCTTTAGAACAGGTGGTTATTCCTCTAAGCTTGCAACGGAGGGTTGAAGGTTTGTTGCAGGAATACCTTGATAGACTTCAGTTAAATTCTGAAAAGGTCACTGACAATATGGATGATGCAAGTCAGACTAAAGATGTGGATATGGATGATATTGTTGATTCTTTTGTTGATGGATCTGTAATGGAAAAGGTTCTCCAAAAGAGGAGTTTGAGGATGCGTAATATGCAAAGATCTTGGCAGGTTTTGTTTGTTTGATTTCTTCATTACTTTGTTGAAAATCACATTTGATGTCACATGCTTGAATTAGTAGAAAGAGATCAAGAGAATGTAACTGCTGTGCTTGTTCCTGTACGTTTGATGATTTTCTTTTCTTTCTGACTTCATTTTTGAGTTATTATTGAAATTGATCAATTACTCCTAGTTGTAGCTAAAGTGAACTATACTTTTTCTAATCATTAAATATTTTCTTCGTTGAAGCTTCAACAAAAAGCACCCCTGCTTCCAAGTTTTTATGGTTGGGCACAGTTAAAATCACCATTGTCTCTTTTACAGCCTGCTCATATTTGTTGAATTTCTTTTTAATTGTGCATTATGAAATGAATATACTCGCTTTCTGATGCCACAAGAACTAACTTACCTGGTCACAAAAATGATATAATGGTTGAAATTGATATCTTTATACTTTATTACTGACTTTTGAGAATGCAACTGGAGAAACACTAATAATTGCTAATTTGTTTGTTGATCCCACATTGTATTCTAAAACTTACTGAGTCATCTGTAAATTGGGCACTGGCCAATTATGTTGTTGTATGTTTATGCTTACAGTTTGCAAATATTAGATGGATTGTGCAGATGATGCGAAGGTTTTCTTAATCATTAATTATGCTAAAAAATGGCCATATGATTGTTTAAAAAGACCTAATACAAGATGCTGCATGGCATTAGACATCCTAAAAGCAGATAAGGGAACAAACCGGTGGTGTAGATATGCACACTAGAGGGAGAGTTTAGGTATATGACAACTTTGTATGCCAAGCAACTCTCATTCTAGGTATTTTAGCAGTGTGAGTAGAAAGTACTTGAAATAATTAGTGGATGTTCTTGCCTAATATTTAAAATATTCTGCACTTTTTACAGGAATCACCTGAAGGCAAGATGATGCTAGAATTCCGGAAGTCTCTGCCAGCATTCAAGGAGAAGGAGAGCCTACTTCAAGCTATAGCACAAAATCAGGTATATCTACGGAAATTAAAGCCTATTTCTCTTGCAAGTACTATTACTCTTGTCTCATTGAGATATCTGCCAGGTTGGCCATAATTTTTTTTATTATTATTGTGGACATTAAAAATTGTACACTTTATAATGTTTCTTTGGGTTTACTTATTTATTCATGTATCAATGCATATAATTTACATGTATCATAAGGTGATAAGGATTTAAAACTTTGATATATATACTAAACAAATAAGAATGGAATACCAAAATGAGACTTGTCAGAATAGTACTTATTTAGTTACACTATAGAAGTCCCACATTGGTTGTATTACAAGCTAAACAACCTTAGCTCTGTTATAAATAGATTTAACACGAGCCTCCCGTTGTCAAGGCTCATCAAAGCATTATCTCTCTTTATTTTCTTCAAGACTCAATAAAATAAGTGTAAAACTCAAGACCAATTACAACTCCTGGTTAGATCAGTATCTACCAAAATAATGAGGAACTCTTGCTACAAAAAATTAATATTTTACTGAGTTGAACTGACATAACATAAGATCATGCTAATGAGGCCTATTGAAAATCACATTGAAACTCCATATCAAAAATAGACTATATTTTATATTTTATTGGATTTTCAAGCTTATTTTTTCTTGGTTCTCTATTGTGATGTCAAAAGGTTCTTTAAAATTGATTTTTAATTCTTCTATTCTTTTATTATTCTTGGAGGTTTTATTTGTTTCAAATTAATAGACTCCATGTACTTAACTCAAAATTTCTGCCATGATAAGATGCCTTGTGATTAGTAACAGAGTTGCTTTTTAATGGTTTCACACTCTTATAATTTAAAAATTTTAAGACTTACCTTCATTTAATTAGGTCCTAACTCCCCTAAGTCAGATATTGCTTGTGATCTTTGGGTCTAATATACCATATTTGTGTGTGGCTTCCCTATAAGTATGAGCTGAATGTCATGGACTCAGTTGGAGTTTTGCATGTTACGCCTCATCTTAATGAATTGTTATCATGATAGGTGATAGTAATATCTGGAGAGACTGGCTGTGGTAAAACCACACAACTTCCGCAATATGTATTAGAGTCAGAGATAGAGTCTGGTCGTGGAGCATTTTGCAACATTCTATGCACGCAGCCTCGAAGGATATCTGCTATGGCTGTGGCTGAGAGAGTATCAGCAGAGAGAGGAGAGCCTCTTGGTGAAACAGTAAGCCCTGTTCTCTTGAAAAAAAGCCAACCAAAAAGCACATTATTGTACAGAAAAGACAAATATAAATACTAAGATTCATGAAGAAAATAAAAGGATTCACACTACTTTTGCTTTTGAAAAATAAATTTTAAAATTGGAAACTTCTTTGTTCTTGCTGCTATACCACAACAGAGGTTTTTTGATAGGTTGGTTTCAAAGTTCGATTAGAGGGAATGAAGGGAAAAAACACCCATCTACTATTTTGTACCAGTGGTATATTACTTAGACGGCTGCTGAGTGATCGAAACCTGGATGGTGTAACCCATGTTTTTGTTGATGAAATTCATGAGCGAGGCATGAATGAAGGTATATTTCCAAATAAAATCAGTTTAATGACTTCTCTATTGTTAAATAAATAATAGACTTGCGTATTTGTCTGCTTGGTTTTTGTTCTTCTCAGACTTCTTACTGATTGTGTTAAAGGATCTTCTTCCACGTCGTCGGGATTTAAGATTGGTTTTAATGAGCGCCACCTTGAATGCAGAGCTATTTTCTAATTATTTTGGAGGTGCACCAACATTTCATATTCCAGTAAGCTCATCCCCAAGTCTAGTTGCACATTTATATGTGGAAATATTTGAATTTTCAATTATACTGGATATATCAACTCTGTGCAGTCAGGTGATTGGCTTGTTGGGTGTATACATGCTATAGTATGTTTGTTTAATTGAACTTAAAATTATCTAGTGTGTGACTATTGAGCTTGCTCTGTTTGTGAACAGTTGAGGATGTGAGTGATTAGGTGGTTGGATCTTGGATATGTGCATGTGCATTTATCTGTCAGACTGTGCTTGATCTGTTTTTGCATCCTCACCAGTTTCTGAGCCATTATATTTTTTTTTGCATTTATGGTCCATTCTTTATGAATATGGATCAATGACGTGAACGTATTAATGCTAGGTCATTGTTTGAAAGCAACGCTTTATATAGCTCGAGTACAGTGTCAAATGAGCAAGAGTCGCTGCATCAACTAGCTGATCCCACCTAGTGGGAAAAGGCTTTGTTTGTTATTGTTGTTTTTGTTGTTGTTATGGTCCATTCTTAATGGACATAGGGCTTAGTGACTTTGAAATAGCTTAGCTGCCAAAGATCCCAAGACATTTAGCAATGGGGATAAAAGAATTCATTTTTGGAGTTGAATAGCTCATCCCTATAAAGAATTTGTTTTGAAGGAAAAATTGAGTTTGGGTAACTTTAGAAATTCCCTTTCCATAGAATCCAAATCCCTGAAAATCTTGTAAGAGTTGCTTCTTTGTTGCTTTTCCTCCTTTAATGATGGTGGTTGGGTCTGTCATTGCAACTTTATATCAGAAACCATACCTGATCTGGTTTTGCAATTTCAACATTTTCTAAGCAATAGTAAAGTTGCTTTTATGGTCTATTTCTACAGACATTGAACCTTTTTTTTTTTTGAATTACCTTTGAAAGGCCCCAAGACACTTAATTGTGGGAATGAAATAATTCATGGTTGAAGGAAAGAGAGTGTTTATCCATAACTGCAAACATGGTCTCTCCACAATGCCCCAAAACAATTTTCTCTATCAATTGAAAGGTAGCCAAGAGCTCCCAAAATTTTGCAAGAACTTCTCCATTGCAAAATCCAATTTTGACAACTAAATGACCTATGTGTCTTTGTTACTTTTGTTATTTGCATGCTATCAAAATTGTCCTATTACTGCTTATTACCACATGTTTCATTCAAACTCATATTTTTTCACTCTTTTTAGTAATTTGACTCTTTAAGTGATTACTCATTTTCCCTACCAGTTCTCAGAATAAGAAGTCATTTTTGGTTAATGTTCTCATACATAAATGGATTCTCTCAAAAGCTGTTTTTCCTCAATGCAGAAATGTCACTGCAATCCCAGCACTCCAACTCACTGCATTCTGATGAAGTTTTTCTACCTGAAAACTGAATTGTGACTACTTAATTGAAATTTTTTGTACTAGGCCTTGCAGATTAACAATAATGTATTGCATAAGAACCACTGCATGAACTCTGTTGGTATTGTTTATTTGATTGTTGAAATGGATTCTCTATCTTTCTAATACCATGTGACTGAATCTATTGCTCAAATTTCCTTTTCCTATGTTTCCAATATTTATTCCTGAAATATAAGTGTTTTGAGTGCATTTGTTAATTGCATAGGGTTTCACCTATCCTGTGAGAGCTCACTTTTTAGAAGATGTCTTGGAAATGACTGGATATAAGTTGAGTCCTTTCAACCAAATTGATGATTATGGTCAAGAGAAAATGTGGAAAACACAGAAGCAGCTAGTACCAAGGAAAAAGAAGAATCAGATCACTGCTCTTGTTGAGGTATGAAATTACCTTAAATACTTGGTTCTCATATAATTGTGTAATTTTAAATGTTTATACGTTTCTCTCTCTCTACCTATCTCTGTGCTTGTATTTGTATCTTTATTTGTTTATTCTATATGTTTTTTGCCTGTGAGTATATGGAAAAATATATTTAATATTGTAAATGCTGCAGATTCTCTAAAGTTGCTTCAAATTTCTTTTTACAATGTTCTGCATCTTGTTATCTTGGGAGTAAGTGTAACAAGTGATTAGGGGGGACTTATCTTGGAAGGATGTTTTGCCCATTATAGTTTTATGTTCTGGGTGGGAGTTAGGAAGGTCATGTCTTGCCAAGATGTACTGTTAATACAATTGCTTGAAACCTTGGTGGATT
The DNA here is from genome assembly GCA_031216115.1 of Senna siamea. Classification (NCBI taxonomy): domain Eukaryota; kingdom Viridiplantae; phylum Streptophyta; class Magnoliopsida; order Fabales; family Fabaceae; genus Senna; species Senna siamea. The sequence goes on from CM062356.1 coordinate 2,516,077, forward strand.
TGGTTAGAGACTCATGTTCAAATCTTGATTTTCAGTCCTTGTTAAGAGATTCATATTATTACTACAGAATATAGATCAGTCTACTTTGTTTCTGGTAGATGGATTGTTATAAGGGATATCCTTATTAGACATGCAGAACAGGCAAGTTCATTAGAAGACTTTATATCGCTAATATTTGAAGTGTCTATGCTGTTTTGGCCTTAGAAATAAAATTTGAATTGTTGCAGAACAGACTTTATGTTTGTTATGCCAGAAAACTAACATTTGTTACCTTAAAATTGTTGCACAGGATGCTCTTTCTAAATCAAGCTTTGAGAGTTATAGCTCCAGGACACGTGATTCACTTGCATCTTGGGCCCCTGATTGCATAGGATTTAATCTCATTGAAGCTGTTCTGTGTCATATATGTCGGAAGGAAAGACCAGGTGCTGTTTTAGTATTTATGACTGGATGGGAGGACATAAGCTGTTTAAGGGATCAGCTTAAAGCTCATCCTCTCCTGGGAGATCCTAATAGAGTTCTGCTTCTAACATGTCATGGTTCGATGGCAACTTCTGAACAGAAACTCATATTTGAGAAACCACCACCAAATGTAAGGAAAGTAGTGCTTGCAACAAATATGGCAGAGGCAAGTATTACTATCAATGATGTAGTTTTTGTAATTGATTGTGGAAAAGCAAAAGAGACCACATATGATGCTTTGAATAACACACCATGTCTACTACCTTCTTGGATATCACAAGCATCTGCTCGTCAGAGACGGGGTAGGGCAGGTCGTGTGCAGCCAGGAGAATGTTATCACCTTTACCCCAAATGTGTTTATGATGCTTTTTCTGAATATCAACTTCCTGAGCTATTGAGAACGCCCTTGAATTCTCTTTGCTTGCAAATAAAAAGTTTGCAGGTTGAGAGCATAGGAGAGTTCTTATCCGCAGCCCTGCAGGCACCAGAGCCACGGGCTGTCCAAAATGCTATTGATTTCCTCAAGATGATTGGAGCATTAGATGAGAAGGAAAGTCTTTCTAGTCTTGGGAAGTTTCTCTCAATGCTCCCAGTGGATCCTAAGCTGGGGAAAATGTTAATTATGGGAGCTATATTTCGTTGCTTCGATCCTATTCTTACAATAGTTGCCGGTCTGAGTGTCAGAGATCCTTTTCTTTTGCCCCAAGACAAGAAGGATGTAAGTCAGCTTAGTACCTTTAACTGCCTTTTAGTGCACAGGTGGATGGAATCGGTGGATGTACGGATATTGCTATCTACCGTGGTAGCAAATATAAACTTGTGCTTCTATCATTATATATGATCTTTGAGAGAGATGCTCTTAATGTGGTTAATTATACTCAGTGGTGAACGGCAATTCTATTTCTAAGCTTCAAAATGCTAGTTTGCACAGTAGTTGCATCTGTGAAAACAGTATTGATGTGATGTAAAGTTTGTCAGAATCATAGATGAAATAATGTTATCTGATCGGTCTTTTGGTCTCTCTTGGAAGCTCTTAAGGGTCTTCTTAAGGACAAAACTTTTAAATTCATTCTATAAAAATGAGTTTCTTCATCTGATAAGAATAGGGGTTGGGTGGCATTGTTATTTGTTTAAATTAAAATGTTTTTTCATTTGCATTCTTCTCTTTTAGGAAGCTCTATACTCTTTTCATGTAGTTCTCTTTCTTTCAAAGTTTATTTTTCTGTTAAAAACTATATAAAAAAAAAATATGATGTGTTGAAAAATGTGCTTCTTACGTATGGTGAGCCAAATATGGATTTTCATTTTTTTTTTAACTTGTAGTTCAGTCAATTTCTATCTGAGTTGTTAGTTGTTCCTATACTAATGTGGGTCAAGTTTGAATTCCCCTCCTGTATATAATCAGTCCTTCGTATTGATTTCTTTTAAGGTTCCTTTTAGCCTAAAATCCTAGTAGTTTAACATGACGGTGAGTGACATGGGTCATTGGAGTTTACCTAGCCCTTGAATCCTTTAGTTCCTTTTTTCACTTTTTGTATTGCTTGGAGCTTTGACGCAAGGTAATTTTACACTGTTAGAATGAACTAAAAGTTTTTGCTTCTCTGATGCAGTTAGCAGGAACGGCAAAATCTAGATTTTCTGCCAAAGATTACAGTGATCATATGGCCCTTGTACGTGCATATGAAGGATGGAAAGATGCAGAAAGAGAAGGATCTACCTATGAATACTGCTGGAGAAATTTCCTCTCTGCTCAAACTCTTCAGGCTATCAATTCTCTTCGGAAGCAGTTTAGCTTCATCCTAAAAGACGCTGGTTTGATAGATGCAGATGCAAGCATTAACAACAAATTGAGTCACAATCAGTCCCTGGTTCGTGCTGTCATTTGTTCTGGCCTCTTTCCTGGAATAGCATCAGTGGTGGTGAGTTATTTGTCCTTAGAAATGTGTTTTAATAATTGTTGTCTTATTATTATCATCAGTTTTGCTTTATTATTTAATTTTTTTTAATTCCTTAATCTACAGCACAGGGAGACATCCATGCTGTTTAAAACAATGGATGACGGCCAGGTTTTATTGTATGCAGTAAGTGGCAAAACAATGCTTATTTTTCTTATGAATTTTGGCTTTGATTGGGGTTACTTTGAATGAATGTTAAATTTCTATGATATTTTGAACTTTCGTGTTTGAATCTGGCTCATATCCAATGGTAATAGCCTTCTTGCAAAGTAAACTATAGTTGTGCATCTAAATTTTCATGTGAGATATGCTTAAATTAGTTTGTAAGAAACCAAACTATCATTTTAGCATCACCATCTACTTCATCAGTCTTAACATTTAGAGCTGCTCACCCTTGATGCCCGTTCATGGTAAGGTGAGGTGAAATGTAATGTTTTTAATCCATTCTTGATCTTTAAGGATTCTTTTTTATGTTATTCTACTGGTTTTTGCCAAAGCTGGAAGTGATCATAATAGGGAATATCTTATGCTTTATATTGGGAGAATTTAGCATCAAGCATTGAAAGACCAAAAGGAAGTATTTTATGACTAAAGCTGAAGCTCCGATATCAAGCAGCTGTTTAGAGTTTCTATTTATTCCTGAAATTAAAACCAACCCTGAATTTGTGTTCCTAAGTCTTTCTTTTCTGTCTTTGATCACTAGTTTTCACATTTGAATGCAACTATATGAAAAGAGATACATGCATGTGTGCTCAGTTGCTCACACTAATTTATGAATTTTGTTTGTTTTATAGATCTGATATCTTTAGTCTCTTCAGCAGATGTCATAATTGTAATTTGCTTCAAAGTCTGTTGTGTGTGCATTTGTTATTAGCACTGAGGTTACAAACTCACTTTAAAATTTTCTATTTCTTAGCAAACTGATAACATGGATTAATACGAGATAAACTACCCCTGCCCCTATCATATTCATCTTCTAGGTATTTATTGTTATCATTTATTTTGGTCAGAATTCGGTGAATGCACGCTACCAGATCATTTCTTACCCATGGCTGGTTTTTGGTGAAAAAGTAAAGGTGAATGCCGTATTCATACGTGATTCCACTGGTGTATCTGATTCAATACTCATCCTTTTTGGAGGTGCTCTAAGTCATGGGACACAGGTGATATTCTAGTTCCAGTGTCCTGCAGAACATTGCACTCGATGGATTTCAATGCGCTAACATGCCATTTCTCTTTCTGGTGGATTTAGGCTGGACATCTGAAAATGTTAGATGGGTATATCGACTTTTTCATGGATCCTAGTTTAGCAGACTGCTATTTGAAGCTCAAGGAAGAGCTTGATAAGCTTATCCAAAAGAAGGTTAGTAGACATTGGTTTCCTTGCATTATCTGTTTCAGTGATGACATTGTCGCATAACATTTTTTATACGTAAACAAATCATTAAGTTTCAACCTTGCCTAATCAAAATTGTCATTTTTTTTGGTTATTTATAATGTGCCTCTCACATGAAAGCCCATTCTTAAAGTATGGGCAAAGTACAGGCTCACCATATTTGTGCAAAGATTGAATACTAGATCATTTAGAGGTTCTGATGTTATGGCAAAGACTCCTTTATATCAAAAGTTTAAACTAATAATATGAGACTCAAACAGTTTCAATATCTTCTAACATTATTGGGCCTAATAAAACATGCGTGTATAATGAGTTTGTAACATTGCAGCTCAAAGATCCCAGCATTGACATCCAAAAAGAAGGGAAGTACTTGATGCTTGCTATTCAGGAAATTGTCTCAGGGGATCAATGTGAAGGAAGATTCGTGTTTGGCCGTGAAACAAGAAAGCTGAGGGCATCTAATGATGAGAGTAAATTCACAAAAGATGGGACAAACCCCAAGAGCTTGCTACAAACACTGTTGATGCGAGCAGGGCACTCCCCACCAAAGTACAAAACAAAACACCTCAAAACAAATGAGTTTAGGGCATTGGTGGAGTTCAAAGGAATGCAGTTTGTTGGCAAACCCAAGAGAAACAAGCAGCTTGCGGAGAGGGATGCTGCTATAGAAGCATTGGCTTGGTTGACTCACACCTCTGACAATAATCAAGATGAAGACAATGGCTCTCCCCCTGACGTCACCGACAACATGCTAAAACTTCTGGGAAAACGTAGAAAATCTAAGCGTCGCTAAGGTTAACAGATTATGATCTCTTGGTAACTTCCTGAGAAGCACTAATACTGGCATGGATATGGGATATAACACAACAGACACTACAACATATGTAGTGCTCAAATGCAATTTGAAAGTGCCAGAGACAAGACACAATTCAGCTTCATTTTGAAGTAACAATACTTCATAGATGGCTTCTAAAGTGAGTTTGTCCCATCCTTCTTGTCTTTATTGTATCAGTAATCCTGTACAATGTTCTGCAGTTATTATATATCACAGGCTGGAGCACAGTTTCAAACGGAAGATAGTTCTCACAGAAAAGAATTGAGGAGGATAAAATATAATTTACAGCTAAGCAGAATAACTTTGTGAAACTATAAATTTCTTTTTCTATTCCCATTTTCTCCCGTTTTTGCTGGAGGGATTGTATTGGTTGAGGAAAAATAGTAAATCTAGGCTGCTCAGTAGAGATAGTTACTGTCACTTTAATAGTTGTCTGGTAAGTTGATAGTTCTTATACATTGGACAGCTGTAACCTTAAATTGTACAGAGCAAAAAGCTTTTTTCTGATTTGATTCATTAGTTGTTTGCATATCTGACAAATAAATCGTGATGTACACAAGTAATCTATTATTTGGCTAATTAGGGATGACAAGACTTGTAATTTCTTTTACTGCAATAATAACTATCATATAATTATTACTTGGCCTAGAGGAATTGATTATTGGCTCATCTCCCATAATATGACATGTGTAGAATAGCTACAGGGGAATTATTCTAATTTTAATATAATAAGAGTTGATGTATTACTAATTGAATTTGAATATTATTTTTACGTATAAAAAAAACAATATATTGACAGTTTTTTTTTGTCAAAATTATTAGTATTAAAAAATTTATTAAACTTTGATTAATTTGATTTAAATTAACAAAAGTTTTATAATAGTATTAAAATACTGAGAAATTTTGTAGTATAAAGGCCGAAAGTTGATTACTATATCTTATATTTTTTTGGTTAAACAAAAAATAGTTCCTGAAATTTTTTCCTTGAAATTGATAACAAACAAAATGAAAATCTCAATTCAACGTGTATAAAGCTTTACGTAATGTTGCGTGGAACATTTTCGTTAATTAAATTAATGTCATTGAAAAAGTGATGATACATGTCTAGAACCAAAAATGGAAGTAAATGTAAAGTATTAATTTATTGACACTTACATGAATAATATTGCCTTTTTTTTTTGAAAAAAAAAAAAAAGAGGATCTGAATCCCTTTACCGCTACACATGCAGGAGATAAACATGTTTTGCAAGTTTTAACAACGTATAGTGATCCACATTCATCACATTAGAAATGTTTGATCACCATAGTAGTTCATGTGAAGTTCTCTCCATAGTGAAGAAAGGTGTTCCCATTGAGTGGTACAGCAGAGCTAGCAAAAGGTGTTTTGTTATCAAAAGGTTCTTAGATAGATAGATTATACTATTTTATTTATGCATTCATTAACAAAATTTATTAAATTTTTCTTATCTCAAATTTGAGAGTCGGCCCACAAGATATATAAAATAAAAATATTTTGTTGAATTCTATTGGTCAATATATAAATAAAATTGTACAAGTGCACCTAAAGGTTTTTGTTTCTAAAGTACTTTAGGTCATCGATTGCTTACAAAGTACTTTAGGGGTAAAAAGAATATCATGTATGATAAAGTCATGCATCATAATTTAAATTTATATGAACCAATACTATGAAGGACTTCTGTGAGAAACTAATAATACTCATCTCTCAGTCAAGAATGTTTTGGATGTGTTATGAAGGAAACTCTTGCATGAATGCTTAACCTGCCTCACAAGTCATAAGATTGATCTTCCACTGGGATTTCAAGACAGTTTGCAATTAAATATTTCTTTCAAGGATTTTCAATAGAACTATAGCAAATGGACTTTTTTTTTAATTTTTTCTAACACAATCAATAAATATTATAGATAATATCTACTTTTAGTTTTATTGAAGAACTTCATAGCAAACATCTTAAAGATTTCACCTAAGTCTAGACCTTCTACAATCTGCTTCCTTAAATTGGTATGATTTTAAAACTCTTTCAATTGTGATGAAAGCATGTCCCACTTCATATCAAAATTTATCCATCTTCGAAATCCACAGCTCTCAATCAATGGCTTTTAAGTGTTCATAGTTTTTCCAACATTTAGCCGAGAATATATGAAATCAAAGGAAAGGGAAGAAAATGTTTACAGTTTAGGGTTCAGGGGAAAAAATGTTTGATTTAAATTTAAAATCAAAGGAAATGTCTGAAATATCAAACTTTCCTTACTTTTTCAATCTCTTTAATCCAAACATCCCCTAACTCAACAGCAAAGACATGCCTCAGAATTTGAGGTTCAATAAGCTTTTATATTAGAGTGGAAAAATCTCCCGGTTCCCGCAAAGTCAAAAATGAAATAAGACAAAATTTATCCCAGCAGATGTATATATCTAAGTTCAGTCACCACATATAAAAGTTATGATCAATCATCAAATAAAACATAAAATGAAGAAAAATATATTAAAAATATCAAATTATGTACAATAAGAACAGAAAATAAAAGAAAAAGATATCTAAATAAGAGCAATTATTCTCCTCACAATTTACTATGTAGAAATGTGTACTGTGTTCTAAAATATGTATAATTTACCTGAGTGTGAAAGAGACTGTCTTCAATAGCATAATTTTGGTTTCCCCATACAGGACAGGAAAGAAAAAAAAATACTAAAACAGTTTACAGAGAAGCTTTTCTGAGCAATTTCATTTTCATTATCAAGTTTCAAGATACAATAGAAGGCCAAAATTTAGGAAAAAGGGAACAAAACCAATAAAAAAAAATCTAGAAACTTCTGCAAAATAGTGCACAAATAAGTCAGTGACAGACGTAGAATCCTAAAACTGCCTAGCAGAGGAAATTAAATGGAAATAAAAGTTATATCTTGATTGTAACTACTATAAAGTCCAAAGATCATACCTCTAGTACACAAGTTCTTTACTCTCATGCAATAAGAATTTCTTGAACTGTCATGAAGGTGTGAACATGCAGTGTATGATGTTATTGAGAAGCCATGGCTGTCACAAAACTGAAAATTCTTACTGACCAAAGAACATATAGCTTGAAATTCCCTGAAAAGTTCTTGTCATAGCTATCTTCAGAAACATAAGTAATATTTAATTAGCCATGACAGAAAGGAACTTGCAGAATCCTCAATGCTTCATCCTACAACAAATGCCAGTATGACAAGGTTGAGTGCACCACAACATAAAGCAGAATGAAACGTAAGATTTTACTTTCACATTTTTTCCTGAAACAACTCAGAGCGAGACAAAGCGGCAGGGTTTGCACTTAGAATTTCTTCAGTGTTTGACATATTAGAACTGGCATCTGACTTAGGTTCAAAAGATTTAAAAACACTGCCTTTCATAATGGGTTTGTTCTGTTCAGGCTTTGTGCCCAAAGTAGACCATATAGAACTCCTTGCAGCCTCTTCTGGATCATTAATTCTCAAAGTCTTGGGTACCCAAAGATTCTGTTTCATGGTATCTCCTGCCTGAGTACTTACATCTCTAGAATGTTTCCCTAAGGTTGGAGACTTAGTACCAGAACAAACACTATTACTAGTGGAAGATGAAGGTGATGGAATACCACTAAACGTAGATCCAACCAATTGAGACTCTTCCTTCTGACCAGTCCAGCTCGGCAAGCAACCCCAATATAAAGAAGGTGCTGTTGGTAATTCTATTGTTGGCGCTGTGAAACCTGGAACTGCCATCATGGTTGCAGAACCCATATAAGCAGGACTAGGTCTAAATACCATTGAATTCCAACATGAGCCCCATTGGTAAGCCCATGGAGGTACAGGATAATAATGAATTGGATGTAAAGGATTAAAGCCATTAGAGTGTTGTGGCAAACCTACCTGCTCTTTTCCATTTTCTGAGCATTCCTTCTCCCTGGATTCAGCAGCTCTGGAAGGCTCCTCACTATCATCTCTATTAGTAGAGGAGTTAACTTCAATTTTTTTCTGGCCTTTTAGATCTAACAAAGTTTCTAGGGATTCACACAGAGGTGCTTCCAACCCAAAACTTGGGATATTGCCCATTCCTCCAACAGGTCTTGAAGCTGTAGGAAGTCCACTGGATGAGATATGCATGTGGGTAGAAGAATTGGAGTCTGTGTGGGTGATAGATACTACATCAGAGGCGGCAGCCAATGCCGAGTGCTTATTTTTACGCTTTCCAGCCCCCACAGGAACATTTCTAATTGTCCCCCCAGCTGTCCAATATCTCTGGCAATTTTTGCAGAAATGTCGAGGTTGGTTAACGTTGTAATTGTTGAAATAGCAAAACTTGGTCTCCAGGCTGTTGCAGCGAGGACACAGCAGAACCTTGTCTGGCTTCTTTAGAACTTTCTCTTGATGGTCTTTATCTCTACTTGCAGGCTTGTGGTCATTAGTTCTATCAACTACTTTAGCCTCTACTTCCTGAGTAGGACTTTTATGAACGTTCCCAAAACCTTTAGCTTCTTCTGGAAGATCATTCTGCTTGCCGGATCTGAAAAGTGTATCTATTTCATTTCTCGATGATTTATCATACCTGTTCTGAAATTCAATTGAAATTTTCATTAGGCCCAAAAGGCATTAACTCTGGGATCAGAATACAAAGGATGGCATAAAATATGAATGTTCAAACATAAAACTTGCATGGAATATCCATAGATAAATAATCCCACTTCAAGCTTAATGGTTCAGCAATCATTAGTGGACAGAAAATATGACATAAGACTCAAGTTGAAAATGCTCTTGACTTCAAATTCTAACATAACAAAAGCACAAGAATCTTCTTTTCTCAAGCCTCAATTTAAATTCCACCTATATATCTGAGAGAAAATACCCAATTTGGTTGGTCTTGTGAGTTCTATAAGTGATTAAACTTAATGTGTTCATTACTTTTTGAACAATTTAATCCCAACTAAAATTTTTCACATTTTCTCTTACAATAAACAAAAATCCACCATAATTTTCTTTTCTTTTCTTTTCTTTTCTTTTCCTTTCTAATTCTCTTCTGGAACACAAGTATCTTACTCCACTACCATTCAGACAAGTTATCGAACACCTTCAGGCTTCTTCACATACTGCTTTAGTGCTTTTACCCCTTTGATTTAACTATAGATTTATGAATTTCACGCGCAGCAACAACTGCCAATAGGAATCAAACCAAAATGATTTTCTTTAAGTAAAACATTGTACAGAGTTATATTGAAACACTGATTATGGAATATGGAAGTACAAAAATCTCTATTCGAAGTCAATAAATACAGCACAGCTAGAACCTGCGCTTTCTGCGAAAATCACACACCTGCTCAGAAGTTACTAGTTGCATAATGTACGATTGCATACAGTAACCAAAAAACAAAACTACACGTTCCTAAATTTTACCGGTAATTTTGCATTAAATTTTCCCGCAGAAAAAAACCCAGGAAAAGAAAAAGACCAAAAAAAATAGAAAAGAGGGAAATGGAAGAATAAAAGGGTGGTATGTTATTAGTTATTACCATCACTTGAGGCGAATCGGTGCTGTGTGTTGAGTCTACTGGAATATCTCTTCCAAAAAGCTTTATAGCAGGATCTCTTACTTCAAACATGCCTCCACACACAAGTGGAAGCCAACGAGAAGAGTAAAAGGGACCATACAGGAAGAGAAACAGTAAGAAAAACCCACAATCTAAAAGAAAACTGTTTTGTTGCCAAAAGAAGAAATTAATAGAAGACACTTCGAAATGAATAGCAAACTATAACTTCACAGTATTTTCTTTTCCTTTTAAATTATCACAAAAATATAAAAAAAAATTATTACTATTCATTGATTAGAATAATAAATATTCTATTCTTATTTTTTGACAGGACAACTCTATTTTATTATGAAATTTTAACTAATTTAATTCATTTTTAATATTAATAATTTTAACCAAAAAAATATGAAAGGATTGAACTATTACAAAAAAATAAATAAATGAAATAATCAGGTATAAATTAATAAAATATTTAATTGATTAGAAAAATTAATTAATTATTTGATAACTGTTGAAAAGTTTGAATTTAACTTTCAAAAACTAACTATTTATTTTAATATAGAAGAATATTTTTTAAATGTCAACTTTTTTCTCATGTCATCATATGGACTTGTATTCATAAAATAATTATTAAGTATTAAAGTTGGGATAAAATATTATGTTTTAAATTTTAAAGGTTACAGTCAAAGCGGTAACTTTATTTCCATGTTACTTGGAATTAAAGCTCAAAACTTTTTAATTTTGGGCAAAAATCTCATATTTTAATTCTTTTATTTAAAATCTAACAGAGATAAAAAGATTAAATTATTTGAGAAATTATTCTGCATAATATTAAGTTTAGAGAAATTTTTTATATAAAATTTAAAATTTAAGAATTTTTTTACACAAAATCCTTAAAATTTAGGAAAACTTTTTATATTTTGATATAATTTAATTTTATTGACATCTTAATGCTTGGTTAGAATTTTGAATATGAAAGTTAACAAAATAAAATTTTTGTACAAATTGTGAAGTTTGCAAGATTTTAAATTAATTTTTATAACTAAAAAAAATTATCTGCACATAACTTATAGTTTATGAAAAAAAAAATTATTTTAACCAATTTAATATATAGACTAAATAATTAATAAATAAACAAATATATAAATAATATTTTATTTCAATTGACTTGCAGATTAGAACACATAAGAAAATCTTATTCTAATTTAGTTTTCCAATTTTATTTTTTGTTTCTTGTATTGACTCTAAACAAGTATTGTTTTTTTTATATATACAAAATAGGCTTTAGGCACTATATTTTAAGAAATTTGTGGTCACTGAATGTGTTCTAAGAAAATAAAACTATGGATTCCTAAATAGGAAATACATCCAGTACCATAATATCCAGATTGGATTCTGAAGCTGATTTTACCGCTTTATCACATGTCACTGTCTTTGTCTCTTTTTTTTTTTTTTTTAAGTAATGGTTGACTTTAAGGAGATTTTAATTTTTGAAGAGGTTACATTTTGTTGTTTGTTAGACTATTTAAACATATATATATATAGTAATAATAATAAAAATATTTAACAAAAAAAGTAAATAAAATTAAAAATGAAAATTCGACCTCTACTCAAATCAGATTAAAATTTTCTTTTATCTTGTTTTATTTAGGTCAAAAAGAAAATAAAAGAGGCAATGTCATTTTCTGTCCCTTCACAGCACCACATTGTGACCTCTGCTTTTTTAATTAAAATAAAAAAATATTTTTATAAATTTTAAACTAAAATATAAAAGTTAATTATTTATAAAAGATTACTTTTTTCCTCCGTTACAAACTAATATTTGGTTGAAATAAAAATAAAAATATAAAAATTGACATATATTTAATTGAAATAGTATATATTTTATTTTTTAAAAATAAAATTTTATGTTTGAGTGTTATGTATAAAAAAATTTTATCCTCTCCTTTATTAATTTGAATCAAATTAATTAAAATTAAATAAATTTTTAAATACTAATATTTTTAATAAAATTTATATAAATATAAGAAGTCACGTGAATGTGAGGTCACGTGCTCTCTCACTCTTACAGTTAATTTTAACTAAAAAATAATATTGAAAATTTAATTTAAACTAGAAAAAATAATTATTATATTTTAATTTTGTAATTAAATTTTATTTTAAAAATAAGAAATAATTATCCTGAAATAAAAGGGCAAGGTCACTTTTGTGTCCTTTTATGGTTTTTGTTGATGTTGTTGGGTGGGAAGTGGCGTGTCTCTTGTAAGGTGTCAGAGGAATCGCCAAGTGGCATCACATACAATTTATTGAATAAAGTATAAAATTGTCATGTGGATTACTCAACCTTTTGGGTCTATCTATCTGTCCCTCAAGATTCTATATGTCCACTTTTTTTTAAAAAAAAAAAAAGATACAAGTAAATTTTATATATTTTTATTAAGTATTTTTTAATAATAAAATAATGTATAAATATTTTTTACAGTTCATTATTTCATAATTAGACTTTTTTTATAATTTTTATAAATTATTAAAAAATTTAATAAGAAAGATACAAAGAATTATATTTTAATCTAGTCTTTTTATTTTTATCTTGTTAATCCAAGAAATTTTTATACGTGTTTAATTAAATAAAGAGATAAATTACATTCTCTTTTTTTTAATTAAAAACACATTATAATTTTACTTATTTTAACCAAAATGCTTTATGCTTTATAATATATATAATACATGTAAAAGAATATTTTTAGTCTCTCAATTTTAACTCATGTTTTAATTTTATCTTTTAAGTTTGATTGATTTCACTTTAATCTTTAAATTTTAAAAAATTAATCAAATTTATTTAATTCCTAATATCATTAATTTATTTAATAAAAATTATTGAGTTTGAACCAATTTTAATATCTCTATAACAAATTATTATTAATATCATTAATCTATTAATCTTACATATAAAAAAATAACAAATTTAGAGGTAGTGCTACATTTAGATTTAAGTTTGATGAGTACTTAATTTAAATTTTATAATTTAATTTGGAGATATATTTAAGATTAATAAATTAGTAATAATATGATGCGGAGATATAAAAAATTGCTTCCAACTCAACAATTTTTATTCAGTAAATTAATGATGTTAAAAATTAAAAAAAAATTGATTGATTTTTTAAAATTAAAATACTAAAGTAAAACCAATTAAACTTAAAAATAAAATTAAAATTTGCATCAAATTAAGAGATTAAAAGTGTATTTATGCCTATAATATAATAATTCATTTAATTAAAATGAATAAAATTGAAGGTTTTCTTTTAATTTCTTAAAAAAAGGCCTAATTTAATAATAATAATAATAATCAATTATTATAAAAGATAAAATTGATGTGTGACATTTCATATTATTTGTATAAAGATTTGAATCTTATGAAGTGAGAGAGAAAAAGTAAAGTTATTGAAATAGGAGAGATATTTATAAAGAAAAATTTAGTCTTTAATCTATTAGACAAATTATTTATTTATTTTTAAAAAAAACTTTGAGGGAGATACTTTTCAAATCATAGTTTCATGGAGGCTAAATTGGGACATCAAGCGAGCTACATATGGCGAAGTATTCTTCAAGCTGGTTGGGTTATAAAGAATGGCACTGTTTTGGAAGATGGGTAACGGGTGTAAAGTTAGAACATGAGAAGATAGATAGCTACCAAACACAGAAGGCATGAAGATTCTAAGTACAAAACCTCTTAACTCTTCTCTGTTAATAGTTTCTGATATCATAAATCATGAACAGAGTTTGGCAAAGAGAATTAATTTGTGGTGCTTTCAATCAAGCTGAATCTCATCTTATTTTGGCACTACCACTATCATGGAGGAATATAGAAGATAAGCTTATACGGCCTTTTGAAAGGCATTCAAATTTTTTGTCAGATCTGTATACCACTTTATAATAGAAAATTTGGATGCTAACCATCCTTCTTGTTCCTCAACAAGGATTCATTGGTCAAGAATTTGGAAGCTACAGATTCCTCCTATGGTTAGAAATTTCTTTTGGAGACTTTGTCATGGGGTCCTCCCAATTTGGTCAAATTTAGCCAGAAAAGGTATGCATATCCTACATGAATGCCCGAAATGCAGTTCACAGACACAGTTTCACTCATGCTTTCTTATACTGTAATTGGGCTCCAGCAGTATGGTTTCTTTCACCTCTTGGTTTTCATCCTCTCAAAACATCTAACGCTGGAGTCTTCATCTAGCAGTCCAAGGTGATATACTTGCTCTTGAGGTTGAAACTGATTGCCTAGCAATTTCGAATGCATTCCATTCTTCAACTGATTCTTCCTCACTGGACAACATCATGCAGGACTGTCGTTCATCATCCTCTTATTTCAATTGCTTCAGTCTTTCTCATGTTCCCAGAAGCTGTAACGGAGTCGCCCATCATTTTGCTAGGTCACTACATAGCAATTATCCTTCTGCTTGGTTTGAGTCGTTTCCTTTTTCAGTTCTTAATATTGTTCAATCTGATGCATTGTGGAACATTTCTTTGCTAGAGTAATTAATAAAAGTACTATAATTCAAAACAACAAAAAAAAACTTCTTCCCCTCTCTCTCCTAGGGATCCAAGTCTTTTGTATAATCGGTGGCAAAATTGCATAGACCCAGATTTGAACTCAGCATACTTAAAATGATGAAAGAAACAAAAGGAATTCAACTCTTCTTGTTAACATTTTATATCTGTAACGAGTAATGGACAATTTTCCCTTTTCAGTTACAATCAGTGATAATTTACAACAGGCTACATTTTATGGATACAAAAAGAATCAAAACACAAAACAACTTCTACAGTGAAACCAAAAACACTATCCTTCGGACAGCAGACAAAGAAAGAAATCCAGCTATCGACAGAAAAGTTCTGAAGTAGCCTAAAGAATATGTAACTTTACAAAAGAAAAAGCAAGAATGAAATGGCACAAGACAAAATCACTTCTCTCCATCATCTTGGTGGACCAACTGGAATAGGATACATTTCTATCTGTCCACCTCCAACCACCCTAGAATTCCCAACCTTCTCAGCTTCTCTTGAGATTTGGATATCATCAGGAAAGTAATATTGGTGAATAAACTTCACGATGAATCGAGGAAGCAACGCCGCAATAATAATTCCGAGCAGACATACCCAAAACGATCCCATGCCTGCAGTATAAAAGATGGCCCTGCAAAAGCATTTGAAGATGAAAACGTTAGTCTTTACATACAGAGGCTATGTGGGATTGCAGAGACATCTCAACCTAACAAGAGGTTAATTTTTCCATAATTTGTGCAGACTCCTAAGTTAATCATTTCTTTCAGGTTTAAAATAAAATATAGCATATTTGAAAAGCAATTATTTGCTCAATGGATCTCCAAGCAGTCACTAACATCACTAATGGATATAGTCACTTTAGCATCATTAAATATCACTAGATCATTAGTAAAGTTATTGGTTCACTAATGAAAGCACTAAATTGGACAGATTTTGAAACATAACAAACAAACAAGGCCTTTTCCCACTAAGTGGGGTCAAGTGACGCTAGCGTGTTCTCTCTTGAATAAGCAACCAAAATGAGAAGGAAAATTTGTTTGCCACTGACTTAAGTGGGCCAAGGACCAAATAGGGTTTTACTCCTAATGCTTATGCAGCTATGTACTGGTATGAGAATAAACAAAAGTAATGCAAAAAATAGATAGAGAACATACCAGTAACCAGGAAGTGATGGTATAGCATCAATGATCATGACACAAATAATAGTTGCAACAATAGACCCCCAAATGCTTGCATGAGTAATCCAATTCCACCTGATGACATCCATGGCCAAGTGTAAATTAACCAAAATAACCACTGCTAGAGTCCAGAGATCTCCTATGCTTGATACATCAATAGTGCTTCCCCAATAAGCGAAGAAAGGACCAAAGAAGATAGTCATGCTTTGCCACAAGGTATCAGCCATTGTCCACCAAAATAATGTTTTGTTGTAGGCCTCATGTCTCTGCCCAGGTCCATAAAGCTGAGGATATTTTAGAAGTGTCCTTTTGCTAAGGTCCTTGTCAAGTATACCGACAACTATGGTCGGCAATGAACTGTAGATTATTGAATATAACATGCTGCTCCATTCATTTATAGCTGTCGTCAAAGTGAAGGCAGTAAAGAGCACATACCTGGAAAACACCAACAAAACAGTAGTATGTCAAAAAATCAGCAGCATGCACCTCAACAGCTAGAAATAGGAATGTACAAGTATCACACATTTTAAGACAAAAAAGAATCTTTTCAAACTCAATTATTAGCCCCCACAACTATAGTAAGATCTTTGTGATGTATTCAATTTGAAATTGTAGGACGATTGCATATACATATGTATGTCGGGCAGATTACTCACCAAAATAGGACAAGAACAAGGACAGCATTTCTGTAAAAATTGTATAGTATCATGTAACCCAGCCGTTGGTAATTCCAGTGTCCGTGCACCAATAAGAGAGGAACTAAAAACCTAAACTGACCCATTGCAAAATCTGAGGACATTACGGCTTGCCGACCCTCCTGTCCACTGATTCCAACTCCAACATCAGCCATTTGGATCATTGAGACATCATTAGCACCTGTAATACATACACAATAAATTCATAATTTCAGAATCTCACTTTCTTTTTCTTTTTTCTTTTCTTTTTCCCTGTTTAAAGGGGAATGAAAATCTATAACAAGTTAATATAAGAATTCATACCATCTCCAATGGCTAGTGTCATGTCAGATGTCCTGTTCTTCACAAGGGCAACAATCCCAGCCTTTTGCAAAGGAGCCACTCGACAACAGAGAACCACAGAACATTTACTTGCTAGTTGAAAGAGCTGAAATCAACAGTAGGTAAAATCAGGACACAAGACAACACCAAGTACATTGTAAATATATTCTGAGATTCAACTGCACTAACCTGTTCTTCAAGTTCGGTGTCAAGAACATATACAAGGCTGGTACCATCAATAATCAAGGCTATCGGAGTTGTAACACGAACAGAACTTTGTTCAGTACTATTGGTAACCCCAGACACAGTCACAAGTTTGTTAGACATGACAAGGGCATCTTGTAAACTCCTTCTACATGACTCTCTATTGTTGCTATTAATGATAATCTGAGTCATGTTGCTTGTTAGGAGCTTTGAGGAGTAGCCAATTGATATGGCAGTTTCCTGTTTGTCCCCAGTCAACACCCACACCTTAATACCTGCTGTCCTCAGAGACTCAATGGATTCTGGGACCCCTTGCTGTAGTTTATCTTCAATAGCAGATGCACCCAATATGCAGATGTTGTTTTCTATATTGCCAGCAACTTTACGAAGTAACGCAGCCCGACCCATCAAAGCAGTGCTTGCTGACTCAAAGGCAAAGTGCCATTGCTCAAATTCTGAAGCATTCAGTTCCCTCATCCCAATGACAAGAGTCCTCAACCCCCGCGAGGAATAAGAGTGAAGATGGCTTTCAGTTGCATGTATTATGTCCATATTTGATGACTTATCTATGACACTTAACATGGATGTATCAGCACCCTTAACAAAAAGTTTCACAGAATTGTCGGGGTACCCCAATATAACTGACATTCTCTTCCTATCACTATCAAATTCATGCAAGCCCAAGACATTGAACCTGCACAGCCCATAAGCGGAAACTTCATTAAAAGGTGAAAAACCATGGGACGCACATTAAAGATGGTTTCAAGTTATTAGATAATCACCAACATGAGTAAACTCGCTATAAGCGCTACATCACTAGAGAGCCAAGAAAGCAGGAAAAGGGAGAACTAACACAGATGACTTATTTTAATGACATCAATAATCACTACCACAGTACCACTGTAACTACATAGATAAAAACATGAAAATATCTATAAAAAACAATTTAAGTGTAGCCATAGTACCAAGTAAACCTGCAAGAAAATTGCACAAACATTTTCCAATCTGCTTATGAAACACAAATGCGACACCATTAACAAGTAGTTGACAGTGGATATCATTGTAAACACACAAATTTTGTCATTTAGAGTAGCCTAATGAAGAAGAAGGAAGTAATACAAAAATAATAACTGAACTTACCTTTGTCTCTCTCCCCGGATATCAATAACTATATGGCCCGAGGTCCGTTCTATAAGTATAAAACCATAGGCAGCGGCAGCATATGCCAGCGCTTGTTCATCTGGTGATTCCCCTTGGTAATCTATCAACTTGACTTGAGGATCAGATGTGTCAACATGAAGAGGAACAATGGTATTGCAGGCTGCCAATGCTAGGAAGAAATCACAAATATGTTTTCCCTCCTTATTTTCAAATCCACTTTGTGATAACTGCAAAAGTTCTGGATCAACTTTCACCTTCATCTTAGGACTCAGTACTGCTCCATCCACTGAGAGCATACACAAAAAAACATGTTATGTTAATTTATAAATGAGATCAGATACATAAAAGATATTGCTAAAAAGTTTATTAGAATGTCTATCTTATCTAAAGAAGAATCGGTACCTTCAACGGAGTATCCAGCTTGCTCGTTTTCCTGACTGACTTTTGATTTACTGTAATCAACACCCCAGATGCTTGCACATTGAAACTCCATCTTGTTCTCAGTAAGTGTACCAGTTTTGTCTGAGAAAACATATTTGATTTGCCCTAAATCTTCATTAATATTTAAAGCCCTGCACTGAAATCTGGAATTTGATGCCTCATCATACATTCCATCATCTTGGACCATGAAGTAGGCTTGACCAACTCGTACAAGCTCCATGGAAATGTACAAGGATATCGGGATCATGACCTGGAACACTATAACTGACATGAGGAATGTGAAAAAAATTTCCAATCCCCATCCATAATATTTATAGCTCTCCACTTTCCCCTCTGAAATGTCCAGCTTCCTATAATATGGCAAGAGATTTAACTCATCCTTGTGGCGCTTTAACCATACAGCAGCACAAACAGAAGTAACTGTACACAGAGCTACAAGAAAGAAAGAGAGAATGATTATCTCGTAGTTCATTCGAGTCTCCAGCCGGCTCCTCTTAGACGGAGCTCCTGAGCTGTTGAGCATAGCTTTGGTCTCAGGGCCACAATATACAGCAACACCAAGGGCCCAATTAGTGTTCTTGAGCTCACAGCCTCGAAGAACAATATTGGAGGATCCAAGTGACAACCTCTTTTGATCAATTTCCATGTTAGCCTGAAACCCATATATGTTCCTATTGGGTTTCTCACACTTAATCAACCCATTAATTATCTCTTTTTCAGGCAACTTTGAAAGGGTCTCTTGTTTTGCATACCGAGTCTTCAAATTTGACTCTCCATCTAAATTTATAGTCTGCACATATGCAACACCAGTTGGATCACTGGTCGAAAGCAACACAATATCACAAGGGATAGTTTCATTTGCATGGATTTTGACAATTTCACCAACTCTAATATCCTTCCATTTCTTCTGCTGGAACTGACCATCAACTAAAACTGATGCTAACCTGTTGTTCTCAACTTTGTCAGATCGATGCCGCCTCCAATCCTCATAAGCATCCTTCACAGCTGTAACGAGCAGAACAAAGGCTAAAGGCAAAATGGAAACTCCCCTACCAAAAACGGCAAGCTGAGGGAGTTGATTAAGAATGGCAATTATAAGGAAATAAATGTAAGCAACTCTGTGAAATTGCTCAAACAAATTCCTCGGCAAAAAGGTGAGGATGGAGTATTTGCCCGTACGAATCGAATTTCCTGCGAATTCAAACCTCTCGTTTGTCTTCAAAGGATCGTTTATATAAACCAATCTCGCATCCTCGTCACTGATTTCCTTCTGGGACACGCTGAATCCTTCGGAATCAGGACCCTTAGACCCATATCGAACAGGCTTCGATCCTGAATGGCTGAAAGTCACTTCACGGACCGAAATCCTATCGGATCCCCTAGACTGACTCGACATAGCGCTACTGCGAGACGAAGATTTCAGAGCAGATTCAAAACGTGAAGAGTCCTCAGCTGGATTGCTCGAATCCATGCCAGAACTTGACTTTGATTCAGCTAGATCGGAGAAATCTAGCACTATAGAAAGCTCTCAGATTTTGGAAATTTTTCAGCGATGGTATCACAAGAGGCCACTTAGAACCCATGATACGAAAACCACAGGCCTCTAAGAAGCTGAGATTCAACTACTAACGAATACATTTAACAACCAAAAATTCTCACTTTCTATATCAGCACACAATTTTCCTACAGCAACAACACACAGAACTGAAGTTAGAAATGAAACAACGTCTATATTGCGCGTGGTAGAGAAAGGGTGTATAAGAAATTAATGGTAAGCCTCTGTGAAGTGGGGTATCAATGTAGGAGGCTGTTGAAGAATGGGTATAGGTAAAGAAGGTGAGGAAGAACCGAGGAAGGTCAAAGTCATTGTAGAGTGAAGGAATGAGAAGAAGAAGAAGACGTAGAAGACGGGGACGACGGCAATTGCAAGAAATGGGAAAGAAGTCGTAATGGGTGGCGACAGCAAATAGGTAATGCAAATGCAATACAAGAGATTGGAGAATCTATTTTTCTAATAAAAAATTGGTGTGCAAGAAAAGTCGTCATGTCTTTCCTGGGAAAGAGAGAGAAAATGCAGTTGAGTTCTATGTCACTGTGCATGTATGAAAGGAAAGGAAAGGAAAGATAGGAATGAATGATTGTTGTAGGTATGTTTCTAGAAGCAGGGACTGCCATGAAAGGATTTGAATTGTTTAATAATTTTAATCCAAATTAAATGAAATGAAATGGAAATTTTGACTTTTGAGATCCTTCATCTTTCTTCGTTTTCCATCTTCCCTAGTTGGAAATATTCAAAGAGAGGGAGACAGACAATAAACTGCGTAGACACAAGTTCACAAGCAGCCACGCCAACTGTTTCTAGATTAGCAGCCTTTTTTTTCATATTAATTTTTTTAAAATATTTATATATTCAATTCTTTTTTACTGTATTAATAATTTGGTCTCTAAATTTGTTAATTTATTTAATCTTGAAATATTAGTATTAAATAGTTTAATCTTAATAAATTTTAAATCCTATTTACAATAAAGTTTAGGGTTCAAAATTTAGCATGTTTAAACTATTTGTTTTTGGTATACTAAGTTTGACTTAGTATAGTAATTCAAATGAAATTAAAATAATTATTAAATTAATTTTTATATAATTTTTAAAATTTTTTAATGCTTTTAATTTTAGATTTTCAAATCCATAAATGAAGAATGTCATCAAAGTGATTTTTAATACATCTAAGCTTCAAATATGCTCTTACTATATTAATTCTACTTGAATTTATATATAATTGATGACATTTGATTAAAAGAAAAAATTACATCAATTAATAAATATAAGAAAAAAATTAAAGAAAAAAATGAAGGATAAAAAGTTAGTTTTGCCCTTCATTTAACCATCCTAAATCCTAAAATTAAAAACGTCAAAAAAAAAATTTCAAGTTGTACGAGAATTAGTTATAGTCTCATTTAATTTATTCTGTTAATTTAACTACATTCTAATAAAATTAATTTCACGTAAACTTAATATATAACTTTATTGTTTGTTATTTATACAAATAACTTAGTTAAGAAAAAAATTATCGTAATTAATAAAAATAAGAAACAAAATTAAAACTTTTAAGACATATTTGATTATAGTTTTTAAAAATATAAAAACAATAAAATTGTTTGAATAACTATTTTTAGACAAAAAATAAAATATGTGTTTTAAGAATAAAAAATATAAAATAATTAAAAAATATTTTTAACTCTAATTTTTTAAAATAAAAAATATAAAAAATAATTTTTTTGTTAATAATATGTACATAAATGTATAAAAATAATACTAATATAAATTCTCATAATTATTTTTATAAAATAATTTTAAAGAATAAAAGAACAGGTTCTTAGTAATTCTTTTTGTCTTTTAAATTATATCTATATTACATTATATTATATAAATTTGGACCATTTGTCTTTTTTGTTTTGAAATCATATAATATATAATAAATATATAAAAGAGTAGGAAAAAAAATTACAAAAAATGAGAGGATAGTTATAAGAGAAAGTCAAAAGAAAAAAGTTAATTAACATCCTATAATAATTTTTTAAAAAAATTAATATATACTTTTGTGTATACCAAATATAACATAGATATAAATATATATATATATATATATATAATATAAGAGAATGAAAAATTGTTAAAAAATTATGAGAAACTAAAATTAAATAACTTTGTACTTCTTATTTTATTATACTTAAAAATAACTTTTTTAAAAAAATTAACATAAATTATTTCAATGTATGTCATTACCCATTAATTTTTTTATATTTGCTTGGTTTATTGATTATTCAATTCTGAGAAGCAGCCGCTATATTATCACTTTGACCAGGATCGACGTTTAAAATATTTGTTTTTGGTATCTAATTTTTAATATTTTTGCAATAATGAATGTTATGACGTTATTTGACATCATTTAAAAAAGATAAAAATCTTATGATGCATTTTTTTAACTTTATTAATTTTTATAATATCTTTTTTGTCGAAAAATATCATAATATCTTCTTAAATATTAACATCCTACGATTCTGGGAAAAAATTTTAAATAGAAATGAAATTTTTACAAATAAAAAATTTCGAAAAGAGTATTTGACACATTAAATATAATTAATATTAAATCATGATCAAATTTTTAGAAAATGCAAACAACTTAAATTGGAAAAACGTTTTTAAATAAAGTTTCATAAAAGAAAAAATTCTGATAAAAGAGTAATTTATATTTTTAAAAAATATTTCGTAATAGATATTTTTATGTTTAACAATGAACGATCTGACTTTGTGGATAAAAACATTAGCAGCTAATGGATAATCTAATTTCTGATGGAGACATCAATTCGTTTCCAACGTCACCTTCATTAAAATATATCATTACCATTTTCGTGATGACTGATGGTGAAATTTTAGTCAATTGTTTTTGTTTTACAAGATTTATATAAAATTACAATATAAAAATTAACTCGTTTGACCATTTAACTCGTGAAAGATCATATTTTACCAATAATAAAGCCATAGTTTCGTTTGTGGTTCCTCTTAAAAATAAAATATGCAATAAAAATAGATTATCATCACTTGAGTTATAAAATCATGTTGAATATTAAAGCAGTTTAATTATATGGTCAACAAATTAGATTTTTATTATTATTATTAATTTTGATGATGTTAGCCATTAGGACAAAATCAACATAAAAAAAAT
This sequence comes from Senna siamea, assembly GCA_031216115.1. NCBI lineage: Eukaryota > Viridiplantae > Streptophyta > Magnoliopsida > Fabales > Fabaceae > Senna > Senna siamea. Next base: position 2,539,571 of record CM062356.1, read on the forward strand.
ACAAAAATTAAGAGTAAAAGTAAAAATGATCCAAAATTTTAGGAAGGAAAAAAATGTAGTTTTGCCTTTGGCTTTTCATTACCTATGTGCACATGACGACGATAACAAAGGAAGAAACAAAGGCGGAGGAATAAAAGTTAAGGTCCCACGTGAAGCCTCATCTGTTTGTATCAGTAATTATAATAAAATTATCTATAAATTTTTAATTGACATGATTCACACCATAATATTATAATAAAGCTAATTATAATTTCTCACTTATTTTAAAGATGGTTATCTTTGTTAATGCAAAATAAAATTGAAAATATTTAGATTTATAAGCAATAAGATATTGAATGACAACTCATTCACAAATTTTTTTAAAAAAAATATTTCATATATAATTTCTTATTTAATTATGATAAAAACAATTTTACTTTCATAAAAAAATATATATAAGTTTAAATTTTGAAAAGTGTATTTGTTAAAATCCAATTGGGGGCCAACTTATTTACATGTAAAACACAAATTTAAAATTTTATTAAAAAAATAAAATACTTATCACTCTAATCAATTAATAAATATGCATTTCAAATTGATTGACTTGATAGATCCTCGCATAATCTGAAGCACGCAGAGTTGCGTGATGAAATGAAAAGTTGGACTTTTTGAAAGGAAAAGTTGTTTTAATCTTTAAATTATTTTGAAATATATGTATAATAAAAATAATAATATAAATTTAAAAATTAGAAAAATAAAAATTCAATTACTTAAAAAATCAAATTTTTTATTGACAAAAATATATAATTTATTATTGAATTTGCAAAATATAAGTACAAAAATAAATAAATTTTTATTTTTCTGTAATTTTTATCTCATAATTATCTATTTGTTATATATTTATATTATAGATTATATAATTTATAAAATTAAAGAAACCATTAAAATATAGATGGCATGTGTTCCTTTATTGGTGGTGCTTCATAGATATAAAACACCCACCTCTTTGTCTGATTGTCTCCTTGTTATTTCCGCCCCTTTTTTAATTATAATTTGTCACAATTATTGCTTAATTTATGGATTAGTTGCCAACTGCACATTGACATTCATATCTTAAATTTTTAAATAATTTTTTTTATATTTATGCTAACAAATAACTGATTTAAATTTTGTAATGGATTGATAAAATATTTAATGACTTAAAATTTGTAAAAATTTAATAAAATCATAATTTTTAATGTTTAAAACTTATATTAATAAATCAAATGAAACCAAAATCAATGTAATAGGCAGGTTAGCAAAGCACTTTTTCTTTAAAATAAAGTTGCATCATTTATATGTCAAGATTTCATTAAATAGTCTTAATTATAAGATTAAATTAATAATTTAATTTTTGAAAATCACTATTTTCTCAATTTTCCATGTTATAAAAATAAAGCTTTTATTTTTTTTTAATTTCCAAATAAAATAGTCTCTCCATTGGTGTCCTATTTTCTGTTGGTTATCAAATAAGAGTCAACATAAAGTACAAAACTCATGATTAAGACTTCTTGATATGACATGACAATTTTTCTCAAAACAAAGTCCTTTGAGTAAATCTAAGATTGAGGCGTTTTCACATACAAAATTTCTCTAAATAACATTGTTTAGGAAATTAAAAATATATATATCATATATATATATGAACAAATTTAATTTATAAGTTCATAAATATGTAAATTTTTGCCTAAGAAAAACATCAATTTAATTGAAAAAAGCTTTAGAAAATTAAATTTTCAATAATTAAATTATTAAGTTAGTCTTTGTCCCGAAATTAATATTAAATTTTTTATTCAGTAACTATATTTGTCCCGACATTAATATTAATTTTTTTATTCAGTACTATTATTTGTAGAACATGATCGAATATTTGTCTTTTTTTACCAAATATTGATAATGAAAAAAGAGTCTACCTAATGTGGATGACACCTAAAAAAAACAAATATTTAATTATATATTCTTACACACACAACTCACATATATTAATCAAAATACAATAATTAGTTAAAAAAGAAAAAATACATTAATTTTTTGGGTAAAATAATTTGATTTTGTCTTATAGTATGATAATTATGTCTTACTTATTATGACTCTGAATATGAATTTAATAAATTTAGCCTTTGTTGTTAATATTATGTACTTCTATTTAAGTTACTTTTTTTATTATAATTAATTTATAAGATTAATCTTAAGTCATCTTTTCAATAATATTGATTTTACTTTTATTATAATTGGATTTCACTCTTCAAATATTTTCTAGATCTTCAATATATAAAATATGGATAATTTAATGCAAAGAGTGTGTTTTTAACCTTTAGTATAAATAACATAATTATAATATTGATCTTAACTTATTTTTTTAACAGATTTTTTTTTCTGGCCTAAAATGTAAATTACTATAATTTAATAATCATATTTTGAAGATGTCTTTTTCTATCTGGGTCTAAGACATGCCATCCATGACCATGAATTATAATTTAATATTTTTTTTATTTTTTATTAATATTATTACTAATTATGAAATTTAAGAATTAAAAAATTGGGTCAAATTTCACATGTTTTTCTTTTTCATTTTTTAATTTGCAATCCGCCCCCATGGGCGGCTATGAGGTGAGGAATAAGATAAGACCATCCACCAATAGTTGGATCTCCCTCAACCTTATTTATTTATATTTTATCCACAAATTATATTTAACAATCATATGACAAATAATAAAGTTAATTTTTATTTACTTATATTTTATCCAAAAATTATATTAATTTAATAATCATATGAAAAGTAATAATGTTAATTTTATTTTTTTATAAGTATATTATTATTGAAAAGAATTTTATTCAATACATTGTTAGACAAACAGATATTAAAAGCTAATTTTCTAAATCTCAAAATTTAATTTTTGTGCATAAAACAGTTAACAAATAGTTAATTGGTTCATTATTTATGATATTATATTAATTATACGAAGGATAAAATATAGTTTTTTTATTTTTTTTAAAATTTTCCAATCAAACAGTTCATTCTTTGATTGGAAATGACTTAACAGTGAATAAATGTTATGATATTATAAAGAGTTGACTTATGTAAAATGTGAAAAAATTAATTACTTTTAGCTCATAAATTAATTTTCAAAATTAATATTAAAATTATTAATAAACAATTAAAGAAAATATATTCATTACTTTTTACGCGTAAGTATATATAAATATAATTTGTCCAAGGTTTGTGAAAAGTCAGTGTGAACAAACTTTTCAGGTCAAACATGTAATGCTAAAAATTTCCGGTCGTTAATGATATGCCAATCAATAATGCAACTTTGATTTTATAGTTAAATATTGTCGCTTTCCAATAAAGTTCAAAATACATAAATTTCATAGTAAAAAGTGAAATTCTTTGTAAAATTAAGATTGAATAATTTTTTGTCTTCCACAACTATATTTTATTTTGGTTTTTTAAAGATTGTTTGTTTTAAAATGGCTATTTTGTTAAGTTCATTACCAAAAAATATTTAATATGCTCTCGTTAATGTTAAAAGAATATAATGATATTGTTAATATATATTTTAACAAAAAATAATTCAGCCATGATGAAAAGAAAAATCCTTTTCCCTTCTTGCCCTTTTATATCATTCTAGAAGATCCACCCTAGCTAAATTATTGATTGTTTTGTAGAAATAAGAGTAAATTAATAATTTGATACTTAAAAAATATATATTATTTTAATTTAGTATTTATAAATAAAATTTTTTAATTTAATTTTTACAGTTAAATAATGAATTAAATATTATTCAACAAAAATAAAATAAAATACATTAGATTTAGTAATTAAATATTTTTTAAAACACATTATTTGCATTTATAAAATATATATATATGTTCTCTTAGGAGAGGAGAGTGTAATTTATTTTATTTTTTATAACTATGATTCAAATTATTATTTAATAATTATTTAACATTTATTAATGTTATTATCAATTAATTTTTTATTTATTATATTAATTAAATAACTAAACTAATTAAAATATTAATATTTTAATAACTAAATAAATATATTTTATTTTTTAAAAATTAAATTAATAGAAGGTATATATTTTAAGAATTAAATCATTCCTTTACTCTAAAAATAAACATAAATCAAAGAATGAAGAAAAGTAAAGACTTTAGATTAATTGGAGCAAACGTAATAATTAATAATGCAATAAAAGTTTACATAGAATTGTACATTGCCAAAAAGAAAGAAAGAAAGAAAGAAAGAAGTCAAACTTATCTAGAAGAGTGAGTTTAATTTTTTATTTTTTGGGACATACTTTCTTGGCCACTTAGATCATCTGGAAACTTATTGTACACTCCATTTGTCTAATTAATGATAAAAAATTTAAATATTAAATATTAAATTCAACATTCTCTTTATAAAAAAATTGTATATTTTTTATCAATATAGCATATATATATCCACTTTTTTTATATTTTTTTTTATTAGCCAATGAGAGGGTTAGGCTGAATCTCTGTTCATAAAAAATAGTAGCTTAAAAATTTCAAGCCTAAAGATAATTTGGTGGAATTATCTAATTTTATTACTTATTTTTATATTCAATTATTTCTCCATCTAAATTATTTAATTTTTGTGTTATTCTTTACATCTAAACTTATTATTAACATTTGGAGGTATGATAGTCATCATCCCTCATAAAAAGGTCAAATGTAATATCGTAACAAAATGAAAAATTTCTTTTGATGCATCAAACTTTAATAGAGTCATTTTTATTACTTTAATTTTTTTCTAGAAGGTAGAAAATAAATATATATATATATATCAACATTATAATGACTTTGAGTCTTTTGTCAGTGAACTTACAAAATAATATATTTTAATATAAAATATAAAAAAATATGTGATGTAAAAAGATAAAAAAAAAAAAATAATAATAATAATAAATTAATGAGTGAATTAAATAATTTCTTATTATTTTATATTACATTTTAAAAGTTAAAGAAAAAAATACACGAACATTTATGCATACAAAGTCTATAGTGTATATGTGTGTGTGTGTGTATATATATATATATATATTTAAATACTATAATTAAAATTTTAAATGCTTAAATAGTTCAAATTCCCCTATGTCAAACAAAGCTAAATTGGATTTTTTTGGGGGCTTAAATTGTAGTTTCTGTGACAAAAAATGCTGAGGCTAAATAATGTTTTTCTTTAAGCCCAATCAATCAAAATGGTAGGCTGCTCCCCGTAAATTGCTCTAACATTTTTTTATTGGGCTTATCTTTTTTGGACTAACCGCATTGGGCTTGTCTTGGTGGCTTGTATGACTTACATTACAATTGGGCCAAGACCAATATATGTGACTAGTTCATCAAGATCTCGAAGACCATTCATTCAAGGACCACGGATCTCCTGTTGGAAGATTAATCACTGACCACGGTGTAAAATAAATCTAGGACAAAAGTATTCATGCACGATTATTAAAAAAATTATTTTTAAGTATATAAGTTAGAAAATCTATTGAGACCCACTAAATTAAAAAAATGTATGTAATTTGAAATAGGTAGGGAGATTAATTATAATAATACAACAAAGTAAATATTTCTAATTAAGAAGAATATTCACAATTTTACCTACATTTAGTTTCTTCACCATTTTATAACACTCACACACACATAGTCATGCATAACTTAATTTAAAGAAAAAAGCCCATGCCTTATGCTAAGTTGGAAAAAAAAAAAAAGAGATGGTGTTAATTAGGAAAGAAGAGTTTATGTATGATATTATTCTTTGAAAAATTTATTATCACTGAGTTAGTCTAATTCAATTTTATTTTGTTATCAATTAGTTCATTAAAAAAATGCATCACTGATGATCCCTTTGCAACCAGCTGCTCTATTGGAAACAACTAGGCTTATGTATTGCATATTTGTATATTTTCTTGTAAATCAATTTTAGGTAAGTCATTAATTTAACATAATTTCTAACTCATTACCTTATTAACATGGAATTGAAATATTTTGTAATTTTCATATATAAAAATTGAATAACTTATAAATAAATTAAAAAATGATGATTATATAAAGAGTCTAACTTTTAACACATCGAGTTCTTCTTTTTTATTGTCTTTTTCTCTTATTTGTTTAATTTTTTTATTAAAAAAAAAAGAAAAGCAAAATAAAGTAAAAAGTTTACTCTTGTGAAAGATCAAATTCTTTATAGAAAAACCCTTAAAAATGATCATTTTCTTACCATTAGTTTGTTTTTTTACAGAACGACAGGCAAGTTTGTTTGAATTTTTGTTTTTAGTGTTTATTAAATTCATAAACTAGTTTCAAAATAAATTTTGAAATAAAAAGAAAGTAATTGAAAACAAAGAGAGAATGATCATGAAGTTGAGGAAGAATGAAATTCTAATTCACTAAATTAGTGAGAAATATCACATTTTCTTCATTTACAAAAATAAAACAATAATAATAATTTAAAAATAATGAAAGAATAGGAGAGATTCCTTGCTAAACTAAGAAAGGTCATTGGTAGCATGGCTGCACCAGCATGCCAAGTGTAAGAATTGAACCAAATGGTTAATTAACCCATGGTTAGTTAACCTAACCTGCAGTTTTAACCCATGGTTAAGTTAACTCACCCCCTACCTCCACCACCACCTCCTCAATTACAGATTCAATTTCCGCCTATATTCAATTCATCATTTCTTCACCTTTTTTTATTCACTCTTCCAAATTCCAATTCTCTCTCTCTCTCTCTCTCTGATTTGGTAAACCACTTTAGGTTACCAAAATAATACTTTTTTCTCACTTCTACAAATACAGAGAGAAAGTGAGAAGTACACACAAACTCTTCATCTTCTTCTTCTTCTTCTTGTTCTGCATTTGGAATCTATCGCATTGCGTTCTTCTGCTGATGATAGTGATGAAGAGGTCTTATAGTGCTGCTTCTTCTCCTTGTTCGTCTTCTTCGTCGTCGTCATCGTCTTCGACTTCTTCTTCTTTGGAGTTTCAGAATCCCGATCAAGCAGAAGAGGGAGGAAGGGGTAGTAATAGTAAGCGGCCGAGACGGAGTAACAATAATAATGCGAAGAAGTCGCAGAAGCTGAAAGGAAGAAGCTCCAGCTCGGCCGCCATTAATGGCGGGAGAAGAAGCTCCATTTACAGAGGAGTCACTAGGTGATTAATTAATTCGTTATGGAGTCTCTGTTTCATTGATTTCCGCTTTTTGAGCATTCTGTGTGTTGCGTTTATACGTGAGAATCGAAATTCGAAGTTGTGAAGTTGTGCAGATTTTGATTTCTCCTTCTGATGATACCTAATGAGCTTTCAATTTCGATTTCAATTTTCAATTTTCAATTTGCATTTGCATTTGCATGTGTGAATAAATTGGATACTTTCCATGTTTTGATCCAAAGGCATCGATGGACTGGGAGGTTCGAAGCTCATCTCTGGGATAAGAGCTCTTGGAACAGCCTCCAGAACAAGAAGGGACGACAAGGTATTTTGCTAATTTGCTTTCTTTTTATTTTTTTAATTGAGTAGTTTTGATTAAAATAAGAGAAAAATTGTGGGGCAAATCCAGGAGATCTATTTGCTTTGTTTAATGCTTTTATATTATATTATATATATATATATATATATATATATATATATTCACTTAGTAATTTGGGAAGACTCATTGTTATTATGTGTGTTTTCTGACTGTGCGTTTATTTCTGATAATCTCTCTGTCATTGCAACGTTCGCATTCACCTTTTTGTCGCTGCCTTAGTTTATTTGGGTAAGTCTCTTTTTTATGTACTTGGATCTCACACTCTGCTTTTATATATCTCAATTTCTCCTTCTTAAATTGTTCAAATTTATTGAATTTTATTTTTTAAAAATGAATAAGTATAAAAAAGAATTGTTAGTTTATTCAGTTCTCAATTGGCAATTGAATGTATTAGGATAAAAATTATAATTTTGTACTAGGAAAGAAAGTCTCTAATTTGTTTGACACTACACAAATTTGTTATATCATGTTCATACGTAAGGGAATTTTTTGTTTTCAATAGAAATGAAATTATTAATTCTGATATCACTTTGAAGGCATGAAAGATTCGCATCATAATTAATGTGGTCACTTGGATCCGATTCTTTCATCAAAATTTTCAATTTTGTTTATTAATTTTGTTCATACAATGCGTACAGGGGCTTATGACAATGAAGAAGATGCAGCTCGTACTTATGATCTTGCTGCCCTTAAATATTGGGGGCGAGATTCAACGTTGAATTTTCCAGTATGTTTTTTATATTTATAAACACATGCCATAATGTTTCATTTAAATTAATCACATGATTATATTTTTAATAAATGTTTAATTTCACTTAAATGACATGTGAATTTTAAATAATATGATTTTAATCATGTTTTCATTGTTCAGAAACCCATTTTGGAATGAATATATTTGTAGTTGAATGATACCGATTAATGTCTTTTTAGGTGATGTAATGGGAATATGTTATCCCGTATTAATTCTGGAATTAGTTAGCTGTACTGGTCTTTGTTTAATATTACTACTATTTATGAAAAAAAAAATCAGCTTAATCACATGATGAATGTTTTCAGTCGAATGATATCAATGTTTAATCTAGCTTAATGACAAATAATTTTAATGGTATGATATCGATGTTTAATATAACTTGAGCTTTTTTTAATGATTTTTGTAGATAGAAACATATTCCAAGGAGCTTGAGGAAATAGAGAAGGTCACAAAAGAAGAGTATTTAGCTTCATTGCGGAGACAAAGCAGTGGATTTTCGAGAGGTGTTTCTAAGTATCGAGGAGTTGCTAGGTTAGTCCCAATGAAAATATCTTTAATAGAAAATTTTTTAGGTGTGTAGATTGTTTCTTGTCATTTGTATATTGACTAGTGAGATTCATTCAATTCTTTTATTTTCAGACCAGAGAGGATTCACAAAATAAATAAAATAAGAATAAAGAGTTAAATTTTATTAATTAATTAATAAATAAGGTGACAAGATGTGTACCTAACATTTTTTTTCTCTTTAATCATATAATAATATCAGTTCTAGTTAAAAATTGAAAGCAGATTGAACATTGAAGTTTAATTAATGCAAATTAATGTTATTGTTGGGTTTGATTAGGCATCACCATAATGGTCGATGGGAAGCTCGAATTGGAAGAGTACTAGGCAACAAGTATCTCTACTTGGGGACATATAGTAAGTTCTCATTCCATTTCCTCTCATGAAAAATGTTTTTTTTTTTCAGTCTTTAAAATGTGTTATAATGATGAGAATAAGGTAAATTTCAAAAACGGGTTCAAAAAGTTGTGTAACTAGATCCTAATAATATTTTACTATATATGGCATGTGCAAGAGGATAAGTAGGAAAAAGTACAGTATTAAGTACTAATAATTTTCCCTATATATACGTCTATGTCCCCACCATAGAGGGGAATGAAAATAGTTAATTATAGTTAATTCATTTTCTATTAACATGGTGAAGTTTGAATGACATCACTACCAAAATTATGGAAAGTAATATTGTTTTCCATTCATCTCCTTGTTTCCAAAAATCCTACTAGTTTTATTGATATTTTTTCAACTCTCGTGTTTATTATCCAAAATAGTCATACTAGAGGTCTTTTTAAAGTTAAAGCGTGCCTAACACGCACCAAAAACTTGTTACACAAAACATGCAAATCATGTTTTCTGGCAGACTGAAATTAATACAAATGTTTAAGTTCAATAATAGACAATAGGTCCAATGCACAGATTCAAAACATTGATATTTCAAAAACAATAGTAACAACAAGCAATATTGACACAAAACACATCACATACAAAATAACACTTTTAAGATTTTTCTGTGTCGAAATGTCTCACACAGAATCATGATGTTTGGGGGATTGAAATATGCCACACAATTTTTGTCCACATGCTGCAGAATACAACTATGCATCAATCTCTACTTTGACTTCATAGTGATTAATTAAAAAAATAGGTGTTATTGCTGCATGCAGCAAGTCACGTGCCTTCCCTCAACGCCCCCCTCCCCCCCCCCCCCCCCTTCTTTTTATTTTTCCTTTTCTTAATGGCTCCAATGTGTTCAAAGTGGCCAGCACGAGGGGGTGATGTGTAGAGATCAGTGTTTAAAGCTATTTATACCAAATCTTAGAGAGTAATGCTAAGATCACAATCATGGTATTCTTTTTTGTAAAGTTTGTGCTATTGATCTCATTATAGATCAATGGCATAAATATAGTTTTTCTTAAAAGTAAAACCTCATTTTCAAAGATTTTTTTTTATCAATCTAATATTATTAGCTCAAAAACTTAATTTTTTTAGCCCCATAAAATATTTATTTCTTGAAGCATTGTATAGTGTTATTTTATCACCTGTGTAAGGATGAAATTAAAAACCTAAACTTCTTATTAGTGTCTAAGTGATACAAAAGTTTTTTAAGGTAGATAATTGATATTAGACCATCTTTGGAAGACCAAAATTATCATTTTATTATTATTTTAATTATGGAACTAATACTACTGTGTTAATTATCTAATCTTGTTTGGATTTTCCAAAGAAAATAGTTTAGTTGCTAAGAGTTGATAATATCTTTTTTATTAATTTGAGTTTAATTTTTTTTTTTTGAAGAATAATAAAATAGAAAAAGGTAAGTTTGAGTTGTCTTTATTACCTTATCTTCTCTGATTTATCAAAAAGAAAAAAAGCACAAAGTATTTATTAATGATAAAAATTTTCAAAATTATTTTAATTTCAAAATTATTTTCAACAACATAAAAAAGAAAAGCAAATACAATTCTTCATCAGTCTTAGCTGAGATTCATGCAGTATTAGTTGGCTGACACTGACCCAACATTTGACAACGAGGCCTAAACCCACAATAGCCAGTAGTTTGCATATGTTGGAGGGTACAGCAGATCCTTGACTTTGTGACTTTGTACTTTTCTTAACAATGCAGCCTCCGTCCATCCACGTACCAGCCAAATTGTCAGTTATAAGTAATATTATTTTTTTAAAAAAAGTTGTGGTTAATCTTCAAACATGAACAGAACTACAGAACTGGGTTGGTTGGATTAATACTTTAGTATTTACCTCAAACATATCTATATTTTTAAGAAAAGAGACTCGGTCAAGAGCACTTAATTCTTTAAATAGTCACATGCTGAGTTACATGATTAAATCATTTTGTTAGTTTTTTACTTTTTAGAGTTTTATTTAATTTTTAAATTAAAAATTTATAATTAAATTAATATTTTAATGTTTAGCAAAAGATATCTAGATTTTTAAGAAGAGACTGGATCAGGAACACCTGCCCGATTCAGAACTCGTAACAAACACCTAGTGGGGGCACGTGAATTCTAATCCAAGCCATAGCACATAATGTCCAACTTTCTTAGATTCTGTATTGTAAAGGTATCTTTTTTTAGGGTATTTTATTGTCTTTAATTCATTAAATAGTAACAAACCCATTTTTTTAATTACTACTTTTTCTTGCTAATCTTTATTATTCCCTGCCGTATTACATAAAGTTATACTTTCTCATATTCTTTGTCATCTTTTTGGGTCCTTTTTTTTTTTGGCTTAATTCATAAGTATTCACGATTTTTTCTTAAGGTTAAACTATAGTTAATAGCTCAAATTTGATTAAATTTGTAATTTAATTCTTATAATCTAAGAGCTTTTACTTATTTGTTACATTAAGTTTTGCCAACAAAATAAATTATGTACTATTTTAATACTTTAAATTTATATAATTTATGGTAAATAAGAGATTAAGATAAATAATGAAATAAAATGATTTTGTATAACATGTGACATCACTTAGGCTGAGTCACGTGAGTTAGAATAGACATACCTGGTAATTGACACTAATTTTGGTAACAAAATCTATTTATAAAAGCAAATTTGAGAGAACTTGAATTTTTAATAGAATATTTCATTATTATCATTGACAAATGATATAACAGTAAAAGAATAATAAAAATTAACCCAATTTTGATTATTTTTCTTTTGGTACTAATTTTAATTACTATTATTTTGCTGCTAATTTTGGATTAATCCTTATGGGGTTTTGAAGGCACTCAAGAGGAGGCTGCTATGGCATATGACGTGGCAGCCATACAGTACAGAGGGGCAAATGCAGTGACCAATTTCGACATTAGCAACTACATCGACGAGATAAACAAGAAGCAGACGAAGAAAGAAGAATCCCAAGAAGAAATAGTGATCACAGCAACATCACAAGAAGAAACAGATCCCAATTCTTCCGTTTCATCCTTCGAATCCCAAAATCTGCAGAACCAGAAGCAACAACCCCAACTCCAAGACCAAACAGAACAAGAAATCAAGCCTGAAAATCCCCAAATTCAAATCACCGACATCCCTCTACCCACCGAACAATCCTCGCCCATTGCCCCTGTGGACCCTCCCCCTACTGATGAACCGGAGCTTCCATGGATCTTCATGGACGACGATGCCTTCTCCCAATTTCAAGTCCCCGATCTGCCCGACGGCTATTTGCTGAACATGTTTAACGACGGTGGTGGAAAATTCGAGGAAGACATCGATTTCCTGTTTACGACAGAACCCGAAGAGGTGGATTTCGATCTGGACGGGATTCTGAAAAGCCCTAGCTATGCAGATCTGCTAATGGGGGATTCGAAAGCAATTGCGGTAGGTGATGACGATTGTGGAGCGGAGAAGTTGCTATTCTCTGCAACTTGTAGTTCTTCTTCTTCACCGAACTCTTCGATTTCTTCTTCTGACTATATTGTATGAACAATGTGGAGACTGTGGGATCTTGTTTGCTTTTATGTTTGTGTCTTTGTTATAGGTGGGAATGGAATAGCAAGATAGACATGCGTGTGGTAGACATTAGGAGAAGAGTTGTGCAAGAGCTGATGGGTTTTTCCTTTTTAGGTTTTTTTTTTTACTGTTTACATTCACCCGCCATTTCTCTTTCTACCCTTCTAGTTCAAGTTTAGTGCACAGGTGGACCCATAAAAATATCCCAAAACAACAAAAACATAGTCATTTGAGTGCAATGACATTTGCTTCTGATTATCTACTTGCTTTTCTCTTTTCTTTTTTTTTTTATCAATTCATAACATTAGGACAGACTTTTTTTCAAAAAAAATTCAAAATACAGAAAAGAAAACGTTTAATGGGAGTTTTATTTGAATTTTTAACTTTAAAATTTTTTATTTATTTTAGTTATTATAAATTAAGAGACTTTAGATGATTCAAGTAAAGGAATAAAAAATTTTTAATTAATAATTTATTTTTAATTTTTTTAATTTTTTTCTCATTTTTAAATATATTTTTAGAAAGTGTTTGATTCATAATTTAAAAAAAAAAAATTCTCAAAAATAGAAGGTCAGTGATGTTGCAATCCTGGTGTGGCGTACAAATTAAAAAAATATTTTTAAAAATAGAGGTGGGGTGGAAATAGAGGAGAAGGTCATGGAAGAGAAGATAATTAAATAATTTTATATTATTTAATTTTTTAAATTTTAAAGAAAAAGAAATTAAAAAATTTTATATTAATATTTTTTAACTTGTTTTTTTTATTATTTTTAATTATAAAAAATTAGGAGAGTTTAAAGAATTTAAATAAAAAAAATTATCATTTAATATTTTTTTTCTCTTATTCTCTTTTTTTTTTTATTCCTCTCATTTTTTTTCTTTTCTCACTTTCAAATATTCTTAAAAAATGTTTGGTACATAGTTCAAAAAAAAATTTTAAGAATAGAATGTTCAAAATGTTGTATTCTCGCTTTAGTACACAAATTAAAAAATATTTTTAAAAATATTACATTCATAAGAATAACACATTATTATACTTTTAAAAATTTTTATTTTTATTTAAAGGGGTGCAAATTTTGTATTTCTGTAAAATATAAATATTTTTAATAAAATAATTTTTTTAATAAATTATAATTTTTTTAACAATTTAATATTAATATTAAAAATGTTTTGAATAAAATAAATAATTATAAATTTTTAATCTTTCTTACGATTCTATTTCGTTGCGTCTTTCACTATGGCGTAATTCCAAATTAAGAATATGGAATTGAATTCAACAAACTTTTGTGATATAATTTCTTATTTTATTGGGACAAGAAAAGAATAAATCTATATTTTTTTATTGCCGTCAAACTTGTATAAAGTAAGAGAGCAATAAGTTGTGGAAGGAATAATTGTTAACTTCGAACTAAGTTAATAAGTTGTTATGATTTTTTTTAATATAATATAAGTAATTTTAAAAAATTGGTTATAATTTTTTAAAAAAATATTTAAAAATTTATCAAAAAAATATTTAAAAAATTATTAAATATTCTTAAGAATATTGAAGCTAAACCAAATGTAAAAATATAATATTTTTCAAAAATATTTTAAGTAAACTAATTTTTTTAAAAAAATTCTTTAAAATCATATTCCTATTCTAAGAAGAAAAAATTTATTCATGTATTAAAACCCCTTTAGTTCAAAAGTTATTTTCATTCCATATAGATTTTAAAGATTTAAAAAATGTTTAATATTATTAATTTTTTTTCAAATATCTTTAACTCTTGTGAAAAAAATATTTAACGTGATATCATACTTGCCTTTACGAACTAAACAAAAAGTTTATTTAGAAGTTTAAATTCAATTCAAGCTTGAATTACATTTTTTTACACGTAAAGACATGAATTAAATTGACAAATAAATGAATTTTCGGTTGTTAAAACTATTGAAAGAAGCAACAATGGTATATTATAAATTTGAGATAAGTCTAAATTATAATATCAGTATCTTATTCAATCTATAAAACGATGAAAATTAATTCCAAGGGGGTCATAAGAGTTTTTTTCTGAGTGCGTAACCTGTATCACATGGCGGATCCATTAGCATTATTGAGGCCCAATTTGAAGACAAAAGTATAACGAAAGGAAATAAGAATTATAAAAAAGAAGGTCCACTAAATGACAAATGTCAACCCAAACCAAAATAGAATTTTATTTACACTTTTTCCAGTAAGAGACAAACTGAGTTGGTTTCTTCTGCCTCTGCGCTTCCGTACTCGTACTCGTTCTTCCGACTCGCCCACACTCAGTTTCTTTCTCCCCTCGCCAATTTCTTGCTCCTCCTCCACTGAACTCGAGCAACCCTAATCAGGAACGTCCTTGCAATCGCAAAGCTCTCTCCTTTAAGGCAACGTTGGGTCCTAAAGCGCACCCTTTTGGGTTTCATTGGAAATCTCAAGCTCTTGTTCGACCCACCTCCTCTTCTGCTTCTTAGGTTGGTCAATTTTGCTTATTGGGTCTCGTTTCTTGTTTTTTAGCAACGCAATATGAAGAAAAGCTTGCGGTTTGAGAATGGGGCAACATGTTGCGTGTTGTGAGTTGTAACATTGCCCTTTCTCCTTTTTTGTTGGAGGAGGAGGGAGGGTAGGGCCTATGATGAATCATATTGTAATTAATGGGTTTTCAATTGTCATGGCAATTTTATTTTTGAATTGTCAATTGTGAAACTGTGACACGGACACACGGTCTGGGTCAGGTCAGATACGCTGTGCTAAGTGTAGTATTTGTAATTGTGGGTAATATTCTGAATGGGTTCTTTTATGCAGAGATGTTTAGTCCTTGAATTAAATAGTTGGTGTGAATTTTTGAAGCTACAATGGGCATGCATTGCTTTGAAAATTTTCTTCCTAGGCCTAAACAAAGGATAGATGTGTACTTTATAGTTTATAGACTTATATGTGATTAGCGTTTCCTTGGTCAAGGCAATGCTGGTCTCAACTCTCAACTTCTCCTGCATCTGTATTTAGTAGTGTAGTAGGTAGTGGTTCATAGTTTAATAGAATTATTGTAGTGGCCTCACGTGCAGAAACCAAACCATTGAACTTTGACGAGGCTCAATATTCCTGTTGTTAGCTTTTATGATTGGGTTCTTTCCACAGAACAAATTCACTCCTATAGAAACTGATGTCCAGAAATATTGTAGTGACCTCAGAAATCAACAGTTGGACTTTTACAATGCTGAGGATTAATAATCCTGTTGTTAACTTTTTGTTTTTATTGAACACTTGTTACTGGTGAGAAGTTTTGGGCTACCTACTGATAAATGATAACATAACATGTAATCTTCTACTTTGAGGCTTTTACTTTTGGAGATAGAAAGAAAATCAATATGGTTTTATGCTAACTTCACTTCAATCACCTATGTAGGAAATGCTTATCTAATTTTCGGGGATTTTGTACCATGTAACACACACACACACACACACACACACACACACACTGTATGTATGTATTTATATACTTACTGAAGATTTGATTTTAATGGGCCTGTGACAAAATTTTGTTTATGCCTTCAATTTACTTATCGAGCTACTCAAGAAACTGCCCTTTCTGGGCTTGAAAATACCAGTAATTTCATGCTAAAGCATATGTTAATATACAGTAATCTGTTTCATTTTAACAGTAGAGCATGTGTAACAGACAATATTGGTGATCTAGGATTTATGCCTGGCAATTTATCAATTCAGAATACTGCCTAATCCTCTTCCTGCAATCAATCTTTTGTCTGATTTTTTTTTTTTCTTGGATTGTATAAATGAAAAATGATTTCCTGTGGGTTTTCCAGAAGGTGATATGGGACTTCATCAATGTCTTGTATGGGTAGTTAATTCAAGAAACTTCACTATTGCTTCTGAAGAATAAGCTTAAGGCACTTTTTGTAGTTCTCTCAAGGAAAATCTTTAAAGTGATTTTATCAATTATCATTCATTTTGTTGTCATGGATGTTGAAGCAGTCGATGAAGGAGAAAACAGTGATAAGTGTGCATCAGAAAATGTTGAACCTGATAACGGCCATGAACAGAATATAACTGTAAACTTGGCTGAAAGAGAAGTAATTAATCACGGTGGTTATGCAAATTTGAAACCGCAATTTGGTATGCTTTTCGAAACGGAAGATGCTGCAAGATCATTTTATGATGCATATGCAAGGCGTGAGGGCTTTAGCACCCATGTTGGTCAGTTCAGCCGTACGAAGCCTGATGGTCCAATTGTAACTTGGGACTTTTCTTGTACTAGGGAGGTATTTAAAAGGAAGAACATAGAAAGTTGTAATGCAATGCTCAGAATAGAGAGAAAAGATGCAAACAGCTGGACTGTGACAAAATTTGTTGAGGACCATAACCATTCCTTGGCATCCCCTAGTAAGGTGCAATACCTTCGACCCCGTAGGCATTTTGCAGGTGCTACAAGGAATGTTTCTGAGACATTTAATGCAACTAGTGACGCCTATGGCTCCACTGATGGCAATCATGTATATCATGAACCAAATCATGTAGTCAGGAGTTCTTCTCCAGTAGAACAAAATCATCTACTCAGAAATATTGGTCCCTTAACATATGTAAGACCCTCTCGAAAGAGAACCCTTGGAAGAGATGCTCAAAATCTTCTGAATTATTTTAAGAAGATGCAAGCAGAAAACCCTGGCTTCTATTATGCTATACAGCTTGATGACGAGAACCGCTTGACAAATGTTTTCTGGGCTGATGCAAGGTCGAGAGCAGCTTATAATTACTTTGGCGATGCTGTAGTTTTTGATACAATGTATAGGCCAAATCAATACCAAGTACCATTTGCTCCCTTCACAGGAATCAATCATCATGGTCAGATGGTTTTATTTGGTTGTGCATTACTTTTGGATGAATCCGAGTCTTCTTTTACTTGGCTGTTCAAGACATGGCTATCTGCTATGAATAATCAACCACCTGTTTCAATAACCACAGACCAAGATAGAGCCATTCAAGCAGCTGTTTCCCAGGCCTTCCCAGAAACTCGCCACTGTATCTGTAAGTGGCACATTTTGAGGGAAGGTCAAGAAAGATTGGCTCATATTTACCTAGCTCATCCTTCCTTTTATGGGGAGCTGTATAGCTGCATCAATTTCTCTGAGACTGTTGAGGACTTTGAATCAACATGGCAATCTCTCCTAGATAAATATTATCTTCAGAAAAATGAGTGGCTTCAGGCTGTGTATAATGCTCGCAAACAGTGGGCCCCTGTTTATTTCCGTGGCACATTCTTCGCTGCACTTACTTCAAACCATGGGGTTAGCTCCTTTTTTGATGGCTATGTGAATCAACAGACAACCTTACCTTCATTCTTTAAGCAGTATGAAAGAGCTCTGGAAGATTCATTGGAAAAAGAAGTAGAAGCTGATTATGATACAATTTGCACCACCCCAGTGTTGAAGACTCCATCACCAATGGAACAACAGGCCGCAAATCTATACACAAAGAAGATATTTGCAAAGTTTCAGGAGGAACTGGTGGAAACTTTCGTGTATACTGCAAATAATATTGAGAGTGATGGTGTGGTCAGTAAATACAGGGTTGCAAAATATGAACATGATCACAAGGCATACATGGTCACTCTAGATGTTTCTGAATTGAAAGTAAATTGCAGCTGTCAGATGTTTGAATACTCAGGCATCCTTTGTAGGCATATTTTGACTGTCTTTACAGTCACAAATGTTCTTACCCTTCCACTGCACTACATTTTGAAGCGATGGACGAGGAATGCAAAATCCAGTATTCAATCGGATGATCCAATTCCAGATCCACGCAGCATTGAAAGTCTCACCTTGCGTTTTAATAGCTTATGTCGAGAAGCCATTAAACTTGCTGAAGATGGAGCAATAGCTGTGGAGACTTATAATGCAGCAATCAATGCTTTAAGAGAGGGTGGGAAAAAGGTTGCTGTTGTAAAGAAAAATGTTGCAAAAGTCATACCTCCAACTCAGGGTAATGGAAGTAGTCAGGAAGACCATAGCAAGAAGAGCCCTTCCTCAATTTGGCAAGATCCTGTGTCACATCGCTTTAATCTTAATGACATTGGGCTTCCTGTTGCTGACCTGAATCAGCCTAGTATGGCTCCTGTTTCTATTCACCGTGATGGTGGCCCATCTGATAGTCCTGTATGAATAACCCAAAACCCATGATGATTCAGTTTAATTACTTTAAAGATAAGCTGATATTTGCTATAACTGAATATCATTTATTAATGTAGGTTGTCCTTATTTATTTTAAGTCTATGACTTGGGTCATTGAAAATAAGCATTCATCCTCAGCCAGTAAAGTTGCAGTGATTAACTTGAAGGTATGCATGTAGGTGATTTTAGGTCTGCAACCTTTGTGTCCTCAGTTGCATGTATATTGGAGCTGTGAATTTTCTTTTCTTGCTTATAATTTCTTTTTCTCCTGTAGCTGCAAGATTATGGCAAGAACCCTTCAGCCAAGACCGAAGTGCAATTTAGAGTAACAAGGGTCACTTTGGAGCCTATGATAAGATCTATGGTTTATATCAGTCAGCAACTCTCTACACCGATCAATAGAGTTGCTGTCATCAATCTAAAGGTATACAAATTTGGATCATGAACCCTTCTAGCTTTTCCTAATTATTTTACAATCTATGCATTTTTGGTGCAATAATTTGCTCCTTTAAATGTTTTCACCTCCCTATCAATGAAACCTCCAAATAGGAGATAGTTGACAATTTGAAGTTTCGTGGTTTCTTAATGTTGAGTTATTGTTTGTAGAAGATTGCTAATATATACTGTGAAATTAATAAGCAGTGGTTGAACCACAGGGGTTTGGTTAGTTTCTTGGATGCCTTTTAAGTTCAAGTCTCCATGCTGCATTGTACAATATATATATCCAACAAATCCAATTTATTGTTGAGAATAGCAGGATATGAGAAATCAAAATTATCCATACAGATGATTTGATTAAACCCCGTTATTTCAGGTATCCGCCCCCCCCCCCCCCTTCGATTTTTAATAACAAAAAAACCTCAAAGGATTTGAACTAAAGAATGTGTTACCTGAACATGATCATTACTTACTATAAGGTTAAAAGTATGTCTTCCTCCAGAAGAAGGAAAAGAGATTGCACCAGAAAGCAATGGTTACAACCCAAGGGCTATGCTGCACTGCTTAGAGCCTTACTTTTGAACTACAGGTTTAAAAAAAAAAAAGAAGTGAAATTCTTTGTACACCTTTTGTAATGAATATGGCATCAACTGTTCTGATTTTAAATTATACTGGGGTGTCCCAAAAATTGAAGTTTTTAAGCCTTTTTTTAATGGAATTTTTTATTAGGCCGTTGTATATTATTTAGGTCAATATTTATGTATTGCTGATTTCATAATGTTGGTATAGATATTTCTTAGTCGAGATTTGTATGCTTATGTTTGCTTTCTAAACCTTGATACAGAAGTGGAAAAGTAATACGGTACATTGCATTATATTTCTTTTGGCAATAAGATGGATAATGATTGAAGAGTGAAGAGAGTACTATGTGGTATAGGCCTTATTTTATGATTTTGTATTTTTTTAGAGCGCTAAGATGATTTACATTGGCAATATCAACAAAATTTAACATGATTTTGACAAACATTTAACAACAGGGGCTAAATGAAAAATTTTTAAACTGTAAGGACCTAATTACAAATTTTTAAACTCTAAGGATCCAATTTAAAATTGAGTGAAACTGTAGGGACCACAAGAAAAAATTAACCTTAATTTTTTATTTCTAATCTCCAGATACTTAATTATGCAATCTGAATGAACTTATTTTTTGTGTACTCTAATATGATTGTCTCTGCTGGGTGTTAGCTTATGTTTATTTTTCTTCTTTCAGCTTCAGGATGCAAAGACAACTACTGGGGAAACAGAAGTGAAATTCCAAGTTTCCCGTGATACACTAGGTTCCATGCTTAGGTCAATGGCCTGCATCCGTGAGCAGCTATGAGAACTGTAAGAATTATCTTTCCAGCTCATTATTTTTTGCCTGCTCATTCCCTTTTTTCAGGTTTTTTGAGACCTACACTCACCCTCTCTAATTTCAAGTTATATGGAAACTTCCCTTCTACTGACATAATTGTTAAGAGTATTTATAATATCCTCTGTACTTTTCCTTCTTAGGAATTGCCAATAGCCTAATTGCATGCAGGCCAAATCACCAAAAGGCTGAATTAATGTTTATAAAAACTTCGTTTGTTTGGCTTCTGTGATGAGAGTTGGGTTTTCCCAGTCAATCTGGGGACTTTTCTATCCATCAAATTTGAGGGCTTTGGCAAGGATAAGGAGAATAAAGTCGTTTGGCAATGTGCCGTCCTTGCTACCTTGTTGTGGTGTCTTTGGTAGGAATGGATTGCAAGAGCTTTCAATAACAAATTATTAACAACTCATCTTCTCTAGGAGAGGATCAACTTTATGTTTTCTTCGTGGATTTCTTCAAACAATTTCTTTAACGGAGTATCCTTCATGGATCATCAAAGGGATTGGCAGGCTGTTTTGAGTTAGATTTCTTTTTTCCTTTGTTTTATGGTTCATTTGGTGAGGATTTCTTATTTCTCTCTCTGTTTTTTAATAATTTTTTTTTCATCTGAAAAATGTTTATGAAAATATAAATAATGGAGGTTAGTGTTATATTTTTAAAACTAGAGGGGATGTATGTGTAAGTTTTATGAACCTTGGAGGAGGTTCTATTATATATTAAAACTAGAAGGGGTGTCAGTGGTAGGTTCAAAAACCTCAGGATAGGTGAATGCAATTTACTTTAATAACAGTAATGAAGATGGAAGGGAAAAGAGAGAGAGACAGAGAGGGCATTTTCTGCACCCATGTTTTTTATTTTTTGTTCTTTCTTTGCTCACAAGTCACTAGCTTACTGGGGTTTCCTTGTGTTAGTTTCATAACTTCTGTGAGAAAGATAACTTATTTTACTACTTTTATGGCAGTTAATAACTAATTCGGAGGGGTAGATGGGACTATGTGTCCAAGTGCGAAGTATTGAGGATACTCTCACTCTCATATCCATATGCCGAAGAGTATAGTATTATTTGAAGGATTGCTGGTCATTTAACAGTCTTGTACTTAGTGACCCTTCAACATTATATGGTGTAGATGTAGTTAGTTGTTGCATCTATTGCATCATCAATGTTTATATTAGAATTAGTTTTTTATTTTTAACTTGTCCATCCTTTCCCACTTCCTTCTAGCTTCCAGATTAAATACCACTTTGGTGTCGGAAACTTATTTTGTACATGGTATTCTCAAGATACAGTATTAACCCAAGAGCCTTGCATATATCTTGTGTTTTGGCTATGGCAGATGGTGATGCTCTTTTTTTTTTTTTTTTTTTTTTGTTCTTCTTCCTTGAGATTTGGAACCTACTGATGTGCTGAAGTTAATGATCATGACAAAATTTGACAGTCTAAAAGGGCTTGTTCAATTGTGTCAACCAAAAGGTTTTCACTTTTCAATTCAATTCCTACAAGTGATCATGTGTTGACATGCATCCACCATTATTAGGTACTAAGATCAATTAAAAGTATGTAGATTTGGTCATAAGGAGAGGTTCTGTCAAATTGAAAGTTTAATCTCCTACAATAGTATTTTCTTTACACTTAAAAAGCTAGGTAATATAGACAGTACTTTATATGAAAGCGATTGATGTTATTAGCAAAAGAGAGAGAGAGAGAGAGAGAGAGAGAGAGACTATATTAACAATATAATTCTAAAAAAAATTATTCTCTCTTAAAAGATTAGTATTGTCAATTATCATATTTCTCAATATAACTACTATAGCATTTCTATAAAATTGAATACTTTTCTTTTTTCTGCAAAAGAAATCTAATAATAAAAATTGTCATACTCTATCTGACTATCTGAAGTTAATTGCAGTCATATACCATGAATCCTGTGTATTGCACCAGTGAAAGTGGTACTAAGTTTGAGAGTGAAGAAAGGAATGGAATATTAATAAGAATTGAATTTTAGTGTATCAAGTCTTCTTGACACAAATTTAAAGAAAATAGCAATTGAGTCAAACCTGATGAACGTAGAAAAACATTGGGCATTCCAAATATGAATAAATCAAATCCCAAAATAAATTTACATATAAACATGTTATCTATTTTATATTTATACATTTACGTAAATGTTAATAAGTTAAGATAAAATATATTAGTGTTATTTGATCAATATAATTGATTTTACTCAGTAAACATGGGCATTCCAAATATGAAGAAGTCAGTAGTTTGCCCGATCCTTCAAAAAATTAAAGCTCTACAGAAATACTCAAAATGCTTGAAATTAAAGAAGGAAGACATGTTTCACAAGCAAATGAAAAGAAATAAAGTTCAAATTCAAAGATTATCAAATTAAGAAGTGCAAAATGGAAGATGTATCATAATATCAATCATTATTTTTCAAAGAAACTGAACAAATATATGTATAATATAGAATAGAAATAGAGTCAACTTCAACTCTTTCTTATTAGCTTATTTGAGAGACATGTGTAAAATAATTTACTGAACATACAAAACTCATGTCCTTAATATAACAAAAAGAAGAGAAGCTCATTTTCTTAAATCTGTTGTGGTTCTATATTTCTCTCTCTTTTTTTTTTCATTTTCTTTTTTCTTCATTTGGATTATAAACTACTCATGAGAAGAAGGGGATAAGAGGCTTCGATCGGAAAATTTTGGAAGTTTTATGAACTGCCAGTTTCACTTTTTGATAACTATAGCAAATTTTATTGCTGTAAATTTTGTTTTAAACTTTGACCTGATTTGCTATAATAATAGAATTGGATATGTGAGAATTCAACTAGAACTTTTGCTGTATAGTAAAGTTTACAGGTGAAATTAATAATAACTTCAAACTTTAAGGTCTAAAGAAGTATTTTTGTTCATTCTTATTTATTTTTTGTCACAAATTTGAATTCACACCTTATAAATTCTAAATCCTAATCCTCAATTCCATCTTTATCTTCTATCAACTCTATATTAATCCAGTTATCTTTTTCATATCTTAAACCTAGATTTAATTAATATAGATAGTTTTGTTTCCATGCATAATTTCTTTATTATTAAAAATTTCAAAAAGTTTATTACTTTAAAAAATTTAAAGTATTAGAAAGTATATCTTACAAATTCAAATAAAAAACAAAAAATAATATAGAATAAATATTGATTTTTTTTGCCACCCAAAATTTTATTATTATAAAAATTTTGAAATTTTATTTTTTATTAAAATTTTATTACCGTTAGAAAATATATATTCAATACAATACAAAATTTTTTCCGTTTTACTTTTTATTAATTTATGATAAATTGATTTTCAAGTTTATTATTGTATATTAATATTATTTAGATTATACAAAAATTTATATTTAATAAATATAAAAAATTTTAATTCCACACAAATTTAACTAACAAACAAAAAAAAATACTCTTCATAGCAAATATATTAAAGTTTTTCCATGCAACATTTTAGAATATTATTTTTTAAAAATTATTATTATAAAAAGTATAGATAGTTTTTTTTTCCTAAATAAAATGCATAATGAGCTTGTGATTGACTAGTCATGTCAAACATAACATGATCGATCAATGGTCCTTCTTGTAGTTAGCCCTTGTGTGTGTAAAAGCTGATAACCCATTAAAAAATATGAATAAAAATTTGTCATACCATGAAAAGATTCGAGAAACACGAGACTAATTTAAAGAATAGAGATCCTAATCCTCATGCTAAGGTCAAATATATAAATATATATATATATATCATATTTATAAAATTTTAATTATAGAATAATGAAATATAAAAAAATATTATTTTATTGTGCTGTGATTAAAACATTTTATAGTAAAAATATTAAAATTGTTTGTAAATTTTTTTATTAAATTAAAAAATTATTAAAATTAAAACAAGATGAAAAAAATGATCATTATTAATAAATTTGGATCTTCTATAATTATAATATTACATAGAGTGTAGGAAAAGAAAAAAAAAAAAAAAACAAGAGAGATAAAAGTTCCAAGACCATTTTTCTCTGTAAAAATTTTATATTATCCAATCCTATCACCTTCCATTTGGGTAAGGAATGATCATAGTTAACGTATTATAATCCCAAATTGGGAGTCAAACCCAAGGTAAAATATATTTTGCATCCCCATAACAGATTTGAACAAGTAACAAAATTGGCCCCACATCTGACGCATCAAATCCTCAAATCTTCGAATTTACACTTGTTTATTCAAAAAAAAGTTTAAAATAATTAATTTTTTAAAAAATTATAACTCATTTACATCCAAAATTATAAAAAAAGACTAAAAAAATTACATAATTACATTATATCTAAATATTAGACCTAAATAAGTTAATATTATATATATATATATATCCTTAATTGTAAATCTTAACCTTAGTTGCATAACATGAGTTTATTAGACTATAGTTATTTATATATTCTGAGTTTGTTATGTTTGATAGAGTTATAGATTTTTATTTTATTTTTTAAAATTTTTTTCCTTTTGTCTCATTAGATTTTTTTATTTTTTTTGTATTTAATTCTTTTAAGACTTACGTTATATTTATAGTTGGTAATTTAAATATTTTAAAAATATTCTTTGCGTTTATTCTTATTTAATATATTATCTCTAATACTTATTTTTATTTGACATATTATCTTTAATACTTTATAATTTTTTTAATTAATATTTATATAATTTTTTTTGTTGAGATTTATAAAATTATTTATTTATTTTTATTAATGATTTTTATTTTCTGACTATATTTATTTTTTTATATTTTAAAAAATTATCCATAAATTTTTATTATCCAGTTATTTTTTATTTTGTTTCAATTACTTGTAATATATTTATTTAAGAGTTTTGTTAAATAGATTTTGCTAGCGAGCTTATTCTTAATATTTTTATTATTTATTTAATTTTTTATATATATACTAATTCGTTAACCAAATTTTTATTTTTTTCTAATTTCCTATACTTTTTGTTGCAATGATTTTGATAATTCTTCCCGTCTTTCTGATCTTATTTTGCCAAAAAGTAGGGAGTGGTTATTTTGATGTTCCGCTCTCATATATTGCTTTCCTGCGTTTTCCTTGGGTGACTGTTTTCCAAGCATTTGTTGAAGGATCAGACTTCAGAGAGGTGAAGAATGAAGATGCTCTTTTCTACGGCTACAAGGTATGCCTTTCCCAAATTCCCTCTCTTGTTTACATCTTCTTTGCTTCGCTCTTTCCCTTATGCCCTACTTCTCAACTTGTGTTTTCATTCATGTTCCCCAAATTCGAATAACAACAATGATGATGTCGCTTCTTTCAATCGCTTGTTCCATATGCGTCTCCCATTATCCAAATTAATAAGCTTTTAGGATCAACTGCTAAGAAGAAACATTATCCCACTGCTATTTCACTTTGGACACGAACACAATCCAGGGGATTCACGCCATGTACTGTTACTCTGAACATCTTGATCAATTGCTACTGCCATATGGGTCACATGGCAACTGCTTTCTCTATATTGGGAAAGATTCTCAGGAGCGATAATCAACCCGATGCCATAACTCTAAATACACTAATAAAGGGACTCTGCATTATAATAATGTTGGGGAAGCAATAGAGTTTCACGATGATCTAATGGCAAAGGGATTTCAGCTAGACGAAGTTATTTATGGCACCTGAATCAATGGGCTATGTAAAACAGGGAAAATAGGAGCTGCGATTAAATTGCTTCAGAAGATGGAGAGGCACAGAATCAAGCCGAATGTACTTATGTACAACACAGTCATAGATAGCCTGTGTAAAGATGGATTTGTTAACGAGGCACGTGATTTGAGTGATGAAATGACTGATGGGGGAATTCTCGCTGATATTTTCACTTACAGCTCCCTAATCCATGGTTTCTCCAGCATTGGTTAATGGCAAGAAGTAACTCGATTGCCAAATGAAATGGTATTGAAAAGCATCAACCCGAATGTTTTTACCTTCAGTGCACTAGTTGATGCATTTTGTAAAGAAGGAAGGATTACGGAAGCACATGCTGTATTTGCTGTGATGATGAAGTGTGGTCAAAAATCTGATGTTGTTACCTATGGTGCTTTAATGGATGGGTATTGTTTGATCAAGAATGTTAATGAGTCAAAAAAAGTATTCAACAAGATGGTCAAATGTGGCTTGTCACCTAATGCTACCATTTATAATATCTTCATTAATGAATTCTATAAAATTAAACGTGTGGATGAAGCTTTGGATCTCTTTAAAGAGATACGTTGTAAAAACTTAGTTCCTAACATCATAACCTATAATTCTCTTATTGATGGCTTGTGCAAATCAGGCAAAATCTCATATGGCCTAGATCTTATTTATGAGATGCATGACAATGGTCACCCCCCTAATAAATTCACTTACAATATCTTGTTAGATGCATTTTGCAAAAGACAATATTTCAACAAGGCAATTGCATTATATAAGCAGATTGATGATCCTTGTATGTGCACATACGCTAT
Organism: Senna siamea; assembly: GCA_031216115.1. Taxonomy (NCBI): domain Eukaryota; kingdom Viridiplantae; phylum Streptophyta; class Magnoliopsida; order Fabales; family Fabaceae; genus Senna; species Senna siamea. The sequence goes on from CM062356.1 coordinate 2,566,996, forward strand.
AATTATTAATGGTTTATGCAAATGTGGTAGACTAAGTACTGCACAAGAGATTTTTCAGCACCTTTTGATCAATGGCCCTTGTCCAGATGTTTGGACGGATAACAGTATGATCCATGGTCTTTGAAAGGAAGGCTTGTTTGAGGAAGCGATTTCCTTGTTTTATAAAATGAAGCAAAATGGCATCCTTCCAGACTTTGTAATATTTAATACACTTATCCAAGCTCTATTGAAAAATAATGAGAATGATGCAGCAGAGAAACTTCATCATGAAATGATATCTAGAGGGCTATCAAAAAAACTAGAATGAGGTGAGACCCTTAGTTCCATTTCAAGATTTCTGGTTACATATATATTTTTGTTGAACTTGCATGATAGTACCAAAAGCTTGTGTCTTTTGAGTTCGAGAAGTTGGATCAAGCAATTGGCTGGTTATTGTTGAAGAATTTTTTATTTTGTTAAATGTTCATTTATTTCAACTTTTTGTTATTGTTGTTGGTTGATTTCTGTTTTTTTTTTTTTTTTTTCTTCCCTGGTAGGGTATTCTTTATATGTCTTTATGTATTTTTGGTTTTTCCTTGATCTGAACAGTTGCTTGATTACAAGTCTTTCGTATGTTATCATTCAAAATTATAATACTGTTATGAAAATAAAATTCTTTAATTTTTTTAATAAAGTCTTAGTGAACGAAGTAGAAATTGACATTAAAATAGTTGTCATATGTGCTAAACAAGTTAACTATCCTATCAAACATGTTACTTCTACAGAGGGATGTGATATGCCGCATATTTGCCTGCTGGCTACCTCATAGTGCATGTGTTGAGTGGTACAATCTCTGCAAAGGAGGAAGAAATTCAACTTTGAAGACTTAGACAAATGAAGTTGTCATTATGGGTGCATGATAAAATAGAAGAATAGCTACTTAGGCTTTCAACACCTTCGTTATCTGGCTTAAATGTCAAACTGATACTTTGCAATAGGTATATTCTTGACACTATAATCATTGTCTGGCACCAAATTGATGAATGGAAAACCATGCAATAAAGAATTTCCTTAGTAAGCTTGTTTTGTATTCAATGTCTAAATAAGCAGCTTCCATTTGGTCAATGTGTGCATCATTTTCTAGCCAGGATTGGAATTCTTGTTTGGCCATGAAATTTTTTACTGGAGTTACCAAATAGAAGTAGGATGACATCAGTGTTGTTTTGAACACTTGAGCACATGGTTGCATTGTTACATTGAAATTGCCATTGCTGCCATTTGATTTTACTATCTAGTAATAAATTGACTGGAAAGGTACTATTTGTTTTTTCACATGAAACCAATAGTTTAGAATTCTTGATTCCAGAAATGACATCCTTGAGGCATTGATTACCAATGGGAAACCATGGCTAACCTCATTGACTTAGTCGTTCACTTGCCAAAGAAGCACCCTTGCATTGTAGCCCTGAAGCATGTGGGTTTTGGTATATCGTGGAGCGAAGGTACTGCCTATATATTCCTGCATAATGTTTTGAAAGTTGTGTTTGGTTCTGTGGGTTATACCTGCCTTTCCTAAAGTTCCGTATGATATTCTTTTTGTTTTAATACAGTTGTCTCCTATGGCTAAGAATGTGGTGGTTGTGACTAGTGAGCTATGTTAGTATGCCTCGTTATTGATTAATATGTAAGGTCGCCTTAAGTGCAACACATGAAAATTTATTGACCAATAAAATTTTATTGCACGATGTATGAGTCTAGTTCAATTGGAGCGTCAGCCTCACTCAATGTATTGTATGCAAGTTGTAGAAGTGTCCATGTCTAAAGTCTCCATCAATGTTTACTCTCTCATGTAATAGCACAATTTTACCAACATTCCTGTAGGCTTTAAACTCGAAGTATTCGTAAAATTAGCCATTTAAGCGATGTGAAACACTTACACCACTGGATCCTGCAAGCACTCCAATTATATAAGTTAATATTCTCTATTCTGCCTTGATTATGAAGGATTAAAAGAGCTGATTTTAAATGAACATGATGAAGGAAGTGTGGAGAATTGAGGATGTAATTCCAATACCTTCTCACTTTTTATGAAAAGAAGTGTTTTTATTGGAGACTTAGCACTTAATAATCACTGTTAAGTAGTGTTGGTGCGATGTACGTATTTTCCATCAATGCTTTTAGTGGTGACATCTTCACTATTTGATAGTGCTTAAAATGAGAACTTTTAATAGAGAATACATGTTGAAAATAAATAAAAATTAAATTAATTCCTTATGATAGTTTTAAAATATTCTCTTTAATCTTGTGTCCAGGTCATTCTTATTCAGTATAATCTCTTGCTACTATCCACCAATTGCAGTGTGCCTTGCTTTGGAGCTGGATTATATAACTCAATAAATTCCTTTTATGACAAAATAATTTTAGATATAAATCTTCCATCTGTTCCCACATCATGGGAGTCACTGAGTCTTGAATAAGTATCTTTGTTTAGTTTTGATTGATAACATGCATTGTAACCGCTGCATTATATTCACTTCATTATGTGGATAGATATGTACTTCACTGATTAAAGTTTGACAGATAATGTTCACTTGTTTAATGTTGCCCTTGCTAAAGTCTCCAATGATTGGACTCTAAATATCCTTTTTGCCCGTTATTTGTGTAGAAATTAAGGAGTTTATGGTTGCCAATATATAAAGGTCTACTGTATTGGAAGCATTTAGTTGTAATAGGAAAGAAGTTCATCTTACTTTTTTGTGATTGGAATTCATTATCTTTGATTGGTACTCTAGTTTAGTTGTAGTAGGATAGGACCTTTTCTTTGTAGTAGCTTTTAATTGGACACGGGTTCATCATGTTGACATTCAAGGATAAACATGCATTGAGGAGGGATCACAATGATAAAAGTATTGGCCTTCCTAGTTTTTGGTGTGTGAATAAGGTTTATTATTTCAATTACATGAGAATGGATGTAGATCAGGGAATTCAGCAGTTTATTCAAAATTGTGAAAATGAAAATTGGGGAAGGAAAAGACCTCCCCAAGTTACCGGACCTGTGGCTTGGATTGAATTTGAGATCAATATTTTAATATCTTAGAAATAGTCTCTCTGTTTACAAGAATAAGATTGTGTACATTTTATTTTTTTCAGACTTTACCTGGTGAGAATCTTGTGTTGGACCACCCTTTATGCTAATTGACTGGAACTCTTATTGCAGAGGGAATTATTGGAAGTTCCAAGCAACTGCCTACAATGTTAGGGACCGATGTGTATTACAAGGAGGGCTAGAATTACTCAACTAACGAGTCAAAAAGACACAATTCAAAGAAAACTCACCTTCCTCAGAGATTGCTGCTATGTTCTTATGTCGCATAACTACCAGAGGGTGCAAAATCCCTGTAAAAATGCTGTTTGGTTGAGGAAATTTTGTGAGGATGAATATATAAATATCATAGCCAATACTATAATTGTTGTAATTAAACTAAAATGCCCAAAAGATTAAAAGAAGCACATATTTTTTTTACCGTCAAATACTATAATTGCCAATAGCCAATTTAAAAATATCTTAAACGATAATATTGAATTTTTTTTCAAAAAGTAACTTATTAAAAATTTTTATTTCAGATTTTCATAATTTGAGTTAAAAATGTAAAAAAAAAAAAATTATTTAATAATTCTCAAAAAAGCGTTTTTATATGAATTAGATATATATTCAATTAAATAAATAAGAAATAAAAATATATTTTAGTCAAAATCATAAAATTTAAGTTTCTTTATCTTTTAGAAGAGGAAATTATAGATTTTTAAAATTGAAGAAAAGAAAATATAAATTTAGTATGGGAAGAGGAGTTTTGAAGTCTTAATTGTCAACTCTCAAGTCCGTGTCCCACATCGGCTGAAACACAACGAGAATGAACGCATATAAGAGAGAAGCCAAACTACTTGGGGCACGACCTATCTTGAACAGATATGTTCTATAGGCTCGTACGTCTGTATCCTTGAGTTCTAAGGAGACAGGGCTTCAAGCTTGGTTGAGGAATAATGATCAGGTGTGATTAATGCCCTGAACTGTATGGAAACGATCCTTTAGCCTTGGCACTCGACGGAGGGAGTGGCCCGGGTTGCAGAGGATCGATTCCATACAGTTCAGCAGGTTGGGATGGTCGCCTGGTTGTCTAACAAGCTTCCAAAATTTTTTGCAGCATCCGGCCACCGGGGAGTTAATCAAGCGTGGGTAATCTATGTTAAAGTAATTTACAAAAGTAAAATTTTTAGAGTAGAAGTGAGATAAAATAAAAAAATTCTATTTTAAATATATTAGAATTTAAATTTGTTACTTTTATCCTTTTTTTTTTTTAATTCAAAAATGTTCTTTCACTTATTTGAGATCAAAGTCTGTGTGCTCTATGAACGCTTTATTTGTTGTATAGTTCTGTTATGCCTGTTATCAGAAGTAATTAGGATTGGCTGCTTCTCATTAAGTTTATGGAAGTTGATTATGTGCCTTCCATATAATTTTGGATTCCGTTCATAATTTTTATGATCTTTTTCTTTGTTTTAATTTTTTTTATTTCTTACAAATATCATCATCATATTAAAAATAATTTTATTTAAAGTAACGTAGACAATAAACATAAATATTTCTCACAACAATTCGAATTTAAATTCACTTTGTAAAAAATGTCTCTTCCACTAAATAAAAGTCTTGTTAATTTTGTTTTGATCTCCTGTTACTTATAAAGTGCTCATTTTTATTGGGACTTTCAACTTCTCATTTATGTGAAATTTCGTAATATTATTACTAAAATTCTTTGCCAAGCTTTGTTAAATAATAATTTTCATATTATTTTATTTATTAATAAACTCCATGCACCACTAAGTTCATAATAATTTTCATGGTCTAACAAGATTGCCACGCACCTTAAGGCCGTAACTTGTTACTGTTCGCCAAATAATTTCTTATCATTTTCCAAATAACTTCCTACCATTTTTCAATTAACTTCTTAAATAAACTAATATGATTTTAACATTTTTATATATTATTTTTAAATAAAATTTGAAAAAAAAAAACAGAAATGATAGGTAGTTTAATGTACCTTTTTGAACTTGCTGGATTCAACCGCTAAAAATTACTTTGATCTTCCAAGATTGTAGATATTAGCTCTATCTTCATTTGCTGGGAGAAAGGAAAGACATAAATATAATAGAGAATTTAAAAAAATATGTAATTTTTTGCTTTTTCCATATTTAAAAACTATCTCTTACTCACCTAAAATCATTTGGGTACAAAGACTTTTATTTTTGTTGAAGGAGATTCTCTTTGTATAGAAAACCAGATATAAAAGAAGGAATGTAACATACGGTCCAATGTTGCACCTTAAAACAGAAATTAAAGAATTGTATATCTTAATATTTTGCTGAAGATGTGATCATTGATATCTTTTTTACACATTTGCTAACAAACACAATTTATAAAATTAAGAATATATATTCTAATAACATTCGCAGAGACAGATAATTAAATTTTTTATGCTCAACATTACACATTTATTCATAAAACTCCACATTAAAAGATAAATAATTAAACAATAATTTATTAATTAAAATTCGACCTCGTCTCAAGAACCCAAATTTAATTTAACTATTAAATACATTTCTAGTTTGTGAATTTAGAACACAGATTGTTCAACAATTGTGAATGTTGCAGGTAAGGAGCTGCTTTATATTTGTGTTAAATCAATGTCTCTCCCTCTATTTCAGTTAAATCTCTCTTCTTCTATAGCCGTTTTTGGATCAACTTGCATTCTCTGCATCTTGATTTCCTAGAGTTTACAATTTGATGAAAAGAGGATTGCAGTTATTGTCTCTATTATTATTAAGTTATGAAAAAAATATGATGGATTTTAATTATACTCATTATCATTATGAACAAGATAGATTTCAATCTTAGCTAGGTTTAAGATCAAGGGATCACTTGTAATTTAGTATTCATTTCGGTTTTCTTTGATTGTTGAAATTATTCCATGTAGTGTTCTAAATGAGGAAAATTTATCATATAAATTATTAATATATCTTATTCTACTTGTCATATGGATTATTAACGAAATTAATTAACTATAACAGAACACAATGATTAAAAAAAAGAGTAGACATATGTGTAATTCCTAATATCTTTACTATCAAAATTTTCAATTAAAATAAAATGCGTAAATTCTTTTCTTTAAAAAAACTAATTATAAAATAGATAATTGTATAAAATTAAAAAATCTGATAATAAATATATAAAAAAGTATACATTTTTTCTTCAAAAAATTATGAGTCAATTATATAATACCATTTTGCTAACCAACAAAAATAAAAGGGCACTTTCTGAGTTCATAATGCCTACTGATAAATTGTATTCCACTGCAAACGAAAAATGATTTCTTGAAGCATAGTGTTATCCACAAAGAACATCCATTTCCATCTCTGTAAATCTACTGATAAATACAACTGCTCAAGAAAAATAATTGACTAGATGATAGTCAAGCAAATGAGATTCCTAACTTATGCTAAAATTAATAAAACTGTCCAACAGGCCCAGTAAGTTGGCATTTTGTTCAACAAATCTACAAACCTAAACTCTGGTAACAGTATAAGGTCACTTCGTCAGGGCTCTAATTCTTCGTATCAGAGATTCTCAAACAGTTGAAGAAAACGCAGAGCCTAACCCCATTATTACTGGAGACTGCTGCTCTCACTGAAAATGCAAAATATCATTGGCAGGAGGTTCCAATTCTGCAGAATGCCACCCGATCTCATTGAATTGCCAATCCAAACCAATGGCAATATCATGAGACCTACAAACTCCGATAGTCTATCACAGTGACTTCATCCTCTGGGGCATCTAGATCTTGATAGCTGCACTACCATCATTGGCAGAAGTAAATATATGCACAAATAATATGACCATTAAGTGCTAACAGATTATATAATAATTTGCATTAATCAAGTTGGCAGGCACATTCTTTATGTAACTTGGCTATTCTTCTGACCACTGTTAATGCCAACGTCCTTTTTCTGAATTTCTGGTCACTTAATGAAAGTTTTTCTTTTAAGTGAGTTTCCCTTTCACCAAATAAAGAAAGAATAAGATGACCTGTTTCAATATATCAGATGATGGACGAAAGCAGAGGCAATAAGCATTCTCAGGTCCCACCAAATTTTGAAGGAGAAAAAAGGGGGAGCGAGATGATAGCATAATTACTATTTGAGAGGACTGCTAGATTGAAGCTCACAGAAAGGATCAGGGAAGTGAGAGCATGGAATAAAAATGCCACAGGTGAACATCTGAACAAGGGTCCTTAAGAATATTTACCTTCGCATCCGCCGAGGATCAGGTCTAAAAGCTGGGGGGACAGCAATTATTGGCCCTGGTCCACCTCCACCCATGTGAGGACCAGATCTCATCTTCCTTCCAGAGTTATCATATGAAGATGGTCCTTGCTCTCTTAACATCTGCATTGCAACTTCTGGTGGTGCAGGAACAAAGGGTCCTAAAGGTCTGTAGAGTTACAAATAACGTAAGCTCTAAATCATACAAGTCAAAACAAAGAGCATCAAACTGAAAAGAAAGGATGATAGGAAAAGCAGCCAACCCTGCACCAGGTACAGGCATCAACACAGGTGGAGGAGGGGGCATGTCTGAGGCAAATGGAGGAACAGCAGATCCGGCATATGCATCATACATTGCTTCATCATGGTTGCCCATCTCAAGTGCTTTAGACTGCTGATCACGAGATGGGGAATTCTCAGACCTATCTCCATCATTTATTCGGTCACCCCGCTCATGGTCTCTTTGATTGCCACGATCGTCTCTCAATCGGCCTTCCAGACCTAGTCTATGCTTTAGAAGTCTGTCCTTCTACAATACATATTTAAAAATTGGATAATAAGAAAGTAAAAATCCATCCACTATGACATTGCTTTCTGCTCAGACATTACTAAGCTTAAGGTATAAATTCCTAAGGTTGATATATCAGACTCTTGCCCTCAGACAAGTGCAACAGATAAATAGAGGAAAATTAAAAATTTTACTGAAATCAGAAGTTGTGACCATTACAAACATGTCCAAGTCAGGACTGCATAACTCCAAAACTTAGACACCATAATATTTTACAGCACAAGCATATACATCAATTCATGAATAATCTTTAGTAATACTTTCCTTCTAAACATATAACTGTATAGAAAACAATCATTAGTCTACCTGAGGTTGCTGCATGACAGGTGTTCCACCAGGAGCGTCAGAATCACTACAAGAATGGTAAACAAACTGTAAGTGATACTCCCAGAAAAAGTTGCAACAATAACAAAGCAAAAGAAGCTTCAAACAATGCTTACTTCATGTAGTTCTGAAAATAGAGATCCTCACGCAATTTTGAAGTTAATTCCATCACAAGGTCTGGGTGCTTAAGCTTCAGATGTTTGTGCACAAATTCAGCAGCATGAAAAAGCTTTGTGCAACCCTTAGCTCCACAACCATACTTCCATCCATACTTTTCATCCCTAATTTTTCTAACATGTGGATCCAATACTTCAACTGCAGCAGCATCTATCTTCTCCTTTGCAGTCATTATTTCCAACGGATCCTGACCACTCAACCTTTGCTGCCAAAATGAGTCAAGTTTCTTTTCCCACTCAGACCCCGATTTGCTTGTTTCTTCATGGCCTCCTTCTGGCCTCACATGCCTAAAACCCTTAGCTTCATTAGTCTCAATCATACCATAATAATCTACACCATGAATCTGCCAAAGATATGTAAGAAGTGTGTCCAGAAGCTCAACACCTTCCAATCCCTTGACAGATGTTAGGCCCCGTATAATTATTATGGGACCCACAGATCCACTATGACCTTTATCATCATTTTTCGTGTGATCGCTGCTGCTTAAAATATTATCGTCAATCCCCTTTTCAGTGTCAAGCTTTTGTACAAGGGCTTGAGCCTGCTCAATATCTGTTTGTATTCGTCTAGGTTCAGAACTGACTGGATGAGCCTTTGGAGCAGCTGCAAAATCATTTTCTTTATTAGGTCCCCTACCATGTCTTCTTCGCTTACCACCAGCATCTCCTTCCTCCTCTGAATTTGGCTCACTTGCTTGCCCTGATTTGCTCGATGTAGAGGCATTTAAACCAGGATTTCTGAATTGATAGTAGTACAACACATGCAACATTAGAGGATTAGTGAAAACAGGAGAAAGGGTGCATGCACACACACAGAGTGTGGGATAAAGAACATACAGGTCTAGTGTTCCACTCTGCAAATCAAGCAAAAAATCCTTTGCCAGCCGTCGAGCATTTTCGTTCCTCCTAGAGATCCACCACAGGATTTAATACGTGAAAGAAATAGGAATGTTTTTACCTCCCTCCCCCCGAACCCCCACCCCCTCTCCCCACCCTTCGATTTTGTTGAAAAAAACCTTTTCTAGTAGTGATCCAATAACAAAAATCATCAACAAGAAGGGGAAGCAATAAGTTAACTATGGCAGGCTCACCTATCAATCACCGTTAGTAAATTTGTTGGATGGTATTTATCTTTCAACCTACATCAGAAAAATAAAATAAGGGGAAGTAATAAGATAACTTGTACTTGAAAAAAGATATTCTGTACATTTCAGAATAAAAATTGCAAAAATCAACAAACTTATGCAAGGGACAAGATTGTACCACTCCTCATCCTTGTGAGCATTAAAATAAGCCCGTTTCTGCGTAGTAATGTACTCTGATTTGTACTCTTGATACCTACAAAAGTAAAAAGCACATAGCATTTGTTAATGAATTGAGACAAAGGATATTCCAGAACGCCTAGAAATGACACAGGATATTCCAGAACATACCTACGCTCAGCTTCAGATGGCAATATATCATCCTCAAGCTCCTGAATGAATTGCTTATAAGACATCAAACCCTCTCTGGATCAGCTCACAAAAATCAAAACATTAATTGATCGACCCAGAAAGATCAAATTGTCAGAGTTATGGACAACTGGAATCCTTAAACCAGCAATAAACCATCAGTTTGAAAGCAACCTCCACACTTACACATTACAAACATATGTGTAGGATTGGGTATGGACGATAATAATAGATGCCATAACCCAAACCCAACCAAACAAGTGAAGCAATTATAAAAATCCCATATTTCTCATCAAATTTAAATTCGAAGTCCAATGACCCATCCTCCCCCAGATGATCATCATCATCTCACTGCTGCATAATCGTAAAAGCATCAAACAAACTCAATCAATATTCATTACACCCTAAAATCACAAGGAATGGAATAGAGCATGACCCTTTTAGTCATCTTTGGTCTTCCTTAACTTAACTACATCTACTAAGTTAACAAGCATTTCCAATGCACGGAAAACCTGAATGAGTAACTCTAGACTGCTCTGTGGTTTGGCTCTTATTGTGATGCTCTTAAAACAGGTCAATACCTAAAATAGACAACTGTTAGTCATATTATCTCTGAGTTTTCACCTTTATAATTATTTTTTATATTAAATTTTTAAGGAGTACTTATTGTATCATATGTTATACTTTATAAAACTCTCCATATCCATGTGTGGTGTCCACCTTTATTGTATTTTGTATCTGTGCTTAGTACGTCCTTTATTATTAGTAGATTAGGCCAGTACTTGGGGTTTTGCATATTGAATTTGGATCAGAATTTCAGTCTTACATTTATGGCTGCAGGAAAATTTTGGGTCTTGACAGCAGAATATACAAATTCTTACATTCTTTATATATTAAATCCCACTTAAAATATCCATAATCTTATCCCTCTAGTAGCTCATCAAATACAAGTAGATAGTTGATCTTTTCCAGTCACTGCAGTAGGCTGTATGTACATTTGAAACTATCCTTTTACGGTGTAAAGTTAACATTTTTATCCCAGATTATTTGACAACTCCTCAACACCACAAACTTCTGAAGTACAAATTTCAAGCCCTCAAAGTTAAAATATGAGAGCATATTGGTATGTTTGATATATGCATTGTAGGTAATACCATAATAGTTATTAATTAACATTTAACTAAAAAAAAAACTGACCTTTGCGTACCACCACTTGGCAAATCTGCATAACCATGATTTGATTCCAGGTCTGCAGGAATTAATTACCCAATTTACAAAAAATACAAGAACAGTAAGTAGACACTTTTTGACAAGTTAGAATAGAGGCAACAACAACTCTTATTCAACTGAAGTTGAATTGAACATAATTAATTCTACAATTAAAAAAAATTTAAATTTACCAAAATACTTGAAAGTCAAACAGAGATCAGTTTTGTTTGAAACATAAATATCAAGCAAAAGGGGGAAGAAAAGGAAATCTTGAAATTCGTCGGTGAAGGGAAAAAAAAAGCCAAAATTTGTGGTTCGTACATGGTGTATAAGCCTTCCCTTTGGTGCTTAGCACATGTAGGCAAACACCTTATCAGATATGTAAAGAGATTGGACAGCTCTTTTGTGCTATATGCTCTTTAGGGACTTTGTTACTTTGTACTGTCTGAACCTTTTCTTGAATTTTCTGGTTTGGAGATTCTTATCCTCTTGCTAGTTTTAATTCTTCCCTTTCTAATAAAATTTCTCCTTTTTCAAAAATAAAAAGAAGTCAATATTTGCTTCCTACAAAAACAATTTGATTGAATAAAGAAGAAGTCAGCTATATGATCAAGCAACACCAACATGTTTTATCTTGGCTCATTTCTATGATTAGATTATTTATAATTAAATTTATCCTAATAGTTTCTCCTATTATTATGTGGATACCTTATCCTCTTCCCCCTTTTACAGTTATTGGACTATTTACCAAAAATAAACTTAAAAGACACCCCTGAAAAAATTTGTAATTACCACATTTTAGAACAATTAAGAAAATATGACATTAAAAGTTATAATTAAAAGAAAATTAGATATTAGTACCGGTTTGAAACACAAACGTAAACCTAGAAACAGCTAGTTGATCAAAATGATATTATGCGGATACCTTATCCTCTTCCCCCTTTTACAGTTCAGTCTCAAAAACACTCGACAGTTGACATATTTAACAATGCAAAATAAAAGATTCAGTAAGCTTCACTTATACAAACAAAAATGGGAAATGAGAGGGAATAGTCATCAGTCTTATATTCAAGAGATAATACACCATCTTACACACATTCCAAATATAAGCACATTTGAAATTTCTTGATAAAAACATAGCCATCTTTTTGACAGTACAGAGTACAAAACACATTAATTAAACTGATGAACAGCTAGGAAAAATGTGTCCATGAGGACTAACAATCAATTCAGTATAAGTACTACGCCTAAAGAATTTTTTTCAAGAGCACAAACATTGTCACTAGGCAATTAAATTTACCTACTTGAATCTTTTAACACTCACCACAGTCAAGCAATGGACGAGAAAAACCTTGAAAACTAAGAGTAAGAAACCCATTCATCATTATGAATTGGTATATTTATATATTAAAAGATAAATCTGAAACTAAAGTCATAGATAACATGTAATGTATATGATATAACATGAAAACCTAATTCTTAACAACTACAACATACCTGAAATTCCGTTTGGATACCCTGCCACAGAACGATGTGCAAATCTGCCATAAGGCTTCTCATCTGCATAACCAGGCCTTCCACCCACTCCCCGTTCATAGCCACCAAAATAATCATAGCCAAATCTGCTTTGCTCCGATAATGAGTTAGATTAAGAAAAAAAGATTTTTTTTAAAAAGGAAAAAAGTGGCAATTTGTAGCCTAGGGTGATAAAGGGAGAAGAGCCAGAATGGAAGAGCATCAAATTCAAACCAGAGAGAGGAAACAGAAACACAGAAATGTCAAACATACTGTCTGGTAGAGAATTTTCCATTGCAACAAACAAAATGAACAAAACCCTACCATTTCAATGAATATTGTGAATAAAATTTTAACAGAAAAAAAAAATTAATATCGTAGTAAATATCCTCACCATATGCAACAAGATAAGATGTGTACATTGCAATTCATGTTTTGAACAACCAATATAATTAGAGATAAGTGAATTTGGCAAGCATTAAGCTTAATTACAACATGTAGCGGAATTGATCTGTTGAAGATCTTTAAATATGTCTATCAACTTCTATGACTTATTACGCAATATTCAAAGAGGAACACTCAATTTCAATAAATCCAAGAAAAGAAAAACTATATTGCAAATTATTAGAAAACTTGATCAAATGGGACTTCCTTTTCTACTTAAGATTCATATTAAAGAACTCCAAATCTGTATAAGCAGAAACTACATGTATAGAACCAGAATTAATTGAATTTAACATCAACAGCATTAGATTTCATTTTCCAGTGACCATTGTCTCCTCATAGTTCCAACTTCCAACGGGTAGTTCTGGACTTCTGGCATAGCTTCTCTCTCAAAACTAGAGAACACAAGAAGACTAATAGAGAGTAGGGAGTCTTGATATTACTAGACCACAGAACTTAAAAGAATATAATTTCCCATGAAATATTATGATTATCAATTTTTCTACTAGCTATAACTGTTTCCAACTCCATCAATTGCCCATCCCTTCTTTGGATATAAAACTCTGCTGGCTTTGGGCCTCATTGGTCTCATAGCCATATATTTTCAGTATATTATTATATTAGTATAAATAATAAAAAAGAAATTCAAATAGACGTTAGAAGTTATATGAGAAAATGGGAAGTCATCACACTCTTATTATTATTATTATTTTTAAAATATATTAAAAAAGTTATTATAAATTATTTTAAAAAAAGTTGGCATGCCCGCTAATTACTATAAAGATCATACAACATAAACTCAGAAAGCGAGTGTTTAAAATAGATTGCAAAAATTAAAGGCTTACAACTTGCTCGAGTAGACACAACACAATAATGTAGCCTACTGCCTACGGTATAGAAATAGTTGTACAAAATGAGTTAGCTCAACCAGAAGAAAAATCTAAAAAGGAGAACCGAAGTTGAATTACCCATGACACTGTGCGAAGGTAAAGAGAAATAAGAGAAACGAAACAATAAAGCTCTTCAATCTGAACTCTAATAACTAAGACACAAAGAAATTACAGGTAACGGCAATTAAACAAACTTCTACTCACCTGTCATCGGGTCCATAGCCGCTTCGGGGACTCCCCCTCCTGGATCGCTTATAAGGTGGAGGCGAGCGCCGTGGAGGAGAATAACGTCGGTCGCGATAGGAAGGGCTAGGACTGCGACGGCGCTTGAAGTCCCTATCTCTATCTCTCGGGGGCGGTGGGGGCGACATGTTCCTGTCATAGAAATCACTCCCACGGCGGTTCGCGTGGCGATCAAAATCCCTATCATCCCTCTTATCCCTTGAATCCCTATCCCTTCTCCGGGATGAAGCTTGCGGAGGGGGATGCGCTGACGCGGGCGGCGGGGGAGGAGGCGGAGGGAGATCGTCATCAGCAGCGGCAGCTGGAGCCGAAGGCGCGGAAGCCGAAGCGGAGGAGGGGGATTTATCAAGTGAATCGGCCGGAATGTTCATAACATCCGCCATGAGAGGAGAAGGATGGAATCCTGAAGGGGGGTAGGCCCTAATAGAGAGAAAAAAGAAGGGGTGAATTGGGAAAAGGGAATAGATACGTGGAATAGCGAAACCCTAATACAGAAACAGAAGTGGTGTATTTATAATCGTCGTTGTCGCTGTTGTCGTCGACGACGTCTTCTTCTTTCGCCGCTGCGTTTTAGGGATGAGGGACAGAGAGTGTGAAATCAGTAACGAGTTTTCCTATGGAGTGTGGTGGTGGACCATGGCTGCGGGGAAAGCAGCTTGATAACATATCCAGCGCAGCACAGGTTAAACAAAAATGTAAAGACCAGTAAGCCACGTGGATACCACTTATAATTATAGATTTTGTAGCATAAAAATACATGTTAATTTTTAAAAAAATTTAAAAATATAATATAAAATATATGATTTAAAAAAATAAAAGAAAAATGATTAAAATTTTAAAAAGAATTAAAATAAAGCATGTCGACCAAAATTTTAAAAAGAATTAATCAGGGGCAAAGGCAACATTTTTTTGATAGAGGGGCTAATTTTTTTAATTTAAAAATGTAATATTATACATATATATTATAATTATATAAAAAAGTTAATATTTAATATGATAAAAAGTAATAAAAAATACATAAAAGAGAGTAAATATCCAATACTATCAAAACATACAAAAAAATATTATTTAATAGAAATATTAAATATAAATTTTTATCTTTTTAATTGTTATCATTGTTATTTCAAAAAATAAAAATTAATAATTATGTATTTATTAAATCTTTCAGCAATTTTCTTTTCCATATAGGTCATCATCAAATCTTTAAGAAAATTATCTTCTCTTTTATCTATAGGCTTTAAATTTGAATTTGTTTGTATTACAGGTTGTAAGCCATCATGATTTCTCCCTTTTTTTCTTAAAATATAAGTTAAAAATTGTTTTTTTAAATATCGTTTAACCTAAAAAAAATTAAAGACTAATAATGTAAAGAAAAAAATTAATAAAACTTATTGATAATTTAATAACTAATATAAGAGATAAAATTAACTATTTAAACATATATATAATGAGATTAGACATTTGTAGAGTTTGAACAAATTGTAAATAATTAAACGAGAGAAAAGAATTTGCGCACCCCTCCAATATCTCAATTCAAAACTAAATGTGAAGAATTCGACACCTAAAATCATTATATATTCAACAAATTAGTTTAAGCTTTGTCTAGACAAAATTTGTAATTTTTTTTAAATAGTGTAAAAAAAATTTACAAAATATAAATTTATAGAGGTAAAAGTAATGATATAAATAAATTGGTTGCAAAAAATTAATTACAAATGTAAAAATTTCAAAGCAGTCAAGGCTTGAACATTAAAAACATATTCAATAATCCTAAAAACTTATGTTAGATGAGAACATCAATGTCTTTTCTTGAGATAAAAAAAAAAAAAAGAAAAAAAGAAGACTTTGACTTTTGAGAGTTTGAGATTTTAACTTTTTTTGATGAAAAAAATTTAAGTCTTATTTTTATATTTTTGTCATTATATTTTTAATTAAAAATTAATACGTATATAATTTATATAATTAATTTTTTGTATATTTGGTTTCTTTTTAAAAAAATTTAATATGTCTTGCTTTAATTAGAGAATATTATAACAAATATATAAATAACTATATAAGTCTAAAATATTTTTGAATGTCTTTTTAGTCTTCACAAAATGTAAAAAATAAAAGAAAAAGACAACAAAATATAGTGGGGCCTTAATTACTAAAAATTTTTTAACAAAATTACTTTCTCTTTTTTAAGTTTAAGATGGGCAAAGTGAGAGCCAAAATCTTTTGAAGAGGGACGGTCACAGTTAAATATATATAAAATATATATAAATAATAAAATGGTAAGGACATGACCTTTGGCTCCCCACTCCTTCTAGAACTAACATAAAAAAAAATAATTACATAAATTATACATATGTTAAATTTTGATCAGAAATATAAAAGAAATGAATTACATAATATATAAATATATATTATATAGTATATATAAAATAATAGAATGGTAAGGACATAACACAAAAGAAATGAATTACATAAATTGTACATATGTTAAATTCTGATTAGAGATGTAAAGATTTAAAAATAATACCTATCTTTTCAAACAAATAATAAATTATAATAAATAACAAAAGATTAATTTCAATTTAATAGAAGAATTAATGGTGGCCTAGATGTCCATTCTTTACTTAAAAAAATACATAGATATATGTATTGTATTATTTTATTTATATATTAACTAATCATATTTAATTAATTCTTCTTTTTTTTCATTGTATATGGGTCCAACAATATAAAATAAGAATAGTTGATTGAATATTATTGACTAATGACCATACTAACAATTTAGTCCTTGAAAAATATACTCATTAACATTTTAATTTCTAACATATGTAAATTATGCAAATTAGTCCCTAAAAATTTGAAATGTTATACACATTAATCTTTCTATCAAATGTCGTTAAAAATATTTAACGAACATGCTAATATGAAATATTAATTGTCTAAGTAAAGCATCAACTGCTTAAATAGAATGTTTTATAACTATGCAAATTAATCTCTAAAAGTTTAAAATATTATATATGTTAGTTCTTTCATCAAATATATTTAACGACGTTTAACAAAAAGACTAACGTATATAATGTTTTAAATTTTTAAGACTAATTTATATAATTAACATCTTTCAATAATTAAAGTATCAATAAATATACTTTTTTGAGATCAAATTGTTAATATTATCAATAGTATAATATATATACGTAAGAATCTCTCATCTTTAGTTACTTGGGAGAGGTAACCCAAATTTTCATATTGTTGATGTATGACTTGCAATTCTTATTAGATCTTCTCATGTTTTACGACACGAGGAAATTAGGAGATTGACGATTTTGAACTAAATCAGTATGAATAATTTGAAAGAAGATGCTCTAAATTTAAAAGAGGATGATTGTATAGAGCAATTGTAGTTTGTACTTATATTAGATAATTTAGATTAAGATGGCTACTTTCTATATGACCATATCACCATATGTTGCTACAATGCAAGGGAAACACACACTGCATTTCTTGAATTTTTGTCATTTTCCTAAGGAGAACGCATAGAGTCTGTGAGAGAGAAGGTATGAGTTAATTCCCAAAGAAATGAGGTAACAACGAATAAAAGATCACCTTCCTAATTGACTTCCAAGAGTGCAATGAGTCAACAACAAGAGAGATGATTTATGGAGGGTGAATAAGATGTAGAAGAGTGGAATGACGGTATCCCTCTAAGGTCAA
Source organism: Senna siamea (assembly GCA_031216115.1). Lineage (NCBI taxonomy): Eukaryota > Viridiplantae > Streptophyta > Magnoliopsida > Fabales > Fabaceae > Senna > Senna siamea. The sequence continues at coordinate 2,584,874 of CM062356.1, forward strand.
AGAGAAGAATCTCAAATCTAACAACATCTGGATAGTGCCCAAGTAGACTTTATGGTCATGGATAGATTAGAGAAGAGCAAAACATTAAGGATTGTGAAATTTTAAATTTTATAGAATTTAAAATGTAAAAATTTTAGTTTTTTATGATTAAAATTTTGACATTTTAAATTTTTTGTTTGGATAATTATAATATTTATAAATTTTTTTGTTGAAACTAATAAATATATATATATAAACTATAATGTATGAATGTATGTATTTATATATGCATGCGTGAGTGTATGTATATTAATATATGTATATATGTGAATCTACTTGTATATACACATATATATTTGAATAAATATATACATATAAATATGTGTGTATGTAAATATATGTGTAGATATATATGTATATATATATATATTTATATATTCATATATGTATATATTTGTGTATGTAAGAACATTAATATATATTAGAGATTTCACATGTAAGAATTTATATACTTTTTAAAATAAAAATTTAAAATATAATATAAAATAATAATAATAATTTTAAAATAATAAATTAAATAATAAAAAATTATTTAACCCATTTATTTCTTACAACTTTTAATTATTTTTATTTTTGCTCTTCCATGTCTTTATCCTTTTGAATAGTTTTATGATGTTATAAGTTTGAAACCAAATTTTAATTTAATATTCCAATACAAGGCAAATTATTACAATTTATCCAAATAAATGACAAACTACTACTTCAATTCATGAAGCCACACCACAAATTTGCAAGTCACAAATACAAATCTCAAATTCCCCTCCAATTCCTTTATATTATAACATTCAATAATATACACATAAATTTTTCAAAAATCAATAATATACAAGTACATGACTTAAGTAAGTAAGACCAACTTAATCTCAAAATTATAAGATTTAAAATTACATTTATGAAAATCACATTTTCATGATCACAAAAACCTTTTCCAATATTAAACGGACCCTTAATTATCACATATACAAACACATAAAAATTCTGTTTTATTTCTTTTTGTGAAGGAGCTAAAAGTTCTTTGAAGTTGAAAAAGAAATAAAAAATTAATTTTTTATCATAAAAATACAAAAAAGAACCCACATTAATTATTGATAATAGAGAATCAAACTGTAATAACTAGTTTGATCGAAAAATTAGTAAATTAATTGTGATTTTGGTCCGATTAACTCATAAAACTAATTTTACAAAAAATCGATTAATAACTAAAAATATATAGAAAAAATCAAATGAATTAATCAAAACTCATTGGTTTATTAGTTCAGTTAGTTTAAAAAAATAATATTTTTATGTATTTTTTAATTTTTTGTAACAAAAAAGATAAAAATAAATAAAAAAATAAAAAAATGAAAAAAAAATGATTAATAGTTTGTACATTATGATATTTTTAAATTTTTTTAAAAAATTTGATAAATAATTTATTGATTTGTCTAAAATTTATAATGTATTTTATTTATTTAATAAAATAATATTAAATACTTATTATTATACTTAATTATAATTTAAAATTAATATATAATATTGATATTAAAATTAATATATAATATTGATATTTAAACGATTTAACTATTAAACTATAAATTAATATTTTAAATAATTTAACAACCTCATTAATTTTTAAAACATTGCCGCAGCATTGACCCAAATAAAAGTTCTCCCTACCATTGACAGTTGCGTCCACACGCGGAACTCTGGAAATCAAAATGCGCTGAGGTGTAATGCCTATCGTCTACGTGTTTCAGTTAAAACCGTTAGATATCAGATTCAGGAATGAATCCTACCCGTCCGCTGATCTTCATCTGCGAATTCTTATATACTTCTCCTTCTCCCTTTGAAACTTTCTTTGCTTCAATTCGAAATTCATGTATATAATATAAGCTCAGGCACACTGTTTGACCCTCTGCTTACTTCTCTGCCTCGGCTCTCTGACTTCAGAGAGACAGAGAGAGGAGCTGAATTGGGAGGGGAAGAGAGAGAAACATTAAAGATCATAGCCTGAGGTAAGCTTCCTTCTTCGCTAGTTGAATTATTTAGTTTGAATTATCGTTTGGGTAATTGGGTTGTTGCTTATTGCGGTTTTGGTGAGTTGGGGTTTTCTTCTTCTATGCTGAGTTTTCGATACTTGAGGTTCTTGAAAGTTGAAACCATCTTCCTTGTTATGGAATTTCTAACCGTTTGTTCGCGTGTATTTGGTATCTATTTGCTTTAAATATTATATTTATTCTCTTTATGGTAAGTTTTCACTTTTACTGTTAATCGGGAATCGGGAATTGGGTTTTTGCTGGTCAGTTGAATTGTCGTCCGTCTTTTGCTGGTCGAGTTGAATCGAGTCTTCATATATCTAGGGTTTATGGTAGAGAACAAGAAAATGCTCAAGCGTTGAAAATATTTATTTTTTAAAAAAAGTACTATCCTTATGAGTTTTATTTTTATCTTTTTTTCTAATCTTTGTGCAATTTTTTCCTTCAAGATTAGCATACTGCATTATGAGTCAAATTTCTTATCTATATGAGTACCTTACATGCTGAGGTGTCAACATTTTTTCGACTGGTATGCACAATTCTTGAGTCTTCAGAAACCAGGTCAATAATCAATACTCATTTTAGCCACTCTTCGTGGATCAAATAGTCAAACTAGCTTCTGCAGTCCTAGGTATATTAGCCTATGATGAGACTTAAATGAGTCCTCTCCCATCCCAGATGACACTAACTGAGCTGCCAAAGTTAACGGTTTTCAGCTCAGTTGTGATGGTTAAGCCTGTCTACTATAGTGTAATAATAGAAATTGAAAAGGGTTCCACGGATGGGATTCTTTTTGAGTTATTCTGGTGTTAACTAAATATAGGTCATCATTAGTTGATTGATTCTCTGTTCGGAGGGATTGATATGATATGTTTTTGTTTAAGATTTTGTGATGTACTCAATGACAGACATTTTCTGACTACCAAGAGTTTTGTCTTGATTTTAGGTTTGTTCAGAATTTATTGCAAAAAATTAAAAAGTAGGAAAATTGTGAGGATTGGGACAAATAATATCTGACATGTATAAGTATATAACTTTCACATTAAGGTCTTGGGAAAAGTGGTTCCATGGCAGGGAAATGAATTTATAGGATTCCCAACTGTCTAGTGAACAAGCTTGAGATAGACATGTAAGAATTTTATCATGATTGATGATTTCTTCTCCTCTTTAGTGGAGCCAATTTAGACTCAATATTTTAGTTATCATCCTGTTTCCAAAGTACTTATTTGTCAAGAAGAAAATCAATGGAAGGGAGATGATATTGCCTCATTTAGTAGTAATGTGTCTCCTCATTCCATTATAGTCTTTTGTGATTTTGGTCAGAATATTTCCTTGTTTGTAATAAACTAACATGTTTATCTCAAACTGTCCGTGAAAGAATAAATGTTAATGCAGATTAATATATTTTGCCTGTGATTTGTGGTTAGTATATGTTATGCATATGCTTTGTATGACCTTTTCTTCGCCCCCCTTTCTCTCTCTGTTTTCTGTTTTTAATCTTCTCTCTTTGTTACATGAACTGGAATACAAACAAAGAAGCATCTTCCATGTCATTTTTTGCATTGAATTCTAACATTTCAGGACCCAGATTTGATGCCAGCCCTTAAAATGAAGGCTAAGTCAACCACGGAATACAAAAGGGTTGGAAGTTATCCCTATGTATCTCAGAAGTCAAATAAAGTATCTAAAACGTCAGATTCCATGGTCCGAGGAGCTTGTGAACCAATAGATTTAGATGCATCAACCCAAACATTTCAAATCGGTGAGCTTTCATACCTTATATCTACAAATTGAAATGACAAAAAAAATTATGATGGGATTAATTTAGTTGCTTCCAATAAAATGGAATCTTTCTAGACTTTCATAGTACATTAGCTGCAAGAGAAGCAACTCATTATTCAATTGGACATCTTCATTGTAGGTTTTAATGATGAATTATCTTCCAAGGAGCAGGAAACTGATAAAAACCAAATGTCATATAATGAAGATGTAACTACACAGACTTGTTTGTCATCTGATGAAGATTCAGGTTCTATGGGAAAAATGGTAAGGCTCAGCCTCATGCAGGTGCTTATGTATAGGGATTTGTAAATGGTTGTGGCTGTGCACACTCATGACTTATGATTGGATAATTGATTCAAGCTTCATCACAATCAACTATGGTGTGGAAATTGTTGTTTTCCTAAGAAAAAAAATTTTGGGGTGGGGAGGGCTTTGAAGGCTGGGATTAATAGAAAGAAAAAACGAGGAGAAAATGGAAAATTATTTACAGTATTGGCTGGTCACCTGGATTTAGATAAAAGTTTGCGAATGGCTTCATTTGCACCTCTGAATAAAAGCTGTAGTCTAGGAATAGTTTGTTATGATAAATATATATGGTTTTCCTGGATTTTTTCATACTTTCATTTGTATCAAGTAACATAGAATGCTTTGATCTATATTTGAGGAACTTATCCAATTTCTCTTTCTTCTTGGGGCATTACTTGATCTACTTTTCTTAGTTGAGGTTTCTCACTACGTGTGAGGAAGAAAATTCAAAAGTTTAAATGGAGATGCATTTGTGTTAGCTGATACTATTTGAGTTTTGTGTTTAGAAAATGGGTTTGGAGACTTATGTGTTTTCTGTCACTCTAAAATCGTTTTCTTGTGGGAATCTAGTTTGGAAATCACCTGTACCAATTGACTATTTTGCACTGCCCAGTTTTCCTTTGTAACTCACAATTCACAAGCCAAGACAAACTTGGAGTTTTCTATTTAATGAAGTTTGAACTATTTTGTTCTTAACAATAGAATCTGCTACCTATTCCTTTTTTGTATATACTATGAATTTTCTGTGTTTGACATTACTCATTATGATGCTTCGTTGGTGGCAGGATTCCCTACCCATGTATCTTTCTTTGAGTTTTGGAACAATGTTTTCTCCTTTAACTGAATCCAATGATGTCCACTGCAACCCATATGATGCAGGTACTGATCTTAAACCATATTGCTCTTTAATATGCATTTTGAGTTTTTTCCTCTTCTGCGGGTGGAGGTGGTTTAAAACAAGGAACTTTATCAAAGAAGACAGAAAATATGGAGTCTCTTTAAAGGGAAAGTAAAAAATAACAAGATACAGTCAATGAAGGAAAGTCCCTCTTTTTCATGATGAAGGACTTAACTTTGGCTGAGAACCATAAATAAAAAGACAACTTTGACTCAGAATTTTTACAATTATCTTTTTTAAATGTTCAAGAACTTTCAAAATCTAGATTTCACCTATTTATTTTAGCACATTGAACTTCTTACATAATCAATATTAACTTTTGGGGCTACATTTGCTTATTTCTGCCATGTCCCTTATGGTTCTAAGACTGTCAGTTTTTTTGGGAAGCCTTTTTTTGGGGCATTTTCTTTGATTTTTACTTAAAGATATGTTGTAGTGCATTTCTATTTGTAACAAGGTGGCTACTTTGGTCTCATGTTGCAGTAGTTAGAGAGCAAATCACTTTGGCACCTCAAGTGGATGACAATAGCTCCTCCGATTGCCAAACATCTAATGTCTTAGATGCCTTAGACTCCTATATAAATGAATTATGTTTCACTGAAATTCCTACTGACAGGACAAGTGTGTTTGACAATAATGTCAATTACAGTATCTTTTCAGATTATGAATTTTCTGGGACAAATTTGATATGCGATGTCACTGAGGGATTTATGTTATTTCCCTCCCTTGAGGAAACAGTAAAGGCAACAGAGTCCTCTTGTAGGGGTTCTTGTGAAGAGCCTCAGCAGATTTCTGATAATTCATGGTTTCATTTTATGTGCCATCAGACCAAGCCAACACAAGAACTCGATATCGGCTGCATTCAGTTTGGTTCCGATGAATTAGATTATTCTGATCCTGAGTCATTCATTAGAAATCTTGCCGAGTTATCAGATGAATCTAACTCTTTGCCTGCACTAGTAAGCAAGGAAACAAGCAAAAGGAAGCGTATTACCCTTGTTCTTGATTTGGATGGTAAATATACTTCCATGACTTCATCTTGATCTTGAACCTGTGCTCTTACTCATATTAGTTCAGTTTCATGCAATGCATGGGGGAATTTTTCCACTATTACTTATGTATGCTCTCTTTTTCAAACCATGATTTATGAGCTTCATTACCATAAAAGCTAAATATTACTGTTCTTGTGGTGCATAGCTTTATGCTTCGGATTATATTTGGGTGATTCATAATTTCAGTTATGAATAACTTAACAAGAAGGTGGACTATTCAGTCCGTAGTCTTATTTTACAGTTTATAAAGGAATCACTACTTGAGTTTTTCAAACTGTCTAAGTTTTTATGTAGTTATCTTTTTTTGGGATCATCCTGACCTCTTCCTTAAGTGTGGAATGCCTATTTAATAATAATTGATTTGGAAAGTTACCAGTAGATTTTGTTATCTGAACATTGGGGGGGTGTGCAATATAGTAGTCAAATCCTTGTTATTGTTCAGTTCCCTTGAAGAAATTCATATGATGTTTGATTTATTCATACTTTAAAAGTTAAAACATCTTTTTGCTCATGAAATATATATTTTTTGTTGGTTCACTTGTTTAGAAACACTGGTCCATTCTACCTTGGAGCCTTGTGATGGCGCGGACTTCACAATCCAAGTGTTCTTTGACAACAAGGATCATACTGTATATGTACGGAAAAGGCCATTCCTTGAGGCCTTTTTGAAGCGAGTATCAGAGATGTTTGAAGTCATCATTTTCACAGCTAGTCAAAGCAATTATGCTGAAAAGCTGCTGGATGTTCTTGATACTGACAGAAAATTTTTCTCTGGACGAAGATACCGAGATTCATGCATCTTTTTAGATGGTTGCTACACCAAAGACTTGACAGTTCTCGGACTTGACTTGTCAAAAGTATTCATAATTGACAACTCTCCTCCGGTATTTTTCTTCCTTTTCTTAATTGTGTTAGAGGCTTTCATGTTTTGATATATTTCTTTCATGAACAGAACTTTTGACCATAGATACTACAGGCTACAGCATAGTACATAATCTGGCATTACATATGTTTACTGAAATGTTTTATTTATTAAATTCATTTGCAAACATAGTCTTTTCAACATTCATGAAGCTCCTCTAGATTCTTCGCTGGACCGAAGATGAATTTTGCTAGTCTATTGGGATATTCATTCTTGCTGTAAATAGACATTTGCTGAGTTTCACCAAGAAAAGACTGTTATACAGGACTAGTCTACTAGAGACCATAAATCATTCATTAATCATATTATTGCTTTGATTTAAGATACTGAAACCTTGGCTTTGTCTTTAGGTGTTCAGGTTGCAACCTGATAATGGGATTCCTATCAAAAGTTGGTATGATGACCCTTTGGACTCTTCCCTGATGTCGTTACTGCCCTTTCTTGAGACACTTGCTGACGTGGATGACGTTCGTCCCATCATTGCAAAGAAATTTAGGATTTAGGGTTTAGATATTAGTTGTTTGTTTGCATTTAGTTTTGCTTACATTGAATTGAATTGAATTGTTGGACTCTTGTTCCTGAACTCTTAGTCTTAGGATTACATGTCCAACTGTCCATATGCAGAGTTGAAATCACCTCACCCACGTATATAATATGCCCTTACATCTAGAAAATAGATTTTGCTAGTGCTAGTACTAGTAATATGTTGATTCTATAGGGAGCCTTCATAAATGGATATGACTATCATCCTCTGAATGCCAGATTTGTAAGTAAAAATTTTGCATATAGTGCAACAATTTGGTGTTATTAGGTTTTCACCATCATTATGCAGATTTTTAAAGTTTGATGTTTCCTTTCTCTCCTTATACTGCATAAGTATATTTTTAAGTGGCGTTTGTTTTGTATTTCGTAAACTTTTTTTTTTTTTTCAATATACGTACACTCTATTTTACTAAGCAGTAAAGAGTTTAATTATAAAAATTTTGAATATGACACAACATAGATAGATAAATAATTTTTAAAGTGTTTGAGAAATTAAAATTTAATGTATACACTTAAATTTTATGAATGAGAATAATCAACATATTCATATCTTAAGATATGTGTAAAATATACTTATCGGGTTTGATTCTCATATTAAAGAAATAGTTTTAGGTATAAGTATTATTTTAAAAAATTTGTAAGGTTTGAGTTTACCTTTTTAGATTCACTTTACATAAAATTTAAATATTATTTTTATGTTATAAATTTATATATATAATTTATTATATAAAATATGTATATATTAAATTATATTATTTTTTAAAAAAATTTTAATAAGATAATTTAATTTTAATATTATTTTATAAATTATTATATTTGATAATTTTTTAAAGATAAATTTGTTAAAATTTGATTTTGATTATATATTTAAAATTTATATAATATAATTGATGTAATTTGAATATTTTTTTATGAATTTTTATGAGAATGAATTATAATTTTAAAAAAAAATCACCATTTTAACTTTTTTTGAAATAAACAAATCTGGGAATGAAAATTGACTTTGTTATATACAAGGGTTAAAGTTTGGGTACGAAAGAAATAATTTTTTTGTAAGTCTGGGGATGAGGCCTGATTTATACCTTACAATGATCATTCCTACTTTGGACGTAATTTGGCAACGCAAGAATTTTTTTTTATTTGGAGAAATATAAAATTTGAGATATTAAATTCTTGTATTTGATTGATATATATTAATGAGAAGGTCATAAAGAAATTAAAAAAAATTAGGAAAGAGAAAAACTTGAGAGAGACGTTACCAGAAAGATGGTGATGCATGTTTCTGCCTCCAACGTTGTTACGAGCTGTCCACCACCTGCACTGCGCACACTCCAACGTTATAAAATGTCTTATTTTGTCCTCGCTTTTATATTTTATTTAAAATTTGATGTCAACTTTAATAGTTTAATAAATTAGGTGTTAAATTTGAATTTCAATTAATAGTTTTAAAATAAATAAATAAATTTTGAATGAATGATATGATAGAAGAACAAAATTAAATTCTTTTATAAAAATAAAAAGACAACATTTTCTATTTTTTAACTGAAAAGAAAAAAAATTAAAATTTCTATAAAACTAAAAAGATTAAATGTGTTTTTCAACCTATAAAAATTTAAAGTAAAATAAATTAATATCATTGAAAGAAAATTAAACAATTTAAAAGTGTGAAAGTTAGAATTAACTTCTAATTTTGAAAGAATTTTTTTTGGGGGCTCAATGATTCATAGCTTAACACAACTTTTTACAGTTTTTTCAAAAGAAAAAAAATATTTTTTAATATTTAGAGAGATAAAAAAATAAAAAAAATAAAATATTAATAAAAATACACTTTGAATAAATTAAAAATATTTTTTTATTTAATATAAAAAAGATTATTTTTTAAATATAGAATATCTAACCCGTTATCTAACATTGCATCATCTCTATGCAATATCATCAAATATAAATATATATAAAATCTTTGTGTAATTTTGCCGAGATTCGTATAATTTAACTTGACTCTAAAATTTGTTCATTCAAAATGAATTAATGGTGGTGATTGAAAACTCCCACAAAAAGAAAACAAAATAAAAGAGACAGAAGCAAGAATTGACGATTACTGATGCACACAGAATAATGGAAGTGATGCGAAATATGGGAGACGATAATAGGAAGGAAACAGTTACAATCACTACTGCCACGTGGCACCTCGTTACTGGTCATGCTCCCAAGCCCTCGTTCCTTGAGACTCACTCCACCACCCTCGTATCACTGTACAGGATCTCCACTCTGTCTCTTATATATATGTATATTTGAGTGCGTATATGTATCTTCATTGTATCTTCATTCTCTGAATGCCTGAAAGTGAAACCCCTTTTGTGTGATAAAACAGTGAAAGCCTTGTCACTTCTCTTCCACTACTTTTGTGCAAGTTAGGGTTTAATCAATTGATCCTTTCGTCAATTGTTACTGTGTATCTTTGCTTTCTTGTGATACTTTCTCTACTTTGTATTCTGGGCTTGTTTCGTCATTGCCTTCTTGTTTCTTGCTCCTGTGTGACTTTCTCTTCAACGTTTACTCTTTCTTTGTATTTTGTGTTCGTCAAGTATCTGCATTGTCTAGCCTTGAGAGCTTTTGTAAATCTTCGTCTTCCCGTCAGTGTTCTTGGGATTAAAAAATTTTACTTTGATATTTCAGATTGGTATTCTGTGTGTGTTAGTTTTTCTGTTTTCTGTTTTCTTCTTCTTCTTCTTAATTTGTAAATCTTGATCTTTATTTTGTGTGTGAGTATGGCTTAGAAGATTTTGTGCCCTCGTTGCTAGAGTTGGCTTGCGTTGAAATATGTGGCAGTCCTTTCGTTGTATGCATTGCACAATACGTTTCAAAGAGGAATATTTTGGCTATAATTATTTTTATTTGTGGTTGTTGATGCACAATATAAGAAATATTGTTTATTTTATAAATAAAATTTTTTTATATATATAATTTGAGATAATGGTTTATGGATTTGTAACTATTTAATATTAGTTAAGAGTTATCAATAAAGATATTGAGCTTGGCATATTTTTATCCGGTTGGCATTCCATTATGATTATGATTAGTTATTTGTATTTTTTTTTAATTAGATTAAGATTCTTTACTGTCGCTATCCCTTCCATCACATAAAATTAATTTGATATTTAGTTTCGAAATATTTTGAAAAAAAAAAGTGATATTTAATTTGTGGTTTTCTTATAGTACTTTTTCAAGTAGATTCTTTCTCTTCAAACTTGTATCTTAAATAATTATTAAAACTGTTATGATTTTATAGTAACAATTAAAATTCCTCGTGCGTATTTTCCGACTTGTTTCTTCGGCTTGTGTTTAAAACAGGGCAGGTTAATAAATCTCTTGACATTTTTTACTGTATATGTTTCCCTCTGAACTGCCACAAAATGAAAGTATATATAACAAGGAGATGTTAGTCTTACATTATGTGCCTTTGAATCTGAGAAGCATTTTGCTATGCATAACAAAATAGGATTTTACTGCTTTTTCATCTTTCTCATGCATGCTCACACTCTTAATCTATGCATGACCAGTAGTCAATTTAAGGAATGGCTTCTTCAAGTCCTAATGAATCTGGCGAACTTGAATCACTCCCACCTCCACCTGCCACCATGCCTCCTCATGTTGTTCCAAGTAAAGCTTATGAGCCTGTGAAAAAAATATCAAGTCCAAAACGTTTGCCTATGGCCAGGCGTGGTACTGGATCTAAGGGCCAAAAGATACAGCTCTTGACTAACCATTTTAGTGTTGGCGTGGGCAAAAAAGATGGTTGCTTCTATCATTATAGTGTATTTCCTTCTCTCTTTCTCTGTCTCCATGTGCAGCATCCATATTCATGATTCATGTTTTGACATTATAAATATTGTTGGTGTAGGTTGCTCTGTTTTATGAAGATGGACGCCCTGTTGAAGCAAAGGGTATTGGGAGAAGAGTCATAGACAAAGTTTATGAGACATATGGTACTGAACTACAAAACAAGGACTTTGCATACGATGGAGAAAAGAGTTTATTCACTCTCGGTTCTCTCACACTTAACAAGCTTGAATTCACTGTGGTGCTGGCTGAAATTTCATCAAACAAGTAAATACCCTTGTCTGTATGTTATCAAGTCCTTTAATAAGAACATCCTCAGTACTATATGATTGTCATTCTGAAAGGTCTCTCCATATTTTATTTTTTAATTGAAGACCTGATAGCAGAAACCTATGAAATTTTACCTGACTACTATACTATGATTATGATTTATTACACTTTGAGCATATTGTTTTCAGGGTGGGAAGGAGTGGAAGCCCAGACAGCCCTGATGGAAGTGACAAGAAGAGATTGAGGCGTCAATCTCAGTCCAAAACGTTCAAGGTAGAGATTAGTTATGCTACTAAAATTCCTATGCAAGCCATTGTAGATGCATTACGTGGTCAGGAATCTGAGCACTTCCAGGAAGCATTCAGGGTTCTGGACATTATACTAAGGCAGCATGCAGCAAAGCAGTATGTCGAAAACTTTAACCAATTATGTTCATTACTTGAATGTTCCTGTTTAACTGTTTACATTGACTCCTTTCTGGTTTTTCCAGGGGTTGTCTACTTGTTCGCCAATCTTTCTTCCATGACAATCCAAGGAATTACACAGACCTTGGAGGTGGTGTTCAAGGTTGCCGTGGTTTTCATTCAAGCTTCCGATCCACTCAAGAGGGTTTGTCCCTCAACATTGGTAAGATTTTCAACTGATTTGCTAGGGAAATTATGTTCATTTGTCGTTTTTATCGTTGACTGATTTTTGTTATTGCTTTAAAGATGTGTCGACAACAATGCTTCTAAAGCCTGGTCCAGTGGTGGATTTCCTTTGTATGAATCAAAATGCTAACCATCCTGGCTTAATTGATTGGACTAAGGTAACAATACTATATCCTATTACTAGCATTGGTGATTTCAGATGCCTTGCTTTTTTGTAAGATAACTGATTATAAAAAGTATTTGAGCAAGCCTTTGACAAAAATTTTTGGTAAAGCTTTTGTCCTAAACAACGTTTTCAGCTGAACATATTTTTATAGAAAATGAACCATCATCATTTATTAATATTTGTGTTTAATTTGTACAAGTTTAGCTTCAAAGGTGTGTCATAAGTGACCAGGAAAAAAAATTTCTAAATCAAACCAAAAAAAAAAAAAACCAGTAATGTATTCTAATTTTTTTTTCTATATACCATTTTCCAGAAATTTTCTAAATCAAACCAAACAAAAGTTTTTCTAAAATGTTCTAGAGCTTGTCTGCTTCATTAATTTGGCATTCTTTTCAGGCAAAAAGGATGCTGAAAAACTTAAGAATCAAGGCAAACAATATTGAGTACAAAATCACTGGATTAAGTGATAAACCCTGCAAAGATCAGACGTAAGTTCTCTTGTGCTTTCTCCTGTTTCAGATTAGCTGGAGATGTTTAATTGCATGTACCAGTAATAAGGTTCTCTTGCTTCTTATTATAGATTTTCATTAAGACAAGGAAGGGACGCCAATGGTGAAGTGCAGTCAATTGAAGTAACAGTTCGTGAATATTTTGAACACCATAAGCACATAAGATTGCGATATTCAGCTGATTTGCCATGCATCAATGTTGGAAAACCAAAGCGCCCATCTTATTTTCCAGTGGAGGTACCAGTCACACCTAGAGTTTTGCGTTATTTGCATCTATGGCAACAATAAACAAATATTCCTTTTATAGCTTTGCACCTTGGTCTCGTTACAACGCTACACCAAGGCACTCACCAATTTGCAAAGAGCTGCACTTGTGGAGAAGTCAAGGCAAAAGCCCCATGATCGAAAGGCAGCTTTATCTGATGTATGTTGTGATCTCAAATTGCTTCATTTCACTGTACAATATCTTCCACATTTCTAATTGGTTCTTGATGTTGTTCTTTCAGTCACTAAGAAACAGCAAGTATGACAATGAGCCTATGCTTCGCTCTTCTGGAATAACAATCGATTCTCAGTTTACTCAAGTTGAGGGCCGTGTTCTGCAAGCCCCATTGGTATGTGTCTACACTATATGCTCGTCTTCTGAATTTACTCAAGATTCTTCTGGCTTTCGAGGCACTGCTTACATATGGTGCTGCAGCTTAGAGTTGGAAATGGAGAGGACTTCCTTCCCAGAAATGGGAGGTGGAATTTCAACAATAAGGTTTGAACTTTATTATTATATTTTTAATTCTAATTTAACCAAATTCAATATAGTTGGTCTCACATTATAACCATGATTTGTCAGAAACTAGTTAAACCTGTGGACATTGAGCGTTGGGCTATTGTAAACTTCTCAGCTCGTTGTAATTCTAGTTTCCTTGTCAGTGGTCTACAGAAATGTGCAAGAATGAAAGGAATTGTGAGTTTTTCTTAGAGTTATCTGAAAATTCACTTTAACGGTCCCACTTTTATCTTACTCCTTTGTATCTTTTGTAGAGATTGGATGACCCATTTCGCGTGTTTGAAGAGGAACAATATATGAGACGTGAGCCTGCCCCTGTCAGGGTCGAGAAAATGTATGACTTTGTGAAGTCGAATTTGCCTGGGTTTCCGCAACTTCTGTTATGCATTCTTCCAGAGAGGAAGAATTCTGATATTTACGGTATTCACCAAGCTTTAGTTGATTCTATTCTTATTGCTTGCACTTACACAATGTTAAATTAACATTAACTGTGTAACTAATTATATCTTCTTGGTAACTGTGTAATTACTGTAATATATAGGTCCTTGGAAAAGGAGAAATCTTGCTGAGGAAGGGGTTGTCACACAATGTATTGCCCCAACAAAAATGAATGATCAGTACTTTACCAATGTTCTATTGAAAATTAATGCCAAGGTATATGAGATTGAACTGATAAACTATCCTTGCATGGCTATACATCATTCTCATGTATTTGTTTCCATGCAGCTTGGAGGGATGAATTCCTTTTTGGCAATAGAGCATTCACCCTCCATGCCTTTAGTTTCTAAGGTACCTACCTTAATTCTTGGAATGGATGTGTCACATGGGTCTCCTGGTCGATCAGATGTGCCATCTGTTGCTGCGGTATGATGTTTTTTCTTGCAACGGACTTTTATACATGCTGATCTTGGAATGTGAAATTGCGGTAGTCTCAAGTAGTAGTAGCATGAGGTCAAAATTTTTAGTTTACATTTCTGAGTGACTTTACACATTGGAAAATATATAGGTTGTCAGCTCCAGGTGTTGGCCATTAATTTCACGTTATAGAGCTTCAGTACGAACTCAGTCCCCGAAAGTTGAGATGATCGCAAATCTGTTTAAGCCTGTTTCTGATACTGAGGATGATGGGATTATCAGGTTTGTTTTCTTCAAAAGATGCTTGCGCTCACCAGATTGGAAGCTAAGTGCTGGTTGTCTGCATTCAAGCAGTTTCAGAACAAAGAAATTGCGTTGTTTTCTTGCAGTTCCATCATTGACAATTTTAGTTTTTTTGTTTAACTTTCCAGAGAGCTACTTGTAGACTTCACTGCAACTTCGGGATCAAGAAAGCCTGAACATATTATCATTTTCAGGTATTACATCAAATCAATTTGAACAATTTCCAGATATATAGAAAAGCATTGCTTTTCTATTCTACTTTATTATCCTACCCATTATCCTGTAGTTAAATCTTCGTGCTTAGGGATGAAATCCTTTTTGGAATTTCTATATACTGAATGTATTATCCAACGATTTTAGTTGGGTGCACATTAGGCTCATGCGGGAGAAAATGTCCGTTGAGAAGATCATAATAAGGAATATATACACATATATATATTACTCGAAGTTTGAGAACTTTTTTATAGAACTGTTGTCCAAATTTCTGTTCCTGAATATAGTTTCCATGTGTTTTGAATTAGGGATGGGGTGAGTGAATCACAGTTCAATCAAGTCCTGAACATTGAGTTAGATCAAATCATTCAGGTAATTCATATATTCCGATCTTCTAGTTGAGTATGATTGTATTACTTGATGGGTAAATTTAGTTGAATGCCATTGAAATTGAATTTTCAGGCATGCAAGCATCTAGATGAAAAATGGGATCCAAAGTTTACTTTGATTGTTGCCCAAAAGAATCATCATACTAAGTTCTTCCAGGCCAATGCTCCAGAAAATGTCCCACCTGGTTTGTCACTTGAAAGAAATTATATATAAAAATAGTACGTGTTGATCTATTAATGCATTTCACTATTTGTTTTGTGCAGGAACTGTAATTGACAATAGAATCTGTCATCCGAAGAACAATGACTTCTACATGTGTGCCCATGCTGGCATGATTGTAAGTATTCTTAACAAAAAAGAGATTGAACTGACTTCTCAGTTGTCTCTTTAACAAAATGTCTCTGTTGGTTAGGTTCATACTTCATAGATAATGCTCCTGAGTTTTGGGCTGTGTTTGTGTTAATTGTTGTGTTGTCTGAATAGGGGACATCTCGTCCGACTCATTACCATGTTTTATATGACGAGATTGGATTCTCAGCAGATGGTTTACAAGAACTTGTTCATTGTCTATCCTATGTGTAAGTAAAGTATACTTGGCTTTTGTGTACAGCATGCGCCTTCATGGCATAATGTTAATAACAGTTATTCTTGTATTATAATAAAAATTAATTTTTGAGCTTTAAAGTTGAGATGTTCCATGACAAAAACATCCTTCTCTCAACCATTTTGCTGATAAGCAAGTCACACTCTATTATTTATGTGACTTGTGGATTATCTTTTCCTTTTTACTACAGATATCAGAGGAGCACAACAGCCATATCAGTAGGTAAATTTTTCATTGCCTTAAACATATATCTTTCCTAACAGTCTCACAAGATGATGTCATTGTCTCCTTGACACATTATTTAAGTCATTATTATTGCATTGCAGTTGCCCCCATTTGCTATGCCCACTTGGCTGCAGCTCAGGTAGCACAATTTATCAAGTTTGATGAACTTTCTGAGTCTTCTTCTAGCCATGGTGGGCTCTCATCTGCAGGTGCACCTCACGTGCCAGAGTTACCACCTCTTCACAAACAAGTCAGGAACTCCATGTTCTTCTGTTAGATGGTTTCTTTCTCCTTTCACTCAATGTAATCAACTTTTGCTTACTAGTATAGTACAGTATTACTATGCTTAGGAATATTTTTCAGATTTTCTGCAGACAATGTTTCTTTTCACATAATTTTATTTCGTTTTTGCATTAAGGTATATCTTCCTATTGTGATGCCAATCTTGAGAGAATATAGGCTTTCGGATATGGGATATGCATGTCATTACATTCTTCAAAATTTAAAACAAAGATATCGAATTTTTTTCATTAAAAAAATTGATAAATGTTGTATGCAAGTACTTTTCCGTATTTAATTCCCCAGAATACGAGGTTGCCCAAAAGCAAGGCATATGTCTGGTTCTCATGTCTCATCACCATTTGGACTTTTAATGCTTGTAAAGAATTTGATTAGAAAGCTTCTCCTTTATTTCTTATTTTAACTATTTAATTTAAATTTATTGCGAATATTATGATAAATGTATTGACCTAAATATGTTAAATTAATGTACACAAAATGTGCAGTTAAATGAATAATTTAATCTCAATTAACGTACAACTTCACATCTAAAAATGCCCTTATATTAATGAAAACTTATTTTGAATGTAAACATATACGTTGAGTTCTTAACTTTACATTGGAGGCTCAGATTTTAGGTGTAAAATTATTAAGGAGCGACGGTCTGAACTTCTCAAAATATGTAAACTAAATTAATATATAAATAAAAATACGTTTATTAACTCAGTTCTTATAAAAAAATATCATTTAATTTAAAATACTGTTTAAATTAGATAAACTTTAGGCAAAAACAAATTTTCAAAATAATAACAATTATAATTCCCACAAACATATTTACGTGTAAACTAAATATATATATAGTAGTTTCCAAAATTATATATAATATAATATAAAATAAAATATATAATGTGAAGAGAAAAGAAAAAATACAAAAGTATAATTTTTTATTATTAAATTTTATTATTTTAAAATATAATATTTTTATTCTATATTTTAAAATTTAAAGACTAAATTAATATACACTTTAGAGGACAAGAGATGTGGGCCTTGATGAATGATGATGGAATTTGGTGAGTAGAAAAAGTAGAATGTCAAAAAGGTGACAGTGCTGGTTCCAAGTACAAATGTGGTCACCATTTTATTCCAAATCTTTGTTTGCACACCAAATGTATACTTTATCCCATTTCAACATATGAAAGGAAAAATAAATAAAGAATTTATAAAACCTACAGAGTACACACTTTGCAAAATTTACTAATCACATGAAACTCATCATTTAAAATTCATTTTTCTTGCTAAATTATTAATCAATTAACTAGAAATTACATTTATTGTAATCATCCTAATTATAGTCATCAACAACAGAAGCCAGTCTATGCTAGTAAAAATGAAATAGATGAATTTAAAAATTCACAAAGAGTTCAGGATTTAGAAAATTCTTTTGTTTTGAAAACAAGTAATTCCATGTTTCAATTACTTCAGTGTTCTAAAATTCTTTGGTTGGGCATCCAAAAACAAATTTTTTTATGTTAAAGTATTTAAAATACTCTAAAATTACAAATAAGTGATTGGTTAGATTATAGAGTGATAAATTCTCTTTCTCCTTAACTAAAATTTTGAATTCAAATCTAATATATAAAAATACTACCATTGAGAGAAGTATAGAACTATACTTTTGTTATAAAATTTCATTGGACTCAAACTCAATTAGTGGAAACTTTTATGATTGGCTTACTTAGATTTTACAAAATTCTTTTCTTAGGAATTATTCAAAAAAAATGTTTTTATGTTGGAGCATTTAAAAATACTCTAAAATAACTTTATCCAAACACACAATAAAGTAAATTACATAAATATCTTAGGATGTGTTTGGGAAAGTAAAAAAGGTGGGGAAAAGAAGGAAAAAATAAAATAAAATAACAATTCCCTTGTTTGCTTTTTGAAATTGTGGAGAATGAAAATGAATGATTTTTTATTAACCTTAATTCTTTATTAATTTTAATTACCTCAAAGTAAAAATTTTTAAGAAAACCCCAAAAAAAAAAAACTAACACTTAACATTCTCTTTCCTCTCCTTTCCTTTCCCTCTAATTCCCAAACACACATTTTAGGTAACTAAAATTAATGAAGAAGGAGGGCTAAGGAGGATGATTACAAAATTTTCCTATTTCTTTTTTTCTCAAAATTTTAAGAGTGTGTTTGGATTGAGGAGAATGGAAGGGAAGAGAAGTGAGGGGAAAAGACATTTAAAACCTTTTCCTTGTCCAGATTTCTAAATTTTAAAAGGAAAGAAATTGGAAGACTTTGTACTAAATATCCTTAACCTTTTTTCTTCATTAATTTTAATTATCCCAAATTGAAAAATTTTAGAGGAACTCCAAACAAGGAGAAGAGAAATTAACACTTAACCTTTTCTTCCCTCCCCATTCTTTTCCCTTTAATTCCCTCCCTTCCCTTTCCCTCCTCATTCCCAAATACACCCTTAAAATTTTAAAATCCAAACAAAGGGGAAGATTATCTCATTCTCTTTCTTTCCCTTCCCTTCCCCTCCATTATTACCTTTCCAAACTCATCCTTAAGGTTAAAGAGCTTAATATAGTATTTAGACTAGCTAAATAATGTTGTCTATTATGGAAAATGAACTTACTTAAGGATTATAGTGGTTTATTAATCACTAGGTATTTACCATTAAGTTCTCCAATAAAAATATAAAATATGAACACTTTTACAACTCAACACACTATTAACTTCTTAAAAAAAAATCTTCACAAGTAGTGCTCAATCCCCTTATTAAAAGAATCTGATAGCAAACATCTAAGAACAAATATAAGAACGGAATCTAAGCTTTTTCTCATAAAAAATTATGAAACCCAACAAATACGCCATTCGCAAGATGACAAGACGTGAGAATTAACCCAACACATGATTAACCAGGCTATATATATTTATAATGAATGGGAAAACTACAAAGTTCACCAGAAAATTTCTACTGCAAGGATCTCATAGGAGTTTTAAAGCCTAATAACAAGAAAAAGCAAGGCACTGTATGCAAATGCATAAAATAGCTAATCCTGATCCTGGGAGAACAGAATGCAGGTGATTACCTCACAGTAAACCGAAAAGAAGCATCCCCTGATACTCATATCTACAAAGTACAAACATCCAGTTATAGACACAGATGTCAGAATGGGGCTGACGTTGTTCGCCGAAGCTGATATTTAGGCTCGAGTGGTGGTGCACATGGCAACATGTTCTCCAGCTCCTGCATGTTTTTTAGGACACAAATTAATGAACTAGCCTAATATATAAGGAACAAGGAATTAGGAATGCAGCAATGATCTTAATTTTTTTTTTGGAGTAAAGTAATGTTTGTTTCCTAAAATATGAGTTTTCTCAATGTGGTCACTCGTATTCAATCCTACTCAGTTTAGTGTTTAACTAATTTGTCCTCCTCCAACATGGTCTTTCTGCCAACTCAAATCACGCTTTTCTAGTAAAATTATCAACATTGTCTCTCCTACTAACATATCCATTAATGGATATGCATATATTTTGTTTATAAATGTAAACAATTGGCTAAAAGGACATATAATTTGAGTTGATACAAGGACTAAATTGAGGAGAAGTGAAAGTGAAAGAACAACTTAGAAAGCTAACATCTTTTAGGAATCAAAACATTTATTAACTCAATCCTTTTTTTTTTTCTATTCTAAAGATTTGAATAGGAAAGATGGCATAGAAACCAGTTCAATACATGCAACAAGGTTAATAAACCAGTTTTTTGTTTTGCGTAAAGAAGTGTGTCTGTATAAACTACAAAGCAGACATATACAAGTGAGCCTCCTAGCAATTATTTACATTGTTGGTGGGGTTTTGGACGAGAGATTGTTAAAGCAATAGATGGAAGTCCAAGATTAGCCAAAGAACAAGAAACATCAGATTCGGAATCTCAAGTATAAATCATTCAAAGGTATGAAAACAACTTATTTCTCTCCCCTTAAAGAGATTTATCAAAGAACCTCCCTTGGAGATAATTCATAAGTTATTTGACACACTTTACATGTTCATTTCTGTTAATCAAAATAATTGAACCGGACTCCAATGTCTTACCAAACAAATCCTAACGTATACAGCTAATGCAGTGACAATAAGAAAGGTGTGTCATAAGAAATGACATCAAGATAGTGAGGTCGACTTTATAAAAGAAAACTTAGATGAGTAAACAAACATATTTCACGTCAGAAGATTTTCCTGTGATCCTATTCAATATCAAGCTCAGAGAAGAGCCCTCTCCAACCTTCTTCCTTCATTTTTCTTTCTTGCTAAGCGAAATGAATTACTGTTCCATGACTTAAATAACTGTATAAGATGCAGTGTAAGCAAGCATTGCTTATTAGAGCACTGCCAAACTAAAACATCCTACAAAATTGGAAATTTTCTGAAGTGAGGTGGTGATCCTCATAAAGACACAAATACTCAGTTGTACAGCGCAAATATTATTTCTGAAGAAATTATAAAAGAAAAGAAAAAAGAGGAAAAAAGCTTAACTCTAGAATTTAAATTTTGCAAGGATTAATATAAGTAACTTGTATCAAGGATATCATTCTCAATGCTCTGTTCAGTCGACTGAAAATCAATTTGATGTTCCAAAGGAACATCTGACTTCCAGAATACAAATGACAAAAGGAGCATCAGACAATACCAAATTTTGTATCATTCACAGCAGAAGCCCAATTACCAAGAACCCTTATGCATAACAAAATAGCTCTGTTCACAAAGATAAACTAACTTGCTGATTATAAAGTGCTCATATGACATTTTTATGACTAAAATAATGGAAGTCTAGAAAATTTATCTGATCATTTAAATACCTTTTAAAATATTTCAAACTCCTAATGAAGAACATCATAATTGTCATAGGATTATGAAATTTTTAATCAGTGGAATACCACAAACCTGTGATATATGGAAAATTGATTGCTATAAACAACATTGACCATGGGTCCACATAAATTAGTGGTTGCTCTATTTCTAATACAGAAATATAATGCAACACTAGATTGGAAAGAAAATCCTTTCACCAAACATCAATACAAAAGATATTTAACACAAATCACAATTCGCTTCCTATCCAGGTATTTAAGAAACAAATTTTGTTTGAACGTTTATATCTGCTTTGATTCATGCCAGCCAATTTAAGAATGAAATGCCTTTTTTGAAAATATTGAATTACCAAATTCTTAAAACATGCCACACCAATGAACCAGAGGATCCTAAAAAGTCAATGACAACAGACAAGTAGTTGGTTAAACCTGACCATAAAGATAAGCTAGATACAGATAGCAAATTCATGCTGTAAAAGCTGGTAACAGTGCTATTATTACGCCATTTACTTCTCAAACCAATTAATGTGAAAAATCCATTATTGCACAGCACATTAAATTGTGAGAAAATAAATGCACAAGGCATTTAGGGAAGACAGTTTATGGTCAACTAAAAATTTTCGGCATCTATTGCTAATTCAAATCTCGACAAAAGTCATAATTCACACAGTTTTCCAACTCCAAGAGACATAAAGAAGAACCAATGTAAGAATAACACATCTTATTTTGGATATGTACTCAGAAAGAGAAATTACTCTAAGGTATAATCAATCCCCATTGAACCAATAACAAAATAAATGGAAAGGAACCAATACAGAACTGCAAAGAAGAATCTTACCTTCCGTTTCCTCAGCAATTCATTCTCCTCTTCCAATCGCGAGACTTTGTTCTCCAATTCATGTGTGTAAGCCTGCTTACAGTTATCATTCAGGTTATGTTTGCTAACAAAACAACATCAAAGAATAAAGTCTTAAACAGCATAACATTTAACTGGGGGAAAAGAAAGAAAGACTACTAACCTGTTTCCTTGCTCTTGAACGGGCAGCAGATTCCCGATTCTTGATCATCCTTTTCTGCCTCCTCTCAACAGTCTTCTCCATCATGTCCTCCGGTGTGCCTCTTTTTCTGCCAGATGTCTGCGTATCTGACAATGTTCCCATCACAGGTGAAGGCAGTGCCACAGGCATTTCTGCAAAAGGTACATCCAATGCAGAACCAGCTCCTAAATGCATTGGCTGCGCTATAGTATGGCCAGGCATATAAATTCCCATTAAACTTTGTTGGGCATGCTGATATTGAGGTTGTGGATACTGGATCCATGGGCCCTGCTGAGGAAACTGTGATGCAGCTACATTTGAATCAAACCCGACTATAGGACCCATATTCTTTCTATCAGAAGATGCTTCTGCAACAACTCCTGCTTTCACCAAGAAATCCTCCAATGTCATCTCTCCCAAAGTCGGCTGCCTCTCCTGAGACTTCTTCTCATTATTTTTGCTTTGTTGGATGTCTCGCCAAACCTCATCAACTGTCTTCTTGCTTAGTGCACTAGTTAAAGACAGACTAGCTTGACGCTGAAGAGCAGTTTGACTAGCTTGTGTGGTGCCTTCAATGTCCATACCCATGGACTGATTTGCCTCAGCAGTCCATACATTTTTTAGAAGCTCATCAAGGTTCATACTACTTAGCGGCTTTCCTAAGTCACCTAAGTGATTCTGAACCTCATCCAGTGTGAGACTGTACATTGAGTTTTGCCGCACCAAAGGCTGGAATTGTGACTGTTTTCCATTAGTGTCACCACCACCTTGAGACCCCATAGTTTGGATCCCCATTTACCAACTCGTACTGTAACAAATCACTTCATGTCTAACTTCTAGCGCCAAAAGACTAAAGGTATGTGATCCAAATCTTCCATCCTGCCCCAGAAAGTCAATAGCCTGAAAAATACAATTCAAAACTAAGAATCGGCATTGACAAGATCATTCAAAATTAAGATCTAAAGCAGGCATACAGAGCAGAGTTGCAATTTTGTTTGACAATAGAATTTTATGTATAGAACCAAAGGATTCAAACTAGTCCAAAAACAAAAATGAGGAAGCTGTAATAAATCTCTCTCTCTCTCTCTCTCTCTCTCTTTATAAATTGAATAAAAACAATGAAAATCAAGAGATAATAATGTAATCAACTTACAAAAACATCTTCAAACTTGAACTGGAGGACAATTTTATAAGGGGAAAAGGCACTGGAAAACATGTCAGACCAACACAATTCACTGAAGCACTAATAAATTTAAGCTAGTGAGATTCAATCACCTGAAAGATATCCTTCTTAAGAGACCAAAAAAAGAAAAAAGGACTCAATTTCTTCCCAGATAAACAAACGTCAAAATGGGTGTTTACCAAACATGGATCACTTGCATGGAGGCTCAAAGACAGAGCTGTCTCAATTATATTCCCATTGAAACCCTAAACCACATATTCAAACCCAGAAACGCTCATTGGAACTTCCGCTTGAAAACCCTATGGTTAGAAAATCAGGGCCCAATTTCCCATAAATTCAGATATGGGAAAACGAAATGAAACAGAGAGTGAAGAAAATTGATCAATTTAGAAACTGAAAAGCAAGAAAAAATTTCCCAGAATTCAAAAATTCTTTAGAAAAATTAAACGAAGAACAGAGGAAGCAAACAGAAAGAAGAATCGTTTGCATGCAACAAATTCAACCTCACTGTTGAAAAACACACAAAAATATCCACAAATATCTCGAGAAAAGCCAGGAAATGAGATCAAACCCACCACAACCAAGTCCTTGTTTCTGAAATGCAGTGTCGAATTCCAAATTTGACAAAGCACATAATCATAACATGAAAAAGTAAGAGTGTGCTTTAAGGAAAAAAAAGAAAATCAAAATTAAAAAAATAAAGTACCTTTCTCTCTGAGACAGAGCAACCGATCCGAAACTGTTCAGTGAGTGATCAAAACAATGACTTTCAGCACAATGTTTATGCGAACCAAGCTGATCAATAAACCCCTCCACCACTGTGTATGCACAATTTATTTTGGTTTCAGAAAGACAATCCCAGGTGGGTGTGAGTGATAGAAAGAGAGAGAAGTGAGAGAAAGATAGAGAAATAGTGAAATACCCATATTTTTATACACAGAACAATTGAATAAATAAATGAAGAATAGAGTTTACTGGTTCATTTTGGTTTTTCGTTTTGTGGACAAATGGAGAAATTGTACGAAGTGGGCAGCCTCATCTTGTAATCATGAGTTCTCTCTGTTTCATTGGTTCACATCTGTAACACAAAATGTGTCAGGTTATATATTTTTCAAAGTATAAATTTTGTTAAAATATAAAATAATAAAAATAATAAATTAAAGACACGCTATATAAATTAAAATTTTTCTTTCTCTACAATTTATTATTTTATCGAAAGCATCATCCTACTGCCACCCAATCATATAGCACACGTACTGATCTCAAGATTTCTTGTCAAATTGGTGGCTTCGCTAACTAAATTATTCTAATTTTTTTAAAAAAACTTTAATAAAATTATACTTATAATTATTTTAATTTTTAAAATTATATTTATATTTTTAATTTATTTTTATTTTAAAATTTTGATTTTATTTTTAATATAACATTAAACATACTGTGTATTTTTATTATTTTAATATAATTAAATTTCACCATAATTTTTTTAATATATGGCAAGTAATTTTATTATTTTTGAATGAATATATACTGTGTAGAATAATAATTTTATTGACATAAAATAAAGTAAAATAAAATTTAATATAATATTATATTAAATCTAAAAAATACAATATTGAGTGTATGTTATTTTTTTAATATAATATAAAAATTTTACATGCATAAAAAGCATATGTTATTTTCTTTAATTTTTAAATGTAATATAAAATAATAAATTAGAAAATAGGATTTCATTCTTAATTATTCTATTTTAACTTTTTAGAATTGTTATTTTTTTATTTTATTTTTCTTCTTCCCACTTTTTTTATGTTTATATTATATAATATATAATTATTCAAGCAGCTAGATTAATAATAAAAGTCAATTTTACAAAAATAGTATAAAATTGGTGAAAAAGTAAAACAGAATATTTTAGATAAACTACCAAATTATGGTATCAAAGCAGAGAGATAATACTCTATTTTGAGAAATAAAAAATTTAGTAGACGAATTAGTATATATAAAAAAAAATACTGGACAAATAATGAAAACTTTAAAAGTATGATCCACTATAAAATCAAGATGAATAGAAATAAATAATACAATTGGACAAAGAACTTTAAAAATAAATACACCATCTACATCTATATCCTCATCTTTAAAAGGTAGTTTTCTAATTTTTTATTCTAATAATATTTTATTTATTTTTTGTTAATATTCCTAATATATTATCTTATAGATTACTAATAACATTAAAATATTGAGTGGAGAATATCATGAATATAATTATGAAGATTCAATAATTTGACATACTAATTTTAAAATTTCATGATCTTTTTTGGTTAAAGGCTGCAGTTATTTTTTCTTGATTTTTATTATATATTATATTTATTTAAAAAGTATATTTAAAAGAATATTTATCAGATAAATATAAATAAGCATAAAGAAATATAAAATATTATAAAACAAATAAAATAATTTAAAAATATAAAAATTAGTACATATATCAACAAATTTTCAAAACTAAAAACTAAACAAACCATGAATATTTTAAAATTAGATGATTTCACAATATAGGAGAACCACTCAATTAGAGAGATTAAATTGAAAATTTTATGAAATTAGAGAGACCAAAAATAGATTTGAACCAATTATTTTAATTTAATTTCAATAGTGTGAGCATTTTCAACTAAAAATTTATTTTTTGAAATTCAAAAAATATTTTATTATATATATCCTTCCCAGAAAATTATATTAGACTTCAAGTGTAGATAAAACATTAATATACTGTGCGTTGAAATTAAAATTTTAAGATCAAAACGTAAAAATTTCTCTTAATTTATGAACATGTGCAATTTACTTTCTTATAATTTTAAAAATTGATATAAAATTTTCAAAATTTTAATTTATTCTGTGCAACATATTCTATCCGTCAATATTTTTTAAAAAATATGTGGTTTTCCCTTTGACATTTAAGAATCTAACAAAAGACTCCTTACATTTTTGTTAAAAAAATTTGTAGGATATGCTCCAAATATTTTTAATTTTATAGTTTATACAATATATCTATCAATTTTGGTAGAGTAAAAAAAAAAATCTTAACAAAAAGAGTTTGTTGTAAAAAATTAAAATTTTAGAGAGTCTTAATTGACTTTTAAAATTAAATAGAATAAATTACACAGTCTTTTAATTTGAGTTTTTTTTTTTTTTTTACATTTTAACCTATTTTTAACTAAGAAATAGCAAAAGGCAAAGTCAGAAACATTTGGTCAAAACTCAAAAGGTAATATTACGTCAATGACCAATCAAAGTTCAAACATAAAAATATAAGTTACTAAATAAAATTTCATGAGTAAAATAATCTCTTTTCTAATAAAAAACAAATGCATGACATAATATTGTCCCTAAAAAAAGTGATTTAGGGTAAAAAAATATTTTATAAAATTAATTTTAAATTTTATATATTTATATAATATTATTAATAAAAAAATTATTTTTTATATTTGTATTTTAAAAATTAAAATTCAGAATATCTTTTAATTGTTTTATATTTTTTATTTCTAAAATACATATTTTATTTTATTTTATTATTTTTAGTGTTAAAACAGTAATTATAACATATTTTTATATTTTTAAGAATAAAAATTTAAAAACAACATTCAAACATATTCTTGATATATTATAAGCGATTTGATATGCTCTAAAATACAAATACATATTAATTTTTTAAATTTTAAATATAAAATAGAAAATAATTTTTATATTTAAAAATAAAAATTATTTAACTTTTATTCTCTTAATATATTTTAATTCTATATTTTATTTATTTTTTAAATATTTTAAATTTATATTTTATTATATATATGAATATTAATTTAGAAATTACTATCAACAAAATTTTAAAGATGTAGATAAGAAAAAGGTGGCAGTTACATTTTGGTTACCAATGCATCCTCATGGTTAAAAGCGTGGGGAGGCAGACACAGAAAAAGAGCCCATGCATGGGCTTTTGTCTTGTAGTGACAACTCTGAGAATGTATCACTAATCTCTCCTCTAAAGACTAAAATAATATCTTGAAGAGTGAAGTGAACATACTTCTTAATCTAAAACTACAATTTATTTTTAAATAATAATAATAACTATGAATAAATAAGAAAGTATATTTTAGGCCTCAATTATATTTATATAACATATAATTTATCTAAATTTTAATTTATAATAAATAATTTTTTTAAATTATTTAAAATATTAAAATTTTATTTAAAAAACTTAAAAATTTTATTTTTTTTAATATTTTTTTGCACATAATATAAAATTAAATTATAAATAAATAAATTATATGATAAGTACATTATTGTTAAATTTAACTCTAAAAATAATAATTTTAAATATTTTAAAGAGTGATTTGATACAAGTCAAATTTTAAGTAAATAATACTATATATACATAGTTAAAGGGAATAAAATATATTTTACTCATGAAAAAATATCAAATATTATTATGTAGTGTTTACATTATTAAAAGGATATATATGATACAATGTATTTTTTTATTTTCTACATTTTAAATAAGAAACAATTTAAGTATTATTTTTATATATTTATCATTAAGTTCTATAATTAAAAATTGATATGTATATAATTCATACAATTTATTTTTTTATGATTAGTTTTTTTAAAAAAATTTACATATTTTATTTTAATTAAAAAATCTTATAACAAAGATATAAAAAATTACATATAAATTTATTTTTAAAAATATTAAAAAATATTAATTGTATTAGTCTCCACAAAATTTTCATAATACTATTTGATATCTCACAAATTTGCAAAATGTCAAAGCCAATACTTCAACGTACTCCAACTGGCCTTCACGTAAACTTGGTTTAGGTAAAGGCAAACACATACAGATTACTTGTCACTTTCGGATTTGAATATTAACAATATATATATATATATATATATTGAATAAAAGAACTTATTTTTTCTCTGAAAGATACTTTTAATTACAAATTAGTTTATAAAAAATTATTATATATTTTTTTAATCTTGAGTATTAGAAGGGAAATTCTCATTGCCATTAAAATTCTCTTATACTTTTAATAACTTTGAGAAAAACTATTAACGAGATTATATTGACCAATTCTGTGAAGGTTTGATGAACAGATTAGCATTTATTTTTTTAATCTTTTATGGACACTAAAAAATAAATTTTCTCTTTATACAATTGTACAAAACTAATACATGTACTTAGTGTGTTCAAAGCCGACTAAAATTGGTCCGTCGCCCTAAATAAAAATCGAAAAAAATTGATCAATGTTTGAATATTTTGATTAGTTTGATACAAGAGATTTAATTCAGTTTTTAGTTTATTGTGTCAGAAAATTGAATCAAATGGCATATATATATATATATATATATATATATATATATAATGAAATATATAATTTATTTTAATTTAGTTATTAAATTATAAAAATATTTAATTTAATTATTAAAAAATACATAATATTTTAATTTAGTCTTTACGTATAAATATTGTATGTCTTTTTATATTTTAATTTAAAATTTTAATGATTAAAATAAAATATAATATATCTTTTAATAATTAAATTAAGTATTTTTATAATTTATTAACTAAATTAAAATAAGTTATATTTTTCAGAGATTAAAATAATAATTTACTCTATATTATAATAACTCTAATCTCATTTGAGTCATGATTTTACAAAATTATATATTTTATATTATTATTTAAAATGTGAGGACATAGAAAAAATAAAATAAAAATAATAACAAGTTAGGAAAGATAAATGAATTAAATAATTTTTTATTATTTAATTTATTATTTCAAAAATATTATTATTATTATTATTATTATTTGATTTTATATTATATTTTAAAAATAAAAAAGTACATTTATAACCCTTAGTTATAATATATGTAATTTATTAAAAAAATTACTCTTCGTTGTAAAATGCATCATTTGAGGGACCAAATTCATCTCTTTCTCATCCTTCATTAGTTTGTTATATTTTTCCATCAACACTCATTTACAATTGCACATATGACACATCCTTGGCCGGATTGTCACAAATGATCAAGAATTCATAGAAAAATTCTCGCTTTATTTATGAGCAAGAGTTCGATTTCTCCTTAAATCATTGAAGTTTTACTTGATGGACATTCTACCGTAGAGAAATCCCCTAATACTCAAAAACTAATTAAGTGTATGTGATTGAGTAAAACTGTTTAATTCACTATAGATGCTTTCATAATAATCATACAACCATCAACTGAGTTATTCACACACACACAGATGATTTATATCACATTTTTACTAAGTAAACAATGATTATAATATTTTAATATAATAAAATTAAGTAGTGATATGACTTTAAAAATTAATAACCATTAATAATAGAATATCAATAACTAAAAAGCTCCAAATTATAAATAAACAAGCATTTACAGTATTATTATTAATCAAAATGCAAGTTGCAATAATTTGTAACACATTTTACCGTACAATATCTAAAATCCTATTAGTATTTATTAATCACATATTATCTGGTAGACTATTTCATAATATTTCTATTAGATAATATGATTACCAATTGTAAACTTTTTATTAATTGTTAGTTATGTTTGATTCTTTATAATTTGGAATTGGTACAAAAAAATCAATCATAAAAAAATAAATATAAATTATACACGTTAATATTTGATTAAAGAAATTAATGACAAAATTAAATTCTTTCCTTTCAATATCCCTCTACAGTAGCAGACAATGTCATCATTTTCTGAGTCCAACTCTAACCCAAATTATGGCATTTACATCGTCTGAAATTTATTTTTTGTAAATTTCCATAAAGTTTGCTTTACGTCAAGTTCTGTAAAATTTGTTCAAACAAATCATTAACCGAAAAACGAGTTAATATACACAACAGTGATTTATTTTTATTCTTTAAACCATTTGTAAGCCGATACGTAAAATAATTATTTAAGCGAACTTCACTTTAGAGGATCTAATTTCCAAATTATGTGACAAGAAACTAACAAAAAATCGACAAAGAAAGAGTTTCAGGTGATAAGATTCATTGGCAACACTTATTCTGATGAGCTACCTTAAATACAAGGAAAGGAATAGAAGAGATTGAAACAGTAAATACACGATGTTTTAAACTTATATTAGCACTAGTGGAAAATGAACACATGGAATTTTTTTGACAAACTACAATATGATTCATCATTACAACTACACATGTAGACTAAAGAATCAGAACTACAATTCAACCCTACAAGAGCTTTAACACTAAACCCTTTAAACATCTATTAACAAGATTTATAATAAACAACATTTATCCTATATTATACTACAAATACTGGACTAGGACCTTCTCTGCAATAACTTCAACCGGGCATGATGATGTATTCCAATCTCTACAGAGATAGCAATTCAGAGTCTTCATTTTCCCTCATCTATAAATATAAATCACTTTAAATTACTGTCTCAACATTTCAAATTCAAAGAAAATACTCATTTTATCACTACAACTAAGTAGATTTAAAATTGTTAATTACCTTCATGCATGTCTTGATGGATCCTCATGCAACTGTGTCGGTCTTACATTAGGATCATCCTGACACAAGGAAGGAGCCATCACAGAAGTTCTCTTCACAAGGAAAAAAAGATCTATGAAATAATTTATAAAACTCACCCGAATGCCATAAGTGAAACCAGTTGATGCCCGGAAAAAATCCAGCTGTGCCTGTAAGTTTGGACCAAACATAAATTCACAGTAAGTATTATAAGGGGCAGAAAATTAAGCTTACAATAAGCAAATCATACCAGACCAGGCATGCTCTGATGAGCACTATAATAACCATCGTGGCTAGGTGGAATGGAACTTAATTGTCCCTGCATACATACGATGGAGTTTCTAAATTACTGCACCGTCACTGATTATTTTACATGAATTAATCAGTTTAAAAGACGCACCAGGCCCTGAATAGTCTGTTGATTCCCATAGTAATTATCACGTGTTGGTCCCATCAAGTTCAACTGAACCATCAAATAAACAAATACATAAGTTCACTCACTAACATGGTGTAGTACAGGATAAGAACTAGAGTGCATCATATTCTTACCATTCCCTGCACACTCTGTTGAGCGCCATAATAACCATCAAGGGTTACTGCTCTTGTGTTGAATTTGTCCTACAAAATAACCTTCCTGTTAACTGAAGACACTGCAAGTAAGAAAACAAATCTAATCCATTTAATTAAGTTGGAGTTTCCATTTTAAATTTCATAACAATCTCTTCCATCTTTGTCCACTTAAACCACGTCATGTAGCCTTTGTTTCTTTAACATGTACCATGCTCGGTATAAGATTGAACACTTTTTGAGAGGTTAACAAATCATAGGAGGACATACCATTTGTTGCAAGTTATCTTGTGCCCCAACAGTCATCACTTCAGCTTCAGAGTTCAGCTGCAATTCAAAGAGGAGGTCATAATAGACACTAAAAACAACATAAAAATCCAGAACTCCAGTGGTTAAAAAATAGAGAGAAGAAAAA
The DNA here is from genome assembly GCA_031216115.1 of Senna siamea. Lineage (NCBI taxonomy): Eukaryota > Viridiplantae > Streptophyta > Magnoliopsida > Fabales > Fabaceae > Senna > Senna siamea. The sequence continues at coordinate 2,617,182 of CM062356.1, forward strand.
CAAAAACCTTTTTCTTTTTAGTTGGATTCTTCTTTTTGTTTTTCTTGCCCATATTTCTACTTTGGGTATCTTCTTCAGTGGAAAGCTGACCTTGACCAGCTGATGTGCCAACTTCTATAGGGCTCTTACTAGAATTGTTAACATCCACACAACTTTTGTATGCTTCACGTAGTGCATGGAATGCAATACTGTAACTGTCATGAGACAGAGATCCCTCTTCACTTAACTTTAATGCTTGCTGACATAAATCATTGTACCGTGGCACCCTAGACAGCACATGTTCAGATTCTACTCCAATTATATGACTGGCCTTTGCATCTCTAGTCCACCTTTTTAAAATATATTGGGATGGGATGACTGAAAGGCCAGAATATTGAAGAACAATCAAAGCATGTCGGCAGAGAAAACCTCTATATTCAAATAACCGACATATGCAAAACACCTCTGATTTAATTTCATTCAAAACAACTACGAAGTCTTGATTCTTTTCCATATCATGAACCTTGTAAGTGATCCCTGTATCATCCTGTCTTTCAGCTTTAGGATGACAAGCAACTGCACCAATAACCTCAACTTGAATCTTCTTGAATACTGCATGTGTGTAACTCCCTGCAACACTTTTCTCTAATGGTGAAGGAGTTTTTAATGTTGCCACTTTATTCCAAGTATCAGAATCTGCTTTTGCTTCCTCTTCATACCTGTCTTGCAAGATTGCTTCATACTGTCTCACAAAATCTTGCACAGAGGTCTTCTTATGAACATATTTATCAAAAAAGGAATTCAAACTTTCAGATCGTTGGACAGTGGACATACCACCTAAGAAAACATCCCTCATGAATGTTGGCACCCATAACTTACGATCTTCATACAAAGACTGCATGCATTCATCTTCTCGGAGTTCAAACTTATGAACAATTTTCCACCACCTCTTCTCAAACTCATCACATGTCCACGACCTATAGATGCATTTTTCAAATTTTGCCATAAAATTCTCATATCGCTTAGTTACATGAGCCAAATTTTCAGATACCTTCCCCAATATATGCCATAAGCATACACAATGATGAGCATTAGGAAAGACATCTAAAATAACTGACTTCAATGTCTTGTCATGGTCAGTAATTATCACTTTTGGAACTTGACCACCAACTGCTTTGAGCCATGTCTTCATTACCCAAGAATAAGTAGCGGCACTTTCATCTGATATCAAAGCACACCCAAGCAATATAAATTGATAGTGCTGATTCGCTCCAACAAAAAGTGAAAGAGGCATCTTATATTTGTTTCTAACATAGATGGTGTCAAAAGAAACTACATCACAAAAGTTTATATAGTCATGCCTACTTTTAGCATCAATCCATAAAAGATTTTTTAAACGTTGATCGTCACCAAGATCTACTGCATAAAAGAAGTTTGAATTCATACTTTGCATCTGTACAAGAAAATCAAGTAGTACTTTGGCATCCCCTGACTCCAGGCCCAAATTCCGACCTTTATCAAATGGATTTTTCTCATTCTTGAGACCAACCACAGTTTTGTATTCAGCAAACTGTCTAGCCATTGCGGCATACATTTTTCTTGTTTGCTCACTGACAGCTTGGGCTGGTAAAAGCTCATGATTATGCTCCTTCACAAAACTATGTATTACCCATTTTCCATCAGGCCTTCTTTTTACATGCATGCTTGCTTTACAATCAGTCTTTGAACAAGATCTTCGACTAGTTGAATTTTCAGCATCTTGCTTGTTCTGTCTGGAACGTGGTCGATTGAATGATTTGTCATACTCTCGTTTTGTTCCATATTTGGAACAAGCAAATTTTGCATCTATAAATTCTCTTGATGTTTTTGAACGGCGACTGTTTTGTATTGCAGTGTTAAATCCCATGGACCGCGCATACTCTTGGTAGAAAGAATAAGCTTCCCCATGAGACTCAAATTCCATGCCAGAAAGAGGCTCAAGATTTGTATCTTCTTTAAAGATGACCATATCCACTGTGGATGAATTCAAATCTCCGCCATCTAGAGCATGTACCTCAACACTAGCACCAACCATATTTCTGCCTTCGAAATCTCCATTATGCAATTTTTCTTCACCATCCAATATGTTATCAATTGTATTTGGTTCTTCATCCTCCTTATCATGCTCACCAGAAGGTAACCTGAGATCTATATCCATGATGAAAACAACAGCTTTCAGCCTGATGATTTTCAAAGGTACCTAAAAAGTCAAGATAACAGCAATACTATCAAGTAAATGAAAAAAAAATAAAAATCAACAAATTGATCATCAAACCTAACTACACCACACAATAACATTACATATGCTCATAGTGTTGCTTTTTTATGAAGTGATGGGGATAGGGATAATATGGGATGTCCCTAGTATAGTATGGGTTACCCAAGTCTCACATCGAATAGAATGAGATACTCGATTGAAGACTTAAGTGGCTTGGTTCTTCCCCTTCAACAGCTAGCTTCTGAGCGAGGGTTCTCCAAGTCACTTGGGTTCCATCATTTGGAATCAGAGCCTAGTTTGCGCTGACTGCAGTAGAGTGAAGTAACGCCAAGTGAAATGTCATAAAGTGTAGCAGCCAAGACATTGGCTCTTCGAGGGCGGTTCTATGATGGGGATAGGGATAGTATGGAATGTCCCTAGGGTAGCATAGGCCACTCAAGTCCCACATCGAGTAAAATGGAATGCTTGATGGAGTACTTAAGTGGTTTGTAAATTACACTCACCTCCCTTGAAATCTAACATCTTCAAAAAGAGGAAATGAGAAAAAAAGGACAAAGGAGAATAAAAAATCATCCCTACAGAAATCTGAAAGAGGCAGTAAATACAAATAGACATAAAGAGAAAAAGTTAATGAGTCCCTATGGCATTTGGATCCTCTGAAGTTCGCTGAAACACATCATTAACCCGCAAGCAAGTTAATGAACAAAACATAATTTATTTTTATTCTTTAACCTGCTTGCGGGTTAATGTGAAAAACAATATTTCAGTGAACTTCATTTCAGAGGATCCAATCTTGTCCCTATGCATGTCTGCCAAAGAGATAGACACTTGTAAGAAGCCAAGTGCTCCACACCAGAGAGAGCCCATGAAAACAATTCTGTCCTAGGAACAATGCTTCTCACTTAACTATCCAGCCCAGTCCCAACCAAAGACATTGAAAAACAGTATACACAACTGACTGCACTGTCACAACAATTTGTCCTCCTTTCTCTGACCAAAGGATTTAATTAAAAGAAAATGCTACAAGCTTTGTGAGCAAGCCCAAAATCTAGGAATGCACCAAAATGCCTAATGATTCTGTTTCTATATCAGGAGATAAAGAATTGTTTGGATAGAAAGCTCCAACCTATCATTAGAATCTTATTCAATACAGCGGTCAAAATGAATGACTTACCTTATAGGGAACTTTGGATTTCTAAAAGGGCTTTTCTTGAGAGTTCATTACTGCTCAGGGACTGAGTGAGGAAACAGAAAAAGGATTTACAAGAAAACACAGTAGAAGTTCCAAGATGGTAAAGAGAAGTAGATGCTACAAGTGACAATTTTCTTTTCTTTTTTTTTTTTTTGAAAAAGAAGAATATCCTCATGCCTAAAGGTCCTTCATGGGGATTGGAATACTATGGGATATCCTTGGGGTAGTACATCCCACATCAAGTAGTATGAGATATTCAATGGGATGCTTAAGTAGTTTGATTCTAGCTTTTGAGAAAAGGTTTCCTAAGTCACTTGTCGTCCATTAGTCCTCCCAATATCTAATATGGGATCCATTACTCAGATTTAGTGAGATCAACTGTAGAGACATATCCTTAATAAATGAATTTCTAGGGAATCGAGTGAATTGCAGTGATTGTTCAGTTGGTATCCCACCAACTTTGATGTAAATTATATGAACGTTTTAAAACCTAATACCATAAAGTAGAGGTCTCCAGAGGGAAATGCCATGGCCATTTTCCAACCAAATTAACAGTTTGGAGCACCAAATTATCAAGATCCAAACCCCTTTCTTTAATTGATTTACAAGAAGCTCCCAACTAATTAATTGATCCATCCATCTATAATTTGTCCTCTAACAAAGAAAACCTCTCAAATAATGTTCCCATTTCTCTAAGCAACACGGACTGCAGAGGATGGTCAATAGAAAAGATTGATAAAAGTGAGTCCAGACACCTTTCCAATTATGCAACAATGTGGACATTTTCTAAAACGTAGCAACTTGAGAATTTTCACCTCAAAGGACTCCTAGATATGTAAAGGACCACTCAAGAACCTAGCATCCAACTAAATATGCAAAGAAATGTGTCGCTGTCAGATATGCATCAGGACCAGAGATCCCCTGTGCTGATGAGTCTTCCAAGGGGAAATGCCACAACCACTTCATTTCCAGAGCAGTGTTTCAAGAAACATGATTCCACAGAGTAACTGTCCCTCTTTCATAGTTATGCAACACACATATCTACAACTCAAATGATCTTTCCCATACTCCACAATAAGTCCACTCTAACCTTCTCAATCCTTTGAGCCACCCCACAAAAATATTTAAGAGAAACAAATAATAAAAAGGGGAATAGTGGAATTTTAGACAAACAAGCCTTAACCAAAGTAATACTGCCCAAGAAAAAAAAAGGCCATTTCCATCTAACTCTTCTTCTGCTTGTGGATTAACCCAAAGAGGCAACCCACAATACCTCAAAGGTCACTGCAGAATCACAACCAACCGCATTAGCAAAAATATTAATTTCTTCAGGAAAAATCATTAATAACCACTATACCATTCTCAGCAATATTAATACACAACCTCAAAAAACTGAGTAAGAGTCAAACAATCATCAAATGATTTACCCACTTCCTCCTGCAGAAATAAAATGGTGTCATTGTCATATGCAATTGCAAATGATCCCCTCTCTAGTCTTTTCAATTAGACTGAGCCTTCCATATGAACCATCATAATATGTCAACAATCGCCAACCATCTACAGCTAACACCAATGACCATTGAGCTATCTCCTTCCACTAATCACTATCTACCTTCAGCCAGTCACAAATGAGGCCAACAGTTAACTAAAACCCATGATCAGCTATCAGTGGTGCAGCTGGTGCCATCAATTATCAATTACTCTCAATGGCCAACCAACAATACCCATTTCCTCCTACAGCTTCTGGAATCGATTTCTTCCTCTGACACCTTAGTTCGTCAACAAAAGAACCTAATTACCCCTTTCCAGATTACTCAACTGAATTGTAAGCTCAGCAAATATGAAAACTGAGTCCATGTTCATTTTGAGACAAGAAACAATGCTTCCAAAGGCTCCATGTTAGCTATCAAAGAAGGTTAAGCTGTCAACAAATAGCTTCATTTGTTTGCAATCCTCATTACAAGTTTCATTCAAGACCTTGCTGATGTTATATATTGAAGATTGCTTCTTCTAAATTCACACTACTCATCTGCTTGCTCATTATTCTTCACTACCAAAAGATGCAGAACTTGGAAGCTCAAAAATTTTGTAGTAAACTAAATTCACTACACAATGCTTACCATCGCTAATATATACCAGTACCCAAATTTTCTTTTCCTTGTCTGTAATGTCTTATCACAAGGCTTTTTTAAAAAAAAAAAAAAAGAAATGCAGTATTGATACGTGCTAAATTCCCTCATAGCATCGTATCTTTGAATTTATTATATGCCCTTACTTCTAAGACTCAAAATACAGAGACGATAAAAATACATTTAAGACATCAAACAAAAAAGAGAAGAGGGAAGAGAGGTGAATCATAAATAGAAGGCCTAAAGAGATGAGTCACATAGGGAAAATACCTCTGTGATTACATTAAAGCAGATTAAGGTCTCCTCCTCAAGTTGATCAGAAACTGAAAAATCTCACGCGAGGGGCATGAGCGAGTGGACAAACCACGCTCCCCAAATGTTTATGCCTAGGGTTTCCAAAGGCCCATTGTTCCCAATACGACTCTCATATCTCCTCACTTGCGTCACATGTGAGGCGCGTGTAATCTACTCTCGGGTTATTCATAGAATTCGGAGTCGTGCCTTCTGTGGTTTCCCGCTCTGCCAATTTCAATCTGCAACCTCGCTCCAACAGAAAACTCCAACTGTACGATAACTCCAGATTCTTATTCAACTTCCCCAATCTCCACCAAACAAAAACAAAACGCTAAAGATATTTAAATAGAAAAATCAAATTATGCCCAAAATCAATAACATCAATGCTCAACTCTGTAACTGTTAAACCAACAAGAAATTGAAGCAAAACAAAAGAGAAAATAAGCAAAACGATTAAATTAAAGAAACCAAAATCAAGTTCATCAACGTATTCAGCTACATTAGCTTAAAAAAAGAGATAACCAAGGCCGCCGCACCCTGAGAGCATGAACAAGGGTACTCAGAATTCCGAATCGCCCACAACACCAAATTGTGAACTTTTGGAAGGAGAAAACAAGAAAGAGAAACTAACCAGTCGACAGAGCGTCAACGCTTCGCCGGCGCCGGAGAGGAAGAAGGGGTGGAGGGAAGGGATACAATGTCAATCGGAGACAGGAGAGAGAGAGACAGAGAGAGTTACAAGAGGACGGAGTCCTACGAGAGGGAAAGGACACTGGGTGGGACTGTGGGAATGTGGGACATAACAGAATTTTAGTTTATTGTGGAAATAGCTTTAACTTATTTAGTATTTAATTAAATGTTTATTTAATGTTTAATTTTAAATAATAAATTTAAAAATCATAATAAATAAATTTAAAATTAATTTTAAGTTTTTTTTAATTATATCTTTATAATTTCATATATACTAAATTTATTACTTGATATTTTTATGATTAAATTAATTTGGGGCTAACAAAAACATGTATATCAAAAGATTTTAAAATAAAGCTAAAATTAAACTTTTTTTTTGATCAGGATATGATCGATTATAACAAACTTTCTCCTGAGGTATCAAAAGAGGCAAGGCCCTATTATGATTTAAAAAATTTTGTTTGAATTTAGTTTCATCCTTTCTCTAACAATATAGATCTATGTAAGATTAAGAGGATCGTAAGAGACTAATACTTTCTGATACACAGATTCTCTAAAAGAAGCAAGTATAGAGTATACTCATATCTCTTTGTAAGAAAAAAGATACCTTTCTTATTTAAGAATGATTTCAAGAAGAAGGAAGGAAGTTTAAGAGGACATGGATAGAGATGTAGGAAATGTATTTAAGTCTTATTTCCAATCTGCTCACAACTGCGAAGAAACATGGGTTTTGTAGAAAACCCTTACACAAGACAATAAAAGAACTTTAAGAATACAGTTGATAAAGAAAAAGAGAAAAATAACATTACAAATAAGTAGAAAGAAACACAACACACTAAAGAAAAACACGTCAAAAAAAGCAAACAAGGACATTATAGCTAAAGAAAACATGTTTTAAACATCTTCACATAGGTTGCTGGGTCTGGAGTTTAGTCTTTAATTCTGGACAAGATCGACTCATGTGAAGAAGATAAGTTAAGATCAGGGGAATCCCTTGAGCTATACTCTAAGGTCCACGTGGCATGTAGTTCTTCTATGTTATCCTCAATATCCATTTCAGGATCTTGAGAATTGAGAAAGAAGTGCTAACATTGACATTTAGGATAATGATCAGCGGCTCTTTTCTTTTTCATTGGCTAAGAAGAGCTCTAAAGACAGCTAGGATCTTCTTGGATTTGCATTGGGTCTAGGTCTGGACCAGTATCAGAATTTGACATTCTTGGCTCTTCTGGGATGAATTCTCTTGGGAGAAGTTCGAGAGCAATGCTGAAAACTGTTTTGAATGGATCATAATTGTTAACTTAATTTGAGAAAAATCTTAAATTTCTTTGAATTTCGTCATGTTGACTGTAGAATTTTTTTTTGTAGTCACCCATTCATGCATTCTCCATGTTTTAGAGGTCATGGTCTTGTATTCTTCAGGGGTGTTGATGAGCTGGTAAGGTTTATGGACAAAAAATATGGAAGACATAGGGTGAGGATTTTTTTGGAAAACAAGTTTATTGTTCCTTATATTGTGAGTCATGATGATGTTTCTAAGTTTAGTTCTCCAGACACTAAGGGGAATGAACCATTCAAACATAGTCCAAACAGTGGAGTTTTTGAAGCTGGGTATGCAAAGGTATTTATAAAGCTTGAGAGGATCAAATTCTAAGGCCATACTGTACTATACAAAAACACACCATACATACCACATTTCATCTTCTTTGAAGTGTTCAGTAACCCAGATGAGATTGAGATAAGGAGTATCAAGATTAAAACAAGAATTTGGGTTATTTTGGGATGGCTAGAATTTGAACATATAATAAAACATCTTTTGCCTTGCCAAGTGTAAGACCATGGAAGGATTGGTAGGGATGAAGTCAGATGGGGGAAACTATGATAGCTTTCCTGCAATCATGTATAGGTTAGGAGGTGGAGGAGGAATAAGATTCATGATGTAGATAAAAGGGATAGGTTTAGGAGAGGTGAGCAAGTAAATTTGGGAAGGCTTCTTTGGTCTGGATAGTAAGTCTGCTAGGACATTGTTGGTTCCTTTTATATAGAAAACCAAGAACTCATATTTAGAGAACCAATCTTTCCAATGAAGCAACTGCTTGTCAGGGAGAATTTTCCTTTTGAATTCTAGCATGCATGGAAAGGAGGAGTTATCCATTTGGATCAGGAAGTGACATGAGCTGAGATACAACTTAAAATTTTCAATTCCTTTTTTGACTACCAAAATTTCTTTGTACGTAGTGTGGTAATGCTTTTTAGATTCTTTGAACTGTCCGCTGATATGACCACAATAATGTTTTTCACCTTTTTCTTCCTTGAGGAGAATTGCTCCCCAGTATTCATCACCAGCATTGATTTGCAAGATTATTTTTCCATCACTAAGGATTTTGAGTGGTGGAGGATTTTTGCGATTTCTTTTAGTTTTTGTACTACTTGTGTTTGAGCTGGTCTCCATTGAGGAGGATTCTTCTTGAGCAAGCTGGAAAGGATGCTAGTGTAATTTGTCACATGGGAAATGTAACTTATGACGTAGTTGAAAATTCTCAAGAATTGTTAAATTTGTCTTTTTGTCAAATTTCATCAGGGAAATTCAAAAGTTCTTCTGTTAGATGTGGACCAGGTTGGTAATGTCCATTTGTGATTCTAAGACCAAGAAATTTGATTTGGGTTTGGCCCAAGCTGCTCTTAGAAGATCAAAGTATAAGCCTATAATGTTTTATGACGGCCACAAACTAGATTAACAGGCTCATGTGTTCTTCTTCTGTTTTTAAGAAAAGAAGTATATCATCAATGTAAACTAAGGTGCTGTGTAAGATGGGCTTTAAGATTCTTGTTATGGCCTTTTGGAACAAAGAAGGGGCTATTTTTAAACCGAATGGCATGACAGTCCATTGATAATAGCCATTAGGAATACAGAAGGTAGTTTTGGGTCTATATGTTGGCTTAATTCCAAGTTGTCAAAATTTTGCTTTAAGATCAAACTTTGAGAAATATTGGGCACATTTGATAAGACTGAGCTAAGAGTCTATCCTTGGAAGAGAAAACTTATCATCTTTTAAAAATTTGTTAAGAGGAGTGTAATCAATAACTAATCTCTTCTTTTCTCTTTTCAACTCAGATCTTTTTTCAACATAGAAAGCTTGACAAGCCCACTATGAGCTGGTTAGCTCTATCAATCCTTATTCTAGTAACTTAGAACATTCTTCATGTGCTAAAGCCATGTATGTTGGATTCATACCTGGATCTGTAGCTTTAGTAAAATTGATGTCTTCATTCATTTTGGAAGGAAGTTCTATGAAAAAATTTTGCATTCTTCCATAGAGGGGAAGGATGATTGAATTGTGCATGAGATTCTGGGAAGAATTGAAGGAATTGATCCTTAACATGTTGATATTAGGCAGAAGCATTGCGAAGTTCATAGAGCTTAGGAATAATAGTAAAATTCAAAAACTAATTTTTGACCTTAATTCTAGCAGCTCCAGTGTATAGACCATAAGCTTGTGATAAAATGTCCATACCCATGAACCATCTTTGTCAGGAAGAGAAAGGCCAATAACCTTTGTCCAAATGATACAATCTGAAAAAAATTTAAATCCAATTTTTCTTCTAGATTTCAAGCTGGTATTGAATGTCTGGCGGTTAGCCATTTGAAACCACTCATTATGCTCCTTCCAATCTGAAGGTGGAAGAACTTCAGGGTTCATAAGAGTTTTTCCTGCTCCTGTGTCTATTAGGGAAATGATAGGGATTAGCTTATCATATTTAGACATCAAGATTCCCATGCGAATGTATGGCTAAGGAACAATTTTTTTCTGAATGATTTACATGAGATTGTGAAGGTTGTCTTTTTTTCTTGGTACAGGCTGCAAGTAGCAAATATGGTTGATTTCATTGTTAAAAGGGGTTGTTTCTTCTGAATCACAGTCAGGAATTGCAAAGATATTATCATCATCAGGTTCTTCTTGTTCTGAGTACAAAGACTCTAAATTAGCTTTAAGATCATCTTCAAGGGAGATCATGTTAATATGCTGATAAACCTTTGACTTCTTTTTCTTTTTGAAACAATTTTTTGCAAAATATCTTTTTTTTCCACAAATGTAACACCTTTTTGTAGACTTTCTTCTAGAAGACTTCCTTTTGAAGAATCTATTATTAAACTTTTTGGTAAGATTCTGTTTTGAGTACGGGTATTTGAAATGGTTCTTTTTCTTCTTGGAATACCACTGGGAACATTGACAATCTTTCTTTCCACATTTGATCTATAAATAAGACTTGTTACAAATTTTGTTGAGCTTCGAATTTTGTTTCATGAGCTGGGATAGGAACTTATATTGCTCACAAAGTTTATCCATCATTGAGAGAGCTAATTGGTAGATTTCTCCAAGGGTAATCGAAGAGAGTTCCTTATTTAAAGCATTAAGGGCTCTTTGAAGCTCTGGTTGTATTTCATCAGGAAGAGAGGCAACAAACACCTACTTAAGACTTGGTTGATCATTTCCTCCAAGCATATATAATTTTTTATAGGTATTTTTTTTTTCAGAAAGCAGCATTTCATCTGAAAATATTCTTGTCTGGCTTGTCATTCAACTTATTGATGATTTCCAAAAAAAGTCTGATGAAGGAGACCTACAAGTTCAGCTAGGCTAGGAAGTTGAATGAGTTGTAGCTGCCTGTATTCTCCAAGTTTGAAAAACCATTCTCAGAGTGTTCCTGTCAGTCTGGAGAAGAGTTCTCTCAATATATCTCTTAATTTTGCATTTTCGTTGGTTAGCTACAAAATCTAACCATGTCTCTCCATTTTTCTAGGGGAATATCATCAATTGTGAACTCGAACCATTTTTTGGTTGTGAAAATGAGTATGACCAAGATAATTGTTAGCCAGATGATTATGAGTAGTTTCATCTTCTTCATCATCATTATCGGGATTATTTATTCTGGGTTCTTCTAGATTCTCTTATGGGCACATCATGAGAATGGTAGTGATATCAGTAAATTATTGGTTAATTCAAAAAGGGTAACCATAGACACAAAATCTTTAAGAGAGCCTGTATTGGAAGCATCAGAGATAGGATCATTTTGGCGTGAAGAAAATGGATGAAGAAAGTTAATGGCTGGCTGTTTTTCTTTTTGGTTTTGGATGGTTTTTTTTTGGGTCAGTGGGTCTTTCTAGTGAACGAAACCTAATTCCTAATGAAGAAACAGGAGGTGGTTGAGTTAAGGCTTTAGAAAAGGAAGAGGAAGGTTCTCCAGAGGGTTTTCTAGGATTTCCATAAGGTGGTCTTTGTGGAAGTTTTAGAGTCCTTTATAGAGGTTGAATAATTAGTTTAGGTTGAATTTTCTTGAAAAAGCCAGAGGTCATTTGGTAGTATTTGGAGTAATCATTGGAAGATGGGTAAGAGTATCTAGGTTGAGAAGGGTATGAAGGTGATAGGATGGATGCAGGAAGATAGCTTCCACAAATAGTTTCATTCTGTTGTCTTTTTGCTATATCTGTATCTATCTGTTGAACTTGATTCTTAAGTTATCCGAGCTCTATTTATTGTCAAAAAAAGTTGGATTATAAAAATCCCTAGCATAGAATTGTCTTAAGTCTGAATTGAGTTTGTTAATTCTGCTTTGGATACTTTCATATAATTGTTGAATTTGGACAGAAAATTCATCTACTCTAGTATGCAGATGTTGAAAGGAAGTATATAGATGATCAAGTTTTGTGTATATTCTTTTCAGCACACAATTTTGAGCTCTAGCATTTTGACTCTGCCAGTTGAGGACTTTTTCGGTAACATTCAAGGTCATAGAACCATTTGGAGATACTTCAGTTGTAGAGATACAAGGCTGAGCCGGTATTTTTCCAATGGAATCAATTTTCCTCTAAATAGGAGGAAAATCTTCTTCTGAGAAATTATGAGAAGAGAACATTTTTAAAGGAATCGAATTGTCCTTTTTATAATCTTCAGCTTTTTTCTACTGGTTGATGATAGATAAAAACTTTTCTCTCTGTAATTCAGCTTTTAGAATATGAATTTTTGTCTCATGACGAAGTTGCTGATTGGCAAGTAAAGACTCTGCTGCAGCAAGCTTTTTGCTAGAACGTAGTATAATTGAGACTGAGGTCTTTTTTAATTTTTCAGCAAGGGAAAAAAATGATTCTTGATCTAAGGTATCTTTATCATGATGGTGCAAGGAGTTTGAGCAACACCCTTTTCTTGAAATCTTGCCTTTTAGCCAAGATAATTAAGGCTCAGTTTCTAAAGAGCTATTACAATTTTTTGCACACATAGATGGGTCTGCATCCTAGATAAAGTGTCCATTGAGATGAGACACATAAGATATTGAAGTATCAGGATAGACCGAATGAATTGTCAATTTTTCTCTTTTGCTTCTTCTTTTCGTCTCAGGAGTAATCATTATAACCTGAGAGTCAGAATGTTCTGTTGGTTGCATCATGTTGATCTAAAAGTTGAGAAAAGAGAGGATGAAGTGGTTGTAGAAGTCATAGAGGTTGGACTAGGCTGTCCAGGTCTTTTAAAGACTGTCTTGATGCTTTCATTAGTCTAGGTGACTAATATAAGGGCTTTAGTTGTGTGGAAAGGTCTCTGCTATTCAAACTTCTTTTCATAATCAGTCAACCATTCCATTGGCATAAGTTGAGGAGATCTTCTTTGGGGATCTATTTTGAAATGTTGATTATGGTGGCTTTAGTGTTTTCTTTTGCCTTTATCATCAGGTTGTCATCAATATGATTTGGAAGTTGCAAATCACAAGCATGATCTTAGAATCTATAGATCATTTGATGATGTAAAGTTGCAACTATGGCTTCAAGTTTTTATTTGTGGTCTTTTATCTGGATTTGCACTTGGAGTCTATTTGGCAAGTATGGATATGCTAAACTAGCCACAAAATCTGGAAATATGGTGAACATGGTGGTTCTTGCATTTAATGTGGTGATAATAACTCTAACAAGAGCTTTGGCATATTTAATGCAGTTGGTATCAATGATTCTAACTTTAGCAATGACTAGATTTCCTTTTCTGCCATGGTAGGTAAGAGCAAGTCTAATAGCACCATAATGGAAATGGGTATAGTTTCTCCTTTACCAAAGACGGATTAATTCAAGAGAAATATGTAAAGGATAGTAAAGCTCTTCTTTAGTAACAGGAATAAAACATTGATTTAGCTTAGTTCCTTGAACATATTCACGAGTAGGATTAAAGGGCGAGAAATGATGGAATGGATTCTTTGGGTAATGGCAACAGGTTGACGATGATAATAACTATAAGGATTGAGAATATGAGGGATTTCTCGATTGTGGAAAGGATTTACAAGATGAGTAATTTCAATAAGATTGTCAATATGATTGGAAAGAGTGGATCTACAAGATTTTGGGATAAAGAAAGAGTCTAGGGAAGAGAAAGAAGAAGAAGATCATCCAATAAGATTTTTTTTTTGAATCCATGGTTGTAAGGGTTCTTCCTTACTCTCAAACTCAATAACAAAGGTAACTATTTTCCTTTTCTAATGTAGTTAGAAGGCTCTGATAAAAACATGTTAAAATAGTCCTTTATCTTATATTTTGTTTGATAAAAATCCTTTTTTTTTATAAATTTCTTAAGATTAAGTAATAATATCTTCCTTAATTTTTTTTTAAAATAATGCAAATGATCTTTTCATGAATTTTATTACAATCAAACTTTTATATTATTGTCACCTCCTTAATTGAAAAATCATAATTAGTAGCAAGTTGTTGCAGACTTGTAGTAAGTAATTCTCAAAAAGCACCATAAGCAAAGCCATGAATACAAAATATAAGATACAACTTAGATGCAAGGAAACTTATGTTTAACTAATAGGTTTTAGTTTAATAAAGTAGCATAAACAATTCAAGATCTTAATTTTTGAATAGGATACAATTAATGATAGAAAAAATTGGATAAATCAATAATAAAATTTATACTCTTTTTAAAAGTTATATGGTTTCATATTAATGTTTTATAACTTAAGAAAAAATATTGTAATTAGAAATACATATTGAGTTAGGTCATTATAATTTGTTCTTAACCATATGTGTAAAAGAGAATTTTCATAACAAAAGTTATAAGTTAAGGAATTTTTATAATATGAGATAAAAGTTAAGGAACTATTTTATTACATTTTAAACTTAAGAGCCAATTTTAAAACTTTAAATAAAGTTAAGGGACTATAATATTAATTTAATCTATTTTTATTTAATTTTGCATGTAATTTTAAAATAAAAATAATTAGTTTATTATTTGAGTTTTTAATATATTATTTATTTTATAAATTCAACTAATTTTTTTAGTAATTCAACAGTTATATTAATGATTTGGTCACGCAAAATTTTCATCAAGTCCATGATCGAATAAAAAACTATGATTGAATTCTCCTCATTCAAAAGCTCATTCTAAATTCCTAAAATGCCACCCAAATAATTGATTGATTGTAATTAAATTGGATTAGTTCACCTCAGTTGTAATTGATCTTTAAGATTTTTGTCAGATCATCTATCCCTCAATTGTAATCATCATTAAAGAATTATTTCTAAAGCAAATGCAAATATAAGTTATAAAGCATCAACAAAGGTTTAGTTTTATTTTTTTCATTTTTTTTAATAACGATAACATATTACAAAGAAAGAAAAAGGAGCTTTTAATGTTGTAAATCCAGCATAGGATACATTGCTAGATTTGATTCAAGATATTGGATCCGAGATCACCCATAAGACCAAAATAAATGTTCTTTTCATGCGCCTTGAAGTTAATATCTTGATGAATGGTTTGAAATTCAAGATCCATACACCAGCCTCTGAAGAGGTTAATATAGCCTTATTTCTCTAGGATTATAATTCAAAGACTCTGGTGATCCTGTAGATTATTATATAAAAAGTTTCTAATATATAGTAATAAAAAGTTATTATACCTGGTTTATTGATTTTTGTAGATCACTTCAATCTTCTTCTATCAACCATGTATAAGTAGAGAGGAAATTAAGAAAGTTCCTTTCTAACCCTTTTCTTAAGAAGTAGTAGGCATAAAAATTAGGTGAGCTCTTGCAGACCAAGTGTAAGGCTTTAGGGCAGGTGTTGTTTCACCAAGTTGTTTCTTGGGAGGGCTTGGAATTAGGTATCAAGAATACCACACCAAAAAAGTTGACTTTTTTGAATCACCTATTCCGGTGAAGAAGGATGCCCTTCCATGCAAAATGTTGTGAAGTATTATGATGACCATGAAAATTTGATCTATTCCATCTTTAGTGCAATTATCAATGTTTTTTATCCAATGATGAAGCCAATGATCCAGTGAGGGAATTTGTTCCGTTCTTATTAAGTAGGTTAAGCCAAACCATACTGCTTTTACAAAGAGGCAATGTAGAAAGAGTTGATTATTCGTCTCATCTACATTGGAGCAAAACATGCATGAGGTGGGGTGTGTTCAAATGATGTCTTTTAAGATTACATAGTGTTGAGAGTGCATCATTTTGTAACTTCCCTGTAAAGTTAATGTATCTTAATAGGATTTTGAGTCTCCAAAGGTTTTTCCATAGGAAATCACCATTTGGGTGACTTATAGCCTTTACATCTGTGAGAATCCTATAGCCCTTGTTGACTTTATATTTGCCATCAGGAGAGTGCTTCCAAATACTTTTGTTGGAGAGACCCCAAACAGAAATTTGGGAATAGAGGCAATGTCTTTAGCCACTTGAGATCCATAAAGACTTTGAAGCTTGGTTAAATCCCATTGATTTTGGGACTAGGAGATAAGCTCCTTCACTTTTATTTCTTGACTTGTATTCAAAGTAGCTGGGTGCCACTAAAATTTGGATCCAACACTAATTTGTTCACTTGTATCAACTCTCCAAAAAAATGAGTTGACGAACAAATTGCAATCCCTTCCAAGTTCAAGCTACTTGACACCTTTTTTTAAGCATTGATTCCAGATTATTCTTGAAGTGCTTAGACATTGACCATTTGCTGAATAAGGATGAGGGTTGGTCGATTATGCCCCAAATTGGCTTAGCTAGAAAGGCTTTATTAAAAAGAGACATTCTTCGTAAACCTATACCTTTGTCATCTTTTGGCATGAAGAGTCTATCTCTTTTGAGAAGATGCATTAAAGGTCTATCACCCTTAAAACCCAATAAAAGTTTATCATAATTACATCTATCTATGTGGCATGTTTTCTGGGGAGTGAAATGGTTGACATCTGATATATCGCGAGCGATTATAGAAAAAAGTGGATAAGTGTCATCCGACCTTCTTACGAAAGTAATTTGGATTTCTAACCACTGATTTTCCTTTTGATATTATCTACAATATCATTAAATTGCTCTGACCTATTTTGGTGGCCATTTATTTTGACCCAAGGTATTTACCCAGTTGGTTGGAAATATTTATACTAAATTCTGTCGCCATAAGTCTCTTAAAATGTTGTGGTGTGTTTAGGCTGAAAATGACCTAAAAGTCCCCCATACAGTCACAAAATACTTTGAATCTCCTTGAAACTTTCCATAGTAGCTTTAAAAAATAAGATTGTTCGTCAGCATACATAAGATTTGAGATTTCAGGGCCTCTTCTTGCAAATTTAATGCCTTGAATTTTCTTCTCCTCTTCTAACCTGTGAGCATATAGGAGAGAACATTAGAACAGAGGAGGAAGAGGTATAGCAAGAAGGGATCACCTTATCTCATACCTCATTCTGGTAAAAAGAAGCCTACCTTTTGTTTGTTGATTAGAAGCATATAAGATACAATAGACACGCACTGCATGATGATTTGGATTATTTAAGGAGGAAAATTCGTTTTGATCAACACTACCTTTAGGAAGTTCTAGGAGATTTTGTCATACGCCTTGTGGATATCTAATTTATAGGCACACCAATGCGTTTTGCATTTCCTGGTTTTTTGTATAAAAGTCATCAGCTTTGAGGCAAGGAAGATGTTGCCTTCTATGAATCTACCTTTGACAAAACCATTTTGATTAGGAGTGATCACTTCCTTCATAAGATCTTGAATTATGAGGACTAGGATCTTAGACACTATTTTAAGTACCACATTACCTAAGCTAATTGGACAGAAGTCTTGTAGCTTTTGTGGAATAGTAATTTTTGGTATTAAAGTAATTAGAGTCTGATTGAGTTCTCGAAGTAAGAAGCCTCTAGTGAAAAAGGATTGAAGGCACTTGACAACATCATTTTTCACATTTGGCCAAAATGTTGAAAGAACATTATAAGAAGACCATCGCCCAGGAGCTTCGTTTGGTTTCATATTGAATAAGGCTTGAGTGATTTTTACTTCTGAAATTGGACAGGTTAAGTTAAGCACCATCTCATTGTCTAATTGTGGAATGTTTAACTGATTTAGCTGATTGCATATATCCTCCATAGAGATGATTTCTTGCATTACATACACTTGCTTGAAATAATTCAGTGCAAGTTGTTCAAGTTCAGCATAGTTCTGTGTCCATTCTCCCTGATGATTTTGTATTCTTGTGATTCAGTTATTGATTCTTCTTTTCTTTACCATTATGTGGAAATATTTTTTATTTCTGTATCCTTGCAATAACCATATCTGCATTGATTTCTATGCCCACAAAATTTCTTCCTGCTTTAATAGTTTCTCAAGATCTTACCGAACTTGGAGCTCTCTATGCAACAATGCAACATCAAAATTTTATTGATTACTGATTGCTGCTTGGATGCTTTACAGTTCTTCATTTATGCCTAAGATTTTAACTTGTACTTTTCTTACTAGATCATGATTCCACTGTTTTAGTTAGTTTTTAACATTCTTAAATTTTTGCACCAAGCTATATGATAATGATACCCTCTTATTTATATACCATACTTGATTTACGACCTCGTTACAAATTTCTTCTAAGAGCCACATGGCTTCAAAACAAAAAGGATGAGGCTTAAAGGGGATTCTTTCATACATACTTATAGTAAGTGGGCTATGATTTAAACATTGAATTGGTAAACAAGAAATGTTAGATTCAAGAAAATAATTTAACCAATCACTACTGCATACTGCTTAGTCTAAGCGTTCCCATACAACACATCTTGTCTGTGATTGAAACATGTGAACTAATTGCTTTGAGGTCTCAGATCAATTAATCCATTAGAGTCTAGAAAATGTTTAAAATCAATTGCTCCAAAAATTGGTTGTGCAAGCATTAAGCTTTTCTGAAGCATCAAGAACTAAAGTTTAGTGAAAGTATTAGTTTTTTATAATATGGTAAACTAAAATTTAATTTTTTTTTAAAAGAGGTATTCATATTTAATGCTTAATAGTGTCTCAAACAAAATTGTTTAAAAGAATATTTATAAAAAAATTTTAAAAAAGTTATAAAGCTCATTTAATCTAAAAATATTGGTTATAGTTACAAAAGTTAAGGCTGGACTCATAAAATAGTTGGGCTTTTATTTTAAGCCCATCACTTATATGATTTACGTACCTTTAATTAAAAAAAGATTTATATATATTAAAAATTAAGTGAACAAGTGTAATGTAATAGTCCATGTTTATCAGTAGCACGTTAGAAAGATTATGAATTATTGATGAGATTAGGTGAAGTTTTTCCATTTATCTCAGTTTTGATAAAAGTCCAAGCTAGGAGTTTAAAACTTGTAGAGTGCAAATCAAGTTTAAAATGACCCATCATAACTTATACTTCATTTTTTATTTCTTGAGATTTAATGAATATGTACTTAAAGTCACCTTTTTATTCAGAAAAAAAAAATAATTTTAATATTTTTTAATCAAATTTGTGATAAAAAATTAATATGTATATAATTTATACAACTCATCTCTCATATAATTTTTTTAAAAAAAATTTTAAATATTTTATTTTGATTAAAAAATCTTATAAAAAAATATAAAAATTACATGTAAGTCTATTAAATTAAGTTGGCCTAAATATATTAACCATGCTTTATTTTGTAAATTGTATCTCATCAAAACTTTTAGAAACCGTTATCTTCGAGTTTACCAAAATTATTGAACCCAACACAAATTTCAGTATCAACATAATATTTGCATAAAGTTGACTTGCATTATGTAGCTAGGAAAAGAAGATATGACTAAAGATCTAAAAATAAACTAGGTTTATTGAATCAGTTTAGCTTGACTCTTAAATTAATATGGTTGGACTATAAAAATTGTGATTCATTTTAAGAATGAGTGTTTATCCTAGTTCATTTGCCCATGATGAACTTGCAGAAACTGGACCGAGTTGGTCTTATGAGCTTTTTTTTTAATTTTTTTTAAATTTATATTATAAAATGTCATATAACATATATTAATATGTAATATTTATTTTTAATATATTGATATATAAAATAAATTATTTTTTGTAGGCAAATTTGTAATATTTATTATAATATATTGATATATAGAATAAATTATACAAAATAATTTTTTTAATTAATATTTTTATAATCCAATTTATAATATTTATTTATTATATGTTGATATGTAAAATAAATTATGTATATATTATACATTTTGAATAAAGTAAAATAAATTATTTTTTAAAATAATTATTTAAAATAAAACTCATGAACTGGCTTAAACTAACATTTTTTACTCATTTATTTAGAATTAACCAAACTATTTTGACATTCTTAAACATGAGCAAATCTTACAAAGGGAACATCTCCTTCTTCAAGGACCTTTGTCTATAATTGTTTAAAAGCATTATTCCTAAGACAAACTCAGTCATTTTCATAAGGGTTGTCTTCCATGGATGTCCTACTCTTTTGGATCTAAGTCATTTTTTTCCTTGAAATGTCAAATTCATCCTCGAGATTGAAAAGAGAGAGAGAATCCTTATATATATAGATAGGATATCTCTCTCTCTCACATTGTGATCTTGATCATCCTTCATGCATGCAAATATCAACATTCTCATCAACATCACCTGTGAACTCATCAATCATCATCTACTTTTCACACCAGCTTGGTAGTTTGTTGGTAGTCCAAATCAGATTCTCATTAGTTATAGCTAGTTCTACTTATGATTGACTTAAATTATTTTTTAGTTTTGGTTCATTTAACTTTTTTAATTTAGTTTCTATAATTTAAAATTTTGTAATTAAATTTTTATATTTTAAAAATTTTTAATTTGGTTCATGCCATTAAGGTTATATGAATTGGATACATGAATTATATATATTAAGAGCGTAAAGATGTACAAATTATTGGTTATATCAATAAAATTTAACATCATATTAGTTGACATAGATTTAGCAATGAAGATTAAATTAAAAATTTTAAATTATAAAAATCAAATTAAAAATCAAATTTTCACAGCGTGTAAATCAAACTCAGCTAATTAAGAAACTATATATCTCAACAAAAAGTACACTTGTGGTAAATAGGGATCCCAAAACTCTCTTGATATAGAAATTTTTGTAGAGATTGTTTTATTAAAAAATTTTGTTTTATGACGATAAGAATGAAGAGTAAAATTTGTCCCAAACAAGTTAGGGGAGATGAGGATCATACTTCCCATCTCTCACCTGATATGTTTTAAATTTTATATAACTAATTATCACATAATAAATTTAAAATAATATTTTAATATCAATCATTCAATTTAATTTAACGATTAAAAAGAGTTCATCGCATTTTTTATATAAATAGTATTCTCATTTAATATGTTATATGTGTGTGTATATATATACACACACACAAATATCTTATTTTGTAATTTATCTTTTTATTATTTGTTAATTAAAAATTTTAAAAGGAAATAAGTAACTTTATAAAATAATAGAATTCTTGAAAGTCATGTTTTATTTGAAAATTTTAAAAATATAACTAATCTTTTATTATTTTAGTAAAATTTAATATTTTTCATTAATATCTTTTAAGAAAAATTTATACTATTATTTTAATAAATATTTATTGACACTCTAAATTTTCATGGAGATTTTAAAAATCTTTAAATTTTCATAAGGAATGAAAATGTAAACGTTTTTTTTTTTAATATAGAAAATGAGGATAGAGATGGAGAGTAAAGATATACTTGTTATCTCTACTTGTGGATGAATTGAAAATCTTAAACAAGATTAATAAATTAAAAATATATACTAAAAAATACTAGTAAATTTCACCCAATTACATATAGAGATAAAAAGTAGACATATATGAGTTTGGGAAATTTTTTTAAAGGTAATATTTTTAAAATTCAGCAATTTTAAACTATGTCAATTACATTGAAATCTAATAGATATTAATAAAATTTATCTATTAAGTTTATATTTGGATATAAATATTTTTTAAAAACATTTGGATATAAATATTGTTTTAAAATATTTTACGGGTTTGATAAGTAAGAATTTTTATATTCTAAATATAAATATATAATTTATTATATTAAAACAAATATATGTAAAAATATATTATTTGCATATTTCATTAATTCTCTCAATATATTTATTAATTTTAATATTTATATATAAATGATTGTATTTAATAATTTTATAAAAATAAACTAATTAAGATTTTATATTAATTGTAAGTTTAAAAATTACATAATATAATTGATATACTTTATACATTTTTTTTATAAATTTATGTATAAATAAGATCAAATTAATCATTTTAATTCTTTTTACTATAAGTCCAAAGATTTAAAATTTAAACAAAGTACGTATTACTATTAGCCATTGGGCTTAAAAGCCGTACGCTTCAAAGTTTAAATTTTTTGGTCACTTGAAATCAAAATTTTACGAACTCCAAGCTGCACTCTCCCTCCAAAATTTTCATCTTTTGCTTGTTCTTCAATCTCTCTCGCAGACATACACTCTCTCTCTTAGAACCTACTGATTCCTGAACCGTAGATCGCTGCGACTTCGATGTCGGCTACGACCGCGTCGATTACGGCGGCAAACCAGGCTGCGCGGCGGAGACCGGTGGTTTCCACCGGCAAGAATACCACAAGCATGGAGCTACTCGCCAACAATGTTGGTGTTTTTGAGGCTGATGCTGGTGCTGGTTCTGGTGGAGGAGGAGATGAGATAGTGACCCCCACCGGAAATGGGAGAGCTTTGAGCCATCACTCGATTCGTCGCGAGGCGATTCTAGAACGATCTTCTAAGGATGTGGAGCAAGTGAAGAAAGTTGTTGGGAATTCAAGGCGAACTCGGAAGGGTTCTTCGAAGACTGAGAAGCCCTGGTGGCTCACAGCGTTGAGTATTTTTGCAAAGAATTTCGTGCGCCTTGTTGTGCTTGTGGGACTGGTTCAGTTGATTCGGAGTTTGGCTTTGAAAACTAATGATAGTGTGGTGGGGAGTCTTTCGGAATTTGAGGGTAGGATTGCTGAAGCGGAGGCATTGTTGAAAAAAACTGCGAAAACGATCCAGGTGCAAGTTGATGTTGTGGATAAGAAGATTGATGATGAGATTGGAGGGTTGAGGAAGGAAGTGAGTAACAAAATTGACGAAAAGGGAAACATTTTGGAGAGTGGGTTGAAGAAATTGAAGGCCAAAAGTGAAGGACTGGAGAGATCCTTGACTGAAATGAAGGGAATGGATTGGTTATCCAAGGAAGAGTTTGCGAAGATTTATGATGATTTGAAGAAGCTAAAGGGGAGTCAGTATGAAGGTACAAGTTTGGATGAGATAAGGGCATATGCGAGGGAGATGATTAAGAAAGAGATTGAGAAGCATGCTGCAGATGGACTTGGGAGGGTGGACTATGCTCTCGCTAGTGGGGGAGCTGCGGTTGTGAAGCACTCAGAACCATATATAATGGGGAAGGGAAGTAATTTGCTCTTATGGTCTGCAAAAAATGGTGTACACCCCCATGCAGATAATGTGTTGAAACCAAGCTTTGGAGAGCCGGGCCATTGTTTTCCACTGAAAGGAAGCAGTGGGTTTTTTCAGGTTAGGTTACGGACTGCTATCATTCCAGAGGCTGTCACCTTGGAACATATTGCGAAGGTGATGCTTTCATATTGAAAACAATTAGCTACGTTAGGATTCATTGCTATATTCTTTTCATGTTTTCGTATTTTTGTTAGCTCCTGACAGTATTGATTTATTGAGATGTTCTTTATACGTAAATCAATGATGCATGTATTCACAATTCATATGCATTGTCCACATTTTATGTTTCTGTTTGTAACAAACTCAATTTAGTGGATCGCATGATATGTCATAAGGGAGTTTATGGTCAGTAAGATCCTAATATATCAATTAGATGCATCTAGTTTATTGATATGTCTATGTTTTTGGTGGCTTATCGAGTAGTTTGTAGCTTGTAGAAGATGCAATTTGTTCTTCATGTTCTTGTGTCGCCAAATGTGATGATTTATGAAGAATGTAACAGTCAGGGATGTCCAAATTCTGGAATTGTAAATTAAGGATGACGGCCACTTTTTACTAGGCATTGTATATTTTTGTGAGAAAGACAAACAATTAATCAAGTGATATCTTTTGATATCTGGAATATTAAGGTTGTCTTCGTGTAACTGGACTAAACAATTTCTTAGATGAATGCATATATTTATCACCTGAGTTTTTCTTCCTTATTATCCTGTTTTTCTCCCCAGAAAGTTCCTTATTTTCTTGTTTGATTTGCTCTTGTTATGTCACTTGACTTGTGGTGGAGGGTTCACAGTTGTGATGTGACTGATGAAACTAATTGATATCATTATGCATCTGTGAGGAGAGCTAAATATTAAGATAGTAATATACTGAGACAGGGTTGGCAATTATCAATTCATAGGTACAGGTACTATACTATAATACAGAAAATACACTGTTAACATTTCTAGTCCTTTTAATTTGTAGAGAAATTAGTCCTATGCAATAAGTTATGAGAGATTCTTAGGCACATACATTGTACCACTTTATTTGTGCATTAGCCAATAATATTCAACCAATTCTTCTTACTTTGTAATGATGGATCCACATACTATAAAAAAGTAAAAAGAGTTGGTTGAATATAATTGCCTAATACACAAATGAAGTGACACACTACATGTACCTAGGAAATTTTCTTAAGTTATTGCATTTTGGAAGATGCTAGACTCTTGTTCTTGGTTTCTAGAGGAGAATTTTGCTTTTAGTTTTTTGTCTTGTTGATATGGTCTAACATGTAATTCAATTCATCCGTCTGCTGTTACTGCTGTCTGCTAGTGAAGAGAAGATAGATCTTGAGTTTCAGTTTGAAGCCCTAGAGTCACCTTCTTTTTTACTGAATCCTATCTGGATGGTCCCAATTCAGTTTGCTTATAGATTAATTCAGGTGACCCAAAATTTTTGGGTCAAGCTGGTTTTGTTGTAATATTTCTGGTTTGGTTGCCTTGCTTTAATTATCAGGTTATAGCCTTGAACTGCCTATGACCATTTTGTAATGAACTGCTCTGTCAGTTAAGATGTCAGTGGTTTGTTTCAGGATGTTTTTACAGTGGAGTTGGGGATTCTCAGGAGGTTAGACTAGAGTTAAGCAACTTAGGTCTTCTTTCAGGCTTCAACTTAATCAGATATAAATTATTTTGCTTTTCCTTATTAAGGCTTTTTTATCCATCTTCTCTATGTTTTTGTAGATACGTGTATTGTTGAGTTATGGTTAAGAAATGACCCGAAAAAAGAAATTATATTGTTGAGCCGTCATAATAGCCAGACTAGAGTGTGGTTGATATGGGTGTACTAGAGAATAGTAGAAAAATGTAAGCTTCTGCTTTTAAGCTCATTTTACTATATTTGCTCTTTAATCATTTTCTATTTAAACCTCTACTTAATATTTGTCAAGTGCTTGGCTAAATTATTGGACTGTTTATGATTAGCAATTTGACATGTGCAGTATATTATGTGTCTTAGGCATTCAGCTTGAAAAGTTCGTGAAGAAACATATTTTGTGCAGGGTGGTTCTGAATTTAGATTATATGCACATTTAAGATTGATTAAGAGGGGCTGTTGACAAATCTTGCCATTGCTTAATTGTACTGATTGGACCAAAGGGGAATAAAATAATAATGAACCAAAGAGAGAGAGAGAGAGAGAGAGAGAAGTTAACAAAACGAAAGGTGGTTTGGAGTTTCTGAAAATATATTTATTTGACTATTTTTCATAGTTGGTAAAGGATTCTGACTTTTGCATGAGAAATTGTATATGCCCTGAGAGAAGATAGGAAGGAGGAACGTTGTATTGTCTATGATAGACTATTTACACTGAAATAACATAAGTGTCTATTGGGAGATTCTCTGATAAATGCATCTGATCCCAATTCTTATGATGTACATTTCTTTTATGTTCTTATTTTTATCTTGGTGCCTCTGGTACAAAGTTCTTTTGCTAGACTTTTGCAGTCTTTTATCCTTCTTTTTTTTTTTTTGTTGGTTAGCTGTTAGTCCTAATTTTTTTGCTTTTGGACAGAGTGTTGCATATGATAGATCAAGTGCTCCCAAAGACTGCAGAGTCTCTGGTTGGTTGCAGGGGCATAATGCAGATTCTGCAGTCAATAGTGGAAGGATGTTTCTTCTAGCAGAATTTGCATATGACCTTGAGAAGAGCAATGCTCAAACTTTTAATGTGTTGGATTCAGCAAGTTCTGGTGTTGTAGACACAATAAGGTTTGATTTTATCTCAAACCATGGAAGTCCTTCGCACACTTGTACATATCGCCTGAGGGTTCATGGCCATGAGCCTGACTCTGTTTCCATCACGGGGATGCAGTCATGATGCATCTCTTGTTGGCTTGGATTTGTATCAATTTTCTTATTTGGTTAGATCTAGTTAGTCATGGACTCATAGTCACTAGATGCACTTAGTAATGGTCATTGTTAGAGTATTCCTCCTGACATTGTTGATTGAAATGAATTTTGTACTCGTGTAGGATTTCTGAGGCAGGATGGTTGATTTTGGGTATGTTAGGATAGAAGGAATTGGGAAGAAGGAACTGGAAGGTTTCAATGTAATTAGCACTATCAAAACTAGTTGAGGCATTTAGATGGCATTTATTGTGATAATTTGTTCATAATTATTTAAATATTTATCTCAAGTTTGTATTTGCTTCTTTTTGTGCCTTTCTTTTTGGCTAATTTATTAGCTTCTTGTAGCTTAAGATTGAAACGTAAGTATCATGTATTTAAAATTTTAAATATGAATATTGATATTAATTCATAATTAAGAAATATGAATATTGATATAATTAGAATAAATTAGTGATTTGGTTTTTGAAAGATATATATTCTTTCAATTTAGTCTTTAAAAGATAAAATATTTTAATTTATTTTTGAAATATTAATTTTTAATTAATTTAGTTATTTGATTAATAAAAAAAAAAATTAATTGACAGTAGTATTAATATATATTAATTTAATTATTAAATGATGAATTGAATTTTATTTAATAATAAGAAATAAAATACATTATATTTACAAATTAAATGTCAAAATGTATAATTTTTATTTTTTTATTTATAACTTATAAATCTGATGTGTTTTATTTTATAAATTATTAATCGTCAAAATACATTGCTTATATTTTTTTGTTAAATAGAATTCAATTGATAATTTAAAAATTAATTAATATTTATTAATGTTATTGTTAGTTAATTATATATCAATATTATTAATTAAAAGATTAAATTAATTAAAAAATTAATCTTTTAAAAATTAAATTAAGATATTTTATTTTTTAAAATTAAATTAAAAAAAATAAATCTTTTAAAGATCACATTTTCGTAGGAGTATATACATATGGCACAAGCACAACTCATTTTTTATGTCCGTGCTTTATATAAGCAGAACCAAGTAGATCGAGTTGGGGATTGAATTAAAAAATTTTAAAAATAAATCTTTCAACCACTAATTTGAATATAATGCAAAACTGCCTCCAAATCCAACTTCAGAAGATCACATTTTCTCATCGGTCCTATCTTTGTGCCTCCTCCTTGTTTTTCTTTCGTTTATTCTTTTCGAAATTTCTGGTAATTAATATAAAATGAATCCCTTCGATTTTCTTTTTTTTAATATTGAACGTTTCAGTTTCAGTGATGTAAGGTCAGTCTGCTTTACATGAGTTTCTTTTTTTTTTTTCAAAAAAACTTATGTGGACTAAGTTGGGTTGGTCCATCCATCTTACAAAGGCTAAAAATTTTAGCTTAGCCCAAGAATTAATGAGGTATGGGTTGGAATGGGCCAGTCTCTTGGGCTTTTTCATACGGAAATTATTTTTGCTGCTATTTTATATAACATACATCAGGCAAATTTAAAAAATATTGTAGCTAACTTATACATCTTATTTATTTATTTATTATTCAAGGAAACTTAAAATAATGTGATAATATCAAATTGAACAAATTTTAAATAAAATTTTTAATTGATAAATGAAAAATTATTGTATAATGTAATAGTAGCATAATGATTTCATTATATTTTGATCATAAAAATCATTGTAATAATATAATTCAAAATATATGAAAATTTCAAGGATTTTTTATTTTTCTCTTTCCAAAATCAGTCGTATAAATTTTGAATCAAAAGTTTGAGAAGATTATTCTAAACAAAACCATGTTGTTTCCTGCAAAACAGAGTTGGAAGACTTTGCCTTAAAATTAACAATAAAGTTTGCCAAGAATATTAATTTTCTGAATCCGTAAACATAAGGAGAGTTCTTTTTAAGATTGAGTTTTTTTGTTTTTATATTTTTCTTATAATAAAAAAATATATCAATTTTAAATTATAAAAGATTCAAAATCGTTGTTCTTGGATCCCATTAATTATCGTTACTTGGGATGAGTAATTCAGTCTTTACGAGGTGACACTTGTGCATATTGAACACTATAAATAACTCAAAATATCTCTCTTGCTACATTTCAAGTTCTATTATAAGATATTTTTAAGTAAGAAATATTAAATGTTTTTTAAAGTTATATTTTATTATATTATTTAAATTTTTTTTAATTATTAGTAATTAATACATAATTTATTTTTAGAATAAGATAAATTTACTTTTATAAATATAAAATTCAAATGTTTAAATTTTTAATCATAAAATTATAAAATTTGAAATCTTGTGAGATATTTTATTTATTTATTAGGTAATTTTTATAAATATTTTTTACATAATTTTGAATGGCGATTTTTGTGAGTTTGCGTGTGTGTGTATATGTATGTATATATATGTGAATTTATGTTTTATAATTTTATAATTTAAAATTTTAAAAATTATAAAATTATAAAACATAAACCTTAAAAATATATCGTGGTTTTATTTTTCTTTGGACAATTTTCGTATATATATTGCTAATTTTATATGATAATTTTTATATATAATTATTTTTGAGTTTATGTTTTATAATTTTATAATTTAAGATTTAAGTTTTTGTATTTTGTATTTATAAGGATAACTTTGTCTTATTTTAAAAATAAATTATGTATTTATTATGATTTGTTAAAAATTTTAAATAACATTAAATAGCATGATAAATATTACTTTTAAAAATATTTAATATTTTTTTAACAAAATCTTTTAAATTTTAATTTTTTACAGCTATTTCTTATTAATAATATTTTTTTAAATAAAAATTTAAATATTAATTTATCATATTATAAAAATTTATTAGATTCAATTATTGTTGGTATTATGAGATATTTATATCTATAATGTCTAAATTAATATTTGCATCTTTAATTTTTTTTAAGTTTTTAATAATAAATCACATTTGTGATGGTATCCTAAAAAAGGAAAAATAGTCATAATGTGCAGTTAACATCTATTATTTTTCTAATAAAAGGTGCTTTGACAAAGTTAATCACATTTACACTTGTCATTTCAAACATGGCTCCACCCATAATTTTCTTCTCAAGGACCACGACATTTGATTATGAAATTTGCATATTTTTTTATATCCCAATTTACGAGGTGAGATATTTTTATTTCTATAGCAGCGCTTTCTGTGTAAATATAATAGTTATAAAGCATAGTCATTAGGCTTACCTTGGATTTAGCTAAGTTGATCAGTTTGAATGCAATTGTAAATTTGTGAAATGGTAGAATCCAAAGTTGCCAACCAACCATATCCAATTGAGTCACGTGCCACATCACATGATTTCACCTAAAAATAAAACATAAAAATATAAAAATATAAAAATCAAAGCAACACTAATCTTTGTTGATTTAGCTTTGGAACTTGGAAGCTGAATTAGTCAAAGATTTGTCACATGACACACCTGCATCTTCTGCAATTTTTTCAAAATTAGTCTTCAAAGGTTTTGTTAATAAGTGTGGTTAAGATATTGATTAAAATTTTTTAGTTAATTAATAAAATATTTAATAATTTAAAATTTATTAAAAAATTAATAAAAATAATAATTTTTAATGTCAAAAAATTGTATCAACTATCACAACAACATGTAAAATTAATTTTCATTAAGTGATTTTAGTTATATAAATTAAATGATGTTAATATATTTTATTTTTAATTATTTTTATAGTTAAATTATTAATAATTAATTTTTTTTAATTTTTTATATCTTTAATTATTAAATTATTTTTTATATGATTAACTCTAATCATATAAGAATATATAATAATTTTTTTTGTACATGATCAAATTTTAAAAAATTCATATAACATAACACGTATCCTCTCTTAAAGTCTTATTATTATTGTAGTATTTTTACAAATATGAGTTGGAAGCTTTATCTTCTTGAAAGCATGACTCACCTATTACCATATTGATGCTTAATTCTTGTTAATTATTATTGTGTTATTTGTTATTACAATTAAGTGATGTCAAAATGTGTACTTCATTTATTTATGTTAAAATTAAGAGATTCAAAAAAATATTATGTAATCCAACTTTAATGAAATTGACAAAATTAACAGTGACTGCATGGATCCAAAATCACTTTCAAATTTCCACCACTAAGGAAAAAAGTGTGGCATTCCGAGCATGGGATTTATTAACTACTAATTATGAACAAGACTCAAGTAAAATTTTTAAATATTTGTTATTAATTTTTTAATAATTAATATAATTAAATTCATTTAGCTTATAAAGTCCCTAAAACTTAATGAGTACATGAGTCAATCTTTTTATCGAAATTGGATTCATAGTTCTCTGCAGTAAAAAAAAGATAAATCTTAATCCATTCATATTGGTTCTTTTTAATAAGAAAGAGGTAAGACATAATCTATATAGATTATTCTCTATTTTTTTTTTATGAAAGTCAATTTTTTTTAGAGAATGAAATTGTGTATTCATTAATTTTGAAAACTAAAGCTAGATGTACCAAATTGTTAATTAATTTACTCCATAGACAAACACTTAAGAACTCAGCTCCATACTATATATGACCTAAGCTCATCATTACAAGAAGCTCAGAGCAAGTAAAAGACATCCTCTAAGCATGAAATCCTTCTGCAACAACTCAATCATTGCTATTATCTTTGCCATTGCAGTATTGCTCCTTTCATCTGGGATCAATGTGTCCTTAGCTAGGACTCACCCACCTTCTTCTTTGGATCAAAAAATGTCTTCATCAACATCATCTTCCCAAGCTCTCAGCTCATCACGCAGCCAAAAATGGCCAAACTCTTCTCATCAGTCAGTGGTTGCTGCTAACCTTAGAAGCATTCCACCAAGCAGACCAAATCCTACCCAGAACAAGTAATTTTAATTTTTCTCTTTAATTTCTTCAACATGTTTTTGGATATTAATTAATATCTCAAAAATTATTAATTACCAGGTTAAAGCCTAGGATAAGGGGTTAAAGTATAAGGCACTTATATGGAGCTCTTGAAGATATATATTATCTCAGACAAATATAAGGCTGCAAGGAATATGTATTGCTCCTCCAGTTTTGTGTATTGCTTCTAATTTTGATTAGTAGTACTGTAAGAATGGTAGGTGAAGTAAAGTTATTTAATTTCAGTTTGTATCTTTATCATTGTTATTACTTTGATGTTTTAGGTTACTTTAGTTTGATGTTTTAGGTCATAGAGAGAATACAGTAGGAATAAAAGAATGTAAAGGTGTATTACTATCGAACTCATCGTAGTCTGAAATAGTTTTTAATACTACAAGATAAAGATTTTGTCTTTTTTTTGTGTGTTTTTTTTCTTATGCTTGTATGAATGTAGATTATTGCTATACTCTCTAACAGATTCTGAAATTTTCTTTTTCTTTTTCCTAACTTTTCCTACACAGTACTATGATGGTTGGGTTCTGGGTGTATAACTCTATATATAATATTGTGCACTTCAACTTTTTGTTAGAGTAACTTTCCTGCAGTCATTTTCTGACATTTGGATCTGTGAAATTCTACTTTCTTTTAGAAAAAGAATTGTAAAAAAGAAACAGTTAGTGTTAAAAAAGTTTAGTTAAAAAGTATTTTTACCAGTATTTAAGAAATAAGTTGTATTCAGAAATTTTAAATAAAAATACTTTTAATTATCAAATTATTATATTTTTGTTTATTAATAATATTATTTAAATAGAAAAATGTTATTTAAATAGGATTTAGTAGGGACGTCTGATAACAAGAAACAAGACTCAAGTGTCCAGACATACAGAATATTTGGTTAAAATATTAATTTTTTTATCATCAAAATTATTTTAATCAATTAATGATATAATAACATCTAAATAATAAGAATGATTTATTCTCTTTATTTTATTTGATTTTTTTAAAATAAAACTCTCCATCAATGGAGTAATTAGAGCAATTTATTCCACCCAACTTGAGATCAATTCATTAATAACCATTCCACCCACTTTCTTAAAACACTCTCTAACAAGCCTTAAAGGAGCAAGTTTTAATAGCTCGACGCTTCAATTTCGAATTCGAATTAAGGTAAAAAAATTGATGAAATTATTATAAATTTGTTTGATTTTGGTTTTATTAGATGTATAAGTGATTTTATAGAACTGTATACATTCTGTCAATTACTAAGGGTGTATTTGATTTGTGAAAACATTTTTAATTTTTGTTCCTTAAAATTAGATTTTATTTCTAAATTTTTAAAATTTTTAAAACATATTTGTTATGCAAAGTTAAAATTTTATTTATTTTTATTTTTATGTCAAATGGCTTAAATGAGTATAATATTTTATTAATTTTTAAATATTTATTATCAAATAATAATATTTATATGATTGAAGAATTTATTTTTAAAAAAATTAAAAAATAAAATTGGTCATTATTTGAAAAGGCTGATGATGTTTGTTAGACATTTTCTGTTTTTAATTTATTTTTTAAAATTATTTTTTGTTAAATTTTATTAAACGTATTTTTAATCATATTTTTTTGTTTTAAGTGACAATGAAAACACGAAACAGCAAAGCAAACGCACCCTAAGTTTTGTTTTACTCAAATTTTAGTGCAATGGCGTTTAATGTTAGTAATTATTCTCAAATAATTTGTAATTTCTTACCAATAATAATAATAATAATAATTCTCAGATATACTCAAAATAAGTTGGTAACGTGAGATTTGGTATGACATAATGAACATAGGCTCTTTTCATTATCTTCAATGACCTCACCAACAGTGCGTAGTCTGCAATTTTAAGTTGATCGTTAGGTAATAATTATGGCCATAAAGAATTCAAATTTATTGACTTTAATTAGTTCAGAGCATGCTAAATCATGAAGTAGACATTAAAGTTCCTGGTCTTAGATGGAAATACTAGTGCATACAAGAAAATGTAGAATGAAAAACGTGCTACTCAATTAAGTGATATGTAAACAAGCCTATAATTTTGTGGATCATTCAATCATTATTGCAGGCTATGCCTTTTCAGCCACCAGAGATCAGCATAAATGGTTTTTTTCATTCTATTCAAATCATTTGGAACAAACTATGGACAAGTTTTAAAGACTTGATCTCTGCAAAATCTTGCACCTATTATTTCTTATTACAATTTTTATATTACACCATTTTAGTTCTAATGCTTTATTTCTTGAATGTTTATCACTTTGTAAGAACTTTGATTTCATGTCTTTAAGATTGAGAATTGAGTTCTTAAGATTTGGAATGATAACCTCGAAATAAATGCAATTCATGGAGAAGATCCAATTTCTATTAATTATTCCCACGCGAATCCTTATTTTAATATGTTAGCTTTTTTATATTGTCATGTTGAAAGCAAAACAAAGACTTATTTATTGTCATGTTAATTTAATGAAATTGCTATTAATTTTAACTTTTTAAAATTTTATTGACATGTAGCAGCAGTAATAACCGTTGCTATATATTTTTTGTTTACAAAAACCATTAGCAACGGAATTTCTGTCCCAAATCCGTCGCTAAACAAGAATACAATATTCATACCTAGAGACAGAAATGTTCCGTCTCCAATTGCGACGGAATAATTTTAATTGGCGAAGGACATTAATGATTAGCATTTAGCAATGCTTTTAGCAACAGAATTGGTTCGAGGACGAATTGTGCCGTCGCTGAATTTCGCTTTTCTTATATATCTTCGCATAAACTTGAAGTATAGAAAAAATATTATTAAAAAATACTTAATTTTATTAAGATAATAAAAAAATAATTATAATTTTAAAAATTTTTAAATAAAAAAAGTTATAGAAAATGATTTTAATAAATTCAGTTATTTTTCAAAGTTACTTATTTTTTGAATTTTTTAATTAAAAAATTATAAAAAAGACATTTAAAAATATATATAAATTTAAAAAATATATGCAAATTTTCAGATACAAAATCTTTGCACGATTGGGGGCATGATTCCTATTTTAATTTCCAAACTTGTTTCGAATAAATTTTGTCCCTTATTCTCATCTTAAAAAAAAATATTCGAATTTCTAAATAAAAGAGTACTTAACCTGGAGAAATTTGCTCTTTCATCATGCCAACATCTTGTCAGCACCCTTTCAATCTAAATTCAATTTTTAGTCAATTTTTTTTGGTATTTTTTCTTCATTATTATATTATACATTATTGTTAGGTCTGGTTCTCTGTTCCTATCTCTTTTGATGCCTCTCAGTCTCAACGAAACTCTCATTTTGTCATTATTTTGTATATGCTCTTAAATGATTAAGAATTATTCATCTTTAAAATTATTATTGAGCTAGCCATAACTTCTCTCTACTTCATCATTTTGAATAAATGAACCTATCCTATATTTTTTTTCAATGAAAAAATATATATATGAGATACGTATTATAAGATATTGAATATATAAATGACCATTTCTTTATATGTAAACCATCATTTTTGGTTGGGATATGCATGTTACCATGGTAGTATTTGGGATGGGATGCACCAATTAATTATAATTACATAATAAATTTTAAAAAAAGTATATCCTTATTATTGCTATGTGTAATGTGATAACAATTAATAATTTAAAGAAAGTAATTTGTAATTTAAGAATTAGAAAAAAAAAACTGTCAAAGGTTTACTTATTTATCATTTGAATTGTATAAAACATAGGAAGTGAGATTATACCATTACCGAAGTAAGATTCGTTTTAATTAGTACGATTTGGCTTTGGATTTTGGACATTAAGAAAT
Source organism: Senna siamea (assembly GCA_031216115.1). Lineage (NCBI taxonomy): Eukaryota > Viridiplantae > Streptophyta > Magnoliopsida > Fabales > Fabaceae > Senna > Senna siamea. The sequence continues at coordinate 2,652,232 of CM062356.1, forward strand.
AGACTAATTCGGGTTTTAATAGATTAAAGTGTAAATAATTAACATTTTGGTCATGTTTAGAAATTGAATTTATAGTTTTATAATACGAATCAGTTCCTTTTTTTTTTTTCATTAAAAGAACTAACTTGTATATAAATATCAATTTAGGAACTATTAAACAATAGTTTATCTTTTAGGAATCAAATTATGAATATAATTTAAATTAAATTTAGCATTATTAATATTTTAATAAAAAATTTTAGATAAAAAAAAAAAAAACCAACTTGACAAGTCTATACAAGTATATTACATTAAATTCTTGACCTACAAACATCTTTTTTTTTTTAAGAAAGAACTGTATATATAAGTTGGCCTGATCAATAGGTAATTGGTTAAAATAGTATAAATATTGATTTATTTTTCTTAAATAAGTTTTTGGATTTAATTTTTTTTTTGTAGGAAAACATTTTTGTTATGAGAGTGTTACTTCAGTTGTGAAATTTTAATCAATTCAATTAAAATTAGTTAAAATTTAATAAACTGTGATTTTGACACAAAAATTTAATTTAATTATCTTAAATTAATATAGTTTAAGAGAGATTGAGAATAATCAACTTACATCATATGGCAAGGGTTGATTTAGTTCATGCACAATTAATTAGCCAAACTACGAGAAGAAAATCAATTATATAAGTATGTATAGGAAAATACTTGATTATATTTTTATATTTTTGTTTTATATTTTTTAATAAAAGATTGACATGTATATAATTTATATATATATAATTATTTTAAAATTAATTAATTAATAAGAAAGAAACAGGAATGAAATTATGAGAAACTGAAATTCATGAACACATGCATATACCTACCTATATAAGAGATTGAAGAAAAAAGAAGACAGGATGTAGTGTAGTGTCCTCTGTTTTGCAGCCATGAGTTAAGCTGTGTGTAATTTAGTTGGGTGACCCACTTGAAGCACATGGCTTTGCTTTAATAAAACTCTAGAAGGTACCATCCACAATATTTGACTACCAAAACCAACCAAACAAACAATAAATATCCAACTTGTTCTCATTACGTATTTTTAAAAATCATTACCAACTTGTTGCCAAACAGAATTAATACTTATATAACAATCTTCCCAATTGTTTACCTTTTGACTCTTCAGCATCCAAATCCAAAAAGAAAAGAAGAAGGTTTGATTAGTAATTGGGCCCATTCTCATTCTCACCCCTATATCTTCATCCCTATCTCTCAAGTAAGAGAAAAAATAAATAATAAAAAAATTACAAAAATTATAAAATTTTAGTGATAAAAATCCTACATAGCAATATGCATCTTCATAAAAAAAGTAAAAAATTTAATTATAATTTTTTATCTTTATTATCAAAATTTTTAATAAAAAATTAATATGTGTATAATTTATATAATTTATTTTTTTAAAATTTTTTATATATTTTAAAAAACTTGATAATAAAAATATAAATAATTATACATAAATAAAAAAAATTCTTGTATGAAACAATTCTTGCAAGCTAGAATTCCCCAATCTTAAAAATTTTGCAATCCCTAATCTTAATGCAATTTGTGTTGTGGATTGCAATCCAAGTCCATATAGTTGGACTTCATGTTCACAAATCACAAGATTGACTTCGTAATGATCACACAGCTAAGAGGTTGACTGTAGGACTCCAATAAAAACTTATTTGGTAAATTTAGAGGATGGTCTCCTGAACTAGGAGGGACCAACTTTTTTTTTTTAAAGAGTGAAATATTTATTTAATTCCATTAATTTTAATATATAGTTACACTAAAGCTCTCTCTATTTTAAAAATAAATAGGAATATTTTTCTATTGATATATTTTATAAGAAATAATTTGTTTGGACCATAATTAAATATTAATTGTAAATATTTTTCTCAATAAAAATTTTAATCTTAATTTATCTTTTTATTAAAAATTAACTAATTCTTTCAATAAACTAAACTTGGTTGATAAGTAGGAATCCCTGTAAAATACATTATATTTGTTTAATGAGTGTGTTAATAGTCAGTTGAAATATTAAATTCAATTGTCAAATTTATATTTAAAATTCTAAAAAGCATGTCGTTTTTAAATTTTAAAAATATTCATGTATGACTTTAATGATCAACTTGTTCAAGGACATGAGTAACAAATAAGATTTTTTATGCGTAAGGATAGAAATGAAGCTAAAGGGAGGCTTTACATGTTGGCAGCTAGAAAATAGATATGAGCATTTTAAGTAGGCAAAAGAATATTTTATGTCACTTAAATTTTATATTAATTTTTAATTTTATTTTAAAATTTTGTTGTGATTAATTTTATACTTAAAATTTAAAATTATAATTAATTTTTTTCATAGTTTAAATCTATTTAAATTATTAATAAAAAATGATAATGTAATATTTAAAATTAAATCTTAATAGTATGAATAATATTTTAATATTTAAACATTAAATATTAATATATATTTTAAATTGTAATATTTTTATTTTTGTTTAATCATTATCTGACATAAAAATATTTTTTAATAGAGACTTTAATAGATTTGAATGATTTTATTAATAATTTTATATTTTATTTTAAAATTTTTTTATATAATTATTTTTTATTAATAATTTAGATAATATTAAGTTAAAAAATAAAATTAATTATAATTTAAAAATAAAATTAAAAATTAATATAAATTTTAAAAATACAAAAAATTACTTTTTTAAGAATTTGGCTAATCAATCAACCCAAGTATTTAATTGGTTTGATGTTTCAGTTCAGTTAATAAAGCACATATAATTTCTCTGTATCTTTCTAATTTTATCAAATGTTCCAGTACATATAATTTGAAATGAATAAAATAGGAGAAATTTTTAAAATATGAAATAAAAAGTTTATGTATATATTTTTTAAAATTATATAATTTTAATCCTAAATTCAAGAGAGATCAAAAGTATTTATCTCTATCTATATATTTATTGCAATATAGTATCGTTCTTAATATGTACGTGTGTTTTAATTAATTAATTAAATTTTTAAAAAATTTAATAAAAAAATGCCATTCGCCTCACAAAAAACAAAAATTCATAAATTTTCACATGTATTTATAAAATTAATAAAATTGGAATTAACATGTAACATCACAACAAACTAAGAAGTTGGTCCTAAAATTATTTATTTTAAATTTTTAAAAAAGACTAATTAACAATTTAACTATAAAAATATCAATCAATTATTTTTAATGACTAATTATACAAATTAAACTAATAGACTAATTAACAATTTAAGTATAACAATAATAATTTACAACTGTTTACTTCTTCTCAACTATGCATTTCACACTTCGTGAAACGTGCACTGTCAACGTATGAAGCTTCCTATATCACATTCCAACTTTTCCAGCTGTAAAAGGAAATAAGTGCTGGGGATAGTGCTCAGTACTGGTCACTCTTACTGAGTATTGTGCTATAATAATTGTCACATTGAAAGAAATGCCAATCAAATATTTTGAATTGACATATTTATAATATTTTATATTGCTTAATATCACTTATGATTGATCACTTAAAGTAATAGATATTTTATTTTTTAATAAAATATTAATTTTAAATTTTTTGTATAAAAGAATTTTTATTAAAGAACTTCAATCTTGTTATGAAATTAAATTAACTGGAAGTCATTAAATTTTTTTGAATATAAGTAATTTCAACAAAAATTAAATATACTTTAATTATAATTCTCAAAAAGTTTTAAAGGCACATGAATGATATCGTTAAAAATTTAGAAACATTGAAATTTCACTATATATTTTTAAGTGACTTAAAATTTAAACAAAATCTTGCATTTTCCTTTAAAAATGGAAAATAGACAAAAATTTGAGAAAAAAAAAAAAAACCTCAAACTAACTAGGTGGAAATATTAGAATGATGGAGTGGGAGCTAGGAAGCACCAAAAAATTGGTTCAAGTCTTCGCTTGCACGTTCCAATTGTCCTGACACACAATCACATAATTCATTAATTGTAGCCATCTCTTTATGCTCAAACCGACACCCATACACATTCAGTAAATACATACCCAGAATTTGAATTCTTTTTATGTGAGAAGTTACGCATAAATAAATAGGAGGTAATAATAAAAATTAAGTTTAATAAAAAAAAATTAGTTATAATATAATAAATTATACTTATATTTTTTTAAAAAATATTTATATTTAATATTTAATAATACTTTAAATATAATTATTTTTAATAAAAAAATATTTATAAAAATTTTTGTTAAGAAATTTTTATTTTTTTTAAATAAAATCTTAAATTTTTTGAATTTGAATTGGTGTATAAAAAATATTAATTAAGAGATCTCTATTTTTATTATGAAACTTTTGCTAAATCAAATTAAATTATTCAGAATTAAATAAATTTTTAGATACTAATAACTTAAAAAAATACTTATAAAAATTTTTAAAAAATAAATATAAAAATATTCCGATAATAATGTTAGTTGTATAATGAAAATCATAATTATATATATGATCTATACATATCTTATATTTATCTTTGCCTTTTAAAAAAATCCAAAATCCACAACCACAACCACAACACCCTCCTTAACTACAGTTTCTTCTCTATCATCTTTCTTTTTATCAATAATATCTCTGTACGCGCTTTCATGAATGGCTTCCTCTATATACTACTTTTTCTCTTCCTATAAATCCCCCTATACTCATCTCTATTCTCACAACCCCACACAGAAACAATGTCGTCAACAGTAACAACAACCGTTTCCCTCCTTCCCTTTCTTCTCTCCCTCTTCCTCCTCCTTCCGTTCCTCCTAGCAGCTCCATCTCCTCCTCCTTCTTCTTCTTCTTCTTCTTCTTCTGCAGCCTGCAAGTTCACATTGTACCCAAAACTATGTCGTTCCATCCTATCCGTGATCGGCTCTTCACCCTCCGATCCGTACGGCTTCGGCAAGTTCTCTATCAAACAAAGCCTCAAACAAGCCAAGAAACTCGCCAAGGTGTTTGACGACTTCCTCAAACGCCACAATGCTGGCTCTCGTCTCAACCGCGCTGAGGTCGGCGCTCTTGTCGACTGCCGCGACCTCAATCAGCTCAATGTGGACTACTTGGAGACTGTGGCGTCCGAGCTCCAACCTGGCGGCGGCAACAATAATGGTGCCGGCGCCGCCACTAGTGCGGAGCTGGCGGAGAAGATCGAGAGCTACCTGAGTGCGGTGGGGACAAACCACTACACGTGCTACGATGGGTTGGTGGCGACGAATAGTAACATAGGGAAGGCGCTAGCGGTGCCGCTAAGGAATGTGACGCAGTTGTACAGTGTGTCGCTGGGGCTGGTGACGGAGGCGCTGAGGCTCAACGCCAAGAAGGCTAAGATGCGCAAGCATGGGCTGCCTACTCAGTCTTTCAAGGTCCGGCAGCCACTTGAGAAGCTCATTAAGGTACGTACGGTAGTACTACGTAGTCAATTAAGTCTTGCATTACTGATCAAATCGTTTATATTTTGTTAAATAAAGTAATTTTTATTTAAAATTTTTAATTTAACTAAATTATGTAGTTTTTATGAAAAAATACAGGTAAAAAATTAAATTATATTTAAAAAATAATAAAAATAGCTTTAATATCAATATTATAAAAAGTTATAAAAAAATAATATGAAGACGAGAGAAAAAAATAATAAAAAGTTAAATAATTTTTTATTTATTTAATTTATTATTTCAATATATAATAATTAAATATTTTAATTTTTTAAAATAACATATACTTTTGTACATGTTAAGTATATAATATTTTATATTTATATATAATTTTAAAATTAAAGACACCGCAAACTTGGAAACTATAATATAGTATAAGAGATATCATATATTAAATGAAAATAATTATCAACAAGCGATGCTAAAAAAATTAAAAAGTTATTTTTATTAATTTTTTATATATATTTAAATATTTAATGGTGTATGATAAAATTTAAAATAAATTATACTCTCTTCTTTTGAAATGTTACAATTACATTTCTATTCTTAAAATATTAAAAAATTTATAATTTTATTTATTTTAATTAAAATATTCTTAATGATATTATTAATATTTTAAAAATATTATAGTTTATTATAAAATATATTTTTTAAAATATAATATTTTAATATTATTTAGAGTTAAAAATAATAAATTTATTTTATTTTAGTTAAAACATAAAATTTATATTATTTAAATATATTTTTAATTATATAAATAATAAATATAAGAATAGTTTAATTAAAATGAATAAAATTATAAATTTTTTATCTCTTAAAAAAGAAAAATATAATTTTTTAAAATAAAAAATATATAATTTTAAGATTTTCCAAAAAAAAAAAGTGTAATTTTATGAAAAATTTAAGCTTAATGTTTATTTTATTATCTCCAACTTTATCAATTGAATGATTTTAAAGGCTCAAGCTTAGACGGATGAATCAGTTGGCCAGCATGTGAAAGATATATATCTTGTAATTTTATGTTTAGTGAAAGATGTAATAATAAATATTTTAAAAATAGCATCTAAATTTTGTCTTATTTAAAATTGGGCAGTTACATTAATTTTGGAGTATATTGTGTACATTAATAGATTGGATATATATATATATTCCTACAATTAGCATTAGTTTATGGGCATTAAATATGTTGTGTGGACTGTTGTTCTAAAGAACAATAATTGGTATATATCACCGACACATTCTTAGATGGTGGTCATCTATTCTCCAACTAAAATTTGCTTTTTATTTTTTGAAAAAAAGAAGCTAGCTAGCATGTGATGGGACTGGTTGGTCTAAGTGATTAATTAGATATATCATATAACCTTTTTTTTTTCACATATTCTTTTTAAATTTTTGATACGAACAATTCAGAACATAATTAATAGATTTGGTAGGATTAAAATACATGGCAATTTATCTTAAATTTAATTTTAATTATAAATAAGAATTTAAGATACTCTATTTTTTTTTTCAATTTTTAAAATTTTTATTAATTTATTTATTGTATATTATATTGTTTGAAACTGAGAAAAAATACTTATAATTGATGTATATAATTAGTCTTTTAACCCTTGGAGTAAAAGGAAGTTAATGTCTGATCATTCATGCATAATTCACCATCATTAATTCCCATTATTATACAACCAAGCAAAATTGACCATAAGATTTACAACTGTACAATGCTACTATTTTAGGAGGTAAATAAGACAAAAAAAAAGTTTTTAGATTAAATTGTATAGTTTTAATCTTTAAAAATAAAATAATGTTTTTTAAAAATTAATAATAAATTAAATTATTAAGAATAAATTATATTATTTTCTTTCAGTAATGATAAAATTATAATATTAATAATTTAATTTTAAAAATTACTTTTAGTTTATTTTTTATAAGTTAACATTTTATGTAACATGTGTTTATTTCAAAATAATAATATTTTAAATGTTTCTATAATTATATTGATTAAAAATTTTATATTAAAACTTGATATAAATATAATTATATTTATTATTATATTAAAAGTAAAAATAAAATAGTATTTTATACAAAATTTTTTATTAACAAAAAATACAGTAAAATAAAGATAAGTATAATTTTTAAAATTAAAAAATAATGAGTATAATTTAATTAAATTAAGAACAATTAGTATATGATAGAGGCCAAGTGATCTCGGAGATTGTTGAGGTCAAAAAAGTAATAATAAAGTGTCATAAATTTGCTTTATAAAGCTTAACAAGATGAGGATGAATCACGTGTCATCTCACATCACAAGCTATCATTTTCTGACGCCATGTGCCATCATAATAGACCCTCTGTACCATGCCTTCTTACTATCTTTCTTTTGTTCAAGTTATCTTATGATTCGGAAAACTCATACTCATATGGACACTTGTCACAATATGAAAACAAATAGGGTCAAATTAGCATTTTCCTTTTTTCGGCTAGAAAGGGTGAGGTCTTTTAAACTTTCTGTTATTAAGTAAAAGAAGATAAAAAAAAGTACAGATTACTAAAATTAGAGATCAATATATACAAATTTTTCTTATATTGTAAAGAATTATAAAGAACAACGGTAAAAAATTCAGTCTCGTAAAATTATGGATAGATCTCTCTTATTATTGTTTAAATTTTTTATTAAAAAAATAAGAGAAGATAGAAATAGAAAGGAGAGCTCCAATTCAAACAAATATATAGACACATTAAATTTTAAAAAATAATCAATATTATTTTGTATTTTAAGTAACTTATAAATTAAATTTATTAAATTTCATATACAAAAAGGTTAATTAATTTTTTAATAATCTCATTAAAATAATTTTCTAAATTTTTATTTGTTATACTTGATTCAAGTATGAATCATGTTTAGCGTATGTCTACATTATATTTGACACGAGTCTAAATTCAAAAATATTTTTTAAAATATTTTTTTTTTTAATTTTGACACACTTATAAGTGTGTCAAAATATGACATGCTATATTAAATAACATAGTTGGATGACACTATTGGTTACATTGTCATCTGATAATAAAGTGATATTTAAAATAATATTTTGTCATCGCATGACACGAAAAGTGGTGTTATCTTATGACACCAAAAATTTTGTATCATCTCACATGACACTATTGGATGAAATATTTTTTTTATTGTATTAATTTTATCTATATTATATTTTATTTATTTCTTAAAATAAATTAATAAATTAAATTCTTGATCATGTGACATTTAATCAATATTTTATTCTAATAGTATGAACTAATGATTAATTTTTTAATTTAAAGTTAATTATAAATTTTTTAAATAATCATAATATGATATGATATTTATTTAAATTTATAAGGATAGATTTAAAAATTATAAAAATAAATGACATTAATTAGTATAAATAACTAAACATTTATATTTTATATTAGTGTCATTTAAGATATTATCAATTGATATATCAAACATTAGTATCATGGATACTATATGTAAGATCATACTATAAGATGTCATATTATTTAAGATAACATAGTATTTGAAATGACACCATACCAAACGCTCTTTAATCTAAACTTGGTTTTTGCTTCAACAAATCCATCTTGTACATTGATTACATGTTAATCATTTCTTATTAATTATGTACTTTGGTGCAGGTTCTTCATGAAAAGTATAGTTGCAAGAAATTAGGATCTAATTGTACTAGTACTATTCGGAGTGAAAGGATTCTTAAAGAAAGTGAAAGCAAAGGAATTTTACTGAATAACTATGCAATTGTGAGTCCTTTTGGTACGGACAACTTCACTTCCATTGGAGATGCTGTTGCTGCTGCACCTGAAAACTTGAAACCAGAAGATGGGTATTTCCTTGTGTATGCTAGAGAAGGATACTATGAAGAATATGTGGTTGTTCCAAAACATAAGAAGAATATCTTGCTCATTGGAGATGGTATCAACCACACTATCATAACAGGGAATCATAGTGTCATTGATGGTTGGACAACTTTCAATTCTTCTACCTTTGGTAAGTTATTTCTGAAAACTTTCAATCATAGAAGCTCAGTTTTATTACTAAATGCAAAGTGGTTCAAAAGCATAAATAGACCAATGAGCATGAATTGAAGGATCTGAGATGGAATTCCATTAAGAGTGTTTCTTAGTTTTTTGAATCTAATTCTGTATAAAAACAACAACATTTAAAGTCTTTTCTCACTAATTAAGTGGCGTTGGTTATATGAATCAAACAATGTCAATGTATTTTGTCTTTGTTTATTTTTATAGTTAAATTCATTTCACTTATTATTTTTTTTAATCTTTTCCTGCTTCTAGTTATTAAATTACCTTTTATTTGTTCAGCTTTTTGTACAGAAACCTCTAATAATCTTTTCTGTAGATAATCAAACCATCTTATACACGTTTTTATTAACTTTTCTATAATAAGTGCAAATATACTTTCTCTTTAATGCATTGTTTCCTAAGTCCTTATATTCTTGATATTTCAGCTGTTTCTGGAGAAAGGTTCATAGCAGTGGATGTCACATTCAGGAATACGGCCGGCCCTGAGAAGCACCAAGCGGTGGCAGTGAGGAACAATGCCGACCTCTCAACCTTCTATCGGTGCAGCTTCGAGGGGTACCAAGATACCCTCTACGCTCATTCCCTGAGGCAATTCTACAGAGAATGTGACATCTATGGCACAGTGGACTTCATATTTGGCAATGCAGCTGTGGTGTTCCAAGGCTGCAAGATCTATGCCAGAAAGCCACTTCCATTCCAAAAGAATGCCATCACCGCACAAGGCAGAACAGACCCAAATCAGAACACAGGAATCTCAATCCAAAACTGCACCATTGAGGCAGCACAAGACTTAGCTTCAGATTTGAATAATTCTACTAGTAATACTAATAGTACTAGTACTACCTTGACCTACCTAGGGAGGCCATGGAAGGAGTATTCTAGAACTGTGTATATGGAGTCTTATATTGGGAACCTAATAGAACCATCTGGATGGTTAGAGTGGAATGGGACTGTAGGGTTAGACACACTCTTCTATGGTGAGTTCAAGAACTATGGACCTGGTGCTAATACTAGCAATAGGGTTCAATGGCCTGGTTATACTCTTTTGAATGCAACTCAGGCTTTGAACTTCACTGTGCTTAATTTTACACTTGGAGACACTTGGCTTCCTGATACTGATATACCTTACTCTGCAGGATTACTAAATGTTTAGGAGGTGAATTTTTTGAATGGAAGTAAATAAGTATGATTCAATGTTAGTTAGATATTATATGATGTAACTATATATATATCCGATGAGTCATTTTGAGGGAAGAGCTTCAAAAGGGTATGTATGAATCAGAGACATGAATATTGTGATGTAATGCAAAGAATATAAAGTGTTCATTCATCATTGAATATATAAAATATGTCCTTCCAAGATCCAATGTCTTAAGGAATCTGCTAATTTCATTTGTTAAAGCCTACAAAGCACAGATACTTAAAAAGGCAGTCCAATGCACAAGAAGAGGATTAAATGTACACAGCCTTATCTTTATAAGCAGAAGTGTTGTTTCCAGGATAAAGCACAAATATTTAAACAATGAATTTTCTGATGTAACTAAACATTTATTTTATATCTGCAGTTGTTAAGCTTAAACTCAAGTCTTAGAAAAACTTATTTGAAAGGAAAGACACCTTGTGATCAGTACATCAATATTTTACTGCAACAACTAAGGTGCAAGAAGTATGCTTAAGAATTTATCATGAAACAACTCTCAGTAGGATTTGAGTATGTAAAAAGAATTATTGAATTAAATCAGTCAATATAGTGTTGTCAAGTTAATAATACAAAGGATAACAATGATAACAACGGAAGAAAGAAAAACAACAAAAACCAACAAAATTCTCACAATGGAAGCTTTGCATTACATGTAATTAAAAACTTAAATTGTCACAGATCAGACTTAAAAGGGGCGCCGGATGCCGGAATCCATCGGTTCCCTTGGAGAAATGCCTTAACGGTGTATCTACTAGCATCTCTAGTGTTAATGTTCCTCAAACCTTTCCATTTCACCCTATCTTTTGTTGAAGCACCAGGTCCAAAATTCTGAAACTCTACATAGAAAATGGTGTCTGGTGCTGAGTTTCCTACCCATGGGAGCCATCCATTAGGGTTAATGAAACTTCCCACTGAGGATTGCATATACAAAGTGGTAGAGTAATTCTTCCATGGCCTTCCAAGGTATGTTTGCACAGAACTTAAATTCCCAAAGGGTGAAATATTGCAATTCTGAATAGATATCCCAGTGTTCATGTTAGGATCAATCTTCCCTTGTGCTGTGATGGTGTTCTGTTGGCCCTTCATAGGTACCTATTATTAACAGAACAAACAGTTCAATTAGGAAATTAAAGGACTACTTAGCCCTTAGAAGCAATTTTGTGTATAAGGAGCTTTTTGGAAACATGTTTATCAGTACCTTTGGAAGAATATTGCAGTTTTGGATGACAACTGCAGAATTTCCAAAGATGAAATCAACTGTGCCATAGATGTTGCATTCCCTATAGAATTGGCGTTGAGTATGAGCATAAAGAGTGTCCTGAAATGCATCAATGAGGCATCTATAGAACACAGCTTGATCAGCACTTGTCATCAATGCCACTGCCTGGTGTTTCTGTGGCCCGGCTGTGTTGCGAAACCCTATGTCCATAGCCATGAAATTTCTTCCGAAAACAGCTGAATTTACACCGAAACAAAGCCTTTTCTCATTAGCACCCAAACAAAGTAACAATTAAACAAAACAGAAAAAAAGGTTACCAAATGTTGCACTTGAGAAAGTGGGAGTGCCATCCACAAAGTTGAGGCTACCAGAGACAGTTGTAGCAGTCATTCCATCACCAATGATCATGACATTCCACTTAGTCTTCTCCACCTTCACATTCTCATAGTAAACACCTTTTTTCACATAGATCACAGTCCTTTTGTCATTCTTATCATGCACATGCTTGAGTGCTTCAGTGATTGTTTTGTATTTTCCAGACCCATCTTTGGCCACAACAATATCTGCTTTCTTCCTCAAGTCTGTGTCTTTAATTTGAAGCAGCTTTCTGTCTTTGTGATGAAGCCATGATGGTATTACTGCTTCATGATCATTCTTGTAATGATGTGGGAAAGTGAGAAGGCGTCTCAAGTTGAATGTGGTTGTAGCCTTGTTGATCCAAGTGATGATGGCAAGACTGTTGCTGGTGAACTCTGTGGAGTTCTTGAGATAGCTTGCAATGCTGTTCTTTAGTGTTTCTTTTGATTCCTCAAAGCCGTCTATGCATGTTTGCTGGTATGTTCCTGTGTGTTACATCACACAAGCCAATACTATTCTTAATTATCTCTAACATGCATCTTCACACATAACTTACAACAAAAAAAAAAAAAAAGGAAAAAAATAGGCATATGTACTATGATGACTTGGTTAAAATTAGAAACTCTAGTACTAATATTTCATATCCCAAAAAGTTGCTAGAGAAGAAGAGCCAAAAATTGTTTTCAAAGGAAATGTTATTTTTGGTCTTAGAATATACAATTAAATTCTTAAAAATTAGAGTAAGTTGATGAAATATATTCATACTTGGTACCTTCTTGTTTCAAAAATTACATTTCAAACTACTAAAGTTTCATTTCGTTATGTACACATATCATTTTTAATTTATTTTTCATCAATGAAGTTAACGTTTTATATAATATATCTTTATTATAAAACAATAAAATTGTTTAATTGTTTTTACTTTTACATTAAAAATTTTATGATGAACTTAGTATCAATTTAACTATATTTACTATTATATTAAAATAAAATTATAGTCCTATTGTGCAAAAAGTTATCTTAATTAATAGAAAATAAATTAAAGGGCGGTGAGAGTAATTTTTCAACATAATTTACTCTAAAAACTATTTAATATTCTACTTAGAGCATTTTTTGGCAGAGATATACTAAATATGTAATAAGATAAAAACATTGAGTAACTAAATTTATATATATATATATATATTATACATATATATACAGCTTGACATGTACAAATGTACTATGTACATGCCTTTTTACTTTAAATTTTAGAATATAATACAAAATAATTATTATTATAATTTTAAAAAATAATAAATTAAATAGTAGGGAGTTATTTAATTTACTTATCTTTGGTAAGTTTTTATTATTTTTATTTTATTTCTCTTATGTTCTCACATTATATATTTTATTTTTATTTTATATTATAAAATATATCATTTTATGAGACCACTTATCACAATAATCAGAGCTATTATAATATATAAGACTATGAATCATATAAAGTGTAAATTTTGATGAAGTGTAAAAAGATAAAGGAAGAAAAAAAATAAGAAAGATAAATCAAAGACTCATTGTGTATGAATTAAAGTCTACTTATATATTTTTTTCTTTCTCTTTTTACATTTTACTACTTCACCAAAATTTGTCTACTGTACTCGTAATATATATATATATATATATATAAGATTTTCAAAGACGAAATAGGCATATTTCCTATGCTAGACTAGAAAAGAAAAAAAGTATAGGCGAAATTAATTCTACGTAGAGAATATATACCTGAAGCACTCAACCATGTTTGAAGATCTTCAAAAACCTCAAGAAGTGAAGATTTGGCCGCAGAAGAAGCCAAGGAGCTATTCAAATAATCACCAGCAAGACCCAGAAGCTCCTTACAATTTGCAAAAGCTTCTTTGGTCCTATTATCACTCTCAATCTCCTTCAAAATTATTCCTTCCTCAGAAAAATACTTATCAGCAGCCTTTGACACTTCACTCAATGCCACTTCAATAGACAACTTGAACAATTCTTCAGGCTTCACTTGCCCTGACTGATCAACAACACGTCCAAGACTGCTGTAACATGCGTCCTTGTGCAATGTCACATCACACACAGCCTTCACTGAAGCAGGCACAGACCCATCACCACCACCACCACCACCATTGTTGTTGCTCTTGTGAGCCGATGTTGTTCCCAAAACAGCAGCCACAACAACACCCACTAGGACAATAGCCGATAGGCCTATCACGGCAAGTCTCTTCCGGGTTCTCCGGCGAGCCTCAAGCTTCGCCTGCTCCGATTCTTCGAGCTTGCCGTAGAAAGACATGCTTGATTGATGAAAGATTTATTTTTGTTCGTTTGTGTGTTGGTTAGTTTGTTTGCCAAGAAAGGTATATATGTTTATAGGGAAGAACATAACGCGGTTTTACGTGCTAGGCACTAAGACAATATGTATATATATTGCATGCTAGAGTAACGTGTGGAGTGCCTGTCATGTTAGGTATTTAATATTGCATATAGTTGACTCGTTTAGCATCATACTTTTATATATTTATTTTGACATTTTGAATTTAATGGAATAAATTTATATGTAGTTTCTTACACAGTTATTATTAATTTTTTTAATTAAAATAAAATATATAATATTTTTAAATAACTAATTATAAAAAGAAATAAGTTTTATAAATTATATTTACATCAATTTTTTATTAGAGAATTGCATTTAAGTTTTTTTGGATTTCGACTCTCACTTCAAAATTAAAGAAAAACTATAATTAAAATGAAGGTGGATTTTATGATACAATCTATAATTAAATATGTGATGGTGCAATAATAAATAAATGGCTAGTCAATTTTTATTTACTTGAGCTAATAATTATACTGAAGATGATGAAACAATTATGACAAGAAAAAAAAAATCTTATTTTGATTCCTTAAGTTTAGTAGTTTTTTTTAATTTAGTTTCTCATATTTGTTCATTTTCAATTTGATCTCTTCTGTTTGTTTATTTTTAATTTGGTCCTCTTCACTTTTGAAATTATTATCAATTTAATCTTTCTGTTTACAAACTCTTAAAATATATAACAGACATGTTGAGTTAGAAGTTAAATGCTCAGTATGAATTACCAAATTTGTATTTTTGACTCCTCAAATTTAGTAATATTTTTTAATTTAATCTTTAAAATTTAACAATTTTCTTAATTTAATTCTTCACATTTAACAATTTTTTTAATTTGGTATTTCATATTTATTCTTAATTTGGTCTTTAACTTTTGAAACTGTTACCAATTTAATTTTTTGGTGTACGAAGAGTCAAAATATTTAATAGAAACGCTAAGTTAAAAGGTTAAATATTTATTAAGAATGTTAATAGACTACTAAATTTGTATTTTTTTTCCTCATTCCTTCCAGGCAATCAATGTTGTGTATTTTGAATTTTTTTTAAGTATCCCAAATATTGAATTTTGCGCGTGCGTGAGCATATATATTATTTTTTTTCAAATCATCGATCCCAAATGAAGTTTTTAGTAGGTTTACTCCACACACACAAGTATATATTATTATTTTTCAAATCATCCCAAAAGAAGTTTTTAGTTTTAAGTAGGTTTACTCTAATTATGTCTCGGCTTACAGACTAAATAACTAGATAAATAATTTTAAATAATTTTAACATGCATTAAAATTATGAAAGATGAATTATAAATATGAAAATGTATGTTTCATATATGTTTTAAATATTTAAAAAATTATTATATATATATATATATTCAAAACATAACATTGGGGTAATTAAAAAAAAAATTCAAAACACACAACATTAGCCACCTGAAAGGACTGAGAAAAAATAAAATGGTTGGTAAAAATTTTTGAATAAGAATTACTCATGTTTGGTGGACTTTTAACATTCCTACTTAACATTTATTTAACCTTTCAACTCTGCAATTTCATTAAATATTTTGACATTTTGTATACATATAAAAAAATTGATAACAATTTAAAATATAAGAATCAAATTAAAAAAATTACTAAATTTGAGAGATTAAATTAAAAAAAGTATTAAAATTAAGGAATCAAATTAAAAAAAATTTTAAATTTGAAATACTAAATTAAAAAAATTATTAAACTTGAAAGATTAAATTGAATAAATTATTAAATGTAAAGGACTGAATTAAAAAAATCACAAACTTAAAGAACAAAATATATAAGTTTGATGGTTCTTGCTTATTATTTAACTTGTCAATTCAACATAATCGTAATATATTGTAAAAGTTTGTAAATAGAAAGACTAAATTGATAATAATTTTAAAAATAAAAAATTAAATTAAAAATGAGTAAACATAAATAACTAAAAATTTTGGTTCGTTAAGAAAATTATTTTGGAGTAGACCCCATACATAAAGGATTATATTGGCTTTACTAGCAATGTTACCTGAAAATATAATAATAAATTTACACAGTAGAATTTATTAAAAACAAAAGACGAAGAAGTGAAAACTTTAAAAACAATTACTGACTTACTGCATTCAAGTGTGACGAATAAATGAAATATCACAAAATAAATATTACAATTAATACTTGGGTTTCAGTTGCAGAGATGCAGTCAATATTTATTGACTTATATGAAACATTTTTAGTTCAAAATCATTTTGTGAGTTAATATTTTAAGTAGATGATAATAATAATAATAATAATAATAATAATAATAAAATTATTTTAAATTTAGTTTTCACATTTTAAAATTAATTGATATATATATATATTAATTCGAACATAACTCATAAGGAAGCCATAGGGCTAGCACTGTTCATAGCTCTCGCCTTTTATGACTCTCCTGTAATTCAGTTTTTTTTTTTTCTTCTGAGAGATATATATATTGTGTGCTAAATTTATTTATATACATCCATTAGGAAATTCTTAGAAGAACAAAACAATTACCATAATAATTAGCATATATATATAATACTTAGAGTAAATTATTATTTTATTCCCTTAAAAATATAATTTATCTTAATTTAGTCTTTAAATTATAAAAATACTTAATTTAATTTTTAAAAAATAAATTATGAGATATAAAAAGATGCACAATACTTATAAATTATGACTAAATTAAAATATAATATATTTTTTAAAGATTAAATAAAATATTTTTATAATTCAAAGACTAAATTAGAATAAACTATATTTTTTAAGGATTGAAAGAGTAATATACTTTATATATCTATTATGAATGTTTTCTCTCTCATGTAGTTATAATTAATTAGGATTAAGTTTGAATCTCTCTTAAAAAATATACTCACATTTAGTATCTGATTATATTTCGAACAGAAATACCTCCAATAAAGAGATATTTGTAAAAAAAAAAAATTATAACATGTTGGATCAAAATAATGGAAGAGTAATAAATAAACCTATAAATAGAAATATTTAATGCACCCTCGTGTATAGATAAAAAGTTTAGTATTAATTATTATTTATATTTTTATAAAAAAAACAATTCTTACTTAAAATTTAGAATATATAACACAATTATAATTTAAAACTAGGAAAAAATATCTTTTATATTTTTAAAATTTACATCAATTTTTAATTTTGCTCCTAAAAAATTTTATCTCCATAGCCTAACATCATCTAAATCACTAATAAAAATAATTAATGTGAGGTCTGATATATAATTTTGTTGACCCAATACTCACTATTTACATATTAATTATCAAATGTATTCTTAACATTTATAAATACTATTAAATGTGTCCTTAACTTTTACAAACAATCCACAATATTCTAATAACTTAATCTATCAATATCATACTTGTTTCACCAACTTGTATAGCCACTAACATATGTTAAAGTTGATTCTCTAACCAATTTCTCTCCATCGTAGACTTCAACAATAAATAAGTTTATATAAAACTTTCAACATATATGAATTTAAATTATAAATTATTATTTTACAATAGCATATATATATATGATTTTATATGCAAGAGACAACAAGCCAAACAAAATTTTTTTCGTATTATCAACTTATCATAAAACCTTTATATTCATGTAAAAAAATCTATTATATATGAAGTTATTGGTAAATAAAATAATTTATTAATATTGTTATATAATAACAATGTTAAGTTATGATTTAAAGAAGAAAAAATTTAATATTTTACATATCTTTCATAATTTTAGCCTTCAATAACAAGATAAAATCTAACTGTTTTTATGACAAACTTTAAACAGACTTCAATGGCGGTTATCAATGGTGAGCTTCATTATTGACGAATTTAATATAGCGTGACTTTAATAAAATAATATATATATATATATATATATATATATATATATATGAAATCAAATTTTTAAATATCCCTGTGTATTTGTACTATGGATTAATTTTTTGTTTCAGTTTTAAACACAATTAAAATATGTTGTTTTATATACTAACACTGGTTCAATCTTTTTATTTTTAAGATTCCCTAAAATCCATTTACACTTAATGCTTGAACAACACCTTCATACTTTCTCTTTCACATATAAAGAATTATGGTGAGGACTGCAAAATGTGAGGTTAGTTTCTTATCTGATTCTCCGTTTGCTTGTATATTTTTACTATCAATTAACATGTCCATAAATTTTCATCAAGTAATACGGAGAGAAACAAGAACAACTTCTAGGTATGCTTTATATTGTTTTCAGATTAAATCAAAATATGAACATGGTGATTCAGTATATAATTAACACTTTAAGATGACATGTTGATACTTTTTCCTCTTCTCTCCAACCAATTCAATTGTTATGTTTGCTAATTTGTTGGGAATTCTACAAATCATTTTTTAACTACTTTCTGGACCAAGCATGCGTTAATTTCAGTGCAATCCAAAATGCTATATATATGTTCCCAAGCTTTACAAGCCTAAGTGCATTCTGTTTTGCTTTCCACATAGTACACTTGGCCAGGGGCTTGAGTGCAAAGTCTTCCATAAGATCTAAGGAGGGATATGAAATGACAATCTTAAGACTTCTTTTCCCAAATACTTCGTAAAATAACAAAATATTTTTTATATCGTGAAATTAGGAAACCAGTTTTGTTCTTGTTAAGATTTTTCATAAAAATAAAGTAAAAACAAAAAATATCTTTCTAAAAATATTCAAAATATTTTCTTTATCTTGAAATTAAAAATTTATCTTTTGTTTCTTATTAAGATTTTTCATAAAGATAAAGTAAAAAAAAAAACCTTTATTTTCCTAAATACTTTATAAAAATACCCAAAAATATTTTCTTATCTTGAAATTACGAAACTATTCTTGTTCTTATTAGGATTTTTTATAAAATAAAAATTATTTTTATTTCTCAAATAAATTTCAAAAATATAAAAAATAATTTCTTTTCTATAAAATAAAAAATCTTAAAAAAATCTTTTTTCTAGAATTTTTCAAGATTCTCTGGAAATTGGAATTTCACTTAGATCATATATATAAATTTTCTAAAAATTTTAAAAATAAAAAAATAGGAAAATCTAAGGAAGAAAAGAAGTGAGGGTAAAGAGAATTTTTAAAATAAAATAAAATAACTCATTTAAGCTCATTTTCTTTGAGTATTTTTTTGTGCCTTTGTTTCTTTTTTTTTTTTTTAAAATATCAATTAAAATTGATCAATACAACAAAGATTTTGTATTCCTTAATTATGTGAGGTTTGATCCCCACAAAGACTACTTAGGCTCTAGGTTACTTTTCTTAGTTCAAGTCTAACATTCTTACATTTTTACGAACGTACATATGATTGTTAAGAATAATTTAGAGTATGTATAAATTAATTATATATTTAAATTATTAAACATTGTATTGTACTAACTCTTAAATTCGTCTTTATTTTTATAGACCAAATTATTTTTTTAAAATTGTTTTTAAAAAGTTTTTTTTTAATTTTCTTTTAAATATAAAAATTTTTGTCGCAAGTTTATACTTTTGAATTAGTTTTCAAAAATATTTTGTAAAAATAAATTTTTCTTTCATTTACTATTCGCGTTCGCGTTGCATTTGGAGTAACAATACTTTTCCTTTTTTTTTTTTTTTATGTGCACAGTATAGTAAAATTTGTTCTGCTTACAAAATGAAATGTTGCTTAGAAAAATGATACCAACAAACTTATGGTTGTTTAATATATTGGGCCCAAACGGATGGGTATTTCTAACTTATTTAAGGATAAGCTCATCATCTTCAACATCTTTTTCTCCAAAGCCAAACATTGTAGAAAGAAAAAGCTTTCGGTATCATCTTTTTATTTTTTATTTGGAATTTTCAAAAAATTAAATAATTAAATCTTGGCCTTTTTAATGCTTTTCTAAAAACTTTAATTTGCGTTTACCGTTGATTAATTTGCATTTATTTAATTTTTTACAATTTAAACCGTGACATGATTTTTTGATCTTTGATTATGTGAAATTCAATGAGAATAATAGTGAGTCATGAGAATTCTTAAAAGCTTTTTGGTGGTACCTGAAATTTTCACATCAATCTTGAGTTTATATATATATATATATAATTTCCACATCAATCTTGATTTATATATATATATATATATTCTTTTTCTTATGATCTTAACGTGTGTTCTTCAAAAGAAAAATCCACATTCTTGAACAACAATTGGGTTTGCTACTTAATTTCTTCTCACATTTCTCTGACTTGGGTTGTTGTCATTTTATAAGTTAGTTTGGAGGTTGGTCTTTTTCTTTCCTATTTTCACTCTCTAATTTTCTCTCTCTCTCTCTCTTTCTATATATATATATATATGCATTTTTTCTTGAACAGAAGAAAACCTTAAAATACTGTTGAGTATTTTTTAATCAATGCTTTCCTCGTTTATATGCACGTAGTGTAATGAAATATGTTCTACTTACTGAATAAATTGTTGTTTCGTAAATATACCAACAAACTCATTAGTTTTAATTGTAAAGAAACCACTCACACTAATGTTAAGATTATATAAAGAGCAACAGGGTACCATGTTAAATTTAGTAACAATCCTTCAAGTGGTGGGGATGGATTTTGTGAATTTAATGCATTTTTTATGTATCAAAATAGGTTGGATTCAACCCCATCCTCTGAGTGAGCTTAGTAAAATTTTCACTCTTCCCTTCCTTGATCTTGAAGTCGTATTTTGTTTGCCACATAATTAATTCAAATCCTCAAGTAATAGTTCGATTACATAATGACATGTTTTTCTCATTTCACAGCAAAATTTTCAAAGCTCATCATCAAAGACAAGGAAACTCTTTAAAGGGAGTGTTTTAGGTAATAGAGTACATGAATTAGTCACATTTATATGTACCTTTTAGATAACCAATATTTGTGAACATTTGAATCTGTATTAGGGGATGCAATAAATGGGATTCGTAAACTTGAAGGCGCAAACAGATATTGAAGAACACAAAAAACACTCGTATGATCCTCAGTGTTTTCCAGAATTCTGTATCCCTCTTTCTCCATCTCACTCCATTTTTGACTTGTAAGTTGTTGCTAGTTTACTGTGATCATCTGGGGCTCTGAGCATCATAACAGTAAGTGTTTAAGAAAAAAACCACTAAAAGGAGGCAAAGGATTCAACTAGTGGAGTACAAGCAGGATAATTTCTTGGTTAATGTAGCTCTAATAAAAAGCCAAACTTCATTGGTCAAGTACTGTAGATGATCAAATATAAAGCATGGAAGAAAAATAGAATTGACAGCATCAAGGTACACAAACAGGAGTACCTCCTGAACAACTCAAAATCAAACAATAAAGATGAACAAAAGAAACCAGAGCATGCTTCCTAGTATCCTTTGCTTCTTCAAAGACATACCATAAAATATGTAGCTACCATCACTTCATTTCAAAGCCAGAAATAAAAAAGAGCAAAAGTAAGGTGAGAACTGTAATCCATTTTAACCAGATTTCAGATCATAGACTGATCCCATGGAGAAATGACCAAAGATCTTTGCCATCACATATAACAGAAAAGGCTGTGCAGTGCTAATTATTTAATAATTATGTAAGTGCTTGATTAAAATAAATTTCTTTGAAAAGAAATCAACCACAAGGGGAATGGAAGTATTGCGGAGGCTGCTAGAGTTTAGTTAAATTTTTGTCTCCTAAGATAAAAGTTTAATTAAACTTGTTCTTCTCCATTTAGTTTTCCAAAATTTATCTACAACAAGCTCTGAAAATATAACCCAGAAAAAAAAAACCAGACATACCAAACTAAAATGGTAGACAAAATCAAGAACAAATTGCAAATCAAATGCTTCAAAGAAAAGAGAAAGCAAAGATGAACCTTGAAATAATGAGAAGAAGCAAAACATTAAGACCTGAACACACTCCCTATAGACAAAGTACAAAAGAACAATCATCTTAATAACTTATAATCCCTTCCCACAGGTAGGAGGCAGACAATAGTGAGGTAGCACAACTAAGAGATTACATATACAGCAGGCTAAGAGAAAAGGAGAGAGGTTGATTATTTATACAACTGAATTAAATGCAAAAACATGGGATAATTTTAAATATTCATTTCTGTTGTACCTCATAATGTGAAAGAAGGCATAATAGATAGTTTATATTCTCTCATGTGTCCTGTCATTTAGCATGATGTTTATATCAATCTTACAAAAGTGTAGCAGGACCTACAAAAGTTATAGAGGACCCTTGACTTATATAGTATTATCAAATCATAAAGGGAAACAGTAATATAATCATCATACCGCAGAATCCTTAGGACAAAATAAAACATGCCAAATGTTACTCGGTTTAAGACATCCACAAGAGAACATTGAAATCCAAACAGTGAATTGACAAAATTTTAACAGATAGAACTGAAAAAGTAAACTGTAAATAACAGTTTCAAATAAATCTGAAAAGTATTACTATTAACTTAAGCTGGTTTCTAATGGAGAACTTGTACAGAACATAAATACTCACATTCCAATCTAACGGTCTCATTCAAAAACATGAAATAGCAGACTCCCAGCATATTTAGACAAATTCAGATGTTTGACCCTTTTTCTCAGTCTTTAAGATAAAAGCTACCTTTCCTGTCCTCTACATTATAGAAAAACATTTCTCAGAATTCCTTTATTCCAACTAATGCCACTCTTGAAACACACCATAGTACAAATTTTCAACAGAGACACTCCTATGCCTTTAACTCCTCTCGCAAAGTAAAATAATCTTAAAACTGCAATCTTTGGCCGTAGAAATGTATTTATAACAAAATTGAGATTGTGATATATTATAAAAGGACGAAAACCAACATTCCTATACTTTTTGGTACATATACAATAAAAAAAATCAAAATTTTAACATTTCTTATATCCAAAAGGACAAGGAAAAGGTTACAAGGTGCATGGGGAATTAAAACTCCTAGTCCATCCGCTGATGAACAGTCAAACCACATTTCAGATTTTAAGGTTAGATTAGGAGAAACGACAATTTTTTCTGCTTAAAAGGTTATCAATTCGACTTCCTGAGTCAAGATAGTTATAAGAAAAAGGTGCTTTCAATTTAGAAGGAACCATTAGTAAAACAATTGATTCTTGTGTATCTGAATGCCAGCTGTGGACTTCTGTCTCCTAATAATATCAATATCAAAACATTAAAGAAAAAAAAAAGGAAGCGAATATCAGATCATTTCTATCCAGACTTTGCATGAGTTGTGAATGTCACCAATAAGTTACTTATATAGCTTTCAATTGCTATATAAGTCGTGAGTCATTTGCGCAAAGAAAGATTACTGTCACCCTAACACTGTTAGCCCAAAACTATAAAATTTTGAAGGTTTAATAACCAACCATAAGTTCATATTGGCTACACATGTACGTATACCCATATTGATGCGTAAAACATGTTTGCATACATTATTCCCCAAAATTAGAAATGCATCTATATATATATATATATATGTATATGTATATAATAGGTCTACCCATTATCAAAATCTTTTTATAGCAAACTTCAATTTAATACTTCATATAGGAAAAAACTATAAATACAAATACTGGAGAGTCAAGCCTTCATGCATCACATGTTTGTGGCAGCTAACCTCATATTCTCCTCAAAGTAGTAGAAAAAGGCATCCTTTAGAACTTCAGAGTTTAAACTATGACAAAATAATACTTGGTCAGTTTGCCAAATAAATGATCATTTGAAAAAACCATTCAGGCAAAATCAATATTAACACTAGTATATTACTGATTCTATACCTTTATTTATACTTATACTCACAAACTACAAAGGAACAATCAACTTAATAACTTTGTACTTTTTTAATTTTTTGAAAACTTAAGTTTAAAACATCTTTTAATGATTCTGTATTTTTTTTAAATATATATTCTATTATTTTGTTTCTTTTTGTCAGAAACAGTTATTCAAAAATTTTTTTTTGTTTTTAAAAATTAAAAACAATATTTAAAATTATATTCAAACAGGCATTGTTATACTCAAATTTAATTCTCATTCCATTCCTTTCTTCACTCTCAAACTTCGTAACTCTTTTATAGTAAAGACTAGCACATTCACAGGTGCAATACACGAAATTTATGCTATCTGACTAGTTAACTTAAGATAGTGATGAACAAATTTTTATTATTAGATTTTTTTTCAGAAAAAAGAAGTATTTTATAGAAATCTTATAGTAGTTATATTGAAAAATATGACAATTGACAATACTAATAATTTAAAATGTTGAAATATAGAGAACTCGACCTCCTAAAAAATTAAACTCTCTTTTTTCTTTCTCTCTCTTTTTTCTTTTTGTTTTTTAACAAAAGAAAAAGTATGAGAGAAAAAAAATAAGAGAGAGATAGACTAGAGGGCTATAGACTAGAGAGCTCAACTTCCAGGGAGGTCGAGCTAAGAGCCTTATTTTAAATACTGATCTCTCTTTTTTGTTAATAACAACAATCACTTCTATATAAAGCACCATCTATTTTACTTAGTTTTTTAAATGTAAAGAAAATACTATTGTAGGAGATTAAAAACCAGTTTGATTACGGTTTTTAAAAAATATTATTTATTTTTAAAAACAGAAAATCAAGAAAACTTATTTAAATAGCTGTTTTCGAAAGAAAACAAAAAAATAGAATGCGTTTTGACAAAAAAAAATACAAAACAATGAAAAGATGTTCTGATAGGGATGAGGGTAGTATGGGCTACCCAAGTCCCACATCGAATAAAATGGGATACTCGATAAGGTATTTAAGTGACTTGGTTCTTTTCCTTCAACAGCTAGCTTTTGAGGAAGGTTTCCCAAGTTACTTGGGTCCTATCAATTGGTATCAGAGTTGGTTTGCCGACGGAAAGAAGAGGGCTACCTGTAGACGGTTCTGACCTGAGAAGGGTTCTGACCGGTGAAGGAGCTGGCCTGTGGAGGGGTGAAGCAACGCCGAGTGAAACATCCAATTTGACAAAAAATTTCTTTATACAACCAAATTTACATACTTTTGATTGATCTTAGTACCTAATAGAAGCAAGAAATTATAAACTACATACAAGTTTGATCCAATGTGGTGTAAGAGTGCTTCACATCGCTTAAATGGCTAATTTTACATCGAGTTTAAAGCAAGTACCCTATAAGTGGTGATGCTATAAAACTACACCAATGAGAATTGCTTTATTATGATGGGTGAGGTATGTTGGAGATACCTGGCAGGTTGAGTTTAAGGAGGTGGACTTAATTACCTATAGTAATTTCAAATCTATTTTCTTTAATCTTAAAAGGATGGATAGTAGATGATATATTATATAAAAATTATTCATGCTAGTAAAAAAGAATATATTAACTTTCATCTTGATTGGTGCAACAAACCGGTGTATCATACTGTCATACACCCAATGCAAAATAGGTTAAGAATCTAGCTCACAATATATTACCAAATAGGCTTAAATAGTCTTTAAAGTTGAATTTCTTCCTCCCTTGCAGAGATTGTACCACTCAACGTGCACTATGAGGTAGCCAGCAGGAAAAAATATATGGCATATCACATCCCTCTGTAGAGGTAACATGTTTGATAGGACAGTTAACTTGTTTAGCACATATAACAACCATGTCAATGTCAATTTCTACTTCGTTCACTAAGACTTTATTAAAAAAATATAAGGAATTTATTTTCGTAACAGTTTTATAATTTTGAATGAGAACATACCAATCACTTATAATCAAGCAACTGTTGAGATCAACGAAAAACCAAAAATATATAAGGCATATAATGAATATGCTATCAGGGAAGAAAAATAAGTCAAGTCACAAAAACAAAAATTAACCAATGGCAACAACAAAAGTTGAAATAAATGAACATTTAACAAAATCTAACATTCTTCAACAACAAGCAGCCAATTGCATGGTCCAACTTCTATAACTCAAAAGACACAAGCTTTTGGTACTATCATGAAGTTCAACAATAATATATATGTACCTAGAAATCTTGAAATGGAACTAGGGGGTCTCACCTTGTTCTATATTTTTTAATAGCCCTCTAGATATCATTTCATGATGAAGTTTCTCTGCCTCATCATTCGCATTGTTTTTTAGTAGATCTTGGATAAGTGTATCAAATGTTACAAAATCTGGGAGGACATCATTTTGCTTCATTTTATAAAGCAAGGAAATCGCTTCCTCAAACAAGCCTCCCATACAAAGACCATGGATCATAATGTTATATGTCCAAACATTTGGACAGGGGCCATTGATCAAAATGTGCTGAAAAATCTTTTGTGCAGTACCTAGTCTTCCGCATTTGCACAGACCGTTAATAAGTATACTGTAAGTGCACAAATCAGGCTGAATACCTTGGTCTTCAATCTGCATATATAATTTAATTGCCTTGTCAAGAAGTTGTCTTTTGCAAAATGCATCTAACAAGATATTGTAAGTGATTATATCAGGGGGATGGCCATTGTCTTGCATCTCATTAATAAGATCTCGGACACATGAGAATCTCTCTAATTTGCACAAGCCATCAATAAGAGAACTATAAGTTATGGTGTTAGGAACCAAGTTTTTGCAACGAATCTCTTTAAAGAGATTCAGAGCTTCATCCAGTCTTTTGATCTTACAATATCCATTAATCAAAATATTATAACTGATAACACTGGGTTTCAAACCACTTTTGAAAATCCTGTTGAATACTTTCTTTGACTCATCAACATTATTGTTTAAACAATATCCATCCATTAAAGCATTATAGGTAACAACATTAGGTTTCTCACCACACTTCATCATTATAGCAAATACAGCTTGTGCTTCTGTGATCCTTCCTTCTTTACAAGATGCATCAACCAGTATATTGTAGGTAAAAACATCTGGGTTGATGTCTTTCAATATCATTTCATTTAGCAATCGAGTTGCTTCTTGCCATTGACCAATGCCAGAGAATCCATGGATTAAAGAGTTGTAGGTGACAATGTCAGGAGAAATACCCAGATCAGTCATTTCTGAACACAAATCACAAGCCTCATTTACCAATCCATATTTACACAGGCCATCTATAACTGTGTTGAACATAACTACATCAGGTTTGACAACATGTCTCTTCATCGTTTGTAGCAATTCATTGGCCGCTCTTATTTGTCCACTTTTACATAATCCATTGATTAAGGTGCCGTAACTAACTCCGTCTAACTGAAATCTCTTTGCTATTAGATCGTCGTGAAAATCTAGTGCTTCCCCAACCTTATTATTAATGCAGAGTCCTTTTATTAGTGTATTTAGGGTTATGACATCGGGTTGACTACCGATCTTGAGAATCTTTCCCAATATAGAGAAAGCAGAAGCCATCTGATCCATATGGGAGTAACAATTGATCAAGATGTTCAGAGTGACAGAAGATGGCATGAATCCCCTGGATTGTGCTTGTGTCCAAAGTGAAACAGCAGTGGGATAATGTTTGTTCTTTGCAACTGATCCTAAAAGCTTATTAATTTGGATAATGGACGGTGGGGGACGCATATGGAGCAAACGATTGAAAGAAGCGACATCATGGTATATGTTATTGGGATTGGGGGGATTGGAATGAAAACAGAGATTGAGAAAGAGGGCATAAGGGAAAGAACGAAGCAAAGAAGAAGATGCAGAAGATGTAAACAAGAGAAGAAATTTGGGAAAGGCGTACCTTGTAGCTGTAGAATTAGAGAGCATATTCACCTAGTAAGTCCTCGACTCACAAGTCTCCCAAAGCAAGGACGAAGCTTCAAACTCTAATATTTATATTGGGACCTTTAATATAAATATTTTGAGATTACAAGGAAAATGGAAATTAGATCTACAAACAAGGAAGCGATCTTCATTGCATATTTCAGGAAGAAAATTTTGAAGGTTTAATAATCAACCCTAAGTTCATTTTGGCTACATATGTACGTATCTCCGTATTGATGCATAAAACATTTTTGCATACATTATTCCCAAAAATTAGAAATGCATATAATAATAATGATAATAATAATAAGTCTACCCATTATCCAAATCTTTTTATAGCAAACTTCAATTTACTACTCGATATAGGAAAAAATTATAAATACAAATACTGGAGAGTCAAGCCTTCAAGCATCACATGTTCGTGGCAGCTAACCTCATATTCTCCTCAAAGTAGCAGACAAAGGCATCCTTCAGAATTTCAGAGTTTAAACTATGACAAAACAATGCTTAGTTTGCCAAATAAACGATCATTTGAAAAACCCATTCGGGCAAAATCAATATTAACACTAGTATATCACTGATTCTATACCTTTATTTATACTTAACAAAGAAGTTCAGAAATAGTTTTTCTCGATTGCCAAAATAACCTAGCAAAGGCATGACACGAAACGTACCACATATGGTTGCATATAAATATGGAACCCCTTCATAATCTCCAAAGCCAAACAACGTAGAAAATAGAAAAGGCTTCTGGTATCATCTTCTCCACTTTTTGCTCTTTCCATTGTGTCTTTTTTTTATTTGAGATTTTCAGAACATTAATTGATTAAATCTTGGCTTTTTGTATGCTTTTCTAATGACTTTAATTTGTGTTTTCCATTCATTAATTTGCATTTATTTACAATTTCATTTTCCATGACATGGTTTTTTACCTTATATTATGTGGAATATAACAAGAGTAGTAGTAGTGATTAAAAAAATTTTTAAAAGCTTTCTAATGGTAATTGAAATTTTTAAATTAATCTTGAGCTTTATTGTTTCTAATGATTTTAATGTTTACGTGTCTACTTCTTTCAAAAGTAAAATTCACATTCTTGAACAACTTTTAGATTTGCTACTTAATTTTTTTTCACATTTTTCTTACTGAATCGTTGTCATTTTATAAGTTAGTTTGGATGTTACATTTTTTTTTAATTAGCTTTTTCTCTCTTCTCTTTGTCTCTATATGTATGTCTTTATTCATTAATAGAAGAAAACTCTAAATTACCGTCGAGTATACAAAAATTAATGCTTAAAAAATTGAAGAGACTAATTCATAGTATTAATTTATAAAAAATAACTTTCGAATTAAATGCTAAGCCAATAAACGATATTTAATGACTTCATTGGAAACTATTTTTCTTATCAAATGAATTGTCACTTCGAAATTGACACCAACAAACTCATAAAATTGTGCTAAAAGTGGGTCAGCTTTTTACACTAGAATTAATATAGATTATTATGATACTTTTGGAAGAAGATTTAATCATCATACTCAAAACTCACAACAATCTCTCTCCCTCTTTGTCTCACTCTCTCACTATCTAGTTTAGTTTCCTTGCTTCTTACTAACTCATAGAAGAGTAAGCTCATCATCTTCTCCAAAGCCAAACACTATAGCAAAAAAGCTTCCGGTATCATCTTCTGAACTTTTTGATCTTTCACTTATTCTTTCTTTTATTTGCAATTTTCAAAAAATTAATAAATTAAATCTTGGCCTTTTGTATGCTTTTCTAACGACACTAATTTCTTTTTACCACTCATTAATTTCTATTTATTTATTTTTTGACATTTTAATTTTTTGTGAGATCATTTTTCTATCTTTTATTATGTGAAATTCAATGAGAGCAGTTATGAATCAAATAATTTCTCAAAAACTTATTGGTGGTACATGATATTTTCATATCAATTTTGAGTTTTTGTGATGATCTTAATGTTTTTGTGCCTACTTCTTGAAAACAAAATTCACATTCTTGAACAACTTCAAGGTTGCTCATTTCTCTTACTTAGGTTGTTATTTTATAGGTTAGTTTGGAGGTTACATATTTTCCTTTCTTGCTTTTGCTCTCTTCTCTTTTTGTGTGTGTGTGTATATATATGTATATATATATCTATGTATGTATTGATTCATTAATAGAAGAAAACCCTGAATTGCCTTCCAATATTTTAGAATCAATACTTTTCTCATTTATATGCACACAATGTAGTGGAGAAAAAATAAAATTGAAACTCACTCACAACGTTAATCTATAGAAAAATAACTTTAGTCTGTTTATTATCTTTAATTATTGATAGTATTTATTATTTTTACATATTGATTAATTATTGATAATATTTAATGATCAACTATTTCTAATTACAAATCTTAACTTAGTAAACCTATTTAATGACATAAATTTTCTAATTAATTTACCTAATTTAATTAATGCAATCATTAATTAGACACTTATTTTATGAATTTTAAGAAAATAGATGAAAGTCTACAATTTTGATTCTCACTTAAACCTTTTATGGAAGGAGATAAATATGAAGCTACAAGAAACATCGCATCATCAAAAGTTAACTTGAATGAAAGTCTTAAAGGGGATATAAGCATTGAGGAGCTTCAAAAAAGAATGTGGAGAGACAAATTGTTAATGAAGAGGCTCAAAGAAAAGCAAGCTATTGCAAATAATGGAGAGGGTTCAGAGCAATCAAAGAGGAAGAAGATGGGTAGGGCACAAGATAGTATACTAAGCTACATGCATCACATGATGGAAATTTGTAAGATGGAAATTTGTAAGGCACAAGGGTTTGTGTATGGCATAATTCTTGAGAATGACAAGACAGTAATTGGAGCTTCTAACAATCTTTATAAATAGTGGATTAAATTTTTAACTTATATAATTATCAAGCACATCGTTCCTGATATTCCCAGGATTCGCTTCCTTGTTCATCATTCTAAGTTCTTACAGATATAATTATTGCAACTAATTAATTAATCAGTCTTTTTCTCATTTAAATTTTTAACTTATATAAGATTACATTCAATCTCATGATCATTTTCTAGTTGTTCTAATATTACTTTTTTTAATTCATTTAATCAAATAAATAAAGCTTAACTTGTTTTGAACTCCTTTATATCACCAAATATGCTTCACAAAATTCTTTGAAGTTTTATTTTGTTTTTTATCATCATTTCTATTAATACATCCTAGATATTGTTATTAAGTAGGTTATCATATTTTTTTATGGTAGTAGCAGTCCTACTTAAAAGAAAAAGGCACAAATTCAAATTTTAGAAACTTCATTTTTTAAAAAAAATATTTTACTTCAACACTTTTATCTTGACAAAAATTAGTCACAGCTTCAATATGGTTTGAAGATTTTCTAGGTTCTCACCAAAATAAAATATTGAAATCACTAAACCCACTTATGTTCATTTATAATTATGATAATTAGTATGATTAAAAAATTAAGGATGAGTTAAAAGTAGTGGCACATGTACTTAATTACTTACAGGACAAGATGACTGCTAAGGAGACATCCACGTGGCTGGCTATTTTAGACCAAGAAGAGCAATTTGCTAAAATGATGCATCCTGATCTAAGCTTCATTACTGGATCTTCTTCTTCATCCTCCCTAATTATCAATGAAGAAAAAGAAGACTATGATGGAGAAGGCATTATGCATAACCTTGATGATAAGCATGAGCATTAGCTTTATATGTTTTGCCTAGCTTTATTGGACCTAAGTGGAGTTTTATTCTAGTAACGTGATTATAAGAAACCTTTACTAAAGTGAATATATAATTATTATATTTTGTTACCTTTTTTAAAATTAAAATAGAGAATAGTGTATAAATTTGTTGTCCATATTTGTAAACCGACAATTTGAGCAATATAAAAAATATTTAGTCATTTAAAAATCTTCAATATCAATTGTCATAAGAAGAAGAAACAGTAGCTTTGTAAATTTTTATAATGTTGCAAAATTCTTTTAAAAACAATTGTAGTTCCTTTACTTTAGCTTCATATCGCATTTGGAAATGAAGGATGAGAAACAATGTTGGATAGAGGATAAAGACTTCAAGAAATAATCAATTAAGCAAAAAAATCAAAACAATATAAGTACTATTTGTAATACTTGATGTATTACAGGTAAAACCACTTTTGATGGGAAAATGTTGAGCAGAATTTAGTACACTCACCTTCCATAGTTCCTATCTTCATATGATGCATCAATATGAGGCATAAGTTAACTAAAGCTTACACTTAACATTCTAAGCCTCAAAGGTTCATGGAAAACAAATATTTTGGTTTCCCAAAAAACTACAGCACAAGACAACATGACACATAGTTTCTATGAAACCCAGTCCCAACACACACTAGCTACCATCCTTAATGACTAAATTGAGTATTCTGTTGCCCAATTTCGCCACAAAAAACAGTTTTTTTAGACTACTTTAATGTTTCTGATTGCACAAGGGTATGAATCTGCATGAAAATTTCAATCAAGACAGCAAACAAAACAGAATTTTTTACTAGTACACTTTGAAGTCCAGTATATAGCATAAGTAGGAACTGTATGTAGAAAACCATAAAACTAATGTAAGTCAGCAAAACA
The DNA here is from genome assembly GCA_031216115.1 of Senna siamea. Lineage (NCBI taxonomy): Eukaryota > Viridiplantae > Streptophyta > Magnoliopsida > Fabales > Fabaceae > Senna > Senna siamea. The sequence continues at coordinate 2,685,362 of CM062356.1, forward strand.
GTCACGAAACTGCCATGCTTCTTAGACCTGTTACAACCTTGAAGGGTAATAAGTGAATGAGATCATTTATAAAATTAAAACATTACCTGCTATACCTAACATATCCCCACATGAATAGCTTCATGTTTATATCCAAACAGAGGGGAAAAATAATAATAATAATAATAATAACTATACTGTTTATCAGATTATTTACTATCACATAACTTTCAGATTAAAATATAAAGAACATGGTTCATATCAGACTGCAAAACCAACTTTTTTTTGTTAAATATATAGCATGGATATTTAATCATCAAACATTTTAGGATTTGTTTGGAAGCCAACACATTGTGCAGAGAGCCAGACTAATTCATAGGATCCAGATAAAGATAACATAGTACCACAGGAGCACGGAGAAACATAGTAAAACATCACAATCTCACACAAAAGCTCACATTACAACATTTGATGAGAAAGACAATAAAAACACCAAATTAACTTCAAAGCAGACTGTGGATCCTTCAGAAAATGAGTTTTGCTTGGTATCATCTTCCTCAACAACTTCTTCTCCAGTGCCAAATACTGCAGAAACAAAAGCGTACGGATATCATCTGCACTTTTTGTTCCTTTCACTTGCCTCTTTTTTTTCTAAATTATTTGGGATTTTCAAAAAACTAATTAACTAAGTCTTTCCCTTTTGTATGCTTTTTTAATGACTTTAATTAGTGTTTTCCATGCATTAATTTGCGTTCTTTTTACAATTTTATTTTTCATGACATGGTTTTTATCTCCTTTATTTTGTGGAATTCGATGAAGGTAGTAGTGAATAAGAGAATTCTCACAAACTTTCTGGTGATACTTGAGATTTTCTGAACAATATTAAGCTTCTTTTTTCTTTCAATCTTAATGTGTGTGTACTTACTTCTTCACAAGCAAAATTCACATTCTTAAACAATTCCTGGTAGGGATGGCAACGGGGCAGGACAGGGGCAAGAAGTGCCTCCTTGCTCCCGGTCCCAGCATCTATCCTTGCCCCACATCCTCATCCCCATTCACCACGTCAGGGGAAAAATATTCCCCATCCCCACTCACGGGAATTTGAAAATTCGGGGATTGTCGGGATTCTCGTAAGAACTTAAAGTATCAACAATACTTTATCAAAATAATGGTATAAATTTTTCATAAAATATATTAATTAGAAATACTCAATTCTATCAAAATAATAAAATATTTATTATAATTATAAAGTTTTCAAATAAAACGAAGAGCTATAAGATGGTTAAAAGGCTAGTGAAGTAGTGAGGTTGGAAGAAGATACTATAGTTTCCGGTGCTACAAACAATAGGTATAGAGAAATTCTTGTGGGGTGGCAACTTCCTAATGAAGACTCGATCAAATGTAACATTGATGGGGTTTGTAGAGATAATGGAGATGCTGCAGGTTGCAAAGGGGTGCTCAGGGACGCTTCCGGGACTTGGATGATGGGTTTCAGTCGTTTCCTAGGGTCCTGTAATTCTCTTCAGGCTGAAATTTGGGGTTTGATTACTGCATTAACCTTAGATAGAGATAAAGGTTGTTAGTATGATTTGAGGCCGTCAAGCACGATTTGGGTCCGTACGTTAAGCATGATTTGAGGCCATCTGTATCAAGATTATAGGAATGTTTACGATAGGATAATATTCTGCACATCCATAGGATTGATTATAATTCTTCCTTTATTTATGCCAACTCTTGTATATATATAGGAGCCATTGTGTACTCATCACAGCAATATATGATATCCAGTTCATATTTGCTCCATTTTTCTGTCATGGTATCAGAGGCCTGTGCTCTTTGAAATCTGTCTCTGTTTACTTTTCCGATATTTGATATCTGTCCCTTGCCATTATTTTCTTTGTTATCTGTTTTCTTTGAAATCTGATGTTGCCAGACCAATCACAACTATTTTGACTGGCTCAAATTATGATCTCTGGGTTCAAGGCATGAAAAGCTTTCTCATTGGTCGTAAACTCCGGCAAATTCTTACTGGTGATATCACTAAACCCAGAAAAGAAGAAGCAGAACATGACTCCAAATTTGCTGACCGTCTTGAAGATTGGGATAGCAAAAATCATCAGATTATCAATTGGATCTGCAGCACCTCTGTTCCGTCTATTCATATTCGATTTGCTGAGTATGAAACAGCCAAGGAAATATGGGATTTCTTGGCAAATCGATATCGTACTACTGGTCTTGCTCACTATTATCAATTATGAACTGCTCTTCATCATCTAAAGCAAGAATCTGGGCAATCGGTGAATGACTTTCTTGCGCAAGTTCAAACAATTTGGACTCGGTTATCTCAAGCTCGAATCAGTAACGATCATCTCCATCTCTTCAAGTTCTCATGGCTCTTCGCCCTGAATATGAAGCTGTTTGAGCATCCTTGCTCCACCGAGATCCTCTTCCAATACTTGATAATCCTATTCAAGAAATTATTTTTGAAGAAACTCGCCTTAGCCTAGACAAAACTATACCTTCTGAAGTTGCTCTTGCTACTACTCTTTTTCGATCTGCCCCTCAAAAACCAGGAAATCAGTCTTGTAAAAATTGTAATCAGACTGGGCATTCCTTTGCCAATTGCCCTACTGTGGAATGCAGATATTGTCATGGTGTTGGACATATTCTTGAAAACTGTCCTACTGGACCTCCTAGACCAAAAGAATGGTTCTTTCAAGCCTAAGAATATCTCCAAACCTGGATCTTCTACTATTGCAGCTGCCACTACTGAGGGCTCTCCTGCTATTATATTAAGTGATCTTGAGGCTCTTTTCAAACAGGTTCTCTCTTCAAATGCCCCTTCCTCCAGTGCTATGTCTGTCATCCCAGGTACCACTACTTGGCTATTTGACTATGCATGCTGTAATCATATGACTTTTGACACTAAGATTTTGTCAAATTCAACTAATGTTCCTAATTTATCAACTATTAATACTGCAAATGGGACTACAATGAATATCACTCGTATTGGCCACGCTTCTAAACCATACCTTAATCTACCCAATGCCTTTTGTTACTATGATCAAAACTCAGTTCTCTCACACTATTAAAATCCTTCAAACTGATAATTCCATGGAATATAAAGATTCTTCCTTACTTCAATTTCTTAATAAACAGGGTACCATCATTCAATGTTCTTGCCCTCACACTTCTCAGCAAAATGGGCGTGCTGCGCGTAAGCATCGTCACATCCTTGATTCTGTCGTGCTCTTTTTTTTTTTTTCTGCCTCTTGTCCTCAACAATATTGGGGTGAAGCAGCTCTCAATGCTGTCTATGCTATTAACCGTCTTCCTACTTTAGTACTTCAGAATCTCTCCCCTTTTGAACACCTGGTTGGTAAGATTCTTGATTACTCAATCTTCAAACCCTTTGGATATGCTTGTTTTGTTCTTTCACATCCTCACGAACATACCAAACTAGAACCTCGTGCTTGGTTACGTTGTTTTCTAGGATATGGGACAGAACATAACGGGGTATAGGTGTTGGGATCCTATCTCTCAAAGATTACATGTTTCTCGGCATGTTGCTTTTTGGGAAAACACCGTGTTTTCTTCTCTCTCTCAAAATTTCGTCAATTAGACACCTCATCCTCCTTATTTTGTACTGGGCCTATTGTTGAGTTATTTCCTAGTTCTGATCTCGACCATTCTAATAGTCTCAATGATAATTCTTCCACATCTGAGTCCCCTCTAACTGACTGCTCCGGCTGATGCTCCTTCACCAACCTCTGACAGCACACCCCTTCGAAGGTCCACTCGGGTAAGAGAAACTCCCATCATCTTGTTGATTTCCATTGTTACTCTGCTATTTTGACCCATCATGAGCCGCTCTCTTGTCGTGAATGTAATAACTCGTAATAATAAAAATAATAAATCAATAATAATAATAATAATAATAATAATAAAGTTAGTAAAATATGAAAAACAATAATTTAAAAAAATATAATACATATACACATAAAATAAAATACAATAAATAAATTTTGGAGGGATCTAATTGCAAAGATTGAAGGGACTTAAGTTAAAAAAAAATTCTTTTGGTAGGATAAAAATTTAATTTTTGCCAAAATCAATTTAAAAACCATTAAATCTCTTCTTGCTCTTTTCTCGTATGCATTTTTTTTCCTTCTTTTTCCTTGTTCTCCCGTCACTCTCTTAACCTCCACCACCATCGCTGATCAATCACCGACCATCCTACTAGCGTCCTTCTCTCTCTCCTAAAGATTTCTCTATCCTTAATGCCTCTCTTTCTCTCTCTTCATGATTTAGTGGAAAATGGTGATTTGATGATGGATGAACTCCATTTTTAGGTGAGTTTAAACTCTAACTCTTTGTATGATGATTATATGCTTGATCTAGATTTAAAAGACCATTTTCAAGTATTTCATGAAATTGGGATTAATATGAAAATTTTATAAAAACTCTAAGGTGGTTTTGCTACCTCTGAAAGTCTAGTATTTTGTTGCTAATGCTGAGATGATGAGATAGAAGTGAAAAATGTGAGAAAAGTGCAAAACAATTATTTGAAAAGAAAGGGACTAAACTAAACATTTTCAAAATTTTAGGTAATGAACTAAAATTCCATAAATTTTAGTTTTTTTTTTGTAATATTTGGTTCTGAGAAGCATCTCATATAAATTAGGGAGATTTTTGAGATATTTAAGGGCTACTTTCAAGGCTAAGAAAGCTGTAAGAACTAAACGAAAAATTTTATAAATTTTGTTAGATTAATGTAAAATGCATAATTCTGGAATTTTAAGATAGTACTAGCCTTAATAACGTCCTAAGATTAATTTGGTAGAATTTAGGAAGTGATAAAGGTTATTTTTGAATTTTTAAAAGTTTAGGGACTAAAATAAATATTTGTAAAGTAACTTAGGTATTGGGTTTAACTTTTGACATGGGTAGTTTATTGCCTATAGTGTAAATTAAACTTAATGTTGCTATAAATATTTGTCACAAGTCCTCATGATTCTGCTTTATTCATTCATCACATTGATCATGGCCTTGTTCTACTTCTCTATGTTGATGATATGATCATAACAGGATATGATACCTCATGCATTTCACAGTTACAATAGTATCTTAGCAATCATTTTGAAATGAAAACTCTGGGTTCACTTAGTTACTTTCTCAGTCTTGAAGTTTCCCATGACTCAATTGGTTATTATCTTTCTCAAGCTAAGTATGCTTCTAATTTACTTTCTCAAGTAGGACTTACATATAGCAAGAATGCCTCCACTCCTTTGGAACTTAATGCTAAACTTACTCTTTTAGATGGCACTCCACTTGAGAACCCCACTTTATATCGACAACTTGTAGGGAGTCTTGTTTATCTTACTATTTTTTGGCCCAATATTGCTTATGTGGTATATTTTGTTAGTTAATACATGACAACTCCTCACACCAAACATTTTTCTGTTATTCTATGTATTCTTTGTTATGTTAAGGGAACTCTTTTCCATGGTCTTCATTTTTTAGCTCAGTATTCTTTGACACCAGCTAGTTACTTTGATGTTGATTAGGTAGGTGATCCAACAGACCACTAATCTACAATTAGTTATTGTTTCTTTTTGGGTTACTCTCTCATTTCTTGGTGCAACAAGAAACAATCTGTCATTTCTAGATCAAGTGCAAAAGCTGAGTATCTTGCTCTTGCTTATGCAACATCCAAATTACTTTAGCTTTGTTGGTTGCTAGTAGACATGGGAATCTCACAGTCCAGAGCCACAACATATCATTTTGATAACAAAAGTGCTATGCATATTGCTTATAATGATGTCTTTCATGAGCACACCAAACATATCAAGATTGATTGTCATTTTGTTCATTATCATATTCATCAAACAGCCGACATCTTTACAAGGTCTCATTGTTCTAATTGATTCCATGATCACTTAAGCAAACTCAAGTTGGAATCCACAATTCCACCATGAGTTTGAGGGAGGGCTTTTGGCATGATTTGAGGTTGTCAAACAAGATTTGGGGCTATTCTTTAAGCATGATTTGAGGCCATCTATACCAAGATTATAGGAATGTTTATGTTAGGATAATATTATGCATAATCATAGGATTGTTTATAATTCTTCCCTTGTTTATGCCAACTCTTGTATATATAGATGAGCCATTCTTTGTACACATCACAACAATATATAATATACAATTCATATTTTCTCCATTTTTCTGTCAAAGGTATTGCTAAAGTATGGATGGAGATGGATTCTAAGGATGTTGCGGATTTATTCAAGAAGGGTTGCAATGAGAAACATCTATGTGCTAGTCTGATCAATTATGTGAGGGAGCTGTTGAAAGCTCATGGATCTGTAAAGCTTTCCTATACTCTAAGAGAAGGTAACAAAGTCATTGATTGGTTAGCTAGAGAAGCTGTGAAGAAGAAGGCTAGCATGGATTTCTTCAGTGAGCCACCGGGGGGTTGTAGACAGATGTTGCTAGCTGATGTAGTACAATTTTCTTTTCCTAGGGTTATTGTTATTTAGTTTAGACTTTGGCCTCTTATTGAATAAAAAATACTATTTTTTAAAGTTACTTATTTTCTTTTTAAATTTTTTAATTAAAAATAATAATAAAAGAAGTTACAAAAGAAGACATTTAAATAAATATACATAAGTGTAAAAAATATCTATATAAATTTTTAGGAACAGGGAGCAAAGGGTATGATCCCCATCTTGATCCCTAAACTTTGACAAAATTTTATCTTCCATTTGTATCTCCGTGGGAAAAAAAATCCCCATATTTGAGTCTCTAAATGGAGCAGTATGTGTAAGGATCTCTAAACTTAAAGAATTTTGCCATCCTTAATTTTTAGGTTTTTTTCTTAATTTCTTTTCAGATTTTTCTTATTAGGGTTCTTCTCATTTGATTGGTTAGTTTGGAGGCTACATCTTTTCCTTTCCTTCTTTGACTCTCTTCACATTGTCTTTATACACATTTATTTATTAAAGGAAGAAAATCTTGAATTACGGCTTGAGCATTTCAGAATCAATGCATTTCTCGTTTACATGCACACAATGTAATGGAGAGAGAAAGAAATAGGTGAGACTAACACACAATGAAAATGACGTTAGGTTTTTTATTCTCTTCAATTATCAATAGTATTTATTATTTTTATGTAGAGATCAATCACTTCCAAATAAATTTTAAGTCATTAAACCATATTTAACGACTTACATTTCCTAATTAATTTACATAATTTAATTAATGCATTCATTAATTAGACACTTATTTGTGAATTTAGAAGAGAAGTAAATGGAACTCTACAATTTTGATTAATTCTCACTTGAGCCCTTTAATGGAAGGAGATAATTATTAAGTTACAAGAAACAAGGCATCATCAGAAGTTAACTTTTTGAATGAAAATAATTAAGGATGAGTTAAAAGTATCAGCACATGTACTTAATTACTTACAAGACAAGATGACTGCTAAAGAGACATCCACATGGCTGGCTATTTTCAAATCAAGAAGATTAATTGGCTAAAATGATGCATCCTGAACTAAGCTTCACTATTGGATCTTCTTCATCATCTTTAACTATGAATGAAGAAAAAGAAGATTATGATGTACAAGGCATTATGCATAACCTTTATAATGACCATGAGCTTCACATCAATTGTTGTAAGAGGAACAAATAGCAGCTACATGCTTCTGATCATGATTTCAACATGATGAGTCAAATGGATCATCAAACAATGAAGAGAAAGACACTAAAGATAACAAATTACCTTTAAAGCAGACTGTGAAACCTTTTAAAAATGAGCTAGGCTTGGCCTCTTGCATAGTATCATTGAGCATAAATAGCAAAAGCACATTCATGGATTTTCAATGGTTATTTGTTGAAGAGGAAAGAACAATAGTGACTCAAAACAGTACAATGCTTGTAAATTATTTTGAATTTTGTTAATGCATTTTTTGTAACTCAAACTTATAAAGCTACCCTTTGTTGACTAGTGAATCTGTAACTATTATCTCAAGAGCTAGCTTCCCAAAGCAAATTGACCAGCAGAGTACCATAATTATAACATTCTTATTACCCTATACTGGTTCTAATTATAAAGAAACTACTATAACCCCCCAATCCTACAATTCCTTTTAAGTTGATTAAATAATATAGACTATATACCATAAGATTGGTGAATTACTACTTCCCTTACTCGAGTCAATTCTTAATTATTTATCAAGTGAGTTAAAAAGTATTATTATTTTGGGCTACTACACTCGGGATCTCACACGTTACGTAGCAGAAATAAAAACATATTAGTTAAAATAACATACATGTGCATACATTTATACATCAACATTCATTTATAATATATACATATCATTCATTAGACATATATCTATGGATATGTGAGAGTGTTAGCTAGGGTAAGGAGACAACAAGCCTATCACTCATACCCATTTAACAAAAATAGCTAGTGGATTCTTAGCTCTCATATCCTAATACATATATGCCCTTATCCTATACATCAAAACTATTCTCCTGATCCTTTTACCAAAAATATTACAAGGATTTAGGGTATGGGACATACCAAAAACTTTCTACTTTAATATTTAATGTAATTAGGGTGAGGGAAGGACTTCCCATACATATATGATCCATAGTTCCTTGATAATAGAGAAATATCCCAGGAAGGGTATTTCAACTAACTCCATCTCTATCTCAAGGAGGATCTGGTATCTAGGCGTCTGATACAAACTAACATTTTTATGAGAAAAAATCTCAGTAGCATTAATAACTAGTTTTCAAAATAGCTAGTTTGTAACACCGTAAACTCATACAAAAATTCTACATTCTTTTTCATAAAACCATACATCTATTAGGTTATCCTGTATAACATTTCATTTAACATTCATACTTGCATGCATAAACTTAACTCATAGTATGTATCTTATCAATTCATCAAAACATATAGGTAACATAGCATCATTCATATAACTTTCATCATAACATAAAAAGCAATAAGGAAGTAAGAGCACTTCTCGTTGGCCTCTGCCAATCATCATACATTGGCCTTTGCCAATTATCATAATTATCATCATATAATTGCATAATAAAAGAAATATAGAGGGGCAATATGTGCATCGCTCCATGTTTTCGTATATGTACTGTAACAACTCTACCTAGCAATCCTCGACTGCATATAACATTTATGTACATTCTGGAGCGTCCTCCAGTGGATCCAAGTACCATAAGGTTTCCAACTCTGGGTTTCATACATTAAGGACATACTGGAGTCCTCAAAACGCTATTCATAAACATATATATATGGGTGAATCGATGCATACTATAGTTCGATAAATTCTAAGTTATGACTTTTCATTTACATTGGCCATTATGTCACTAACTTACAATTCATAATTATCACGAAAATTGTGGAATGTCCAATCACCGTCCTATACCAGCAATCAGTTATTCAGATATGAATCTATCTACCACAAATACATATATTAAGAATACACTTTTCATTTCTCTTATGCATTCTTGCTCTTTCCTTTTAACTTTCATCACTTTCATACTCTTTCTCATTTACATTCAAAATATATGTTACCTTGCTTGTAATTTGAGTTTAATCTCTAGTTTGGATGTAGTTTTTGGGCTAGATATCATTTAAATATATCATTAAGTTTATCTTTTCATCACAAAAGGTGGCAGTCGATTGGTATCACACTGTAAGTCGACTGATTGCATTATGTTTAAATTTTCAAAATTCTAAACAGAGAGCTATTAGTCGACTGATAGGTGCTGATAGTTGACTGTTAGCTTACTGTTGGGCCCGACAGTCTACTGCTTGGTCGGGGTAGTCGACTGCTTTGTTCTTGGGCATTTCTGGAAAAATGAAGATCACGACAGTCGACTTTCAGGTGCCCGACAGTCGACTATTAGCATTTTGTATAAGTTTCTGAACATATCAAGAACAAGACAGTCGATTGCTGTACCGGGGCAGTCGGTAACTACGTCTTGCTCTGTTTTGTCAATTGTCATTGACCTAAAATTTTAATCCAAAAACTTGTTTCTAAACTCATTTTGAAATTAATGAACTCAAGATAAACTCCTTAGCAACATTTAACATAAGAAAATAGCCTAAAACATCATATAATCTTGTCCAAATCTGAGATTAAAACTCATTTTCGTTTAACATGAAAAACTCATTTTTCAGAAACAATTTTTATCATGCGCAAGTATTTTCAATCAGTTAAAAATACCCAATAGTGATTAAAAATAATAAGAATGTGGTTTTAAATCCCTTTTTCTTTCAAACAAATCCAATTTCGCAAAATTTAGTCATGTGAATAGTAAACTCTGAAATAAAGGGATTAAGGTATTATGCTACCTTAATCCGCGTTTAACTAATATTTAGATACTGGTTAATGTTGTAGATTCCTTCCTAATCACTTTTTTGACCTCAATTCTTGTTAAAAGTGAGATTCTTTGCCTTTTTCCTTTAGTTTCTCTCTCTACACGACCACTCTCTCTCTCTAGAATTTCAGAATTCAGGATGTCAAATGAAGGATCTGAAGGATTGGCCTATTTATAGGCAGTTCGGCCCTTCTACAATTTTAATCCTAATTCTCAACCATTCGGTCTAAAATGATAATTCTTCCAACTATATGTTAAATTACCATTTTGTCCCTAGCTCATTGGCGGGAAACTTTCAAAATTTTGTTGCTACAGTAAATCCTTTGGCTAAAATTGTGATTTTCATCCCTAAACTTTTTCACTTTTCAATTTAGTTCTTTTCTTCATTCTAGTCAATTTTTTCACTCATTTCTAGTCCAATTCTTGCACTCATGCAACTATATACAAGCTAATATAACATAAATGCAACATACATAAGCAATTAACTAAAATTAACAAACATCTCTCAAAATTTAGAAGTGGATGTTACAACTACTCAAATTAATCTTAAGATTTTATAAAGAGTAATAAGGTTATCATGTTAAATTTAGTAAAAATCCTTCAAAAAGAGTGGCAGGGATGGATTTTTAAAATTTAAGACATTTTATCTTATATCACTTGTCATATATCTGAAAATTTGTTGAAAAAAGACAATATTTTCATAAATGATTTCACACATAAATGCATATTCCATATCACCATTAAAAAATAATAATAATAACCTTATTCAAAGGTTGACATGAAACGTACCACATTATTGCATATAAATATAGGCCCTCTTCATACTCACAACTCACAACAATCTCTCTCCTTCTTTGTCTCACTATCTCAATGTCCAGATTATTTTCCTTGCTTCTTTCTAACTGATAAGAGAGCAAGCTCATCATGTTCAACAACTTCTTCTCCAAGGCCAAACATTGCAGAAAGAAAAGCTTCTGTTATCATCTTCTACACTTTCTGCTCTTTCATTATCTCTTTTTCTTTTATTTGGGATTAATTAATTAATTAATTAAATCTTGGCCTTTTGTATGATTTTTTAAATACATTAATTTGTGTTTACCATTCATTAATTTACATTTATTTATTTACAATTTAATTTTCCATGACATGGTTTTTCTGTCCTTTATTATATATGTGAAATTGAACGAGAGTTGTAGTGAATTAGAGAATTCTTAAAAAAATTTTGGAGCTACCAGAGATTTTAATATCGATCTTGAGTTTCTTTTCTAATGATCTTATTGTGTTTCCAGCTACTTCTTGAGAAGCCTATGAAGCACAAACACAAGGCACAACACAGACACGGAGACACCAAATTCATAAAATCACAAGATACGACACACCATATATATTATTTATATTCACCACCAAGGCATCTTGAAAGTGAATCGTATTCCATGAATATGATATCTATCTAGTGTGATGTATGGAATATATGACAAAGGTGGAGTGTTAGAGTATTTTTATTAGAAAAGATCGAGGGTCTATCAGAACTAGATCGATAAATGATCCAATAACCACCCTTCCTTTTTTTTTTTGGAGTAGTTAAAAAATACTATGATGGTTCCGTTGCTTTATTATTTCATCTTTTATTCAGCAATCCCAAAGTTTCTTTTTTTTTTTTTCAAATACAAATATGTATAAGTTATATAAGAAATATATATAAGTTATATAAGTAAAAAAAAATCTTGTTTTTTTTTTTATTTTCACATTCTTTCATAACATAAATATTGTTAAATGTTAAAATCTTTCTGGTGTGAAAACAAAAAATTTTGTGACGCTTAACTAGGCTCCTGATAGATCAGATAAAATCAGGTAACATTGACGGAATCCGAACAAATGAACAAGAAAGAAAATGCAAATAGGTTTCTTTTAGTATAGATAATGAAACGCACGTTTTAGAATGGAGATGGGCTGAAGAGAAAACACATGTTTTACTCCTTTTGTTTTATTCTTAAATTTCAACTTGTCGGGCCCAATCTGTGTTAGAGCCTTGTCATGGTATGTTGGAATCCAACAAAAAATTATTTTTATTTAGACATATATGGACCTATGTCGTTAGTGTGTCGTGGTAGCGTCCGTGTCCGACATTGCAACACACCTACAAATTAAAGTGTTTGTGTTTTCTTTTCACAAATGCAAAATTCACATTCTTGAACAACTTCTGGGTTTGCTGCTTAATTTCTTTTCACATTTCTCTAATTTGTTTGTTGTCATTTTATATAAGTTAGTTTGGAGGTTACACATTTTCCTTCTTTTATTACTTTTTTCTCTGTCACTTTATGATTTTATTCATTAACAAAAGAAAACTCCAAATTACTGCCGAGCATTCTAGAATCAATGCTTTTCTCATTTATATGAACAGAGTGTAGTAAAGAAAAAGAAATAAGTGAGACCCACATACATTTTTTATCTACGAAATATTATCTTAGCCTCTTTATTCTCTTCAAGTATTGGTAGTCTTTATTATTTTTATGTAGTTATCAATTGCGTCAAATTAATCTTAAGCCATTAAACCATATTTAATAACTTATATTTCGTAATTAATTTATCTAATTTAATTAATGCATTCATTAATTAGACACTTATTTTATGAATTTTTGCAAGATAAAATAGTCAACAACTTTGATTGTCACTTGAAACTGCAAGACACAAGGCATCATCATTTTATGATTCTCCTGTAATTCAATTTTCCATAAATCCCATTTTTCACCATTAAAAAAAAATAATAATAACCTTAGTGAAGGTATAACACGAAACGTACCACTAATCGTGGCATATAAATATAGAACCTCTTCACAATCACAACTCACAACAATCTCCCTCTCTCTTTGGTCTCACTATCTCACAGTTGTCTAGTTACTTCCATGCTTCTTTCTAACTAATAGAACAGAAAGCTCATCATCTTCAACAACAATTTCTCAAAAGCAAAACACTGTAGAAAACAGAGAAGGCTTCTGGTATTATCTTCTCCACTTTTTGCTCTTTCCCTTGTGTCTTTTTTTAATTAGGATTTTCAGAAAATTAATAAATTAAATCTTAGCTTTGTGTGTACTTTTCTAATGACTTTAATTTGCGCTTTCCATTCATTAATTTGCATTTATTTATAATTTCATTTTCCATGACATGGTTTTTAACCTTATATTATGTGGAATTCAACAAGGGTAGTAGTAGTGATTCAGAAAATTCTTAGAAGCTTTCTAATGGTGCCTCGGATTTTCAAATCAATCTTGAGCTTTATTGTTTCTAATGATCTTAATGTTTGTGTGTCTACTTCTTCAAAAGCAAAATTCATGTTCTTGAATAACTTTTAAGTTTTCTGCTTAATGTTTTTTTCACAATTTTCTCACTTGGGTCGTTGTCATTTTATAGGATAGTTTGGAGGTTACATCTTTTCCTTTCCGGCTTTTACTCTTCTCTCTTTGTTTGTATATGCATGCATTTTTTCATTATGGAAGAAAACCCTGAATTACTGCCGAGTATTCCGGAATCAATGCTTTTCTCATTTCTATGCACTCAATGTAGTGGAGAGAAAGAAATAGGAGTGACTAATTGGCAGTATTGATTTATGAAAAATAACATTCGAATTGAATGTTATGCCAATAAATATATTTAAAGACTTCATTAAATAATCGTTTCGAAATTGACACCAACAAACTCATTAAAATTTTGCTAAAAGTGGGTTATCCTTTTACACCTGACCTAATATGAAATATTATGACACTTTTGGAAGAAAAGCTAATCTTCATACTCATCTCACAATAATCTCTCTCCCTCTTTATCTCGCTCTCCACTATCTAGTTAAGTTTTCTTGCTTCTTTCTAATCGATAGAAGAGTAAGCTCATCATCTTCAACAACTTCTTCTCCAAAGCCAAACATTATACAAAGAAAAGCTTCTAGTATCATCATCTTCTACACTTTTTGGCAGCACTTGATGTTTTCATATCAGTTTTGAGTTTTTGTGATGATCTTAATGTTTGTGTGCCTACTTCTTGAAAACAAAATTCACATTCTTGATCAACTTCAAGGTCGATCATTTTTCTTACTTGGCTTGTTATTTTATAGGTTAGTTTGGAGGTTACATATTTTCCTTTCTTGTTTTTACTCTCTTCTCTTTATTAATGGAAGAAAACCCTGAATTGCCTCCCAGTATTTCAGAATTAATACTTTTCTTCTTTATACGCACCCAATGTAATGGAAAGAAAGAAATAATTGAAACTTACTCACAATGTTAATCTATCGAAAAATGACCTTAGCCTATCTATTATCTTAAATTATTGATAATATTTATTATTTTTATGTAATAATCAATTATCGGTAGTATTTAACGATCAACCGCTTCAAATTATAAATCTTAAGCCATTAAACCTATTTAATGACATAAATTTCCTAATTAATTTACCTAATTTAATTAATGCATTCATTAATTAGACATTTATTTTATGAATTTTAGGAAAATAAATGGAAGTCTACAATTTCGATTCTCACTTGAACCTTTCAATGGAAGGAGATAAATATAAAGCTGCAAGAAACAACACATTATCGAAAGTTAACTTGAATGAAAGTCTTGAAGAGGATATAAGCATTGAGGAGCTTCAAAAAAGAATGTGGAGAGACAAATTGTTAATGAAGAGGCTGAAAGAAAAGCAAGCTATTGCAAACAATGGGGAGGGTTCAGAGCAATCAAAGAGGAAGAAGATGGGTAGGGCACAAGATAGTATACTAAGCTACATGCATCACATGATGGAAATTTGTAAGGCACAAGGCTTTGTGTATGGCATAGTTCTTGAGAATGGCAAGCCAGTAATTGGAGCCTCTAACAATCTTCGCGAATGGTGGAAGGAGAAGGTCAAGTTCGACCGTAACGGCCCAGCAGCCATTGCTAAGTATTTAGTAGAGAACGAGATTAATGGTATGAGGTTTTGATTTTGTCTTTTATTTTTACTAATAATTATAAATCATTAAACACAGTTATTGAATTTTTTTAAAAAAAATTCTATTTTTGGCTTATTTTTAAGACAAAAATTCTAAAAAATAATTTTCCCTAAATTTTACCAAACACATCACTTGTTTTCTTTTAATTTCCATCAAAAATAAAGAAATCAAACAATTTTAACTTTGCAGGGGCCAAAAAGGGAGTTCGTGAGATGAATGGAATGGCAGCTAATTATAGAAGTTTGCATGAGCTTACGGACACAACTCTTGGTTCCCTCCTATCTTCTCTAATGCAGCATTGTAAGCCTCCACAGAGAAGGTACCCTTTGGAGAAAGGAGAGGCCCCACCATGGTGGCCCAAAGGGAATGAGGCCTGGTGGGCCGAGCTTGGGTTTGCAGTGGACCCAGGCCCACCTCCTTACAGAAAGCCTCATGATCTCAAAAAGGTATGGAAGGTGGCTGTGCTCACTGCTGTTATCAAGCACATCTTTCCTGATATTCCCAGGATTCGCTTCCTTGTTCATCATTCTAAGTTCTTACAGGTACAATTATTGCAACTAATTAATTAATCAGTCATTTTCTCATTTAAATTTTTAATTTATATAAGATTACATTCAATCTCATGATCATTTTTTGGTTGTTCTAATTTTATTTTATTTTAATTCATTGAATTGAATAAATAAAGCTTAACTTGTTTTGAACTTCTTTATATCACCAAATATACTTCACAAAATTCTTTAAAGTTTTATCTTGTTTCTTATTACTATTTCTATTAATACATCCTAATGTTGTTATTAAGTAGGTTATCATATTTTGATATGGTAGTAGCAGTCTCACTTTCGTAAAACATAAGACAAATTGAAATGTTAGGAAGTTTAATTTTTTAAAATATTTTACTTTAACGCTCTTATTGGGACAATAATTAATCATAACTTAAATATGGTTTGAAGATTTCCTAGGTTCACACCAAATAAAAAATTGAAATCACTAAACCCATTTATGTTCACTTATAATTACATGACAATAAAATATGATAATTAGTATGATTAAAAAATTAAGTATGAGTTAAAAGTAGTGTCACATGTACTTAATTACTTACAGGACAAGATGACTGCTAAGGAGACATCCACGTGGCTGGCTATTTTAGACCAAGAAGAGCAATTGGCTAAAATGATGCATCCTGAACTAAGCTTCACTACTGGATCTTCTTCATCCTCTGTAACTATCAATGAAGAAAAAGAAGATTATGATGTAGAAGGCATTATGCATAACCTTTATGATGAGCACGAGCATGAACATGAGCTTCACATCAATTGTCACAAGAGGAAGAAACAGCAGCTACATGCTTCTGATCATGAAACAATGAATGCTGCTACTACTTATCATTACAATGGCCAGCAGATGAATTGTCCCTACACAACTAGTACTAATCGGTTCTCAAGCTCTCATGGGCTCAACATTCATCATCAACCTGCACTTATGCCCTATGCACCACCTGTCAACCACAATGTTCTTCCTTCTTTCAAACTTCCAGGTAAAAGACCAAAATAGAGTTTCAGTGTTATTATTATGTTATGTTCTCATTTTAGATTAAAATTTTGGATGTGAAACTGCAGGTGATGAAGAAATTAGTGGTTCAAACATGATGTTGAGTGGCTATACATATGATCCCATTGATCTTCTTGCAAACCAATTAAGCCAACAAAACTTGCAGTCTCTGATGGAGAAGGACTTGTCCTTTGGCCAACCATATGCTGATAATAACAACAACATTAATGAAACTATTTCCACCAATCATCAAACTCTGCAGCCTCCATCTACACAAGTACGTCATCTGATCGATCCCGTTACTGCATTTCAGTCGCATGTTTCTCACTCTGATAATCATGCCTATGATGTCAACTCCGCAATGATGGACCCACCACCACCATGTTGGTACATTTAAGTACAAGCTTAAGGTGAGAATTTACAACAGAGGATTGATTTTATTTTAAACAAATTAATAAATTTAAAAACCAATTCAAAATCTTGATCCTTTTCAATATATATATATATATATATGTTTTCTGACAACTTCATTGAATTGGTTTTTGAATTTTTTTTAAATCAATTTTGTTTTGAACTTTTTGTCTTGTGCATTGTATTTCGGTTGACAGACTCCTGCAGATCTAGGAAAAAGGTGTTTGCTCTATGGAGGAGGAGGTTATTTGTAGGTGGTTCAGTAATTTTCTGCAGGTTTAGTCTTTTATATGTAATTAGAAGAAAAAAATATTTAAGATGACATATAAGTAAAGATAACTAGAGATGCTCCTTGCAGTAATTTGTGTTGTTTTGTCTTTATGTTCTAAGCTGGTTATGGTTTGTATGGTACATTTGTTATGAACATCTTCAAATTTGCTGTGCTGTTGTTATATTTATGTGGTAGTCTTAGTCTTTTACTTTTCTTCACCAAATTCTACCAAGGTCATTCAAGCCATTTTATATAGTGTCATACACAACTTCAATTCTCCCTATGTTGTGCCCATTATAAATTTGTATTCCAATATGCAAACATATTGCATTTGGAAAGAAACAATGAGAAACAGGGTTCAAAATAGGACCAACAAATCAGATAAGACTAATTTAAATATCTTCAAGACTTCAAGCAATAATCAATTAAGGAAAAAAGATTTAAACAATATAAGTACTATTAGTATTAGTAATACTTGTATTACAAGAAAAGTCACTTTTGGTAGCAACATAATTACGTGGCTATCAAATGTGGTCACCATAAGCTAAAAAGTATGAACTATAGGGAAAATTAAGGGTGGGTACATGTTCAGCAGATTTTGTACACTCACCCTCTATAGTTCTTATCTTCATATATATGATGCATTGAAGCATAAACTAAATAAAGCTTATACCAACATAGGAAGCACTGATACGCTAAACTGGCCGGCATAATGGTGTCGATACACATCTGAAGTATCGTATCTTGAATTTTTTAAAAATAGCCCTATCCCAGTATGCGTATCACATCGTACCTGTATTTTATCTCGTATTAGTGCTTCTTAGATATTACCAACATTCTAAGCCACAAGGGGTCATGGAAAATAAATATGTTGGTTTTACAAAAAAAACTTCAGCAAAAGATAACATGACACATTAACACCATGTTTTCTATGACAGCCAGTCCCAACACACCAGCTACCACCCTTAATGACTAAATTCAGTAGCCTAGTACCCAATTTTGCCACAAAAAAAAAGGGCTTTTCCAGACTATTTTAATGTTTCAGATTGCACAAGGGTATGGATCTGCATGTAAATTTCAATTAAGAGGGCAAACAAAACAGTCTTTTATAAGTACACTGAGAAGTCCAATACATAGCATGAGCCAGAACTATATATGGAAACAATAATACTAATGTTAGTCAGCAAAACCTCATGAAAATGCTATGCTTCTTAGACCTGTTACAACCTTTAAGGGTAATAAGTGAAGGAAATTATTTATATAACTAACAAATTGATTGCCATACCTAACATATTCCCACATGAATAGCCTCGTGTCGATAGATTTTGGATCTTTTACAATAAGAATAAGAGGTGCAGTTGTAGAGAGATAAGAACAAAAAAAAAAAAAAGTCTCACACCTAAATGAATCAGGGACGAAATTTTTTATTTTTTTACTATATCTCTTACTATAGAGAGTTGCACAGACCTCCAAAGGCAAAGGATCCGGACACAATATTGATATCCAAACAGAGGAAAAATAATAATAACTGTACCGTTTATCAGATGATTAACTCTTAATTAGAATGATCACTGCCAATTTTTGTACTATCACATAACTTTCAAATTAAAATATCGAGAACATGATTTGATATCTTACTGCATGCCCAATTTTAAACATGTAGCATGGATATTAAATCATTAAAATTTTTAGGATTAGTTTAGAAGCCAACACATTGTGCAGAGAGCCAGACTAATTCACAGTATCCAGACAAAGATCACATAGTACCACAAAAGCTCACATAACAACACTTGATGAGAAAGACACTGAAGATAACAAATTACCTCCAAGGCAGACTGTGGAACCTTCTGAAAATGAGCTATGCTTGGCCCCCTGTACAGTATCATCGAGTATAAACAGCAAAAGCACATGCATGGACTTCCAGGTTTTCATGTTGTATTGTTGTAGTCCAGCTCAGATACTTTCATGTTCATTATATTATTTTCAGTTGTTACTGTCAGTGATTATTTGTTGAAGAGGAAAGAAAAAACAGTGACTCAAAACTTTACATTGCTTGTAAATTATTTCCTCTGTCTTTTGTTAATGTATTTTTTGTAACTCAAACTAATAAAGCAACCCCTTATTGACCAGTGAATCTGTAACAATTATCTCAAAAGCTAGCTTTCCAAAGTAAATTGACCACCAGAGGACCATAATTCAAACACTCTAATTTCTGCTTTCTACTAAGAGACAGCCAACATAATAGCAAATTATATATGTTGATCACTAATAATAAATCACATAGCCCAATCCACTTTTTACCCAATAGTCAAACTGTATAAGCTATTGTTTGCATAAGAAATCATCACGATGTCCAACCATAGGAAGCTTTATATTTGAGCTTCCTCTAACTTTTGATATACATCATCACAGTGCATTGTAGCTTCAAGCAACTTTGATTTATAATTCATATTTGCATTTACATTGGACACTTAAGGAAAGAAAAAATTGCAGCCTAAATTTTTAAAACTACTACATGAGTACTGTAGCCTATACCACTCAGATACATGTTGATCATCTTCTCAACAATGTCAAAATTAGCACAAAGCATTGTATAGACACATTTATATAACCCTCATGTGTACATATAATGAAAATATTTGGAAAATGGAGTTCAGAACTGCTGGAAATTAAAAAACTCCATCCTCAATAGTTTAACATCTTAATTTGGTGGAAGAGAAAGAATCATGAATCAGAAGAGTTCTGGATGAAAGCCCTCTGCTAAGAACAACGCAACCTATGCAAGTTTCTGTAGGAACTAATACAATATTAGTTTTGGCCCGACAAGAATTTGATTGAATGTCATTTTAATGTTACAAAATTGATTGATCACCAACAAAACAAAACATTTCAACGAGGAGGAGGTATATACTCATGCTCAAGTATAGGCGTTGTCCGAGTGCCAGCTGCTGTAGGAGCCCTGACATGCCCCACCATTGAAACCTGAAGGGCTTCCTCTTCATATGCCCTCCTCTCCAACTCTTCCATTCTTGATCTCTTCTTCACCCTAACAAGCATAGCCACCAGAAGCAACCCTAAAAGGAAAGCACCCAGTGCAGCACCAATGGTACTCCCAACTGCCACTTTCCACTGACTTATCCGCTTTCTGTCCTGCTCTGGAGGGGCCTCAATAACCAAACCAAAATGGCCGTGCCTCTTTGCAATGCAAATGTGTGGCGATGATGGTGTTGCTAGTGTCATTCTTCCATCTTCTTCAAAACTTGCACACAACGGTATAATTCCTTCTGCTTTGGTGAACTTAGTAATATTGGTAAAATCAATTGTCAAGGGTTTTTCTCCAGCAAGAATTCCAAGTTGAAAAGGGTTGCTGGTATTTACATCATCGTCAGCATTGTACGCTAGGAGGCCTACAATTGGCGAAACAAGCTGATATCCAGAGAGATCATAGTTAGCATAATATATAGAAGACCAATTATAACCCAAGTTCTGTCTGATCAACATGACCCTCTCAATACACGGATGCACAATTATACCAGTACGCAGATGGAACTCCTTTAAGTGAGCACCATATCTTCGCAAACTGCCACACCGGAACCTTACCATATCAACTCTGATGCCAGAGAGGTTTGCAGGTAAATTCACCGACTGTACTATCCCAGTTCTGAAGTTTTTGTCCAATGACTTGAATGTGTAGTCTCGAATGAAGAGGTCAAGAAGATGAGCTGATTTGATACTCTGAGCATTAGATCCCAACAATGCTGATGACACAGAGGTAACTACTATCAAAATCAGAGAAAAGATGGAGTCCATGAGATAAAAATGAGGCTTTCTAAGAACAAATTATCAAATAATGAGTCAAATTAAATGGCTTTTTTGGGTATCCCAAGGCGGAAACATCAAAAGAAGAACCTTAATTTCCACATAATCAAGGATAGTGACTGAATCATGAGTCTTAAACTCTATTCTTATATGGAAATAAGGTCTCAAAGAAGAAATTTTAGACTCTAGATTGTCTACAGATAAGAAAAGTAAAAAAGGGGCAAAGGAAGTTCTTGTATTGCTTCTATGAGATGTCCCCAGATGAGAACTCATATGTTGACTGAATGTTCCTTTCAAAAAGATTGCCTACAGTTGCAGAGGATGTGGAACATTTAATCAAAAGGATAATCTGAAGCTTAAAGAGAAGGGCAAGAACCTTTTTTTCTTTATCCCCCACTGAAGGAAAAAAAAAAAAAATTGGCAAAAGGGGAGGCTAGCTAGTCCATATAGAATAAGG
Organism: Senna siamea; assembly: GCA_031216115.1. NCBI lineage: Eukaryota > Viridiplantae > Streptophyta > Magnoliopsida > Fabales > Fabaceae > Senna > Senna siamea. The sequence goes on from CM062356.1 coordinate 2,707,237, forward strand.
TGGAAGAAATGATTTTGGAGCGTGGAATGATGATGACACTACATGGAGAAAGCAAAACGGAAAAGAGAGGGGAAAAAAAAAGGGACTTAAGCGTGCTGGGGAAAATGAAGGAAAGAAAGCATTCTTCTGAATGGGGTCCAATACACTAATTGTGTTTGATGACAACATGTCCCCCACTTGAACCACTCATGTGGGTGTGTCATGTTAGGCTAGCATAAGCATTGGCATGCTTGGCTTTCCCTTTTGTCAAACCCCAAAAAGAAAACCACCCCAATTTCAACAATTCAAAGAAAGAAACTCCAAAGGCAACAAACTTTACCTTAAAATAAGACATTCGAACCTTCCAGCATCACATCATCGGACATAAACAGCGAGAGAAAGGGTAATGAACCATCTTCATCAGATCCAAATACTGCAGAGTGAAAATGTGTCAAATAGTTCGTCTTCCATGGTGAGTCCTGGGTATGCATAACTGGGGTTAGTGACGAGGATGGCTTGAAACCTTTGAGTGGGTCCCTTCGAATCTTAAAGGGTCTTAATGGGTATTGAGAATTCACAATGGCTGTAAATTTTCCCGGAAGATGTAGGGGAAAGTGCCATTTTGGAGTAGTCATCTGGCCTTAAGGTGACTGATCTTCACTGTATGGGGGGTATCAGGACCAAACCCAGAGTTGGGTTCAAGGTTCTACGGTCTCCACCATTGTCGGTTCGTCCTTTGAAGACGAGAACCCGAATCCAAAAAGTTGAGAGCAATACTATAATGTATTAAGTATGAGGAGAGAATATAGAGTATCCTGCCATAATCTATGACGGCAGAATATACGAGTATACCTCGGTTGAAAATTTGACTGTCGGATTCTCTCCAATTGAATAAGAGAGAGATAAAGACAGAAGATAAGAGATTTATCAAAAAGAGAGACAGCTCAACTTAATGAACGAGTCGTCTGCAATTTATCTTTCCTGTCGTCCTCTGCGGTTCAGCAAATCTAGACCGTCGGCTGAATCGTCCGCCTCAAGCTGTGCCACGCGTCCTCTTTCATTGCTGCGTTTTGCTCGAGTTTCAATTCCTATGCAATTTGCGTTTTGCTCTCTCATTTTCATTGCCGCATTTTCTTCTCCATTGATGCACTCTCTTCCTCTTCTTCCTTTTCAACCATTTACTCTCTTTCAAATATTCTTGGATTTCTTGCAATATGAGATTGAATATCATACCACCGAAGGCGTGATCTATTACAATGAAGTGATCTATTATCCACAAAGGGATATGAAAAACTTCCTGGATAGCAGCATACCATTGAAGGCTGAACTCTGAGAGCTATCCCTGTTACTCCCCCAGGGAACTCCATGTGATTTGATGGAAGTTGATGCACCTCCAATACCAAAAGCAATTTGTGAAGGTGACACTGCAAACCAAAGATGAACAATGCAATTTTATAAAACAAAAAGAATAATGCTGATCCTAAATTAATCAAAACTACATCTTGTCAGCCATCATTTTGAAATCTTTATATCTTAAGTAATGAGGAATCTATAAACCAGATATACGAATAAGAAGCATTTAATTTGTTCAACTTGAATTTCACTTTTGATGTGGAAAGAACCAGCAAAGGCATCTAACATGAGAATGATGCAAACACTTGAGATAGTAAATTCTTCTTTTGCTATTCGCAATATAAAGAAAACTATATCCCACACAAATGATAAATATGTTGTAGCAAATAGACTTTGTTGGTTACTCCATCGAGAAATTGCTCTGGTGGAGGTCTCTTCAAAGTCAGTTATATATCACTATAACATTTTATCCAATTATATTAACTAACTAAAACAAATCTATGCATCTTCCAACTGAGGGTTAAATAAAAGAAAAGAATCTATTTTCATGATAAAGTTGTCAAGAACCCCAGAAAAAGATCAATCATGGCTTAAGATAATGAAAACTGAAAACCAGTGCTCATTCTTGAATTCCTGAAAGAGAGTAAAAATGGTTGTGCTAATTGTGCAATATTCAATTCAAATTAAGGGTGTAAATAAATTAAATTACTTATAAACTACTTAAATTTAATTTGTCAAAAAGTCGAATCATGTTCAATTGATTTAATAAATAAATAAGATTAATCAACATATTAAACTTATTTAAATAAATGAGTCTAGCTTGAATATTTAATACTCAACTCATTAAATTATAAATATTTTAATTAATAATAAAATATTATTTATTTAATATATATTGTAATAATATATGTTGATATTATAATTATATATATATTGTTAAAAAATGATTGATGAATACAAAAATTCATACATAATTAAAAAATATGATATATAAATTTATATAATATTTTTGTATACATATATATTATATAAATTTGATAATTTTTTATTTAATTTTAAATTTTATATATGCACAAAAAATATATATTGTATTTATAACATTATTTGTCAACTATTCAACTAATTTTTTTAGGGTAAAATTATTTTTTATGTTCCTAAATTTTATATTAATTTTTAATTTTATCCCTAAAGTTTGCTTATTATCAATTTTGTCTTTAAAATTTTAAATTATAATTAATTTTGTCTCACAACCTAACTTGTCTAAATCACTAACGAAAATAATTGATGTAACTTTTAATATGTATATTTATTACTTTACCGATTCAATATTTATTAATTCTATATTTATTGTTAAATGTATCTCTAAAGTTTATGAATACTGTTAAATATGTTTTCAACTCTCAAAAAATTCATAATTTTCTAATAACTTCACAAATAATTTTAAACCAATTATATAAATTTACATAAATATTTAATATTCTTAAAAGATCTTATATATAATTCTTGAGTTTTAAAATAAAGAAACATGTTTTCTGGTGAAAGTGTAAGCATTTTTTTCATTTCTTACAGATATTTTTTTGTTAAGAGCAATTCTATTGAAGGAAGTATGTGAGAAATTAAATATGAATATCTTTTTTAATAAGAATTTAAACTTTAATGTACTAAATAATGAAAATTAGTATTTTACACTAAAATTAATCTCCATTGATTGAAAAAAAAAAACAGAAATCTAGAAATTATTAATAAAGATGTTTTACAATGGAAGTGTAAGAGTACTTTTACGCAAATAATATTTTTAAAATAGTTATTGTAAGGACATTTTTTTATGAAAGTATATTAAACAATAATTATTTATGAAAATTCATGTAATTGGTTTAAAATTTATGAATTTATTAAAAAATTATAGATTATTTGAAAGAATTAGAGGTATATTTGACAATATTTATAAATTTGAGAGACATATTTAATAGTATTCATAAAATTTGAAAATAAATTTAATAATAAATATGTAAGTAATGAGTATTGAGTTAACAAAAATATATATATCAAACGTTACATCATTTATTTTCGTTAATAATTTAGATAGAGTTAGGTCGTAAAATGAAACTGATTGTAATTTAAAATTTTAGTAATAAAATTAATAATAAATAAATTTTAAGTATAAAATTAAAATTAATATAAAAGTTAGACGCATAAAAAATATTTTTATTATATATATATATATGTTTATTTCAACTCAGACAAAACAGTGCGTTTTTTACACATAAAACGCTGCGTTTTAACTTTCAGAAACACTGCTACTTCCATGGCGTCTTCTTGGATATGAATCCCACGTTTCAAAAGCTCTGGCCATTTTTTCTACTCATCTTCCTTAGCATAAAATAAACGTCCTTCCCTCTGATTAATCTTGCACGTAACATTTTAATTTGGGGCTTGAAACTCCATTGGAACAGTTACAGAATATGGTTAACTTATGAGTTGTGTAATGATCAAAAAAGAAGAGAGATGAGTTTGTAGCAATGGAAATCACACTGATATTAATTTTGTTGGCCAACTTGAATCAAAGTGGTGTGATCTGATTAGCGAGTCACTTGAGCTCGAATTGGACGACGCTAGCTGCTACCACAAAAATTAACGAGGACTCCCATTTCCCCAGAAAAAGGGTAAGAGATGATGTTGCTGATACTTCCACAGTTGTAAGTAGTTTTGCACTTTCTGTATAATTAGGTTATCTTTCTTTGAGAGCAATGAAATTATGTATCTTTTGTTAAAGTGCAGTCCCAAGTGCACTGGCCTTAATTATGATGTTGTGAAACAGAAGGTAGGCAATCATCCACTTGTGTGATATAAAGATCCCTCTAAAATGTTGTCACTTTTGGTGTAGTGTAGATATTATACAAAAGATTATAAAATATATTGTAAAAAATATATATGTTTGTTTTTAAAATTAAAAATTGGTCGATAATCTTAAAAAAAATGATAAAAAATGGGATAGATTTAAGCTTTTTAAAGCTTAACGAAAACTTCAAAACTTATTTTTTTTTAAAAAAAAACATTTACAAATATTATATATATATATATGGAATGTAATATAAAAAATTTTTCATTTAAATTTAATATTACTTATTTTATTTTATTGTCTAAAAATATTTTGAATATATAACCTATTATATTTTTTTGTATATTATGACTTATATATGTATAATTTATGACAAAAGAGTAACACATAATATATTTTTAGTTTCTTAACCCTTAATATAAAAGATATATCTTATTTTAATTTAGTCCTTAAGATATGAAAATTATCAATTTAGTTAGTAAGAAATATAATTCTAATTAATTTAGTCCTTATGTAACTATGAGTAACATGACATTAATGGAATTTTTTTCATAGAACTAACAGTGTTTGAGTTGGTTATCAAATGGGATCAACTCCTTCAATTGTATCTTAACAACGCCATTGCAATCTCCAAACACAAAAAAAAAAAAAAAAAAAATCAATTTGTGAGAGATAAGTTGCATGCGAAGGCAAAACAAAGCAATTAGTCATATGACCAAAACAACTATTTTGTTAAAGTTGCGTAGATAATGTTTTAGATTGATTAAACATCACATTTAACATTCGCATAATTAATCATTACCACCAAATCAAATTGTCTGTCAACAAGCATCCATGTAACAACGTAAAAAGGTTTGGATCTTTTATAATTAAAAATTAGTATATTTTTTGTAATAAAAAATTAAAAAAAATTAATCTCTAATTTATTTAAAATGAGTCTCTATTAGTGTAGATATTTTATTTTTATTTTAAAAAAATTATAAGAAAAGAATACAAAGGATCCAAAATCAGTGTAAAAATTAAATTGATTGAAGAATATTTTTTGAATGATAAAATTGATTTTTTTTAATTTTTTTAAAGAGTAAATTAAAATAATATGTATCTTTTAAAAATTACAAAAACAAGTTTTTTATTGTCAGACAAAACATTTTGCATATGTTTGTTTTAATTGGATCCCAGCCCAATTTGTTAGGTTTGGGCCTAAAAGTTGTGCTAATTTGTGTTGAAAAAATTATCTAATGCGATCCAACCCATTCAATTATTATTATTATTTTATGATCAATCTTCTCACTCACCTCTTCTCTCCTCATCTTTGCTAGCTCTCTGCAATTATATAAAGTGATATAAGTGCATATTTGATACATATATTTATACAAGCATGTATGTATGTATGTATGTATGTATGTATATATATATATGTAATACAAAAATAGTATAAAATGAAAGGAATTAAATTAGGGCAAATAATTAATTTAAAATTAACCAACTAATGTTAGAGCTACTGAAAGGAACTATATAATTTTTTTACAACATAATGTAAGTCATGATTTAAATTTTTTTATAAAAAATATTTATATTTAATATCTGATAATATTTTAAATTAAAAAATAATTATAAAAAATCAAAATCGTTAACTTTAAGTTAACCTTACATTTATTTAGAAAGATCAATACATAATTCAACATAAAATAACTCATGACTCAAAAAAATTGAATTTAAAAGAGCCACAAAGATAATTGAGTTGACTGATTATTTAGATCATAAGTTATTTTATCAATTTTATTAAAAATTTATAATTTTATTCTTTTTAATTAAACTTTATAAATATTACTTGTATTATTAAATACGTATTTAATAAAATAAAATAAATTTATCATTTTAATTCAAAAAGAGAAGAGCTAAAGCTAAATTTTTTTATATTTATAACTTTTAGGAGGACCCCACTGAACGGACTAATTAGCAAAATTTGATGTAAGGAGGTTTTCTTTTCAAAGTGACCATATTGACACTCATTGTTGGGCATAAAGTAATGAGGTGGGACTATGTGATGCCGGTCGTCTTCTGTATGTTGAAAAATATGCCACAAATGGTAAGTCAATGACAGCTGTCGTTAGTGAAAACCGCATAACAGTTCTTTTGACTCCAATCCTACCCTCTTCATTTCAAAATGACCACATTCACATGCATTGTTGGGTATAAAGTCATGAGGTGGGACTGTGTCGTCTTTCGTACGTTGAAAAAGGCGTCCGGATTTTCCGTAGGGAGCCTGTTGAGCGTTTTAATAGCAATATTTTTGTTGTTGAAATTTTTTATAATAATAATAATTATTAAATTAATTATTTAAATAAAAATTATAATATTAATAATATTTATTATAATAATATTAAAATATACTTTAACAATAAATAAATTTATCATTAAAAAATTTAATAGGTTACAAAAAATATTAAACAAAGGATGTAAAATTTTAAAAAAGCCTTTGAATTTGTAACCATTACCTTTGTTTTATCGCAGCCATTTTTTACACTATTAAAATATTTTTTTAATATTATTATAACCAAAAATATTACTTTTATAATTTTCATTTAAATAATTAATTATAACAGCAATTGTAATAATAATTAATAACGTAAAAAATCGTACTTAAAAATATTAAGTAATGGCGTCAAATCTAAATGCGTTGAAAAATATGCCAACAATATTAAGTCTATGACAGCTGTCGTTAGTCAACACCACATAACAGTCCTTTTGACTTCAATCCTACCCTCTTCATTTAATAATATAAATGTTTAATTTTATATTATAATTTTATTAAATAAAAATAAAACAAATATATAATATATCTTATATTTTTAAATAAATTAAAAAATTACTTATTAATTTTTTAAAAAAACTTAAACAAATCAAAATGTAGCAAGTATTTATTACACTTTATTTTTATTTTAAAATATATTTAATTTAGATATTTTTTTTCTAACGTTTTATTCTTCTTTATCTTTTTCTTTTTAAATAATTTTTTTTGTCTTTTTTCTCTTGTCTCCTTTTTTCTCTTATACTACTTCTTTACAATTAAAAAATTTATAAAAAATAATAATTTTTTAAATTGATTGAACCATTCAACCAATTAATTTTAATTAATTTTTTTAATTTTTTATAAACTAATTTTGAGAATTAACCATTATTGGTTCACTTATTTTTCAACCCAATTAGTCAATTCAATCTAATTTTTTTAACATTATTTATCCATCACCGTCAAATATCAACACTCTTAAAATATCTCATTCAGAATATATATATATATATATATATATATATATATATTTATATATATGGAGTTTGTGCAAAGTGCAAAGCAACATACGAATCCAAAATGAAGTTGTTAGTGTGGTTTATAGTTTTTGAGTCATATAGTAGGAATTATCAACAGTTGCGACGGAGAAGAGAGAGAAGCGTTGCTAAAACTGAAAGCTTATTTTCTGAAATACGATAACACATACATGAATTCTCGTCTATCTTCATGGGTCACTGATCCTAACAGTAACTGTTGCAGATGGAATCGAGTGAGGTGCCATCCCTCTTCTGGGCGCGTCACCTTGCTTTCTCTCCAATCTTTTCGTGTCGACGGTGTTGGTAGCATCGGCCCTTTTGTCGACGTTCCTATAGATTTCTCCTTCTTCCCAGCCTTCACACAGTTGACCACTCTCAACTTTTCGCAAGGTCCATACACTTCTTTAATTCACACGGAAGGTATATCATCATCTCACTCTCTCATCACTATTTCATATATAATACTCTTAAATTATGTTTATCTTTAACGGTAAATTTATGATTTTAGTTTTTAATTTAATGGAAATGGGATTTGTGAGAGAATCCTAGAGAAGAGCAAGGAGGGTATTTAGGAAGATATTTTTTAAAAAAGTATATTGTATCATTTCATTTATGAAAATTGAAGATCATTTCATAAAATCACAAATTTTAAATAATTGAGAAGGGTAATGCAAAATAATAGAGAAATAGACTGTCAAGAACCATAAATCATATGGTTCAATTTAAGTTGAGTAGATGAAATAAAGAAAAATTTTAAGTATTATTTGTGATCAGAAAATATCATTCTAAGCTTTAGGAAAAAAATTATCCTACAACTATAAGACATGTATTATTGTATGATACTAACTTTTGAGTGATAAAAAATTAATATGAACAAAATTTTAACATTACAAAAATAAGAATGTTATGTTGAATGAGTGGACACACTATAAAAATTAAAATTATAAATGTGTGTATTAACTAAAGAGAAAGTCAGAGTAGTACTTATCATTAAGAAAATTAGTAAAAATAAATCTTAAGTGATTTGGTCATATACATTGAAAATTATTAAATTAGAGTTTCTTATAAGTAAAGTTGACCAAATAGAAGATAGTCCAATAATTAGAAGAAACTGAAGACTAAAGAAAATAATAAAAAAATTATTAAAATAGATTTAATTATTAATAATCTAACTATAAAAATGAGTAAAAATAGATTGATTAATAAAATTTAATCATTTATTTTTATTTTGTATATTATGTAGGTAACTTAATTTAAAGTAAAAGAAATGAATTGAATATTATTGACCAATTCATAAATAAAGTGTCACTATGTACCTGAAATCTTGTCACATAGGAAATGGGAGAAATTAAACGAATTGGGTGTATACATTTTGGTATTAACAACATTTTATCAAAATGATTCAAAATTAGGTGAAAATCACTTAAATAAGTGAATAACATCATCTTGGGAGAAAATATCACTTTAATAAGTATATATTAGCCATAAGTTTAGTTTACTAATACAAAGAAATTTGCCTAATACAAGAACCACTTTAATTAAAGATAATCTTTAGTTTAGATGACTAAAAGATATTTTTTCTTTGAAGGACCAACTAGAGAAAAAAAAATCATCTTTCATTTCCTAAATATACAATTAATGGATATTATTCTCTCTATGCCTATTGTCATGCTTCATTTGCCAAATAAAAGTGCATATAAATTTCACTTGGATGTTGAACAGTTTTGTCTAATCTAAGCAACTTGGAAGTGCTTATATTGAGGAAAAATTACCTTGGGCAAGAACCTCTGCCAATTCAAGGTTAGCAAGTGTTTTCATCATTTTCATGTATATATATATATATATATATATATATATATATATATATATATATATATATCCATGCATAAATTAAACTACTCACTTCTATTCAATTTATATTAACAATACTTTTCTAATTTTCATTTGGGCATATATAGATTTATGTGGACTTAAGAAGATTCGTGTGATTGATTTTGGACACAATGGATTCATAGGCTCCTTGCCTAAGTGCTTGACCAACATGACATCTCTTGAAGCTCTTGATCTATCAAGTAATTACCTAACAGGTGAAATACCAACATCAGCCTTTGCTAGCCTCACATCCCTTGAGTACCTTTCCTTGATTTATAACAACTTGGAAGGGTCATTTCCTTTGAGATCCTTTGCCAATAATTCAAAACTTAAGGTACTAGCACTTGAAATGAATAACAACAACTTTCAAGTGGACACTGAAGGTGAAGGTCACTACCCTTGGGTCCCTCTATTTCAATTGCAAGTTTTGCATATGCCAAGATGCAAAGTAAACATGCCTGCAAAAACCTTCCCTTCCTTTCTCTTATATCAACATGACTTGCAATACCTTGACCTCTCAAATAATGGTTTGGTTGGAGTATTTCCTAGTTGGTTGCTACTCAACAACACAAACCTCAGGTCTTTGATTTTGCATCATAACTTGTTCACAGGACCATTTGACCTACCAACCGATATAGATCAACCCCCTCATGCCTTGATGGATTTGCAGCTAGCCCACAACAAGCTAGAGGGTAAGCTCCCTCAAGAAATTGGCCAAATCTATTCAAATTTGGAGTTTCTAAATGTGTCTGAGAATGGACTCAGTGGTGGCATTTCAACATCAATTGGAAACATGTCCAAGTTATATGCTTTGGACTTAAGCAGAAACAATTTTTCTGGTGAACTTCCAAAGTCTTTATGGACAGATTGTATTTCATTAACTTACTTGACTTTATCACATAATAATTTCTGGGGGCAATTATTTCCTTCATCTATGATCTTGCCCTCTCTGGAATTGTTGTTCATGGATAACAACTACTTCAATGGGACAATTAAAGAAGGAGGAACAATGGAACTCCCAAAGGTTGGCTTCATAGATATTTCCAACAATAACTTATGGGGTACCCTTCCTGGTTTCCTAGGCAACTTTTCATCTTTACAAGTAATAAACTTGTCTGGGAATAATTTCACAGGTGCTTTACCTAGAGACTTCTGCAAACTTGACCTCCTCCATTTACACCTCTCTCACAACAAGCTTTCAGGTTCAATACCAGCTTGTTACTTGAATATTCGTCACTTGTCTTTCCTTCTATTGCAAAGCAATAATCTTTCAGGTTCCATTCCCATGTTGAGGAACACAGGAAGTCTATTATTCACACTTGATTTGAGGGATAACAATTTATCTGGAAATATTCCAGATTGGATTGGAAAGATGAATTTCTTGAGAGCTCTTCTTCTGGGTGGAAATAATTTTCATGGTCATCTTCCTTATCAGTTGTGCAACCTAACACGCATTAGCTTACTGGACCTGTCACGTAACAACTTCACTGGGAACATACCTGCTTGCTTTAGAAATCACTCATTTGGAAGGTGGACTGATAGATATTCTATCATTTCTGCAGAATTAATGCCACCAGGTTCCATGTATCAGTATAATCATCTTCAACTGCAGCTATTTTTTGAACAAAGCTATTAGTTTGTTGGAGCAATCGCCAGTGGAGTAGAAGTAGAATTCAGGTCCAAGGATTTATGGCTCTCTTATACAGGCGATGTTTTGAGACTTATGTCTGGAATAGATTTGTCATGCAATCAGCTAACTGGGGAAATCCTTTATGAAATGGGATATCTCACTTTCCTTCGTGCATTGAACTTATCTGATAATCATTTGAGTGGATCTATTCCCAGAAGTTTTGGTCACCTAGAAGAGATAGAGAGCCTAGATGTTTCTTATAACAGTTTAAGTGGACAAATCCCTCTTGAGTTACAAGACTTGAGTTCTTTGGGTGTATTCAATGTGTCCTACAACAATTTGTCAGGTATGGTGCCTAATAAGGGACAGTTTGGAACCTTTGATGAAAGCAGCTATAGAGGAAACCAATATCTGTTTTGGAATAACAGCAATAGAGGCACTGTTACACCTCCAACTGTCAATGAGGACTCAAAGGAAGAAGAAGATGAATCTGTAATTGATTTCACTTCCTTTATCTGGAGTTTTTCTGCATCTTATGTCACAGTGTTACTTATTCTGGCAACAATTCTTTGGATCAATCCTCATTGGCGAAGAGTATGGTTTTATTTTATGGAAACATGTCTCTATAGATGTCTTTACCCTTATCTCAAAGATGCATTCTACTAGAGTTTGAAGTAAATTATATAACAACTTTAGACTTGTTAACTCTTTTGTTATATATGTATATGGACTTCGGACCACTCAGTGTTAATCTAAACTTATATTGTTGCATAATGCATGTGATCTTCTATTTACTTTATTGTAATAATACACTTAATTCGTGTAGTGCTTGATGCTTTTCATGAATTACCCTAATAAAGTCTTACTAGCTCTACTGTAATTGAAGATTTTGTAAAATACATATTTGATTTGGATAAATTATAGGTATGTTAGGACTGACAGAAAGTGAAATTTTAAATTTAATCTTTTATTTAATTTAAATTTAAATATAACTTTTTTTCTTCAATTAGGTTTGAATAGATAAAAATATGAGATTTATAAAACTATCGAAATTAAACTAAAAATTGAATAAAACTCTAAAAATAATAATAAAATAATTCAAACGAATATCAAACATTATGGATTAATTACTCAAAAGGTTAAACTATAATTAGAGAAAATATGTGAACATTTTATTTTTAATCCACGTCCTTACATAAAAGTATTTTAGATAATAGTATGCAAAATATAGAAATTAATCACATTTTGTGTTATGATTTATTTTAATAACAATAATGAGACGACAAAATCACCAATCTATATCCTAGGAAAAATGTTAAATATATTCTCCGCTAGAAATTGGATGAAAAGTTTAACAAAAATGTTCTTTGCACAAAATAAAAAATTTATTAGAGTTTTGTGTCAAGTTTTAAAATTTAACAGAAATACATATTGTTAATATAATCTCTTTTTTGAGTAATTAATCCATATAATCTCTACGCACATCTTAAATTGTAGAGGAGTTTTCTGCATATTTATCTTTTAAAAATTACACTTTTGTGTGCAAAAAATACATATTGTTAATATAACCTTTTTGTTTTTTTTTTTGTTAATAAAACTAATCACTTTTATATTGTTAATATAATCTCCTTTTTTTTTGTTAATAACATCAATCGCTGTTATATAAAACACCATCTATTTTATAATTTTGGATCCTCTGCTGTAAATTGATCGAGGGGGCATTGGTGATTTTTTAGCAGCGATTTTATCCGTTGCTAAAGTGTCTTGTAATATTATTACATAAAACATTATTGCTGCTATAACTTTTGTTTAAATAATCAATTTTAAAAAAGTTATTATGGCAATAATATTTGTTGCAAGAAATTTTAGAAACGGAAAAAACCGCGGCTAAAAGGAGAGGCATACCAAACAAAGCATCCGGACGCCTATTTTACAATTTTGGATCCTCTGATTGGTACTCTTCGCTTGGTGCCTTGGCACCTTTAGTGGCGGTTTTTTCCGCTGCTAAGTGTGTTTTAATATTATTGCAATGAACATTACTGCTGCTATAACTTTTATGTAAATAATTAATTTAAAAAAAGTTATAGTAACAATATTTTTTGTTGCAATAAATTTTAGCAGCGGAAAAAACCGCCGCTAAAAGTGCCAAGGTACCAAGCAGAAAATCCGAACGCCTATTTTACCAAGCTTTTTAAGTGTCAAGAAAATACTCTTTTAGGAGATTAAACTTTCAATACAACCAAATCTACATACTTTTAATTGATCTTAGTGTCTAATAGAAGCAAGAGATAATATTAAATGAGAATGACTCAACGTAAGATTAAAAAGAATATTTTAAAAGAAAAATATTTAAATATATATTTTTTATATTTTTATTATTAAATTTTTTAATAATAATTAATTCCTGTATAGTAATCAAAAAAATATGTGGCACGAACACGACTTGAGAGTGATTATTAAGTGATACAATGTTCAATAAACTTTTATGTGTTCAACTTAAGGCGACCTTACATATTAATCAAGAACATGCATACTGACATATCTCACTAGTCACAACCGCCAAATTCTTACACCATAGGAGACGACTGTAATAACACAAGACGAATATCATAAAGAAGTTTTCGGCATAACTTAGTGGAGATAGTATGCTTTTTTTTGCAGTTAGGATAAGGTTAAGTTCGAGAAAGCCAGGCACCCACAGATTCTTACAACATGGTAATCCATTCACAAATAAACTGTTTTAGTATTAATAAATAGGCTTTTATCTAGATTAGTGCAAGAAACGGATGTCTCATACTGTCATACACCCAATGCAAAATAGGTTAAGAATCTAGCTCACAACATATTACCAAATAGGCTCAAAGAATAATCTAAAATCATTAACTAGCATACACTTTGAGGGAAAGGAAAGGCAAGTATAACCCACAAAACCAAACACAACTTTCAAAGCATTACATATGCAAGAATAAATAGGTGGTACCTATACCAAAACCCAGGTGCTTCAGGGCTACAATGCAGAAGGGTGCTTCTGAAACCAGGTAGTGTATTGTTATCTCAAGAAGAGCTCGAACTCCCTTATAGTTGATTTTGATAATGCCATCTCTTTTGTTAGCAAGAATGATAACCAAAGGCTTGTCCCCAAGCTATTTGCTTTTGGCATCTCCATTTGGTCCAGGCGATCCTAATGTTTAGACTCTCTGGTTGGAAAAATCTCTGATGGAACAAATTCTCTCATTGAGATCTCCAGTTGCGTTGTAACCATCGAATGGTGTTCTGAAAGTATCTATCAAGTCCTTTTCATAATTTGCTTTGTTAATTATATCAGTCGAAGCAACGTTCATTCCTTCAGAAGAACTTTGTCCCTCAAGTCGAAAACACACCAACATATATTGACTACATGTTCAGCTAAGTTAAAACTCCTTAACTCCAACAAGACTACATATATATATATATATTCAGTTTTCTTTTTGTGATATATTTGTAAAAAAAAGTAATCAATATTATTCTATATTTTAAGCAACTTACCTTTTTATGTTCTAAATCAAATATACTAAATCCCATATATAACAAAAATAATTAAAAAAAAACTTTAATAATCTCATCAAAATAAGTTTTCTAAACTTTTCATTCATTTATTTTATGATAATTTTTTTTCTTTTTTTGGGTTATTCATGTTTGACTCAAGTATAAATCTTATTGAGCGTTTGTCCAAGTTATATTTGACGTATATTTAAACAAAAAATAATAAAATTTTTATTTTGACACACTTGTACGAAAATGTATTTATACTATATTATAATGTGTTAGTGTCTTGTCAAACATATAATTACTTGATATAATAATAGTTTAAATATAATTTTTATATCTTTATCATTATTTTTTTTAATTTGATAATTATATAGTTTATATAACTCATATTTTTTATAATTATTTATTTTTAAAAAAATTTATATTTTATTTTAATTAAAAAACTTAATAACAAATATATAAAAAATTACATATAAGTCAAAACACACATTATTATATTGGTTTAAAATCAGCTATATTAAAATACTATATAATTGGCATGCTTGCATGATCCAGTGCGGTGTAAGTGTTTCACAGCGCTTAAATGGCTAATTTTACAAATACATGGAGTTTAAAGCCTACAAGAATGTTGGTAAACATTGATGGATGCTTACAATATAATGAGTGAGTCTCATTGAACCAGACTCGATACAATGTCCACTCTTTTGTTGTATATGTATATCGACTTTGGACCACTCTATTTGTTTTATAATGCAGTTTGTGTTTTCTCATACAACGTATAGTGATCTCCAACACATAATACAAGCACTCTAGATACGTCAATTTACTTCCATGCTTCATGACTTACCTAATTTTGGATCCGGCCCAGATTGCTAGATTTGGGCTTACCTCAACAGGAATAGGATTGGGCCTAAGAGTCCCATTATCAACGGATTTTAAAATTCTTTTAAATTGTGAAAGTTTGTATTAAAAAACAATTTATCTAAGGTGACCCAATCCATAATTAATATATTAAATTTTCGTAAATGGAAAGCCTTTTTTGTTCTTTTTTGCAAATATCATTCAATATTTTGCTATGCTCAATCTTCTCATTTGACAAGCTTTCACGCAGCATGAATCATCTCTTTTTTTTTTTTTAATAGCAACAATAACTAGTGACAATTATTTCAATAAAGTTAGACTCCTTCATCCTTAAATTTACTACAAAAAAAACATTTATAAAAATCTTTTAAATTAGAGGGACTAGATTACAACCTTTTAAACTATCGGAATTAAACTAAAAATTGAATAAAAATTTAAAAATAATAATAAAATAATTCAAACCCATATCGAGCACTATGCATTAATTATTCATAAGGTTAAACTATAATTAGGAAAAGAGTGTGAACATTTTTATTTGTAATCCACCTCCGTACATATAATTATTTTAGACTTATAGTATGCAAAATATACAAATTAATCACACTTTGTGTTAACATTTATTTTAATAACAATAATGAGACGACAAAAATCACCAATCCTTAGACTAAGAAAAATGTTAATTACATCCAACAAATAATAAATTCTAATTTCATCTTCGAACAAACAGTATTGTAATCTAAGAATGATAAATGCTTTTCAAGTCTTTTGTTTCTCTTCAAATGTTCCTCCTTGAGTATATGTCTAAGGAGACCTTCTTTGCGTTTATAATAATTTAAAGGTTTTGTTAACTACCTGCCTTAAAATATTGATTAAGATTTTATTTATTTAACTCGTAAAATTTTTAGACATTAAAAATTATTAATTTTATTAACTTTTTACAAATTTTAAATCACTAAATATTTTATCAACTAATTACATGAAACTTTAATCAATACTCTAAAGATACTGGTCATGAAACTCTAATTTAAGTTACTTTAATCTTTATTATTTTGTTTTTTTATATAAGTATCTTTTGTCAAAAATAATTTAAACTTTGATTCATCATATTATAAAAGGTTAACCTTTTTTATTATACTTGGCGTCTCATTAGTTAACTTTTTTGTATTTACCATTTTGTATTTTTTGAATTAATTAGAAGTGTAATGATAAAATTACATTTTAAATATCTTATTCAGATAAATCTTCATAAAATAAAATTTTTTTCATATATATATATATATATATAGAGAGAGAGAGAGAGAGAGAGAGAATACCACTGATGTTTAAATTTAAAATCTATTAATTGTTTTTTTTTTATGAAGAAACCTGAATTTTTACTATTAATTAAAGAAGTATTCTCCAAGTACACTGTACGGAAAATAGTTTCAGGAACCTCTACTGTTAGTTGTTTAGGGTCTTTATTTCATATGTGAACCAATGAAAATGGAATTTAATAAAAAAAATTAACGATATCAAATCATACTTTAAACAAAATTTTTACCAAAATTTAATATATATATATATATATATCCCACTTTGTGAGTTTGAAAGAACTGTTTAATTAATTTGAAAAAAAGGTAAAGTGAATTAATTTCGTACCAAAAGCTAGTTTTTGTAGGATTATATATATAGATTGAGATTTCAAATCAGTTCAATTGGAATCACATCGGTAATTATTTTGCACTTTCAAACACTGATTTGAAATCTCAATCTATATATATAATCCTACAAAAACTACCAAAAATAGAAAGTGGATGGTCTTTTCAATTTTTTTCAACGTCATGAAATTCTTTGATCATTTATCTTACTTTAGCTGGAATCACATCGGTAATTAATTTGCACTTTCAAACACAAAGATAAATGATCAAAGAATTTTATGACGTTGAAAAATATTGAAAAGACCATCCACTTCCTATTTTTCGTTTTTTTTTTTCCTTACATGAAAAGTCTTTGCATTACTTTTATTTATATTTTAGATAACTTAATTTTCTTTTTATAAAATTTTTAAATTACATAACTTTTTTTATTATAAAAAATTATACTTTCGTGAAAATCCAAAATTTAATTTAAAAGAGTTTGAAAATTAGAACATTAGATAATTTAGAATAGTACCACACCATCCTCAACTATCTTATTCTATTAGTCTTTTAAACAGCTTGACTTTCACTGCAATGTCAAACTTTAATGTAAGTTAACGATGCTAATTAAGTAGATCAATAATGTTTAAATTAATAAATAAATATTTTTAATTTAATTTCAAATTTTTTAGATGAATGATATGATGGAAAATTTAAATTAAATTATTTTTTAGAATTAAGGCTGCATTTTGTTTATGTGTCGGATGTAAAATATAGGTAATATCATTGCATTTGTTTATAGGTAAATTAAATAATTAAAAAAATTACACGTACATGACATCCGAATATGACAGTGTTTAAATAGTTTATTAACGATGGTAATAGGAGAAAATAATTATTAGAGATGTTGATGTATATCACGTCTCTAATATATTATTAATATTATATATTGAACAAAGTCTCTTCAAATTATAATGTTAAATAAATTAATATTTATTAAATTGGCAAGAAGAAGAGTTTGTTTTGGATTTGGCTATTAGAAGTGATTATGGATTGATTAGGAAGCTAACCAACCATTGAATTAGTACAAGTATTTTAAAAATAGAGTAAATTATACTTTCCTTTTAAGATGTCAGAATTCACTCTTTTCTTTTTTATTTTAAAAATTTATATTAAAAAGTTACAATTTTACTCAGCTTGATTAAAATACTTTTAATAATGACATTATCTAATTTTT
The DNA here is from genome assembly GCA_031216115.1 of Senna siamea. Classification (NCBI taxonomy): domain Eukaryota; kingdom Viridiplantae; phylum Streptophyta; class Magnoliopsida; order Fabales; family Fabaceae; genus Senna; species Senna siamea. The sequence continues at coordinate 2,725,479 of CM062356.1, forward strand.
TAAAAAATATAATTTATTAAAAATACATTTTAAAAATTACTATTTCATTATTATTTATTTTGAGTTAACAATGATAAAGTTATTTTATTTCAAATTTTTTAAGAAATAATTATATTAGTCAAATATATATTTAATTATTTAAGTAATAAATATAAAAATATTTTGATCAAAATAGATAAAATTATAAATTTTTCTTATTTCTTAACAGAGGAGAGCATAATTTTTTAAAATATAGAAAAGAAAAATGTAATTTTAATATCTTTTAAAACAAAAAAATGTAATTTATTCTAAAAAAACTAATACTAGATTTTCCAAACTAACATAAGGAATTTAATAATTTCCCCACCATGAAACTTGAACCATACATAACATCAATTTATTCATTGGTGAGTTCATAATTGCAAGATTAGTTTATATTAAACTTTTAAAAAAGGTTAAGCTATATTACATTTGATGGTATTCATAAATACATTTAATAATATTCATAAACTTTAAGAACACATTTAATAATAAATATATAATTAAAATATTGAATCAATAATAAAATATACGTCAATTATTTTTGTTAATAATTTAAACAGTATTAGATTGTAAAATAAAATTGATTATAATTTAAAATTTTAAAAATAAAATTGACAGAAAATAAACTTTATGGATAAAATTAAAAATTGATGTAAAATTTAGAGACATAAAATATGTTTTTGCCATTTATATATAAATGAGAATAAAAGCAATTGAATTTTAAACATGATATTATAATTTTTTTAATATGAATTTTTTTAAAACAAACATATATGGAATAAAATGTTTACTTTATTAATAAAAAATAAACTGGAGTAAATTACATTTATTTTCTTTGAATTTTGGCTAAATTATATTTCCTATTTCCCCTAATTTAAACAATTACAATTATTTCTCTATTTTTTTTCTCCCATGAAGAAAGAATACTCTGTATAAAATAACATTGTAATTTTATTTTTAATATAATAGTAAATGCAGTTAAACTTATATTAAAATTTTAACAGTAAATAAAATTCAGTTAATTTATCATTTTATAATAATGAACACATATGTTATAAAATTTTAACTTCATTAACGCGAAATAAATTAGAAGGCCAAGTTATCATCTGAACATGCATACCTAACCTCTCTTTTCATCTAGAGTTCTACTCTTTAAAAATTCTTGCAAATTTTCTAAAGTTTTGCATAATTCTTCAATTTTGGCATTTCAAATTATTCCAAATTTCTTTCATTTTCCATTTTTTTAAAAAAAATAATCCCTCTCTTTCCAATTAATCTAAAAGTCTCCAAAATTTTTTCCTAATATATTCAATTTTCTAACATTCCTAACTTCTCCAAATTCATGCTTAATATATCCTTCAATCTAACATTTATAATATTTTGTCTGAATTTTCTTGTGTAATAATCATTTCAATCTAACTTTTCGTAGTTCATATATGTCCGCATGTTTACTTCAAAGTGCATGTGTTTTTTGAGATAAAATTTATAAAAGTACGTTACTTGAAATTTGCAGATTTTTGTTTGATGCTTCTAAAATTAAGATACATAATACTACTATACTAACAAATCAAACCTCGCAGCAAAATATTAATTTTGAAATTTTCTGTTATATTTCTAACTTTATATTATAATAATTGTTTGGTGTTTTAGTTATTAATGTAAAAAATTATATATTATATAATATAAAATATAAGATGTAAGGAGAAATAAAAAAAAAGAGAGAGAGAAAAAAAAACTTTATTTTAGTCATTAACAAATATAGTAACTTTCAATTTGATCTTCTATAAATTATTTTAGTTAATTTAGCCTCTCAAAAATAAAAATACCTTTAATAGTGTTCTTCTGCTTAAACTTTATTCACAATTTCTTACTTAATAGAATATTGAAGTATAATTTAATTCATAACATAAATGATTTATATGTCACACATTAATGTATATAAGATAAAATATCTAGATATAAATTAAAATGCCTTAATTGCATATATCCATAAATTTTTTGACTAATTGTATATCTGAAAGTAATTTAAAAAATATGCTTGATTTATATATTAAAACTATTTTTGAATAATTTCATATCTGAAAATTTTTAGTATAATATGGATTATCTAATATCTATAACTTTTATGTTAGTATAAAAAATTTAGTTAATATTTTGTTAAATGAGACGTTAAGATATAAATATAGTTTAAATAAAAGAGTAATATTGAATATATTTTTATCTTTAAGAGATTAAATGGACGAGAATGATTTTTATATAATTAAATTAAAAATTATCATATTTTTTAATGACTAAAACAAATATTTTTTTAAAAAAAATATAGTTGAAAGTTAGAAGAGAATAATAAAAATTTTAAGTAATTTTTTAATAATTAATTTATTATTTTAAAATCTAATATTTATTATTTTATATTATATTTTAAAATTAAATAAAAAATGACATAGTTTACACAAAGCCTCTAATAAGTAATTTGAGCGTAGCTACAACAAAGAATTCAAAATATCTATGAGTTCTAAAATCATATATATTTTTTAGTATTAATATTAGAGTAAACAAAAATAACATCCTTTTTGTAACGCCCTTATTTAATCTTATTGTTAACTCCAATATCAAGAGATAGGCTCGGTACATTATCTTTATCCTTGATTTTATTAGTGTCTGAATAGTTATAACATTCAATTATATTAAGTAGATTATGTTTAGGATCCTTGGCTCAGAATAAAAACTTACATGCACAGCAGAATAAAAATACTACACTACACAGCGAAAATTAAAAACTTTCATGAAATTCGAATAAATACAGGTTAAGTAATTTCCATTACATGCTGATAAGTCACATCCTCGAATGTACGAAGTACCTGACCATCAGAAGTCAGGAGACAACAGGTTTATCACTCAGACTCCTGTATAAATGAAGGATGGTTTGGCCCTTCAGATATCTGTTTTTCCTGTATATCCCAAATACAACTCATGTATACAGTCAAAATATAGTCCTATTTTAAATCAGTTCTAGCTAGGACCCAAAATAGGGGATTACAAAAATCATACTTAATCAAAAGAGACCGCTACCCCGCGGCCCTGCTACGCATCCGTATCTGATACATGTTAACATGTAGATGAGAAACAAAAGTTTCTCAGTAGCTCAGTAATTCATAGTTTAAGAGAAGCTAATATGTACTAGGGTGCAAGTACCAAAACATTCAATCTACATCCTTGATTTTCGACGTAATATTACACATAACTGTAAAATGGCATTCATTGCATGATAAATTTAAAAGTTAACGAAGATTACATATCTTATCGAATAACACGTATTCTTATAAGCTTAATGGTTTATTACAGAATTATCAGAGTGTTTATGAGTGTTACGTGAACACTAAGTCACGGGTGCAGAACACCTTCGGCCACACCTCCCTAGGTCACCCGTGTGGAGCACCTTCGGCCACACCTTGTAATTCGTGGATACTTGGCCACTTATATAGCGTAATCATGAGCACTAGGTCATGGGCATGGAGCACCTTCGGTCATGCCTCGTTAGGCCGCCCGTGTGAAACACCTTTGGCCATACCTTGTAAATCGTGAGCACTAGGTCCCGTGTGGAGCACCTTTGGCCACACCTTGTAAATCGTGGATCCTCGGCCATGCATAGATCAAAATCATGAGCACTAGGTCGTGGGCATGGAGCACCTTCGACCACGCCTCGCTAGGCCGCTTATGTGGAGCATCTTTAACATTTCTTATGAAAAATTTAATATTTAAGGAATAGTTTCTATTTTCTTTAGAAACAATTTCTAAGGTACATTTTCCTATAAAACTCTAATAATCTCAATATTAATTTCCTTTCTTGGAAGTTGATTCCAATGTATATTTTTCTCCTAAGAATTTCAATAATTTCAATAATAATTTTCCTTTTCTTGAAAATTTATACAAATATGCATTTTTCCTTCTAAAATTACAACAACTACAATAATAATTGTCTTTTCTTAGAATTTAATTCTAATGGGCATTTTTTTTCTTATAAAATTTCAATAACTTCAATAATAATTTTCTTATCTTGAAAATTAATTCTAATGTGTATTTTTTTCCTTCTAAAACTTCAATAGTAATTCATAATAAATTTTCGTTTCTTGAAAATTAATTCCCATGTATATTCTCTTTCTAAAAATTTTAATATTTTCAATACTAATTTTCTCTTTCTTGGTATTAGTTCTATTGTACATTTTCTTTCTAGGAATTTTAATAATTTTTCTAATAATTTCCTTTGCTTGGAAATTAATTCCATTATATATATTTTCTTTTTTTAAAATTCTAATCCCTTCCACAATAATTTCCTTTGCTTAGAAATTAATTTCCATGTATATTTTCCTTTTAAAAATTTCAATAATTTTCCTAGTAATTTCCCATAATCACATGCATTTTTATTAGCAATCATAAATATTTAATAACCTCATTAATTTCATCATGAAAATAACAAGTCTACTACAATATTAAGAATAGTAAACCAAGCTAACCAAACCATTAAATAAATTTCTAAATCTAAGTTCTCTCATGATCTCAAGGAAACAATAATTTAGAGATTAGCATTAGCCACCTTCCATCTTTATCATGCAAGTTCCATTAAATTTTTCCTAAATCAAGAGTGTAGACATGGGTTCAAATTCCATTGAAGCTATATCATTGAACATACATACTTAATTATGGAATAAGAATTTAACAAATTGCTAATCTACCTTGGAAGTGGGCTAGAGAAAATATTCTTAGCCTTTCCTTTGATTTCCTTGGTTTCCCTCTGGAGTTCTTCTTTACTTCCTCCTTCCTTGATCTCTCAATTCTCCCTTGATGCCTCACCTTCTCCCTCTCTTTTCTCCCTTCTTCTTTTCTTTCTCTCCTTTCCCTTATTTTCAAGTGTGGGGATTATGGTATGCCTCCCTCTTTTTTTCTTTCATTTCCTTATTTTTCTTTTTGAGTTGCTTGTAAATTGATTTTCCTTCTTTTTTTTCTTCCTTCCTATACATTAGGTGTATCTCACTAGCCACTAGTTTTGTACAAAATTCTACACCTATTAGATTGCTTATTGCCTTAGTATTCCTTTTCTTGCAAGTTTACATTTTCCCACTTCCACAAGCAACCTTAGTACATATATATATTTTTAATTCTTTTCCCACTTTTCATTTCCCTTCACATGGTATATACATGCAAGATTCACACACATGCACCTTGCACCCATTCCCCTCTCACGTAAACTCCAAGCAAGCCACACACATATGTTTATTTATTTTGCAATCCTTACATGTGGCATTAACATTTACTTGCATAAAATGTTAATGGTTCTTC